>CM056731.1:60743859-61993859 GCA_029844215.1 Przewalskia tangutica
TTCAACCTCTCGATTACACGTCGACTCTACGTCGGCGTTTGGTACATTCGTTCTCTAATTAAATTATTATTTTGTCTTTATTTCATTTAGCACATTTAATTTCATTATCTTTAACTATTTATTAGCATAATTAAAATGAAAGGACTAAGAGGCATGTTGGGTAAGGGTAAGGGTCAGGCTTCTTCTAGTAGGGGTGGTAACAAGGGCAAGGGTACTTCTTACAGTATTCTGTTCGGTATTCCTAGACAAGATGATTTTATAGATCTGAAATGTTTCTGAAATACCATATGATCTTGACACAAATGATTATCACGAAATTGAATAAGATTTTAATTTATATGACACTCTAGTTGATGATACACCTACTAATGAAGATGATGATAAACCCACTAGTGAATTGCCTCTTATCCCCCCTACTATGAGACGAGGTCCGGCAAAACTACCATTAAAATCAGTTGTATGGAAATATTTTGACAGGACGCATCGAATCAAGTAGTGTATGTAAAACTTGTAAAAATGTTTATTCTTTTAAAAGCTGGACAAGGTTATGGTGGGACGGGGTTTAGGAAGACACCTATTGCAAAACACAAAGCCTTGCATGCTCGATACATGATTGAAAAGAAGGTGAGAAGGCGTCCTCTCAATCTGGACAAGGTTCACATACTCTTGTCGGAGAAAGTACATGGTCAAATTAACCCTATGTGGGGAGTTGTAGGCCACTAAATCGATAAACATAAAGATAGGAAGCCTAGCAAAATTAGTTCTTTGTGGAGGGTTTGCCTTTTCATTTCTGAATCTCTGGTTTTATTCATTATATTAGAGATATGTATAATCCTGTTTATAAAGGTTTTCCTAGATCAACTGTTAAAAGAGATGTATTTAAATTTGCACATGAATATCAACAGTATTTACGTTATGCATTATATCATTTAAATTGCAAAGTCGCTTTAACTTCTGATATAGGTCGTAGTACTAACGGCCATGATTATTTAACGGTAACTTGTCATTGGATAGATTATAAATGGTCTATGCAAAACGTATTTTAGCATATAGATATATAGATAGTAGGCATTTGGTGAGTTTATTTGAGAAAATATTTATTGATCTGTGATTATTACGGAATAACAGGTAAAGTTATGAGTATTACATTAGATAATGCATCTTCTAACAATTCGCTATTAGTATTTTAAGAGATGTTTTAACTCGTCTTTTCCAAAACATTTTCATATCAAATGCGTGCCATATTTATAACTTAGTTGTAAAGGATGGTCTTTCACTTTTCAAGATATTCTTGAAAAATACAATTTGCTATACACTTTATTTTTAAAAATAATAGAATTCAACAGAGAAAAAATATAAAAAACTTGCCACGATTGTGGACTATCTTCTGAAAAATTCAGAAGAAGTACCAACTAGGTGAAATTCTTTATATGACCAACTAGTTGTTGCTTATGACTATATAAAATCTATTACTTTATTTTTACGCCGTAATCAAAATCCAAATGATATGATTGTGGATCTTGATTGGGAGAAAATTAGAGAACTTATTGTATTTTTAGAAAATTTTCAACGAGCAACAAAAGAATTTTCTACTTTATATTATCCTACTATTTCAACTATGTTGTTTTATATAGCTATAATATTTTTACTTCTTAAAGAATATATGGAAAAACACCTTATCTGTGACTATTAAAAAATATTTATGAAATTAAAGAAATATTTTATTCCTATTCTCCTATTTATATTATTGGTGTTGTATTAAACACTATTAAAGTAGAGGGTTGTAAAAGTCTTATTCAAAATATTTATAACTGTATGGACGTACTACCACCTCCAACTCCCAAAAATTTAAATGTTGAGCCACCTATTGAACTAACGCTAGAAGAAGTGTTGAATAGCGTAGAAGATGAATGCAAAAAGTATATCGGCATTACCAAGTGAAAGTGCTAGTAACCAACCGACTTTTGTACCATCTTCTTCAACACAACCTAAAAAGACAAGCGGTTTACGTGGCTGGCTAGTATTAATTCTATTTAAAGCCTCAGAAATAGAATGTGCGGTGGTAGCATGCTAACCAAATTAGTGAGTTCGATGTTTTTGTTTTGCGGGGTAATTTACCTTACGAGGCGATTATCAATGAAGAAGGAAAGGAAGACTTGCTGAAATATTGGAGCCAGAATTAGAAGACATTTCCGACACTTTCAATGATGGCCAGAGATATTTTGAACATTCAAGCGACATCAATCGCTTCGAAGCGCTTTTCTGCAGTGATTTCAAATAGGAGAGCACAGACACTCGTTAGCCGGATCTGACTTGGAGATGGCGGTACTATTCGAGATTGGATACGAGCGGAGGCGAAGGAGGTCTGATCGACGGAGATTAACGAAGAAGATGACGACAACTACAACGACATTTTATCTGAAGGCATGAGTAGAGACGTGGAACAATTTGATCAAGATATACCAATTCCAACCGAAGAACCACAAGAAATTATAAAGAAATTAGAAAAAATATTTTCAAATTGGTAATTTATTTCATTGCAATTTTTAAATTTTTCTATGTCTTTCACTCTTTTGCAATTTTTTTCAACAATAGTACACTACAATGTAATTTTGAATCTTGTATATTTGATATTTCAATGAAATTAATAATATAAGAGACACAAAAACAGCCTTGAGATGTTTTTTTTACACTATTCTTGTCTTTGTTTAATTATTTAGTTTATAACTTTTTACTTTATAGTTTATACTTTATACTTTATAAATATATTATATATATGAGTATAATACTATAATACTATAATTATAAATTATAATACTATAAGTCTATAATATTATAGTATATGTATATGACTATATGACAAGTATATGTTAATGTTACTTTGTTAGTACTTAGTAATTTAGTATTTTTAATTTAGTGAAAAATTAAAAAAAAAAAAACACACACAAAACCCGTAACCCGTCCGTCCCGGCAGGCGTCCCGGCTGGCCGTCCGATCCTACCCAGCGGGGCCAGGATCGGGGCGGACACTGTATGGTCCCGCCCGACCCCTCCAGCCTTCGCCTCGACCCGCCCATTTTTCCCGCCCCGATCCCGTCCCGCTCCCGCCAAACCCGACCCCGGGCCCGGCCCACTGGCCAGCCCTACTTAAAACTATAAATGGAGAAACAAAAACAATATAAGTAGCTCTTTTTTGAAGGACAAACAAACACTGTTGATAGAGACAGGCTTTTAACACATTTCGTCGTTCGACTGAAAATAATAACACCACTAACTAAATTATAAAAGATATATATACTAGTTATGTATAAAATATGTATATTATATATTAACATACAAAATATATATATATTTGACGACTATCACATGGTGAACGGCTATTTATGTCAACTTTATTATAGAAAATGAGTAAATGACTACCACAATCTTAAGTCATAGTGGGCTTGGGCTGTCGGCAATAAGAGTATCTGGGCCTTCGATTCACAGTAGGGAAAATTCCACATATAGGGCCTAAATAACAACTTTACAATTAATTTTAAGAAAATGGCACAATGTATCGACTTGTGGCTATTACTGGAAGAAATAACAATATTTTTAAATATTGGCACTAATAGCAGAAACCAACATTTTGGGTCATTATTTTTGTTTCCCATGACCCATAAATTTGCCCGGTTTTATAGCTTCTATTTTTTTTCAAAGTCGTCTCTCCTTCATTTTCTCCTCTTTCATTCCATTCATGTCTCTCTCCTCTATTTTTCTCTCTTTTTCATTTCATCTCGTTAAATCTTTCTAATTAAAATTGTTATTCTATCAAAATATATCCGAATTTTTTATAGTCGTGTCTCTAACCTCCATTTTTTTCATCTCCTTAAGTTTTTGTAAGCAAAACCGATATTATACCAAAACATATCCCATATATTTTGCACTAACAATATACAAAAAAATGATATAATATAAGATATATTATTAGTATGTGTAGCAGGAATAATACGTATACATACTAGTCTAATGTATAGCTTGAATAATTTAATGTATACATATTATATATATCAATATGTATATAGCACTCATTTATATGAGATACATTATGCTAGTGTAATACTTGTATATCACATATTTTGAGCTGAATTTTTTATCCATTATCATTTTCAATCAACAAAACTATATTAAAAAATATGAAATATATTTTGAAAGAATATCAATTTTGATTAGAGAAATTTAAAGAGATGGAATGAAAGTAATGGAAAATGGAGGACAGATTTAACGAGATTGAATGAAAGAAAGAAAATAAAGGAGAGACACAAATGACATGAAAAATGAAAAAATAGAGAGATATAAATAGATGACCACTGAATGTCATTATTATGTAGAAAAAAGAGACTAAATGCTATATTAATAAGTATGTTTGATTTATGAATCTTTCCGAGTTACAAAATTTTGAATGGATTTGAAAAAGATAAATAAAATGTTTGACTTGAAGTAGTTTAAAAAATCATCTAAAAGATGTCATTTTATCTTGTTACACACGTGGTAAAACATAACTATTATTATATTATATGATTCAAATTCATAGTCTAATATTCATAGTCTAATTTCTTACCATAGTTTTGACACCTTTCAAATTTTGTTTGGTGCAATTTTATCAAAAATCTTGTAACCTTTTTTGTTACAGTCGTAATGATCACAATTAAGCTGATTCAACCAGGACCCAACAACAATTTGAAGATCAGTGAATTATTCACAGGCTTCGACCTAGTTTATCCATATATCATTTGCAGCTTGTAAGATGCTAGCCCAAAAGGAGCAAGAAAAAGTTCACCATTTTCCTTCTTTTCTAATGGACACTATTCGTCTGTTTATCGTCTAAGTTCTATGTAATAACGTCTAAAAATCATAAAACAATATATATACATATATATAATATGTGTTGATAGAGTACGCAAATTTGTAGAAATATTGAATAAGCACATATATGTCACCAACCTAGCACGTAACGTGCACGACCAACAACTAATCCAAAAGCAAATTTGATATCAATATTTTAATAATAATTCATTGAAACAAACTTGCATGCATGAAAGAGAATTCCATTTTATTTTATTTTTGAAAATGAGATGATTAACGAGAATTCAAAATTAAATTGTTTATTGTTAAAAATTAATTATTAATGAATTAGACCTTTGATAGAGCTTTTGAAGGGACAATTGGTGTGTAACATTTTGTACCCCCGAATTATAGTATAGAACCATGAAATCAAAAGAGCAAAATTTTATCTTAGTATTACTGGGCGTAGGAGCTCGCTAGCTGAGACCCAAAGCAAGGTCAAGGCTCGCTATAGCCTTTGCTCAGTAAGGGGAGTAGTTCAAAAGTCGAAAAACGTAAAATTTTGAATAAATGTAAAACGGACATAGGAGTTCGCTAAGCAAAGACCAGAGTGAGACATCACCTTTCTATAGACCTTGCTTAGCAAGGTGGAGTGTCCAAATGACCTTTTTCAAATTTCGTCTAACTATAAAACAGATAAGGCAACTCGCTAAGTGAAGCTCAGAGCGAGACAACGTATTGTTATAGACCTCGCTTAGTGAGGTGGGGTATCTAAATGACATGTCATATAAATTCAATACTTAGTATGAAAAATCATTTAGCAACTATTCCAACTTCGTAGAAAACCCTTTTAAGAGTTTTTTTTTTCTCTCGACCTCCCACAACAAGGTAAGTTCTCTCCTAACGATTACTTAGTAATTCTATTATTAAATCATGATTAGTAACATGATTCTTCAACTAAAACATAGGATTAATAATGAAATCCTTTGCAAGCGATTCACGCTAGGGTTTGGAGCGTTCTCTCTCATAAAACAACGTAATTCCTTGCTATGAGAGATTACAAGTATGTGAGGCTAACTCTCTATGTGTGGAAATATTATTAATCATCCCCATTCCTCATTCACCAGAATCACTACTAATTACTTCAGAATTAGAGATTAGGCCCTAGTTCGCAAGGCAGTCATTGCGCCCTCAACTATGAAGACTAAGGGATTATGTGACGAAAGAAAGGTGATTTCGACCAAGGATGTATGCCTCAACTGTAATAGGAAGGGGCATTGGAAGAAATGATTGCACTACACTAGGAGGAAAAATACCAGATGCTTCTACCTCTAGTGGATAAGGTATGTACATCATTGAAATAAAAAAAAATTCCAATGTACAAAACAAACGAGCTAAAATAAGTAAAAAAAATTCTACCTACCTGTGGCTTTGTAGACTTGGTCATATCAATCAAATAAGGATAGAACGGTTGAGGATAATTGTCATGACCCGAACCCCGGGCCCGCGACTGGTGCCCTACCTGGGCACCCTTATACCCGTACCTTCCATATAATCAACATAATCAAATAAAACTCATATAATTAAAACAACTCATGTGATAAAACCGGCAAGCCTACGAGGCTTCCGTTATATACATAACCCAAAATGAGCTACAACAGTACATACGTCTAACCCACACATGACTACATACCTCTAAGAGTATAATAATATCTATGACGTGACAAGACCCCGCCGTACCCTGAATGTACATGAGTCTATAATAACAAAAATGTACCAAAATGACTACTCCAGAACAAGGGAGCTATATGAACAGCTGAGCAAAGATCCTAAGTACGCGGATCAACAAACTGAGTACATACACCTGCGGGCATGAACGCAGCCCCACGAAAGGGGTCAGTACAATAGGTACTAAGTATGGAAACATAAGGTACAATAATTAAACACATAACTGGCCAAAGAATGACAGGGGCAAGTATAAAAATCAGATACCAGATCCAACCGTGCCATATAAAAATAAAGCCAACTGTACCTTCTTTTCTTTCAACCGAGGGTGAAGTCGACACCATGGGACGCCGACCCATATAATTTTTCACGTGCACATGTATATAAATCAGTGTTGCGGATGGTGCAACCCGTCCCAATATAAAATAGTGTTGCGGATCGTGCAACCCGTCCCAATATATATAAGTATTGCGGATCGTGCAACCTGACCCACTAAATGTATACAAGTGTTGCGCATCGTGCAACCCGTCCCAATAAATATACATTTAAGTATCATGGAAACCTTGCACAATTTAAATCACCTTTTGACTCGCAACAAAATTATCTTTCAAATGAACTTTCATTTTAGGACAACCAAGACCCTAACAAGTCTTTCATTTTATAACACCAAGGCACTATCACATAGTTCATTAAGATTAAGATCCATTACCACAATGTACGTCTGCCGTACATTCACTTTATAGACTCAATTTACATTTTAGAAACACCCAAAGTACTACATGTATCACTAGGAGTTAGGATCCAATACATGTATCATTTTGAAACCATCATTCAGAAAATCAAGACACTTATCATCTCAAGCATCTATTAAAAACATGGTTTGGAAAATCAAGACACTAGTTATCACGTACTACTTCTAAAATATCCTTTATAAAATCAAAGTTCCATATATCATGTAATCTTTCAAAACATTAATTGGAAATCAAGGTACTACATATCACATATCATGTAGGATTAGAATCCAAAGAAGCTATGTACGTATAACGTACACTCATTTCATATAACAATCATGCCAAAGAAGAAAAGAGAGGTTCACATACCTTATAGGCTATACCGACTTGACAACTAAAATTCGTCCCAATTAGTACTTCAACCTATATTGACAATAACACGTCTATCAATTCTACATGCCTTTTTGGGTAGGTTATGGACTAAGTAACGTTCCCAATTCTACGAAAAATTGGGCAGCACTTCCTTTGTTTCTACGTACTTTTCCACCTTATAAACAAGGCCATATACATCAACAAACAAGGCACCACTTAAGGGACAACAAAACAGAAACCAAAGGGGATTACACGCCAACTTGACGTGTAAAATTTTGCCCCATAATCATACCAAAATAGTCCACAAAACAGCCCCTTAAAACAGCCCATAACCAACTATAACGAGGGTGGAATGTGAGGTCTTTCGACGCCTTTCCACACCCTTATTCCTTCGGGATTTTCATTAGCAATCTACTACATTAAACATGCATATTAGTGGCTGAATTTCCAGCATTCTAACGCCCCAAAACAGTCCCTAAAACTGCACAATAACGCCTCACAGTTTCATGCAGTTTTTCGGCCAACTTTTACAATCAAAGTCCTCTTTATAATCCCTTATAATTCAGTTCGTATTCCAACATTCCTATACAAACTATATCAACTTGTAACAACAAGATTCCCTTCATTTTAGCATGCGATTATAGACGTTAAACAACAACAATAACCAACGAATTCGATACTTCCCAAAACTGCCTCAAAATCGGCAATCACCCAAAAATGTCACATAGGTTTCTTATAGTCCATTTTTCTTGTTACAAGTTCTTCCCCTAACTACCACAACATGTAATATATAATTACTTCAAGAGGAAGAAGAAAACTTACCAAAATCTTTAGCTAAAAACAACCCACTTTACACGGCACACACACACTTCCCTTTAGCACCACTTATTCACGTTACAATCACACACATGTAACCTCTACAAGCTTGTAACCATCTTGCTTGCATGTTTTACTTCCAAAAGATCATCCACAAGCTTAGGGTTCCAACACTTTTCTCTTTCCAAAATCGTGGCTTACAATATTGTAAGGTTAGCTTGGCTTAGAACTTTGTCTAGGTGCTAAATCTTGGAAAGAAAATATTTTGATCTTGTTCTTGTCTTTAGATGAGAGGTTTTTCGAAAACCTTAGGGTTAAGAGAGCTATGAGGGTTTGAAGAAGAGATATTATTTAGTGTTAAGTCTTGCAAGACTTATTTCTAAATATAGGTGTGTGGAGTCTTCACAAGACAAGTGGAGGGGCACTTGCTACTCTCCTATTGGCCAAGAATTCTCTTCACAAAAATCATTTCTATACTTAGCCATTTTTTCATCCAAATTTCGATGGCTTCACATCCATATACCAAGACTTAATTATTTATCACTTAGTCCACAATTCTATTGGAAAGAATTCAATTACTAGAATTAATTCTTGTCATCACATTAAACTCGAAAATTTTCCGTATAAAGAAATGTAAAAATCCTTTCATTTCGACATTCTAATCACATTTCTATACTCATATTCTCACTTAGTAGCTAGGGAATTATGGGGTGTAACATTCTCCCCCCCTTAGAAACATTCGTCCCGAATGTTCACATTAGGTCTCAAGTATACAACTTCCGGCATAGTTTACCTTAACTACACCTACCAACCTATACTTAGCAAACACCAAGATGCCTCACGTGGCCACAATATAACACATATTATTATACATCAATTAAATAGTCAAATAGAGATTGGAATTACCTGTGGGCATCGGGAATAAGTGAGGATACTTTCTCATCATCTCGTCTTCCTCCACCCACGTCATCTCTTCCCTATTATAATTCCGCCACAATACCTTGATGGAAGCCACATCCTTAGTTCGTAACCATCTAACCTGGCGATCAAGTATGGCTATGGGACTCTCTTCATACGCCAACCCCTCTGTCACCTGGATGTCATCTACTGGGAAGACTCTTGATGGATCCCCAATACACTTACGTAGCATCGATACGTGGAAGACCGGATGTACCACCTCTAAGTCTGATGGCAGATCTAACTCATAGGAAACCTTGCCTACTCTGCGAACAATCTGGTAAGGCCCAATGTACCTCGGGCTAAGCTTCCCTTTCCTACCGAATCTCATCACACCCTTCATGGGTGATACCTTCAGGAATACCCAATCGTCAAGCTGGAACTCCAAGTGTCGACGTCGATTATCTGCATAATGTCACGATCCGACCGGGCGTGGTGATCGTGCCTTACCGGCACCCTAGTGATACAACATCGAGAAAATCGTGAAATAAAAACTTAAACATGAAACAAGAGTTATGATAATAAAGCAGGCCAACCAAAGCGGTTGCCTTCTTGCATATATCTGAGAAATTGAGCGATTTACAACCTTTACAACCTGCCGCGGTACTACGGACCTCAGAGTGTTATAACAACAATGACGGGACGGGGCCCGCCATACCACGAATGTAAGTACCTACAACGGGGGACTATACGAAAGATAAGCCTCGAGAAAGCGGAGCTTCCCAAGCAATGACGTGATCACATGGCGAGGATCAACAATCGGTGTACCTCTACTGCGGCGTGAGCGGCCCGGGAGGTTAGTACAACATGTACCAAGTATGTGGCGAAAATCAGTAAGCGAAATCATAACGATCTAAATAAAGCAGGAGACATGTATGACAACCAAACTACGATTCCACGACATAAGCGGCCATGTCAGCGAGGACTCACGCCTCAAAGTCATCACTCAAATATAACCAAGGTCTCACGCCCACAATATCAATCATGCCCGCATCATGGCCATACGCCCCCGGAATTCTCCATCGGTGTAGACATGTCCAGGATGCAATAACGATATCTGGGTAATCAACCTGCCGCGTAGCGCATGCCCCGAGAATTCTTCGCCGATGCATACGTGTCCATGTAACAATAACAATATATCGGGTAATCAACCCGCGCGCGCCACATGCCTCCGGAGTCTGCGTCGGTGCGAACATGTCCATGTAACAACAATAACAATATATCGGGTAATCAACCCTGCCGCATGACTACATGCCCCCGGAATTCTGCATCGGTGCAGACATTTCCATGTAACAACAATAACAATATATCGAGTAATCAACCTGCCGCGTGGCGCATGCCGGACTGCGCCGGTGCGAGCATGTCCATGTAACAATAATAACAATATATCGGGTGATTAACGCCGCGTACGCGCATGCCGGAATTCTTCATCGGTGCGAGCATGTCCATGTAACAACAATAACAATATATCGGGTGATTAACCCGCGCGTAGGCCGCGTGCCGGAATTCTGCATCGGTGCAGACATGTCCATGTAACAACAATAACAATATATCGGGTGATTAACCCGCCGCATGGCCGCATGCCCCCGAAATTCTGCATCGGTGCAGACATGTCCATGTAACAACAATAACAATATACTGACCCTCCATCGAGAGACGCGGTAGCTTAGGAATACAACTTTTCACACAACAAGGCTATCACAAGCAAGCACAAGCAAATTACCATACTTGATTCCGCACAAATATCCATTCTTTCACGAAGTCACACGATACCACACTCGTAGTATCCAAAAGCAGTAACTATTATCTTAAGTAAACCAAAATAGTTTCCTTTTTAAAGACAAGTAACAACCTTCTTTTCCAAAAGTTCAAGTTTGCCTAATTTCAAATACTCAAGTCTCTTATTTTGAAAGGTTTAGTAGTTCATAGTCTTAATCACTTAATAACATAATTCTATTTTAAAACAATTTGAGTAACATATGCCTTATGTGTGAGTAGGTTATTCTTGTTTATAACAATCTTATTAAAGCAGCCATGATCTAGAAAATGTAATAAAATTTTGTCTTATCTTAGCTTACATGCGGATGGAGGTTTCTACTGGTTTTAATAATAATTAATTAGTCAATACATTTTCTTTTATTAACGCTGCAGTGGTTTGTTCGATACTTGTTCTCATTTCCGAAATCAATATAACATTATTCCTTTTAACACCCAATTACCCATTTCTCATTAAAACGGTTTCACAACTTTTTAACACAATCCAAGTCCTTATTAATTCACATCTAGTCTTTTATCTTTTAAAAACCACAAACCATTTCTTTGCCCACATAAAGTTGTTATAACCAACTTCCCATAAAGCCGTTATAACACTTTATGTTTTAAACCAACCAAATTCATTTAACACGTATGCGTCTGCGTACTAGATAGTTCACAACATATCATGCTAGAAAAGATAGGAAGAGGTTCACATACCTCGCGACGATTATCGACAAATAGCAAAAAGCTCCAAAGTACTGTAATCCTGCTAGCCTTTTCCACCCTTCAAGTAGAATACGCTACTCGCGATCTTGACCTATAACGGTCATATAAGTCTATCAACGTCTAGGCTACTCTGTAGAACATTCTAGCGAAGGTTCTTAATTCTACTGAAAATTGGGCGTGACTTCACTGCGTCAAACTACACAAGTCTCATGTAAATACGACCTATGTAAGTACAGTTCAATTCTCTTCTTTACCAACCTTCTGTATATCTTATACTTAATTCTAAACTACTACGATATGTAATCTCCAATTACAATAGAAGGACAAAGATATTTACCTCGACAAGCCTAAAATTATCCAAGTTATAATGTCGATCCTGAGCAACGTTTAGCTCCTACTCCGTGCGCTCCAACCCGCTCCAAGCAACCCTTATACGCTCCTAACCAACTCCTCTTTAAGAACCAACCTAAACAAGTGAAGAACACTAAGGTTCTTGTCCTCACAAATCTCGGCCAAGGTGAGGCTTTAGGGGCTAGGGTGTGAAATCTTTTCTAACTTTTGGTTAACAATTGTTATACCCCGTATTTCCAGAGTATGTACGTGAGGGCGTACGTACAAAAGTTAAGCCTCAAAGATTAGGCATAGGGCGAATTTGGGCACAACTCACAAAACGAATGGTTTTCCGACGAAACGTTTTACAAAACTTGCGAAGGGAAAATTCCGGCTATGTCATTTATATTTTTTGCGGATTTTTCTGAGAGATGAAATATTTTGGACCAACGGGAGGGTGACACTTGTCACCCTCATTGGACGGCAACTTGGGCATTGTTGGCACGTTTTTTGTGCCTTTCCCTTAGTCAAGGAGTTGGTAGGATATTTGTGTAGTAGATGGATAAGGACACTTGCCTAAATCTCCACCTTACACTTGCCTACCACTTGGATTCATCTTGGCCATTGGTTGGCCTATAAATACCCCCCTTAAGATGAAGAGTTCTTCATCCACAAATCAATTTCCAAGTCTCCAAAATCCCTCCCCTCTCCTTATAGTTCTCGTCCAAACTCTCCCCCCCTCTAAAAGAGCCTAGCCGAAACACCACTCTCCCTCCCCCTTCCTTGAAGTCTCGGCCAAAGTACCCCCCCCCCCCACTTGGGTAGAAAAATACTCTCCAAAGTATTGTTACTATTCCCAAATACTTTAGCCTATACCTTGTAGTATTTCCAAAGTCACCTCTATACTAAAAGCCTAGAAATACTACCTTATCTCCATTTGTCACTAAACGAAACCCTAAGAGAAACTTCATTGTTGGTTGAAGTAGATAGTAGAAGTTGTGTAGAAACTTCTAAGGGTTTCTTGGAGCTATCGGAGCTTGCAAATTAGGAGCTAAACCTTGCTCAGGATCGACATTTATACTTGAATATTTTTGGGCTTATCGAGGTAAATACTCTTGTCCTTCTATTGTAATTGGATATTACATATAAGAATAGTTAAGACTTGAGTATAAGATATAGAAGGATATTAAAGAATAGAATTGAACTGTAATCACAGTAGAAGGGTATATGAGAAGAAGAATTAAAGCGTACTTACATACATGATTTGTTTACTGATGAGACTTGTATAACTTAGGGTAGGAAGTGCTGCCCGATTTTCCGTAGAATTAAGAACCCTCTGCTTAGAACTTCCTACAGAGTAGTCTAGACGTTGATAGACGTATTTGACTATTATAGGTCGATACTCTGCGCGCGACATATTCGACTTGGCAGGTGGATTTCGCCGAGAAGGTATGCGATTCTTCCTACACTCTTGAGCATGATATTTTAAAGTATATATATATAGTACGGTAGACGTACGTGTGTTAACTAAACGTAGCTTTACGGCAATGTCTTTTGACTTAAGCCTGAATAATAAAGATCTTAAAGTCTTTCAAAAGAATTATAAATCAGTTTTGAAAGAAGAAGAATATTTGTTTTTTTAAAACAAGAAGCTTAAAAGTTATACTAGCTTTATGGGAAGTTAAGTATAACGACTTAAGAAAGATAAAAGGAACAGTTTACTTATGTGTTTATAAAAGACTTATATTGATTTCTGGAAAGTATAATAAAATGGTTTAATAAGTAGACATGATATGATGCTATGTGTGTTAGTGTCTTGTAACGTTTGTATAAGAGGGTATTCTTGTTGTGCTTATGTTGTTTAACGATAAGCTGTTATGTTAGTATTATATCACTCACCTCTTGACATGATACGGGGTTAAGCCCTCCGTCGCGGGGGTAGACTTCGAGCGGTCTAGGACCATGATTGAGAATACCTCATGCGGGTCGAGGACCTATGCGAGCTCTGAGAGTTCGAGTTAGTGTGCGGCCTTTATGGTCATGCGGTCTATGTGGCCATGCGGACTACGAGTCGGGGCGATCTTGGGAGTAGCTACCCTCGATGCGAGGAATACCTCATGCGGGCCTAGGTGGCTTTATGCGGACTCTGGAGTCGAGATTAGGCTTGCATGATACTTATGGGCGATTAGCTCGCCCGATCATTCGCAGCCTAGAAAAGACACATTCTGATTTACCTATTGTTGCTCTTGTTTATGATGTGGCACTATGTGCGGTTACATTGGTTGTTTCGTGCGTATTTGTAAAATTGGTTTTAAAATGATATGATTTCATTTAAGTACTTTCTGATTTCGCATACTTAGTACTGTTATCTTGACCTCCTTGGGCTGCGTTCATGCGCGAGTAAGGAAGCAGTGCTAGATCCACATCCTTAGGATCTTTTGCTTTGGTGTCGGAGCTCCATCTATAGGAGGCTCGACTTTTGGGTATGATCTCACTGTTGTGTAGATAGTTTTGTACATTCGGGGTATGGCGGGCCTATCCGTCATAGTTGTTTACTTCCTTAGAGTGCGTAGTCTATTATGCAGTTGAGATGTAAACTGCCAGATGTTTATATATATATGCCGAAAGGCACCCTTTTCTCAGATAAAATGTGTCTCAATTACAATTGTTTCATGTCTTGTGTTTTTATATTCCGCTGATTACTCTGATGTATGACTACTTGGGTGCCCGGGTAAGGCACCAGTCACGGGCCCCGGAACGGGTCGTGACAACAATCTTCCTAATACACTAAGGAAGAATACTTAAAACTTTAAGAATTTTCGGACAACGTTTGGTCAAGGGAGAGGGGTGTTTGGACGAGAACTACTACAAAGGGAGGGAGTATTTTTGCCTTGGAATTTCTCAAGTGTGGATGAAGAAGTCTTGCAACTTAAGGGGGGTATTTATAGGACATTCAAGGGCTAGGATTGAAGCAAGTGTGTGGTCTAGATTGAGCCATGTGTGTGTGGGTCCCACTTATATATCTACTACACAAATATCTTGCAAGACTTTTGACCAAATGTTTTAAGCCTTTTTCATGCCAAAAGCGTTTTCAACATGTCCAACAATTTCGTCCAACCTTGCCACCTAGGGGTGACACATGTTGCCCTCCTATTGGTCCAAAATATTTCATCTTCCGAAAATATCCGTAATGCCAAAAATCCGAAAATAAAGTGGGCCTCACAAAACCGTAAATTCTCCCGTGGGCCCCACGTGACCAATTCCGGAAAGAGTAAAATTCCATAATTCTCAAATATTCCAAAAAGTCCGAATACCGAATCCGGGAATCCAATTCCCATTAACGAACCTTTTTCCTTCACAAAACCCGGAAACTTTTCCGTCGAAAAATCACACCTCTCTTTCTTTCCAAAATTACTGTCGTATTCTCGTACGTACGTCCTCACATACATACTCTGGAACTACGGGGTGTAACATTCTCCCCTCCTTAGAAACATTCGTCCCGAATGTTCCTTCTAAGTCTCGAAACATACAAGCGCCGGTATAGTCTTCACTACTATACTTACAAAACCAATTATGCCACACATGGCCATAATATAACATACGCGCAAAACTCAATCCAAGCCAACGAGGAATCAACTCGAAGGTGTAAAACAACACCACTCTCGCTCCTGGTCCAAAGGATACTCCTTTCGCACATTTACTTCACAAAAATGATCACTTCTATCTCTCAGCACATGTTCACTTCTCTCCTTACTCGTCGTACTCTTCTCGAACACTCGAACTCTTTCTAGTACACGTACCATACTTCAGTCATCACTTCAGTTTCCAAAATCTTTGGAGTCCCTACCTCCAAACTTGGTCATCTTACAAGCCTCGAATTTCTTCAAGGCCATTCCCGGTCTTCATGGTCCGATTCTGGTCGAACATATCCACGAACTCATACGATGGTTACCTAAAACCTGGGCCTAGCACCCTCGTGACCCCACCTCCTGGCGGGACCACCTCGAACTGACCCCACCCCCAAACCGGGCTGCGGGTTGACCCGCGAATGGTCCTCAACCCGACCCATAATCGCGCCAAACTCTTGTTCCCCGATCCGGAACAATCTTACCTATTCAAGTCCTGAAAGCTACCACTTTCATCTTACACAATCCAAGGAATTATCCCACTGGTACACCCTATGTATATAATGCTCTCTGACAAGGATCACCCGCAAAATCTTCTACTCGAGACGACCTTACATCTAAGGTCTCGACGTGTAATATTCTAAGGTTCACACCTTCCATACCCCCATACTTACCTTTTCAACTACCCATGTCCTCTAGATCACAATTTTACACAATGCTATCCAAACATAACACTCAACATAAAATCATCATATCAAGCATACTAATCTCTAGAGGGTTAAGGATATACCTGTATCTACCGCTTCACTCTAGTCATAGGCCTGCCATGCAGGGCGCATAGCTGTAGAAGGTGATGAACCAACCATATATCACGAAGAAGTCGTAACATCCGTGCTACCACAGTCGGACGATTCTTCGCAAAATGGCCTGCCGCAAAAAATAACAAGCTCCCTTGGCACCACGACACTCCCAAAATGCGGTCTACCACATCGACCACACCGAGGTAGGGGTGTGCGCTGCCAACACCCCTACTCGCGAAAACTGAACCTCGGAGCTCGACCGCTCCAGAATACCTGGGCGCCACGAAGGTTGTGGAGGACCACTCTGTACTGGCGAAGGTGCATAACTAACTCTTCTTTGGCGGTCCGCCTCGAAAGTCACAAAGGACCTGCTGTTCGGCCTCTTCTGTGATCTCGGTCATTCCGTCGACCTCTCTCACATCGCATCCAGTGCATAAGCTGCGTGCGGGCAATGTCCATGCGGTGAAGAGCTACACCGAAAAAGCCTCGCCAAGTAGTCATCGAGCCGGTGGCGTGGCGGTGTACTCATCCTCCATATCGGCTACTAACGGGGACATACCGAGCTAGTGAGTCAAACTCCACATTGTACTCCCGACCGTCGCCTCTGCGTCTCGGCATAAATTGCCGGCGTGCCCTCCTCATCCGTGCGGAGGCAAGAAGTGAATGAGGAATGCCTGCGAGAACTCGTTCCATCTGCTGGAAGTGCATGCTCTCCCGGGGCGGCTCGCGAATCAAACCAATCATTGCGGTATCACGCGGCCGATGCGAACCTAAGACCACCGACTCGGTCTTGAAGCCTTGATCACTCTCATGATCCGTATGGCGTCGGATGAACTCCTGCGGATCATCCTCGTGCCTCGACCGTAGAACTGCGGCGGCTGACTCGAGAAAATCCGTAGCCTCAAACTATCCGATCTCGGGTGAACCACGGGTCTTCTTTGGGCTAGCTGCTGCGTCCAGCCTATCCTCATGTCTGGCCACAATCCTGGCCAATAACTGGGCCATCTCCTTGTAACCCATCTCCTCTGCTCCAGGTTGTGGGACTGGAGGCTCAGGTATCGTGGCCTCAGTAGCTACTGCTGCTGCTCTAAACTCTGCTGGGGCTGGCGGCATCGTAGAATCCGCCGTCTGTAGCACCACCTCGGGTAAAGACTGGGCCTCTGTCCTGGTAACCCTCTGTGCTCTACTCGCAGCTCCCTCTGCTGCCTTGCCCTTCTGGGCTCTGGTTGCCTTGCGTAGAGGCATAACTGGTACAAACGAAATACGTCAGAGGGGTCCAACTTATAACACAGCTCTAAGGCACGATCTTAGAGTGAGAAGAATGGAAACCAATCCTAAATGTCCTGCAGCCTCCTGATTATAGATGTGGTGCACAACACACCGATAATCAAGACTCTACTAGACACGGTCTGTAGACACTTTCCGAGGACTAACTGCTCTGATACCACTTTTGTCACGACCCGACCTCGGGCGTGGATCGTGCCTACCGGCACCCTAGTGATACAACATCAGAGAAAATCAGCGGAAATAAAAACTTAAACATGAAATAAGAGTTATGATAATAAAATAGGCCAACCAAAGCGGTACGCCTTCTTGCATATATCTGAGAAATTGAGCGATTACAACCTTTACAACCCCGCCACAGCGATTACTATAGACCTCAAGAGTGTTATAACAACAATGACAGGGCGGTGTTATACCGTATTTCCAGTATGCGTGAGGCGTGCGTCTAAAAGTTTAGCCTTAGTTAGGCACTTTGGGCGAAATGTTTGTGCACAACTCACTTAAAGAATCGTTTTTAAACGTTTTACTAAACTCGCGTAGGGTAAATTACGGCTATGTCATTTCTAATTTTTGCGGATTTTTAGAGAGGCGAAACATTTTGGACCAGCGGGAGGTGACACTTGTCACCCTCAATGGACGGCAACATTGGGCCAAGGTTGCACGTTTTTTGTGCCTTTGCACAAGTCAAGGAGTTGGTAGGATATTTGTGTAGTAGATGGATAAGGACACTTGGGTGAATCTCCACCCTACACTTGCCTTGCACTTGACTTCATCTTGGCCATTGGTTGGCCATTGGTTGGCTATAAATGCTCCCCTAACTTGAAGGTTTTCTTCATCCACAAATCACTCTCCAAGTCTTGAAAATCCTTCCCCCTCTCTTGAAGTGTTTTCGTCCAACACTCCCCACTCCCCTTGAGAAAGCCTTGGCCGAAACATCTTCCCCCTCTAGCCCTAGCCGAAACACCCCCCCGGGTAGATAGTTGTCTTCCAAAAACCCTAGCCCAATTCCCTTATAGTATTTTAGTAGAAGTTGTTGGGAACTTCTAAGGGTTCTTGGAGCTATCGGAGCGTACAAATTAGGAGCTAAACCTTGCTCAGGAGCGACTTTTAACTTGGATAATTTTGGGCTTATCGAGGTAAATACTCTTGTCCTTCTATTGTAATTGGATATTACATATAAGAATAGTATAGACTTGAGTATAAGATACACTGAAGGATATTAAAGAATAGAATTGAACTGTTATCACCGTAGAAGGGTATAAAAGAAGAATAATTGAACTGTACTTACATAGAATTTGTTTTCTGATGAACTTGAGTAGCTTGGCGGTAGGGAAGTCTTGCCCAATTTTCCGTAGAATAGAACCCTCTACTTTCTGAGAATAGTCTAGGCGTTGATAGGCGTATTTGACTATTATAGGTGATTCTCTGTAGCGACATATTCGACTTGGCAGGTGGATTTCGCCGAGAAGGTATGTGATTCTTCCTATACTCTTGAGCATGATATTTTAAATATATATATAGTACGGTAGACATACGAGTGTTAACGGAATAATAATTACGACAATGTCTTTTGACTTAAGCCTGAATAATACTTACGGCAATGTCTTGTGACTTAAGCCTGAATAATAAGGATCTTGAAGCATTTCAAAAGAATACTGAATCATTTTTAACAGAAGAGAAATATTTGGTTTTTAAACAAAAAACTTAAGTGTTATACTAGCTTTATGGGAAGTTAGGCATAACAACTTAAGAAGATAAAAGGAACTGTTTACTTAATTGTTTATAAAAACCTTGTATTGATTTCTGTAAGGTATATTAAGATTGTTTGAAAAGTAGACATATTATGATGCTACGTGTGTTAGTGTCTTGTGATGTGGTGAAAGGGGGTCATTCTTGTTGTGCTTACGTTGCTAAACGGTAAGTCAGTTGTACTGTTATTATATCACCTACCCCCTTGACTTGTTATACCGAGGGCTTGCCACCCTTGATGCGGGTCTATACGGCCTATGCGGTCTGTGTGACTATGCGGAGCTGTGGGAGTTCCAGGATTGATCATTCCGGGTGTTTTAGCCGTCGCGGGGATGCCACTATGCGGTATGTGTGACTATGCGGTCTATTGAGACTATGCGATGCGGGAGTCGAGGAGAATGCAGGGTTAGCTACCCCGTCACGAGGAATACCTCGTGTAGTGCATGTGTGACTATGCGGTGCGGGAAGACCCGGTTACATTATATCTATTATTGTTCTTGTTTGTGATATGACACTATGTGCAATTGAGCGGTGTATTTGCAAATGGTTTTAAATACTTTGATTTCATTTAAGTACTTTCTGATTTCACATACTTGGTACTGTTATCGACCTCCTTGAGTGCGTTCATGCCGCGGTAAGGGCAAGCAGTGCTAGATCCACATCCTTAGGATTTCTTTGCTTTGGTGTCGGGAGCTCCATCTATAGGAGGCTCGACTTTGGGTATGATCTCCCTGTTGTTGTATATAGTTTTGTACATTCGGGGTATGGCGAGCCTGTCCACCATAGTTGTTTATCTTCTTAGAAGTGCAGTAGTCCTATTATGCAGTTGGGATGTAGCTGAAAACTAGGTTTATATATATATCTGAAAGGCGACATTTTCTCACATAAAGCGTGTCTCATTTACAATGTTTCATGTCTTGTTTTTATATTCCTTGATTACTCGATGTATGACTACTTGGGTGCGGGTAAGGCACGATCACGAGCCGAGCAGTCGTGACAAAAGTGGTATCGAGCGATTAATCCTCGGAAAGTGTCTACAGACCGTATCTAGTAAGTCTTGATTATCGGTGTGTTGTGCACCACACAATAATCGAGGAGGCTATAGGATATTTAGGATTGGTTTCCATTATTCTCACTCTGAGATCGTTCCTTAGAGGCGTGTTATAAGTTGGACCTCTAACATATTCCTTTTACATGATTATGCCTCGCGTAAGGCAACCGGGCGGAAGAAAGCGTAGGAGGCGCTAGTAGGACAAAGGAGATTACGAGGGCTCGGGCCCGATCTATGCAGAGGGCGAGTTCCATGACGCCGCCCGGCCCAGCGAACCACGATACCGCGCCTCGTCCCGCGGCACAGGCGAGAGGTTAAGTACAAGGAGATCTTGCCATTCGGCGAGATCGTGGCGAACATGAGGATAAATTTGGATCTGTGATTCAGTTCCGCTGATAGTACCCGTGGTTCACCCGAGGCGAGATAGTTTGAGGCTACGAGATTTCTGAGTTGTAGCCCGCGAGTTTCTGGTCGAGGCGGAGGATGATCCGCGAGTTCATCCGTCGATTCTGAGAAGGATTATGAGGTGATCGGGCGTCGGAGACCGAGTGCGTGATCTTCGGTTCGCATCATTGCGTGATACCGCGATCGATTGGTTTGATCGTGGGAGTTATCGGGAAACCGCGTCCCGGTACTGGGATGAGTTCTGGAGGCTTTTCTCACTCACTTCTTGCCTCCACGGATGAGGAGGGCGCGGGCGACGATTTTCTTCTTTGAGACAGAGAGAGCGCCGCGATTAGAGTACAATGTCGAGTTCGATTCTTTGGCTCGATATGTACTGCATTGGTAGCGGATATGGAGGGCGGTGCATCGCTATGTCAGGGCTAGATGATTATATGGCGAGTCTTGTGCGGGTGTGGCTCTTCACGAGCATGGATATTACGCGTGCGAGCTCATGCACTAGGATGCGAGGCGTAGAGACCGCGGGTCGGCGGATATCGGCATCGAAGAAGGCGAAGGCCGGATTTTTGGTAGTTCTCGGGGAGGGCGACCTCGTGACGTCTAGGTTTGCACCACGGCCAGCTCGAGCACTCCTACATCATTTTGGTGCGGAGCATTCGGGCGGTCGGGGCCCGAGGACTTGGACTTCGGGGTAGCGAGGTGCTAACCGATCGAGTGCGCTTTCGGTGTATGCGTTGTGGTAGATTCCATTCGAGGTAGTACTACTTGAGAGCTTGCTATACTTGTGGCGTGAGGTCATTTTGCGAGAACTGTCAGGCCGAAGCGTGGTGGTAGGGCTCGACTACGGTCTGTTCTTGGGTTCATCATCTCCTACTGATTACTCGCCTGGAGCGGGGTACTAATGGGCGGTGTGGCAGGTCGTGGCGCGTGTTATACCGTATTTCGGTATGTGCGTGAGGAATACGTAAAAATCTAGCCTTAAAGTTTAGGCAAAGCGTTTGTTTTTGGGCACAACTCACAAAGCGAATAGTTTTCAAACGAAACGTTCCACTTTTCGTAGGGTAAATTCGGCTATGCCATTTCTAATTTTGCGGATTTTTAGAGGCGAAACATTTTGGACCAGCGGGAGGCGACACTTGTCACCCTCGATTGATGGACTTGAAATCGTCCATTTGGACGATTTGGACAATAGTGAGCACGTTTTTGTGCCTTTGCACAAGTCAAGGAGTTGGTAGGATATTTGTGTATAGTTAATCCTCACCTACACTTGCCTTGCACTTGTCTTAATCTTGGCCATTGGTTGGCCACTTCTTGACCTATAAATACCCCTTAGAGATGAAGAGTTCTTCATCCACAAATCTTTCAAGTCTTGAAAAATCCTCTCCTCTCCTTTGTAGCTCTTTCGTCCAACACTCCCCTCCCTGTGAAGTTTGGCGAGGGCCTACCCCCTAGCCTAGCGAAATCTACCCTCCCTTGGTAGAAAAGTTGTCTTCTAGTATTGTTATAATGCCCAAAATACCTAGCCCAAATCCCTTAGTCCTTTGTAGAAGTTGGGAAGAACTTACAAGGTTTCTTGGAGCTACCGGGGAGTACAACTTATGATCTACACCTTGCTCAGGCGCGACTTTATCTAGGATATTATTGGGCTTACCGAGGTAACTAATCCTAACCCTCGTTTGAATTAGAGAATACTTCTTGTAGTAGTATAAGAATAAGTATAAATACTTAGAAGAATATCACAGAATAGAATTGGTATTATCACGATGAAGGGTTTAAAGAAGAATAATCAAACTATACTTACATAGAATTTGTTTCATGATAGACTTATAGCTCACGGGTAGGAAGTCTTGCCCGACTTTCGTAGAATTGTGAACCCTCTGTTTAGAATGACCTTGAGTAGTCTTTGATAGATGTCTGTGACTATTATGGTGACTCTCTGTGCGACATATTGACTTGGCGGTGGTTTTATTTGAGAAGGTATGTGGTTCTTCCTAAAGCATGATATTTTACAATATATATATAGTGCGGTAGGCGTACATGTGTTAGCGAATAATAACTACGGCAATGTCTTTGACTTAAGCTGAATAATACTTACGTGATGCACCGGCTTAAGCTTTGAATAATACTTACTGCGATGCCTGGCTTAAGCTTTGAATAATAAAGAATGAAAGCATTTCAAAAGAATCTTGAATCATTTTTAACGGAAGATAAATATTTGGTTTTAAAACAAAAGCTTAAGAGTTATACTAGCTTTATGGGAAGTTAGGTATATGACTTAAGAAAGATAAAAAGGAATTTACTTGTTTGTTTATAAAAGCCTTGTATTGATTCTGTTAAGTGTAATAAGATTTGTGTGATAAGTAGACCTATTATGATGCTACAGGTTATTGTCTTGAAATCTTTGTGTAAGGGGTCATTCTTGCTGTGCTTACGTTGCTAACAGGTAAGTCCGTTGTCTTTATTATTGTATCACCTACCCTCGATCGTTATCACAGGGCTTGCCGTGATCTTGGTCTATACCGCTTATGCGGTCTGTGAGACTATGCGGAGCAGCGGTATGCTCGAGATTGATCATTCGGGTGTTTTAGCACGATGCGGGGATTCCTATGCGGTCTGTTGAGACTATGCGGTCTTTTGAGGCTATGCGGGTGCGGGAGCCTAGGCGGATCTGGGGTTGGCTGCCCCGTCGAGGAATACCTCATGCGGTGCGTGTGTGACTATGCGGTGCGGAAGTCGAGGACTAGGCACGCATGAGAATGATACTATGGCGATTGGCCTTGCCCGATCATTCGCGGCCTAGAATAGACTGTTACAATTTTCCTATTCTTTGTTGTTTGTGATGTGGCACTATGTGCAATTGAAGCGATTGTATTTGTGAAAAGGTTTTAAATACTTTGATTTCATTTGATTCTTTATAGTTTCACATACTTGGTACTGTTATCTTGACCTCGCCGGCTGCGTTAAATCTGCAGTAAAGGCAGTGCTAGATCCACATCCCTAGGATCTTTGCGTTGGTGTCGAGAGCTCCATCTTATAGGAGGCTCTACTTTTGGGTATGATCTCCTGTATTGTAGATAGTTTTATGCTGATCGGGGTATGGCGGGGCCCTGTCGCCATAGTTGTTACTTCCTTAGAGTTACGTAGTACTATTATGCAGTTGGGATGTAGCGCAAAACTTGAGTTATTTATATTATCGCCGTAAGGCAAGCTTTTCATCAGATAAAGCTGTTTACATTTTACTATGTTTCTGTCTTGTTTTATATTTCCATTGGTTACTCGATGTATGACTACTTGGGTGCCGGTAAGGCACGATCCACGGGCCGGGCAGTCGTGACAAAAGTGGTATCGAGCGATTAATCCTCGAAAGTGTCTACAGACCGTATCTAGTAGAGTCTTGATTATCGGTGTGTTGTGCACCACACCAATAATCAGGAGGCTATAGGATATTTAGAATTGGTTTCCATTCTTCATTCCGAGATCGTGCTTTAGAGCTGTGTTATAGGTTGGACCCCTCTAACGTATTCCTTTCTGTATGATTATGCCTCGCGTAAGGCAACCGGGCCCGAAGAGCAAGCGGGAGGCGCTAGCGAGACACAGAGTCACGAGGGCTCAGGCCCAGTCTATACCAGAGACGGCGAGTTCTATGACGCCGCCGGCCCCAGCAGAGACCACAGTACCAGCACCTACATCCCGCGGCACAGGCGGAGGTTAAGTACAAGGAGATGGCCCGGCTATTGGCTAGAGTTGTGGCCCGATACGAGAGAAGGCTGGATCGGCGATTCGATTCGGCTCGGCTCGATCGCGCCAGTGGTGCACCAGGCGAATAGTTTGAGGCTACGAGATTTCTTGAGTTGTAGCCGCGAGTTTTCTGGTGGCGGGAGGATGATCGCGAGGAGTTCATCCGTCGACTCTGAAGGATCATGCGGGTGATCAAGGCCTCGAGACAGTCATGACGCCGATTCGCGTCAATTTGCGTGATACGCGATCGATTGGTTTGATTCGTAGGAGCTTTCGGGAGAGCATGCACCTCCGGTATGGGATGAGTTTTCCGAGGCTTTTCTCACACTTCTTGCCTCGCGGATGAGGAGAGCACGGTGATAGATTCTTGTTCTTTGAGAGACGGGAGGGCCTTGCGGTGAGGAGTACAATGTCGAGTTTGATTCTTTGGCTCGATATGTCCACTGCCGTAGCGAGATGGAGGACCGGGTGCATCGCTATGTCATCGGGCTAGATGATTACATGGCCGAGTCTTGTGCGGGTGTGTCCCTTGACCGAGCATGGACATAACCGTATGCGAGCTCATGCGCTGAGATCACGAGGCGTAGAGACGCCGGGTAGAAGCGATATCGGCGAGAAGAAGGCGAGACGGCGGTTTTTAGTGGTCCTCGGGGTGGCGGCATCGTGAAGTCAGTTGCACCACGGCGGTATGAGCGCTCTACCTCATTTTCTGCAGCCCGGGCGATCGAGGCGGTCGGGGCCCAGGACTTTGGATTTCGAGTGGCGAAGTGCTAACGTTCGAGTCCGCTCGGTGTGCGTTGTGGTAGATACCATGCAGGAGTACTCGAGAACTGCTATACTTGTGGCGAGGTCATTTCGCGAGTTTGTCCGGCCGGGCGGTAGTAATGGGCCCGATCTACGAGTGCATTGCGCTTCTTCATCCCCGATAGTTACTCGCCGGGAGAAGGTACTCATGGACCAGCGGGTCGCGAGGTCGTGGCGCGGGTCGATTCTAGCGGTCCTCGAACGCATTTATGCTTTGTCCGGTAAGCGGGATCGGGAGGCCTCACTGATGTCGTCCAGTACCTTATCGGTTCGGGTTTGATGTTTATGCCTTGATAGAAACGGGTTCTACTCTGTCCTATATAACTCCCCTTCTTCCTCTTAGGATAGTGATACACCCTGAGTCCATAGATCCTTTCGACGTAGCTACGCGATGGGTGATTCGATGGTAGCTCGGCGGGTATATAGAGCTTGTCTGTGACCATTCTGATCGTCGGACCTGGCCGACTTGATAGAGTTAGAGATGATTGACTTGACGTGATCATGGGGATGGATTGGCTAGCTTCTTGCTACGCCAATGTAAGCTGAGAGAGAGAGTAATGCGGTTCCAGTTTCACGAGGCCGGTTGTTGAGTGGGAGAACGCGGTATCGTAGAGGTAGGTTTATTTCCTACCTCGAGGCTAGGAAGATGGTGCGAAGGGTATATCTACCATCTCGTTCGAGTGTTTGATCTGAAGGCTGCGGTACCAGATTTTCCGTCGATTCCGGTGGTCGAGAGTTCCCAGGCGTGTTTCAGGGCGACCTCGGGTATCCTCACGAGAGGAGATTGAGTTTTGTATTGACATATTGCGGACACTCGGCTATTTCCATTCCGCCATACGAATGGCACCGCCGAGTTGAGAGAGTTGAAGGATCGGCTTAGAGATTTCTTTGGAGAAGGGCTTCATCGGGCCTAGTGTTTCTCCGCAGGAAGCGCCGGTATTGTTCGTGAAGAAGAAGGGCGGGGCCGCTGCATGTGTGTTGATTGACGGTGAACAAGGTGACCATTAAACGAATACCCTTCCCGAGATTGATGATTTGTTCGACCGGTTGCGAGTGCGAGATGTTTCTCAAGATTGATCTGCGATCGGGCTATCATCAGTGCGAGTCGAGAGAGGTGGATGTCCACAGATTGCATTCGGACGTGCGGGCATTATGAGTTCGAGTCATGTCTTTTAGGTTGACCAATGCTCGTGGTATTCATGGATTTGATGAGCCGAGTGTTCAAACCATTTTGGAACCGCGTTTGTGATAGTGTTCATTGATGATATCTTGGTTTATTCTCGCTCGAGCGAGGAGCATGCGAACGCGAGGCTTGTCTTGTGATTCTCGGGACCAACGATTATGCGCCAAGTTTTCCAAATGTGAGTTTTGGTTGACTTGATGGCGTTTCTTGGGCATATTGCCGGTGATGGCATTCGAGTGGATACGGCCAGATCGAAGCGATCGAGACTTGGCCTGAACTCTTACTCCGTGAGGTTCGCGATTTTACGGGCCTTGCGAGGATATTATCGGTTCGTGGAGAAGTTTGCTTCTATCTGCACCATTGACTAGGTGACTCGGAAAGCGGAGTTTGATGGTGATGCTTGTGGCGGGTTTTGATTCTTGAAAGAGGCGGCGACGCTCGTTCTTACTCTTCCGGAGGTCGGATGGTTATGTCGTGTATTGTGATCGTCGGGCATCGGGTTGGGATGTGTGTTGATGCAGCATGGCGGGGTTATAGCATATGCATCCGGCAATTTGAAGAAACACGAGAGAACTACCCGCGTGATTTGGAGTTAGCGGTGTGATTCGCTTTGAAGATCTGGAGGCACTATTTGTATGGGGTTCACGTGGATATTTTTACAGACCACAAGAGCCTCGGTATATCTTCGGCGAGGAGCTGAACTTACGGCGAAGGCGGTGGTTAGAGTTGCTTAAGGATTACGATGTTGATATCTGTACCACGGGAAGGCCATGTTGTGGCGGATGCTCTTAGTCGTAGGTCGATGGGAGCCTATCGGATGTGCGGTAGAGAGGAGGACATGGTTCGTGATTTGCATCGGTTAGCGAGCCTTGGTGTCCGTTTGATTGATTACGATAGCGATGGGGTTAGAGTTCGTGAGGTTGCCGAGTCTTCCATCGTCGAGGAGGTGAAGAGGCGGATTCGAGGATCGATTTTGACACGTTATCGTGATCTGACTCTTCGTGAGGGCAAGGTCCTTTTGAGTAGCACGATGGGGTGCTAAGGTTTGAAGCGGTGTGTGTTCCGGATGTTTGAGGACTTGGCGAGTTCTTGGGGAAGCACTGCGTAGCGGCGTTACTCTATCCATCCGGTCGACCAAGATGTACCACGACCTTAGATCGTGTATTGGTGGGATGGCTTGAAGAGGACGTTGCGAGTTCGTAGCTCGGTGCGTGTTGTCGGCGGTGAAGGTAGAGCACGAGGCACGGTGGTTTTATTCTGACGATTGAGATCCCGACACGGAAGTGGGAGGTAATCAACATGGACTTCATCACGGGATTACCTCGCCTTTCGGAGAGACATGATTCTATATGGGTTATCGTCGACGGTGTGAAATCAACCCACTTTCTTCCGTCGGGGCGACTTTTGGTGAGGATTATGCGGACTTTACATCAGAGATCGTCGAATGCATGGAGTCCCTACTTGATCATATCGCAGGAGCCCAATTTACGGCTAACTTCCGGAGGTCCTTCGGAGGAGTTTAGGGGCGGTGAGCACAGTCTGCATTTCATCCACGCAGCAGACGGGCGAGGAGCGCACTATCCGGACTCTTGAGGATATCTGCGAGCTTTGTGTTATTGACCGATGGTAGTTGGGAGGATCATTTGCCTCTAGTTGAGTTCGCGTATAATAATAGCTACCACTCCGGTATTCGGATGGCGCCTTATGAGGCCTTGTATGGGAGGAAGTGCAGATCGCCTATAGGTTGGTTCGATGTGGGCGAGTGCGGCTAGTGGGACGGTTGGTGCGGCGATGGATAAGGTGAAGCTTATCCGAGGCGGCTATTGGCTACCGAGTCGGCAAGTCGTATGCAGATCATCGTCGTCGGCATCTTGAGTTCGAGGTTCATGATTGGGTTTTCCTAAGGTGTCACCCATGAAGGGTGTGATGAGATTCGGAAGAAGGAAACTCGGCCCAAGGTACATTGGGCGTTTAGTTGTCGCGAGGTAGGCAAGGTTGCCTATGAGTTGGATCTGCCGTCCGATGCGGAGGCGATGCATCCGATTTTTCACGTATCTATCTTTGAGGAGATGTATCGGGGATCCATCTAGGGTGCACCGATTGACGATGTCGGTGGCCAGGGGTTATCGTATGAGGAGATTCCCATAGCGATAATCGATCGTCGGAGTTAGGCGTCTGCGGACGAGGGCGTGGCAGTCAAAGTCTTGTGGCGGAACGAGCTTAGGAGGAGATGACGTGGGAAGGCGAGGAGGACATGAGGCGCAGGTACCCTCACCTATTCCCCACACCTCCAGGTAATTCACTTTCCTACTTGTAAATTTTCGTTATCGTTTCTGCCTAAGTGTTGTTCTGTGGCCGTGTGTGGCATTTGCAACTGTTTTGGTTATGAAGAATCTTATCGTTAACTGTCTTGGGAAGGAACATTCGGGACGAATGTTTCTAAGGAGGGGAGAATGTTATACCGTATTTCGGTATATGCGTGAGGAATACGTCTGAAAAGTCTAGCCTTAAAGTTTAGGCAAAACGTTTTTTTGGGCACAACTCACAAAGCGAATAGTTTTCCGCGAAACGTTTCCACGACTTTCGTAGGGTAAATTCGGCTATGCCATTTCTAATTTTTGCGGATTTTTCCGAGAGACGAAACATTTTGGACCAACGGGAGGGCGGCACTTGTCACCCTCCAATTGATGGACTTGAAATCGTCTATTTGGACGATTTGGACAATGGTGAGCACGTTTTTTGTGCCTTGTGCACAAGTCAAGGAGTTGGTAGGATATTTGTGTATAGTTAATCCTCACCCTACACTTGCCTTGCACTTGTCTTAATCTTGGCCATTGGTTGACCACTTCTTGACCTATAAATACCCCCTTAGAGATGAAGAGTTCTTCATCCACAAATCTTTCCAAGTCTTGAAAAATCCTCTCCTCTCCCTTTGTAGCTCTTTCGTCCAACACTCCCCCCCTCCCCTTGTGAAGTTTGGCCGAGGGCCTACCCCCCCTAGCCTAGCCGAAATCTACCCCCCTCCCTTGGTAGAAAAGTTGTCTTCTAGTATTGTTATAATGCCCAAAATACCCTAGCCCAAATCCTTAGTCCTTTGTAGAAGTTGTGAAGAACTTCTAAGGTTTCTTGGAGCTACCGGAGCGTACAACTTAGGAGCTAAACCTTGCTCAGGCGCGACTTTATCTAGGATATTATTGGGCTTACTGAGGTAACTAATCCTAACCCTCTTTTGAATTAGAGAATACTTCCTGTAGTAGTATAAGAATAAGTATTAAATACTTAGAAGAATATCACAGAATAGAATTGGTATTATCACAGTAGAAGGGTTTAAAGAAGAATAATCAAACTATACTTACATAGAATTTGTTTCATGATGAGACTTATAGCTCAGGGTAGGGAAGTCTGCCCGACTTTCAGTAGAATTGTGAACCCTCTGTTTAGAATGACCTTGAGTAGTCTTTGATAGATGTCTGTGACTATTATAGGTGACTCTGCGCGCGACATATTGACTTGGCGGTGGTTTTATTTGAGAAGGTATGTGGTTCTTCCTAAAGCATGATATTTTACAATATATATATAGTGCGGTGAGCGTACGTGTGTTAATCGAATAATAACTACGGCAATGTCTTTGACTTAAGCTGAATAATACTTACGTGATGCCTCACGCTTAAGCTGAATAATACTTACAGTGATGCCTGGCTTAAGCTGAATAATAAGAATCGAAAGCATTTCAAAAGAATCTTGAATCATTTTTAATGAAGATAAATATTTGGTTTTAAAACAAAAGCTTAAGAGTTATACTAGCTTTATGGGAAGTTAGGTATAACAACTTAAGAAAGATAAAAGGCTGTTTACTTGTTTGTTTATAAAAGCCTTGTATTGATTTACATTAAGTGTAATAAGATTTGTGTGATAAGTAGACCTATTATGATGCTACAGGTTATTGTCTTGAAATCTTTGTGTAAGGGGTCATTCTTTGTGCTTACGTTGCTAACAGTAAGTCCGTTGTCTTATTGTATCACCTACCCTCGATCGTTATCACAGGGCTTGCCCGCTTGCGGGTCTATACTTTATGCGGTCTGTGAGACTACGCGAGGCGGTATGCTCGTGATTGATCATTTCGGGTGTTTTAGCACGATCACGGGGATTCCTATGCGGTCTGCTGAGACTACGCGGTCTTTTGAGGCTATGCGGTGCGGGAGCCTAGGCGGATCCGGGGTTGGCTGCCCCGATCGAGAATACCATGCGGGTGCATGTGTGACTATCGCGGTGCGGAAGTCGAGGACTAGGCACGCAGAATGATACTATGGGCGATTGGCCTTGCTTCGATCATTCGCGGCCTAGAATAGACACATTCTGATTTTCCTATTCTTGTTGTTGTTTGTGATGTGGCACTATGTGAAATTGAAGCGATTGTATTTGTGAAAAGGTTTTAAATACTTTGATTTCATTTGATTCTTTATAGTTTCACATACTTGGTACTGTTATCTTGACCTCCTTGAGGCTGCGTTCATGCTGCAGTAAAGGCAAGCAGTGCTAGATCCACATCCTAGGATCTTTGCGTTGGTGTCGTGAGCTCCATCTTCTAGGAGGCTCTACTTTTAGGTATGATCTCTGTATTGTAGATAGTTTTCAGATCGAGGTATGGCGGGATACTGTCCGCCATAGTTGTTTACTTCCTTAGAGTGCAGTACTATTATGCGGTTGGGATGAATCGCAAAACTTGAGTTATTTATATTATGCCGTAAGGCAAGCTTTTCATCGATAAAGCTGCTTACATTTACTATGTTTCTGCCTTGTTTTATATTTCCATTGGTTACTCGATGTATGACTACTTGGGTGCCCGGTGAGGCACGATCACGAACCGGGCAGGTCGTGGCATGTAGTCGATTCTAGCGGTCCTCGATCGCATTTATGCCTTATCGGCCAGCGGCAGACGGGAGGCCTCACCGATGTCGTCACGGTACCTTATCGATCTCCGATTATGATGTGTATGCCTTGATAGATCCGGTTCTACTGCATCCTATATCTCCCCTTGGTGCTAGTAGGATAGGGATAGAGCCTGAGTCCATAGACCCTTTCGAGGTAGCTACGCCAGTGGGTGATTCGGTGGTAGCTCGGCGAGTATATAGAGCTTGTCCAGTGACTTTATGCAGTCGTCAGACCCTAGCCGACTTGATAGAGTTGGACATGACTGATTTCGACGTGATCATGGGTATGGATTGGTTAGCTTCCTGCTATGCCAATGTAGACTGCAGAGAGAGAGTGAATGCGGTTCCATTTTCTGCGGGCCGGTTGTTGAGTGGGAGAACACTGTATCGCGAGGGTAGGTTTATTTCCTACCTCGAGGCTAGGAAGATGGTGCGAGAAGTACATCTACCATCTCGTTCGGGTGTTTGATCGAGGCCGCAGTGCTGATTTTGATCGATTCGATAGTCGAGAGTTCCCAGGCGTGTTTCAGACGACCTCTCGTATCCTCCCGAGAGGAGATAGAGTTTTGTATTGTTGTCTTTGCGGACACTCGGCTATTTCCATTCCGCCATACGAACGACACCGCCCGAGTTGAGAGTTGAAGGACCGGTGAGAGATTTCTGGAGAAGGGCTTCATCAGACCTAGTGTTTCTCCCCAAGCGCCTTGGGTATTGTTAAGTGAAGAAGAAGGGCGGACGCCTGCGCATGTGTGTTGATTACAGGCATTTGAACAAGGTGACCATTAAAACGAGATACCCTTCCGGGATTGATGATTTGTTCGACCCGGTGCGAGTGCGAGATGTTTCTCAAGATTGATCTGCGATCGGGCTATCATCAGTGCGAGTCGAGAGAGGTGGATGTCCCAGGATCGCATTAGGACCCGATGCGCACTATGAGTTCAGGGTTATGTCGTTCGGTTTGACCAATGCTCCGGCAGTTTTTATGGATTTGATGAACCGAGTGTTCAAACCATTTTTGGACACGTTTGTGATAGTGTTCATCGATGATATCTTGGTTTATTCTCGCTCAGAGCAGGAGCATGCGGAGCATTTGAGGATCTTGGCGATTCTCGAGACCAGTGATTATACGCCAAGTTTTCCAAATGTGAGTTTTGGTTAGCTTGGTGGCTTTTCTTGGGCATATTGTCGGGCCGATGGTATTGGTGGATCGGCCAATCGAGCGATCGAGGACTTGGCCTGACCTCTTACTCCGGCAGTGCGCGACTTTTCGGGCCTTGCGAGTTACTATCGGCGGTTCGTGGAGAAGTTTGCTTCTATCTCGCACCATTGACTCGGTGACTCGGAAGGCGCTAAGTTTGATGGTGATGCTTGTGGCGGGGTTTCGATTCTTGAAGGAGGCGACGACCGCCCCCGTTCTTACTCTTCCAGAGGGTCAAGACGGCTATGTCGTGTATTGTGATGCGTCAGGCATCGGGTTTGGATGTGTGTTGATGCAGCTGGGTAAGGTTATAGCGTACGCATCCTACGACTTAAGAAGCGTGAGAGGAACTACCCCCGTGATTTGGAGTTGGCGGTGATTCACGCCTTGAAGATGCAGGTACTATTTGTATGGGGTTCATGTGGATATTTATACAGACCACAAGAGCCTCGGTATATCTTCACGGAGGAGGCGAACTTACGGCGAGGCGGTGGTTAGAGTTGCTTAAGGATTATGGCGTCGATATCTGTACCACGGGGAAGGCCAATGTTGTGGCAGATGCCCTTAGTCGTAGGTCGCTGGGTAGCCTATTAGATGTGCAGACAGAGAGGAGGGGCATGGTTCGCGATTTGCATCAGTTAGCGAGCCTTGGTATCCGTTTGATTGATTCTGGTAGCAGTGGGGTTCGAGTTCGAGAGGTTGCCGAGTCTTCCATCGCCGGCGAGGTGAAGAGGACAGTTGAGGATCGGTTTTGATTCGGTATCGTGATCACGGCTCTTACGTGAGGCAAAGCGGTCCTTTTGGTAGCACGATGGGGTGCTAAGGTTTGAGGCGAGTTGTGTGTTCCGGATGTTTCGGACTTGGCGTGAGTTCTAGGGAAGCACGGCGCGGCGTTACTCTATCCATCCAGGTCGACCAAGATGTACCACGACCTTAGATCGTGTATTGGTGGGATGGCTTGAAGAGGACGTTGCGAGTTCGTAGCTCGGTGCGTGTTGTCGGCGGTGAAGGTAGAGCACGGAGGCACGGTGGTTTGTTGCGACGATAGAGATCCCGACACGGAAGTGGGAGGTGATCAACATGGACTTTATCACGGGATTACCTAGCACTCGGAGAGGCATGATTCTATTTGGGTTATCGTCGGCGGTGTGAAATCAGCCCACTTTCTTCCGTCGGGACGACTTTTGGTGAGGATTATGCGGACTTTACATCAGAGATCGTCGATGCATGGAGTCCCTATTTCGATCATATCGCATGAGGAGCCGGTTCGGCTAACTTCCGGAGGTCTTTCCAAAAGGTTTAGGGGCCGGTGAGCACGAGTCGCATTCCATCCACGAGCAGACAGACGGTGGCGCACTATCCGGACTCTTGAGGATATCTGCGAGTACGTATTGACTTCGTGGGTAGGAGGATCATTTGCCTCTAGTTGAGTTTGCATATAATAATAGCTACCACTCCGATTCGGATGACGCCTTATGAGGCCTTGTATGGGAGGAAGTGCGGTCGCCGATAGTCTGGTTTGATATGGGCGAGTGCGATTAGTGGGACGGTTGGTGCGGCGAGCGATGGATAAGGTGCGGCTTATCCGGGAGAGGTTGCCGGCGGCTCGAGTCGGCAAGTCATACGCAGATCATCGTCGTCGGCATCCGAGTTCGAGGTTGATGATTGGGTTTTCTGAAGGTGTCACCCATGAAGGGTGTGATGAGATTCGGGAAGAAAGAAACTCGGCCAGGTACATTGGGCGTATCAGTTAATCTGCGGGGTAGGCAAGGTTGCTATGAGTTGGATCTGCCGTCCGTCGGAGCGGTGCATCCGGTGTTTCATGTTTCTATCTTTGAGGAGATGTATCGGGGATCCATCTAGAGTGCAACCGATTGACGATGTCGGTGGCGAGGGTTATCGTATGAGAGATTCCCATAGCGATAATCGATCGTCAAGTTAGGCGTCTGCGGACGGGGCGTGGCAGTCAAAGTTACGTGGCGAACGAGCTCGAGAGGAGATGACGTGGGAAACTGAGGAGGACATGAGGCAGAAGTATCCTCACTTATTCCCCACACCTCCAGGTAACTTACTTTCCTATTTGCTGGTTTTAATTATCGTATTTGCTTAAGTGTTATATTGTGGCCATGTGTGGCACTTGCAAACTGTTAAGTTGTGAGGTACTTTATCGTTAACTGTCTTGGGAAGGAACATTCGGGACGAATGTTTCTAAGGAGGGGAGAATGTTATACCCCGTATTTCCAGAGTATGTACGTGAGGACGTACGTACAAAAGTTTAGCCTTAGTTAGACACTTTGGACGAAATGTTTGTGCACAACTCACTTAAAGAGTGGTACGGTTCCATTTTCCTGCGGAGCCGGTTGTTGAGTGGGAGGGGAACACTGTATCGCCGAGGGGTAGGTTTATTTCCTACCTCAAGGCTAGGAAGATGGTGCAGAAGGGGTACATCTACCATCTCGTTCGGGTGTTTGATCACGAGGTCGCAGCGATGCGATTTTGGTCGATTCCGATGAGTCGAGAGTTCCCGACGTGTTTCAGACGACCTCCTGTATCCCTCCTGAGAGGGAGATAGAGTTTTGTATTGATGTGCTGCCAGACACTCGGCCTATTTCCATTCCGCCATACAGAATGACACCTGCCGAGTTGAGAGAGTTGAAGGACCAGCTGAGAGATTTGCTGGAGAAGGGCTTCATCAGACCTAGTGTTTCTCCCTGGGGAGCGCCGGTATTATTCGTGAAGAAGAAGGACGGGACGCTGCGCATGTGTGTTGATTACAGGCAGCTGAACAAGGTGACCATTAAGAACAGATACCCCCTTCCCAGGATTGATGATTTGTTCGACCAGCTGCAGGGTGCGAGATGTTTCTCCAAGATTGATCTGCGATCGGGCTATCATCAGTGCGAGTCGAGAGGTGGATGTCCTCAGATCGCATTCGGACCAGTGACGCACTATGAGTTCGAGGGTTATGTCGCTCGGTTTGACCAATGTCGACAATTTTTATGGATTTGATGAACAAGTGTTCAAACCATTTTTGGACACGTTTGTGATAGTGTTCATCGATGATATCTTGGTTTATTCTCGCCGAGCGAGGAGCATGCGGAGCATTTGAGGCTTGTACGATTCTCCAGACCAAAGATTATACGCCAAGTTTTCCAAATGTGAGTTTTGGTTAGCGGTGGCTTTTCTTGGGCATATTGTGGGCCGATGGTATTCGGTGGATACGGCCAAGATCGGCGATCAGGACTTGGCCTGAACCTACTACTCGGCAGTGCGCGGCTTTCTGGCCTGCGAGTTACTATCGGTTCGTGGAGAAGTTTGCTTCTATCTACGCACCATTGACTCGGTGACTCGAGGCGGCTAAGTTTGATGGTGATGCTTGTGGCGGTGGTTTCCGATTCTTGAAGGATCGGCGGCCGCCCGTTCTTACTCTTCCGGAGGGTCAGACGGCTATGTCGTGTATTGTGATCGTCGAGCGCATCGGGTTTGGATGTGTGTTGACGCAGCGAGGTAAGGTTATAGCGACGCATCCCTCTGACTTAAGAAGCATAGGAGGAACTACCCGCCCATGATTTGGAGTTAGCGGCGGTGATTCACGCCAAGATCTGGAGGTACTATTTGTACGGGGTTCATGGATATTTATACTGACCACAAGAGCCTCAGGTATATCTTCACCGGAGGAGTGAACTTACGGCGAGGCGGTGGTTAGAGTTGCTTAAGGATTATGACGTCGATATCCTGTACCACCCGGGGAAGGCCAATGTTGTGGCAGATGCCCTTAGTCGTAGGTCGATGGGTAGCCTATCAGATGTGCAGCCAGAGAGGAGGGGCATGGTTCGCGATTTGCATCAGTTAGCGAGCCTTGGTGTCCGTTTGATTGATTACGTAGCGATGGGGTTCGAGTTCGAGAGGTTGCGAGTCTTCCATCGTCGAGAGGTGAAGAGGCTTGATTTGAGGATCCGGTTTTGATTCGGTATCGTGTCGGCTCTTCGTGAGGCAAGGTCCTTTTGAGTAGCACTGATGGGTGCTAAGGTTTGGCGAGTTGTGTGTTCCGGATGTTTGAGACTTGGCGGAGTTCTAGGGAAGCACGGTGCGCGCGTTACTCTATCCATCCGTGGTCGACCAAGATGTACCACGACGCCAGATCGTGTATTGGTGGGATGGCTTGAAGAGGACGTTGCGAGTTCGTAGCTCGTGCGTGTTGTCGGCCGGTGAAGGTAGAGCACCAGAGGCCTGGTGGTTTGTTGCAGACGATAGAGATCCCGACCTGGAAGTTGGAGGTGTTCTACATGGACTTTATCACAGGTTTACCTAGCACTCCGAGGAGGCATGATTCTATTTGGGTTATCGTCGACAGGCTGAAGAAATCAGCCCACTTTCTTCCCGTCAGGACGACTTTTTCGGCTGAGGATTATGCCAGACTTTACATCAGAGATCGTCGATCGCATGGAGTCCCTATTTCGATCATATCGCAGGAGCCCGGTTTACGGCTAACTTCCGGAGTCTTTCCAAAGGTTTAGGGGCGAGTGAGCACGATCGCATTCCATCCACGAGACAGACGGGCGGGGTGGCGCACCATCCGGACTCTTGAGGATATCTGCGATGCATGTTATTGACCGAGTGGTAGTGGGAGGATCATTTGCCTCTAGATGAGTTTGCGTATAATAATAGCAAACACTCCAGTAATCAGATGACGCCTTAAGAGTCCTTGTAAGCGAGGAAGTGCAGTCGCCGATAGCTGGTTTGATATGGCGAGTGCGATTAGTAGGACCGTTGGTGCGTGAGCGATGGATAAGGTGCGGCTTATCCGGGAGAGGTTCTTGGCGGCTCGAGTCGGCGAAGTCATATCAGATCATCGTCGTCGGCATCTGGAGTTCGAGGTTGATGATTGGGTTTTCCTGAAGGTGTCACCCATGAAGGGTGTGATGAGATTCGGGAAGAAAGGGAAACTCAGCCCAAGGTACATTGGGCCGTATCAGATTGTCTGCAGGGTAGGCAAGGTTGCCTATGAGTTGGATCTGCCGTCCGATCTGGAGGCAGTGCATCCGGTGTTTCATGTTTCTATGCTGAGGAGATGTATCGGGGATCCATCTAGAGTGCAACCGATTGACGATGTCCAGGTGACCGAGGGGTTATCGTATGAGGAGATTCCCATAGCGATAATCGATCGTCAGGTTAGGCGTCTGCGGACCAAGGACGTGGCTTCCGTCAAAGTTCTGTGGCGGAACGAGCTCAGGGAGGAGATGATGTGGGAAGCTGAGGAGGACATGAGGCAGAAGTATCCTCACTTATTCCCACCTCGGGTAACTTACTTTCCTATTCTTTGGTTTTAATTATCGTATTTGCTTAAGTGTTATATTGTGGCCATGTGTGGCACTTGCAAACTGTTAAGTTGTGAGGTACTTTATCGTTAACTGTCTTGGGAAGGAACATTCGGACGAATGTTTCTAAGAGGAGAATGTTATACCGTATTTCCAGTATATGCGTGAGGACGTGCGTCAAAAGTTTAGCCTTAGTTAGACACTTTGGGACGAAATGTTTGTGCACAACTCACTTAAAGAATCGTTTTTCGACGAAGCGTTTTACTAAACTCGCGTAGGGTAAATTACGGCTATGTCATTTCTAATTTTTGCGGATTTTTCCGAGAGGCGAAACATTTTGGACCAGCGGAGGTGACACTTGTCACCTCGATGGACGGCAACATTGGGCCAAGGTTGCACGTTTTATGTGCCTTTGCACAAGTCAATGAGTTGGTAGGATATTTGTGTAGTAGATGGATAAGGACACTTGGGTGAATCTCCACCCTACACTTGCCTTGCACTTGGCTTCATCTTGGCCATTGGTTGGCCTATAAATACTCCCCTAACTTGAAGGTTTTCTTCATCCACAAATCACTCTCCAAGTCTTGAAAATCCTTCCCCCTCTCTTGAAGTGTTTTTGTCCAACACTCCCTCCCTTGAGAAAGCCTTGGCGAAACACCTTCCTCTAGCCCTAGCGAAACACCCCCTTGGTAGATAGTTGTCTTCCAAAAAACCCTAGCCCAATTCCCTTATAGTATTTTAGTAGAAGTTGTTGGGAACTTCTAAGGGTTCTTGGAGCTATCGGAGCGTACAAATTAGGAGCTAAACCTTGCTCAGGAGCGACTTTTAACTTGGATAATTTTGGGCTTATCGAGGTAAATACTCTTGTCCTTCTATTGTAATTGGATATTACATATAAGAATAGTATAGACTTGAGTATAAGATACACTGAAGGATATTAAAGAATAGAATTGAACTGTTATCACCGTAGAAGGGTATAAAAGAAGAATAATTGAACTGTACTTACATAGGACTGTTTTCACAGTAGACTTGAGTAGCTTGGCGGGTAGGGAAGTGCTGCCCAATTTTCCGTAGAATAGAGAACCCTCTACTTAGAACTGTTTACAGAATAGTCTAGACGTTGATAGACGTATTTGACTATTATAAATTTGATTCTCTGCGCGACATATTCGACTTGGCGGTGGATTTCGAGAAGGTATGTGATTCTTCCTATACTCTTGAGCATGATATTTTAAATATATATATAGTGCGGTGACGTCACGAGTGTTAACTGAATAATAATTACGGCAATGTCTTTTGACTTAAGCCTGAATAATACTTACGGCAATGTCTTGTGACTTAAGCCTGAATAATAAGGATCTTGAAGCATTTCAAAAGAATACTGAATCATTTTTAACAGAAGAGAAATATTTGGGTTTTAAACAAAAAACTTAAGTGTTATACTAGCTTTATGGGAAGTTAGGTATAACAACTTAAGAAGATAAAAGGAACTGTTTACTTAATTGTTTATAAAAACCTTGTATTGATTTCTGTAAGGTATAGTAAGATTGTTTGAAAAGTAGACATATTATGATGCTACGTGTGTTAGTGTCTTGTGATGTGGTGAAAGGGGGTCATTCTTGTTGTGCTTACGTTGCTAAACGGTAAGTCGGTTATCTTGTTATTATATCACCTACCCTTGACTTGTTATACCGAGGGCTTGCACCCTCGATGCGTCTATACGGCTATCGATGCGTGTGACTATGCGGAGTCTGCGGAGTTCGAGATTGATCATTCGGTGTTTTAGCCCGACGCGGGGATGCCTATGCGATGTGTGACTACGCGGTCTATTGAGACTATGCGGTGCGGGAGTCCGGGAGGTACCGGGGTTAGCTACCGTCACGAGGAATACCTCATGCGGTGCATGTGTGACCTATGCGGACTGCGGGAAGTCCAGGACTAGGCACACATACTGATACTATGGGCGATTGGCCTTGCTTCGATCATTCGCGACCTAGGAAAGACCAGTTACATTATATTTATTATTGTTCTTGTTTGTGATATGACACTATGTGCAATTGAACCGATTGTATTTGCAAATGGTTTTAAATACTTTGATTTCATTTAAGTACTTTACAGTTTCACATACTTGGTACCTGTTGTACTGACCTCCTTCGGGGGGCTGCGTTCATGCCGCATGTAAGGGCAAGCAGGTGCTAGATCCACATCCTTAGGATCTCTTTGCTTTGGTGTCAGGAGCTCCATCTTCTCCGGAGGCTCGACTTTTGGGTATGATCTCCCTGTTGTTGTATATAGTTTTGTACATTCAGGGTATGGCGGGGCCCTGTCCCGCCATAGTTGTTTATCTTCTTAGAGTGCAGAGTCTATTATGCAGTTGGGATGTAATCGCAAAACTAGGTTTATATATATATGCGAAAGCGACATTTTCTCACATAAAGCGTGTCTCATTTTACAAGCTGTTTCATGTCTTGTTTTTATATTCGATGATTACTCGATGTATGACTACTTGGGTGCGGGTAAGGCACGATCCACGGGCCGGGCAGGTCGTGACAAGAGCCCGCCATACACCAATGTAAGTACCTACAACGACAGGACTATACCAAAGATAAGCCTCGAGAAACGGAGCTTCCTAACGCTGAACGTGATCCTATGGCGAGGATCAACAATCGGGTGTACCTCTACCTGCGGCATGACGCAGCCCGAAGGAGGTCGACAACATGTACCAAGTATGTGAAATCAAAATATCAGCGAAATCATAACAGTCTAAATAAAGCAGAGACATGTATGACAACCAAACTACGATTCACGACATAAAAAGTCATGTCAAAGCGAGGACTCACGCTCAAAGTCATCACTCAAATATAACCAAGTGGTCTCACGCCACAATATCAATCATGCCCGCATCACGGCCACGCCCGGAATTCTCCATCGGTGTAGACATGTCGAGGATGCAATAACGATATCTTGGGTAATCAACCGCGCGTAGCCACATGCCCCCGGAATTCTTCATCGGTGCAGACATGTCCATGTAACAACAATAACAATATATCGGGTAATCAACCCTGTCGCATGGCCACATGCCTCCGGAATTCTGCATCGGTGCAGACATGTCCATGTAACAACAATAACAATATATCGGGTAATCAACCCTACCACATGGCCACATGCCCCCGGAATTATGCATCGGTGCAGACATGTCCATGTAACAACAATAACAATATATCGAGTAATCAACCCTGCCGCATGGCCACATGCCCCCGGAATTCTGCATCGGTGCAGACATGTCCATGTAACAATAATAACAATATATCGGGTGATTAACCCGCCGCATGGCCGCATGCCCCCGGAATTCTTCATCGGTGCAGACATGTCCATGTAACAACAATAACAATATATCGGGTGATTAACCCGCCGCATGCCCCCGGAATTCTTCATCGGTGCAGACATGTCCATGTAACAACAATAACAATATATCGGGTGATTAACCCGCCGCATGGCCGCATGCCCCCGGAATTCTTCATCGGTGCAGACATGTCCATGTAACAACAATAACAATATACCGGCCCTCCATCGAGAGACGCGGTAGCATAGGAATACAACTTTTCACACAACAAGGCTATCACAAGCAAATTACCATACTTCAATTCCCTTACAAATATCCATTCTTTCACAAGAAGTCACCTGATACCCACACTCGTAGTATCCAAAACAGAGTAACTATTATCTTAAGTAAACCAAAATAGTTTCCCCTTTTTAAAGACAAGTAACAACCTTCTTTTCCAAAAGTTCAAGTTTGCCTAATTTCAAATACTCAAGTCTCTTATTTTCGAAAGGTTTCGTAGTTCATAGTCTTAATCACTTAATAACATAATTCTATTTTAAAACAATTTGAGTAACATATGCCTTATGTGTGAGTAGGTTATTCTTGTTTATAACAATCTTATTAAAGCAGCCATGATCTAGAAAATGTAATAAAATTTTGTCTTATCTTAGCTTCTATGCAGATGGAGGTTTCTACTGGTTTTAATAATAATTAATTAGTCAATACATTTTCCTTTATTAACGCTGCAGTGGTTTGTTCGATACTTGTTCTCATTTCCGAAATCAATATAACATTATTCCTTTTAACACCCAATTACCCATTTCTCATTAAAACGGTTTCACAACTTTTTAACACAATCCAAGTCCTTATTAATTCACATCTAGTCTTTTATCTTTTAAAAACCACAAACCATTTCTTTGCCTACATAAAGTTGTTATAACCAACTTTCCATAAAGCCGTTATAACACTTTATGTTTTAAACCAACCAAATTCATTTAACACATGTACGTCTACCGTACTAGATAGTTCACAACATATCATGCTAGAAAAGATAGAAAGAGGTTCACATACCTCGCGACGATTATCGACAAATAGCAAAGTCTGGCATCGTAATCCGCTAGCCTTTTCCACCCTTCAAGTAGAATACGCTACTCGCAGATACTTCAACCTATAACGGTCCATATAAGTCTATCAACGCCTAGGCTACTCTGTAGAACATTCTAAGCGTAGGTTCTTAATTCTACTAAAATTGGGCAGACTTCCCTACCCACAAACTACACAAGTCATCAGAATACAGCCCTATGTAAGTACAGTTCAATTCTATTCTTTACCAACCTTCTGTATATCTTATACTTAATTCTAAATTACTACGATATGTAATCTCCAATTACAATAGAAGGACAAAGATATTTACCTCGACAAGCCCAAAATTATCCAAGTTATAATGTCGATCCTGAGCAACGTTTATCTCCTACTCCGTGCGCTCCAACCCGCTCCAAGCAACCCTTATACGTTCCTAACCAACTCCTCTTTAATAACCAACCTAAACAAGTGAAGAACACTAAGGTTCTTGTCCTCACAACTCTCGGCCAAGGTGAGGCTTTAGGGGCTAGGGTGTGAAATGTTTTCTAACTTTTGGTTAACAATCTTCCTAATACACTAAGGAAGAACACTTAAAACTTTAAGAATTCTTGGACAACGTTTGGTCAAGGGAGAGGGGTGTTTGGACGAGAACTACTACAAAGGGAGGGAGTATTTTTGCCTTGGAATTTCTCAAGTGTGGATGAAGAAGTCTTGCAACTTAAGGGGGTATTTATAGGACATTCAAGGGATAGGATTGAAGCAAGTGTGTGGTATAGATTGAGCCATGCATGCGTGGGTCCCACTTATCTATCTACTACACAAATATCTTGCAAGACTTTTGACCAAATGTTTTAAGCCTTTTTCATGCCAAAAACGTTTTCAACATGTCCAACAATTTCGTCCAACCTTGCCACCTAGGGGTGACACATGTTGCCCTCCTATTGGTCCAAAATATTTCATCTTCCGAAAATATCCGTAATGCCAAAAATCCGAAAATAAAGTGGGCCCCACAAAACCGTAAATTCTCCCGTGGGCCCCACGTGACCAATTCCGGAAAGAGTAAATTCCATAATTCTCAAATATTCCAAAAAGTCCGAATACCGAATCCGGGAATCCAATTCCCATTAACGAACCTTTTTCCTTCACAAAACCCGGAAACTTTTCCGTCGAAAAATCGCACCTCTCTTTCTTTCCAAAATTACTGTCGTTTCTCGTACGTACGTCCTCACATACATACTCTGGAACTACGGGGTGTAACACATAAGACTTTTGTCGACTCTGTGCTGCTAATAACCTTTCCTGGATAAGCTTCACCTTATCCACAACCTGCTAAACCAAGTCTGGACCTACTAACGTAGCCTCACCAACATCGAACCAACCAATCGGCGACCTGCATTTCCTTTCATATAAGGCCTCATACGGGGGCCATCAGAATACTGGAATGGTAGCTGTTGTTATATGCAAACTCAACAAGAGGCAAATGATCCTCCCAGCTACCCCTGAAATCAATAATACAGGCCTCAAAGATATCCTCGTTGTATCGATAAGACGCTCGCCTCGTCCGCTTGGCCTCGAGGATGAAATACAGTATTGAGACTCACATGTGTCCCCAATCCCTTCTGGAATGACCTCCAGAAGTTAGCCGTAAATTGAGCCCTTCTGTCTGATATAATAGATGTAGGAACCCCGTGCAGTCTCACAATCTCTCTGATATAAAGTCTATCATAATCCTCAGCCGAGTAAGTAGTCCTGACCGGAAGAAAATAGGCTGATTTCGTCAGCCTGTCTACTATAACCCAAATGGAGTCACACTTCCTCTGAGTACGAGGTAACCCTGTAACAAAATCCATGTTAATCACCTCCCACTTCCAATTTGGGATCTCTATTGTCTGTAATAACCCACTAGGCTTCTGGTGCTCAACCTTGACCTGCTGACAATTCGGACACTGAGCAACGAACCCTGCTACGTCCCTTTTCAGGCCATCCCACCAATACACACATCTGAGGTTATGGTACATCTTAGTCTACCCCGGATGAATAGAATAACGAGCATTGTGTGCCTCCCATAGAACCTGCTGACGAAGTCCTGCAACATCAGGTACGCACAATCTACCCTCATACAGTAGCACCTCATCGAATGAGATCTCAAATGAAGTCTTCTCCTTTCGGAGAGTCGCATCTCGCTACCGTACCAGAATCGGATCCTCATACTGTCGCCTCTTCTCCTCCTCTATGATGGAAGACTCGGCAACCTCTCGAATCCGAACTCCACTATCACCGGAATCAATAACCGAATCCCAAGGCTCGCTAACTGATGTATCTGTTACACCACGAAATTCCATAGCTACTAAGTGAGAACATGATTATAGAAATAAAATTTGAATGTCGGAAGGAAAGGATGTTTACATTTCCTTATACGGATTTTTTTTGAGTTTAATGTGATGACAAGAATTAATTCTAGTAATGGAATTATTTTTCATTAGAATTATGGACTTAGTGGATTTATTAAGTCTTGGTATACTATGTTACATGTCCATCGAAATGGGATGAAAAATAACTATGTGTGGATGAATTTTTTTTTGTGAAGAAATACTTGGCCAATAGGAGGTTAGCAAGTGCCCTCCCCACTTGTCTTGTGAAGACTCCACACACCTTTATATAGATAAGTCTTGAAGACTTAGAACAAAAGATATTCATCCATACAAACCCTCATCTCTCCAAAAACCTAGAGCAATTCGAAATCCCCATATCCAAAGACAAGATCAAGATCAAAGTATTTTTCTTTCCAAGATTAAGCACCTAGACTAAGTTCTAAGCCAAGTTTAACACACCAAAGTGTGGATCACGGTTTGGCCAAGAACAAGGCCTTGAAACCCTTAACTTGTTATGAACTTTTTTGAAGAACAACAAGAAGATAAGGTGATTACAAACTCGTAGAAGTTACATGTGTGTGATTGTAACGTGAAAAAGTGGTGCAAAACTGTGTAGTGTGTGTCGTGACTTTGGGACTGTTTTGGCTAAGATTTGTGGTAAGTTTCCTTCTTCCTCTTGAAGTAATTATATATTACATGTTGTGGTAGTTAGGGGAAGAACTTGTAACAAGAAAAATGGAGTATAAGAAACCTATGTGACATGTTTGGTGTTTACCGATTTTCTGGACAGTTTTGGTCAATATCGAATTCGTTGGTTATTGTTGTTGTTTAACGTCACTAATCACATGTTAAAATGAAGGGAATATGGTTGTTACAAGTTGATGTTTTTTGTATATAAATTTTGAAATACGAATTGGATCATAAGGAGTTATAAAGAGGACTTTGGTTGTAGTAGTTGGCCGGAAAAACTGCATGAAACTGTGAGGCGTTGTTGTGCAGTTTTAGGGACAGTTTTAGACGTGTTGTATGCTGGAAAATCAGCCCCTATATTTCATGTTTAATGTAGTAGATTGCTAATGAAAACCCCGAAGGAATAAGGGTGTGGAAAGGCGTTGAAAGGCCTCACATTCCACCATCGTTATAGTTAATTGTGGACTGTTTTAGGGGCAGTTTTGGTAAGGTTATGGGGCAGAATTTTACACGTTCGGTTGGGCGTGTAATCTCATTTGATTAGCTGAGTTGGTTGTTCCTTAAATGTGGCGTTTTGGTTGATGAATATGGGCCTTGTAAAAGGTGGAAAAGTACGTAGAAACAAAGGAAGTGCTGCCCGCATTTCGGTAGAATTAGAGGGCATTATTTGGTATAAGTCTTATACTAAGTAACTATGATATTGATAGAAGTCTATCGTCATTATAGGTTGAAGTACTATGTGTAGCATAGTCTACTTGGCTTAAGGAATAATCGATGAGGTTGAAGTACTTCGGAGCATTTTGCTACTTGTCGTATGAGTTAGTCGTCACGAGGTATGTGAACTTCTTCCTCCTATCGACATGACTATCTTTGAAGTATACTTGCCTTGTTATTTGGAGTATACTTGACTTATTTTCTTGAAGTATACTTGCCTTGTTATTTGAAGTATACTTGCCTTGTTATTTGGAGTATACTTGACTTATTTTCTTGAAGTATACTTGCCTTGTTATTGGGGTATACATGACTTATTCTTGAAGTATACTTGCCTTGTTATAGGAAGTATTCATGTTATTAATTTTATGCTAAAATCACGTCTAGAATATTCCTAAGTTCTTACTAAGTCTTATGGGGGATGTTGGTAAGAGTCATTAGGAAGTATAAGAGTCGAGTTGACCTTGGTAAATTACTATACTAATGAGAATATGTATCAAACAAGCCATTGCAGCGTTAATGAAAATGTATCGACAATCAATTATATTGAAATGAGTAGAATTCTCCATCTGCATAGAAACTAAGATAAGACAAAATTGTATTACATTTTCTAGATCATGGCTGATTTAACAAGATCGTTATAAACGAGAATAACCTATTCACGGCTCATAAAAGTATTAATTTTGTAAGTACATGAGGCTTGATTTTCGAAAGTACTTGAGACTTGAATTTCGAAAATGTGTAGTAACTCGATTTAAAAAGTATAAGTTACTTGGTCTTAAAAGTATAAGTTACTTGAGTTTAAAAAAGTAAGTAACTTGGTTTTAATGGTGAAAATACTTTTGGGTCCAACACACTAATATTTCACGAAACGATTTATTTATAAAGAATAGATGTACAAAGTACTTTGGGTTCAATTCCCTTACGTGGCATGATAATGCCTTGGTTTTTTATAAAAAGGAAAGAGGTAATGGTGCGTTAGTTGTCTAAAAATGAAGTGGTTATAACGGCTTTATGGGAAGTTTGTTATAACAAATTTTAGTGGAAAGTCAAGGGATGGTTTAAAATGTTTTAAGGAAATCGTGCGAGAATGTCCATGATTAAGTCCTTAATATAATACATGATATGTGGCACTTTGATGTTCAAGATGTTTTAAAGTAACACGTGATGTCTAGTGCCTTGATTTGCCAAAACCATGTCTTAGAAAGATACTTGGTACGATAAGTGTCTCGATTTCTAAATGATGGTTTCAAAATGATACATGTATTGGATCCTACTTCCTAGCGATACATGTAGTACTTGGGCTTTCCTAAAATGGAAATTTAGTTCATAAAGTGAATGTACGGCTCACATACATTGTCGTAATGGACTTTAATCCTTAGTAATGCAAGGTGTGTTAGTGCCTTGATAGTACTTTGGCTTGCTTAAATGATAGTTATTCTATTTTGTGCCTTGATAGTACTTCGGCTCGCCTAAATGGTATTGTCTTGATTTGTTGAAAAAGAAGGCATGAAAATTGTCTTGGTTTGTTAAAATGATGGTTTATTCATTTTATGATGTTGAGAGTTAAAGATTAACTTAACTTGCATATGTTGTTCATGATAGTCATTGGTGCTAGTGTTATGAGTATAAATGCGGGGTAAACCCCCAAGACGTTATACACCTCCTGAGTATAAATGCGGGGTAAACCCCCAAGACGTTATACACCTCCTGAGTATAAATGCGGGGTAAACCCCCAAGACGTAATACACCTCCTGAGTATAAATGCGGGGTAAACCCCCAAGACGTTATACACCTCCTGAGTATAAATACGGGGTAAACCCCTAAGACGTTATACACCTTCTGAGTATAATTGCGGGGTAAACCCCCAAGACATTATACATCTCCATGGATTTGCTACCCATGATGCGAGCATGACGTATATGCTCATTGCGGGCCCGTAGGGTCTAAGCGGATGAAATAGTCCTGTGCGGGTGAAATAGTCCTATGCGGGGCAAATTGTCCTATGCGGATCCACAAGACCCTTGCGGGTGAAACAGTCCCAGGAGTAGGTTTGCATAATGATACTAGGGGCGGGTGACCCTAGATTGATCATAAGCTTCCTATTTCAAGCATGTAAAGTTTACTCTCATTGTTAAAAAGGCACAGTGTGCGGGTAGTTGTATGTTATACTTGTTACATGCTGACAGTGATGTTGTATTCCGCGAGCATGCTTCTGTGATATTATATGCTGAGGGCAGGTGTCCCGGATTTTGATATGGCTTTCATATTTGAAAGTGGTGCGGTGTTACAGTAGTACAGTGATACAAGGTACAATTGGCTCTGATTTTTATATGACACGGTAGGATCTGGTATAAGATTTTCATACTTGCCCCTGTCATTACTTGTATAGTTATGATCTTAATTGTTGTACTTTATTTCCCTTCCATACTTAGTACTTGTTGTACTGACCCCCTTCGGGGGGCTGCGTTCATGTCCGCAGGTCTAGGTACACAGTTGTGGATCTGCGAGCTTAGGATCCTGGTTCAGCATTTTGAGATGGCTCCAATGTTCCGAAGCTTGTCATTATGGCTAGGTATATTCGTGGTGCATGGCGGCCTTGTCCCGTCATAGTATTTGTCCAAACTCTTAGAGGTCTGTATTCATATGTGGGCTGGACTAGCTAGAGTTGTATTTACATTATTGAACAGTGTAGACCCTTTTGGGTGATTTATATTATGGCAGCCTTATCGGCTTTGCCTTTGTTTAAAAAAAATGAGTGTTATTTATCTTTCGCGGTTTATTGTGTTGTATGAATAGAAGGGTGCCCAGGTAGGGCACCAATCGCGGGCCCGGGGTACGGGGCGTGACAGTATCTCACGAACCATTTCCCTTCTATCTGGTTGCATATCTGACCGACTACCCATAGATCTACGACTAAGAGCATCTGCAACCACATTGTCTTTCCCTGGGTGGTATAGAATATCAATATCATAGTCCTTAAGTAACTCTAACCACCGTCTCTGCCGCAAGTTCAGCTCCTTCTGCCTGAAGATATACTGGAGGCTCTTGTGGTCTGTATAAATATCCACATGAACTCCATATAAGTAATGCCTCCAAATATTCAAGGCATGAATAACTACCGCCAACTCCAAATCGTGAGTAGGGTAGTTCTTCTCATGCTTACTGAGCTGTCGGGACGCGTAAGCTATAACCTTACCATGCTGCATCAATACACAACCTAGCCCAACACCCGAAGCATCACAATACACGACATAACTCTCTAATCCCTCAGGAAGAGTAAGAACCGGAGCCGTCGTCAACTTATCTTTCAATAACTGGAAACCCTGCTCACACGCATCTGTCCACTGAAACTTAGCCGCCTTCTGAGTCAGTCTAGTCAAAGGCGCTGAGATTGAAGCAAACTTTTCCACAAATCTCCGGTAATACCCCGCAAGCCCCAAAAAAGCTGCGCACCTCAGTTGGTGTAGTAGGTCTAGGCCAGGTCTTCACCGCCTCAATCTTCTCCGTATCAACTCGAATACCGTCGGCCCCGACAAGGTGCCCCAAGAATGCCACTGAGGCCAACCAGAACTCGCACTTAGAAAACTTGGCATACAACTGCAGGCTCCGGAGGACTCCAAGTATCATCCTCAATTGGTCCGCATACTCCTGCTCTGATCGGGAATAAACCAGGATGTCATCAATGAATACTATAACAAACGTATCCAGAAATGGCTTGAACACCTGGTTCATCAAATCCATGAACACCGCTGGAGCATTAGTCAGCTCGAAAGACATCACCCTAAACTCATAATGCCCGTACTGGGTCTTGAATGTAGTCTTCGGGATATCTGCCTCTCTAACTCGCACCTGATGATAACTGGATCGCAGGTCTATCTTGGAGAAACACCTAGCACCCTGCAACTGATCAGACAAATCATCAATCCTGGGGAGGGGATATCTATTCTTGATGGTTACCTTGTTCAGCTGCCTGTAGTCAATACACATACGCAACGTTCCATCCTTTTTCTTTACAAACAATACCGGCGCTCCCTAAGGAGAAGTACTAGGCTTAATAAAGCCTTTCTCCAGCAAGTCTCTCAGCTGGTCCTTTAACTCTCTCAACTCAGCAGGTGCCATTCTGTACAAATGAATAATATCGGTCAAGTATCTGGCAGAACATCAATACAGAACTCTATCTCCCGCTCTGGAGGAATACCTGGAAGATCATCAGGGAACACATCCAGGAATTCACTAACAATCGGAACCGACTGAAGAACTGGTACCTCAACTCCCGTATCAAACACCCGAATAAGATGATAAATATACCCCTTTCGAACCATCTTCTTGGCCTTGAGGTAAGAAATAAACTTGCCCCTCGACGACGCTGTATTCCCTTTCCACTCGATAACCGGTTCACCGGGAAACTGGAATCGGACCAATCTCTCTCTACAGTCAACATTGGCATAACAGGAAGTCAACCACTCTATACCCATAATGACATCAAAATCTGTCATATCCAACTCTATCAAGTCTGCTAGGGTCTGACGACTGTATATAATCACCGGGCAATTCTTATATACCCGCTCAGCTACCACCGAATCACCTACTGGTGTAGTTACCTCAAAGGGTTCTATCAACTCAGGTTCTATTCCAATTCTACCAGCAACAAGAGAAGATATATAGGACAAAGTAGAACCTGGATCTATCAAAGCATAAACGTCACAGAGGGAAATCAATAATATACATGTGATTACATCCGGCGAAGTCTCCTGGTCGTGTCGACTGGCCAAGGCATAAATGCGGTTCGGAGGACCGCTGGAACTAGGACCTCTGCTATGACCTCTACCGCGGCGTGCTGGCCCGTGAACACCCTGCCCTATGGGGCACATAGCTATTGAAGATGAAGAACGTGGTGAAGCCGCAGGCCGTGCCATACTCCCGCACCACGCCCGGGAGGGACAGTCTCTCCTCAAATGGCCTTGGCGGCCACAAAAATAACAGGCACCTGTAGTAACACGGTACTCCCCAACATGGGACATACCACACCGAGGACAAGGAGGTAAAGGTGGCCTCATCTGGCTAGAACCCCCGAATATCTGCGAACCTGCAGCCCTGGAGCCCTGACCCGCTCCCGAATACCCCGGATGATCAAACCTCCGGCCTGAAGACTGTGAAGGAGCACTCTGTGTTGGCTGAGATACATACCTAGCATGCTGCCGAGGCTGTCCGCCTTGAAAGTCACTCGAAAACCCTGTTGTCCTGGCCCTCTTAGGCTGATCTCTATCAAGTCGTCGACCCTATGTCGATCCTCGACTCCCTGTGCATACGCCTGAATACGGGCAATGTCCATGCTCGGCTGAAGAGCTACAACCATGCACCCATTAGTAAGATAGTGGTCTAGACCCAACATGTAGCGGTGTACTCTATCTGCCATGTCCGCTACTATAGTGGGCGCATACCGAGCCAATGAGTCGAACTCTAGGCTATACTCTCTGATCGTCCTCATTCTCTGCCTCAACGTCAGGAACCTGTCAACCCGGGCTCTCCTCATCTTAGGAGGAAAGAAGTGATCAAGAAAGTCCTCCGTGAACTTGTCCCACATAGCCGGAGGAGCACCCTCGCCCCTCGATAGCTCCCATGACTCAAACCAGTTAACTGCTACATCGCGCAATCGGTAAGAAGCCAATACGACTTACTCGGTCTCCGATGCCTTAATCACCCTCATCGCCCACTGAATCTGGCGAATAAACTCCTGAGGATCATCCTCAGGCCTCGACCCATAAAACTCTGGCGGACTGCAACTCAAGAAGTCCCAACCTCAAATCGTCTTCTGCGGGTTAATTCACGGCCTCGCCCGCGAGTGCCGACCACAAATCAGGCCAACATATGTATTGTATCTCTCATGGCCCTATCCTCTGCCCCTGGATGAGGAACTGGAGGCTCAGGTATCGGGGTCTCTGGAGCTACTCTAAGCTCCTCTGGTACTGGCGGTGTAACTGAACTCGCCGACTGGGCCACAACCTCAAGCATAGTCTGGGCTCGTGCCTTAGTAACTCGTGCACGGCTAGCGACTCTTGCATCGACTTGCCCTTCGGGCCATCGCTTTTTTTTTTGGAGGCATAGGCAGAACACAAGAATACGTCAAAGAGGGATCAACCTAATAACACAGCTCTATTGCACGATCTCAGAGTGAGAAGAGTAGAAACCAATCCTAAATGCCCAGCAGCCTCCTGTGTATAAGTGTTGTGCACAACACACCCATACACAAGACTCTACTTAGACACGGTCTGTAGACATTCCGAGGACTAACTGCTCTGATACCACTTTTGTCATGACCCGAACCCCGGGCCTGCGACTGCTGCCCTACCTGGGCACCCTTATACCCGTACCTCCCATATAATCAATAGAAGCAAATAAAACTCATATAATTAAAACAACTCATGTGATAAAACCGGCAAGCCGACGAGGCTGCCATTATATACATAACCCAAAATGAGCTATAACAGTACATACGTCTAACCCACACATGACTACAGACCTATAAGAGTATAACAGTATCTATGATGGGACAAGGCCCCGTCGTACCCTGAATGTACATAAGTCTGTAATAACAAAAATTTACCAAAATGACTAGACTCCGGAACAAGGGAGCTATCAACAACTGAGCAAAGATCCTAAGTACGCGGATCAGCAAACTGAGTACCTACACCTGCGGGCATGAACGCAGCCCCCCGAAGGGGTTCAGTACAATAGGTACTAAGTATGGAAACATAAGGTACAATAATTAAACACATAACTAGCCAAAATAATGACAGGGGGAAGTATAAAAATCAGATACCAGATCCAACCATGCCATATAAAAATAAAGTCAACTGTACCTTATTTTCTTTCAACCGAGAGTCAAGTCGACACCATGGGACGCCGTCCCATATAATTTTTCACGTGCACATGTATACAAATCAGTGTTGCGGATCGTGCAAACCGTCCCAATATAAAATAGTGTTGCGGATCGTGTAACCCGTCCCAATATATATATAAGTGTTGAGGATTGTTCAACCCGACCCACTAAATGTATACAAGTGTTGCGCATCGTGCAAACCGTCCCAATAAATATACATTTAACTATCATGGCAACCTTGCACAATTTAAATCACCTTTTGACTCTCAACAACATTATCTTTCAAATGAACTTTCATTTTATGACAATCAAGACCCTAACAAGTCTTTCATTTTATAACACCAAGGCACTATCACATAGTTCATTAAGATTAAGATCCATTACCACAATGTACGTCCGCCGTACATTCAGTTTATAGACTCAATTTCCATTTTAGAAACACCCAAAGTACTACATGTATCACTAGGAGTTAGGATCCAATACATGTATCATTTTGAAACCATCATTCAGAAAATCAAGACACTTATCATCTCAAGTATCTATTAAAAATATGGTTTGGAAAATCAAGGCACTAGTTATCATGTACTACTTCTAAAACATTCTTTAGAAAATCAAAATGCCATATATCATGTAATCTTTCAAAACATTAATTGAAATCAAGGTACTACGTATCACATATCATGTAGGATTAGAATCCAAAGAAGCTATGTACGTATAACGTACACTCATTTCATATAACAATCATGCCAAAGAAGAAAAGAGTTTGGTTCACGTACCTTATAGGCTATACCGACTTGACAACTAGAATTCTTCCTAAGTAGTACTTCAACCTATATTGACAATAACACGTCTATCAATTCTACATGCCTTTTTGGGTAGGTTATGGACTAAGTAACGTTCCCAATTCTACGAAAAATTGGGCAGCACTTCCTTTGTTTCTATGTACTTTTCCACCTTATAAACAAGGCCATATACATCAACAAACAAGGCACCACTTAAGGGCACAGCAAAGAAGCAACCAAAGGGGATTACACGCCAACTTGACGTGTAAAATTCTGCCCCATAATCATACCAAAACAATCCACAAAACAGCCCCTTAAAACAGCCCATAACCAATTATAACGAGGGTGGAATGTGAGGCCTTTCGACGCCTTTCCACACCCTTATTCCTTAGGGACTTTAATTAGCAATCTACTACATTAAATATGCATTGGTGGCTGAATTTACAGCATTCTAACGCCCCAAAACAGTCCCTAAAACTGCACAATAACGCCTCACAGTTTCATGCAGTTTTTCGGCCAACTTCTACAACCAAAGTCCTCTTTATAATCCCTTATAATTCAATTCATATTCCAACATTCATATACAAACTATATCAACTTGTAACAACAAGATTCCCTTAATTTTAGCATGCGATTAGAGACGTTAAACAACAACAATAACCAACGAATCCGACACTTCCCAAAACTGCCTCAAAATCGGCAATCACCCAAAAATGTTACATAGGTTTCTTATACTCCATTTTTCTTATTACAAGTTCTTCCCTAACTACCACAACATGTAATATATAATTACTTCAAGAGGAAGAAGAAAACTTACCAAAATCTTTAGCTAAAAACAGCCCACTTTACACGGCACACACACACTTCCCTTTAGCACCACTTCTTCACGTTACAATCACACACATGTAACCTCTACAAGCTTGTAACCATCTTGCTTCCATGTTTTACTTCCAAAGGATCATCCACAAGCTTAGGATTCCAAGACTTTTCTCTTTCCGAAACCGTGGCTTACAATATTGTAAGGTTAGCTTGGCTTAGAACTTTGTCTAGGTGCTAAATTTTGGAAAGAAAATATTTTGATCTTGTTCTTGTCTTTAGATGAGAGTTTTTTCGAAAACCTTAGGGTTAAGGGAGCTATGAGGGTTTGCAGAAGAAATATTATTTAGTGCTAAGTCTTGCAAGACTTATTTCTATATATAGGTGTGTGGAGTCTTCACAAGACAAGTGGAGGGGCACTTGCTACTCTCCTATTGGCCAAGAATTCTCTTCACAAAAATCATTTCTATACTTAGCCATTTTTTCATCCAAATTTCGATGGCTTCAACATCCATATACCAAGACTTAATTATTTATCACTTAGTCCACAATTCTATTGGAAAGAATTCAATTACTAGAATTAATTCTCGTCATCACATTAAACTCAAAAAATTTCCGTATAAAGAAATGTAAAAATCCTTTCCTTTCGACATTCCAATCTTATTTCTATACTCATATTCTCACTTAGTAGCTAGGGAATTAAGGGGTGTAACAATAACTACCTTGAACCATTTGACTTAGAATCTTATGGTAACTGTGAATCCTGTTTGAGAGGTAAGATGACCAATAAACCTCTTTCTTGAAAGGGAATACGAGCCAAGGAGGTGCTTGAGTTGGTACATACTGACATATGTGGACCATTTTCTACTCAAGCTAGAGGAGGTTTCCCTTACTTCATCACTTTTATAGATGACTTGACAAGGTATGGATATGTGTATCTTATGAAACACAAGTTTGAGGCTTTCGAAAAGTTTAGGGAGTACAAGTGTGAACTTGAGAAACAACTCGCAAAGAGTATCAAGACTCTTCGATCTGATCGAGGAGGTGAATACTTAAGTAAAGAATTTCTAGATTACTTGAAGCCACATGGAGTTCATTCCGAATGAACGCCTCCTGGAACACCACAAATGAATGGTGTTTCCGAGAGGAGAAACCGAACCCTACTTGATATAATTCATTCCATGATGAGCTTTACAACTCTACCAACATACCTTTAGGGATATGCTATACAAACCTCGATATATGTTCTAAACAGGGTTCCTTCCAAATCAGTTGAAAAGATGCCATATAAGGTATGGTGTGGCAAGAAGCCAACTCTTAGACATGTGAGGCCCTGGGGGTGCCCTGCATATGTCAAGAAGATGTTCACTGATAAGTTGGAATCCAAGAGTGAGAAATATTACTTTGTGGAGTATCCAAAGGAAACTAATGAATACTACTTCTATCTTCCTAGCGAACATAAGATCATTGTTTCTAGGAACACAACTTTCCATGAAGAAGAATATGTCTACAAGGAAGGGAGTTGCACAAAGATAGAACTTGAAGAAATTCAAAAACAACAAAGTAACATAGAGGTTGAATCCTTTCCGAATGATCAAGGCAAGAATTCAGTGGGAGCTTCTGGAAAATATTGGGTACTTATGGTATGCCCTTCGGCCAGTGGGAGTGTTGCGAGGAATGATGCATAAATACAAGACCCTCCTACACAGACTTTGTGAGCAAGTGCAGTGATTGCACCTCCTCCCATTCAAGAAAGACATGAAAATGATATTCCTGAAAGCTCTCATATTGACAGATCAACCAACACACAAGAACCTTCTCACAATTAGAACATACCTAGAACTGAACTGCAAGACATGCAACTCCGTAGGTTGACTAGAACTCATCGTACTCCAGAAAGACTAAATCTACTTGTGGAAACACATAGTGAGATATATATTCCAGATGATGATGATCCTACAACCTACAACGAAGCAATGGTAGACATTGATTCGAAGAGATGACAAGAATCCATGAAATCCAAAATGGAATCTATGTATGTCAATCAAGTGTGAAACTTGGTTGATGTGTCAAATGGGGTTAAACCCATAGGATGCAAATGGGTCTTCAAGAAGAAAATTGATGTATTTGTCAAGGTTTAGACTTATAAAGCTAGACTGGTGGCTAAATGTTATAATCAGCGTCCTGGTGTGGATTATGATGAAACCTTTTCACCAGTGGCTAAGATAAAGTCTATTCAGATTTTGCTTGCTATAGCTGCACATTATGACTATGACATTTGGTAGATGGACGTCAAAACTGCATTCCTCAATGGTAATCTAATTGAGGAAGTGTATATGAAACAACCCTAGGATTTTTCATCCGAGTCCAGACCAAATACTGTGTGCAAGCTACAGAAGTCCATTTATGGACTTAAGAAAGCCTCAAAGAGTTGGAACATTTTCTTTGACAAGGCTATCAAGTCATTTGATTTTATCAGAAGCAAAGAAGATCCTTGTGTTTATAGAAAAAGCAATGATGAGGGTAGTAGTTACACCCCGTAATTCCAGGACATGTGTTTAAAGAGAATGTACGTGAGAAGATACGACTTTAAGTTTGACATGAAAGAAGGATTGCTTTTATCCTACGGAAAATGATTACGAACCTCGGGAAAGAATAATGTTTGTAAATTGAGACTAGTAAAAATTTATCGTAATTATGGAAATGTCGGGAAATGAAATATTGCGATGAATGGGAGGGTGACACGTGTCACCCCCCTTGGATGGTCTTGGTCGAATGGACCAAGGGCAAAAGGGTCAATGGACCAAGGCAAAGATGATAAGGTCTTGCTAGGCTAAGCTTGACATTTTTTACTAAGTCAATGAACCACTTGACTAGATTCTCTTTAATGAAACTCATCCAAGCCACCCAAATGTTGTAATCTAGACCCTCCATTTGTTATATAATCATCCTAAGTAGCAATACAAGGTTTTAACACTTAGAAAAATTAGAAAGCTTTGAGCTTGAAATGGGAGCTCACGGGTTTGGGTGTCATTGAACAAGAAATTTTTTCGTTTGGTGTTCATAATTCACAATACTTCAACCCAAGGTCCCTAGGGGTATTGTAAGTATATCTCAATAGAAAGATCCCGGAAAAATGACGTTTTCACGTTAGTCGCAAGGCGAAAACCTAAGGTGTTCTTCAACTTTGAAGTTGTAACTTGAAGAAGAGTTCTTCATGAGATTCTAAGGAGTGCTTGGAGCGGATTGGAACGTAAGAAGAGGAGCTAAACGTTGCTAGGATCGACTTTGACGCTTGGATGTTATTAGGGCTTATTGAGGTAAAATCTTCATCTTCTTAATGTAATTGAAGATTACATGTTATAGTAGTTAAGAAATGAACATGTGGTATATAGAATGAAGTTTGAAAAGATTTGGATCATGTCGACATGTTAAAATCGAAAATGGACAAGTTAGCCATTTATGTTGTAATCAATTTAGTCGATAGTTACAATCGTCGCATGTTAAGGAAGAAAGGATTTATAGTTGTTGTAATTGTTATTATGTATATAACATGTTGGAATAACAACTTGGATTGAAAAAGGAAATTGAAAGACAATTGATATTGTTATGGATAGTGTTATTGCCGAGAATGTGCCTTAAGGAATGGACGGTTTTATATTGATTGTGGGGCAGAATTTTACACGTCCTATTAGGCGTGTAATCCCCTTTGTATTTGCTGAAGTGTTGGGCCTTAAATGTGGCGTTTGGTTATTGAATTCGGGCCTTGAAAAAGGTGGAAAAGTACGTAGAAACAAAGGAAGTGCTGTCCGATTTTCCGTAGAATTTGGTGTCTTTACACTTAGTATGATTCTACGTTAAAAAGTGAGGAGTTGATAGACATGTTATGATTAATATAGGTTGAAGTACTACGAGTAGCGTATTCTACTTAAATGGTGGAATAGCTATCAAGGTTGAAGTACTTTGGAGCATTTTGCTACTTGTCGATAATCGTCACGAGGTATGTGAACCTCTTCCTCCTTTTGGCATGGTTCTATGTATGAAATATACATGTGGTGTTATTTCATGATTCCTTCTACTCTTGGAAGTTAAGAGGTATGTATGTTGATTTACTCTATGTGAAAGTTAGGTCTAAGTTATCCTAAGTTCTTACCAAGTCTTATGGGGGATGTTGGTAAGAGTCGTTAAGAGGTATTTAGAGTCGAGTTGACTTTGCTAAGTTACTGCACGAATGAGAATAAGTATCGAACAAGCCATTGCAGCGTTAATAAAAGAAAATGTATGGATAATCAATTAAACTAAAATGAGTAGAACTCTCCATCTGCATAGAAGCTAAGATAAGACAAAATTGTATTACATTTTCTAGATCATGATTGCTTTAATAAGATCGTTATAAACAAGTATAACCTATTCACAACGCACAAAAGTATATGTTACTTAATTTAAAGAGTTTACGTTATGAAGTTTTAAGACTATGAACCTTAAATTCTTAAAAGGTTAAGAGACTTTATTTTTCAAGTTATGAGACTTGATTCTTAAAGGAAGGAATGACTTGATTTAAAAGTATAGAATACTTGATTTGGAAAGTATTGATTTCTTGATATTCTAAAGATAAGAGACTTGATTTCTAAAGTTAAGAAACTTGATTTCTAAAGATAAGAGACTTGGAGTATTTTGAAAGCTATGTAACTTGATTTGAAAGTATAAGTCTCTTGGTTATAAAAAGAATGAATTTGTCTAAGACATAAAGAGTTATAACGACTTTATGGGAAGTTGGTTATAACAACTTTATGGAAGGGTAAAAGAATGGTTTTCTCTAGTAATGTAAACCAAGAAATAACTTGAAATAAAGAAGGGCAATTTGATTTAACGGTATCAATTGCTTAAAGTTCTAAAGTAAGGGTCACTTGATTTTAGAAGCCTAGAAATGTATTTCTAAAAATGTAGTGACTTGTTTGAAATGTAGACATGCCTTGATACTACGGGTGTTAGTATCTTGGGGTTTTATATGAAAATGAGTTTTTTGAAAAGAATGGAAGTACATAGTACCTTGGGTTAAATTCTCGGATTTTTTTAATGACATGTTAGAGCCTTAAATTTGAATAAAATAAGAATGCTTAATAATTAAGGCTAATAAGAAGTTAAGGGATTTCTTAACTTGTTATGTTATGTATGATAAGCCGGTGGTGCTTATGTTATGTATGATAAGTCGGTAGTGCTTTTTTTATGTATGATAAGCCGGTGGTGCTTATGTTATGTATGATAGCCGGTTGTGCTAGTGATGTATTGTTTCATTACGAGGTCATTCCCCGGGCTTGTTGCATTTGCATATTCCGTGGATTTGCTCCCCACGATGCGAGAAATACCTCATGCGAGTCCGTAGGGCTTATGCGGATGAAATAGTCCTATGCGAGGAGATTACCTCATGCGGGTCCATACGACCTATGCGGGCGGATACAGTCTATGCGAGGAAATTACCTCATGCGGGTCCATACGGCCTATGCGGGTGAAATAGTCCCAGGAGTAGGATTGTCAAACGATACTATGGGCAGGTGGCCCTAAGTTGATCATAAGCTTCCTATTTTTATGCAGTATACCTTTATGGGCAGACTTATGTGACTTTATCGCGTCCCAGATTGGGCCGGGCAGTATACCTTTATGGGCATACTTATGTGACTTTATCGCGTCCCAGATTGGGCCGAGCAGTATACCTTTATGGGCAGACTTATGTGGCTTTACCGCGTCCCAGAATGGGCCGGGCAGTATACCTTCGTGGGAAGGCTTTTGTATGACTTCGTCGTGTCCCGCAAATGGGTCGGGTTACGTTATTACGTATGGTTAATCAAAGTGAACTCCAAAATAAGGCTTCCCTCCATAAAGGGTCGGATCATGTTATGCAAGATAAGTAAGTTATATGGTAATGAACTTGATGATTTTTCCTAAGTATGTACGTAAGAATTTAACTATAACTCTTATTGAAAAATGGGAAAAGATAATGATGTGCGATTAAGTTCATGAGTTGTAATGGCATGGTAGGATCTGATATTTACTTTTTATACTTGCCCCTGTCATTCTTTTGTACAGTTATGATCCGCATCGTACTTATTTCCGTTCCATATTCGGCACAATCGACTCTCGGCCGCGTCATGTCCCGCAGTTTAGGTACGATTGTGGATCCGGGGGTTTAGGATCCTGGTTCAGCATTTTGAGATGGCTCCAATGTTCCGGAGCTTGTCATTATGACTATGTATATTCAGGGGTACAGCGGGGCCTTGTCCCGTCTTAGTATTTGTCCAAAATCTTAGAGGTCTATATTCATATGTGGATTGGACTGACTAGAGTTGTAATTACATTACTGAATAGTGTAGGCCTTTTTTGGGTGATTTATATTATGGCAGCCTTATCGGCTTTGCCTTTGTTTTTTAAAAAAAATGTGTTACTTATCTTCCGCAGTTATTTTGTATTGTATGAATAGAAGGGTGCCCAGGTAGGGCACCAGACGTGGGCCCGGGGTCGGGTCGTGCCAAAATTGATATCAGAGCAGTTAGTCCTTGGAAAGTGTCTACAGACCGTGTCTAGTAGAGTCTTGATTATCGGTGTGTTGTGCACCACATCTATAATCAGGAGGCTGCAGGACATTTAGGATTGGTTTCCATTCTTCTCACTATGAGATCGTGCGATAGAGCTGTGTTGTTAGAGTCGTCTCTCCCTAACGAGTTATGTTGATTGCAGCTATGAGAAAGGCAACAGTGACCCAGGAAGGGCTATGTGGATTGCGTATCCAGGTTGGTAATAATTGTTGTACAGTTGGTATTATGACATACAACTATACATAGTTATATATGAGGGTCAGACGCGTGTTGCCTAGAATGATTTTAGATTACCAGGATTTGGTATGGACTAAATAGATACCGGGAAGGTATGAAACAGTTATTGAATTCTCGCCAAGGTCTTATGTTTTATTTTGAGATAATTGGAAAATGATGAGCTGTCTGATAGGGTAGCGAACCCTTAAGAAGTCATGTTAAGGAACTTAATGGAATGCCATGTTAATATATTAAGCTACGTGGTAGGCTTAAGAGAATTGTATGGATGAGATCCGTATGGATTAAATAATGGTTGTTGTGATCAAGACAACACGACTATGGTATTATGAGAGGTTATTGTGCCCATTTACGGGGGGACTGGTAAGGTAGGCTTGGAGCATGGAAATTGCGAGCCTAAGAATATTGATAACCGCCGAGACCTTAGGTATATAAGGCCTTCTCGGGCAGTAAGATTTTATTCAGACTAAGGGTAAGAGTTAAGTGCGATGGTGGGTCGAGTTGAGGACCTATTACGGGTCGCCCCATAGCCTGAAATGGAGTGGGATCAATTGGTAGTAGTCCCGCTACGTGACAGGGTCATGAGGGTGCAAGACCCAAGTCTAGTTAATTGTTTTACGGGTTCGTGGACGCGTTCCACTGGAACCAGGTTGTGAGAGTCGGAAATGGCCTTATATTGTTTAATAGAGTGACTCCAAAGATTGGAGGCCAGAATCGGTATGGAGGTTATGTAAGTATGTTAGTATAAGTTGGAGGTACGGAAAGAATACAACCAGTAATAAAGTGTAGAATCGTCGATTGGTTGGTTTCACGTAGACGAGGTTCAGATAATTGGCCCAGACTTGATTCAGCGGGCTGTGGATAAGGCGAAGCTTATCCAGGAAAGATTTTTAGTAAGCTTGGAGTTCAGGTTGACGTTTTAGTATAAGTATTGTTATGTGGCCATGGGTGACATATTTTTGTATGAAGGGTGTAGTAGAAGGAGACTATGTCGCTACCTAATTAGATTGGACTCCGAAAGAACATTCGGAGATGAATGTTTCTAAGGGGGGAAGAATGTTACACCCCGTAATTCCAGGACATGTGTTTAAAGAGAATGTACGTGAGAAGATACGACTTTAAGTTTGACACGAAAGAAGGATTGCTTTTATCCTACGCAAAATGATTTCGAACATCGGGAAAGAATAATGTTTGTAAATTGAGACTAGTAAAAATTTATCGGAATTATAGAAATATCGAGAAACGAAATATTGCGACGAATGAGAGGGTGACACGTGTCACCCCCTTGGATGGTCTTGGTCGAATGGACCAAGGGCAAAAGGGTCAATGGACCAAGGCAAAGATGATAAGGTCTTGATAGGCTAAGCTTGACATTTTTTACTAAGTCAATGAACCACTTGACTAGATTCTCTTTAATGAAACTCATCCAAGCCACCCAAATGTTGTAATCTAGACCCTCAATTTGTTATATAATCATCCTAAGTAGCAAGACAAGGTTTTAACACTTAGAAAAATTAGAAAGCTTTGAGCTTGAAATGGGAGCTCTCGGGTTTGGGTGTCATTGAACAAGAATTTTTTTTGTTTGATGTTCATAATTCACAAGACTTCAACCCAAGGTCCCTAGGGGTATTGTAAGGATATCTCAATAGAAAGATCCCGGAAAAACGACGTTTTCACGTTAGTCGCAAGGCGAAAACCTAAGGTGTTCTTCAACTTTGAAGTTGGAACTTGAAGAAGAGTTCTTCATGAGCTTCTAAGGAGTGCTTGGAGCGGATTGGAACGTAAGAAGAGGAGCTAAAAGTTGCTAGGATCGACTTTGACGCTTGGATGTTATTAGGGCTTATTGAGGTAAAATCTTCATCTTCTTAATGTAATTGAAGATTACATGTTATAGTAGTTAAGAAATGAACATGTGGTATATAGAATGAAGTTTGAAAAGATTTGGATCATGTCGACATGTTAAAACCGAAAATGGACAAGTTAGCCATTTATGTTGTAATCAATTTAGTCGATAGTTACAATCGTCGCATGTTAAGGAAGAAAGGATTTATAGTTGTTGTAATTGTTATAATGTATATAACATGTTGGAATAACAACTTGGATTGAAAAAAGGAAATTGAAAGACAATTGATATTGTTATGGATAGTGTTATTGTCGATGTCACGACCCGATCCCGGGCCCGTGACTGGTGCCTTACCCGGGCACCCCAGTAGGCATACATCAGAGTAACAAGCGGAATATAAAAACAAGTCATGAAACAATATGAAATGAGAAACAATTTATCTGAGAAAAAGTTGTCTTTCGGCATATATATATGTACCAAGTCTGGCAGTTACATCCCAACTTTACAACAGGACTACAGACCTCTAAAAAAAGTAAACAACTATGGCGGGACAGGGCCCCGCCATACCCTGAATGTACAAAATATCTACAACACCAGGGAGAGTCGTACCAAATGTCGAGCCTCCGGAGAAATGGAGCTCGACACTGCAGTAAGGATCCTAAGAATGAGGATCTAGCACTGCTTCCTTACTCGCGCATAACGCAGCCCCCCGAATGAGGTCAGTATAACAGGTACCAAGTATGTGAAACTGTAAAGTACTTTAAATGAAATCATATCATTTTAAAACCAATTTTACAAATATGTACGAAACAACCAATGTAACCGCACATAGTGCCACAACATAACCAAAAGCAAAATAGATATAACATAGCTGGTCTTTTCTAGGCCGCTAATGATCGAAGCAAGGCCAATCGACCATAGTATCATTATGCGAGCCTAATCCTGGAACTCCCGCAGCTCCGCATAGGTCACACAGACCCGCATGAGGTATTCCTCGCATCGGGGGTAGCTAACCCGCGGCATCCTCCTGGACTCCCGCAGTCCGCATAGTCACAAAGACCGCATGAGGTATTCCTCGAATGATAGTCACACAGACCGCATGAGGTATACCTCGCATCGGGTAACACACCCTGAGTGATCATCCTGGAACTCCCGCAGCTCCGCATGATCACACAGACCGCATGAGGTGTTCCTCGAATCATAGTCACACAGACCGCATGAGGTATTCCTCGCATCGAGGGTGGCAAGTCCTCGGCATCATAACAAGTCAGGGGGGTATGTGATTTAATAACAGTACAACGGGCTTAACGTTTAACAATGTAAGCACAACAAGAATAACCCCCTTACACAACATCACAAGACACTAACACACGTAGCATCATAACATGTTTATTTATCAAACCATCTTACTACACTTTCCAGAAATCAATACAAGACTTTCATAAACAAGTAAGTTAACCGTTTCTTTTATCTTTCTTAAGTCGTTATACCTAACTTCCCATAAAGCTAGTATAACCCTTTAAGCTTTTAAAACCAAGTATTACTCTTCTTTCAAAATGATTCATAATTCTTTGAAATACTTCAAGATTCTTATTATTTAAAACTCAAGTCAAAAGACATCGAGTAAAACCGCTTTTAGTTAACACACGACGCTCACCGTACTATATATATATATCAAAATATCATGCTCAAGAGGATAGGAAGAATCACATACCTCCTACAAATCCACCGCCAAGTCGAATATGTCGCGCGCAGAGTATCAACCTATAATAGTCAAATACGCCTATCAACGCCTAGACTACTCAGAATATTCTGCGTAGGTTCTTAATGCTACGGAAAATTGGGCAAGACTTCCCTACCCACAAACTACTCAAGTTCATCAGAATACACCCATGTAAGTACACCAATTCTCTTCTTTTATACCATCTTTCTATAAATCTTATACTTATTTTTATACAACTACAGTATGTAATTTCCAATTACAATAGAAGGACAAGATATTTACCTCGACAAGCCCAAAATTATCCAAGATAAATGTCGATCCTGAGCAAGGTTTAGCTCCTATTCTGCACGCTCCGATAGCTCCAAGAAACCCTTAGAAGTTCCTAAACAACTTCTACTTAATACTTCAACCAACTATGAAGATTTTCCTTAGGGTTTCGTTTTGTGACTAATGGATATAAAGTAATATTTCTGGGCTTTTAGTGTAGAGGTAACTTTGGAATACTACAAGGTATTTTGGCATAGTAACAATACTTGGAGAATAATTTTTCTATCAAGGGGGGGGGGGGGGGTATTTCAACGAGAACAACAAGGAATGGGGGAAAGGGTGTTTGGACGAGAACTAGGGAAAGGGGGGGGGGACTTTGGACGAGAACACAACTAGAGGGAAGGATGTTTGGAGACTTGGAATTTGTTTTGTGGATGAAGAAGTCTTGCACAAGAGGGGGGGGGGGTATTTATAGAACCACCAAGGGCCAAGATTAAAACAAATTGAGGGTGAAGATTTGGATCCATGTGAAGAATGAGGTCTTCCAACCAAGTGTCCACCACAATGTTGGGACATATGTCCACCACAACCTTGGGACATATGTCCCCCACAACAATGAGCCATGTGGCCTCCCACTTGTTCAAGAAAACCGTCCACAATACCTACCCCCACTAACCCAAAAATATCTTGCAAGACTTGACCATTTGACTTGTCCACTAGGCCCCCATTTCGTCCAACCCATGCCAACTAAGGGTGACACATGTCGCCCTCCTATTGGTCCAAATATTTCGTCTCTCGGAAAAATCCGTAATCGGTTAAAATATTAAAAACGTAGAATTTCCTTCACAAGGTTCGGAATCTTTTCCGTTGAAAGTTCACAAGTTCATTCTTAACCTAATTAGGGCTTGAATAATCGTACGTACGTCCTCGCATACATACTCTGGAAGTACGGGGTATAACATTCTCCCCTCCTTAGAAACATTCGTCCCGAATGTTCCTTCTCAAGACAGATAACGATAAAGTTCCTCATAACGTAAACAGTTTTCAAATGCCACACATGGCCACAATACAACACTTAAGCATATATGCCAATGAAAATTTACAAGTAGGAAAGTGAGTTACCTGGAGGTGTGGGGAATAAGTGAGGATACCTCTGCCTCATGTCCTCCTCCGCTTCCCACGTCATCTCCTCTCTGTGCTCGCCCGCCATAAGACTGACGGAAGCCACATCCTTCGTCCGCAGACGCCTAACTCGACGATCAAGTATCGCTATGGAAATCTCTCATACGATAACCCCTGGCCACCGACATCGTCAATCAGTGCACTCTAGATGGATCCCGATACATCTCCTCAAAGATAGAAACATGAAAACCGGACGACCGCCTCCAGATCGGATGGCAGATCCAACTCATAGCAACCTTGCCTACCTCGCGACAACTGATAAGGCTCAATGTACCTTGGGCCGAGCTTCCTTTCTTCCCAAACCTCATCACACCCTTCATGGGTGACACCTTCAGAAAACCCAATCATCAACTTCAAACTCCGATGCCGACGACGATGATCTCGATACGACTTCGCCGACTCGAGTCGATAGCCGCCTCGGATAAGCTTCACCTTATCCACACGCCGTATCAAGTCCGGTCCCACTAATCGCACTCGCCCACATCAAACCAGCCTTATCGCGATCCGCACTTCCTCCCATACAAGGCCTTATAAGGCGCCATCCGAATACCGGAGTGGTAGCTATTATTATACGCAAACTCTACTAGAGGCAAATGATCCTCCCACTACCTCAAGTCAATAACACAGCTCGCAGATATCCTCAAGAGTGCGATAAGGCGCTCCGCCCGTCTGTCATGAGGATGGAATACAAGACTTTCAGTTCACTGCGTCCCTAAACCCTTCTAGAAAGACCTCCGTAAGTTAGCCAGAACCGGGCTCCTGCATGCGATATGATAGAAATAGGACCTCACGCATCTCACGATCTCTGGATGTAAAGTCCGGCATAATCCTCCAAAAAGTCGCCCCGATCGAAGAAAGTGGGCTGATTTTGTCAGCCTGTCGACGATAACCCAGATAGAATCATGCTTTCTCTGAGTGCGAGGTAATCCTGTGATAAAGTCCATGTTGATCACCTCCCACTTCCAGGTCGGGATCTCTATCGCCCGCAATAATCCACCAGCCTCGATGCTCTACCTTCACCGCCGACAACACGCATCGAGCCACAAACTCGCAACGCCCTCTTCAAGCCATCCCACCAATACACGGATTCGAGGTCGTGGTACATCTTGGTTGACTCGATGGATAGAGTAACGCGGCGCCGTGTGCTTCCCTAGAACTCCGCCGGCAATCGCAATATCCGAACACACAACTCGCCTCAAACCTTAGCACCCCATCGTGCTACCTCAAAAGGACCCTTCCCCTCACGAAGAGTCGTATCACGATACCGCGTCAAAACCGGATCCTCAAACTATTGCCTCTTCACCTCCTCGATGATGGAAGACTCGACAACCTCTCGAACTCGAACCCCACTGCTATCAGAACCAATCAATCGGACTCCAAGGCTCGCTAGCTGATGTATCTCGTGGACCATGCCCCTCCTCTCTGGGTCAGACATCCGATAGACTCCCATCGAGCTACGACTAAGGAATCCGCCACAACATCGCCTTCCCGGGTGGTACCGATATCGACATCATAATCCTTGAGTAACTCTAACCACCGCCTCGCCGTAAGTTCAGCTCCTCTCGTCAAGATATATCGAGGCTCTTGTGGTCTGTGTAAATATCCACATGAACCCCATACAAATAGTGCCTCCAGATCTTCAAGGCGTGAATCACCGCTGGCAACTCCAAATCATGGGTGGGGTAGTTCCTCTCATGCTTCTTAAGATGTCGGGATGCGTATGCTATAACCTTGCCCTGCTGCATCAACACACATCCAAGCCCAATGCCTGACGCATCACAATACACCACATAGCCGCTTGCACCTCCGGAAGAGTAAGAATGGGCGGTCGCCGCCTCTCCTTCAGAACTGAAACCCCGCCACAAGCATCACCCATCAAACTTAGCTCCTTCTCGAGTCGCCTTAGTCAAAGGTGCCAAATAGAAGCAAACTTCCACGAACCTCCGATAGTAACTCGCAAGGCCCGTAAAGTCGCGCACTGCCGGAGTAGTAGGTCAGGCCAACTCGATCGCCTCGATCTTGACCGTATCCACCCGAATACCATCACCCCACAATGTGCCCAAGAAAAGCCACCGGCCAACCAAAACTCACATTTGGAAAACTTGGCATAACCGCTGGTCCCGAGAACTCTCAAAGACAATCCTCAAATGCTCCGCATGCTCCCGCTTCGAAGGGAATAAACCAAGATGTCATCAATGAATACTATCACAAACGTATCCAAAATGGCTTGAACACTCGGTTCATCAAATCCATAAATACCACGGGCATTGGTCAAACCGAAAGACATAACTCGAACTCATAGTGTTCGTGACGGTCCGAATGCACCTAGGGACATCCGCCTCTAACTCGCACTGATGATAGCCCGATCGCAGATCAATCTTGAGAAACATCTCGCACTCGCAAATCGGTCGAACAAATCATCAATCCCGGGAAGCGGGGTATTCGTTTAATAGTCACCTTGTTCACCGTCAGAATCAACACACATGCGCAGCTGGCCCCGCCCTTCTTCTTCACGAACAATACGCGCTCCCTGCGAGACACACTAGGCCCGATAAAGCCCTTCTTCAAGAAATCTCTCACCGGTCCTTCAACTCTCTCAACTCGCAGTGCCATTCTGTATGGCGGAATGGAAATATGCCGAGTGTCTGGAAGCACATCGATACAAAACTCTATCTCCTCCTGTGAGGGATACCCGAGGTCATCCGAAACACATCCGGGAACTCACGACTCGAACTGATCAAAATCTGGTACCGCAGCCTCGTGATCAAACACCCGAATGAGATGGTAGATATACCCTTCGCACCATTTTCCTAGCCTTGAGGTAGGAAATAAACCTACCCTGGCGACACGGTGTTCTCCCACTCAATAACCGGCCTCGAAACCGAACTGCATCAACCTCGCCTCACCCACATTGGCGTAGCAAGAAGCCAGCCAATCCATACCCATAATCACATCGAAATCGGCCATATCCAACTCTATCAAGTCGCCAGGTCCGACGATCGCATAAAGTCATCGGGCAAGCCCTATATACCCGCCGAGCTACCACCGAATCACCCATCGGCGTAGCTACTCGAAAAGTGGTCATGGACTCGTGCTCATCCCTATCCTACTAGCAATAAGGGAGATATATGGATGCAGTAGAACCCGATCTATCAAGGCATACACGCCACAACATGAAATCGATAAAGTACCGTGATTTACATCGTGACGCCCCGGTCTCGCGCCGGACAAGGCATAAATGCGTTCGAGGACCGCTAGAACTAGGACCCGCCACGACCTCTGCCACGACCGGGTCCTCGAGCACCACGCCCGGGGTGAAAATCAGAGGTGAAGACCGGCGAAAGACCACGTAGCCGACTCTACCTCTCGCGCCTGGCTCCGATGCCGTGATAGTGACTCACCGACCGCAAGCATAACAAACTCGTGAAGTAGGACCACAATTCCTGTAATGGGATCTACCGCATCGGCCACACCGGGGGGTAGTCCACCGTTAGCACATCCGCTACCTCGAAGTTCAAGTCCCGGGCCCTTATCCGCCCCGAATACTCGCCGTCCCAAGACGGTAGGAGTGCTCGAGCCGCCGTGGTGCAAATCTGACAGACTCGCCGAGGTCGTCCACCCCGAGAGCTACCAAAAGATCCGGTCGTCTTGGCCTTCTTCTGCTGTTGATATCTGTCGACCCGTCGGCCTCTACGCTTCTCACACCCAAGTGCATGAGCCTGAATGCGGGCAATGTCCATGCCCGGCTGAAGAGCCACACCCGAGCAAGACTCTGCCAAATAGTCATCTAGCCCGGTGATGTAGCGGTGCACCCTGTCCTCCATATCTGCTACCAATGCATGGACATACCGAGCCAATGAATCAAACTCAACGTTGTACTCAATCAGGCGCCTCTGTCTCAAAGATCAAAACTGCCGCCCGTGCTCTCCAAATCCGCGAGGCAAGAAGTGGCCGAGAAAAGCCTCCGAACTCGTCCCATACCGCCGAGGCGCATGCTCTCCCGGATAGCTCCCATGAGTCAAACCCGATCGCGGTATCACGCACCGATGCGAACCAAGATCACGACTCGGTCTCCAAGCCTTGATCACTCTACGATCCGTCAGAATCGCCGAATGAACTCCCCGCGATCATCCTCGTGCCTCGACCGTAGAAATCGGGCGTCGCAACTCAGAAATCCCGTAGCCTCAAACTATCCGACCTCGTGAACCACGGCATCGCTGAGCTGGAACCGCCGTGATCCAAATTTATCCTCACGTTCGCCACAACTCGCAAGAATCGGGCCATCTCTTCAGAATCTCATCTCTCTCGCTTCCAGCCGCTGGACCGAGGCGCAGTATCGTGGTCTCATCACCCACCGCCGCTCTAAGCCTCGCTGGGCCGGGCGGCGTCGTGGAACTCGCCGCCCGAGGTATCGCCCGGGTATAGATCGGGCTCGCCTCGTGGCCTCTCGTGTCCTACTAGCAGCCTCCGCCGCTTTGCCCTTCGGGCCCGGTTGCCTTGCGAGGCATAATCGCATGTAAAAGGAATACGTTAGAGGTCCAACTTATAACACTTTCTAAAGCACGATCTCAGAGTGAGAAGAATGGAAACCAATCCTAAATATCCTATAGCCTCCTGATTATTGGTGTGGTGCACAACACACCGATAATCAAGACTCTACTAGATACGGTCTGTAGACACTTTCCGAGGATTAACCGCTCTGATACAACTTTTTTCACGACCCGATCCCGGGCCCGTGACTGGTGCCTTACCCGGGCACCCCAATAGGCATACATCAGAGTAACCAGCGGAATATAAAAACAAGTCATGAAACAATATGAAATGAGAAACAGTTTATCTGAGAAAAAGTTGTCTTTCTAAGATATATATATGTACCAAGTCCGCGATTACATCCCAACTTTACAACAGACTACACTCTAGAAAAAGTAAACAACTATGGCGATGGCCCCGCCATACCTGAATGTACAAAATATCTACAACACTGTGAGAGTCGCATCAAAAGTCGAGCCTCCGAGAAATGAGCTCCGACACTGCAGTAAGGATCCTAAGAATGAGGATCTAGCACCGCTCTCTTACCGCGGCATGAACGCACTTCAAGGAGGTCAAGACAACAGTACCAAGTATGTGAAATCAGAAAGTACTTTAAATGAAATCATATCATTTTAAAACCAATTTTACAAATATGTACGAAACAACCAATGTAACCGCACATAGTGCACAAAGATAACCAAAAGCAAAATAGATATAACATACCGGTCTTTTCTAGTCCGCTAATGATCGAAGCAAGGCCAATCGCCCATAGTATCATTATGCGAGCCTAACTCGAACTCCGCAGCCTCCGCATAAGTCACATGCACTGCATGAGGTATTCTCGCATCGGATAGCTAACCCGCGCAGATCCTCTCGACTCGCACCGCATAGTCACACGCATCGCATGAGGTATTCCTCGAATCATATTCACATTGCATCGCATGAGGTATACCTCGATCGGGTAACACACCCGAGTGATCATCCCGAACTCCCGCAGCCCGCACGGTCACATTGCACCGCATGAGGTGTTCCTCGAATCATAGTCACACAGACCGCATGAGGTATTCCTCGCATCGAGGGTGGCAAGTCCTCGGCATCATAACAAGTCAGGGGGGTATGTGATATAATAACAGTACAACGGGCTTAACGTTTAACAACGTAAGCACAACAAGAATAACCCCCTTACACAACATCACAAGACACTAACACACGTAGCATCATAACATGTTTATTTATCAAACCATCTTACTACACTTTCCAGAAATCAATACAAGACTTTCATAAACAAGTAAGTTAACCGTTTCTTTTATCTTTCTTAAGTCGTTATACCTAACTTCCCATAAAGCTAGTATAACCCTTTAAGCTTTTAAAACCAAGTATTACTCTTCTTTCAAAAATGATTCATAATTCTTTTGAAATACTTCAAGATTCTTATTATTTAAAACTCAAGTCAAAAGACATCAGAGTAAAACCAGTTTTAGTTAACACACGTACGTCTACCGTACTATATATATATATCAAAATATCATGCTCAAGAGGATAGGAAGAATCACATACCTCCTCGGCGAAATCCACCTGCCAAGTCGAATATGTCGCGCGCAGAGTATCAACCTATAATAGTCAACACGCCTATCAACGCCTAGACTACTCAGAGAATATTCTAGCAAGGTTCTTAATGCTACGGAAAATTGGGCAGCACTTCCCTACCCACAAACTACTCAAGTTCATCAGAATACAAATCCCATGTAAGTACAGTTCAATTCTCTTCTTTTATACCATCTTTCTATAAATCTTATACTTATTTTTATACAACTACAGTATGTAATTTCCAATTACAATAGAAGGACAAGATATTTACCTCGACAAGCCCAAAATTATCCAAGATAAATGTCGATCCTGAGAAAGGTTTAGCTCCTATTCTGTACGCTCCGATAGCTCCAAGAAACCCTTAGAAGTTCCCAAACAACTTCTACTTAATACTTCAACCAACTATGAAGATTTTCCTTAGGGTTTCATTTTGTGACTAATGGATATAAAGTAGTATTTCTGGGCTTTTAGTGTAGAGGTAACTTTGGAATACTACAAGGTATTTGGCTAAGGTATTTTGGCATAATAACAATACTTGGAGAATAATTTTTCTACCAAGGGGGGGGGGGTATTTCAACGAGAACAACAAGGAAGGGGAAAGGGTGTTTGGACGAGAACTAGGGAAAGGGGGGAGGACTTTGGACGAGAACACAACTAGAGGGAAGGATGTTTGGAGACTTGGAATTTGTTTTGTGGATGAAGAAGTCTTGCACAAGAGGGGGGGGGGGTATTTATAGAACCACCAAGGGCCAAGATTAAAACAAATGAAGGGTGAAGATTTGGATCCATGTGAAGAATGAGGTCTTCCAACCAAGTGTCCACCACAATGTTGGGACATATGTCCACCACAACCTTGGGACATATGTCCCCTACAACAATGAGCCATGTGGCCTCCCACTTGTTCAATAAAACCGTCCACAATACCTACCCCCACTAACCCAAAAATATCTTGCAAGACTTGACCATTTTACTTGTCCACTAGGCCCCCATTTCGTCCAACCCATGCCAACTAAGGGTGACACATGTCGCCCTCATATTGGTACAAATATTTCGTCTCTCGGAAAAATCCGTAATCGGTTAAAATATTAAAAACGTAGAATTTCCTTCACAAGGTTCGGAATCTTTTCCGTTGAAAGTTCACAAGTTCATTCTTAACCTAATTAGGGCTTGAATAATCGTACGTACGTCCTCGCATACATACTCTGGAAGTACGGGGTATAACAACCGAGAATGTGCCTTAAGGAATGGACGGTTTTATATTGATTGTGGAGCAGAATTTTACACGTCCTATTAGGCGTGTAATCCCCTTTGTATTTGCTGAAGTGTTTGGCCTTAAATGTGGCGTTTGGTTATTGAATTCGGGCCTTGAAAAAGGTGGAAAAGTACGTAGAAACAAAGGAAGTGTTGTCCGATTTTCCGTAGAATTTGGTGACTTTACACTTAGTATGATTCTACGTTAAAAAGTGAGGAGTTGATAGACATGTTATTATTAATATAGGTTGAAGTACTACGAGTAGCGTATTCTACTTAAAGGGTGGAATAGCTATCAAGGTTGAAGTACTTTGGAGCATTTTGCTACTTGTCGATAATCGTCGCGAGGTATGTGAACCTCTTCCTCCTTTTGGCATGGTTCTATGTATGAAATATACATGTGGTGTTATTTCATGATTCCTTCTACTCTTGGAAGTTAAGAGGTATGTATGTTGATTTACTCTATGTGAAAGTTAGGTCTAAGTTATCCTAAGTTCTTACCAAGTCTTATGGGGGATGTTGGTAAGAGTCGTTAGGAGGTATTTAGAGTCGAGTTGACTTTGCTAAGTTACTGCACGAATGAGAATAAGTATCGAATAAGCCATTGCAGCGTTAATAAAAGAAAATGTATCGATAATCAATTAAACTAAAATGAGTAGAACTCTCCATCTGCATAGAAGCTAAGATAAGACAAAATTGTATTACATTTTCTAGATCATGGTTGCTTTAATAAGATCGTTATAAACAAGTATAACCTATTCACAACGCACAAAAGTATATATTACTTAATTTAAAGAGTTTACGTTATGAAGTTTTAAGACTATGAACCTTAAATTCTTAAAAGGTTAAGAGACTTTATTTTTCAAGTTATGGGACTTGATTCTTAAAGGAAGGAATGACTTGATTTAAAAGTATAGAATACTTGATTTGGAAAGTATTGATTTCTTGATATTCTAAAGATAATAGACTTGATTTCTAAAGTTAAGAAACTTGATTTCTAAAGATAAGAGACTTGAAGTATTTTGAAAGCTATGCAACTTGATTTGAAAGTATAAGTCTCTTGGTTATAAAAAGAATGAATTTGTCTAAGACATAAAGAGTTATAACGACTTTATGGAAGTTGGTTATAACAAATTTATGGAAGGGTAAAAGAATGGTTTTCTCTAGTAATGTAAATCAAGAAATAACTTGAAATAAAGAAGTGCAATTTGATTTAACGGTATCAATTGCTTAAAGTTCTAAAGTAAGGGTCACTTGATTTTAGAAGCCTAGAAATGTATTTCTAAAAATGTAGTGACTTGTTTGAAATGTAGACATGCCTTGATACTATGGGTGTTAGTATCTTGGGGTTTTATATGAAAAAAAGTCTTTTGAAAAGAATGAAAGTACATAGTACCTTGGGTTAAATTCCCGGATTTTTTTTACTGACATGTTAGTGCCTTAAGTTTGAATAAAATAAGAATGCTTAATAATTAAGGCTAATAAGAAGTTAAGGGATTTCTTAACTTGCTATGTTATGTATGATAAGCCGGTGATGCTTATGTTATGTATGATAAACCGGTGGTGATTATGTTATGTATGATAAGCCGGTGGTGCTTATGTTATGTATGATATCCGGTTGTGCTAGTGATGTATTGTTTCATTACGGGGTCATTCCCCGGGCTTGTTGCATTTGCATATTCCGTGGATTTGCTCCCCACGATGCGAGGAATACCTCATGCGAGTCTGTAGGGCTTATGCGGGTGAAATAGTCCTATGCGGGGCGGACCAATCCTATGCGAGTAGATTACCTCATGCGGGTCCATACGACCTATGCGGGCGGATACATTCTATGCGAGAAAATCACCTCATGCGGGTCCATACGGCCTATGCGGGTGAAATAGTCCCAGGAGTAGGATTGCCAAATGATACTATGGGTAGGTGGCCCTAAGTTGATCATAAGCTTTCTATTTTTATGCAGTATACCTTTATGGGCAGACTTATGTTACTTTATCGCGTCCCAGATTGGGCCGGGCAGTATACCTTTATGGGTAGACTTATGTGACTTTATCGCATCCCAGATTGGGCCGGACAGTATACCTTTATGGGTAGACTTATGTGGCTTTACCGCATTCCAGAATGGGCCGGGCAGTATACCTTCGTGGGAAAGCTTTTGTATGACTTCGCCGTGTCCCGCAAATGGGTCGGGTTACGTTATTACGTATGGATAATCAAAGTGAACTCCAAAATAAGGCGTCCCTCCATAAAGGGCCGGATTATGTTATGCAAGATAAGTAAGTTATATTGTAATGAACTTGATAATTTTTCCTAAGTATGTACGTAAGAATTTGACTATAACTCTTATTGAAAAATGGGAAAAGATAATGATGTGCGATTAAGTTCATGAGTTGTAATGGCATGGTAGGATCTGGTATTTACTTTTTATACTTGCCCCTATCATTCTTTTGTACAGTTATGATCTGTTTACCGTACCTTATTTCCGTTCCATATTCTGCACTGAATCGACTTTCTTCGGCCGCGTTCATGTCCGCAGGTTTAGGTACACAGTTGTGGATCCGCGGGTTTAGGATCATGGTTCAGCATTTTGAGATGACTCCAATATTCCGGAGCTTGTCATTATGGCTATGTATATTCAGGGGTACGGCGGAGCCTTGTCCCGTCATAATATTTGTCCAAAATCTTAGAGGTTTATATTCATATGTGGGTTGGACTGGCTAGAGTTGTAATTACATTACTGAATAGTGTAGGCCCTTTTTGGGTGATTTATATTATGACAGCCTTATCGGCTTTGCCTTTGTTTTTTTAAAAAATGTGTTACTTATCTTCCGCAGTTATTTTGTATTGTATGAATAGAAGGGTGCCTGTGTAGGGCACCGCCATGCCCGGGTCGGTCGTGATGAGTGTCTTCATTGTTATTTATATTGATGACATATTGATAATGTGAGACAATAAGACTCTCATGCAGTCAATCAAGGAATAGTTGTCCAATAACTTCATGATGAAGGACTTAGGTGAAGCCTACTACATTCTGGGAATTAGGATCTATAGAGATAGACCTAATAGATTATTGGGGCTGTCACAGTCGGTCTAAATAGACAAAGTGCTCAACATTTTTCTATGGAGAATTCCAAGAAGTGCGGTTTTTCAATGGGTCAAGGCATTAAGTTATCTAAGAAGGATTGCCCTTCTAGTACTGTTTAACTTGAGCGCATGAAGAGGATCCTATATGCTTCGACTATATGATCAATCATGTATGTCATGACTTGTACTAGGCCAGATGTGGCCTTTGCACTTAGTATGACTTGCAAGTTCCAGCAGAATCTTGGTGAAAAACACTGGAAGACAGTTAAAAGTATTTTTAAGTATCTCAGACGTACTAAAGATTACTTCTTGGTCTATGGTGGAGATGCGAAGCTAGTTGTTACTGGATACACTGATGCTAGCTTCCAAAAAAATGTTGATAACTTCAAATCTCAATCTGGTTACACGTTCATTTTCAATGGTAGAGCAGTTAGTTGGAAGAGTTCCAAACAAGCTACAACTGTTGATTCGACTACTGAAGTAGAGTACATTGCTGGATCGAAAACTAGTAAAGAGGCTGCCGCGATTTTTGAGTTCCTGAAGGAACTAGGGGTTGTTCCGAGTGCTAGTTGTTTAATAACAATTTATTGTGACAACACTGGTGCAATTGTACAGGCAAATGAACCAATATCAACAAACATAAACAAACATGTACCAAGGAAGTACCATTGTTACACCCCGTAATTCCAGGGCATATAAGTGAGAATGTAAGTTAGGAAATAAGATTTGAATGTTGGAAGGAAAGTATATTCACATTTTCTGTATGGAATAATTTTGGATACAACAAATGTGACGACGAGAATTAATATTAGTGGTTGAATTCTTTTCAAATGGAGTTATGGACTTAGGATTGTATTATTAAATCTTGGCATTAAGAATATGAGCCAATCGAAAATTTCACAATTTTGGGGGGGTGTCCATTGAGAATTGTAAGATTTTGGTTAAGTGTTGGATTAATATTTTGTGAAGAGAATATAGTTTGGAAGATATTTTTATAAAGTGAAGACAAGTGGACAAGTGGTCCACATGGGTCCCCATCCACTTGTGCTTGTGCACATGTTATTGATACAAGTCTTTCAAGACTTATTTGCCTTAGCTCATAATATCTTCACCATCCAAACTCTCTTATCTCTTCTCTTCTCCTCTAAGTCTCGAAAAACCTTAGCCAAAGTGAAGAACAAGATCAACTTATTTTCCAGGATTAAGCACCTTAACTAAGTTCTAAGCCAAGTTAACTCTCCATAACAAGTGGTCACGGTTTTGGCCAAGAAATCTATCTTGAAACCCTAAGCTTGGAGATGAACTTTATGTAAGGAGAATATGAAACCAAGATGGTTACAAGCTTGTAGAGGATACGTGTGTGTTACTGAAATGTGTAATAGTGGTACTAAAGTGAAGTAGTGTGTCGTGTGTTGTGGACTGTTTTGGGCTAAGATTAAGGTAAGATTTCTTCTTCCTCTTGAAGTAATTGAAAGTTACATGATGTTATAGTTAAGAGATGAACTTGTGTTAAGTAAAATGCAGAATAAGAAGTGCATGTCATAGTTTTGGCATGTTAGCCAATTCTGGACAGTTTTTATGTTGTTGGATTCGTTGGTTATTGTTGTTGTTATCGTCACTTATTGCATATTAAATGTCACGACCCGAATCGACGGGCCGCGACTGGTGCCCAACCTGGGCACCCTTATACCCTCACATCACATATAATCAGCGGAAACTTAAAAACACTTATAATCACATAACAAAAGGGATCATGTCCCCTGAACTGTAATACCAAACTGGATAATAAAACAGGCAAGCCGACAAGGCCGCCACTGTACATATGTCCAACCCACACATGACTACAGACCTCTAAGAGTTTAATAGTAACTATGATGGGACAAGGCCCCGCCGTACCCCTGAATGTACATAAGCCATAATGGAAGACCTCTACCAAAATGACTAGCCCTGGAACAATGGAGCTATCCCAAAATAGCTGAGCAAGGATCCTAAGCTCGCAGATCACCCCAACTGAGTACCTATACCTGCGGGCATGAACGCAGCCCCCGAAGGGGGTCAGTACAACAAGGTAGCAAATATGTAAACTTAAAGTATAGTAAATGAAATCATAACTGTACAAAAGATGACAGGGACAAGTATGAAAATCAAATACAAGATCCAACCGTGCCATATAAAATAGAGCCAACTGTATCTTTTAAAAGTGAGAGAGTCATATCAAAATCATAGCTGCCTGACCATATAACTTTTTACACATAACGTATCCCGGCCCATTCTGGGACTCGGTGTCTTTTTACACATAACATATCCCGGCACATTGTGTGACTCGGTGTATTTTTACACATAATGTATCCCGACCCATTGTGCGACTCGGTGTATCACATAATGTATCCCGGCCCATTTGTGGGACTCGGTGTGTCACATAACGTATCCCAGCCCATTTGTGGGACTCAGTGTATCACATAACGTATCCCGGCCCATCTGTGGAACTCGGTGTATCACATATCGTATCCCGGCCCATTTGTGGGACTCGATATATAACATAACATATCTCGGCCCATTTGTGGGACTCGGTGTATCACATAACGTATCCCGACCCATCTGTGGGACTCGGTGTACACATAACGTATTCCGGCCCATCTGTGGGACTCGGTGTATCATATAACATATCCCGGCCCATCTGTGGGACTCGGTGTATCACATAACGTATCTCGGCCCATTTATGGGACTCAGTGTATCACATAACATATCCCGACCCATTTGTGGGACTCGGTGTATCACATAACGTATCCTGGCCTATTTGTGGGACTCGGTGTCGTTTTAAATCATCTTTTGACTTTCAATAAAATCTTTAAAATGAACTTCCATTTTAGAAAAACCAAACCAAGGCACTATCATATCATGTATCATTTAAAATCAGGACTTAATGGAATTACGTACGTCCGCCATACACCCATTTCATATAAAACTCAACTTTCATTTTAGGAAAACCAAAGTACTAAAATATCATTAAGGATTAGGATCCAATAGAACTATGTACGTCCGTCGTACACTTACTTTATATAAATCATGCCAAAAGAAGAAAGGATACTTTCACATACCTCGAATATTCCCAATAATCATGTATTTAATTGGTGATAACTGATCCGAATTTGCCTAATTAATCCTTATATGAGCCGTGAGTAATTTATCATGAAATCTTATCTAATCAGCCGTGAACTAGAAAATGTAAAATAAATTGGTTATATCTTAGTTTCTATGCTGATGGCGTGCTAATCATTTTAATAATAATCGTTTGTCGATACCTTTTTCACTTAACGCTGCAATGGCTTGTTTTAACACGTCTATTAATAACATACTTACTTATTTATTAAACCAGTTTCAGCACTTAATACTTAACAATTCCTTTAAGCAAGCAGAGTCAACTCGACTCCCATGCTTACTAAAACTTTTATCAACATCTGTCTCATATGCATTAATAAGGACTTATGAATAATTTAGACATGCTTTTAGCATAGAATCAATAACTTGAATACCCCTTAACTTATAAGAGTATAATGAATTATGAAACAATACCACAGGAATATTTCATACGTAGAACATGCCAAAAGAAAGAAGGATAGTTCACATACCTCATCGGCTATACCAACACGATAAGTAGAATATGCCTCAAGAAGTACTTCAACCTATAATAACAATAATACGTCTATCAACTTCATGCTTACTAGTATAAGACATATACCAAGTAAGGGTTCTCTTTTCATATAAAAATTTGGATAGCACTTCCCCTATAAATTGTTACACCCCGTAATTCCAGGACACATATATAAGAACGTACGTAAGAAATCAAGCCGTTAAGATTTGAGACTTGTAAAATTTATCGGAATTATGGAAATGTCGAGAAACGAAATATTATGACGAATGGGAGGGCGACACGTGTCACCCCCACATGGGCTTGGTCAATTTTAACCAAGGGTAAAATGGTCAAATGACCAAGGCAAGATGATCAAGTCTTGACAAGCCAAGGCTTGACATTGTTGACCAAGTCAATGAGCCCACTTGACCCTAGATATTTAAATTTCTTCATCCAAGACCACACAAGTGTTTTAATCTTGACCCTATATTTAATTATATATTCACCCTAGTAGCAAGACAAGTCTCAACACTTAGAAAAAATCAAGAAACTTGAGCATGAGATAGAGAGCTCTCGGGTTTGCCCTCTCAAGAACAAGAAATTTTTTCGTTTGTTGTTCATAATTCACAATACTTAAATCCAAGGTTCCTAGGGGTATTATAATGATATCTCAATACAAAGATCCCGGAAAAGCTACGTTTTTACATTAGTCGCAAGATGAAAACCTAAGTTGTTTTCATAAGTTTTGTTTGGATATTGAAGGAAGTTGTTTATGAACTTCTAAGGGCTTCAAATAGCGGATTGGAGCGTGAAGGAAAAGAGCTAAGTTGCTAAGGAGCGACTTTGAATCTTGAAGTTGGATTAGGGCTTATCAAGGTAACAATCTTGTCGTCTTAGTGATTAAAGATTACATGTTGTTGTAGTTATATATATATAAACAAGCATGAGATATATATAATGGAGATTGATAAGTGTTATGGAATAATTGGAAGCAAATCCGAAAGTTGCATGATTAGCCATAAGATTGTAATTCGATTTAGTTATTAGTTTTAGTCGTCGCATGTTATATAAAGAAGGGATTATAGTTGTTAAAATTGTTTGCGGCTATATAACATGTTAGGACGACAATATGGATTGAAAGGATTTGAAAAGGATATTATGTGGTGGTACTTTGTAGCCGAGAATGATATTTAATATTGGACTGTTTTGTATAAATTGTGGGGCAGAATTTTACACGTCTTGTAAGGCGTGTAATCCCCTTTGGATAGCGAATTGTTGAGCCTTAAATGTGGCATGTTTGGTTGTTAAATTCGGGCCTTGACAAAGGTGGAAAAGTACGTAGAAACAAAGGAAGTGCTATCCAATTTTCCGTAGAATAAGTGACTTTACACTTAGAATATTCTACGTTAAAAGCTAGAAGTTGATAGACGTATTATGGTCATTATAGGTTGACATACTACGTGCGGCATATTGGACTTAGCAAGTGGATTGAACCGAAGAGGTATGTAGAACTTTCCCTATCTTTTGAGCATGAGTTTTACAAATGTATAGTACGGTGGACGTACGAGTTTTAAAGGAATTCGGTTTCATTTTGATATCATTGACTTAATCTAAGAATGTCTAAGTTTGGTTGAGTTAGAGAATTAACTCACTTGTTTTTAAAAGATGAAAAATGTCCTAGTTTCTAAAGCATAAAGTTAGTATAATGGCTTTATGGGAAGTTGGTTATAACAACCTTATGGAAAGTTTAAAGAATGGTTTACTCTATTAAGGTAAACAAAGGTAAATGACTTGAAATGAAGAGGGGCAATTGGATTTAAAGGCATCAATTGCTTAAAAGTTTTAAAGTAAAAGTCACTTGGTTTAGAAGCCTAAAAATGTATTTCTAAAGGCGTAGTAACTTGTTTTGAAAAGTAGACAAACCTTGATACTACGGGTGTTAGTATCTTGGGGGTTTTATACGAGAAAGAGTCATTTTTAAAAGGGTAAAGGTACGTAGTACTTTGAGTTAAATTCCCGGATTTTTCATGACATGTTAGTGCCTTAAGTTAAATAAAATGAGAGTGCATGCTAATTAAAGTCTAATGAGAAGTTAAGGAATTTCTTAACTTGCTTATGATATTTACGATAGCCGGTTGTGCTTATGTTATGATATTTATGGTAGCCTTAAGTGCTAGTGTTATGTAAATTTTGCGGGGTAAACCCCCGGGTTACTACATATTTCGTGGATTTGCTACCCACGATGTGAGTGCGGCGTTTGTACTCATTGCGGGTCCACCGGACCCATGCGGGTGAAATAGTCCCATGCGGGTGAAATAATCTCATGCGGAGCAAATTGCTTCATTGCGGGTCCACAGGACCTATGCGGGTGAAATAGTCCCAGGAGTAGGATTGCTTAATGACACTACGGGCGGGTGGCCCTTATTTGATCATGAGCCTCATATTTTTAAGCAGTAAAGTATACTCTTGTTTACTCTTATTATTAGTAAGGCACAATGTACTGTTATTTTGGTTATCATACATGTCTCCAACTTTATTCTAGACTATATGATCTCATTTATGTACTTTCAGTTTTACATACTTGGTACATCTGTTGTACTGACCCCTTTCCTTGGGGGCTACGTTCATGCCGCAGGTAGGGGTAATCAGGTTGCGGATCCTCACTATTAGGATCACTGATCAGTTGTCAGAAAGCTCCATTTCTCTGGAGGCTTGTCTATTGGTACGGTTTCCCTGATGTTGTAGATTTATGTACATTCAGGGGTATGACGGGGCCCTGTCCCGTCACAGTTGTTATGTAAAACTTCTTAGAGGTCTGTAGTCATATCTTGTGGATTGGGTTGTAAAAAAAAAGATGTAACTGTTTTTTTTTTTTGTCTTATGTATATTTTTCGGAAGGTGGCCTTATCGGCTAGCCTGTTGATATTTCATGACTAGTACTTTATGAGTTTTATGTATGTTCCACTGCTATTCTATGATGTATACCTGTAAGGGGTGCCAGGTAGGGCACTAGTCGCGGGCCCGGGGTTGGGTCGTGACATAAATGCTCCCATCCAGAACTTATAAACACGGCCAAATACACCAACAACCGAGCACCAATTAAGGGCACAACTAAACAGTTAACCAAGGTGATTCACAGACCTATTTTTCACGTAAAACAGCCCATTAATCCATACTAAAACAATCCACAAAAATAGTCCATATTCCAACAACAATAAGGGTAAAATATGAAGTCTTTCTACACCATCGTTCCTTTAGGACATACTTTAGCAATTACCACATCTAAACATGCATAAACATTGACTAAATTTCCAGCATATACACGCATAAAAAAACCCTTAAAACAGCACCATAATATCCAACAATTTTATACAAGTCTCGGGCAACCCATAATTCCATAACCCTTTTCATAATTCCTTATAATCCAATTTAAGTCTCAACACTTTAATATAAACCATTTCAACTTCCAATAACAAGATTTCCTTCAATATAACATGCACTTAGTGACGATAATAACAATAACAACCAACGAATCCAATACCAACAAAACAATCCATTAAATCGGCTAACATGCCAAATGTCACATGCACTTCTTATTCTCCATATTACTTAACACAACTTCATCTCTTAACTATAACAATATGTAATTTCCAATTACCTTAAGAGGAAGAAGAAATCTTACCTTAGTTTTTAGCCAAAAACAGTCCACTATGTTCTCGGCCATTGCTTGCTTTTACACCACTTCTTCAAGTTACAATAACACACATGTATCCTATACAAGCTTGTAACTATCTTACTTTCTTGTTCTTCTTCCAAAAAGTTCATCCCAAGCTTAGGGTTTTTCTTGGACAAAATCTGTCCAAAACCTTGACCTCTATTTGGAGTATATAACTTGGCTTAGAACTTGGTTAAGGAGCTTAATCTTGGAAAAAATAAGTTGATTGTGTTCTTCACTTGGCTTATGGAATTTTCGAAATCCTTGAAGGAGAAGAGAAGAGATAAGAGAGTTTGGATGAAAATATTTGTGAGACTAAGTCTTGCTAGACTTGATATATATAATGTGTATATAGCACAAGTGGAGGGGGACCCAAGTAGACCCACTTGTCCACTTGTCTTCCCTTCAAGAAATTATCTCCACAATTAGCAAAAAAATTCTCAAATTTTTGATGGAACCCCCCCCCCCCCCCCCCCAAATTGTGAAATTTTTGATGGGCCCCACATTCTAAATGCCAAGATTTAATAATACAATCCTACATCCATAACTTCATTTGGAAATAATTCTACCACCAATATTAATTCTCGTCGTCACATTTGTTGTATCCAAAATTATTCCATATAGAAAACGTAAAGATACTTTCCTTCCAACATTTAAATCTTATTTTCTTACTTACGTTCTCACTTATAAGCCCTGGAATTACGGGGTGTAACATTCTCCCCCCCTTAGAAACATTCGTCCTCGAATGTTCATATTGAGTCTCAAGCTATAAACATTTCGGCATAGTCTCCCTTAACTATACCTATCAATCTATACTTAGCAACAAAACTATGCCACATAGGGCCACAATATAACACATAGTCTCATTCCACCTCTAATAGTCCTTAGCACATTGTACTTCCTTTGTAATCAAAGTCACATTCATAAGGTCCTATTGCAGTTCCCTTAAAATCGGTAATACCATTTCCAATCGGTTCAACAACAAACACAAGTGGTTTATACTCAACCCAAGGAATCATCACAACTATACAACAATCTTACCAACCTGTATACAGAGTCCATATATTCCCTTCCGGGCCGCTGTCTCTTTCTTTGGAGCCATAGCTGCAACCACAATAACTGTTAGAGAGGGACCATCCTAACAACACAGCTCTATCGCACGATCTTAGAGTAAGGAAAAATAGAAACCAATCCTAAATGTATTGTAGCCTCCTGTTTATGGGTGCGGTGCACAACACACCGATAACCAAGACTCTACTGCACACGGTCTGTAGACATTCTGAGGACTAACTGCTCTAATACCACCTTTGTCACGACCCGAACTGACAGGCCGCGACTGGTGCCCTACCTGGGCAACCTTATACCCTCACATCACATATAATCAGCGGAAACTTAAGAATAATTATAATCACATAAAAAAGGGATCATGTCCCCAGAACTGTAAAACCAAACAGGATAATAAAACAGGCAAGCCGACAAGGCCTCCACTGTACATATGTTCAACCCACACATGACTACAGACCTCTAAGAGTTTAACAGTAATTATGACGGGACAAGGCCCCGCCGTACCCCTGAATATACATAAGTCATAATGGAAGACCTGTACCAAAATGACTAGCCCCGGAACAATGGAGCTATCCCCAAACAACTGAGCAAGGATCCTAAGCTCGGGTACCAAGTATGTAAACTTAAAGTACAGTAAATAAAATCATAACTGTACAAAAGATGACAGAGACAAGTATGAAAATCAAATACCAGATCCAACCGTGCCATATAAAATAGAGCCAACTGTACCTTTTAAAAGTCAGAGAGTCATATCAAAATCATAGCTGCCTGACCATATAATGTTTTACACATAACGTATCCCGGCCGATTCTAGGACTCGGTGTCTTTTTACACATAACGTATCCCGGCCCATTGTGTGACTCGGTGTATCACATAATGTATCCCGACCCATTTGTGGGACTCGGTTTATCACATAACGTATCCCGGCCCATTTGTGGGACTCGGTGTATCACATAACGTATCCCGACCCATCTGTGGGACTCGGTGTATCACATAACATATTCTGACCCATTTGTGGGACTCAGTGTATCACATAACGTATCCCGGCCCATCTGTGGGACTCGGTGTATCACATAACGTATCCGGGCCCATTTGTGGGACTCAGTGTATCACATTACGTATCCCGACCCATTTGTGGGACTCGATGTCTTTTTAAATCATCTTTTGACTTTCAATAAAATCTTTAAAATGAGCTTCCATTTTAGAAAAACCAAACCAAGGAACTATCATATCATGTATCATTTAAAATCAGGACTTAATGGAATTGCGTAAGTCCGCAGTGCACCCATTTCATATAAAACTCAACTTTCATTTTAGTAAAACCAAAGTACTATCATATCATTAAGGATTATGATCCAATAGAACTATGTACGTCCGTCGTACACTTACTTCTTATAAATCATGCCAAAAGAAGAAAGGATAGTTTCACATACCTCGAATATTCCCAATAATCCTGTATTTAATTGGTGATAACAGATCCGAATTTTCCTAATTAATCCTTATATGAGCCGCGAGTAATTTATCATGAAATCTTATCTAATCAGTTGTGAACTAGAAAATGTAAAACAAATTGGTTATATCTTAGTTTCTATGCAGATGGCGTGCTAATCTTTTAATAATAATCGCTTGTCGATACCTTTTTCACTTAACGCTGCAATGACTTATTTTAACACGTCTATTAATAACATACTTACTTATTTATTAAACCAGTTCAACACTTAATACTTAACAATTCCTTTAAGCAAGCAGAGTCAACTCGACTCTCATGCTTACTAAAAGTTTTACCAACATCCGTCTCATATGCCTTAATAAGGACTTAGGAACAATTTAGACATGCTTTTAGCATAGAATCATTAACATGAATACCCCTTAACTTCTAAGAGTAGAATGAATTATGAAACAATACCACATGTATATTTCATACGTAGAACATGCCAAAAGAAGGAAGGATAGTTCACATACCTCATCGGCTATACCAACACGATAAATAGAATACGCCTCAAGTAGTACTTCAACCTATAATTATAATAATACGTCTATCAACTTCATGCTAACTAGTATAAGACATATACCAAGTAAGGGTTCTCTTTTCATATAAAAATTTGGACAGTATTTCCCCTATAAATGCTCCAATCCAGAACTTACAAGCACGACCAAATACACCCACAACCGAGCACCAATTAAGGGAACAACTAAACAATTAACCAAGGTGATTCACACACTTATTTTTCACGTAAAACAACCCCTTAATCCTTACTAAAACAGTCCATATTCCAACAACAATGGGGGTACGATATGAAGCATTTCTACACCTTTCTACACCATCGTTCCTTTAGGACATACGTTAGAAATTACCACATCTAAACATGCATAAACAGTGACTAAATTTCCAACATATACACGCATAAAACAGCCCATAAAACAGCACCACAATATCCAATAGTTTTATACAAGTCTCGGGCAAACCATAATTCCATAACCCTTTTCATAATTCCTTATAATCCAATTTAAGTCTCAACACTTTAATATAAACCATTTCAACTTCCAATAACAAGATTTCCTTCAATATAACATGCACATAGTGACGATAATAACAATAACAACCAACGAACCCAATACCAACAAAACAGTCCATTAAATCGGCTAAAATGCCAAATGTCACATGCACTTCTTATTCTCCATATTACTTAACACAAGTTCATCTCTTAACTATAACAACATGTAATTTCCAACCCGCAAGGGTAGCCAAGTTGGTGTAGCAGTAGAGCGCGGGACCGCAAGGTCACGAGTTCGATCCCCTGCATAAACCTTCTTGGTTGAGTCTGTCACACATGGCTTGCCAAGTGTGGTTAATCGACTGACGTGGTTTGCAGGCTATTGCGTCAGCCCGGGGTTTACCCTGTGCGCACTCGAAAGAGTAGCGGCTGCGGGTTCCTTCGTCAAAAAAAAAAATGTAATTTCCAATTACCTTAAGAGGAAGAAGAAATCTTACCTTAGTTTTTAGCCAAAAATAGTCCACTATGTTCTCGGCCATTGCTTGCTTTTACACCACTTCTTCAAGTTACAATAACACACATGTATTCTCTACAAACTTGTAACCATCTTACTTTCTTGTTCTTCTTCTAAAAAGTTCATCCCAAGCTTAGGGTTTTTCTTGGACAAAATCTGTCCAAAACCGTGACCTCTATTTGGAGTATATAACTTGGCTTAGAACTTGGTTAAGGAGCTTAATCTTGGAAACAATATGTTGATCTTGTTCTTCACTTGGCTTATGAAATTTTCGAAATCCTTGAAGGAGAAGAGAAGAGATAAGAGAGTTTGGATGAAAATATTTGTGAGACTAAGTCTTGCTAGACTTGATATATATAATGTGTATATAGCACAAGTGGAGGGGGACCCAAGTAAACCCACTTGTCTTCCCTTCAAGAAAATATCTCCACACTTAGCAAAACAATTCCCAAATTTTCGATGGAACCCCCCCCCCCCCCCCCCCAAATTGTGAAATTTTTGATGGCCCCACATTCTAAATGCCATGATTTAATAATACAATCCTAAGTCCATAACTTCATTTGGAAAGAATTCTACCACCAATATTAATTCTCGTCGTCACATTTGTTGTATCCAAAATTATTCCATATAGAAAACGTAAATATACTTTCCTTCCAACATTCAAATCTTATTTCCTTACTTACGTTCTCATTTATATGCCCTAGAATTATGGGGTGTAACATTCTTCCCCCTTAGAAACATTCGTCCTCTAATGTTCATATTGAATCTCAAGCTATAAACATTTTGGCATAGTCTCCCTTAACTATACCTATCAACCTATACTTAGCAACACAACGATGTCACACAGGGCCACAATATACCACATAGTCTCATTCCCCCTCTGATAGTCCTTAGCACATTGTACTTCCTTTGTAATCAAAGTCACATTCATAAGGTCCTATTGCCGTTCCCTTAAAATCGTTAATACAATTTCCAATCGGCTCAACAACATCAATAACAATCACAAGTGGTTTATACTCAACCCAAGGAATCATCATAACTATACAACAATCTTACCAACTTGTATACAGAGTCCATATAATCCCTTCCGGGACGCTGTCGCTTTCTTTGGAGCCATAGCTGCAACCACAATAACTATTAGAGATTGACCATCCTAACACCACAACTCTATCACACGATCTTAGAATAAGGAAAAATAGAAACCAATCCTAAATGTAATATAGCCTCATGTTTATGGGTGTGGTGCACAACACACCGATAACCAAGACTCTACTGCACACGGTCTATAGACATTCCGACGATTAATTGCTCTGATACCACCTTTGTCACGACCCGAACCAACGGGCCGCGACTGGTGCCCTACCTAGGCACCCTTATACCCTCACATCAAATATAATCAGCGGAAACTTAAGAATACTTATAATCACATAACAAAAGGGATCATGTCCCCTGAACTGTAAAACCAAACTGGATAATAAAACATGCATGCCGACAAGGCCTCCAGTGTACATATGTTCAACCCACACATGACTACAGACCTTTAAGAGTTTAACAGTAATTATGACGGGACAAGGCCCCGCCGTACCCCTGAATATACATAAATCATAATAGAAGACCTGTACCAAAGTGACCAGCCCCGGAACAATGGAGCTATTCCCAAATAGTTGTGCAAGGATCCTAAGCTTGGGTACCAAGTATGTAAACTTAAAGTACAGTAAATTAAATCGTAACAGTACAAAAGATGACATGGACAAGTATGAAAATCAAATACCAGATCCAACCGTGCCATATAAAATAGGGCCAACTGTACCTTTTAAAAGTGAGAAAGTCATATCAAAATCATAGCTGCTTAACTATATAACTTTTTACACATAACGTATCCCGACCCATCCTGGGACTCGATGTCATTTTACACATAACGTATCCTGGCCCATTGTCTGACTCGATGTATCATATAACGTATACCAGCCCATTTGTGGGACTCGGTGTATCACATAACTTATCCCGGCCCATTTGTGGGACTCGATATATCACATAACGTATCCCGACCCATCTGTGGGACTCGGTGTATCAAATAACGTATCCCGACCCATTCGTGGGACTCGGTGTATCACATAACCTATCTCGGCCCATTTGTGGGACTCGATGTATCACATAACATATCCCGACCCATTAGTGGAAATCGGTGTATCATATAACGTATCACATCCCATTTGTGGTACTCGGTGTATCACATAACGTATCCCGGCCCATCTGTGAGACTCAGTGTTTCACATAACGTATCCCGACCCATCTGTGGGACTCGGTGTATCACATAATGTATCCCGGCCCATCTTTGGGACTCGATGTATCACATAACGTATCTCGACCCATTTGTGGGACTCAGTGTATCACATAACATATCCCGGCCCATTTGTGGGACTCGGTGTCTTTTTAAATCATCTTTTGACTTTCAATAAAATCTTTAAAATGAGCTTCCATTTTAGAAAAACCAAACCAAGGCACTATCATATCATGTATCATTTAAAATCAGGACTTAATGGAATTACGTACGTCCACCGTACACCCATTTCATATAAAACTCAACTTTCATTTTAGGAAAACCAAAGTACTATCATATCATTAAGGATTAGGATCCAATAGAACTATGTACGTCCGCCGTACACTTACTTCATATAAATCATGCCAAAAGAAGAAAGGATAGTTTCACATACCTCGAATATTCCCAATAATCCTGTATTTAATTGGTGATAACGGATGCGAATTTTCCTAATTAATCCTTATATGAGCCGTGAGTAATTTATCATGAAATCTTATCTAATAAGTTGTGAACTAGAAAATGTAAAATAAATTGGTTATATATTAGTTTCTATGTTGATGGCGTGCTAATCATTTTAATAATAATCGTTTGTCGATACCTTTTTCACTTAACGCTGCAATGGCTTATTTTAACACGTCTATTAATAACATACTTACTTATTTATTAAATCAGTTTCAACACTTAATACTTAACAATTCCTTTAAGCAAGTAGAGTCAACTCGGCTCCCATGCTTACTAAAACTTTTATCAACATCCGTCTCATATGCATTAATAAGGACTTAGGAATAATTTAGACATACTTTTAGCATAGAATCAATAACATGAATATCCCTTAACCTATAAGAGTAGAATGAATTATGAAACAATACCACATGTATATTTTATACGTAGAACATGCCAAAAGAAGGAAGGATAGTTCACATACCTCATCGGCTATACCAACACGATAAGTAGAATACACCTCAAGTAGTACTTCAACCTATAACAACAATAATACGTCTATCAACTTCATGCTTACTAGTATAAGCTCCCCGAAAACTTCCCTCCTAGGACTGTTGTTTCAAGAACCTGACCTTAGCAACCCGAAACGTGAGCGCGTCTGTTACACCTCGAGATTCCATGACATGTATATGAGAATAGACGGGAGAACGCAAGACTTAAAAATTTGAACGAAAGAGTTGTAAATTCTAAGGAAAAATCTTCCGAACCCCGGGAAGGAAAATTGTTCGTTAAGGAGAATTGGATTCTCAAATTGTTAATTAAGACTTTTAAGAGTTTATCAGAATTTTATTTTCAGAGTTGGATACGTGGGGTCACTCGAGAGATTTTACGTTTTTGTGGGGCCCACGAGGTTTCCGATATTTTGACCAATTATGGAAACGTCGGAAAATGAAACATTATGGACGTATGGGAGGGTGACACGTGTCACCCCCCACTCTATTGGGCTTGGACGAATTTGACAAGGCCCAACTTGTCAAGTCTTGAAATGCCAAGGCTTGACATTGTTGACCAAGTCAATAAGCCCACTTGAGTCTTGATATTTAAAGTTCCTTCATCCTATCCCCACAAGTGTCTTGATCTCAACCCTCCATTTAATTATATAGTCATCCATGTTGCAAGACTAGTCTCAAACACTTAGAAAAAAAACTTGAAACTTGAGAAGTGAGAAAGAGTGCTCTCGGCTTTGAGCCTCAATTGGAAGAACAAATTTTTCGTTTGTGGTTCAATAATCCCAATACTTTAAACCAAGGTTACTAAGGGTATTACAAGGATATCTCAATAGAAAGATCCCGGAAAAACCACATTTTTACGTTAGTCGCAAGATGAAAATCTAAGGTGTTCTTCAACTTTGAAGTTGGAAATTGAAGAGGAGTTGTTTATGAACTTCTAAGGGTTGCTTGGAGCGGATTGGAACGTCGAAAAGAGGAGTTAAAGTTGCTAAGGATCGACTTCTAATCTTGGATTATATTTGGGCTAAATGAGGTATTAATCTTCGTCTTACTATTGTAATTAAAGATTCCATGATATGATAAGTTAGAAATGATCATGTGATATATGTTATGTAGATTGATAAGTGTTATGGAATTTTAGAAGCCTAAAGTCCGAAAAGTTCATGTTAGCCATTAAGTTTGTAATTCAATTTAATTGTTAGTTATGATCGTCGCATGTTATAGAAAGAAGGGATTATAGTTGTTATAATCAAATTGTGGCTATATAACATGTTAGAAGAACAATTTGGATTGAAAAGGAATTGGAATGAACTTATGTTGATACACAATTGAGCCGAGAATGGCCATTTAATATTGGACAGTTTTATATTAATTGTGGGGCAGAATTTTACACGTCCTGTTAGGCGTGTAATCCCCTTTGAATTGCTGAATTATGGAGCCTTAAATGTGGCATTTGGTTATTGAATTTGGGCCTTGAAAAAGGTGGAAAAGTACGTAGAAACAAAGGAAGTGCTGCCCGATTTTCCGTAGAATAAGAGTCCTTATACTTAGAAATATTCTACGTTGAAAGCTAGTAGTTGATGGACGTATTATGGTCATTATAGGTTGACATTCTACGTGTGGCGTATTCAACTTGGTAAGTGGATTGAGCCGGAGAGGTATGTGGAACTTTTCTTATCTCTTGAGCATGAGTAGCTATAAATGTATAGTACGGTAGACGTACGAGATTTAAATGAATTTAGTTTCATTTGATATCCTTGACTTGTTTAAGAATGTCCAAGTTGGTTGAGTTAGAGAATTAACTCACTTGTTTTAAAGGTTAAAGATGTCTTAGTTTCTAAAGCATAAAGTTGAGAGACTTGAAGTATTCTGAAAGTTAAGAAACTTGATTTCTAAAGTTAAGAGACTTGAAGTATTCTGAAAGTTATGAAACTTGATTTGAAAGTATACGATACTTGGTTTTAAAAGTATAAGTCTCTTGGTTTCAAAAGGAATGTAATTGTCTAAAACATAAAGAGTTATAACGGCTTTATGGGAAGTTAGTTATAACGGCTTTATGGAAGGTTAAGAGAGTGTCTACTTGATTTATAGGCATGAGTTGCCTAGGTTGTGAATGTAGAAGTTACTTAGTGTCAAAGCCTTGAAATGAATTTCTAAAGATGTAGTAACTTGTTTTGAAAAGTAGACAAGCCTTGATACTACGGGTGTTAGTATCTTGGGGTTTTTATATAAAAAGGGTTTTTTAAGGAATGGAAGTACGTAGTACTTTGGGTTAAATTCCCGGATTTCTAATAACAGGTTAGTGCCTCAAGTTAAATAAAATGAGAGTGCATGATAATTAAGGCTAATAAGAAGTTAGGGGATGTCTTAACTTGCTTATGTTATGTATGATAAGCCGGTGGTGCTTATGTTATATATGATAAGCCGGTGGTGCTTATGTTATGTATGATAAGCCGGTGGTGCTTATGTTATGTATGATATCCGGTTGTGCTAGTGATGTATTGTTTCATTACGGGGTCATTCCCCGGGCTTGTTGCATTTGCATATTCCGTGGATGTGCTCCCCACGACGCGAGGAATACCTCATGTGAGTCCGTAGTGCTCATGCGGGTGAAATAGTCCCATGCGTGGCGGACCAGTCATATGCGAGGAGATTACCTCATGCGGGTCCATACGACCTATGCAGGCGGATACAGTCTATGCGAGGAGATTACCTCATGCGGGTCCATACGGCCTATGCGGGTGAAATAGTCCCAGGAGTAGGATTGCAGAATGATACTACGGGAAGATGGCCCTAGGTTAATCATGAGCTTCCTGTTTTAAAACCGACAAAGTTTATTCTCGCCACTCTCATTGTTAGTAAGTCATAGTGTACTGTTAATGTGGTCATCATACATGTCCCCAGCTTTATTTTAGACTATTATGATTTCATTACAGTACTTTCAGTTTCACATACTTGGTACTGTCTTGACCTCGCCTGTGTTCATCTGCAGTAGAGTTATACAGATTGCTGATCCTCACCCTTAGGATCACTGTTCAGCTGTTGAGAAGCTCCATTACTCCGGAGGCTTATCTTTGGTTCAAATCCCTGGTATTGTCGGCTGTTGTACATTCAGGGGTATGGCGGGGCCCTGTCCCGTCACAGTTGTTATATAAAAATTCTTAGAGGTCTGTAGTCATATCTTGTGGATTGGGTTGTAAGAACAAAGATGTATTTTTTTCGGAAAGTGGCCTTATTAGCTAGCCTGTTGATATTTACTGTCTAGTATTTTATGAGTTTATGTATGTTACGTTGCTATTCTCTGATGTATACCTATAAGGGTTGCCCAGGTAGGGCACCAGTCGCGGGCCCGGGGTCGGGTCGTGACAAAAGTGGTATCAGAGCAGTTAGTCCTCGGAAAGTGTCTACAGACAGTGTCTAGTAGAGTCTTGGTTATCGGTGTGTTGTGCACCACATCTATAACCAGGAGGCTGCAGGACATTTAGGATTGGTTTCCATTCTTCTCACTCTGAGATCATGCGATAGAGATGTGTTGTTAGGGTCGTCTCTCCCTAACGAGTTATGTTGATTGCAGCTATGAGAAGGGCAACATTGACCCAGGAAGGATTATGTGGATTGCGTATCCAGGTTGGTAATACTTGTTGTATAGTTGGAATAATGACGTACAACTATACGGATTTATATATGAGGGTCAGATGCGTGTTGCCTTGAATGATTTTGGATTACCTAGAATTGGTAAGGACTAAATAGATACCGAGAAGGTATGAAACAGTCTAATGAATTCTCATCAAAGTTTTACGTGCTAATTTGAGAAATTAGGAGATGATGAGCCGTCTGAAAGGGTAATGAACCCTTAAGAAGTCAGGTTTAAGGGACTTAATGGAAGAATATGTTAGTAAATTAAGCTACGTAGTATGTTTAAGAATAATTGTACGGATGAGATCCGTATGGAGTAAGTAATGGTTGTTGTGATCAAGACAACATGATTATTGTCACGACCCGACCCCGGGTCACGACTGGTGCCCTACCTGGGCACCCTGTTCAGGTATACATCAGAGAATAGCAGCGGAACATACACAACATAAACACGTGTGTAACTATAAAACATCCCAGGCTAGCCGATAAGACCGCCTTCCAATATAGATAACAAAATCAAAAGTACAACTGTACAACATCAGTTCTTACAGCCCAACCACATATGTGAATACAGACCTCTAGGAATAACAACTGTGGCGGGACAGGGCCCCGCCATACCCCTGAATGTACATAAATCTACAACACCAGGGAAAAGACTGTACCCAAAAGAGACAAGCCTCCGGATAAATGGAGCTTCTGTCGTCAGATAATTGATCCTAAGAATGTGGATCCGCCACCTGCTTACCCTTTCTCGCGATTTAACGGCCTCGGGAAGGGTCAGTACACAATATGTACCAAGTATGTAAAACTGGAAAAGAATACTGTAATTACATCACAAGTCTAAATCAAAGCCGGAGACATGTATGATAATCAAATTACAGTACACTGTGCCTTACTAACAATGAGGGTAAAATAGGTGTATACTTACAACGAAAAATAGGATTGAAATCCTACTCCTGGGACTATTTCACCCGCATAGGCCCAGTGGACCCGCGTGAGGTATTCCTCGCATGGGACTATTTCACCCGCATAAGCCCTACGGACTCGCATGAGGTATTCCTCGTAATTTGGACCGCGCGTAGGACTATTTCACCCGCATAAGCCCTACGGACTCGCGTGAGGTATTCGTCGCATCGTGGGTAGCAAATCCACGAAATATACAATGCCACAATCCGGGAATGACCCAAAGAACGAGTAATATATCACTAGCCCAAATCCGGCTATCACACATAACATAAGCACTACCGGCTTATCATACAATATGTAAGCAAGTTAAGAAATCCCCTAACTTCTTACTATCCTTGTTTATAAACACTCTCATTTTAGTTTACTTAAGGCACTAACATGTCTTTTATAAGAAAAAAACCATCCGGGAATTTAACCCAAGTACTACGTACTTCTATTCTTTAAAACAATGACTCTTTTTAGTAGAAAACTTCCAAGATACTATTAATCCTAGTATCAAGTCCGAATTACATTTCAAGGTAAGTCACAACACCCTTAGAAATAAAGTTAGGTTTCTAAATCAAGTGACTCATTTTCTTATAAAACCTTAGGCAATTGATACCTTAAAATCGAATTGCCTTCCATTAAATCAAGCCATTTATCTTTCCATAAAGTCAATATAACCAACTCCCCATAAAGTCGTCATATTCACTTTATACCTTAGTTAAGTACAATTTCCTATCCAAGGGACTTATACGTTTAAAACGAAACAAGTATCACATTCTTTAAAACTCTTCAAGTCCCTTATCCTTAATAAAACTTTAAGACATCCTTAGTATTTTCAAGAAGTGAGTTAATCTCCTAACTCACCCGACTTGGCATTTCATAAAGCTAGTAAAGAATGTCAAAGTCTTGTATGTCTACCGTACTATATACGTGAAACTAGTCATGCTCAAAGATAGGAAAAGTTCTACATACCTTGCCGGGTCAAACCACTTTCCAAGTACAAAGTCCCGCCCGTAGTATGTCAACCTATAATATTCACAATACGTCTATTAATGCCTCACTTCAACGTAGAATATTATAAGTGTTAAGTCGCTATTTTCTACGGAAAATCGGACAACACCTCCTTTGTTTCTACATACTTTGCCACCTCTTTCGAGGCCGAATTCAATAACCAAACAGCCCCAATTGGCTCACCACAATTTAAATAAAGTAGTCCAATTACGAATGGTCCTTTACGATTATATGGTATAACCACCATAAATCCATCTGTAATGTTTTCATGCTTGTTATAGTTACAACCAATTTCCCAATTATAAGCGTATACTTACATAACATGCGACAAGTATAACTATCGTTTTCCTTTGTATTTCTCATTTCAAATGGCTAGCAAAACCTATAATACATATCAATCTAACACATGATTCATCTGGTCAATATTAACTATAACAAGGATTATTATCAAATCCAAGAGAAGAGGAAATCTCTTACCTTTTGGGTTAGCTCACTAAAGCTCTTTTCCTTCAACTCCTATCCCCGTCAACCTCGTCCTCGTGCTTCCCACAAGCTTACCAACACTTTGCCTTCTTACCGCCGCTCCAACAAAACCCACTAAGCTAGGCTTTTCTTAAATCTCTAGAGAGAAAGGGAGAGGGTTTTTAGGAGTTCTAAGATGAAATGACCAAGTCTTTCAAGACTTGGTCCTAAAATAGGGTCCTTTTCGTGGTCAACAAGATGGGAGGGACACTTGTCACCCTCCCATAGGCTCTTTTCGAAAATATCCCCTGTTTTAAGCACTGCCCGCAGAAAAAAATCCCGCCTTGGCGCCGCGGCCCTGCAGTCGGCGCCGCGGCGCCGAAACCTCCGAGGATTTTCAGGATTAGTGGCGCCGCGGCCCTGCTGACGGCGCCGCGGCGCTGAGACGCCTGACACGAAAATCCTTCCTCTGCGCCTGCTTACAGAATTTCTAACGCCCATACCCCTCCGCTCCGATGTCCTATCGACGAGCGGTTTGTTGCGTTGGAAACTAGACTCATCCAACTTAATACTAGGCTTGCTAAACACCCCATACATCTTAAAAAAAAGTTGGGGTACCACACTCCAAATAAGACTTAAAATTCGTTCGACACATGATTGCCAACTTATCTAATATTTGAATTTACGGGGTGTAACATTCTTCCCCCCTTAGAAACATTCGTCCCGAATGTTCTTTCGGAGTAAACTTTTAATTAGCAACATAGTTTCCTTTCACAACCCCGACCTACCAATAATGTCACACAAGGCCACATAATAGCATTAAGCAAAATAAACACTTCAATTAAAACTTGACAAGTAAGGGAAGATGAATTACCTGAAGGTATAGGAAATAAGTGAGGATACTTCCTCAACATGTCCTCCTCCGCTTCCCAAGTCATCTCCTCCCGGTTATCATTCCTCCACAGGACTTTGACGGAAGCTACATCCTTGGTCCGCAGTCACCTGACCTGGCGATCGAGTATCGCTATGGGACTCTCCTCATACGATAACCCCTCTGTCACCTGGACCTCACTAGTAGGAAACACTCTCGCTGGATCTCCGATACACTTCCGCAACATAGAAACATGGAAGACCGGATGTACCGCCTCTAACTCGATGGCAGATCCAACTCGTAGGCAACCTTGCCCACTCTACAAACGATCCGGTAGGGCCCAATGTACCTTGGTGAGTTTCCCCTTACCGAATCTCATCACACCCTTCATGGGTGGCACTAAGAAGACCCAATCGTCTACGAAACTCCAAATGCCGACGCCGATTATCCGCATATGACTTCGCCGACTCGAAGCGCTATGGTCTCTCGGATAAGCTTCACCTTATCCACACTTTGTACCAAGTGCAGGCCAACCAACCGTACCTCACCCACGCCGAACCAACCGATCGGCGACTGCATTTCGCCCATATAAAGCCTCGTATGGCGCAATCAGATCTTTGGAATGGTAGCCGTTGTTATAAGCAAACTCCACTGTGGGCAAATGATCCTCCCACTACCATCGAAATCAATCACGAGGCTCGCAGCATATCCTCGTTGTATGCGGATAGTAGGCTCTGCACGCCCATCGATCTGAGGGTGAAATCAGACTAAGACTCACTGTGTCCCTAGACCTTACGGAAAGATCTCGAAGTTAGTCAGAACTGGGCTCCTATCGGATATAATCGACAGGGACACCGTGCGACCTCACAATCTCTCGATGTACAATCGGCATAGTCCTCGGTAGCGTCGTCTGGAAGGAAATGGGCTGATTTTCGACTGTCAACAATAACCCAAATGGAGTCGCATTTCCTCGAGTGCGAGGTAACCTGTAACAAAGTCCATGTTGATCACCTCCCACTTCCAAGTCGGAATCTCGATAGATCGCAATAATCCATCGGGCCTCGTGCTCGACCTGACTGGCGCAATTAGGACATCAGGCAACAAAACTCGCCACGCCCTCTTCGGTCATCCCACCAATACAAACATCCGAGGTCATGGTACATCTTGGTCGACCGGATGAATAAAATAACGAAAGCACCGTGTGCCTCCCGAGAATCTGCGACGAAGTCGACACATCGGGAACACAACCGCCCTCAAATCTCGGCACCATCAGCGCTACCTCGAATAGACTCTTCTCCTCCGTAAGAGTTGTATCTCGATCATCGCACCAACACCGGGTCCTCAAATCGCCTCTTCACCTCGTCAACGATGGAAGACTCGGTAACCTCACGAACCGCACCCACTATCGTCGGTATCGATCAATCGAACCCCAGGCTCGCTAATCGGTGGATCGACGGACCGTATCTGTCTCTCTGGTTGTACCTCGATAGGCTCCCAGATCTACGACTCAAGGCATCGAACTATGTTGGCTTTCCCGGATGGTAGAGAATATCAACATCATAATCTTTCAAAGAACTCTAACCACCGCCTCTGCCTCGTGTTCACTCCTCTGCTGAAGATATCTTGGAGGCTCTTGTGGTCTGTATAAATATCCACATGAACCCCGCACAAATAGTGTCTCCAAATCTTCAAGGCATGAATAACCGCGCCAACTCTAAGTCATGGGTAGGGTAATTCCTCTCATGCTTCAGAATCGCCGGAAGCATAGGCTATAACCTTGCCGTCTTGCATCAAAACACACCAGCCCGATACCCGAGGCATCACAATAGATCACGTGCCGCCTAACCTCGGGAAGAGTAAGCGGGGTGTAGTCAACCTCTCCTTCAAAGAATGGAAACCCTTCTCGCAAGCCTCATCGCTGAAACTTGGTCGCTTCCGAGTCACCTAGTCAGCGGTCTTGAAATCAAGCAACCGCTCCACAAACCTACGATAATAACCCGCCATCCTAAGAAATCGCGCACCGGCCGGAGTAGTAGGTCTCGCCAAGACTGATCGCTCAATCTTTGCCGCATCCACTGACGCCATCAGCCCCAACAATATTCCCCAGGAATGCCACTGAGGCCAACCAAAACTCACACTTGGAGAACTTGGCGAACAACTGTCGGCTCCGGAGAACCCCAAGTACCGTTCTCAAGTGGTCTACATGCTCCTGCTCTGTCCGCGAATAAACCAGGATGTCGTCAATGAATACTATCACAAATGTATCCAAGAATGGCTTGAACACCTGGTTCATCAAATTCATAAATACCGCTGGAGCGTTGGTCAAACCGAAAGACATAACCCTAAACTCATAGTGCCCATATCGGATCCTGAATGCAGTCTTTGGGATATCTGCCTCTCGAACTCGAACCTGATGATAACCAAACTGCAGGTCTATCTTTGAGAAACACCTCGCACTCGCAATCGTCAAACAAATCATCAATCACGGGAGGTACCTATTCTTAATGGTTACCTTATTCACCGCTGTAGTCAACACATACGCAGCGACCCATCCTCTTCTTTACAAACAACACCGCTTCCTCCCGGGGAGATACACTAGGCCTGATAAAGCCTTTCTCCAGCAAATCTTTCAGCTGGTCCTTCAGCTCCCTCAACTCAGCAGGTGCCATCCTGTATGGCGGAATGGAAATAGGTCGAGTGTCTGGCAACGTGTCAATACAAAACTCGATTTCCCTCTCAGGAGGGATACCCGGAAGATCATCTGGGAACACATCTGGAAACTCCCTAACCACTGGCACTGACTGAAGAACTGGCACCTCAGCCTCTGTATCGAATACCCGAACCAGATGATAGATGTACCCCTTCTGCACCATCTTCCTAGCCTTGAGGTACGAAATAAACCTACCCCTCGGAGATGCTGTGTTGCCCCTCCACTCGATAACTGGCTCGTCAGGAAACTGGAACCGAACCAACCTGTCCCTACAACGCGTTGGCATAACAAGAAGCCAACCAGTCCATACCCATAATGACATCAAAATCTGTCATCTCCAGCTCTATCAAGTCTGCAAGGGTCTGACGACTGTAAATAAATACCGGACAACCTCTATACACCCGCTCAGCTAACACCGAATCACCCACTGGCGTAGCTACCTCAAACGGCTCTATCGACACCGGCTCTATCCCGATTCTACCCGCAATAAGAGGGGACACATAGGACAAGGTAGAACCTGGATCTATCAAAGCATAAACATCACAGCCTGAAATCAGTAATGTACCTGTGACGACGTCAGGGGAAGCCTCCTGATCCTGGCGGCTGGCTAGAGAATATATGCGGTTCTGAGGACCGCTAGAACTAGAACCGCCACCTCGACCTCTACCGCGGCCTGCCTGTCCGTGAGTACCCTGCCCTCCGGGGCGCATGACCACAGAAGGAGAAGAAGACCCAGCAACTGATCCCGTCGGCTGTGCTGTACCACCCATGCTGCCTCTAGACGGACAATCTCTCTTCAAGTGGCCCAGCTGGCCACAAGAGTAACAACCTCCTGCAGGAACACGACACTCGCCTGGGTGAGATCTACCGCATCGAGCACACCGAGGTGTGGGTGGTCTCGATCGGCGAGGATCTCTGCCTCCCTGAAACCCCGAAGCCCTGGAGCCCTGACCTGCTCCTGAATGACCTTGCTGATCAGACCTCCTGCCAGAAAACCGTGACGGAGCACTCTGTGCTGGCTGGAAAGTGGACCCAGTCTGCTGCTGAGGTTGTCCGCCTCGAACCGCCACGAGACCGGATGTCTGGCCTCTTGGTGGCTGCGTCAACTCGGTCCTCTCTCTATCCTCTATCCCCTGTGCATAGGCCTGCATCCTAGCAATGTCCATACCGGGCTGAAGAGCCACCCCCAAGCATGCTGTAATCATATGACGGTCTAGCCCCATCACATATCGATGAACTCTATCCGCCATGTCAGCTACAATAGTGTGAGCATGCACGGCCGAGTCAAACTCAGTGTACTCCCTAGCCCTCCCGCTCGCCTCAAGGTCAAGAATCTCTACCGGCTCCTCATCTCAGGAGGCAAGAAGTGATCCATGAAGGCCTCTGTAAACTCCTCCCAAACAGCTGGAAGAGCATCGTCACCTCTCGAAAGCAACCACGACTCAAACCAGTTCAACGCAATATCGCGCAACCGGTAAGAGGCTAGTGTAATGCACTCGTCTCAAGCCCTAAGAACTCGCATGGTCCATTGTAGTCGCCGAATGAACTCACGCGGATCCTCATCGGACCTCGAACCATAAAACTCGGTGGATGACATCCCGGAAAATCCCTAATCCGCAAGTTCGGCTCTAGGGCCGCTGCTCTGTCGGCCGCCGGCTACTATACTGGTCAACAACCGAATCTGCTCCCCGTAGTCTCTATACTCAGCAGCTGGCTGGGGAACTGGAGGCTCTGGTATCGGAACCTCTGGAGCTACTGCCGCTCTCGGCTCCTCTAACACTGCCGGCGTGGCTGAACTTGCCGACCCGCCTACTACCTCAGGCATAGTCTGTGCCTGAGCCCGTGTAACCCTCTGAGTACCGCTAGCAGCTCCTGCTGCTGCCTTGCCCTTCTGGGCCCTGGTCGCCTTCCGTGGAGGCATATCTGTTTCATAAGACTAGGTCAGAGAGGATTCAACCTAATGAGACAGCTCTACTGCACGATCTCAGAGAGAGAAGAATGGAAACCAATCCTAAATGTCCTGCAGCCTCCTGATTATAGATGTGGTGCACAACACACCGATAATCAAGACTCTACTAGACACGGTCTGTAGACACTTTCCGAGGACTAACTGCTCTGATACCACTTTTGTCACGACCCGACCCCGGGTCACGACTGGTGCCCTACCTGGGCACCCTGTTCAGGTATACATCAGAGAATAGCAGCGGAACATACACAACATAAACACGTGTGTAACTATAAAACATCCCAGGCTAGCCGATAAGACCGCCTTCCAATATAGATAACAAAATCAAAAGTACAATCAGCATAACATCGCTTCTTACCAACCACATATGTGAATACGCACTTCAGGAATAACAATCGTGGCGGGGCGGGCCGCCATACCCCGAATGTACATAAATCTACAACACGTGGAAAAGATCGTACCCAAAGAGACAAGCCTCGGATAAATGGAGCTTACGTCGGATAATTGATCTAAGAATGTGGATCCGCCACTTACCACTTTCTCGCGGCATTTACGCAGCCCTGGAAAGGGTCGAGACACAATATGTACCAAGTATGTAAAACTGGAAAAGAATACTGTAATTACATCACAAGTCTAAATCAAAGCCGGAGACATGTATGATAATCAAATTACAGTACACTGTGCCTTACTAACAATGAGGGTAAAATAGGTGTATACTTACAACGAAAAATAGGATTGAAATCCTACTCCTGGGACTATTTCACCCGCATAGGCCCAGTGGACCCGCGTGAGGTATTCCTCGCATGGGACTATTTCACCCGCATAAGCCCTACGGACTCGCATGAGGTATTCCTCGCATAAATTTGGACCCGCCCGCATGGGACTATTTCACCCGCATAAGCTCTACGGACTCGCATGAGGTATTCCTCGCATCGTGGGTAGCAAATCCACGGAAATATACAATGCCACAATCCCGGGGAATGACCCAGCAACGAGTAATATATCACTAGCCCAAATCCGGCTATCACACATAACATAAGCACTACCGGCTTATCATACAATATGTAAGCAAGTTAAGAAATCCCCTAACTTCTTACTAACCTTGTTTATAAACACTCTCATTTTAGTTTACTTAAGGCACTAACATGTCTTTTATAAGAAAAAACCCATCCGGGAATTTAACCAAAGTACTACGTACTTCTACTCTTTAAAACAATGACTCTTTTTAGTAGAAAACTTCCAAGATACTATTAATCCTAGTATCAAGTCCGAATTACATTTCAAGGTAAGTCACAACACCCTTAGAAATAAAGTTAGGTTTCTAAATCAAGTGACTCATTTTCTTATAAAACCTTAGGCAATCGATACCTTAAAATCGAATTGCCTTCCATTAAATCAAGTCATTTATCTTTCCATAAAGTCAATATAACCAACTCCCCATAAAGTCGTCATATTCACTTTATACCTTAGTTAAGTACAATTTCCTATCCAAGGGACTTATACGTTTAAAACGAAACAAGTATCACATTCTTTAAAACTCTTCAAGTCACTTATCCTTAATAAAACTTTAAGACATCCTTAGTATTTTCAAGAAGTGAGTTAATCTCCTAACTCACCCGACTTGGCATTTCATAAAGCTAGTAAAGAATGTCAAAGTCTTGTATGTCTACCGTACTATATACGTGAAACTAGTCATGCTCAAAGATAGGAAAAGGTCTACATACCTTGCCGGGTCAAACCACTTGCCAAGTACAAAGTCCCGCCCGTAGTATGTCAACCTATAATATTCACAATACGTCTATTAATGTCTCACTTCAACGTAGAATATTATAAGTGTTAAGTCGCTATTTTCTACGGAAAATCGGACAGCACCTCCTTTGTTTCTACATACTTTGCCACCTCTTTCGAGGCCGAATTCAATAACCAAACAACCCCAATTGGCTCACCACAATTTAAATAAAGTAGTCCAATTACGAATGGTCCTTTCTGATTATATGGTATAACCACCATAAATCCATCCGTAATGTTTTCATGCTTGTTATAGTTACAACCAATTTCCCAATTATAAGCGTATACTTACATAACATGCGACAAGTATAACTATCGATTTCCTTTGTATTTCTCATTTCAAATGGCTAGCAAATCCTATAATACATATCAATCTAACACATGATTCATGTGGTCAATATTAACTATAACAAGGATTATTATCAAATCCAAGAGAAGAGGAAATTTTTACCTTTTGGGTTAGCTCACTAAAGCTCTTTTCCTTCAACTCTTATCCCCGTCAACCTCATCCTCGTGCTTCCCACAAGCTTACCAACACTTTGCCTTCTTACCGCCGCTCCAACAAAACCCACTAAGCTAGGCTTTTCTTAAATCTCTAGAGAGAAAGGGAGAGGGTTTTTAGGAGTTCTAAGATGAAATGACCAAGTCTTTCAAGACTTGGTCCTAAAATAGGGTCCTTTTCGTGGTCAACAAGATGGGAGGGACACTTGTCACCCTCCCATAGGCTCTTTTCGAAAATATCCTCGCTTTAAGCACCGCCCATGAAAAATCCCGCCTGGCGCCGCCCTGCAGTCGGCGCGGCCAAAACCTCCGAGGATTTTCAGGATTAGTGGCGCCGCGACCCTGCTGACGGCGCCGCGGCGCTGAGACGCCTGACACGAAAATCCTTCCTCTGCGCCTGCTTACAGAATTTCTAACGCCCATACCCCTCCGCTCTGATGTCCTATCGACGAGCGGTTTGTAGCGTTGGAAACTAGACTCATCCAACTTAATACTAGGCTTGCTAAACACCCCATACATCTTAAAAAAAAGTTGGGGTACCACACTCCAAATAAGACTTAAAATCCGTTCGACACATGATTGCCAACTTATCTAATATTTGAATTTACGGGGTGTAACAATTATGGTATTACGAGAAGTTATTGTACCTATTTACGGGGGGACTGATAAGGTAGGCTTGGAGCATGGAAATTGCGAGCCTAAGAATATTGATAACCGTCGAGACCTTAGGTATATAAGTCCTTCTCGGGCAATAAGATTTAATTCAGACTAAGGATAAGAGTTAAGTGCGACGCCGAGTCGGGTTATGGACCTATTACGGGTCGCCCCGTAACCTAAAATGGATTGGGATCAATTGGTAGTAGTCCCACTATGTGACAGGGTCACGAGGGTGCAAGGCCCAAGTCTAGTTAAGTTGTTTTACGGGTTCGTGGACGCATCCCACCGGAACAAGGTTGTGAATGCCGGAATGACCTTAAATTGTTCGATGTAAGTAACTCCAAAGATTGGAGGCCAGAATTAGTATGGAAGTTATGAGATTGGGGACAAGTGTGTGTGGGTCCCACAATCCACATGTTCCACAAAAACTTGAGACAAGTGGCTTGCCACTTGTCTCACCATTTCGGCCAAGGCCACTTGTCCATAAGAAAACGGCCAACATGGCCATATGGGGGTGACACGTGTCGCCCTCCTATTCGTCCAAAATATTTCATCTTCCGAAAACATCCATATTGGCCAAAATCTCGAAAACAATGTGGGCCCCACAAAACCGTAAATTTCTCCCGTGGGCCCCCCGTGACCAATTCCGGAAAATAAAATCCATAATTCTCTAATATTTCAAGAAGTCCAAATACAAAATCTGGGAATCCAATTCCCATTTTCGAACCTTTTTCCTTCACAAAAACCGGAAAATTTTCCGTCGGAAAAATTAAATCTTTCTTCTTTTCCAATCTTAATGTCGTATTATCGTACGTACGTCCTCACATACATACCCTGGAACTACGGGGTGTAACACTTTGTCCCTGTCATGTGACGTTAACACCCACTGTCGAAGTACCATGAACCTGAAATGTTATTCCTTAAAGCAGTTATAGCTACATTACATTTCACATTCATTTTGGAAACCCAAAATCTCTTAGTACCTTTTACCTTTCTGTACTTAAGAATGTTGTTTCGAGTGTTGTCTGAGATGTTGGACAGTCGTCTTGACAACATTCTGCTCCTGGAATTATGAAGTTTGTGACAATATAGTCTTATGTGCCCTGGGGAGTTGCAGTGGTGGCACACAAACTTCATATCATTTGACGCGACTGGGAACTTATCTTTCTATCCTTTTTCTTTTACAAAACCTATCCTTCCAGTTTTATCAAATAAATTAGAGCATATTGTATTAAGAGAGTTCTTGTATCCAATGCCTAGTTCTTCTTAGGTCAGGGGCGGCCGGACCGGGGGTTACCCGCGATTGGTAATGGCACAACCAGAAGTATTCTACTAAAAAATCCGTAAACAAAATCTCTCTCTTCTCTGCAAATCATTTTTTGAACAACGAACTCACATGTGGTGGTTGACTAACTCTTAGAATCTCATCCAGTTTGGAGGTATCTGTGTTGAATTTATGGAAGGTTGCTTCAGTTAGATCCAACTTTGCACTTATCTTACCAAATTCAAGATCTTTTTTGGTAAGTGTAACCTCTAAACGGATTATTGTGCCTTTTAAACTTGCATTCTCAAGAGTTAAAGATTTTAACTTTGAGCCAGATGCTTAGATTCTAGATGATTCACGAGAACTCAACAAAAAAAATTATTGCTAAAAATTAATTGTTAATGAATTAGACCTTTAATAGAGCATTTGAATGGACAGCTGGTGTCACCGACCGAAAAAAAACACTAAAATTTTGAAATTTTATTTAATATCTTTCTTGACAAGAGATTAATGGAAGAAGAAACATTTAAGGTTTTTTCCTGAAAAACATTTACAAGTCTTCTCATTATTTTTTTAATTCAAAATCAACATATAACGAGGTAATTAGTACTTCATAATTATAATCCTTTTTACAAAATATATTTTCAAGACTTCACATAATCTGAGTAGCTTTAATTATGTTGATAAATTCATATTTAAAATTTTAGCTGACATGATATATTAAAATAATACATCCTAAATTTTGTTTTATATATTGTGATAATATCAATAAATAAAAAATAAAAAAGAAACTGGCATATATAATGTAAATATTAAATATGACAACGATAGATCGTGTACCTCACAATTTTGTTTATTGACTCTATCAAATTTAGAATAGTTTAAATACTAAAATAAATAAATAATGTAGGCTCTTTTTTTCTCACAATCATAAAATAAAAATTTAGCGTCCCAAGAAGCTTTTATTTTTTATTTGTATAGGATGATATTTTGTTATTTGATTTAGAGAATTAACAACTGTTTTATTTGTAGACTTTTTAGTTTTCAAGAGGACGCTATTTCTACCAAAACAATTATATAAATATTAAACACATATAGGTCATCAATCATAAACGTAACGTGCACGTGAGATATATAAATTTATAATTAGACTCGCATTAATATATTACTATAGAATTCGGGATAAGTCAAACACATATAATATTTCAGATGATGTAAGTCCATTTTTATAACTACCATACCAATTTACTAATCATGTAACAAGAACTAATCGACACTAAGAAAAATATTTATGACATTTCATATAAAAGTAAAATACAAAAAATGTGAACAATATTGAAATAACCCCCATACAATAAACACAAATGATACAAATAACTCAATTTTTCATATAATCAAATAAAAACATTCTCACAAAAATTGGTTCTCAAGTAATACAAAATTTAATTAGAAACAAAAATATGAGACCTAATTTCAATATAATAAAATATGGTTCATATTGTAGAAATTTGACGTGAAAAAATTGAAATAAAGATGAGTAAAATTTAAATGCTTTAGCAAAGAATTAGCAGCACTTTGAAAATCTCTGAATTTGGCATGCTTGGGCCTCGTTTGCCCATATATAATTTTGCATCTTGTAAAATGCTAGACCGAAAGGAGAAAAAGGAATTCCGTCATTTTCTCTCTATTTTAATGGAGTATATTTTCCTGTTTCTTTGTTTAAGTTTTCTGTAATAATGTCTAAAATTCAAAAAGTAATATACATATTATATAAAGATTGGAACAGGTTTAACGAGATTGAATGAAAGAAAGAGAAAAATAAAGAAGAGACACAAATGACAAGAAAAGAGGAAAAAAAAGAAATCTAAAGAGATGACCACTGAATGACATTTATTATGTGAAAAAAAAAGACAAAATGCTATATTAATAAGTAGTTTTGATTTATAAATCTCTCTCTGAATTATTAAATTTTGAATGATTTTCAAGTAGATCAATTAAGAAAAGATAAATAAAATGTTCGATTTGAAGTAGTTTAAAAAAAGTTCCTCTAAAAGATGTCAGTTTATCTTGTTACACATGTGGTAAAGCATAACTATTATCTTAGTATATGATTCAAATTCATAGTCTAATAGTCTAATTTCTTACCATAATTTTGACACCTTTCAAATTCTTTTGGGTGCATTTTTGTCAATAATCTTGTAACCTTTTTTGTTAAAATCGCGAGGATCACAATTAAGCTGATTCAACCATCAATCAACAACACTTTGAAGATAATTGAATTTTTCATAAGATTCGACTTAGTTTACCCATATTCATTTTGCTGCTTTTAAGATGTTAGCCCAAAAGGAGCAAGAGAAATTTCACTATTTTCTCTTTTTTCTAATGGACAATATTCGTCTGTTTATCGTCTATGTTCTATGTAATAACATTTAAAAATTACAAAATAATATATATATATATATATATATATATATATATATATATATATAGTACTAAAATTTCTATAAATATTGGATAAGCACGTATATGTCATCAACCTAGCACATAACGTGCACGACCAATAACTAAACAAAAAACTAACTTGATATCAATATTTTTATAATAATTCATTGAAACAAACTTTTATTCGTGAAAGTGAATTCCATTTTATTTATTTTGGAGAAATGAGATGATTCACGAGAACTCAACAAAAAAATATTTATTGCTAAAAATTAATTGTTAATGAATTAGGCATTTAATAGAGCATTTGAATGGACAACTGTTGTCACTGACCGGCGAAAACACTAAAATTTTGAAATTTTATTTAATCTCTTTCTTGACAAGAGTTTAATGGAAGAAGAAATATTTATGGTTTTTTCCTGAAAAACATTTACAAGTATCCTCATTATTTTTTAAATTCAAAATCAACATATAGCAAATAATTTGTACTTCATAATTATAATAGTTTTTGCGCAAATTATTTTCAAGACTTCACAAAATCTGAGTAGCTTTAATTATGTTGATAAATTCATATTTAAAATTATAGCTGACATGATATATTAAAATAATACATCCTAAAATTTGTTTTATATATTGTAATAATATATATAAAAAACTGGCAGGTTGACCCTGGAAACCGCTTTCTAATGTAAATATTAAATATAACAACGATAGCTCGTGTACCTCACAATTTTGTTTATTGACTCTATCAAATTTTGAATACTTTAAATGTTAAAATAAATAAATAATGTAAGCTCTTTTTTTTCTCACAATCATAAAATAAATATTTAACGGCCCAAGAAGCTTTTATTTTTTATTTGCATAGGATGATATTTTGTTATTTCTTTTAGGGAATTAACAACTATTGTATTTGTAGACTTTTTAGTTTTCAAGAGGACACCATTTCTCCCAAAATAATTATATAAACATTAAACACATATAGGTCATCAATCATGAACGTAACGTGCACGTGAGATATATAAATTTATAATTAGACTCGCATTAATATATTACTATGGAATTCGGGATAGGTCAAACACATATAATATTTCAGATGATGTAAGTCCATTTTTATAACTACCATACCAATTTACTAATCATGTAACAAGAACTAATCGGCACTAAGAAAAATATTTATGACATTTCATATATAAGTAAAATATAAAAAATGTGAACAATATTGAAATAACCCCCATACAAAAAAAAAAAGGATACAAATAACTCAATTTTTCATACCATCAAATAAAAACATTCTCACAAAAATAGGTTCTCAAGTAATACAAAATTTAATTAGAAACAAAAATATGAAACCTAATCTAGTTCAATATAAGAAAATATGGTTCATATTGTAGAAATTTGAGGTGAAAAAATTGAAATCAAGATGAGTAAAATTTAAATGCTTTAGCCAAGAATTAGCAGCACTTTGAAAATCACTAAAATTGGCATGTTCTTGGGCCTCCTTTTCCCATATATCATTTTGCATCTTGTAAAATGTTAGCCCGAAAGGAGAAAGAGGAATTCCATCATTTTATCTCTATTTTAATTTAGTATCTTCTCCTGTTTCTTTGTTTAAGTTCTCTGTAATAATGTCTAAAATTCAAAAAATAATATACATATTTAATAAAGATTGGAACATGTTTAACGAGATTGAATGAAAGAAAGAGAAAAATAAAGAAGAGAGACACAAATGACATGAAAAGAGGAAAAAATAGAGATCTAAAGAGATTACCACAGAATGACATTTATTATGTGAAAAAAATAAGGCAAAATGCTATATTAATAAGTAGTTTTGATTTATAAATCTCTATCTGAATTATTAAATTTTGGATGAATTTCAAGTAGATCAAATATGAAAAGATAAATAAAATGTTTGACTTGAAGTAGTTTAAAAAAAGTTCCTCTAAAAGATGTCACTTTATCTTGTTACACATGTGGTAAAGCATAACTATTACCTGAGTATATGATTCAAATTCATAGTCCAATAGTCTAATTTCTTACCATAATTTTGACACCTTTCAAATTTTTTGGGTTCATTTTTTTCAAAAATATTGTATCTTTTTTTTGTTAAAATCGTGAGGATCACAATTAAGTTGATTCAACCATCAATCAACAACACTTTGAATATAAGTGAATTTTTCATAAGCTTACCCATATTCATTTTGTTGCTTTTAAGATGCTAGCCCAAAAGGAGCAAGAGAAATTCCACCGTTTTTCCTTTTTTCTAATGGACAATATTCGTATGTTTATCGTCTATGTTCTATGTAATAACATTTAAAAATTATAAAATAATATATATATATATATATATATATATATATATAGTACTAAAATTCCTATAAATATTGGATAAGCACGTCTTCAACCTAGCACATAACGTGCACGACCAATAACTAAGCAAAAAATTAAAATGATATCAATAAGTTTATAATAATTCATTGAAACAAACATGTATGCATGAAAGTGAATTTCATTTTATTTATTTTGGAGAAATGAGATGATTCACGAGAACTCAACAAAAAAATATTTATTGCTAAAAATTAATTGTTGATGAATTAGACCTTTAATAGAGCATTTGAATGGACAACTGTTGTCACTGACCGAAGAAAACACTAAAATTTTGAAATTTTATTTAACCTCTTTTTTGACAAGAGTATAATGGAAGAAGAAACATTTAAGGTTTTTTCCTGAAAATCATTTACAAGTCTTCTCATTATTTTTTTAATTCAAAATCAACATATTGCAAGTAATTGATACTTCATAATTATAATACATTTTACGAAAATTATTTTCAAGACTTCACATAATCTGAGTAGCTTTAATTATGTTGATAAATTCATGTTTAAAATTATAGCTGACATGATATATTAAAATAATACATCCTAAAATTTGTTATAAATATTGTGATAATAAAAAAAAGTGGCATATATAATGTAAATATTAAATATAACAACGATAGCTCGTGTACCTCACAATTTTGTTTATTAACTCTATCAAATTTAGAATCGTGTAAATATTAAAATAAATAAATAATGAGCTCATTTTTTCTCACCATCATAAAATAAAAATTTAGCGGACCAAGAAGCTTTTATTTTTTATTTGTATAGGATGATATTTTGTTATTTCTTTTAGGGAATTAACAACTGTTGTATTTGTAGACTTTTTAGTTTTCAAGAGGAGGTCATTTCTATCAAAACAATTATATAAAGATTAAACACATATAGGTCATCAATCATGAACGTAACGTGCACGTGAGATATATAAATTTATAATTAGACTCGCATTAATATATTACTATAGAATTCGTGATAGGTCAAACACATATAATATTTCATAGTAAGTCCATTTTTATAACTACCATGCCAATTTACTAATCATGTAACAAGAACTAATCGACACTAAGAAAAATATTTATGACATTTCATATAAAAGTAAAATACAAAAAATGTGAACAATATTGAAATAACCCCCATACAATAAACACAAATGATACAAATAACTCAATTTTTCATATAATCAAATAAAAATATTCTCACAAAAAATGGTTCTCAAGTAATACAAAATTTAATTAGAAACAAAAATATGAGACCTAATCTAGTTCAATATAAGAAAATATGGTTCATATTGTAGAAATTTGACATGAAAAAATTGAAATAAAGATGAGTAAAATTTAAATGCTTTAGCCAAGAATTAGTAGCACTTTGAAAATCTCTGAATTTGGCATGTTCTTGGACCTCGTTTGCCCATATATCATTTTGCATCTTGTAAAATGCTAGACCGAAAGGAGAAAGAGGAATTCCGCCATTTTCTCTCAATTTTAATGGAGTATCTTCTCCTATTTCTTTGTTTAAGTTTTCTATAATATTGTCTAAAATTAAAAAAATAATATAAATATTATATAAAGATTGGAACAGGTTTAACGAGATTGAATGAAAGAAAGAGAAAAATAAAGAAGAGAGACACAAATGACATGAAAAAAGGAAAAAATAGAGATCTAAAGAGATGACCAATGAATGACATTTATTATGTGAAAAAAAGAAGACAAAATGCTATATTAATAAGTAGTTTTGATTTATAAATCTCTCTCTGAATTATTAAATTTTGAATGAATTTCAAGTAGATCAATTATGAAAAGATAAATAAAATGTTCGACTTGAAGTAGTTTAAAAAAAGTTCCTCTAAAAGATGCCACTTTATCTTATTACACATGTGGTAAAGCATAACTATTATCTTAGTATATGATTCAAATTAATAGTCTAATAGCCTAATTTCATACCATAATTTTGACACCTTTCAAGAAAAATTGGGTGCATTTTTGTCAAAAATCTTGTAATTTTTTTTGTTAAAACCGTGAGGATCACAATTAAGCTGATTCAACCATCAATCAACAACACTTTGAAGATAATTGAATTTTTTCATAAGATTCGACTTAGTTTACCCATATTCATTTTGCTGCTTTTAAGATGCTAGCCCAAAAGGAGCAAGAGAAATTTCACCGTTTTTCCTCTTTTCTAATGGACAATATTCGTCTGATTATCGTCTATTGTAATAACATTTAAAAATCAGAAAATAGTATATATATATATATATATATTGGATAAGCACGTATATGTCATCAACCTAGCACATAACGTGCACGACCAATAACAAAGAAAAAAACTAACTTGATATCAATATTTTTATAATAATTCAATGAAACAAACTTCTATGCATGAAAGTGAATTCCATTTTATTTATTTTGGAGAAATGAGATGATTCACGAGAAATCAACAAAAAAAATATTTATTGCTAAAATTAATTGTTAATGAATTAGACCTTTAATAAAGCATTTGAATGGACAACTGGTGTCACTGACCGAAGAAAACACTAAATTTTGAAATTTTATTTAACCTCTTTCTTGACAAAAGTTTAATGGAAAAACAAACATTTAAGATTTTTTCCTGAAAAACATTTACAAGTCTTCTCATTATCTTTTTAATTCAAAATCAACATATAGCAGGTAATTGGTACTTCATAATTATAATATTTTTTATGAAAATTATTTTCAAGACTTCACATAATCTGAGTAGCTTTAATTATGTTGATAAATTCATGTTTAAAATTATAGCTGACATGATATAATAAAATAATACATCCAAAAATTTGTTTTATATATTGTGATAATAAAAAAATAAAAATTGGCATATATAATGTAAATATTAAATATAACAACGATAGCTCGTGTACCTCACAAATTTGTTTATTGACTCTATCAAATTTTGAATAGTTTAAATATTAAAATAAATAAATAATGTAAGCTCTTTTTTTCTCACAATCATAAAATAAAAATTTAGCGGCCCAAGAAGCTTTTATTTTTTATTTGTATAGGATGATATTTTGTTATTTCTTTTAGAGAATTAACTGTTAAAGTCTCCTGTTTCATCGTTTAAATTTTCTATAATAATGTCTAAAACTAAAAAATATATAGATATTATATAAAGATTGGAACAGGTTTAATGAGATTGAATGAAAGAAAGAGAAAAAATAAAGAAGAGAGACATAAATGACATGAAAAAAGAAAAAAATAGAGATCTAAAGTGATGACCACTGAATGACTTTTATTATGTGAAAAAAAGAAGACAAAATGCTATATTAATAAGTAGTTTTGATTTATGAATCTTTCTGAATTATTAAATTTTTAATGAATTTCAAGTAGATCAATTATGATAAGATAAATAAAATGTTTGACTTGAAGTAGTTTAAAAAAAATTCATCTAAAAGATGTCACTTTATCTTGTTACATATGTGGTAAAGCATAACTATTATCTTAGTATACAATTCAAATTCATAGTCCAATAGTATAATTTCTCACCATAATTTTGACACCTTTCAAATTGTTTTGGGTGCATTTTTGTGAAAAATCTTGTAACTTTTTTATTATATCGTGAGGATCACAATCTTTTTAAGCTGATTCAACCATCAATCAACAACACTTTGAAGATAAGTGAATTTTTCATAAGCTTCGACTTAATTTATCCATATTCATTTTGCAGCTTTTAAGATGCTAGCCCAAGAGGAGCAAGAGAAATTCCGCCATTTTTCCTCTTTTCTAATGGACAATATTCGTCTGTTTATCGTATATGTTCTATGTAATAACATTTAAAAATCAGAAATAATATATATATATATATATATATATATATATATATATATATATATATATATATATATATATAACTATATATAATATGTATTGATAGAGTACTAAAATTTGTATAAATATTGGATAAACACGTATATGTCACCAACCTAGCACGTAACTGAAAGTATATGTATGTCCTAGAGACAATCTGTATTAGGACAAAATGTACTTTATACACATTCATATTTATATTAATGATGATTAATATTATGACATTTGCATTTGTTGAATTATTAGTTGATTGTTTATAATATTTTTTAAATGCATCCCTAGAGTTTATGTGGTTATTAATGGTGTGAGAATTAATATTATAACGTAACTCTTAAACAGCCTCGACTAATGATCATCGAAATTAGGATATCGGAGATATGCGATACGTCGACATGTGGTCTGCATCATATCCTTAGGGGATATAGTATGTCTCATTTACTACGAGTTATGGCAACTCATGATGGACGCATAGATATTTGTTGAAGTATTGGTATACCCTGCTGATGCACTGTTTTGTTATATGTCTATAATGTCATCGGCATGTGGGAGATATAAGTCCTTAGACTTGAGGTCGATACCACCTTATTTACGGAGTAATGTAATTTGATCCTGTCCTAAGCTCAAATGCCTTATAGGTTGAGATACGGCTTATTTTGGTACATTATAAAATGGATTAAAGGTGGTAGTTGAGCCAAGATCAGGATTCATTCCTCGAATGTATATTCGAGTGAACACTCAGATTCTCATATGGTATTAGGTTGACTAAATCGTTGGTCAACGCAATGGACATGTCTTTAATATGATCATGTTGTCGACTAATATAGATGAGACATAATGATCAAGCCATTTGGATAGACACTTGACAAATCCTAAGCTTGATTGAGTGTGTCGTGAATGAAAGGACTTTATCTTCCCACATAGAGGTTCAGTTCACATGTTTCGTGTAGCTAAACTTTACATATTGAGTTCATCTTCCGGCGCAGTCTAGGAGTTCCGTGAAGACCCTAATATTTTTAGTGTCGATATGAAAAGGCTTGAAGGGTAACACTAAGTCAAATATTCCATCGATTGAAGGATGTTATTAGAGAAGAGATTATATATATATATGTTCAGTTGATGATCATGACATTAGAAAGAAATGGAAACAAGACAGAAAATGGGACAGGGCCGTGACGCCATTGCCTCAGGGTCGCGGCGCCTGAACACGTGTGTTACACCCCGTAGTTCCAGGGTATGTATGTGAGGACGTACGTACGAGAATACGACATTAAGATTGGAAAGGAAGAAAGATTTGATTTTCCGACGAAAAATTTTCCGGATTTTGTGAAGGAAAAAAGTTCGTTAATGGGAATTGGATTCCCAGATTTGGTATTCGGACTTCTTGGAATATTAGAGAATTATGGAATTTTATTTCCGGAATTGGTCACGTGGGGCCCACGGAAGAAATTTACGGTTTTGCGGGGCCCACATTATTTTCTAGATTTTGGACATTATGGATATTTTCGGAAGATGAAATATTTTGGACGAGTAGGAGGGAGACATTGTCACCCCCATGTGGCCATGTTGGCCGAATTTGTGGTGCCATGTGGCTCATGGCCGAAATGGCTTGCCAAGTGTATAGCCATTTGTCCCAAGCTTTGTGTAGACATGTGGTGGGACCCACAAACACTTGTCCCCCAATCTCACCACACACTTGCTAAGATCCTAGCCCTTGATTTCTCTATAAATACCCCCCCCCCCCTTGTAGTGAAGACCACACTTGAGATTTTCCAAGGCAAAATTCCCTCCCTTCCCTTGTTGTTGTGCTCTCGGCCATGGGCTGAAATTCTTGAGCAAAAGTTGTCCAAAAATTCTTAAAGTTTTAAGTGTTCTTCCTTAAGGTGTTAGGAAGGTTGTAAACCAAGAGTTGGAAAAGATTTCACACCCCTAGCCTAAATACACCCCCTTGGCCGAAAGTTGGTAGTGTTGGAACCTAAGTGTTCTTCACTTTTTGGAGTTTGATCTTGAAGAGGAGTTGGTTAGGAGCTTCTAAGGGTTGCTTGGAGTGGGTTGGAACGTAATGATTTGGAGCTAAACGTTGCTAAGGATCGACTTATAATCTTGGATAATTTTGGGCTTATCGAGGTAATGATCTTTGTCCTTCTATTGTAATTGGAGATTACATGTTGTAGTAGTTTATAATTGAGTATATGATATGTGGAAGGAAGATTGATAAGGTAAGGACTGTATATTATATTGTGGGGCAGAATTTTACACGTCCAGTTAGGCGTGTAATCCCCTTTGAGTTGTTGTATTACTGCGCCTTAAATGTGGCATGTTGGCTATTGGTATCGGGCCTTGAAAGAGGTGGTGGTAAGTTGTTACAGGGGAGGTGCTGCCGAATTTTCCGTAGAATAAGGAACCTGATACTTAGAATGTTCTACGAAGAAGTCTAGACGTTGATAGACGTGTTTATTTATATATGTGGGTATTCTACGCGCGACATACTCGACTTGGCTTGTGGATTAAGCCAAAGAGGTATGTGATTCTTCCTATCCTCTTGAGCATGATTATTTGTGAAATATATAGTGTGGTAGACGCACGTGTGTTAAAGGAGTTGGATTTCCTTTTTGTGTCCTTGACTTGATTCTAAATGTTAAGTGACTTGATATGAAATGTTAAGGACTTGTATTGTGTTAAAAAGTTGTGAAACCTCATTCGTGAGTAATGGGTACTTGGTCTTTAAAAGAATAAAGTTATCTTGATTTCGGAAATGTGAGTAGTTGTCCTTGGTTGGTTATAAACATAAAGTGTTATAATAGCTTTATGAGAAGTTAGTTATAACGACTTTATAAAGATAAAAGAGAGACTTGACTTATAAACGACTTGATTTCAAAAAAAGAAGAGACTTGAGAATTTGAAGTTATGAAGCTTAAACTATTTTGAGAAGTATATTGTTACTTGACCTTTGAAAGGAGAAGTGTTTTTGTTTAAAAAGAAGGCATGGTACTGTCTTGATTTGGTTTTGAAAGCTGAGTGCCTTGATTTTAAAAGAGTGAGCTACCTGGGTCTTAAAAGTATACTTGATGTTGTTTTAAAAATGTATAGCACTTGGTTTAAAAAGTATTGAGTACTTGATTTTAAAGGCCCCGTAAAGATTTTCTGAAGGTGTAGTAATTTGGTTTGAAAAGAAAACGTGTTTTGATACTACGAGTATTAGTGTCGTGTGACTTTTACGTAAAAAGAGGTCTTTTTGAAAGAATGAAAAGTATGTGGTATTTGGGGTTAAAACCCAGATTTTTGGAATAAAATGAAAGTCTATAAGTACGTTGAACTCGCCTATGCTTGTTGTGATAGCCTTTGTTGTGCAAGTGTTTTAATTCTGTGCTACCGCGTCTCTCGATGGCCGCTTATCCGTTGATTGTTTGGACATACGACACGCCAGCGCCCACGTATGCTTCCACTTTATCGATCCTTCGACATACCGACACGTTGGGTGGCTCACGTACGCTCCACTATGAGTGTTATCTTGTTATTTCCTTTGGACATACCGACACGTTGGGTGGCCCACGTATCGCCCACCAGAGTGTTATCTTGTTATTTTCTTTGACATACCGACACGTTGGGTGGCCCACGGGTAAGCTTCCACTATGAGTGTTATCTTGTTAGTTCCTTTGGACAGACTGACACGTTGCGTGGCCCACGGGTATGCTTCCACTATATCGATCTTTTGGACATACTGACACGTTGGGCCCACTGTACGCTTCCACTATGAGTGTTATCTTGTTATTTTTGGACATACCGACACGATGGACGGTCCACTGCATCGCCCATCGACGGGTTCCATGGCCATGCTTATACAGAGGTAAGACGCCGGCACGCGCCATCAGACGTTAAATTCGGGTTATATTTGAGTAATGACTTTACGCGTGAGTCCACGACTCGATACGATCGCTAATATATATTGTGTAATGTAGTTTGGTTATCATACATGTCTCATGTTTTATATAGACTGCTATGATTTCATTTACGATTTTCGCTTACATACTTGGTACTGTTATCGACCTCCTTCGGGGCCTGCGCTCACGCCGCAGGTAGAGGTACACGGTTGTTGATCCTCGCCATAGGATCACTGCTCATTGTTGGAAGCTCCGTCATGAGGCTTATCTTTGGTATAGTCCTGTCATTGTAGGTACTTGTACATTCGTGGTATGGCGGCCCCGTCCCGTCATAGTTGTTATAAAAACTCTGTGGTCCAGAGTACGGCCAGAGGTAGGGTTTGTAAAGGATGTAACTGTTCGGTTTTGATATATATACAGAAATGTGACCATTTTGGTTAGCCTGTTTCTTATTTCATATTGTTCATATCTTTGAGTTTTATTTTTTTCCGCTGATTTTTCTCTGATGTATTATCACTAGGGTGCCCGGGGTAAGACACTAGTCGCGGGCCCGAGGTTGGGTCGTGACAAAAGTGGTATCAGAGCAGTTAATCCTCGGAAAGTGTCTACAGAACGTATCTAGTAGAGTCTTGATTATCGGCGTGTTGTGCACCACACCTATAATCAGAAGGCTGCAGGATATTTAGGATTGGTTTCCATTCTTCTCATTCCGAGATCGTGCATTAGAGTTGTGTTATAAGTTGGACTCCCTCTGACGTTTTCTTATATACCAGTTATGCCTCTACGCAAGGCAACCAGGGCCCAGAAGGGCAAGGCAGCAGAGAGAGCTGCGAGTAGAGCACAGAGGGTTACCAGGGCACAGACCAGTCTTTGCCTGAGGTGGTGCTACAGACGGCGAATTCTACGATGCCGCCAGCCCCAGCAGAGTTTAGAGCAGCAACAGTAGCTACTGAGGCCACAATACCTGAGCCTCCAGTCCCACGGCCAGGAACAGAGGATATGGGTTACAAGGAGATGGCCCAGTTACTAGCTAGGCTTATGGCGAGACATGAAGACAGACGGGAGCCGGTGGTACCGGTAGTGCACCCAGAGCTGATAGTTGGAGACTTCGGGACTTCTTGAGTTGTAGTCCACCAGAGTTCTATGGATTGAGAGCTGAGGATGACCCTCAGGAGTTTATTCGACAGTTGCATCGGATCATGAAAGTGATCAAAGCCTCAGAGACAGAGTCGGTGGTATTGGGTTCACATCGGCTGCGTGATACTGCAATGATCGTTTGATTCACGAACCGCCCTGGGAGCATACGCTCACCGTAGTAGACGAGTTCTCAGAGGCATTTCTTAGCCATTTCTTGCCTCCGCAGATGAGGAGGGCTCAGGCCGATAGATTTTTGATGTTAAGGCAGAACGGGCGGACGATTCGGGAGTACAATGTAGAGTTTGACTCATTGGCTCGGTACGTCACCGCTTTAGTGGCAAACATGGAGGATAGAGTGCACCGATATGTCACAGGGCTTGACGATTATTTAGCAGAGGGTTGCACGGGTGTAGCTCTTCAGCCGGGCATGGACATTGCCTGCATACAGGCTTATGCGCAGCAGACGGAGGAACGTAGAGGTCGACAGAATGACCAAGATCAGCAGAAGAGGGCCAAGACAGTAGGGTCCTTTGATAACTTTCGAGGCGGACCGCCTCAACAGCAGGCTAGTTATGCGCCTCCGCCAGTACAGAGTGGTCCTCCACAATCTTCAGGACGTCCAGGGTATTCGGGAGCAGGTCACGGCTCCAAGGGTTCAGGTTTTCGGGGGATCAGGGGTGTTAGCCAGATGAAGCCACCCCTACCTCGTTGTGGCCGTTGTGGTAGGCTCCATTGTGGGGAGTGTCGTGCTAGTTTGGGAGTTTGTTTTACATGCGGCTAGCAGGGCCATTTTGCGAGAAATTGTTCGACCAGAGGTAGCGCGGATGTTAAGACTCATCCTTCGGGATCGGTGGCTGGTTCATCACCTTCTATAGCTATGCAAACAGGCGTGATTTTGATTAGAGCGACAAAGGGGAAGTGAAACAATAGTTCTGTATATCCTTAACCCTCTAGAGATTAGTATGCGTGATATGATGATTACATGTTGAGTGCTATGTACGGATAGCATTGTGTATATTGTGATTTAGAAAACATGGTTAGTTGAAAAGGTAAGTTTGGGGACAGGTAAATTGTGAACCTTAGAAATTATAAACAGTTGAGACCTTAGATGTAAGGCCGTCTTGAATAAAAGATTTTTACGGTTAGTCTTTGTCGAAGTACTTGGTATGCGTGAAATGTATTGTGGGATAATTCCATGGGTTGTGTAAGATGAAAGTGGTAGCTTTCATGACGAGAATAGTAAGATTGTCCCGGACGGGAACAAGAGTTTGGCGCGATGGTGGGTCGGGTTGAGGCCATATCGCGGGTCAACCCGCAGCCCGTAATGGGGTGGGATCAGTTTGAGGTGGTCCCGCTAGGTGGTAGGGTCACGAGGGTGCTAGGCCCAAGTTTAAGTAACCATCATACGAGTTCGCGGATGTGTTCGACCAGAATCGGATCGTGAAGGCCGGGATGGCCTTAAAGGAAATTGAAGCTAGCGTAATGACCAAGTTTGGAGGTGGTAACTCCAAGGTGTTGAAAAACTGAAGCGATGTCTGAAGTGTGGTACGTGTACTAGAAAGAGTTCGGGTGTACGAGAAGGGTACGACGAGTAAGGAAAGAAGTGAACATGTGTTAAGAGAAGGGAAATGATCATTTTGTGAAGTAAAGATGTGAATGGAGTCTCCTTTAGACAATGGGTGGAGCTAATAGTGTTGTTATACGCTTTAGAGGTGATTCCTCGTTGGCTTGAATTTGAGTTTTGCGCAGGTGTTATATTATGGCCATGTGTGGCATAATTGGTTTCGTAAGTATAGTAGTGAAGACTATACCGGCGCAGGTATGTTTGGAGACTTAGAAGGAACATTCGGGACGAATGTTTCTAAGGGGGGAAGAATGTTACACCCCGTAGTTCCAGGGTATGTATGTGAGGACGTACGTACGAGAATACGACATTAATATTGGAAATGAAGAAAGATTTGATTTTTCGACGGAAATTTTTTCAGATTTTGTCAAGGAAAAAGGTTCATTAATGGGAATTGGATTCCCAGATTTGGTATTCAGACTTCTTGGAATATTAGAGAATTATGGAATTTTATTTCCGGAATTGGTCACGTGGGGCCCACGGGAGAAATTTACGGTTTTGCGGGGCCCACATTATTTTCGAGATTTTGGACATTATAGATATTTTCGGAAGATGAAATATTTTGGACGAGTAGGAGGGCGACACGTGTCACCCCATGTGGCCATGTTGGCCGAATTTGTGGTGCCATGTGGCTCATGGCCGAAATGGCTTGCCAAGTGTCTAGCCATTTGTTCCAAGCTTTGTGTAGACATGTGGTGGGTGGGACCCACACACACTTGTCCCCCAATCGCACCACACACTTGCTAAGATCCTAGCCCTTGATTTCTCTATAAATACCCCCCCTTGTAGTGAAGACTTCATCCACACTTGAGATTTTCCAAGGCAAAATTCCCTCCCTTCCCTTGTTGTTGTGCTCTCGGCCATGGGCTGAAATTCTTGAGCAAAAGTTGTCCAAAAATTCTTAAAGTTTTAAGTGTTCTTCCTTAAGGTGTTAGGAAGGTTGTAAACCAAGAGTTGGAAAAGATTTCACACCCCTAGCCTAAATACACCCCCTTGGCCGAAAGTTGGTAGTGTTGGAACCTAAGTGTTCTTCACTTTTTGGAGTTTGATCTTGAAGAGGAGTTGGTTAGGAGCTTCTAAGGGTTGCTTGGAGTGGGTTGGAACGTAAGGAATTGGAGCTAAACGTTGCTAAGGATCGACTTATAATCTTGGATAATTTTGGGCTTATCGAGGTAATGATCTTTGTCCTTATATTGTAATTGGAGATTACATGTTGTAGTAGTTTATAATTGAGTATATGATATGTGGAAGGAAGATTGATAAGGTAAGGATCAGATATTATATTGTGGCAGAATTTTACACGCCCGTTAGGCGTGTAATCCCTTTGAGTTGTTGTAATCGCGCCTTAAATGTGGCATGTTGCTATTGGTATCGCCTTGAAAGAGGTGGTAAGTTGTTACAGGGGAGGTGCTGCCGAATTTTTTGTAAAATAAGGAACCTGATACTTAGAATGTTCTACGAAGAAGTCTAGACGTTGATAGACGTGTTTGTTTATATATGTGGGTATTCTACGCGCGGCATACTCGACCTGGCTTGTGGTTTAAGCCGAAGAGGTATATGATTCTTCCTATTCTCTTGAGCATGATTATTTGTGAAATATATAGTGCGGTAGACGCACGTGTGTTAAAGGAGTTGGATTTCCTTTTTGTGTCCTTGACTTGATTCTAAATGTTAAGTGACTTGATATGAAATGTTAAGGACTTGTATTGTGTTAAAAAGTTGTGAAACCTCATTCGTGAGTAATGGGTACTTGGTCTTTAAAAGAATAAAGTTATCTTGATTTCGGAAATGTGAGTAGTTGTCCTTGGTTGGTTATAAACATAAAGTGTTATAATAGCTTTATGAGAAGTTAGTTATAACGACTTTATGAAGATAAAAGAGAGACTTGACTTATAAACGACTTGATTTCAAAAAAAGAAGAGACTTGAGAATTTGAAGTTATGAAGCTTAAACTATTTTGAGAAGTATATTGTTACTTGTCCTTTGAAATGAGAAGTGTTTTTGTTTAAAAAGAAGGCATGATATTGTCTTGATTTGATTTTGAAAGCTGAGTGCCTTGATTTTAAAAGAGTGAGTTACTTGGGTCTTAAAAGTATACTTGATGTTGTTTTAAAAATGTATAGCACTTGGTTTAAAAAATATTGAGTACTTGATTTTAAATGCCCCGTAAAGATTTTCTGAAGGTGTAATAATTTGGTTTGAAAAGAAAACGTGTTTTGATACTACGAGTATTAGTGTCGTGTGGCTTTTACGTAAAAAGAGGTCTTTTTGAAAGAATGAAAAGTATGTGGTATTTGGGGTTAAAACCCAGATTTTTGGCATAAAATGATAGTCTATAAGTACGTTGAGCTCGCCTATGCTTGTTGTGATAGCCTTTGTTGTGCAAGTGTTTTGATTCTGTGCTACCGCGTCCCTCGATGGAGGGCCGACTATCTGGTTGATTGTTTGGACATACTGACACGTTGGGTGGCCCACGGGTATGCTTCCACTTTATCGATCCTTTGGACATACTGACACGTTGGGTGGCCTACGGGTATGCTTCCACTATGAGTGTTATCTTGTTATTTCCTTTGGACATACTGACACGTTGGGTGGCCCACAGGTATACTTCCACTATGAGTGTTATCTTTTTATTTCCTTTGGACATACTGACACGTTGGGTGGCCCACGGGTATGCTTCCACTAGGAGTGTTATCTTGTTATTTTCTTTGGACATACTGACACATTGGGTGGCCCACGGGTATGCTTCCACTATGAGTGTTATCTTGTTATTTCCTTTGGACATACTGACACGTTGGGTGTCCCACGGGTATGCTTCACTAGGAGTGTTATCTTGTTATTTTATTTGGACATACTGACACGTTGGGTGGCCCCCGGGTATGCTTCCACTATGAGTGTTATCTTGTTATTTCCTTTGGACATACTGACACGTTGGGTGTCCCACGGGTATGCTTCACTAGGAGTGTTATCTTGTTATTTTATTTGGACATACTGACACGTTGGGTGGCCCACGGGTATGCTTCCACTATGAGTGTTATCTTGTTATTTCCTTTGGACATACTGACACGTTGGGTGGCCCACATGTATGCTTCCACTATATCGATCCTTTGGACATACTGACACGTTGGGTGGCCCACGGGTATGCTTCCACTATGAGTGTTATCTTGTTATTTCCTTTGGACATACTGACACGATGGATGGTCCACGGGTATGCGTCCATTAGGATGGTTCCATGGCCATGCTTATACCGAGGTAAGATGCCGGGGCATGCGGCCATTGTGCGGGTTAAATTCTCGGGTTATATTTGAGTAATGACTTTACGGGTATGAGTCCCTGACTTGACATGACTGCTAATATACACTGTGTACTGTAGTTTGGTTATCATATATGTCTCCTGTTTTATATAGACTGTTATGATTTCATTTACAGTATTTTCAGTTTCACATACTTGGTACATGTTGTACTGACCTCCTTCGGGGGGCTGCGTTCATGCCGCAGGTAGAGGTACACCGGTTGTTGATCCTCGCTCATAGGATCACGGTTCTGCGTGTTGGGAAGCTCCGTTTCTGCGGAGGCTTATCTTTTGGTATAGTCCCCTGTCATTGTAGGTACTTGTACATTCAGGGGTATGGCGGGGCCCTGTCCCGTCATAGTTGTTATAAAAACTCTTAGAGGTCTGTAGTACTGTTGTGGGCAGGGTTTGTAAAGGATGTAACTGTTCGGTTTTGATATATATACAGAAAGGTGACCATTTTGGTTAGCCTGTTTCTTATTTCATATTGTTCATATCTTTGAGTTTTATTTTTTTCCGCTGATTTTTCTCTGATGTATTATCACTAGGGTGCCCGGGGTAAGGCACCAGTCGCGGGCCCGAGGTCGGGTCGTGACAACGTGTCTAGCGCCGCGGCGCCACTTACGCAGAGTCGCGACGCTGAGGCGCGTCCAGTGGGTACGACTACTGGCCCAGTCTGCTGAGGTTTTAATGGGCTGACCCATTTGGGGAACCCTAGTTGTCCACTTCAGCTATAAATAAAGGGGTTCCCCTTCCCATTTCTTTACACCAAAATCAAGAGACTAATCTCTTCTAAAGCTCTGATGGAATCCCTAGCATTCCAAGAGTTAGAAAATTACATCAAAGTTCTTGACTTGCAAATCGAGGTACATTTGCGTGCGCACCCTCGGACTACACAAAGCTTTAAGTTTTCAGATTGCTAACTACAAATGTAAGTCTTCGTTCGAAGTATTACATTCTTGCTTTGTGTTATTTTACATTATATAATCATACTACAATTTGACCTTCATGTTGGGTTTGAAACATAAATTTTCAAATTTTGCTGCGTGTACGAACCCGACAAAACTCCTACAGTGGTATTAGAGCCTGAGTTGTTTTGTGTGATTATATGATGAATATTAATGATAACATGAGTTAGGATTTGTTTAGATCTAATTTATGTCGTTAAAGGCTTTAAAATCCTAAATGTTTAAAACGCATAGTCCTTGCACCCATATCTGTTAAAACAATGATGTAATCGAGAAAGTCATTCCAATATATAACTCTTCTAAGTTGATATGTGTTATCCGGTTCGTTTAGATCATGATGCATTGAAACAAAGAACGAGAAGAAAATTGGAATGATGATCGATGAACGTATTGTTTAATGGTGATGGCTTTGCAAGTGATAGATCTGAAAATATGACCCTAAACCAGTTTTAGGAGTTCAGATTTTCGATATTTGCGTTTCTAGAGGTAAGGTGCCGCAGCTCCACAATGGAGCGCCGCGGCTCCACATTGGAGCGCCGCGGCGCTGCCCAGATGACACTAGAAGCGACGCGGCTCTGTTCTAGAGCGTCGCGGTGCTGTTCATCCAGAAAGCTTAAAATAAATTTTTGAACTTACTACCTCTAGGGCGCCGTGGTGCTGACGAGAAATTTTTCAGAATTTGGTCTCTGCCTCTAAGGCGCCGCGACGCCACCTGTTAGGGCCACAACGCCGACGACGGTGATTTAAAAAAAAATCGAAAATCAGAAACTGTAGTTTATAATATTCAGATTCTGATTCTGATGTTTTCAAAATAACATATAATCTGAAAATAAAAGTTTTATTTGAATAGATTTGGTACTTTCGAGCAAATCTATAATTAAATAAAGTTTCTGAAAATTGAATTTTAAGTTATGGAAATTGCAAACAGGTCCCTGAAACCTGAAAATATTTTCTGAAAGTTGAAATTGTATTTTCTGAATTTAATGGGGTTCGAATTGAACATTTAAATTCTTGAGGGACTAAACTGTAAATTTTAAAAGTTTGCAGAATTCCTGAAAATCAGAATTTTAAAAACAGAAAATTTTTAGAGACTGTTTGGCATAAACATAGATTTTAGAGTTTAGACAAATAGACTCATGATTATCATTAATGGTATATTATTCTATAATATACAAATGTGCTAAGTGTTTGAATGTGATGCATTTAAATTATTAGTATAACATCCGCAATTATTGTCTAGGTAGGCGTCGCTCAGTAATTGTTTACTTTCAATGACCGCAATAACTGTCTGGGTAGACGACACCCAATATTTGATTAAAATCATCTTATATCATGCCTAATAGTTTTGATGATTTCCCATCTAAATGTGTTTAGAAATTGCATGATAGGATGTCATATGATGTATGACAATTTGTTGATATATCCCCGAAAACTGAAAATGTTCTCCAAACATTAAAATACAAATCTAATTAAAACGCGTCGTCCATTATAATTGTTAGGGTGCAAAATTCTTTTCGGCGATATGAGTATTTATGCTAAAACATTTGCTCTAAGTCTACGAGGACTCAGGCCCTTTCATAGATGTGTTAAAGTAAAAGTAGATGATAAACTTTTGTGGTATTTATACCAAAGTGTTTGTTCGCAAAGACTAAATTTACTTAGGTACTGAAACACAGTCGCATAATGGGGTTGAATTGTTTAGATGAATCTTGGCGCCAAAGTATCGGACTAATCTAAAGACGCAAAATTAAAATGAAAGATATTTAATCAAACCAATAGTTGCAAATAAGCTTTGTAATTGGTTGAGGACATACTGAAATGTGGTATTGAAGTGTTATCAGCCAAAGCAAACGCGGATATATCATATGTTTGGATTTTGGCCCATTATGACCTTAAAATGAATTAGGTCTGTATTCTACCTTGGGGTCGTAGAAGTATGCAAAATAGTGGGAGCTAATTAAACAATAGACCATGTTAAATTAGCCTATAATGTGTATAATTAGGAGAATGGATTTTTGAGTTCTATCTATATCTTCAGATCTTCAAAATGTCGAACTTCTCGTTGAAAATGCTAATGGAATCAAATAGATTGACTGGACCCAATTTTATAGATTGGCTCAGGAATGTTAGAATTGTCCTGAGACAAGAGAAAATTGAGTATACATTGGACACAGTATTCCCTACCATGCATGCTGAAAACTATGCCGAGTATGTCACATTTGATAAAGTTGCTTATGAGAAGCACTATGATGACGCCACTTCATCACAGTGCTTGATGTTGTCTTCTATGTCTCCTGAATTACAAAGACATCATGAGAACATGGGTCCCAATGAAATGTTAGAACATTTGAAGAGTATCTATGACTCTCAGTCTTAGACCATGGAGTTTGAGACGCTCATATAACTCTTTAAGTGTAGACTCAATGAAGGGGGTCAGGTGTCTCCGCATGTGCTGAAAATGATTGGGTTGATCGAAAGGTTGGCCTCCATTGAAATAAAGGTTCACGACAGAGTTGCTTCCACCCTTATCCTGCATTCACTTCCACGTTCGTTTGAGAGTTTCATCATAAACTATAATATGAATGGAACTAAGACAAAGTTGCCGGAGTTACGCAATATGTTGAAAACCTTCGAGTCTTCGATCTTCAAGAGCAAACCTATCCTAATGGTTTGCTCTTCTAGTCATCCCAAACCGAAAGGTAAGGGACCACAGAAGAGAAAGGGCAAACTTGTGGCTGTGCCAGCAGCAATGACGTCCAAAGGAGGGGCGAAAAAAAGAAGGTAACCCCGGGAAATGATGTGTTCAAGAATTGCAACAGAAAGGGGCACTGGAAGTTTGAGTGCACTGCTCCAGGAGGAGGGAAGACACCAGGTGCTTCAGCCTCTACTGGACAAGGTATGTTTGTAATTGAAATAAATCTGTCTACAAATGATTCTCACTCCTGGGTACTTGATACCGCCGTGGCTCACACATTTGTACAAATGTGCAGGGGCTAACTAATAACAGAAAGGTCGGGTCTCGAGAGGTGGACCTGCGCGTCGGAAACGGAGCACGGGTTGATGCTGAGCGCGTGGGAGATTATAGATTAGATTTACCTTCCGGTAAAATTTTAATGTTAAACAATTGTTTTTATGTTCCCTCATTGACGAGGAACATTATTTCCATTCCTGTTCTTGACACTGAGGGCTTTTCCTCAAGCATTAATAATGACATTATGATTTTGGCTTATGATGATGTTGTGTATGAAATTGCGCCTCTTGTGAATGGATTGTATACATTAAACTGCCGCAGGGAAATTTTCAATGTATAAAATAAAAGAGCTAAGTTAAGTGAAAGAAATTCTACCTACTTGTGGCGTTATAGACTTGGTCATATCAATCAAACGAGGATAGAACGGTTGAGGAAATTAAATTACCTTGAACCATTTGACTTACAATCTTATGGTAACTATGTATCCTGTTTGAAGGGTAAGATGACCATTAAACCTCTTTCTGAAAAGGGGATCCGTGCCAAAGAGGTGCTTGAGTTGGTACATACTGATGTAAGTGGACCATTTTCGACTCAAGCTAGAGAAGGTTTCTCTTACTTCATTACTTTTACAGATGACTTGACAAGGTATGGATATGTGTATCTTATGAGACACAAATCTGAGGCCTTCGATAAGTTTAAGGAGTTTAAGTGTGAAGTTGAGAAACATCTCTCAAAGAGTATCAAGACTCTTCGATCTGATCGAGGAGGTGAATACTTAAGTAAAGAATTTCTAGATTACTTAAAGCTTTATGGAGTTCATTCTGAATGGACACCTCCTGGAACACTACAGATGAATGGTGTTGCCGAGAGGAGAAACCGAACCTTTCTTGACATGGTTCGATCCATGATGAGCTTTTCAGCTCTTCCTACATACCTTTGGGGATACACTATACTGACCTCAATATATGTTCTGAACCGAGTTCCTTCTAAATCAGTTGAAAAGACACCATATGAGGTATGGTGTGGAAAGAAGCCACCACTTAGACACATGAGGCCCCTGGGGGTGTCCTGCATATGTAAAGAAGTTGATCATTGATAAGTTGGAGTCAAAGAGTGAGAGATGTTACTTCTTTGGGTATCCAAATGAAACTAAGGGATACTATTTCTATCTTTCTGGAGAACATAAGATATTTGTTTCTAGGAACGCATCTTTTCTTGAAGATGAATATGTCTACAAAGAAGAAAGTTGCACAGAGATAGAACTTGAAGAAATTCAAGAACAAAGTAATATAAAGGTTGAATCCTTGCCAGATGATAAAAGGCAAGAATTCAGTGGGAGCTTTTGGCGAAGATTGGGTACACAAGGTACACCCTTCGGCCAGTGGGAGTGCTACGACGAGTAATGCAGAAATGCAAGATCCTCCTGCACAGACCTGGGAGCAAGTGCACCAGTTGCACCTCCTCCCATTCAGGAAAGACATGAAAATGATATTCCTGAAAGCTCTAAAGTTGGTGGATCAACCAACGCACAAGAACCTTCTCACAATCAGAACATACCTGTAACTGGATTACAAGACTAAATCTACTTGTGGAAACACAAAATGTGTTAGATATTCCCGATGATGATGAGCCTACAACCTACAGCGAAGCAATGCTAGACATTGATTCGAAGAGATGGCAAGAAGCCATGAAATCCGAGATGGAATCTATGTATATCAATCAAGTGTGGAACTTGGTTGATTTGCCAAATGTAGTTAAACCCATAGGATGCAAATGGGTCTTCAAGAAGAAGATTGATGCATTTGGCAAGGTTCAAACTTATAAGGCTAGAATAGTGGCTAAAGGTTTTAATCAGCGTCCTATGTGGATTATTATGAAACATTTTCACATGTTGCTAAGATTATGTCTATTCGGATTTGCTTGCAATAGCTGCACATTATGATTATGACATTTGGAAGATGGACTTCTGTAGCTTGCAATAGCTGCATTATGATTATGAAACAACCCGAGGGTTTTTCATCTGAGTCTAGACCAAATGTCGTATGCAAGCTACAGAAGTCCATTTATGGACTTAAGCAAGCCTCTAGGAGTTGGAATATTTGATTTGACAAGACTATCAAATCTTTTGATTTCGTTAGAAGCAAAAAGGATCCTTGTGTTTATAGAAAACGCAAGGATGAGGGTATTGTCTTCATTATTATATATGTTAATGACATATTGATAATGGGAGACAATAAGACTCTCATGCAGTCAGTTAAGGATTGGTTGTCCAAAACCTTCATGATGAAGGACTTAGGTGAAGCATACTACATTCTGGGAATTAGGATCTATAGAGATAGACCTAATAGATTGTTAGGGCTGTCACAGTCAATCTATATAGACAAAGTGCTTAGACGTTTTTCAATGAAAAATTCCAAGAAAGACGGTCTTCCAATGGGTCAAGGCATCAAGTTATCTAAGAAGGGTTGCCCTTCTAGTGCTATAGAACTTGAGCGCATGAAGAGGATCACATATGCTTCGGCTATAGGATCAATCATGTATGCCATGACCTGCACTAGGCCAGATGTGGCCTTTGCACTTATTATGACTTGCAAGTTCCAGCAGAATCCTGGTGAGGAACACTGGAAGGCAGTTAAGAGTATTCTTAAGTATCTCAGACGTACTAAAGATTACTTCTTAGTCTATGGTGGAGATGATAAGCTAGTTTCCACTGGGTATACTGATGCTAATTTTCAGACAGATGTTGATGATTTCAAATCTCAGTCTGGTTACACGTTCATTTTCAACAGAGGAGCAATGAGTTGGAAGAGTTACAAACAAGCTATTACTGCTGATTCAACTACTGAAGCGAAGTACTTTGCTGGATCGAAAGTTGCTAAAAAAGCTGTCGCGATTTCTGAGTTCCTGAAGGAGCTAGGGGTTGTTCCCAGTGCTAGTTGTCCAATAACCATTGTTTGTGACAACATTGGTGCAATTGCACAGGCAAATGAACTAAGATCAACAAACAAAAACAAGCATGTACTGAAGAAGTACCACATTCTCAGAGAGATGGTGGAAGCTGAAGATATTAGAATAGATTATGTTCCACAGATAATAATCTAGCACACCCGTTTACTAAACCATTAAGCTTGGTAAAGCATAATGGTCATTTTGAGAACATGGGTAATAGATATGTTGGTGATTGGCTCTAGGCCAAGTGGGAGATTGAAAGTATATGTATGTCCTATAGACAATCTGTATTAGGATAAAATGTACTTTATACACATTCGTATTTATATTAAGGATGATTAATATTATGACATTTGCATTTGTTGAATTATTAGTTGATTGTTTATAATATTCTATAAATGCATCCCTAGAGTTTACATGGTTATTAATGATGTGAGAATTAATATTATAACGTAACTCTTAAATAGCCTTGACTAATTGTTGCGATATTTCTGTATACTTACGCAAGTGTACGTATTGCTCAAGTAATATAGTTTGTAAGACCGAGTTATCGTCCACAGAGACTGGTTTGTCAAGTACCGAATATCTAATCTATGGTATCTATTTGGTTAAAGTTATTTTGTTTTGTTTTTAAACTAAGAATTAAGACTAAGTAAAATGCAGAAATTTAAACTAAGGATGATAATACTTTGGTTTAAAATAGTTATGAAGGGAATTAGGGCTTCCAATCTCCTCAACTGTCCATTCTTTCACTTGTTAATACAATACTAATGATTATTCTTCTTATTAAGATAGCATGTTAACTAATCTGTTCTATATTATGGTTAGGACATATAGAAACTCAACCTTATGCAGAAATCTTCTATATTTCTATGATAGATTTTACCATACATGAGGATTAAGAACAATAACCTTAAATACTACACAAGTATCGGGGTACTTTCGTTCCCGATTTTAATCTACGTCTAGAAAACTATATCATATTCAAATCTCACCTTTCAGAGCAGTAATTAGAATAAGTAGTACTCAATCAACAAGTTAGTCATAGTATATATGAGTTAGGTTTTATCTGTTTGTTATGTACTCGATTCTAGTTGATAGTTGAAGCCATATTTATCTAATTTTCAGTTAGGATATTATCCTTTAAATACATGTCTTTCATCTGTTAATAAAGATAAGAAAAAATTTCTACGCAACTTTCGTTTTCTTCTTTTTACTATATTTTTCTTATGTTTCTTCATTATGGAAATTAACATTTGGTATCAGAGCCCCTTTCTTGTGGGATCTGGAGTATTATCAGTTAGTGATCTGTGAGAGTAAGTTGAGAACCACCAACCAGAAATACTAAAATCTCAAATATGGATGAACACTAAAATTTCTCAGCAATGGCACCTCCAGACTTCAATGGTGAAAATTTTCACATGTGGACTGTGCGGATGAAAGGTTATTTAGAAGATTTAGATATTTGGGAGGCAGTCGAGGAAGACTATGAAGTTCCCCCACTACCAGACAACCAAACAATGGCTCAAATAAAGAATCATAAGGACAGAAAACCAGAAAGTTTAAGGCAAAGACGTGCCTCTTTGCAGCAGTCTCTTCAACAATTTTCACTCGTATTATGTCTCTAAAATCAGCAAAAGCCATCTGGGATTATCTCAAGGCTGAGTATGAAGGAGATGATCGTATCAAAGTGATGCAAGTGTTGAATCTTATTAGAGACTTTGAATTGCAGAAGATGAAAGACTCATAAACCATCAATAAGTACTCTAACAGGTTGTTGTGCATAACAAATAGAGTAAGATTACTCAGTTCTGTATTTAACGACTCTCGTATTGTTGAAAACATATTAATTATTTTACCTGGAAGATTTGAAGCCACGATAACCACTTTAGAAAACACCAAAGACTTGGCCAAAATTACTTTGGCAGAATTATTAAATTCCTTGAAGGCACAAGAACAAAGAAGGGTTATGAGAGAAATGGTATCCATGAGGAAGCTTTGGCTGCAATGTATCAAGATGAGGGAAGAAATAAAAAGAAGAAGAACAAGAAGCACCAGCAAGTTTATGGAGAAAGTGATGCATCTAAATTGGACAAAAGTAAAATAGGAAACTCTAAGAAAAAGTATCCTCCTTGTAAGCATTGTGGATAGCTAGGTCATCCACCATTCAAGTGCTGGAAGAGACCCGATGCAAAATGTAGTAAATGTAATTAACTTGGACATAAAGCTATGATTTGCAATAAGTTTCAAAAGCTAGAAGCTGATGCCTAAGTTGCAAATCAAGATGAAGAAGAGCAGATGTTTGTGGCGAAGTGTTTTTCAACTAATAACTTTTCCAAAAGTTGATTGATTGACAGTGGTTGTACAAACCACATGACTTATGATAGAATTCTCTTCAAGGAGCTGTAACCTACAATAATAAAAAAGGTTAGAATTGGAAATGATAGCTATATTCCTGCAAAAGGAAAATGGACTATTACAATCACATCAAGTTCAGGTATAAGAACTATTTCAGATTTTCTTTACGTGCCTGATCTTGATTAAAATCTTTTGAGTGTGGGCCAACTAATGGAAAAAGGATTTAATGTATTCTTTGAGGACAAATATTGTCGTATATTTGATTCCACTACAAAGGAGATTTTCATAGTCAAAATGAGAGGTAAAAACATCTCATTTGATCTATCAAATAAGGAGCAGACAACTTATACTACTGAAGTTGGCATTACTAAAATATGGCACATGAGGCTTGAACATTGTCATCTTCAACGAATGTTAGAAATGAAGAAGAAGGACATGACAATAGGCTTACCAATACTTGCTTATCATTTGCCAAATTATCATGCTTGTCAATTTGATAAACAAAAGAGGCTATCATTTTCTAAGTCATATTGGAGGGCCTCACAAAAAACTTCAACTAATTCATACAGATATGGGAGGGGCTCAAAGAATGCCATCACTTTAAGGTAGTGTTTACTATATCCTTTTCATTGATGATTTTACAAGGATGTGCTGGATTTATTTCTTGAAATTCAGGTAAGAAGTTGCTAGAGTTTTCTAGAAATTCATAAAAATGGTGGAAAATCAAAGTAGGAGCAACATTAAGGTTCTAAGGTATGATAATGGAAAAGAATACACATCAGCAGAATTTAATTTGTTTTGCGAAGAAGCTAGCATTGAACATAAGCTTACTTCTCCTTATACTCCAGAACAAAATGGAGTTAGTGAAAAAGAGAAATATAAGTGTAATGGAGATGACTTAATGAACGTTGCATGAGAAGGAGTTGCCTAAAACATTATGGGATAAAACAGCTAACAAAATAGTTTTCTTGCAAAATTGTCTCCCAACCAAGGCTTTAAAAGATGAAGCTCCATTTGAACTATGGTATGGATACAAACCTTCACTTAGTTTTCATGAAGTGTTTGGTTGTGTGTGATTTGTTCACGTTCCACAGGTCAAGCGAGACAAGCTTGACAAGAAGGCAATTCTAGGTATCTTTGTGGGCTATAGTTTAATTTCTAAAGCCTAAGTATATCATCCTCAAACAGGAAAAATATCGATTTCTAGAGATGTGCGTTTCAATGAAGATGAGCAACAGAACTGGAAGAACCTGCAATGAGCAGATGAATTCCTACAAGATTCTAAAGAGAAGACAATTGATCAGTGGAAAAATGAATTGGAAGATGATCCTCTAGTTAGGGGAAGAAGACTGCTTTCAGATATTTATCAAAAGTACAACGTGGTGGTATGTGAACCTGCTGGATATAATGATGCCAACAATAATCAGAAGTGGATGATTGCAATGAAGGAAGAGTTATTTATGATTGAGAAGAATAAAGCTTGGGAGCTTGTTGATAAACCTCAAGGCAGAAAGGTAATTGGGGTAAAATGGGTGTTTAGAACTAAGCTTAATGTTGATGGTTTGATTAACAAGAACAAAACATGGCTAGTAATTAAGGGGTATGCACAAATTTTTGGTGTTGATTATTCTGATACTTTTGCGCCAGTTTCTAGGCTTGACACGATCAGGTTACTTCTTGCGATTGTGGCACAATTAGGCGGAAAAGTACATCAGATGGATGTTAAATCAGCATTTCTCAACGGAATTCTTCAAGAAGAAATTATGACAATCAACCTGAAGACTTCATTGTAGAAGGCAAGGAGGACAATTTTTATGGACTAAGTAAATCACTCTATGGTCTAAAACAAGCACCAAAGGCTTGGTATAATCGCATAGACAATTACTTACTTAGCATGAGATTTAATAAAGTCTATCAGAGTCCACGTTGTATGTCAAACACAATGGCAATAAATTACTTGTTATTTCTCTTTATGTTGATGATCTTTTAATTTCAGGGAGTAATCCAAAGCTTATTGAAGAGTTCAAGAAGGATATGAAGAAAACTTTTGAGATGACAAATCATGGGTTGATGACATACTCTCTTGGAATGGAGATCAAGGAAGAAAATGATGAGATTTTATCTGTCAAAAGAAGTATGCCAAGGAAATACTAAAGAAATTTCAAATGGAAGTGTGCAAAGCAACAAGCACACCGATGAATCAAAAAGAGAAGTTGTGTAAGAAACATGGAGCAGATAAAGTCAATGAAACTTATTAGAGAAGTTTGATTGGATGCCTGATGTACCTCACGACAAGAAGTTGTTTAAGGAAGATGGAGCAGATAAAGTCAATGAAACTTATTACAGAAGTTTGATTGGATGCCTGATGTACCTCACAACAAGGTCTGTCATTTTGTTTGATGTAAGTCTCTTATCTTGATTTTTGCATTGTACAAGTGAAATGCAATTAAAAGCAGCAAAAAGAATATTAAGGTACGTAAAAGGCACAACTGATTATGGCATCAAGTTTAAGAAGCATCAAAATTTCAAGTTGTATGGATTCACATCTAGTGATTTGGCTGGATCAATGGAAGATATGAAAAGTACCCTGGATAATATTTCAGCTTTGGTTCTGGGGTATTCTAATGGTGCTCAAAGAAGAAGGAGATCATAGCACAATTTACTACATAAGCATAATTTAGTGCAGCAACATCAGCAACTAATCAAACTTTGTGGTTAAAGAAGCTACTGGATGATTTACAAATAGAGATAAAAGATGTTACATAGATTTTTGTTAATAATCAAGCAAGGATTGCAATCTCCATGGGAAAACTAAACATTTTAACATTAAACTTTTCTTCTTGAGAGAGGTGCAGAAAAATGGAGAAGTATCTTTGATTTACTATAAATTTGAAGATTCGTGGGCCGACTTATTTACTAAATCACTTCCAGTCAGCAAGTTTGAGCTTCTACGACAAAAGATTGGAGTTTTCAATTCCAAAAGCAAGGATGAGTGTAGAATATTTGCTTCAAAAACTGCAAACCTTTTTTTTTTTGCAGTAATTTGAATAAGTTGTACCCAGTCAACAAGTTAGTCCTAGTATAGAGGAGTTAAGTTTTATCTGTTTGTTATGTCCTCGATTCTAGCTGATAGTTGAGGCCATATTTATTTACTTTTTAGTTAGGACATTCTCCTTTAAATACATGTCTTTCATATGTTAAGGAAGATAATAATTTTTTTCTACGTAGCTTTCTGTTTCTTCTTTTTAATATATTTTTCTTCTATTTATTCATTACTGGAAATTAACATTAACCCTCCCGTGCTCCAAGCTGCAACTTGAATAGGCCGAGTAGCTGCATCTACGTAAAAGATGCAACAAGCGTAGCATGAGTACACAACGTACCCCTATAGGCATCATAGACCGACAACGACAGAAGTTACGTAACCGATATAAATATGAAGTGGACTTTTCAAGTAGGTCCTAATCTAGGCAGTCAAGTAATCACTTAGATCACATTATCCACATACGAGTTCATAAAGCATATAATTCACTCAACACACATACAAGAAGTCAATTACAGTAAAGTACACCGTAGTACACATACAAATAAGAGCTTTATTATTGATACCCACCGATCTAACACTCCGTCTAAGTCATATTCATATTTATCCCACTTCCTGACTGACCTATTCAGTAAGTAAGTTGACCACCACCCCATTAAATCTCTTATTAATCTTAGCCTTCAAGTTTCATTGCGACGCTACATATATATGGCCATGTCATATATTTGTCCATTTAAACATTCTCATTTCATTCAAGTAATAGTATACGCCTTACACACTCCGATTAATGGAAGAAAAGTCTTCACACACTTAGTATACAAGTCAACAAATACCACAGTGGCACTTCAACAAGTCTTTTGCTAGACACTTACTAAATAGTATTATCAATCACCAAGAAAGCACATAGACACAAATTCACATACCCTAGATGATAATTCTGACAATTAAGTATTTTCGACTCTAATGCGGTGTGACATCACAATTACTCATGAGAATCACCCAATTACCGGTAGTCATGCCAAAGCACTACATCTACTCAACAATCAATCACTGTACAAAGGGTTGAATATTACGAATGTGTCTCAAGTATCAAGTATATTTCATAACCAGTATTACATCTACTAATAACCATAAGATTATAAGGTCTACCATAAATCATCACCGAATACACAACACCAAATACACCTGAAGAATATGAATGAAAATACAATGCAAATGATGTGTATGTATGAAATGACCATATGTACCTGATATACGCACGCTCCTACAGTAGATGTCTTGTGACCTATGGGGGAATCATGAGGTCCATATACCCACATGACCCTATCGTATCCTAACCTATGACTGTAGTGTCATCATCAGTCATCACTCTCGTATAATGTACCATATCCAGTAGTCGGTTTTCATGCCCCTTTCATCAATATCTCAACATTTCAGATTTCAAATATAATATGTATGAATGATATGAATATGAGTACACCATGTAGTAGCATAATCAATACAATTAGTATTCTCAATTCCTTTTCAAATATTTAGACGAGATGTAGAGCGATGAATGCACGACAAGTCAAACAATAGCAAGATATCAGCACGACTACAAGCTCAAATAACACGTAACTTCTGATACATTAGTTTATTATTTAAAAGTAGTGTGATGAGTAGATACGACAATATCAATGATGGCGACAATCCCAAATAGCAGCAATCAAAATCAACTTAAGGTTGGTTCCCCAAATCACCCATTTTTACATTTATACACCGATACCCACCCAAGCCTTTATCATAATCGATAAGGTGGGACCCCCAAATATGCAAACTACCCCTTAAGATTTATAACTAGTACATACTTCTATTGAAGTCTACAAAAGAGAAATTGTACCCTACCTCATTGCCGAATAGGTGCCATGAATTCCTAATTCTCGAAGTTCTTCCGAACTAGTATCAGATGGTCATAACCCAATAATCACACATATGTCCTAGGTTATCACACATATAATCACACATAAGGCTATTTCTTGAAGCAATAACCACTACCCGATATTAAAAGGAACTGTTAAGTTAAAAATAAAGGAAATTCGGGCTAAAAGGGAAATATCAGAGTTTTAGTTTAAAAACGGTTCACCCGAATTCATAAAGTCTAAAATGTCCCTAACTACCCACTCTAATGACAATTTTATCAATTTATCAAAACCCAACATTTTATAAGAAACCCCTTTTTTATTCCATTTCAGAAATTAGTCATAAAACCTGAAAGTTTAATTTGGTAGTTGCTTCCCTTTACTAATACATGTTTAAAATCAGAAAATCCATCAAGTTTTAGGTTAATAAATCAAGTCTTCAAGATTTAAGATTTTTAACAACAAGGTCATCTTTCCCACGCAAGTTTCCATCATTAAAAACATAACTTAAAAGCATAAGAATCATAAATGGGGTTAATAAATCTTACCTCAGAATTTATTGCCAAAACTCTTGAAAATCACTCTCTGAGCCTCCAAGCTACTGAAATGAGTTTGGGGAAATGAGGCTCAAAGTTGGAGGTTTTAGGAAATAAGAATTTTGGTCTGCCCAATGATTTCCGCTGGCGCGGACCTCTTTCTCCTGGCACGGTCCCGCTTCTATATAAACATAATTTTCCGATGCGAGCTTACTAAAAGTTCAAAATGCTCGCCAAAGCGGATAAAACACCGCTGGTGCGGGATCGCTGGAACGACATGATTCTCGCCGAAGCGAAAGCAGGGCTTCTAAATTTTTTCAAATCGATTAATCTTCTTTCTACAAATGTTAAAGGTTAATCTTACCCATAAATTCCACACGTAACAATTATTGGTAAGCACCGATGGAGGGATATTTTAGGAAGGTAGACATAAAGCTTAACGACCGAATGAGTCATTAAAATAGATACTAATTAAATAAATGTTTGTCCTCAAACAGAGAGAGTAGCGGAAAGGAATCTCACAGAACCTGTAAGAAATTTAAGGCGTGACACCACGAGGATTCTTCTCGAGTATGTATAAATATAACAAGGAACAACGTTAAATCTCATGACCTGAACTCAATGGTACCAATATTGATTTATAAAGTAGTTCTCGTTATGAGTAACCCAGACTAGCCCATAGAACCAGCATACTAATTCATACACTTTGGAAATACAATAATTTGAAAAACCCTTGCTTGGAAGATCTTAGTGTGGAATCACACCATCAGTCATACTGTTGCAGTTTTCGTCACTTCATTTAAAGATTGGTACTACTGAATTGTAAAATCATCCGTCCGTGCGGCTCAGTAATTAAAATCTGACTGATGGAACATGCAGTAGAATTTTGGTGGCCTAATATTCCGTACAAGATATACATGTCAAGGCCGGAAGATGAATTTAGTCAAGCCGGGACGGAACAATTACTCCCTGAGAGGGAGAATAATTTCAGGCAGACATCGCGCAAGTGAAGAAATAAACGCAGGTGCGCAGACACTGGTGCGATAGGCCATCCGCACAAGCAGTAATTTGAAAGAAGGGAAGTATTTATCGTCGAAGCAACCCAACTGGGGGGGGGGGGCAATTTCTCGCAGTGGTGGTTCAATAGTCCGCTTCTACGTGATCGCGAATGCAAAATACAGTACACTGAAGCAGAAATTTACTGATTCCAAATGTCATTAAACCTGGTTCCCCCCCCCAACGTTCCACTTCCAAAAACACCTCCCCTAACCTCAAAGAATTTCACCTCAACTCCTTCCCACTCCTTACATGAAAGTACTCTCTATTCTCTAATAAGTTACCTAATCCCTAACACACCCGAACCCAAATTAAGAAAGTGGTGTTTGTTACACCCCGTAATTCCATGTCTACTAAGTGAGAACATGATTAAGGAAATAAGATTTGAATGTTGGAAGGAAAATATATTTACATTTTTCTAATATGGGAAATTATGAATACAAATGTGACAACAATAATTTATTAACTAGTAGTTAAATTCTTTCCAATGGATTTATGGACTTATTATTGTATTATGAAGTCTTGACATTGATAATATAGGGTCCACCGAAAATTTCACAATTTTGTGGGCCCATCAAAATTATAAGATTTTGGGCTAAGTATGAAATTATTTTTGTGAAGAGAATTATGGGCGAATAAGAGGGTGACACGTGTCCCTCCCCGCTTGTGTAGCAAAGCTTCAATTAAATACAAGTCTTGAAAGACTTTGTGATGAGTAAGACAAGTGGACAAGTGGACAAGGGGGTCCCCCTCCACTTGTACTACATACATCAATTTTATACAAGTCTTGTAAGACTTTGTGTATCATAAAATATCTTCTCCATCAAGCTTTTATCCCTTCTTCTCCTTCCAAATTTTCGAACCATGAGACAAGTGAAGAACAAATTAGTTTCTTTTCCACGATTAAACTCTTTAACCAAGTTCTAAGCCAAGGCTAATACACCAAATAGTTGGTCACGAATTTTGGTCCAAAATAATGTCTTGAAACCCTAAGCATAGAGATGAACTCGTTGGAAGGAAAATATGGAAGCAATATGGTTACAAGCTTGTAAAGGATACATGCATGTTGTGTGACTTGAAGAGATGGTGAAGGAAAGGGAAGAAGTGGCCGTGTATAGGGACTGTTTTGGGCTCGAAATTAAGGTAAGATTTATTCCTTCCTATTGTATAAATGGAGTTACATGATGTTATAGTTAAGAGATGAACTTGTGTTAAGTAAAATGAAGAATAAGAAGGGCATGTGACATTTGGCATGTTAGCCGATTTAATGGACTATTTTGTTCATATTGGATTCGTTGGTTGTTATTGTTATTATCGTCACTTATTACATGTTAGATTGAAGGAAATATTTTTGTTTAAAGTTGAAATGGTTTATATATAAGTGTTGAAATATGAATTGGATTATAAGGAATTATGAAAAGAGAAATGGTACTAGGTCTTGTTGGCCGAGAACTTCATATAAATTGTTGGATATTGTCGTGTTGTTTTAAGGGCTGTTTTATGCGTGTATATTCTGGAAATTTAGTCACTGTTTATGCATGTTTAGATGTGGTAATTTCTAATGCATGTCCTAAAGGAATAAGGGTGTAGAAAGGTGTAGAAGAGCTTCACATTTCACCCTCGTTGTTGTTGGAATATGGACTATTTTCATGGACTGTTTTAGTAAGGATTAATGGGATGTTTTACGTGAGAAATAGGTGTGTGAATCACCTTGGTTGCTGTTTTGGTTGTGCCCTTAATTGGTTCTTGGTTATTGATGTTATTGACCCCGTTTGGAAGTTGTGGATAAGAGTATATATAGGGGAAGTGCTGCCCGAGTTTTTATATGAAAAGAAGACCATTATGTGGTATATGAATTAAACTAGTATTCATGAAGTTGATAGAAGTGTTATTGTTGTTAAGGTTGAAGTACCTATTTGAGACGTATTCTACTATCGTGTTGGTATAGCCGATAAGGTATGTGAACTATCCCTTTTTTTTTTTTATGTTCTACGTACGAAATATACCTGTGGTATTGTTTCATAATTTATTCTACTCTTAGAAGTTAAGGGGTATTCATGTTATTGATTCTATGCTAAAAACATGTCTAAGTTGTTCCTAAGTCCTTATTAAGGCATATGAGGAGATGTGATAATATTCATAAGAGTTCTTACTAAGCGTCGGCGTCGGTTCGACCTTGCTAATTTAAAGTAACTGATAAGTATCAAGCGTTGAGACTGTTTTAATAATAATTGGGTATGTTCTAATAGACGTGTTGAAATAAGCCATTGTAGCGTTATTTGAAAAAGGTATCGACAAACGATTATATCAAATGATTAGCACGCCATCTGCATAGAAACTAAGATATAACCAATTTGTTTTACATTTTCTAGTTCACAACTGATTAGAAAAGGTTTCATCATATAATTACTCACGACCTATATAAGTATTAATTAGGCAAATTCGGATCCGTTATCGCCAATCAAATACAAGATTATTGGAAATATTCGAGGTATGTGAAACTATCCTTTCTTCTTCTAGTATGATTCTTTTTATAAAATGAATGTACGGTGAACGTACATAGTACTTTTGGGTTCAAGTCCCTAATGATACATGATATGATAGTGCCTTTGAGTTTTCAAAAGATGATTTCAAAGTGATGTATGATATCATAGTACTTTGGTTTTCCTAAAATGAAAGTTGAGTTTTATAAAGTGAGTGTACGGCGGACGTACATAGTTTTATTGGATCCTAATCCTTAATGGTACATGATATGATGGTACGTTGGGTTTTCTTATAAAGAGAGTTCATTATATATGATTGGTACATGATATGTTGGTACCTTGGTTTTTCTAAAATGGAAGTTCATTAAATATGATTGGTACATGATATGTTGGTACCTTGTTTTTTCTAAAATGGAAGTTCATTATATATGATTGGTACATGATATGTTGGTACCTTGATTTTTCTAAAATGAGAGTTCATTATATATGATTGGTACATAATATGTTGGTACCTTGGTTTTATTCCATGGACTTGCTATTCGTGATGCGAGTGTAGATACTCATGCGGGTATAAAGACCCATGCGGGTTCGATTCCCACGAATAGTATATGTATATGAATATGACTCCACAGACAAGATTCGTAATGCGAGTACGAGATACTCAGTCTAGGTATATCATTCCATGGACCGACCTCCGTGATGTGAGTACGAGATACTCAGGCTAGGTATATGATTCCATGGACTCCGTGATGCGAGTACGAGATACTCAGGCTAGGTATATGATTCCATGGACATGCATCCATGATGCGAGTATAGATACCCAGGCTAGTATATATATGTATTATGATTCCATGGACATACATCCGTGATGCGAGTATAGATACTCATGCGGGTATAAAGACCCATGCAGGTTCGATTCCCATGAATAGGATATGCATAATGATTCTATGGGCAGGTGTCCCTGATTTTGACATGACTTCCATATTTTGAAAAGATACAGTTGATTTTATATTTTTAAAAGTACAGTTGACTTTCATTTTTTTATAAAGTACAGTGGTACAGTGGTACAATGATGCAGTGGTACAGTGATACAGTAGTACAGTGGTACAGTGATACAAGGTACAGTTGGATCTTATTTTACATGGCACTATTGGATCTGGTATTTGATTTTCATACTTGTTACTGTCATCTTTTGGCCAGTTATGATCTTATTTACTGTACTTTATGTTTGCATACTTGGTACCTTGTTGTACTGACCCCATTCGGAGGGCTGCGTTCATGCCCGCAGGTATAGGTACACTGTTTGGTGATCCTCGAGCTTAGGATCTTTGCTCAGCGTTATGGGATAGCTCCATTATTTCGGAGCTTAGTCATTTTGGTACAGGTCTTCCATTATGACTTATGTATATTCAGGAGTATGGCGGAGCCTTGTCCCGTCATAGTTACTGTATACTCTTAGAGGTCTGTAGTCATGTGTGGGTTGAACATATACAGTTGTAGTTCGTTTGGACTATTCTATGTAAAGTGACAGCCTTGTTGGCTTGCCTGTTTTTATTATATGAGTTATTCCTTAGCTTCCGCTTATTATGTGTGATGTTTGGGTAGAAGGGTGCCCAGGTAGGGCACCAGTCGCGGCCCGTCGATTCGGATCGTGACAGTGTGAATCAAAGCATGAAGGAAGTTCTTCAACTGACCATCAACTCAATCGCAATGACACGGTAAGTTCTTCACTCCCTTTCTCACTATGCATGGTTAGAATGATATAACTGGGTATGTACACACTTGTTTTTAAAGGATTTCGTGTATAGATTTTGGTGATTTCGGTGGTGTGTTGTGTGGGGGTGGGTGGTTTGAAAACCCGTAGATCTTGTTGAAATCGTGGTTTAATAGGTGTTAATTCATCATACATCCTTACACAGGGTTAGAAAGAGAATATTTTCAGTCTAAATAGGGGAAAATTTTGGGTTCTACCTGGGTTTTGGGCTGGGAACGATGACATCTCTCCCGCGGAACACGTACCGCAGAAGAAGGTCCGCTGATGTACAAGTGATTTGTGCAAAGGTGAACTAACGGGGAGCTTTGAATTTATGCGGGTGTGGACATACTTCTGCTGGAGTGGTCTCGCTCCCGCGACACCTGTTCTGTAGAAGCGGAACCTTAATAGGAAATTCCAAAATAGTAGTTTCGTATGGGTCGGCTCAGGTTAGTTTATGATGATTTCTTTAGCACATTAGGCACATAATAACATATTGCACATATATCCCACACCACACTAACTTAATTTGAATTAATATAGGTATAATTTGGTGAAAAATAGACCAGAACGAGAATGTGAATGTTGATCCAGCCCAAGAATTTATTGATGAAGGGGACAAAAGTGGTTATGACACCTTCCAATTCATGTCATGGGATCGAGAGCATCGATACTTCTCTAATTTAAAGGACAAAATGCTACTAAGGGAAAGAGAAATAAATATACACAATGTGGAAGAATGCATTCTCAAATTCTATAAGCATTTAGTAAGAATGGGTTGGACTTACTTTACCCCGAATCCTTGAAAACGAATAAGAATTGGGTGAGGGAAATCTATGCTAACCTCAAACGGGTGAGGTTTAGTGAGCTTGATCTAGAGATTATGATATGGGGCACTATGGAAGATTGGGGTTTCGGTGATCAATGCCCATTATAACCTGCCCAACCATCCCATGGAGGCTATGGAGGCAAATGATGTATGCCTGAATGGTGTCTAGTTTGTCTTGATACTGGTAGCAGAGAAGGAGAGGGGTAAGATTACTTGGGCCAACAAGAAGATCAGAATCAAGAACACATACTTCATTGTGGAGGCGATGAGGTGTCAATACATCATTGCCTGTAGGGTACGTCCATTGAGCAACACCAATAAGTGTGCGTATGTTCGCACCCTGATGATTTCTTGTATATTAGAGGATGTTCCAGTGAATGTGGGCTATCATATCATTCAGGAGTTGAGGGAATACTTGACCGAGATGGGATAAGTTTGATGTTTCCTTTCCTGATCACTGAGTTGTGTTGGAAGGCGGGGGTGCCGGATCGTCCTACTGATGACATGTCCTAATAAGGCCTTCCATTCATCATCGGGAGAGGGTAGTGCGGTCCAGAGTAAGAAGAGGAAGGTAGAGATGAATGTGGGTGTTGATGATGATGGAGAGGATGATGCTTCAGAGTCGCAACCATAGGGGCCCTTTGTTACTATAGGTTCTCAACTGCAGGATATCTGAGAGCAATTTGAGAGCTGATTATTGGACTCCCTAGGCCTCCCGCCGAGGCTTGTACTTTGGGTACCTCTGTTAGCTACTTCACTCAGGAGGAGATGAAACAATATTTAGATGCGCAAAAGGTCCTCAAGACTTCCGTTGTGCACTGAAGACTGCCTACACTGACATGGACAAAACTCATGATAAGCTTCCCCTGAGTTTCAACAAAGATAAGAAGAAGAGTAAGTCAAGGGGCGAGTTTCTGGTAATAGTGTGGAGAGGCATCAAGGGCCTATTCAAATTGATGAACCATAAGGGGCCACTTCTGGTCGGGGATGAGGATGATAATGAGAGATACTCATTCTAGACAGTTACTGAAGGTGGATCCAATAGAGATGGTAACAACATTGAGGGAGATGATGAGGTCTCGAGCTGGAGGCAGCAGGATTGAGCTCTTTCAGCACTTGGTTTTAGCCCTTGTCATGCCATATTTTAAGATATTTCTAGTTCATGGCTTTGGTGAACAATTGTGATATTTTTGTTTGGATGTTTATTTGTTATTTCTATTTCATTTTGCTTAATGGATGTTTGGAAATTTGTAGCTTGTTTTTATCTGCTTTGAATTGTTGTAGCATGAATTATATTTGCATATGTTGAATAAAGAAATAGGGCACACCTTACTAGTTTCTGCCCAGTTATTTTGCTGGCGTGATAAAATTATGTGTTGGCGCGGATACGCTAAAGCAAAAGAAACTTCATATAGGTGGACTCGGCTACCCTGACAAGGGTCCGCTTCTGCACGCTCTAGCTCACTTTGGCGAGCTTTATTCAAGGCACGATTAACTGCTTTGGTGAAAGGATCATTCGCAAGCGCGGTTCCACTAAGGCGGAGCATGGCCACCTAGGGGGTCTCAGAAAAATAACTAAGGTCATGCTCCTATGGCCCACCTATTGTTGGTGCAACTCCGCAGGAGCGGGAAAAAGTATGCTGGGGTGAAGTGCCTGAACCAGAACAAAAATTTCCAACTTTAAGCAAATACTCCGATTCCACTTGATACCGTTTGAACATGACCTCCACACATGATCCACTCCACTAGAGTGCCAAGATTAGATAAAAATTGGAATCGCTAGATACCAATTTAACTCAAGCAGATATCAAATTAAATGAGGTAGCATGATAGGAGTGAAAAAATAGAAGATTTTCTAAAATGTCTTATAGCCTCTCGAGGATGGGTACATATGTCTACGTACCTATCCGCTAACTCTACCAAACACTGTCCTTGTACTTGCGAGACCAGTGAACTTAGAGCTCTGATACTAATTATCATGATCCAAAATCTCATTTGTGTCGTGAGGGCATCTACACTAATCCGTAGGAGAACTACTAACCCTAAACATAGAAATATATGAATATAAATTAAATGCAGAAGGAGAGAAAAGATATATAACATAACAATACTCTTTTAATACTTTATATCATTCACCTAATACAATTTCTTACTACCCAAAACCTAGTGTCACTAGTACAAGGACTCTAATGTACAGTGGAATAAAAACATTAACAACAACACCACTCTAAATGAGAAGGGGTGGTCTGACTAGATGGAGACCAAGACTATCGAGAATGAATGGTCTGTCTTAAACCTCTCGTGCTCCAAGTTGCAATATGAAGTATATGTAGAGTTAATGATTGTTGGAAAAACATGTTACGTATTTAAGTATGAACTTGGGATAGAATACTTAGGTTTGTAATGTTGCTTGATTGTGGTTGTTGTCTTATTTGATTGGTGTCTCGTAGTCACGTGTATGATACTAGAATTCACCATATATAGAGGAAGGATTGATTCATTATTGACAGGATGTTATGTGTCCATGCGTGACACAATTGAATTGATATATTCTCATTCACATATAATTCATACATTCATGATCATACATTTGGATCGGATTGCGCGCCACAATTATATACATATATTGAACCGGGTTGCACATTCCAAAATATATATACATATATTGGATCGGACTGAATGTTCTACAATATATATTTATATTCGATCGGGTTGTGTGTCGCAACATGTACATAGACTTTGCGGGTCTCTCATGGGTCATGACTACCGAGACGTAGAGGTATTCCGCTGGGAGCGTGTGTGTATCATTGTATTGCATATGCATTCATATTTTCATATTCATACTTATTGGATTCAGACTTGGTATTTAAACTGTTAAGACTATCTTGGACTGTGTGGTGATTATATCTGATTGTGAGCATGTCTATATTTCAGTCTCTTACTTTATATATGTTATCTATCTATTTTCGGCCTATGATACTTACCGGTACATAGTGTTTATACTGATACTACCTTTCTGAATTCTTTTATACGTGCATAGTACGTGACAATGTCTACTTCCTCTCCTCATGACTGATTCCCGAGGCACTGTTGCCGAGCATATAGGGTGAGCATATGGACAGATCCGCAGCCCGGATGACTCTCTTATTTACTTGTCTTATTTTCCATTCTGAGATAGTATTATATTTGCAGACTATGTATTAGTATTCAGATTTATATTAATATAGTAGTGGATCTTGTACGACCCTAGACCAGATTCCCGAAGATTGATGTATTACTTTCGCACTATTTTTATCCATCTTATATGTATTATATGTATACGATGGTATTGTGTTTTACTTTATTAATGATTGAATTGTGATTAAGGGACGAGTTACCCTACCGGGTGGAAAAGATAGGTGCTCGCACGTTCCTCGATTTGAAACATGACAACGAATGTGTCTCAAGTATCACATATATTTGATAACCAGTATTCCTTCTACCAATAACCATAAGATCGTAAGGTCTACCAGAAATCATCACCGAATATATACAACACAAAATACACCTCAAGAATATGAATGAAAATGCAATGGAAATGATGTGTATGTATAAAATAGCCATATGTACCCGATATACACACACTCCTACTGTAGTTGTTACGTGATCCATGGGAGACTTATGAGGTCCATATACCCATAAGATCCGATCGGATCCCAACTCTGTGGTTGTAGTATCATCATCAGTCATCACTCTCGTATCATGTAAAATATTCAGTAACCAACTTTCAAGCCTCTTTATTTAGTATCTCAACAGTTCAGATGCCAAATATAATATGTATTAATAATATGTATATGAGTACACCATGCAACAACATAATCAATACAATCAGTATTATCAATTTCTTTTCAAATATTTAGACGAGATGTAGAGTGATAAATGCACAACATATCAAACCATAGAAAGATATTAACACGACTACAAGCCCAAATAACACGTAAATTCAGATACATTAGTTTATCATTTAAAAGTAGTGTGATGAGTAGACACATCAATCTCAACAATGAAGACAAGCCCAGATAATGGCGACAAGCCCAAATAATGACAAGAAGCCCAAATAGCAGCAGTCGAAATCAGCTTAAGGCTGATTCCCCAAATCGCCCATCTTTACATTTATACACTGGTACCCTCCCAAGCGTTCATCACAAATGCTAAGTGGGACCTCCAAACATGCCCACTACCCCTTAACATTTATAACTACTACGTACTTCAATCGAAGTTTACAAAAGAGAAATCGTAGCCTACCTCATCGCCGAGCGGGTGCCACGAACACCTAATCCTCTAAGTTCTTCTGAACTAGTGTTGGATGGTCATAACCCAAAAAAAAACACATGTCCTAGGTTATAACACATACAATCACACATAAGGCTATTTCTTAAAGCAATAACCGCTACCGGGCCCCAAAAGGAACTGTTAAGTTAAAAAGGAAGGAAATTTGGGCTAAAGGGCGATATCAAAATTTTACTTTAAAACGGTTCTCCCGAATTCATGAAGGCTAAAATGTCCACTAACGACTCACTCTAATGTCAATTTTATCAAGTTATCAAAAATCCACCATTGTATAAGAAACCCATTTTTCGATTCCATTTAGGAAATTAGTCATAAAACCCGAAAGTTCAATTTGGTAGTTGCTTCACTTTACTAATACATGTTTAAAATAAGAAAATCCACCCCAAGACTCTAGTTTTAGGTAATAAATTAAGTCTCCAAGATTTAATGGTTTTAACAACAAGGTCATCATCTCCACCCAAGTTTCCACCATTAATAATATAACTTAAAAGCATAAGAATCATAAATGGTGTTACACCCCGGAATTCCAGGATATGTTTATAAGGAACGTACGTAAGAACTAAAAAATGTTAAGATTTGAGACGAGTAAAAAATTATCGGAATTATGGAAATGTCGGAAAACGAAGTATTGCGACGAACGGGAGGGCAGCACGTGTCACCCCCCCCCTTAGTGGTCTTGGACGAAAATGACATGGTTAGAATGGTCATTTGACCATTATTAAGATGACCAAGTCTTGCAAAGACTTAAGCTTGACATTGTTGACTTAGTCAAGGCCACTTAGCTTGATCCTTGTGAAACTCATCCAAGCCATCCATATGTACTAATCTTGACCCTTCCTAGTGTTATTTAAGTATACTAGTAGCAAGACTTTGTCATTCTACACTTAGAAATTTTTTGAAATCTTGGTCTTGCTCTTTATGGAGCTCACGGCAATAAGGCCTCTTGGAGGAGGAAATTTTTCAATTGTTGTCCAATAATCCTCATACTTTAAACCAAGGTTCCTAAGGATATTGTAAGGGTATCTCAATAGAAAGATCCCGGAAAAGTGGCGTTTTCGTATTAGTCGCAAGGCGAAAACCTAAGGAGTTCTTCAACTTTGAAGTTGGAACTTGAAGAGAAGTTCTTCATAAGCTTCTAAGGGTTGCTTGGAGTGGATTGGAACGTCGAAAATATGAGCTAAAGTTGCTAAGGATCGACTTGTAATCTTGGATCATATTTGGGCTAAATGAGGTAATAATCTTCGTCTTACTTTTGTAATTGAAGATTCCATGTTATGATAAGTTAGAAATGATCATGTGATATGTGTTATGAAGATTGATAAGTGTTATGGAAGTTTAGAAGCTCAAATCCGAAAATGACATGTTGAGTCATTTGAAATTGAATTACAATTTGGTCGTTAACTAGAATCGTCGCATGTTATCTACTTGAAGATTATAGTTGCTATAATCTATTGCGGCTTTATAACATGTTGTACTAAACAACTTGGATTAAAAAGGAATTGGAAAAGACTTTGTAGTGATGTACCTCAAAGTTGCCGAATGTGACATAGTATGTTGGACTAGTTTGATATCAATTGTGGGGCGGAATTTTACACGTCTTGTAGGCGTGTAATCCCCTATTGTTAACTACATTGTTGAGCCTTAAATGTGGCGTCTTTGGTTATTGAATTTGGGCCTTGAAAAAGGTGGAAAAGTATGTAGAAACAAAGGAAGTGCTGTCCAATTTTCCGTAGAATTTAGTGACTTTGCACTTGGAATATTCTACGTTCGAAGTAAGAAGTTAATAGACATATTATGGTCATTATAGGTTGACATACTACGTACGACATATTGGACTTGGCAAGTGGATTGAACAGAAGAGGTATGTGGAACTTTCCTATATCTTGAGCATGAATAGTTGTAAATATATAGTACGGTAGACGTACGAGGTTTTGACGAATTTAGTTCGTTTGATATCCTTGGCTTATTTTAAGAATGTCCAAGTTGGTTGAGTTAGGGAATTAACTCACTTGTTTAAAAATATTAAGGATATCTTGATTTTCTAAAAGTTAAGGGACTTGAAGGATTTTAAAAAGTATATGATACTTGTTTCGTTTTAAAAGTATAAGTCTCTTAGATATAAGGAAGAATGTAATTGTCTAAAGTATAAAGCTAGTATAACGACTTTATGGGAAGTTGGTTATAATAGCTTTATGGAAAGTTAAAAAGAGTGGTTTACTCTAACTAATGTAAGTATGATAAATGACTTGAAATAATGAAAGACAAATTGATTTTAAGGCATCAATTGCTTAAGGTTTTAAAAGAAAGAAGTCACTTGATTTAGAAGCCTATAAACGTATTTCTAAAAGGTATTGTGACTTGTCTTGAAAAGTAGTTATGACTTGATACTACGGTTATTAGTATCTTGGAAGTTTTATATGAAAAAGAGTCATTTTAAAAGATTAGAAGTACGTAGTACTTTGGGTTAAATTCCCGGATTTTTATAATGACATGTTAGTGCCTTAAGTAAACTAAAATGAGAGTGTATATGAATAAGGCTAATAAGAAGTTAGGGGGATTTCTTAACTTGCTTATGTTATGTATGATAAGCCGGTAGTGCTTATGTTATGTAGGATAAGCCGGTAGTGCTTATGTTATGTATGATAAGCCGATAGTGCTTATGTTATGTATGATAGCCGATGGTGCTACTTTATGTTATTCTTACGGGGTAAAGCCCCGGGTTACTACTTAATTCCATGGATTTGCTACCAATGATGCGAGTGCGACGTTTGTACTCATTGCGGGCCCATCGGGCCCAAGCGGGTGAAATAGTCCTGTGCGGGTGAAATAGTCCTATGCGAGGAATACCTCATGCGGGTCCACACGACCTATGCGGGCGGATACAGCCTATGCGAGGAAGTTACCTCATTGCGGGTCCACAGGACCTATGCGGGTGAAATAGTCCCAGGAGTAGGATTGCTTAATGATACTACGGGCGGGTGGCCCTACTTTGATCATGAGCCTCCTATTTTTATGCAGTAAAGTATACTCTTGTTTACTCTCATTTTTAGTAAGGCACAATGTACTGTTAATTGAGTTATCATACATGTCTCCAGTTTTATTTTGGACTTATGATTTCATTACAGTACTTTCAGTTTCACATATTTTGTACATGTTGTACTGACCTCCTTCGGGGGGCTGCGTTCATGCCGCATGTAGAGTATACAGGTTGTTGATCCTCACTTTTAGGATCACTGATTCAGCTGTTGAAAAGCTCTATTACTCCGGAGGCTTATCCCTGGTATTGTCGGTTGTTGTACATTCAGGGGTATGGCGGGGCCCTGTCCCGTCACAGTTGTTATTCTTAGAGGTCTGTAGTCATGTCTCGTGGATTTGGGTTGTAAAGAAAGAAAAAGAGTTGTACCGTTTTATTTATGGATTTTGTATATTTTTACGGAAGGTGGCCTCATCGGCTAGCCTGTTGGTATTTACTGTTTAAGTATTTATGAGTTTTATATGTTCCGCTGCTATTCTCTGATGTATACCTGTAAGGGGTGCCCTACCTCGCGGGCCCGGGGTTGGGTCATGACAAAAGTGGTATCAGAGCAGTTAGTCCTCGAAAAGTGTCTACAGACCGTGTCTAGTAGTGTCTTGGTTATCGGTGTGTTGTGCACCACATCTATAACCAGGAGGTTGCAGGAAATTTAGGATTGGTTTCCATTCTTCTCACTCTGAGATCGTACGGTAGAGCTGTGTTGTTAGGGTCGTCTCTCCCTAACGAGTTATGTTTATTGCAACTACGAGAAAGGCAACAATGACCCAGGAAAGACTATATGGATTGCGTATCCAGGTTGGTAGTAATTGTGGTATAGTTGGTATTGTGACATACAACTATACAGATTTATGTATGAGGGTCAGACGCGTGTTGCCTAGAAAGATTTTAAGATTACCAGGATTTGGTAAGGACTAAATAAATACCGGGAAGGTATGAACATTTAATGAACTCTCATCAAGGTTTTACGTGCTAATTTGAGATAATTAGGAGATGATGAGCTGTCTGAGAAGGAAATGGACCCTTAAGAAGTTTAATTAAGGGACTTAATGGAAGACTATGTTAATAGATTAAGCTACGTGGTATGATTAAGAGAATGGTACGGGTAAGATCCGTATGGAGTAAGTATGGTTGTTGTGGTCAAGACAACATGATTATGGTATTATGAGACCTTTACGGGGGGACTGATAAGTTAGGCTTGGAGCATGGAAATTGTGAGCCTAAGAATGTTGATAACCACCGAGACCTTAGGTATATAAGGCCTTCTCGGGTAGTAAAAAGTTAAGTCAGACCAAGGGTAAGAGTTAAGTACGACGCCGAGTCGGGTTGAGGACCTATTAAGGGTCGCCCCATAGCCTGAAATGGAATGGGATCAGTTGATAGTAGTCCCGCTACGTGACAGGGTCACGAGGGTACAAGCCCGAGTCTAGTTAATCGTTTTACGGGTTCGTGGACGCATTCCACCGGAACCAGGTTGTGAGAGCCGAAAATGGCCTTATATTGTTTAACTTAGTAACTCCAAGATTGGAGGCCGACTTTATTATAGAAGTTATGTACGTAAGCTAGAATAAGTTTGGAAGTACGGAAAAGAGTACGACCGGTAAGGAAGTGAGCAACCAAGTGTGAAAGAAATAGAGCCTGAAGCCATGAGAACCTTTCGAGGTGACTACACCCGTGAGTGTTGGGTGGTAGCTGAGCGGGTAGATAATAATTGCCGGTAACGATACAGTCGTTGGACCCTAGCAGACCTAGCAGAGTTGTTATGACAGACGTTGAGGTCATTATGAGTACAGGTCAGTTGGCCTTTTGTTATGCCAACGTTGACTGCAGAGAGAGATTGGTTCGGTACCAGTTTTCCAGTAAAACGGTTATCGGGTGGAAAGGAAGGGAAGTGGTGGTAACCAGTGAATTATCCTTCATTCTTTGACATCGTTGATTTTAATAAGCATGTACGACTTGTGCATTTGAGGCAAATTGACGCAGAAAGTAAGTAACACTTGAATTTGAAGAAATTTATGTTAAGTGCCCTTGGAGGTACTTGGAGTTGGTTGGTGTGGCGGTCAGGGCCACGACCTTCCGGATAATTTCAGTAAAGCGCGCAAGCGAGGATAAGTTAAGTACGAGGGCTGCTCGGAAAATGTAAGACATCGTCGAGGTTTTAAAATATATACGATTAGGCGAGCGCTTGTTGATTAAGCTTTTGTAAGGGAGATAAGTTCTCCCCCCCGCGTAAAAGGATAGTTTTACATATTATGGGGTTATGTGCACCCATGTTATTAGACGAAGGATAGGAGATCGTAAGGTCTTGATGATCGTCAAGCCAAGTTACGCTTTTAGATAACCGTGGGAAAAGTATTGTGTTGAGGTACTTAGAATGACGTTTAAATGGTCGAGGAAGTGTCGTAAGATATAAATGCAGTAGTACGCATGTATGAAATCGCATTTACGAATCAAGATAGAAATACTTTTGCTAATAATAAGCATAAGGAAGGGTTATGACCAGAATGATAAAAGAGAATACAACTGTGGTTATGTGAGTTGCACAAGATATGATTACCCCAGACTAGTGTAAAAACCATTAGTAGATGATGGGCAACAAGAACACCTCGAGGAAAGGTGGTAATATCTGTACTGACGAGAAAGATAGTAGGAAGATACGGAGGGGTAAGGGACCCCAGGACCACTTGAAATGAATTATAAAGGAAAGACGAGTAGACACTCGAACGATAAGAATTCTTGACAAGTCATTGGTTTATGTAATACCGTGAATTGAGGTTGAACACCTGACTATAAGCTCTACGAGCTGGGAAAGAATAATCGGGTTACGACTTGACGAGATCAAGGAAATCCCCCCCCCCCTAAATTGTGTTTGACAGGAAGTCTTAGCCATGAGGCAAGCAAAGGAATCAAATCTAAGTATGGTGACCAGGTTTGGTTGCAACAGAGAAAAGGAAACAGGAACCATAATCGAGAGTAAGGATGCCAGATATTTCGCAAGAATAGGAAAGGCTTCCAGTTATTGGAAGATAAGTTGACCACGACTACAGTTCTAACCCCTCCTGAAAGACTAGAGGGTTAGGTTATTATTGTAACACTTTGGGGTGTTGGGCTAGGTTGTGTGCTGACGTAACACGATAAGGTTAGAGCCTATGTTTCTCGGCGGTTAGGGAATCATGAAAGTAATTACGTTACTCACGATTTAGAGTTGGCGGCAGTGAATCGTGCCTTGAAGAATTGGAGGCAGTTTGTATCTAGAGTTCGTGTGGACATTTATGCAGACCACAAGAGCCTCCGGTATATCTTCAGACAGAGGCAGCTGAATTTGCGACAGAGACAGTGGTTAGAGTTACTCAAGGATTGCGATGTTGATATCCTATACCACCGGGGAAAGCCGAGACAGTTACATATGCTTTTAGTCGTGGATCTATGGGTAGTCCGCCGACGGGCAGCCGACAGATGTGACGCGTCCGTGAGATTCATCAGCTACCGAGCCGAGGGGTTCGATTATTTGTTTCCAAGGTTAATGAAGGTTAGATCCGAGAGGTTGCCGAGTCTTCCTTCGCCGAGGAGGTAAAGAGGCAATAGTATGAGGATCCAGTTATGATACGGTATCGAGATACGGCTCTCCGAGAAGGGAAGAGCCTGTTTGAGTATCACCGGATGAGTGCTGTGATATAAGGATAAATTATGTGTACCCGGTGCTGCAGGACTAGTCAACAGGTTTTAGGGGAGGCACGCAGTGCTTTTGCTCTAATTGTTCGGGGTCGACTAAGTTGTGTCGTGACCTCAGATATTTGTATTAGTAAGATGGCCTGAAGAGGGACGTAGCAGAGTTGTTGCTTGATGTCTGAATTAGTAGCAGGTCAAGGTTGAACACCAGGAGCCCAGTGGGCTATTACAGACGATTGAAATCCCAACTTAGATTTGAGAGGTAATTTAATATGGATCTTGTTACAGGGTGGCATCGTACTCAGAGGAAGTGCGACTCCCTGGGGGTCATGGTAAATAGGCTGGCGAAACCAGCCGTGTTCTTCCGGATTGGGACCACTTACTCGGCTGAGGTTTATGCTAGCTTGTATAGCAGGGGGATTGTGAGACTGCATGGGGTTCCTACGTTTATGATGTCAGACAGATGAGCTCGATTACGGATAACTTCTGGAGGTTCTTCAGAAGGGATTAGGGACACAGGTGAGTCTCAGTATTGCATTATACCCTCAGACCGACGGGCAGGCAGATCGTACTATCCAGGCACTTGAGGATAGGTTGCGGGCCGATGTTATTGATTTCAGAGTTAGCTGGAAGAATTATTTGCCTCTTGTTGGGTTACATACGATAACAGATACCCTTCCAGTATTTCGGATGGCCCTGTATGAGGCCTTGTAGGTAAGAAAGTGTAGATCGCCGATTAGTTGGTTCGACGTAGGCGAGGTTCAGTTATTTGGTCCAGACTTGTTCAGCAGGCGGTGGATAAGGCGAAGCTTATCCAGGAAAGATTATTGTAAGCTCAGAGTCGATAAAAGCTCTATGCAGATAACCGACGTTTACACATGGGGTTCAGGTTGATATTTTAGTATGAGTATTGTTATGTGGCCTCGTGTGGTATTATTGGTATGTAGGGGTTGTAAGGAGACTAGGTCGCTATCTTTAAGTTTGACTCCCAAAAGAACATTCGGGGACGAATGTTTCTAAGGGGGGAATAATGTTACACCCCGGAATTCCAGGATATGTTTATAAGGAACGTACGTAAGAACTCAAAAATGTTAAGATTTGAGACAAGTAAAAATTTATCGGAATTATGGAAATTTTGAAAAACGAAGTATTGCGATGAACGGGAGGGCGACACGTGTCACCCCCCCCCCCTTAGTGGTCTTGGACGAAAATGACATGGTTAGAATGGTCATTTGACCATTATTAAGATGACCAAGTCTTGCAAAGACTTAAGCTTGACATTGTTGACTTAGTCAAGGCCACTTGGCTTGATCCTTGTGAAACTCATCCAAGCCATCTATATGTAATAATCTTGACCCTTCCTAGTGTTATTTAAGTATACTAGTAGCAAGACTTTGTCATTCTACACTTAGATTTTTTTTGAAATCTTGGTCTTGCTCTTTATGGAGCTCACGGCAATAAGGCCTCTTGGAGGAGGAAAATTTTCAATTGTTGTCCAATAATCCTCATACTTTAAACCAAGGTTCCTAAGGATATTGTAAGGGTATCTCAATAGAAAGATCCCGGAAAAGTGACATTTTCGTATTAGTCGCAAGGCGAAAACCTAAGGAGTTCTTCAACTTTGAAGTTGGAACTTGAAGAGAAGTTCTTCATAAGCTTCTAAGGGTTGCTTGGAGTGGATTGGAACGTCGAAAAGAGGAGCTAAAGTTGCTAAGGATCGACTTGTAATCTTGGATCATATTTGGGCTAAATGAGGTAATAATCTTCGTCTTACTTTTGTAATTGAAGATTCCATATTATGATAAGTTAGAAATGATCATGTGATATATGTTATGAAGATTGATAAGTGTTATGGAAGTTTAGAAGCTCAAATCTGAAAATGACATGTTGAGTCATTTGAAATTGAATTACAATTTGGTCGTTAACTAGAATCATCGCATGTTATCTACTTGAAGATTATAGTTGCTATAATCTATTGCGGCTTTATTACATGTTGTACTAAACAACTTGGATTAAAAAGGAATTGGAAAAGACTTTGTAGTGATGTACCTCAAAGTTGTCGAATGTGACATAGTATGTTGGACTAGTTTGATATCAATTGTGGGGCGGAATTTTACACGTCTTGTAGGCGTGTAATCCCCTATTGTTAACTACATTGTTGAGCCTTAAATGTGGCATGTTTGGTTATTGAATTCGGGCCTTGAAAAAGGTGGAAAAGTATGTAGAAACAAAGGAAGTGTTGTCCGATTTTCCGTAGAATTTAGTGACTTTGCACTTGGAATATTCTACGTTCGAAGTAAGAAGTTAATAGACGTATTATGGTCATTATAGGTTGACATACTACGTACGGCATATTGGACTTGGCAAGTGGATTGAACCGAAGAGGTATGTGGAACTTTCCTATCTCTTGAGCATGAATAGTTGTAAATATATAGTACGGTAGACGTACGAGGTTTTGACGAATTTAGTTCATTTGATATCCTTGGCTTATTTTAAGAATGTTCAAGTTGGTTGAGTTAGGGAATTAACTCACTTGTTTAAAATATTAAGGATATCTTGGTTTTCTAAAAGTTAAGGGACTTGAAGGATTTTAAAAAGTATATGATACTTGTTTCGTTTTAAAAGTATACGTCTCTTTGATATAAGGAAGAATGTAATTGTCTAAAGTATAAAGCTAGTATAACGACTTTATGGGAAGTTGGTTATAATAGCTTTATGGAAAGTTAAAAAGAGTGGTTTACTCTAACTAATGTAAGTATGATAAATGACTTGAAATAATGAAAGGCAAATTGATTTTAAGGCATCAATTGCTTAAGGTTTTAAAAGAAAGAAGTCACTTGATTTAGAATCCTATAAACGTATTTCTAAAAGACATTGTGACTTGTCTTGAAAAGTAGTTATGACTTGATACTACAGTTATTAGTATCTTGGAAGTTTTATATGAAAAAGAGTCATTTTAAAAGATTAGAAGTACGTAGTACTTTGGGTTAAATTCCCGGATTTTTATAATGACATGTTAGTGCCTTAAGTAAACTAAAATGAGAGTGTATATGAATAAGGCTAATAAGAAGTTAGGGGGATTTCTTAACTTCATTGTCACGACCAACCTGCCCGTGATCGTGCCTTACCCCGCACCCTAGTGATACAACATCGAGTAATCAATGAACATAAAACAAGACATGAAAATATTATGAAGTAAGAAACGAGAACGAGAAACTTGCCTTACGCATATATATAAATCAATTTTAAAACCGAGCTACATCCCATTACAACTCGCCACAACGATTACTGCACCTCTAAGAATGATACGACAATAATGGCGGACAGTTCCGCCATACCCCGAATGTAAATACCTACAACGCATGTGGACTATACCACCGATAAGCCTCCGAGAAACGAGCTTCCCATACGCTGAATCGTGACCCCGAGAACTAGGATCAACGATCGTGTACTCAACTCGCAGATTTAACGCACTTCGGGCGAGGTCAAGATAACAGTACCAAGTATGTGAAATCAAAATATCGTAAATGAAATCATAATAGTCTATAAAGCAGAGACATGTATGATAACCAAACTACGATTCACAATAAATAGGCAAATATGTCAAGTCGTGACTCACGCCCTCAAAGTCATCACTCAAATGTAGCTATGGGTCTCACGCCCATAACATCAATCATGCCCGTGGAATACCTTCCTCACTGCCGGCAATTTATGATATAAAAGCACCAAGAAATACACATGAACACCAGGTCCCACCTGTCCTAATAAAACGAAGACAGGTAAATGCGAAGGCATAACCGACTACTAACACCCACAGACTAACAGTGGTCATAAATCAGATCATGATATCTGTCTGACCGTCACATGATCGGCCGTCACCGCTCGCAGATCAAATGCGCGCGCCTAGCCTGAACTCTCCGCAGATCCGCATAGGCCAACCTCATAGGCCCGCATGAGGTATTCCTCGTGATCGAGGGTAGCTACTCCAAGCATCGCCCCGACCCGCAGTCCGCATGGCCACAGAGACCGCATGACCACAAGGGCCGCAAACTAACCTGGAACTCCCGTAGTTCCGCATGGATCCCTTGGACCCGCATGAGGTATTCTCGAATCATGGTCCCAGACCGCCTGAGTCTACCCCGCATCGGAGGGCAGCTTAACCTCCGGAAATAAGTCAAGCGAGTGGTACAATACCAACATAACTACTGATAGTCAAACAACTTTAAGCGCGATGAGGAAAACCCCTTTACACTAACATCACAAGATACTAACACACGTAGCATCCTAGCATGTTTACTTATCAATCAACAAGAAAGTATTACAAGGCTATCACAAACCAACACAATCAAGTTATACACACAAGGTACTTTCTACTATATGTCAACAAGTTCGGGTTTTTATCCCCAAAGTATTTCATACATTAACTCTTTAAAAGATACGTTACGTTTACAAAAGTCACACAATACCCGTAGTATATGAAAATAGAGTGATTATCTTTTGAAGTAAATCAAAACACTTCTCTTCATAAAATCAAGTAACAACATTCTTTTCCAAATGTTTCAAGTTTGCCTAATTTCAATTACTCAAGTTTCTCATTTTCAAAGGTTTCAGTAGTTCATAACTTTAATCACTTAATGATATAATTCTCCCTTAAAAGCAATTTGAGAAACATATGTCTGATACGTGAGTAGGTTATTCTTGTTTATAACAATCTTATTTAAGCAGCCATGATCTAGGAAATGTAACGTCATTTTGTCTCATCTTAGTTTCTATGCAGATGGAAGTTTCTCCGGTTTTAATAATACTTAATCACAAACATTTCCTTTTATTAACGCCGCAGTGGTTTGTCGATACACATTCGATTTCGAACTCAAGAAACATTCTTAAGCCGTTATACCTAACTTCCCATAAAGCTAGTATAACTCTTAAGTTTTCAAAAACTAAGTATTACTCTTCTTTCAAAACGATTCAAAAATCTTTTGAAATACTTCAAGTTCTTTATTATCACATAACCAGCCAGTTATAGTTCAAATCAGTTACCTTATAAAAACCATAAGTATTTTCTTATATACATAAAGCTGTTATAACTAACTTCCCATAAAGCCGTTATAACACTTTATGTTTTAGACCAATCAAATACATTTAACACACGACGTCACCGCACTACATAGTTACACGCATATCATGCTAGAAGAGATAGGAAGAGGTTCACATACCTCGCGACGATTATCGACTAATAGCAAAACGCCCAAGTACCTCAAACCGCTCGGCTACTCCTTAAGCCAAGTAGATCGCGCCACGCATGGTACTTCAACCTATAAGGCCACAAGGCGCTTATTAACATCTAGGTCTAATCGTAGAACATTCTACGTAAATTTCGACAAAGACTTCCCCGCAACAAACAGAAATCTCCTCCTCTATCTGGGCCGACTACCAAGCCAACCGCGGGGTGATACGACTAATCCGGACGTGCACAATTCTACCTCACAGAAAAGCTACACAAGTCTACTATAATACAAATTCTATGTAATTACAGTCAAGATTTCTTCTTTCAAAAGGTTTCTTATTATTCAGTGCTTAAGTCAAAAGACATTGCCGATAACTACGTTCAGTTCTATATAGAGTATACTTCAACTATATATTCCTACAACATGTAATTTCCAATTACAATAGAAGGTCAAGAGTGTTTACCTCGATAAGCCCAAAATTATCCGAGTTTAAATGTCGATCCTGAGCAAGGTTTAGCTCCTACTCACAAGGCCCGACCCTCTCCACACAACCCTTAGAAGTTCTAACCAACTTCTACTTATTACTCCAACCAACTATGGAGATTTTCCTGTGGTTTCGGTTTTGTGACTAAGGGAAGTATAATAGTATTTCTGGCTTTTCAGATAAGTATAACCTTAGAATACTACAAGGTATACTGGCTAAGGTAATTTGGGCATTATAACAATACTTTTGAGAGTATTTCTACCAAGAGTGGTATTTATACGAGACAACACCATAAGGGAGTGGGTATACCTCGCCTACCCCACTGTGGGGTACTCTCGCCGAGTGGGATGGGCTCTCGGCCAAGAGGGCCTCACAAGGGGGAAGACGAGAACACCACTCAAAGGGAGGGAGGATTTTAACACTTAGGAAATTTTAGGAATGGATGAAGAAGTCTTCCAAAGGGGGGGTATTTATAGGTCTAGCAAAGGCCAACCAATGACCAAGATCATGCCAAGTGCATAGCAAGTGTAGGGCCAAGATCATGCCAAGTGCACCTTATCCATCTACCACCAAAATATCCTACCTACTACTTGACAAAAACCCACCCATTTCGTCCACCCTTGACCGCCCAAGTCCTTCCAATGAGAGGGTGACAAGTGTCACCCTCTTGTTGGTCCAAAATGTTTCGTCTCTCGGAAAAATCCGCAAAAATTAAAAATGACATAGCCGGAATTTTCCCTACGAAAGCTGTGGAAACGCTTTCAAAAACGACTATAACCGGGTGTTGTGAACAAAAATAATTCTGCCAAGCATTATTTAAAAGTTCAAATTTTCTACGCACGCCCCACGTACATACCGGAAATACGGGGTATAACATTCTCCCCTCCTTAGAAACATTCGTCCCGAATGTTCTTTCTAAGTCTCAAAACAAACATGCGCCAGTATAGTCTTCACTACTATACTTACGAGAACAATCCTGCCACACATGGCCACAGAAACACCCGCGCAAATACCTCCATCCAAGTCCACGAGGAAACACCTCTAACATTACCACAAACACCTCTCTCCGGGGTATAAAATATACTTCCTTCGCACCTTCTCCTTCCAAAAGAAATGATCACATCTATGCTCGCCATACATGCTCGCTTCTCCCTTTACTCGTCGTGATACCACTTTTGTCACTTTGCCGCGAGGTTCTAGTGTCACTCCGGCGACCTAACAAATGGTACCGGACTGCATGCGATCCCTGAGGTCGCCGTGACACTCGAACTCTTACCACATTTCGATCATCGTCGCTTTCCAAAACTCGGTTACTATCTCTAACGTGGTCATCATTAATCGGGAACACTGATGGATCTCCGATACTTTCCGATCATAACAATACGAAAGATCGGACGCATCGCCTCCTAAGTCGGACGGCAAATGCTAACATATAGCAACCCGCCTATTCTTCACATGAACTCAAAAGGCCCAAAGTAACTCGCTAAATTCCTCTGCTTTCCAAAACTCGTCACACCCAACCCGGTGGTACTTTCAAGAGGACCGACCATCAACTGAACTCTGGCGTCGTCGCCGATTATCCGCACGATTTCTCCGAGCCGCGAACCTCTTCTAGACAAGCTTTACCCTATCCACGATCACCGGAATGCTCTCAACCAACTATCCGAATCTTGCCAACATCGAACCAATCGACCGACGACTTACACATCCGCCCTACAAGGCTTTATAAGGCGACATCCGAACACCGAAATGGTAGCTTAAACACTCCTCCACAGAGACAACAATCCCCACAACTACCCCGAAATCCACACACCGCCCGGTGGCGAACGCGATTCTGAGACTCACTGAGTTCTTAACCACGCTTGGTAAAACTTCCAGAACAAAACAGCCGCACTGGCTCCACCGTGCGTCATAAGGTGAAGGTAGGCACCGTGCAGCCTTACAACATTTCGATAAATCAACGCCGCCGAGTAAACGCCTCGACCGAAAACCACGATGGGCTGCCCCATCGCCCGACCATCGGTCGAACGCATCCACGAACTCGTCTGGTTAACTAAACTTGGGCCTAACACCTCGTGACCTACCACCCGGGCGACCACCACAAACTGACCCCACCACCATACATGTCGCGGTTGACCCGCAACGTGGCCTCAACCCGACCCAAGAACGCCGCAAAACGCTAGCTCCCAAGGAAAATCTCACTAATCATGTTACGAAAACCTAGCGGTCTTCTTAGCTCACTACCCTCTTTCATTCCACACTACTCAGGGACTTATCCCATAAACATAGCTCACGTGCACTATGCACTCCTATAAGGGTCAAACATAAACATACGTCTTTTACTCGAGATGGCCTTACCTCTAAGGTCTCTACGTATAAAGCTCTAAGGCTCACACTTCCTCTATCCCCCAAATCTTACTCGGTTAACTAACCATGATTTCTAATCACAATTAACACACTGCTATCAAAACATAGCACTTAAGATATACTCATCTTATCACACAATACCAATCTCTAGAGGGTTAAGGATATACTTGTATCTACTGCTTCACTCCCCTTAGTCGTCTAATCAAATCTACCTCGTAGGCGATACCAGTGGAAGGTGACGAACTACCCATCGATCCCGAAGGCTAAGTCCTCCTACTAGGTCACCCATTCGACACGGTTCGACGGCCGCCGCAAGAAACAAGCATCAACAAAGATGACATTCCCGACGACGCCGCCACACGGTGAACACCGGAAAAAAACGAATCCGCCGCCGAGCCTACGTGTAGTCGTGGAACCAAAATTCGAGTTCGACCAACTCCTGCATACCCCGAACGCCCCGAACCCCGCGAGGACCTCTCCGCACTAGTGGATGTGCATAATCTAATCCACGCGTAGACGACTCGCCTCGAAAGTTACTAAAGGACCTTGCCGCTCGCCTCTTCTCGTCGCCCTTCGTTAACCCGTCGATCTCTACGCTTGGCTCGCCGCTGACAAGCCCGCATCGTGCCATGCTCAAGCCTAATCAAGAATTACTCTTGCACAACCCTTTCTAAGATATTCATCAAGACTCGCAGACATCGGTATACTCTCCGTAGTCAAATCCATAGCTAGTAACAGGTTGTCTTTTCGCAATCTATATTCTCTGCTTCCGATCGTGGAACCGGTTCAAATGTCGTGGGCCGCAGAGGGAATCGCTGCCGCGTGCTAAACTCTCTGGGCCGCGACGAGCATAACTCCCGAACGAAGCACCTAACTCGGTGATGGTTGGGCTGGCCCTCGTAACCTCTCGAACTCTACTCGCAGCCTTCCTCGACCGCCGCCTCCCGGGCCCGGTTTGCCCTACGCGAGGCATAGCGGTAGGAAAGAAATACGTGAGAGGGTCCAACTTACAACACGGCTTCAAGGCACGATCTCGAGTGAGAAGAATAGAAACCAATCCTAAATATCCTATAGCCTCGCGATTATTGTGGTGCACAACACACCGATAATCAAGACTTCATCGATACGGTCTGTAGACACTTTCCGAGGATTAATCGCTCGATACCACTTTTGTCACGACCGAACCCGCGTGGATCGTGCCTTACCCGCACCCTAGTGATACAACATCGAGTAATCGAACATAAAACAAGACATGAAAATATTATGAAGTAAGAAACGATGTCGGAGAAAACTTGCCTTACGGCATATATATAAATCAATTTTAAAACCGAACGATACATCCCATTACAACTCGCCCACAACAAGATTACATGCACTTAAGAATGATACGACAACAATGGCGGACAGGCCCCGCCATACCCCGAATGTAAATACCTACAACGACAGGGACTATACCATCGATAAGCCTCCGAGAAACTAACTTCATACGTCGAATCGTGACCCGAGAACTAGGATCAACGATCGGTGTACCTCAACTGCGCAGATTTAACGCAGCCCCGGGCGAGGTCGAGACAACAGTACCAAGTATGTGAAATCAAAATATCAGAAATGAAATCATAATAGTCTATAAAGCAGAGACATGTATGATAACCAAACTACGCCACAATAAATAGGCAAATATGTCAAGTCGTGACTCACGCCTCAAAGTCATCACTCAAATGTAACTATGGGTCTCACGCCCATAACATCAATCATGCGTGGAATACCTTCCTCACCGCCAGTTTATGATATAAAAGCAACAAGAAATACACATGAACACCAGGTCCCACATGTGACCTAATAAAACAGTACAGCCAAAGTACGAATGAATAACCGACTACTAACACCAACAGTACTAACAGGGTCATAAATCAGATCATGATATCTGTCTGCATCGCCACATGATCGAAGCCGTCACTCGCTCGCAGATCAAATGCGCGTCTAGCCCCGAACTCTCCGTAGATCCGCATAGGCCAAACTCATAGGCACGATTGATGTATTCCTCGCATCTAGGGTAGCTACTCCCAAGATCGCCCCGACCCGCACCGCATGGCCACAGAGACCGCATGACCACGCGGCCGCAAACTAACCTCGAACTCCCGTAGTTCCGCATGGATCCTCGACCCGCATGAGGTATTCTCGAATCATGGTCCTGCATCACCGAGTCTACCCCGCGTCGGAGGCGCAACCTCCGGAAATAAGTCAAGGTGAGTGGTACAATACCAACATAACTGATAGTCAAACAACTTTAAGCGCAGTCGAGGGGAAAACCCCTTTACACTAACATCACAAGATACTAACACACGTAGCATCCTAGCATGTTTACTTATCAATCAACAAGAAAGTATTACAAGGCTATCACAAACCAACACAATCAAGTTATACACACAAGGTACTTTCTACTATATGTCAACAAGTTCGGGTTTTTATCCCCAAAGTATTTCATACATTAACTCTTTAAAAGATATGTTACGTTTACAAAAGTCACACAATACGTAGTATATGAAAATAGAGTGATTATCTTTTGAAGTAAATCAAAACACTTCTCTTCAGAAATCAAGTAACAACATTCTTTTTCAAATGTTTCAAGTTTGCCTAATTTCAATTACTCAAGTTTCTCATTTTCGAAAGGTTTCGTAGTTCATAACTTTAATCACTTAATGATATAATTCTCCCTTAAAAGCAATTTGAGAAACATATGTCTGATACGTGAGTAGGTTATTCTTGTTTATAACAATCTTATTTAAGCAGCCATGATCTAGGAAATGTAACGTCATTTTGTCTCATCTTAGTTTCTATGCAGATGGAAGTTTCTACTGGTTTTAATAATACTTAATCTGTCAAAACATTTCCTTTTATTAACGCTGCAGTGGTTTGTCGATACACATTCTGATTTCCGAACTCAGTAAAACATTCTTAAGCCGTTATACCTAACTTCCCATAAAGCTAGTATAACTCTTAAGTTTTCAAAAACTAAGTATTACTCTTCTTTCAAAACGATTCAAAAATCTTTTGAAATACTTCAAGTTCTTTATTATCACATAACCAGCCAGTTATAGTTCAAATCAGTTACCTTATAAAAACCATAAGTATTTTCTTATATACATAAAGCTGTTATAACCAACTTCCCATAAAGCCGTTATAACACTTTATGTTTTAGACCAATCAAATACATTTAACACACGACGTCTCACCGCATTACATAGTTACACGCATATCATGCTAGAAGAGATAGGAAGAGGTTCACATACCTCGCGACGATTATCGACTAATAGCAAAACGCTCCAAGTACCTCAAACCGTCGGCTACTCCTTAAGCCAAGTAGATCGCGCCACGCATGGTACTTCAACCTATAAGGCCACAAGGCGCTTATTAACATCTAGGTCTAATCGTAGAACATTCTACAGAAATTTCGACAGCACCTCCCCCCGCAACAGCGTAAATCTCCTCCTCTATCGGGGCCGACTACCAAGCCAACCAGGGGGGGGGGTTATACGACTAATCCGGACGTGCACAATTCTACCTCACAGAAAAGCTACACAAGTCTACTATAATACAGTCCTATGTAATTACAGCAAGATTTTCTTTCGAAAAGGTTTCTTATTATTCAGGCTTAAGTCAAAAGACATTGCCGATAACTACGTTCAGTTCTATATATAGTATACTTCAACTATATATTCCTACAACATGTAATTTCCAATTACAATAGAAGGTCAAGAGTGTTTACCTCGATAAGCCCAAAATTATCCGAGTTTAAATGTCGATCCTGAGCAAGGTTTAGCTCCTACTCCGTGCGCTCCGACCCTCTCCACACAACCCTTAGAAGTTCTAACCAACTTCTACTTATTACTCCAACCAACTATGGAGATTTTCCTTAGGGTTTCGGTTTTGTGACGGAAGGGAAGTATAATAGTATTTCTGGGCTTTTCGTATAAGTATAACCTTAGAATACTACAAGGTATACGGCTAAGGTAATTTGGGCATTATAACAATACTTTTGAGAGTATTTCTACCAAGAGGGGGGGTATTTATACGAGACAACACCATAAGGGAGGGGGGGTGTATACTCGCCCACTCCCACTGTGGGGTACTCTCGCCAAGTGGGATGGGCTCTCGGCCAAGAGGGCCTCACAAGGGGGAAGACGAGAACACCACTCAAAGGGAGGGAGGATTTTAACACTTAGGAAATTTTAGGAATGGATGAAGAAGTCTTCCAAAGCGGGGTATTTATAGGTCAGCAAAGGCCAACCATGACCAAGATCATGCCAAGTGCATAGCAAGTGTAGGCCAAGATCATGCCAAGTGCACCTTATCCATCTACCACCAAAATATCCTACCTACTACTTGACAAAACCCACCCATTTCGTCCACCCTTGACCGCCCAAGTCCTTCCAATGAGAGGTGACAAGTGTCACCTCTTGTTGGTCCAAAATGTTTCGTCTCTCGGAAAAATCCGCAAAAATTAAAAATGACATAGCCGAATTTTCCTACGAAAGTCGTGGAAACGCTTTCGTCGAAAACGACTCTAACCGTGTTGTGCACAAAAATAATTCGCCAAGCCTTATTTAAAAGTTCAAATTTTCTACGCACGCCCCACGCATATACCGAAATACGGGTATAACATTCTCCTCCTTAGAAACATTCGTCCCAATGTTCCTTCTAAGTCTCAAACAAACGCGCCAAGATAGTCTTCACTACTATACTTACGAGAACAATCCCGCCACACATGGCCACGTAAACACCCGCAAATACCTCCATCCAAGTCCACGAGAAACACCTCTAACATTACCACAAACACCTCTCCGGGTATAAAATATACTTCCTTCGCACCTTCTCCTTCCAAAAGAAATGATCACATCTATGCCGCCATACATGCTCGCTTCTCCCTTTACTCGTCGTGATACCACTTTTGTCACTTTGCGCGAGGTTCTAGTGTCACTCGGCGACCAACAAATGGTACCGGGCGCATGCGATCCCCGAGGTCCGTACACTCGAACTCTTACCACATTTCCGACATCGCTCGATTCAAAACTCGGTTACTATCTCTAACGTGGTCATCATTAATCGGGAACACTGATGGATCTCGATACTTTCCCGATCATAACAATACGAAGATCGGACGCATCGCCTCCTAAGTCGGACGGCAAATGCTAACATATAGGCAACCTGGCCTATTCTTCACATGAACTCAAAAGGGCCCAAAGTAACTCGGCTAAATTCCCTCTGTTTTCCAAAACTCGTCACACCCAACCCGGGGTGGTACTTTCAAGAGGACCGACCATCAACTCCGAACTCTAAGCGCCGCCGATTATCCGCACGATTTCTCCGAGCCGCAGAACCTCTTCTAGACAAGCTTTACCCTATCCACAGTCTGCTGGAACAAGCCTGAACCAACTATCTGAATCTTGCCAACATCGAACCAATCGACCGACGACTTACACATCCGCCCCTACAAGGCTTTATAAGGCGACATCTGAACACTGAAATGGTAGCTTAAACACTCCCTCCACAGGAGACAACAATCCCCACAACTACCCCTGAAATCCACACACTGGCCCGAGGGCGAATGCGATTCTGAGACTCACCTGAGTTCTTAACCCTGCTTGGTAAAACTTCCAGAAACAAAAACAGCCGTACCCTGGGCTCCACTGTCTGTCATAAGGTGAAGGTAGGCACCCCGTGCAGCCTTACAACATTTCTGATAAATCAACGCTGCCGAGTAAACGGTCTCGACCGAAAAACCACGATGGGCTGCCCCCATCGGCCCGACTACTGGTCGAACGCATCCACGAACTCGTACGCTGGTTAACTAAACTTGGGCCTAACACCCTCGTGACCCTACCACCCGGCGGGACCACCACAAACTGACCCCACCACCATACATGTCGCGGGTTGACCCGCAACGTGGCCTCAACCCGACCCGGCAACGCGCAAAACGCTAGCTCCCCGAAGGAAAATCTCACTAATCATGTTACGAAAACCTAGCGGTCTTCTTAGCTCACTACCCTCTTTCATTCCACACTACTCAGGGACTTATCCCATAAACATAGCTCACGTGCACTATGCACTCCTATAAGGGTCAAACATAAACATACGTCTTTTACTCGAGATGGCCTTACCTCTAAGGTCTCTACGTATAAAGCTCTAAGGCTCACACTTCCTCTATCCCCCAAATCTTACTCGGTTAACTAACCATGATTTCTAATCACAATTAACACACTGCTATCAAAACATAGCACTTAAGATATACTCATCTTATCACACAATACCAATCTCTAGAGGGTTAAGGATATACTTGTATCTACTGCTTCACTCCCCTTAGTCGTTCTAATCAAATCTACCTCGTAGGGCGCATAGCTAGGGAAGGTGACGAACTACCCATCGATCCTGAAGGCTAAGTCCTCCTACTAGGTCACCCATTCGACACATGGCCCTGACGGCCGCCGGCAAAACAAGCATCAACAAAAGATGACATTCCCCGGGACGACGCCTGTCACACAGTGAACACTGGGAAAAAACTGAATCCGGCTGGCCGGAGCCTACGTGTAGCTGTGAACCGAAAACTCTGGAGTTCTGACCAACTCCTGCATACCCCGAACGTCCTGAACCCCGTGGAGGACCTCTCTGCACTAGTGGATGTGCATAATCTAATCCGCTGGTGAGACGACTCGCCTCGAAAGTTACTAAAGGACCTTGCTGCTCTGGCCCTTCTCGTCGCCCTTCGTTAACCCGTCGATCTCTACGCTTTGCTCGCCGCGACAAGCCCGCATCGTGCCATGCTCAAGCCTAACTGAAGAATTACTCTTGCACAACCCTTTCTAAGATATTCATCAAGACTCGCGGTACATCGGTATACTCTCTGGTAGCCAAATCCATAGCTAGTAACAGGGTTGTCTTTTCGCAATCTATATTCTCTGTTTCCGGTCGTGGAACCGGCGTTCAAATGTCGTGGCGCAGCAGAGGAATCGCCGCCGTGCTAAACTCGCTGGGCCGCGACGAGCATAACTCCCGAACGAAGCACCTAACTCGGTGATGGTTGGGCTGTGCCCTCGTAACCCTCTGAACTCTACTCGCAGCCTCCTCGATCGCCGCCTCCCGGGCCCGGTTTGCCTACGCGGAGGCATAACGGTAAGGAAAGAAATACGTGAGAGGGTCCAACTTACAACAGCCTCTAAGGCACGATCTCAGAGTGAGAAGAATAGAAACCAATCCTAAATATCCTATAGCCTCGACATTGTGGTGCACAACACACCGATAATCAAGACTTCATCTGATACGGCTCAGACACTTTCCGAGGATTAATCGCTCGATACCACTTTTGTCACGACCCAACGGGCCCGTGGATCGTGCCTTACCCCGCACCCTAGTGATACAACATCGAGTAATCAGAACATAAAACAAGACATGAAAATATTATGAAGTAAGAAACGATGTCGGAGAAAACTTGCCTTACGCATATATATAAATCAATTTTAAAACCGAACTACATCCCATTACAACTCGCCACAACAAGATTACATGCACTTCTAAGAATGATACGACAACAATGGCGGACAGGGGCCCGCCATACCCCGAATGTAAATACCTACAACGACAGGGACTATACCATCGATAAGCCTCCGAGAAACGGAACTTCTCATACGTCGAATCGTGACCCGAGAACTAGGATCAACGATCGGTGTACCTCAACTGCGGCGTGAACGCAGCCCAAGGAGGTCGATAACAGGTACCAAGTATGTGAAATCAAAAATATCGTAAATGAAATCATAATAGTCTATAAAGCGGAGACATGTATGATAACCAAACTACGATCACAATAAATAGGCAAATATGTCAAGTCGTGGACTCACGCCTCAAAGTCATCACTCAAATGTAACTATGGGTCTCACGCCCATAACATCAATCATGCCCGTGGAATACCTTCATCACCGCCTAGCTTTATGATATAAAAGCACCAAGAAATACACATGAACACCGTGTCCCACTGTGTCCTAATAAAACAAGACAGGTGGTAAGTAAGGCATAACCGACTACTAACACCCACAAGACTAACAGGGTCATAAATCGTATCATGATATCTGTCTGCACCGGCCACATGATCGGCCGGTCACTCGCTCGCAGATCAAATGCGCGCGTCAGCCCCGAACTCTCCGTAGATCCGCATAGGCCAACCTCATAGCCCGCATGAGGTATTCCTCGCATCGAGGGTAGCTACTCCCAAGATCGCCCCGACCCGCACCGCATGGCCACAGAGACCGCATGACCACAAGGGCCGCAAACTAACACCGAACTCCGTAGTTCCGCATGGATCCTCGACCCGCATGAGGTATTCTCGAATCATGGTCCTGCATCGCTGAAGTCTACCCCGTGACGGAGGCGCCTTAACCTCCGAAATAAGTCAAGGTGAGTGGTACAATACCAACATAACTACCGATAGTCAAACAACTTTAAGCGCGAATGAGGAAAACCCCTTTACACTAACATCACAAGATACTAACACACGTAGCATCCTAGCATGTTTACTTATCAATCAACAAGAAAGTATTACAAGGCTATCACAAACCAACACAATCAAGTTATACACACAAGGTACTTTCTACTATATGTCAACAAGTTCGGGTTTTTATCCCCAAAGTATTTCATACATTAACTCTTTAAAAGATACGTTACGTTTACAAAAGTCACACAATACCCGTAGTATATGAAAATAGAGTGATTATCTTTTGAAGTAAATCAAAACACTTCTCTTCAGAAATCAAGTAACAACATTCTTTTCCAAATGTTTCAAGTTTGCCTAATTTCAATTACTCAAGTTTCTCATTTTGAAAGGTTTCGTAGTTCATAACTTTAATCACTTAATGATATAATTCTCCCTTAAAAGCAATTTGAGAAACATATGTCTGATACGTGAGTAGGTTATTCTTGTTTATAACAATCTTATTTAAGTAGCCATGATCTAGGAAATGTAACGTCATTTTGTCTCATCTTAGTTTCTATGCAGATGGAAGTTTCTACTGGTTTTAATAATACTTAATCTGTCAAAACATTTCCTTTTATTAACGCTGCAGTGGTTTGTCGATACACATTCGATTTCGAACTCAAGAAAACATTCTTAAGCCGTTATACCTAACTTCCCATAAAGCTAGTATAACTCTTAAGTTTTCAAAACTAAGTATTACTCTTCTTTCAAAACGATTCAAAATCTTTTGAAATACTTCAAGTTCTTTATTATCACATAACCACCATTATAGTTCAAATCGATTACCTTTTAAAACCATAAGTATTTTCTTACATACATAAAGTCGTTATAACCAACTTCCCATAAAGCCGTTATAACACTTTATGTTTTAGACCAATCAAATACATTTAACACACGTACGCTCACCGTACTACATAGTTACACGCATATCATGCTAGAAGAGATAGGAAGAGGTTCACATACCTCGCGACGATTATCGACTAATAGCAAAACGCTCCAAGTACCTCAAACCGTCGGCTACTCCTTAAGCCAAATAGATCGCGCCACGCATGGTACTTCAACCTATAAGGCCACAAGGCGCTTATTAACATCTAGGTCTAATCGTAGAACATTCTACAGAAATTTCGGCAGCACCTCCCCCCCCGCAACAGCGTAAATCTCCTCCTCTATCTGGCCGCTACCAAGCCAACCAGTGGGGTTATACGACTAATCCGACGCACAATTCTACCTCACGTAAAAGCTACACAAGTCTACTATAATACACCCTATGTAATTACTGATTCAAGACTCTTCTTTCGAAAAGGTTTCTTATTATTCAGGCTTAAGTCAAAAGACATTGCCGATAACTACGTTCAGTTCTATATATAGTATACTTCAACTATATATTCCTACAACATGTAATTTCCAATTACAATTGAAGGTCAAGAGTGTTACCTCGATAAGCCCAAAATTATCCGAGTTTAAATGTCGATCCTGAGCAAGGTTTAGCTCCTACTCCGTGCGCTCCGACCCGCTCCACACAACCCTTAGAAGTTCTAACCAACTTCTACTTAATACTCCAACCAACTATGGAGATTTTCCTTGTGGTTTCGGTTTTGTGACTAAGGGAAGTATAATAGTATTTCTGGCTTTTCAGATAAGGATAACCTTAGAATACTACAAGGTATACGGCTAAGGTAATTTGGGCATTATAACAATACTATTGAGAGTATTTCTACCAAGAGGGGGGGTATTTATACGAGACAACACCACAAGGAGGGGGTATACTTCTACTACCCCACTGTGGGGTACTCTCGGCCAAGGGGATGGGCTCGCCAAGAGGCCTCACAAGGGGAGGACGATAACACCACTCTAAGGGATGTAGGATTTTAACACTTAGGTAATTTTAGGAATGTATGAAGAAGTCTTCCAAAGTGGGGTATTTATAGGTCTAGCAAAGGCCAACCAATGGCCAAGATCATGCCAAGTGCATAGCAAGTGTAGGCCAAGATCATGCCAAGTGCACCTTATCCATCTACCACCAAAATATCCTACCTACTACTTGACAAAAACCCACCCATTTCGTCCACCCTTGACCGCCCAAGTCCTTCCAATGAGAGGGTGACAAGTGTCGCCCTCTTGTTGGTCCAAAATGTTTCGCCTCGGAAAAATCCGCAAAAATTAAAAATGACATAGCCGAATTTTCCCTACGAAAGTCGTGGAAACGTTTAAAAACGACTCTAACCGGTGTTGTGCACAAAAATAATTCGCCAAGCCTTATTTAAAAGTTCAAATTTTCTACGCACGCCCCACGCATACTACCGAAATACTGGTATAACATTTGCTTATGTTATGTATGATAGCCGGTAGTGCTTATGTTATGTAGGATGCGGTAGTGCTTATGTTATGGATGATAAGCCGGTAGAGCTTATGTTATGTCTGATAGCCGGTGGTGCTAGTTTATGTTATTCGTACGGGGTAAAGCCCCGGGTTACTACTTAATTCCATGGATTTGCTACCAATGACGCGAAAGACGCGTTTGTACTCATTGCAGCCCATCGGGCCCAAGCGGTGAAATAGTCCCGCGGGTGAAATAGTCCTACGCGAGGAATACCTCACGCGTCCACACGACCTATGCGCGCGATACGACCTATGCGAGAAGTTACCTCATCATGGGTCCACAGACCTATGCGGGTGAAATAGTCCCGTGAGTAGGATTGCTTAATGATACTACGCGGTGGCCCTACTTTGATCATGAGCCTCCTATTTTTACGCAAAGAAAGTATACTCTTGTTTACTCTCATTGTTAGTAAGGCACGATGTAATCGTTAATTGAGTTATCATACATGTCTCCGCTTTTTGGACTTATGATTTCATTACTGATTTCTGGGCCACATATTTGGTACATGTTATCGACCTCCTTCGGGCCGCGTTCATGCCGCAGTAGAGTATCTGAGTTCTTGATCCTCACTTTTAGGATCACTTATTCAGCTGTTGAGAAGCTCTATTACTCCGGAGGCTTATCCCTGGTATTGTCGGTTGTTGTACATTCAGGGGTATGGCGAGGCCCTGTCCCGTCACAATTGTTATTCTTAGAGGTCTGTAGTCATGTCTTGTGGATTTGGGTTGTAAAGAAAGAAAAAGAGTTGTACCGTTTTATTTATGGATTTTGTATATTTTTACGGAAGGTGGCCTCATCGGCTAGCCTGTTGGTATTTACTGTTTAAGTATTTATGAGTTTTATATGTTCCTCTGCTATTCTCTGATGTATACCTGTAAGGGGTGCCCAGGTAGGGCACCAGTCGCGGGCCCGGGGTTGGGTCGTGACAAATGGGGTTAATAAATATTACCCGAAAGCATTTATTGCCAAAAATCTTGATCTACCGAGCCTCCAAGCAACTGAAATGAGTTTGTCCATGAGGCTCGAAGTTGGAGGCTTTAGGATATATAAATTATGGCCTGCCCAACGATTTTCATTGGCGCGGTCCCGCTTCAGCGTAAAAATACTTCGCAGATGTGAGCTTACTAAAAGTTTAGAATTGTTACACCCCGTAGTTCCAGGATATGTGTATAAGGACGTACGTGAGAAGTTACGACTTTAAATTTAAACGAAAGGAAGATTTACTCTTTCTAAGGAAAATCTTTCGAGCCTCGGGAAGGAAAAATGGTTATTAATGGAAATTGAGTTCCCGAATTTGATATTTGAGACTTATAAAATTTATCAGATTTTCGGGAGATGAAATATTTTAGACCACCCGGAGAGCGACACGTGTCACCCTCCACATGCCCATGTGGGGCGTAATTTATGACTAGGTCAAGAAGCCACTTGGCTTGATAAGTGTTACACCCCGTATTTCCAGAGTATGTATATGAGGACGTATGTACGTAAATACGACATTAAATTTGGAAAGGGAGAAAGATGTGATTTTTCGACGGAAAAGTTTCCGAATTTTGAGAAGGAAAAATGTTCGTTAATGGGAATTGGATTCCCAGATTTGGTATTCGGACTTTTTGGAATATTTGAGAATTATGGAATTTTATTTCCGAAATTGGTCACGTGGGGCCCACAGGAGAATTTACGGTTTTGTGGGGCCCACTTTATTTTCGGATTTTTTTTGGCATTACGGATATTTTCGGAAGATGAAATATTTTGGACGAGTAGGGGGGCGACACGTGTCACCCCCGTGTGGCCATGTTGGCCGAATTGGAGAAGGACAAGTGGGACGCTTTTTTGGTGGACAAGTGGCCCATTTTGCATGCCACTTGTCCCATTTTTGTGGTAGCCAAATGGTTGGCCAACTACCCACACACATGTACCCCATCCTCACCATCCACTTGCCTAGATCTTGGCCATTGATTTCCCTATAAATACCCCTTGTGTGCAAGACTTTATTTCATCCACATTAGAAAGTTTCCAAGGCAAAAAATTCCCCTCCCTCCCTTTAGCCTTGTTCTCGTCCCCCCTCTTGGTGTAGAGAAATACTTTAAGTATTATTGAAAAATCCCAAAAACCTTAGCCTAGTATCCCTAGTTGTATTCCAAGTTATTTCAATACTAGGAGCCCGAAAATTCTTCTTTATTCCTTTAGTCGAAAAATGAAGCCCTAGAAAAATCATCATAGCTTAGATGAAGTGTTAAGAGAAGTTGTTTAGAAACTTCTAAGGGTTGCTTGGAGCGGGTTGGAGCGTAAGGAAGTGGAGCTAAACGTTGCTCAGGATCGACTTATATCTTGGATAATTTTGGGCTTATCGAGGTAATTATCTTTGTCCCCTATCAGAATTGGAGATTACATGTCAGAGTAGTTTAGAATTGAGTATAAGATATATTGGAAGGATGATTATAAAGAATTGAATCGTATTTACATAGGATGTATTCTGCAGACTTGTAGTATTATTGTGGAGTAGAATTGTACACGTCAGGTTAGGCGTGTAACCCCCGATTGTTGGTTTCGCAGCAGCCTCGTTAGAAGAGGAGATTTATGTGGTTGCGGGGAGGTGTCGCGAATTGTCCGTAGAATAAGGAATCTTGTATCCAGAATTATTCTACGAAGAGATCTAGAGGTTGATAGACGTTTTGTGGCCTTTATAGGTTGAAGTGCTACGAGTAGCATAAGGGTGGAAAAGGCGAGCAAGGTTAGAGTACTTTGGAGCGTTTTTCTAATTGTCGATAATCGTCGCGAGGTATATGAACCTCTTCCTATCCTTTCTAGCATGATATTTGTGAAACATATTTAGTGCGGTAGACGCACGTGTGTTTAAAGGAATTTGACTTTCCTTTTGTGTCCTTGACTTGATTCCAAAGTTAAGTGACTTGTTATGAAATATTAAGGACTTGAATTAGGTTAAAAAGTTGTAAAACCTCACTCATGAGTAATGAGTGTGTGGTCTTTTAAAGAATAAAATTATCTTGATTTCGAAAATAAGAATGGTTTTATCATTGGATTTAAAATGATAACTTGACTTATAAACAACTTGATTTTGGGAAAGGAGAAGTAACTTGACTTAAAGGTATAGGTTACTTGTTTTTAAAAGAGTAAGATACTTGGTTTAAAAAGTATATTGCTACTTGACTTTTAAAGGAAAAGTGCCTTAGTTTTAAAAGAAGGTATGGAAATCGTTTTGGTTTTACTTTGATGTCTTTTGACTTGAGTTTTAAATAATAAGAATCTTGAAGTATTTCAAAAGAGTTATTAAGCATTTTTGAAAGAAAATAAATACTTGGTTTTAAAAGCTTAAGTGTTATACTAGCTTTATGAGAAGTTAGGTATAACGACTTAAGGAAGATAGAAGGAACGGTTTACTTATTTGTTTATGAAAGTCTTATATTGATTTCTGGAAAGTGTAGTAAGATGGTTTGATAAGTAGACATGTTAGGATGCTACGTGTGTTAGTGTCTTGTGATGTTTGTGTAAAGGGTTTCCTTTGTCAGGCTTATGTTGTTTAACGATAAGCCGTTATGTTAGTATTGTACCACTCACCTCTTGACATGATATACCGGGGTTAAGCCGCTCACGCGAGGTACACCTCAGTGCAACAGGTGACTATGATTCGAGAATACCTCACGCGGGTCCGGGGCCTGCGCGAGCTACGAGAGTTCGTGTTAGTGTGCGGTCTATGTGGCCACGTGGTCATGTGGCCACGCGACTACGAGTCGGGGCGATGCCGAGGAGTAGCTACTCGACGCGGGAATACCTCACGCGGCCTATGTGTGTGGCCTACGCGAGTCGCGGAAGTTCCAGGATTAGACGCGCACATCGATATCGCGCGAGTGGCCGCCGATCATGTGGCGGTCTAGAAAGACCTCGTGATACGCTTTATGGCATTGTTGGTGCCGAGGGTTTTAGTAGTCGGTTATGCCTTCGCATTTACCCCAGACGGTTTTATTATGACACCAGTGGGACCCGTGTTCATGTGTATTCCTTGGTGTTTTTATATCATGGATCACGGTGAGGAAGGAATTCCACGCATGATTGATATTGTGGGCATGAGACCCATGGTTATATTTGAGTGATGACTTTGGCGTGAGTCCCGACTTGACACGATCGCCATATATGTGTATCTTAAATTGGTTATCATATATGTCTTCTGCTTTATATAGACTATTATGATTTCATTTACGATTTTCGCCACATACTTGGTACTGTTGTAATCGACCTCCTTCGGGGCTGCTCATGCCGCAGTAGAGGTACACCGATGTTGATCCTCGCCATGTGGTCACGTCAATTGGGAAGCTCCGTTTCTCGGAGGCTTATCGAGTATAGTCCTGTCGTTGTAGGTACTTACATTCGTGGTATGGCGGGCCCCGTCCGTCATTATGGTTATAACATTCTTAGGTGCAGAGTAATGCGCGGCGTAGTTTGTAAAGGATGAATCGTCGTGTTCAAGTTTTATTTATATATTCGTAAAAGTAACCGCTTTGGTTAGCCTGCTTTCTTATTTCATTATCAGATATCTTGTTTCATGTAAGCTTTTATTTCGCTGATTTTTCTCGATGTTGTATCACTAGGTGCCCGGTAAGACACGATCCACGCCCGGTCGGTCGTGACAAAAGTGGTATCAGAGCGATTAATCCTCGGAAAGTGTCTACGCACCGTATCTAGTAGTCTTGATTATCGGTGTTGTGCACCACACCAATAATCGTGAGGCTATAGGATATTTAGGGTTGGTTTCCATTCTTCTCACTCGAGATCGTGCCAGAGCCGTGTTATAAGTTGGACCCTCTAACGTATTTCTTCCCCGCACGCTTATGCCTCCGCCGCAAGGCAACCCGCCCGAAGGCGGCAAGGCGAGGAGCCGCGAGCAGAGCACGAGGGTTACGAGGCACAGTGCCCAATCATCACCGGAGTGGTGCTTCATTCGGGGAGTTCTCGCACGCCACCAAATTTCAGAAGTTTAGCCCGGGCAGCAGCTTCCATCGCGCCATGATATTTGAACCTTCGCCCACGACCATGAGCGAAAGTATGGATTGTGAAGAGACGACCTTACTAGCTGGGATGTAGCAACTGCAGAGTATATTATGTACCGATTTATCACGGGTCTTGATGACTATCTAAGAGAGGGTTGTGCAAGAATAGCTCTTGATCAGTAATGAGCATGGCTGCAGACGGGCTTATGCTCGCAGCCGAGAAACGTAGGATCGACGGGTTAACCAAGATCAGAAGAGGGCTGCAATGCAGTGGTCCTTTGGTAAATTTCGAGGCGGACCTTCTCAGCAGCAGACTGGTTATGCGCCTCCGCCAGTACAGAGTGGTCCTCCACGGACTTCAGGACGTTCGGGGTATTTAGGAGTTGGTCAACCTGTGGTTTAGTTCATGATTTGCATAGGTTCTAGCCACCGATTCGCTTCCTCGTTGTTCACTATGTGGTAGACGTCATCCCGAGGAAATGTCGTTTTTCTTACTAATGTTTGTTTTACTAGCGGCCGTCAGGGCCACGTAAGGAGAGAATGTCCTAGGAGGAGGGATACAGGTGGGATGACTTAGCCTACCAGTGCCGATTCGATTGATGGATCGGAGAGGAATGGGTGTTAGCCAGAGGAGGCCACCCCCACCTCGGTATGGTCGTTGTGGTAGGGGTTCTTATGGGGAGTGTCGTACTACTTAGATAGCTTGTTAGGCTTGCAGCCAACAGGGCCATTTTGCGAGAAATTGTCCGAACAGAGGTGGCGCGGATGTTACGACTCAACCTTCGGGATCAGTGGCTGGTTCATCACCTTCTGTAGTTATGCGCCCAGCAGAGCAAGATTTGATTAGAGCGGCAAAGGGAAAGTGAGGCAGTAGTTACAGGGAGATCTTCAGCCTTAAGAGACTTGTTTAGGTCGTTATGGTAGATACATGTGGAGTGCTACGTTCGGTTAGCATGGTGTAAGTTGTGATAAATCCATGGGTAGTGTGAGATGAAAGTAGTAGCTTTCATGACGTGAACTGGTAAGATTGTTCCGGATCGGGGAACGAGAGTTTAGTACGAAGTGGGTTGGGTTGAGGCCATTTCGCGAGTCAACCCGCAGCCCGGAATGTGGTGGGGTCAGTTTGAGGTGGTCCCGCTAGATGATAGGGTCACGAGGGTGTTAAGCCCAAGTTTAGGTAACCATCGTACGAGTTTGTGAATGCGTTCGACCAAGAGTAGGCCGATGGGTCACCATCTTGTCTTTTAGTCGATCGCTTTACTCGCGGAGGTTATGTGAGATATTGTATATCGGGAAGGTTGTAAGGCGTCGCACGGTTCCTACTTTTATTTTTATGGCGGCAATGGAGCCAGCTTTACGGCTATTTCTTTTCGGAGGTTTTACCAGCGGTTAGGAATTCAAAGTGAGTCTCGATTGCATTCACCTCGGGCCGACGGACGAACAGCGATGTTATCCAGACATTTGAGGATAGGTTACGTGTTTTGATTTCGTGGTAGCCGTGAGGATTATTTGCCTCTTGTTGAGCGAGTATTATACTAGCTACCATTTCGATTCGGATGGTGCCTTATGAAGCCTTGTATGGGCGGAAGTGTAGGTTGTCGGTCGATTGGTTCGATGTCGGCAAGGTTCGATAGTTTGGTCCCTACTTGTTTCAGCAGGATGTGGATAAGTGAAGCTTATCCGTAAGTTATTAGCACTCGAGTCACCGTAAGTCGTGCGGACGATCGGCGTCGACACTTGGAGTTCAGCCGACGGTGGGTCTTCAAGGTACCACCTGGCGGTGTGACGAAATTTGGAAAGAAGGGAAACTTAGCCCGAGGTACTTTGGGCATTTTCAGATCATAGTAGAATAGGCCGTTGCCTATAAGTTAGCACCGCCGTCCGACTTGTGAGAGGCAAGACGTCCAGATTCCATGTTGCTATATTTCGGAAGAGTAATCGAGATCCTCCAGTGTTCCGATTAATGATGACCAAGTTAGAGATAGTAACCTAGATTTTGGAAATCAAGCAATGATGTAAATGTGGTAAGTATATGAGGAAGAGTTCGAGTGTAATGGCGAGGGTACGGCACAAGTAAGAAAAGGGCGAAGATGTGAAGTGTCCTTTTATAAGTATAGATGTGAAGAAAGTATCCTTTGGACCATGGGTGGAAGTTTTTGTGTTGTTATACACGTTAGAGGTGATTCCTCGTTGGCTTGGATTGAGTTTTGCAGATGTTATATTATGGCCATGCGTGGCATAATTGGTTTGTAAGTATAGTAGTGAAGACTATACCTGGCTTGTATGATTAGAGGTTAGAAGGAACATTCGGGACGAATGTTTCTAAGGGGGGAAGAATGTTACACCCGTAGTTCCAGAGTATGTATATGAGGACGTACGTACGTAAATACGACATTAAAATTGGAAAGGGAGAAAGATGTGATTTTTCGACTAAAAGTTTCGAATTTTGAGAAGGAAAATGTTCGTTAACGGGAATTGAATTTCAGATTTGGTATTCGACTTTTGGAATATTTGAGAATTATGGAATTTTATTTCCTAAATTGGTCACGGGCCCACGAGAATTTACTACGTAATGGGCCCACTTTATTTTCGGATTTTTTTGGCATTACGGATATTTTCGAAGATGAAATATTTTGACGAGTAGGGTGGCGACACGTGTCACCCCTGTGGCCATGTTGGCCGAATGGAGAAGGACAAGTGGACGCCGTTTTTGGTGACAAGTGGCCCATTTTGTGCGCCACTTGTCCCATTTTTGTGATAGCCAAATGGTTGGCCAACTACCCACACACATGTACCCCATCCTCACCATCCACTTGCCTAGATCTTGGCCATTGATTTCCTATAAATACCCAGTGTGCAAGACTTTATTTCATCCACATTAGAAAGTTTCCAAGGCAAAAATTCCTCCCTCCCTTTAGCCTTGTTCTCCCCCCTCCTCTTGGTGTAGAGAAATACTTTAAGTATTATTGTATAATCCCAAAAACCTTAGCCACGTATCCCGATTTGTATGAAAAGTTTTTTCAATACTAGGAGCCCTAAAATTCTACTTTATTCCTTGAGGCGAAAAATGAAGCCCTAGAAACTCTTCATAGCTTAGATGAAGTTAAGAGAAGTTGTTTAGAAACTTCTGGGGTTGCTTGGAGCGGGTTGGAGCGTAAGGAAGTGGAGCTAAACGTTGCTCAGATCGACTTATATCTTGGATAATTTTGGGCTTATCGAGGTAATTATCTTTGTCCCCTATCAGAATTGGAGATTACATGTCAGAGTAGTTTAGAATTGAGTATAAGATATATTGGAAGGATGATTATAAAGAATTGAATCAGATTTACATAGACCGTATTTATGAGACTTGTAGTATTATTGGAGTAGAATTGTACACGTCAGGTTAGACGTGTAACCCCACCGGGATTGTTGGTTTGCAGCGCACTCGTTAGAGAGAGATTTATGTGGTTGCGGGGAGGTGTCCGAATTTTCCGTAGAATAAGAAATCTTGTATCCGTAATTATTCTACGAAGAGATCTAGAGGTTGATAGACGTTTTGTGGCCTTTATAGGTTGAAGTGCTACGAGTAGCGTAAGGGTGGAAAAGGCGAGCAAGGTTAGAGTACTTTGGAGCGTTTTGCTAATTGTTGATAATCGTCGCGAGGTAAGTGAACCTCTTCCTATCCTTTCTAGCATGATATTTGTGAAATATATTTAGTGCGGTAGACGCACGTGTGTTTAAAGGAATTTGACTTTCCTTTTGTGTCCTTGACTTGATTCCAAAGTTAAGTGACTTGTTATGAAATATTAAGGACTTGAATTAGGTTAAAAAGTTGTAAAACCTCAATCATGAGTAATGGGTGTGTGGTCTTTTAAAGAATAAAATTATCTTGATTTCGAAAATAAGAATGGTTTTATCATTGGATTTAAAATGATAACTTGACTTATAAACAACTTGATTTTGGGAAATGAGAAGTAACTTGACTTAAAGGTATAGGTTACTTGTTTTTAAAAGAGTAAGACACTTGGTTTAAAAAGTATATTGCTACTTGACTTTTAAAGGAAAAGTGCCTTTGTTTTAAAAGAAGGTATGGAAATCGTTTTGGTTTTACTTTGATGTCTTTTGACTTGAGTTTTAAATAATAAGAATCTTGAAGTATTTCAAAAGCGTTATTAACCATTTTTGAAAGAAAAGAAATACTTGGTTTTAAAAGCTTAAGTGTTATACTAGCTTTATGGGAAGTTAGGTATAACGACTTAAGGAAGATAGAAGGAACGGTTTACTTATTTGTTTATGAAAGTCATATATTGATTTCTAGAAAGTGTAGTAAGATGGTTTGATAAGTAGACATGTTAGGATGCTACGTGTGTTAGTGTCTTGTGATGTTTGTGTAAAGGGGTTTCCCTTATTGTGCTTATGTTGTTTAACGATAAGTCGTTATGTTAGTATTGTACCACTCACCTCTTGACATGATATACCGGGGGTTAAGTCGCCTCGACGCGAGACACCTCGTGCACCAGGTGACTATGATTCGAGAATACCCTACGCGGTCCAGGGGCCTATGCGAGCTACGAGTTCCGTGTTAGCGCGGTCTATGTGGCCATGCGTCATGTGGCCACGCGACTACGAGTCCAGACGATGCCGAGGAGTAGCTACCGACGCGGGAATACCTCACGCGCCTATGTGTGTGGCCTACGCGAGTCGGGAAGTTCCAGATTAGACGCCACATTGATATCGCGCGCAGTGGCGGCCGATCACGTGGCGGTCTAAAAGACCTCGTGATACGCTTTATGGCATTGTTGGTGCCGAGGGTTTTAGTAGTCGGCTATGCCTTCGCACTTACCCCGCAGACGGTTTTATTATGACACAGCGTGGACCCGTGTTCATGTGTATTCCTTGGTGTTTTTATATCATGGATCGGCAGTGAGGAAGGAATTCCACGCATGATTGATATTGTGGGCATGAGACCCATGGTTATATTTGAGTGATGACTTTAAGGGCGTGAGTCCTCGACTTGACATGATCGCTACATATCAGGTATCTTAAATTGGTTATCATATATGTCTTCTGCTTTATATAGACTATTATGATTTCATTTACGATTTTCGCCACATACTTGGTACTGTTATCGACCTCCTTCGGCCGCGCTCATGCCGCAAAGTAGAGGTACACCGATGTTGATCCTCGCCATGTGGTCACGTCAACGTTGGGAAGCTCCGTTTCTCCGAGGCTTATCGGTGGTATAGTCCTGTCGTAGGTACTTACATTCGTGGTTATGGCGGGCCCCGTCCGTCATTATGGTTATAACATTCTGCAGGTCCGTAGAGTAATCGCAGGCGAGTTTGTAAAAGGGATGTAATCGTCGTGTTCAAGTTTTATTTATATATTCAGAAAGGTAACCGTTTTGGTTAGCCTATTTTCTTATTTCATTATTGTATATCTTTTTTCATGTGTAAGCTTTTATTTCCGCTGATTTTTCTCTGATGTTGTATCACTAGGGTGCCCGGGGTAAGACACCAGTCACGGGCCCGGGGTCGGGTCGTGACAATAAGGTTGACCACATCTCATCCACACAAGTGTTTTAATCTAGGCCCTTGGTTGTAGTATATATCCTATACTAGTGCAAGACAAATTCTATACTTAGAAATATCAAGAACATTTCTTGTGCACATGAGGGTGCTCTCGACAATGGCTCCATTAAGGAGAGAAAATTTTGCAATGTTGCTCCATAATTCCCAATATTCACACCTAATATCCCTTAAGGTATTATAAGGATATCTCAATACAAAAACCCCAGAAAAACTACGTTTCTACGTTAGTCGCAACGTGAAACCCTAGGGTGTTATTCATAAGTTTGGATTAGAACTTGAAGAGGAGTTCTTCATGAGCTTCTAAGGATTGCTTGGAGCAGATTGGAACGTAAGAAGAGGAAAAAAAAGTTGCTAAGGATCGACTTTCAGGCTTGGATATTATTAGGGCTTATTGAGGTAAAAATCTTCGTCTTCTTAATGTGATTGAAGATTACATATTGTAGTATTTGATAAATGAGCATGTGGTATATAAATTGAAGTTTGAAAAGATTTGGATCATGTCGACATGTTAAAAACCGAAAATGGGCATGTTAGTCATTATTGTTGTAATCAATTCCGTTGTTAGTTACAATCGTCGCATGTTAAGGAAGAAAAGATTTGTAGTTGTTATAATTTTTATTATGTATATAATATGTTGGAATAACAAGTTGGATTTAAAAGGAAATTGAAAGAGAATTGATGTTTTTGTCGCCGAGAATTGCCTTAAGGAAATGGACAGTTTTATATAAATTGTGGGGCAGAATTTTATACGTCCTGTTAGGCGTGTAATCCCCTTTGGTTAGCTGAATTGTTGAGCCTTAAATGTGGTATTTGGTTATTGATTTCGGGCCTTGAAAAAGGTGGAAAAGTACGTAGAAACAAAGGAAGTGCTGCCCAATTTTCCGTAGAATAGGAAACTTTATACTTAGAAATATTCTACGTTGAAATCTAGAAGTTGATAGGCGTATTATGGTCATTATAGGTTGACATTCTACGCGCGACGTATTCAACTTGGCAAGTGAATTGAGTCGAAGAGGTATGTGGAACTTTCCTTATCTTCTTGAGCATGAGTTTTATAAATGTATAGTACGGTGGACGTACATTGTTAAAAATGAATTCAGTTTCATTTTGGTATCCTTGCCTTGTTTCGAAAAGTATATGTGACTTGATGTTACATGAAAATATTTCTTGACTTGAAAAGTATAAGTTTCTTGGTTATAAAAAGAATGAATTTGTCTAAAACATAAAGAGTTATAACGGCTTTATGAGAAGTTAGTTATAACGGCTTTATGGAAGGTTAAAAGAGTGGTCTATTTGATTGATAGACATGAGTTGCCTAGGTTGTGAAATTAGAAGTTACTTGGTTTCAAAGCCTTGAAATGAATTTCTAAAGGTGTAGTAACTTAATTTGAAAAATAGACATGCCTTGATACTACGGGTGTTAGTATCTTGGGGTTTTATATAAAAATGAGTCTTTTGAAAAGAATGGAAGTACGTAGTACTTTGGGTTAAATTCCCTGATTTTTATGTGACACGAAAGTGCCTTGAGTTTATAAAATAAAATTCATTTTTGTATGTTAATGAAAGTCTAAAAGATTTTATGAACTTGCCTATGCTTGCTTGTGATAGCCTTTGAGTGCAAGTATTATATTTCTACGCTGTCGTGTCTCTCACTGGAGGTCTACCGTCTTGTTGTGAATTTACTCGACGCATCGATGGTGAAGGATTCCACGGGTATGCTTCCATTGTGATTGTTCCATGGACATGCTTATACGATGAAGGATTCCGGGGCATGCAACCATGTTATATACTATTATTACTCCATGGACTAGCTCTCCATGAAGACATGTACCCGAGATGAGGGATTTCACGGGCATGTTATATACTATATTACTCCATGGACTAGCTCTCCATGAAGACATGTTGTTACACCCCGTAATTCAGTTCATGCGTATGGGAGCGTACGAAAGGGATTAAGACTTAAAATTTTCGAAAGATAGGTTGACGGATTGTTTCGGACGGGTTTTTAGTAAACTTTGAGGCGGTTTATGTCCAGTTGTATTATGAGTTCCTTGGTGTTTCTGTTATACCCCGTATTTCCAGAGTATGTACGCGGGGACGTACGTAGAAAAGTTTGTGCCTTAAAGTGCTTGGCCGAATTTTATTTGTGCATAACACCCGGTTAGAGTCGTTTTTAAAACGCTTTCACGACTTTCGTAGGGAATTTCCGCTATGTCATTTCTTATTTTTGCGGATTTTTCCGAGAGACGAAACATTTTGGACCAACGAGGGCGACACTTGTCACCCTCTCATTGATGGAGCGGTCAAGCTTGGACGATTTGGGTGAGTTTTGTCAAGTAGTTGGTAGGATATTTTTGTGGGTAGATGGATAAGGTGCACTTGGCATGATCTTGGCCCTACACTTGCATAGCACTTGGCTAGATCTTGACCATTGGTTGGCCTTGGCTTGTACTATAAATACCCCCTTTGGAAGACTTATTCATCCTAAAATGTTCTAAGTCTTAGAAACCCTCCCCTCCCTTCATGTTGTTCTCGCCCTTCCCTCATGAGGCTTAGCCGAGAGTTCCTTCCCCACCCTCGTCGAGTACCCCTAGTGGGTAGGCCGAGGGTATACACCCCCTTTGTGGTGTTGTCTCGTATATATACCCCTCTTGGTAGAAATACTCTCAAAAGTATTGTTATAATGCCCAAATTACCTTAGCCATATACCTTGTAGTATTCTAAGGATATACCTATCTAAAAGCCCGTAAAAATACTATTATACTTCCACTACAAAAACCGAAACCTTAGGAAAATCTCCATAGTCCGTTGAGTATTGTGTGAAGTTGGTTAGAACTTCTAAGGGTGGTTTAGAGCGGTTGGAGCGCCTGAGTCGAGCTAAACGATTGCCCAGATCGACTTTATACTTGGATAATTATGGGCTTATTGAGGTAAATATCTTGTCCTCTATTGTAATTGAAATTACATATTGTTAGAATATATAGTTGAAGTATACTATATATAGAATCGAGCGTAGTTATTGGCAATGTCTTTTGACTTAAGCCCGAATAATACTTACGCAGAATGTCTTGCGACTTAAGCCCGAATTTAAAGAAGATTACCGAATCAGTAATTACTTAGTGGTCAGACATGAGTACGCGAGTAGAATTGTACCGTTAGGTTAGATGTATAACCCCGGTTGGCTTGGCAGCCTCTGCAGGGGAGATTTACGCCGCATGGGGAGGTGTCGAATTTTACAGAGAATGTTCTACGAAGGATCTAAATGTTAATAAGCGCCTGTGGCCTTATAGTCAAATCGCGTATGGCGCGATCCATCGCGCGAGTAGCCGACGGTTTGAAGTACTTGGAGCGCTTTTGCTATTAGTCGATACTCCGCGAGGTATGTGAACCTCTTCCTATCTCTTCTAGCATGATATGTGTGAACTATGTAGTACGGTAGACGCATACGTGCTAAACGATTTGATTGGTTTAAAACATAAAGTGTTATAACGCTTTATGGGAAGTTGATTATAACGACTTTATGTTGGTAAGAAAATACCGTGGTCTTGAAAAGGTAATCGATTTGAACTATAAGCGCTTGTTATGTGTTAATAAAGAACTTGAAGTATTTCAAAAGATTTTGAATCATTTTGAAAGAAGAAGTAATATTTGGTTTTTGAAAACTTAAGAGTTATACTAGCTTTATGGGAAGTTAGGTATAACGCTTAAGAATGTTTTACTAATTTCGAAATCGTAATGTGTATCGACAAACCATCGCAAATACATTAAAAGGAAATGTTTTGAATAATTAAGTATTATTAAAACCAAGAGAAACTTCCATCCGCATGAAGCTAAGATGAGACAAAATGATATTTCCTAGATCATGGTCATTGTAATAAGATTGTTATAAACAAGATATCCTACTCACATATAAGGCTTATGTTTCTCAGATTGTTTAAAGGAGAATTATATTCTTAAATGAATAAGGCTATGAACTACGAACCCTTTCTAAAAATGAGAAACTTGAACATTGGAAAAGAATGTTGCTACTTGATTTTACAAAGAGAAGTAATTGATTTACTTTAAAAAGATAATCACTCTATTTTCATATACTACGTATTGTGTGACTTTGTGAATGTAACGTATCTTTTAAAGAGTTAATGTATGAAGTACTTTGGGGATAAAACCCGATCTTGTTAATCATATAGTAGAAGGTACCTTGTGTGAACAACTTGATTGTATTGGTTTGTGATAGCCTTGTAATACTTTCTTGATTGCTTTGATAAGTAAACGTGTTAGGAAGCTACGTGTGTTAGTATCTTGTGATGGTTGTGTAAAGCGGGTTTCTTGATTGTGCTTATTAACTATCGATCGTTATGATAGTATTGTGGCATTCATCTCTTGAGATGATTCCGGTTAAGCCGCCTCCGACGCGGGTAGACTCAGCGTCGATGGACCTATGATTCGAGAATACCTACGCAGTCCCGGCCTATGCGAGCTACGAGTTCCGTGTTAGTACGCGTCCTTATGGGCACGCGTCCACGTGGCTACGCGGATCGCGAAGTCCGTGACGACGCCGGAGTAGCTACCGATGCGGGAATACCTCACGCGGCCGATGAGATTGGCCTACGCGGAGTCGCGGAGTTCGTGGTTAGACGCAGACATCGATATCGCGCAAGTGGCGGCCTTTGATCATGTGACGGTCAGACAGATCTTATGATACGATTCATGACCTTGTTGGTACTGTGGTTTTTAGTAGTCGTCATGCCTTCGCATTTACCCCCGCACAGCTTTATTATGACACAGCGTGGACCCGTGTTCATGTGTTCCTCGTGCTTTTATATCATAGATCGGCGGTGAGGAAGGTATTCCACGCATGATTGATGTTGGGCCCGAGACCCATTGTTATACTTGAGTGATGACTTGAGGGCGTGAGTCCCCGACTGACATGATCGCTTTGTAAATCGTAGTTTGGTTATCATACATGTCTCTGCTTTATACGATCGCTATGATTTCATTTACGATATGTATTTTCGCCACATACTTGCACCGTTGTTAGATCGACTCGCCGGGCCGCGTTCACGCCGCAGTTGAGGTACACCGCCGTTGATCCTAGCTCGTGGTCACAGCCATTGGGAAGCTCCGCTTTCTCCGGAGGCTTATCTGGGGATAGTCCCCTGTTGTTGTAGGTGCTAACGTTCAGGGGTATGGCGGGGCCTGTCCCGCCATTGTTGTCGTAACATTTCTTAGAGGTGCAGAGTAATGCCAGTTGTGGTTTGTAAAAGGATTAAACCGTTCATGTTGAAAAGTTGCTATTTATTTATATACCAAGGTAACCGCTTTGGTTAGCTTTGTCTACTTATTTCACCGTCTTATTACAATCGTTTCATGTATTGTCTTTATGTTCCGATTACTCGATGTATGTCTACTGGGTGCCCGGTAGGCACGACCACGCCCGGTTCGGTCGTGACAAAAGTGGTATCGAGCGCTTAATCCTGGAAAGTGTCTACGCATCAGATCCAAGAAGTTTGATTATCGGTGTCGCGCACCACACCAATAATCGTGAGGCTATAGGGTATTTAGGATTGGTTTCTATTCTTCTCACTCGAGATCGTGCCTTAGAGCCGTTGTAAGTTAGACCTCCGACGTATTTCTTTCCTTACCGCTATGCCTCCGCGTAGGCAACCCGCCCAGTGAGGCAAGGCAAAGGCGAGCCGCAAGAGAGTACAGAGGGTTACGTGGGCACAGTGCCCAATCATCACCGTGGTGCTTCATTCGGGAGTTCTGCGACGCCACTAGCCCCAAAGAAAGTTTAGCACGGCGGCAGCCTCATCGCCATGATATTTGAACCTTCGCCCACGACCAGAACAGAGAATATGGATTGCAAAGAGGCGACCTATTACTAGCTATGGATTTAACTACCGAGAGTATACCGATGTACCACGAATCTTGATGAATATCAACGAGGGTTGCAAGAGTAGTTCTTCGATTAGGCTTGAGCATGGCGGTGCACGAGCTTATACACGCAGTCGAAACGTAGATCGACGTTAACCGGGCGACAGAAGAGGCCGTAACAAAGAAGGTCCTTTGGTAACTTTCGAGGCAAGTCACCTCACCAGCAGATTTGATTATGCATATCCACAATGCAAAGTGGTCTTCCACGGATTTCAGAACGTTCGGGATATGCAGGAGTTGGTTAGAACTCGTGGCTTCCGCTCACGATTTGGCGACGCCATCACGGGAATGTCATCTTGTAGTTGGTACTTGTTGTACCTCTGACCGTCAGGGTCTGTTGTCGAGATCGTGTCCTTGTAGGAGGACTTTGCCTTGATCGGTGGTAGTTCGTCACCTCCTTAGCTATGCGCCTGCACGGGCGGTTTGATTAGAACGACTGGAGTGAAGAAGAGACATAGATCTATCCTTAACCTCAGAGTTTTGTATAGGTGATAAGGTGAGTATACCTTAGGTGCTATGTTCTGATAGCAGTGTGTTAGTTGTGATTTGAAATCATGGTTGTTTAACCGAGTAAGATTTTGGGGGATAGAGAAAGTGTGAGCCTTAGAGCTTTATACGTAGAGACCTTAGAGGTGAGGCCATCTCGAGAAAAAGGTGTAGTGTTATGTTTGACCCTTATCGGAGTGCATAGTGCACGTGAGTTATGTTGGGACAGGTCCCTAGTAGTGTGGAATGAAAGAGGGTAGTTGAGCTAAGAAGACCGCTAGGTTTTCGTAACGTGATTAGTGAGATTGTTCCGGTTCGGGGAGCTAGTATGATGCGCGTTGCCGGGTCGGGTTGAGGCCACGTTGCGGGTCAACCCGCGGCGATTTTAGTGGTGGTCGGTTTGTGGTGATCCCGCCTTGTGGTAGGTCACGAGGGTGTTAGGCCCATGTTCGATTAACAGCGTATGAGTTCGTGGATCGTTCGACCGTGGTGGGTCGATGGGGGCAGCCCATCGTGTTCTTCGTTCGGGACCGTTTACTCGGCTGTGTTGAGTTATCTGAAGGGTTGAAAGGCTGCACGGGGTGCCTACCTTCACCTTATGTCAGGCAGTGAAGCCCAGGTTGTGGCTATTTTCGTTTTCTAAAAGTTTACCAGGCAGGGTTAGGAACTCAGGTGAGTCTCGGAATCGCATTCGCCTCGGGCGGTGTTTGGATTTAGGATAGTTGTGGGGATTGTTGTCTCTGTCGAGGTACGGTTTGATCTACAATTACAGTGTTCGGATATCGCCATATGAAGCCTTGTAAGGGAGGACGTGTAAGTTGTCGGTCGAGTCTTTCGCTGTTGGCAAGGTTCGAGCGGTTGGTTCAGCTTGTTCCACAGATCGTGGATAGTGAAGCTTGTCTAGAAGAGGTTACGCGGCTCGGAGGAATCGTGCGGATAATCGGCGACGACGCCAGAGTTCGAGTTGACGGTCGGTCTTCTTGAAAGTACCACCCCGGGTTTGGGTGCGGCGAGTTTTGGAAAACAGAGGGAACTTAGCCCGAGTTACTTTGGGCCTTTGTGAGTTCATGTGAAGGATAGGCCAGGTTGCCTATATGTTAGCATTTGCCGTCCGACGTGGGAGGCAGTGCGTCCGGTCTTTCGTATTGTGATGTTCGGGGAAGTATCGAAGATCCATCCAGAGTGTTCCCAGTTAATGATGACCACGTTAGAGATAGTAACCCCGAGTTTTGGAAACTGAAGCAGTATCGGAAATGTGGAAAGAGTTCGAGTATACGACATCCTCAGGGATCGCATGCAGCCCGGTACCATTTGTTGGGTCGTCGGAGCAAGGCTCGCGACAAAGTGACAAAAGTGGAACCATTTGTTGGGTCGCCTGAGAAGGTTAATGCCTCAGGCAAAGTGACAAAGTGGTATCTACGACGAGTAAAGAGAGAAGCGAGCATGTATGGCGAGCATAGATGTGATCATTTCTTTTTTGTAAAGAGAAGGTGCGAAGGAAGTATATTTTAGACCCCGGTGAGAAGTGTTTTGTGGTGATGATTAGAGGTGTTTTCCTCGTGGGCTTAGATAGAAGTATGTGCGCGGGTGTTTCGTGGCGGTGTGGCAGATTGTTCTCGTAAGTATAGTAGTGAAGACTATCTTGGCGCCGGTTGTTTGAGACTTAGAAGGAACATTCGGGACGAATGTTTCTAAGGAGGGGAGAATGTTATACCCCGTATTTCCAGAGTATGTACGCGGGGACGTACGTAGAAAAGTTTGTGCCTTAAAGTGCTTGGCCGAATTTTATTTGTGCATAACACCCGGTTAGAGTCGTTTTTCGGCGAAACGTTTTCACAGCTTTCGTAGGGGAATTTCCGGCTATGTCATTTCTTATTTTTGCGGATTTTTCCGAGAGACGAAACATTTTGGACCAACGAGAGGGCGACACTTGTCACCCTCTCATTGATGGAGTGTGGGCGGTCAAGCTTGGACGATTTGGGTGAGTTTTGTCAAGTAGTTGGTAGGATATTTTTGTGGGTAGATGGATAAGGTGCACTTGGCATGATCTTGGCCCTACACTTGCATAGCACTTGGCTAGATCTTGACCATTGGTTGGCCTTGGCTTGTACTATAAATACCCCCCCCCCCCTTTGGAAGACTTATTCATCCTAAAATGTTCTAAGTCTTAGAAACCCTCCCCCTTCATGTTGTTCTCGTCCTCTCCCTTGTGAGGCTTAGCAGAGTTCCCTTCCCCACCCTTGGCGAGTACCCCACTAGTGGGGTAGGCGAGGGTATACACTCCCTTTGTGGTGTTGTCTCGTATATATACCCTCTTGGTAGAAATACTCTCAAAGTATTGTTATAATGCCCAAATTACCTTAGCCATATACCTTGTAGTATTCTAAGGATATACCTATCTGAAAAGCCAGAAAATACTATTATACTTAGTCGGTCACAAAAACCGAAACCCTTGGAAAATCTCCTTAGTGCGTTGGAGTATTGTGTAGAAGTTGGTTAGAACTTATAAGGGTGGTTTAGAGCGGGTTGGAGCGCTCGGAGTTGGAGCTAAGCGATTGCCGGGATCGACTTTATACTTGGATAATTATGGGCTTATTGAGGTAAATATCTTGTCCTCTATTGTAATTGGAAATTACATATTGTTAGAATATATAGTTGAAGTATACTATATATTGAAGCGTAGTTATTGGCAATGTCTTTTGACTTAAGCCTGAATAATACTTACGGCAATGTCTTGCGACTTAAGCCTGAATTTAAAGAAGATTACTGAACTGTAATTACTTAGGGCTGTATTACAGTAGTACCGTGGAGTAGAATTGTACCCGTTAGGGTTAGATGTATAACCCCCCCCGGTTGGCTTGGTAGCCGGCCTCGGTAGAGGGGGAGATTTCCGCTGTTGCGGGGGAGGTCTTTGCGAATTTTACGTAGAATGTTCTCTGAAGGGATCTAAATGTTAATAAGCGCCTTGTGGCCTTATAGGTTGAAATCTTGCGTATGGCGCGATCTTGGCTAAGGAGTAGCCGGCGGTTTGAAGTACTTGAGCGTTTTGCTATTAGTCGATACTCGTCGCGAGGTATGTGAACCTCTTCCTATCTCTTCTAGCATGATATGTGTGAACTATGTAGTGCGGTGAGCGTCACGTGTGCTAAACGTATTTGATTGGTTTAAAACATAAAGTGTTATAACGGCTTTATGGGAAGTTGATTATAACGACTTTATGTTGGTAAGAAAATCTTGGTGGTCTTGAAAAGGTAAGCGATTTGAACTATAAGCGGCTTGTTATGTGTTAATAAAGAACTTGAAGTATTTCAAAAGATTTTGAATCATTTTGAAAGAAGAAGTAATATTTGGTTTTGAAAACTTAAGAGTTATACTAGCTTTATGGGAAGTTAGGTATAACGGCTTAAGAATGTTTTACTAATTTGAATCGAATGTGTATCGACAAACCAACTGCGGCGTTAATAAGGAAATGTTTTGAATAATTAAGTATTATTAAAACCAGTAGAAACTTCCATCTGCATAGAAGCTAAGATGAGACAAAATGATATTTCCTAGATCATGGCTGCTGTAATAAGATTGTTATAAACAAGATATCCTACTCACATATAAGGCTTATGTTTCTCAGATTGTTTAAAGGAGAATTATATTCTTAAATGAATAAGGCTATGAACTACGAACCCTTTCTAAAAATGAGAAACTTGAACATTGGAAAAGAATGTTGCTACTTGATTTTACAAAGAGAAGTAATTGATTTACTTTAAAAAGATAATCACTCTATTTTCATATACTACGGGTATTGTGTGACTTTTGTGAATGTAACGTATCTTTTAAAGAGTTAATGTATGAAGTACTTTGGGGATAAAACCCGATCTTGTTAATCATATAGTAGAAGGTACCTTGTGTGAACAACTTGATTGTATTGGTTTGTGATAGCCTTGTAATACTTTCTTGATTGCTTTGATAAGTAAACGTGTTAGGAAGCTACGTGTGTTAGTATCTTGTGATGGTTGTGTAAAGGGGTTTCCCTTGATTGTGCTTATTAACTATCAGTCGTTATGATAGTATTGTGGCATTCATCTCTTGAGATGATTCCGGGGGTTAAGCTGCCCTCCGATGCGGGGTAGACTCAGGCGGGTCGATGGACCTATGATTCGAGAATACCTCATGCAGTCCCGGGGCCTATGCGGAGCTACGAGTTCGAGTTAGTATCGTCCTTTATGGGCATGCGGTCCATGTGGCCGCGGCTGCGAAGTCGGGGACGATGCGGGAGTAGCTACCTCGATGCGAGGAATACCTCATGCGGGCGATGAGATTGGCCTATCGCGGGCTGCGGGAGTTCGAGGTTAGACGCGTACATTGATCTGCGGGCAAGTGGCGGCTTTGATCATGTGACGGTCTAGACAGATCTTATGAATCTGATTCGCGACCTTGTTGATGCGTAGGTTTTTAGTAGTCGGCTATGCCTTCGTACTTACCGTCAGTTTTATTATGACACAGTGGGACACGGTGTTCATGTGTGTTCCTTGGTGCTTTTATATCATAGGCTGGCGGTGAGGAAGGTATTCCACGGCGCATGATTGATGTTGTGGGCACGAGACCCATTGTTATACTTGAGTGATGACTTGAGGCGTGAGTCACGACTTAGCATGACCGCTTTGTTGTAAGCGTAGTTTGGTTATCATACATGTCTCCCGCTTTATATGGCGCTATGATTTCATTTACGATATGTATTTTGATTTCACATACTAAATTTTTGTTATCGACCTCGCCCGAGTGCGTTCATGCCGCAGGTTGAGGTACACCAGTCGTTGATCCTAGCTCTCAGGGTCACAGTTTCAGCGTTTGGGAAGCTCCGTTTCTCTGGAGGCTTATCTTGGTATAGTCCCCTGTTGTTGTAGGTGCTTACGTTCAGGGGTATGGCGGGGCCCTGTCCCGCCATTGTTGTCGTATCATTTCTTAGAGGTCTGTAGTACTGTTGTGGGCAGGGTTTGTAAAAAGGATTAAACTGTTCATGTTGAAAAGTTGCTATTTATTTATATACTGAAGGTAACCGTTTTTGGTTAGCCTGTCTTCTTATTTCACTGTCTTATTACACTGGTTTCATGTATTGTCTTTATGTTCCGCTGATTACTCTGATGTATGTCTACTTGGGTGCCCGGGGTAAGGCACCAGTCACGGGCCCGGGTTCGGGTCGTGACAGTTTCAAAGGCCTAGTACGTAGTTCGTTGAGTCTAGTTCCCAACGCAACCAACCGTTCGTCGATAGGACATCGGAGTAGAAAGTTATGGAAGTTACAAGTTCGGTCTTGTGATCGGACGAGAAAAATAATTCGGACAGAGCCACGGGGCGCGGCCGGGAAGATCCGAGGGTTGGCGAAGTTTAGCGTGGCGGCTGGCTGCGAGGCCGCGGCAGGCGGGTTCTGCGAGGGTGAGTGGAAAAAATCTGAACTGTTTTGTTTTAAAAGAGGCCATGGGTGGGTGACAAGTGTCCCCCCCCCCCCATCTGATTTTTTGTATGTACTATTTATTGACCAAGTCTTGAAGACTTGGTCATTTTTCAAGCTCTTCTCTCTCTCTAAATTAGAAGCTCTTCCTTCTCTCTAGAAAATCAAAAGGAAATCAAGGATTGGGAAAAATCTGAAAAATGTGGCAAGAAGGAAACTTATTTGCAAGCTTGTAGGAGTTATTGTGGTGGTGTTTTTGGAAAGGAGACTAGCAAATTTGTTGGATTAATTTGTCTAAAGCTCTAAGGTAGCAATTCTTTCTCTTATTGCTAGTTTTTGGTGTTGCATGTGAAGAAGAAAGAACTTGTAGTTGAAAATATTGCTCTTAGATAAATTGCATGTAAGAAATATGGTTTGGATATGAAAGAATTGGATAAGAAGGTTATGTAAGCATGTTGTAGCCAAAATACTACCTTAAACTTGTTAAGTTAGTTGTTATACATTGTGGGGCAGAATTTTACACACCCAAGTTTAGGTGTGTAATCCCTGTTGAATTGATTGGATTGTTGGGCCTTAAAAGCGGTGTTGGATGTTGAATTCAGACCTTGAAAAGGTGGCAAAGTATGTAGAAACAAAGGAAATGCTGCCCGATTTTCCATAGAATTTTGTGACTTTGCACTTGGAATATTCTACGTTGAAACTAGAGGTTAATAAATGTATTATGGTCATTATAGGTTGACGTACTACGTGCGGTATTTTGGACTTAGCAAGTGGATTGACCGAAGAGGTATGTGGAACTTTCTTATCTCTTGAGCATGAGTAGTTATAACTATATAGTACGGTAGACGTACGTGATTTAAATGAAGTAAATCGTTTTGGTATCTTTGTCTTATTTTTAAAGAATGTCTAGGTTGGTTGAGTTAGAGAGTTAACTCACTTGTTCTTGAGGAATGGTTCATTCTAATAAGGTAGACAAGGATTTCTTGACAGGAAAAAGTATTTTGAAAATTTTGTAAACTGATTTGAAGTATAAGTCTCTTGGTCAATAAAAGAACGAAATTGATTATAAGGAGTTATAACGGCTTTATGGGAAGTTAGTTATAACGGCCTTATGAAAGGGTAAGAATGTCTTAGTTTCTAAAGCATAAAGTTAGTATAACGGCTTTATGGGAAGTTGGTTATAATAACTTTATGGAAGGTTAAAGGAATGGTCTTCTTGAGTAAGGTAAACAAAGATGAAAGAATCGAAATTAAGTAGGGCAATTTGATTTAAAAGGCATCAATGGCTTAGAGTGTAAAATGGGAATTTTTATGTCAAAAAGGGATCTTTTGAAAGAGTGGAAGTACATAGTACTTCGGGTTAAATTCTCCGGATTTGATTAGGCAATGAGAAGGTGCCTTAAGGTAAAAAATGAGATTTGTTTTGTAGATTAATGAAAGTCTAAAGAAGTTATGAAAGTACTTGGACGTACCGTCAGTGATGGAGGATTCCACGGGTATGCACCTTGGACATGCCTACGATGAGGGATTCCGAGGCATGCAGTATGAGGTCACCTGGACGTACCGACAGTGATGTGGGATTCCACGGGTATGCTTCCATGGTCGTAGTATGAGCTTACTTGGACGTACCGACAGTGATATGGGATTCCACGGGTATGCTTCCATGGTCATAGATTGAGTTCACTTGGACGTACCGACAGTGAGGTGGGATTCCACGGGTAAGCACCTTGGACATGCTTACGATGAGGGATTCCGAGGCATGCAGTATGAGTTTGCCTGACGTACCGACAGTGATGTGGGATTCCACGGGTAGCGGCAGTGGTATATTTCCGTGGATTTGCTACCCACGATGCGAGGAATACCTCATGCGAGTCCGTAGGGCTCATGCGGGTGAAATAGTCCCATGCGGGTGAGTACAGTCTATGCGAGGAATACCTCATGCGGGTCCACATGACCCATGCGGGTGAAATAGTTCCAGGAGTAGGAGTGCTTAATGATACTGCGGGGCGGATGACCTTGCTTTGATCATGAGCTGCCTATTTTCATGCAGTATAGTATATGCTTGATATTCTCATTGTTAGTAAGGCACAGTGTTCTGTAAACTGATTATCTTACGTGTCTCCAGTTATTTTAGACTTATGAGGTATTTTGGTATTTTCCCGATTCGCATACTTGGTACCTATTATCTTGACCTCGCCCGAAGCTGCGTTCATGCCGCGAGTTGAGTACGTAACTGCTTGGTCCGCACTCTTAGGATCACCGCTCGGTTCTTGGAAAGCTCCATTTCTCGGAGGCTTTGTCTTTTAGTGCAGTTCCTCGAGGTTGTAGACTTTTGTACATTCAGGGGTATGGCGGGGCCCTGTCCCGCCACAGTTGTTATTCCTAGAGGTCTGTAGTCACGTTTGTGGTTTGGGCTGTAAGAACAAGTTGTACTGTTTACTTTTGAATAAGTTTAATCTATGAAAGGCGGCCTCGTCGGCTAGCCAGTGATGTTTGCTATATACAGGTTTATGTGTATGTATGTTCTGCTGCTATTCTCTGATGTATACCTAACGGGGTTCCCCGGTAGGGCACCAGTCGTGGCCCCGGGGTCGGGTCGTGACACATGTACCCGAGATGAGGGATTCCACGGGCATGTTATATACTATTATTACCCCATGGATTAGCTCTCCATGAAGTCATGTACCCGAGATGAGGGATTCCACGGGCATGAGATATATATAGATTGCATATGTGCACGCCGATAGTGATGTAGGATTCCACGGGAGTGTTACATATATATATTTTACACTTGCGGCTGTTGACACTGATGGAGGATTCCACGGGCACGCTTTGATGTTTGTGGGCTTGAAACCCTTACTGGACTGTGTGGTGATTTTGAGGGCTTGTGTCCCTAGCGCTGGTATGACTATTGTTTATGTGTTGAAATAGTCTTTAAAAGGAAAAACTGACTTTCATTACTTTCGTTTCGACAAGGCATATTGTACTGTTATTTTGGTTATCATACATGTCTCCAGCTTTATTTTAGACTATTATGATTTCATTCTGATACTGATTTCACATACTTGGTACTGTTGTCTTGACCTCGCCGGGTGCGTTCATCTGCATGAGTTGAGGTACATAGCTTGCTGATCCTCACTCTTAGGATCATTGTTCAGTTCTTGGAAAGCTCCATTTCTCCGGAGGCTTTGTCTTTTGGTACAGTTCCCTGAGGTTGTAGATTTATGTACATTCAGGGGTATGGCGGGGCCCTGTCCCATCACAGTTGTTATGTCAAAACTCTTAGAGGTCTGTAGTCATATCTTGTGGGTCGGTTTGTAAAAAAAAATGAGGTAACTGCTTTTGGTTTTACGTATATATATATATCAAGGGAGGTAGCCTTATCGGCTAACCTATTATTTATTTCTTGTTGAGTTTATGTATGTTCCGCTGATTATCTTTTATGTATACCTGTAAGGGTACCCAGGTAGGGCACCAGTCGCGGGCCCGGGGTCGGATCGTGACAAAAGTGGTATCAGAGCAGTTAGTCCTCGGAAAGTGTCTACATACCGTGTCTAGTAGAGTCTTGATTATCGGTGTGTTGTGCACCACATTTATAATCAGGAGGCTACATGACATTTAGGATTGGTTTCCATTCTTCTTACTCTGAAATCGTGCGTTAGAGCTGTGTTGTTAGGGTAGTCTCTCCCAAACGAGTTATGTTGATTGTAGCTATGAGAAAGGCGACAGTGACCCAAGAAGGATAATATGGATTGCGTATCCAGGTTGGTAAAAATTGTTGTATAGTTGGTATAATGACGTACAACTATACGGATTTATGTATGAGGGTCATATATGGGTTGCCTAGAATGCTTAAAGATTACCAGGAATTGGTATGGACTAAATAGATGCCGGGAAGGTATGAAACAGTTAATGAATTCCCATCAAGGTTATATGAGCTAATTTGAAATAATTAGGAGATGATGAGCCATCTGAAAGGGTAATGAACCCTCAAGAAGTCATGTTTAAAGGACTTAATGGAATGCCATGATTATAGATTAAGCTACGTGGTATGCTTAAGAGAATTGTACGGATGAGATCCATATGTAATTATGGTTGTTATGATTAAGACAACACGATTGAGAGTATATGAGAAGTTATTGTACCCGTTTACGGGAGGACTGATAAGGTAGGCTTGGAGCATGGAAATTGCGAGCCTAAGAATATTGATAACCGCCGAGACCTTAGGTATATAAGGCCTTTTCGGGCAATAAGATTTAATTCAGACTAAGGGTAAGAGTTAAGTGCGACGGTGGGTCGGGTTGAGGACCTATTACGAGTCGCCCCATAGCCTGGAATGGAATGAGATCAGTTGGTAGTAGTCCCGCTACGTGACAGGGTCACGAGGGTGCAAGACCCAAGTCTAGTTAATTGTTTTACGGGTTCGTGGACGCGTTCCACCGGAACTGGGTCGTGAGAGCCGAAAATGGCCTTATATTGTTCGATTTAGTAACTCCAAAGATTGGAGGTCAGAATCAGTATGGAGGTTATGTACGTATGCTAGAATAAGTTTGGAAGTACGGAAAGAAATGCGACCGATGAAAAGAGAGCAACCAAGTGTAGAGGAATAGCGCCTGAATCCATAATGACCTTTCGAGGTAGCTACACCAGTGGGTGATTGGGTGGTAGTTGAGCGGGTATATAAGATTTACCCGGTGATGATACAGTCGTCAGACCCTAGCAGACCTAGGAGAGCTAGATACGACAGACTTTGAGGTCATTATGGGTATGGACTAGTTGGCTTCTTGTATGCCAAGGTTGACTGTAGAGAGAGGTTGGTTCGATTCCAGTTTCCCGGTGAGCCGGTTATCGATGGGGAAGGAATGGAAGTGTTGGTAATATGTAAGTTATTCCTTCCTTGTTTGACATGATAAATTGTGGAGTCTATGTGACTTGTTTTATTGAAATGATTGATTTGAATTTGAACGTTAAGAGACGGAGATAAGAACGTATGATTATTGAAGGATTTTATGTTAAGTGCCCTTGGAGGTACTTGAAGTTGGTTTAGTATGGCGGTCAGGGCCACGACTTTCCGAATAATCTCTAAAGGATGCGCAAAGCAAGAATAAGATAAGTATGAGTGATGCCGATGAAGAGCATAAGACATCATTAGTAGATGATGGGCAGTAAGAACACCTCGACGAAAGGTGCCAAGCCTGTAATGACGGGCCGTACCGTACTATATACGGGGAGATAAGAGACCCCAGGACAACTTGAAATTGTAAAGGTAAGATGAGCAGACACTCGAGCGAGGAGAGACATAATCATGACAAGATAAGAAATCTTGACAAGCCATTGGATTACGTAATACCATGAATTGAGGTTGAACACCGGAATATAAGCTCTATGAGCTGGGGAGAATAATAGAATTACTACTTGACGAGATCAAGGAAATATACCCCTAAATTGCGATTGGCAGGAAGTCTTGGCCATGAGACAAGCGACGAAAGCGAATCTAATTATAGTAACCAAGTTGGGTATGACAACACCCAGGATGGGAAGCAGGAACCATAATTGATATTTTTGTTATACCCGAATATTTCGGAAGTGTGAGAAAGACTTCCAGTTATTGGGAGATAAGCCGACTACGACTACAGTTCTAACCCCTCCTGAGGGACTTGAGGGTTAGGTTTTTATTGTAACACTTTGAGTGTTGGGCTAGGTTGTGTGTCAATGCAAAACGATAAGGTTATAGCTTATGCTTCCCGGTAGCTACGGGAGCATGAAAGTAATTACGCTACTCACGATTTGAATGATCAGCAGGTCAAGGTTGAGCACCAGAAGCCCAGTGGGCTATTATCGACGATTGAGATTCCGACCTGGTAGTGGGAGGTGATTAATATGGATTTTGTTATAGGGTTGCATCGTACTCAGATGTAGTGCGACTCCTTGTGGGTCATAGTAGACAGGCCGACGAGGTCAACCCATTTTTCTTCCGGTCAAGACTATCTACTTGGCTGAGGATTATGCGAGATTATATATCAGAAAGATTATAAGACCGCATGGGGTTCCTATATTTATTTATAACAGACAGATTTTTATACCCCGTAGTTCTGGCCATACGTGTGAGAGCGTGCGAAAGGGAGTAAGACTTAAAATTTTCGAAAGATAGGTTGACGGATTGTTCGGACGGGTTTTAGTCAACTTTGAGGCGGGTTATGACCCGTTACATTGAGGGTTCCTAAGTGTTTCAAAGGCTTAGTGCGTAGTTCGTTGAGTCTAGTATCCAATGCAACCGACCGTTCGCCGATAGGACATAGGAGTAGAAAGTTATGGGAGTTACAAGTTCGATCTGTGATTGGGACGAAATGTGTTTGGACGAAGCGATAGGGCATGGCGCGGATGCGAGGGCATGGCCGGATATTCAGTCACTGAAGTTGCAGCGCCGCAGCGCCGGGAAGCAGGGTCGCGGCGCCGGAAGTCCTGTGAGGTGGCGGAAGTTTCAGCGCCGCGGCGCCGGATGCAGGGCCGCGGCGCCAAGGCGGGAATTCTGGCGGAAAAACTAAGGAAAATCAGATTTCTTCTTTTAAAAAGACCTTGGGAGGGTGACAAGTGTCCCCCCCCCCCCCATCTGATTTTTGCATGTCCCTTATATTGACCAAGTCTTGAAGACTTGGTCATCTTTCAAGACTTTCCCTCTCTCTAAGCTAGAGCTCTCACTTCTCTCTAAAATTCCAAGAGGAATTCAAAGCTTAGGAAAAATCTGAAAAGATGTGGCAAGAAGGAAGCTTGTGGCTAGCTTGTAGGTGTTATTGTGGTGGTGTTCTTGGAAAGGAGGCTAGCAAAATTGTTGGAATAATTTTGGCTAAAGCTCTAAAGGTAACATTTCTTCTCTTGTAGCTAGTTATTGATGTTGCATGTGAAGAAGAAGGAACTTGTAGTAGTAAATAATGCTCTTAGATTCATTGCATATAAGAAATATGGTTTGGATGTGAAAGAATTGGTTAAGAAGGTTATGTGAGCATGTAGTAGCCTAAAAACTACCTTAAACTTGTTAAATTATTGTTGTACCTTTTGGGGCAGAATTTTACACACCCAAGTTTAGGTGTGTAATCCCCTTTGAAATGTTTGGATTGTTGAGCCTTAAATGTGGCGTTTGGATGTTGAATTCGGCCTTGAGAAAGGTGGCAAAGTATGTAGAAACAAAGGAAATGCTGCCCAATTTTCCATAGAATTTAGTAGCTTTGAACTTAGATTATTCCTACATTGAGCTAGAGGTTAATAAGCGTATTATGGTCATTATAGGTTGACATATTACGTGCGGTATTTTGGACTTAACAAGTGGATTGACCGAAGAGGTATGTGGAGCTTTCCTATCTCTTGAGCATGAGTAGTTGTATCTATGTAGTACGGTAGACGTACAAGATTTGGTATTCTTACTTGTTTTAAGTATATAATGACTTGTTTCGTTTTAAAAAGTATAAGTCCATTGGTTATGGGAAAAGTATAATTTTTACTAAAGTATAGGGTTAATACAACAACTTTATGGGAAGTTGGTTTGTTAGCTTTATGAAGGGATAATAAGAAGAGATTTACTCTAAGTAAGATAAGTAAGGACAAATGACTTGATTTATGAAAGGCAAATTGATTTTAAGGCATCAATTGCCCAAAGGTTTTATATGAAAAGAAGTCATTTTCACAAGAATAGACGTATGTAGTACTTTGATTTAAATTCCCGGATTTTCTTTTATTAAGAATGTTAGTGCCTGAAGTAAACTAAAATGAGAGGGTATATGAACAAGACTAATAATAAGTTATAAGCTTTCTTAACTTATTTATGATTATGATATGATGATCGATTGAGCTAGGGTAAGAGTATAAATGAGGGGCAAGCCCCAAGATCGTTATACCACCTTCTCCAGGGTAAGAGTATGAATGAGGGGCAAGCCCCAAGATCGTCATACCACCTTCTTCAGGGTAAGAGTATAAATGAGGGGTAAATCCCTAAGATCGTTATACCACATTCTCCAGGGTAAGAGTATGAATGAGGGGAAAGCCTCAAGATCGTCATACCACCTTCTTCAGGGTAAGAGTATAAATGAGGGGTAAATCCCCAAGATCGTTATACCACCTGTTCCGTGGATTTGCTACCCACGATGCGAGGAATACCTCATGCGAGTCCTATGGGCTTATGCGGGTGAAATAGTCCTATGCGGTAGTCTGACTATGCGAGGAATACCTCATGCGGGTCCACAAGACCCATGCGGGTGAAATAGTCCCAGGAGTAGGATTGCTTATTGATACTACGGGCGAGGGACCCTGTTTTGATCACAAGCCTCCTATTTTTATGCAGTAAAGTATATACTTGTTACTCTCATTGTTAGTAAGGCACAGTGTACCGTATTTTGATTGTCTTCCATGAATCCAGCTTACTTTTAGACTTATGATATCATATTACAGTATTTTCCAGTTTTACATACTTGGTACATATTGTGTACTGACCCCCTTCCTCGGGGGCAGCGTTCATGCCGCAGGTAAGGGTAAGCAGGTGGTGGATCCTCGTTCTTAGGATCACTGTTCTAGTGTCAGAAGCTCCATTCCTCCGGAAGCTTGTTTTGTGGGTACGGTTTTTCCCTGATGTTATAGGCATTGTGTATATTCAGGGGTATGGTGGGGCCCTGTCCCGCCACAGTTGTCATCCTTAGAGGTATGTGGTCACGTTTGTGTTTGGGGCTGTAAGAACAAGTTGTACTGCTATACTTTTGATTAAGTATGTTTTTTTATGGAAGGCAGCCTTGTCGGCTGGCCAATGATGTTTACCTTTTTATAAGTTATGTGTTATGTATGTTCCGCTTCTATTCTCTTATGTTTACCTGACAGGGTGCCGGTGAGACGATCGCCCCGAGTCGGGTCGTGACACGAATGAGCCCGGTTCTGGCTAACTTCGGAGGTTTTCGAGAAGGGTTAAGACACGAGTGAGTCTCGGTGTTGCATTTCACCCTCGGGCCAGCGACGAGCGGGGCATGTTATCCGAACAACGAGGATAGGTTACGGGCCTGTGTTATTGATTTCAGGGGTAGCTGAGAGGATTATTTGCCTCTTGTTGAGTTTACGTATTATAACAGCTACCATTCCAGTATTCGGATGGCACCTTATGAGGCCTTGTATGGGCGGAAGTGTAGGTCGCTGATCGGTTGGTTCGATGTTGGAGAGGTTCAGGTAGTTGGCCCAGACTTGATTCAGCAGGATGTAGATAAGGTGAAGCTTATCCAGGAGAGGTTATTAGCAGCTCAGAGTCGACAGAAGTCTTATGCAGATGATCGATGTCGACACTTGGAGTTTCAGGTTGACGACTGGGTCTTCTTGAAGGTATCACCCGTGAAGGGTGTGATGATATTTGGAAAGAAGGGGAAACTTAGCCCAAGATACATTGGGCCTTATCAGATCGTCCGTAGAGTAGGCCAGGTTGCCTATGAGTTAGCACTGCCATCCGACTTGGGAGGCAGTATATCCGGTCTTCCATGTTTTTATGTTACGGAAGAGTATCGGAGATCCATCCAGAGTTTTCCCAGTTAAGTGATGTCCGAGTGACAGAGGGATTATCGTATGAGGAGAGTCCTATAGTGATACTTGATCGTCAGGTCAAACGAATACGGACTAAGGACGTGGTTTCCATCAAGGTCTTGCGGCGGAATAATAATAGGGGAAAATGACTTGGGATGCGGAGGAGGACATCATTGACGAAGTATCCTCACTTGTTCCCTACACCTGCAGGAAATCCATTCTCCCTACTTGTCGATTTAATTGACGTACATGCATGAGTGTTATATTGTGGCCATGTATGTCATATTGATTTGTGCTTGGGTATAGTTAAAGGGGACTATGCCGATATCTGATTAGAATGAACTCCGAAAGAACATTCGGGACGAATGTTTCTAAGGGGGGGATAATGTTACACCCTGTAGTTCCAGGACATGTGTATAAGGACGTACGTGAGAAGTTACGACTTTAAATTTGAACAAAAGAAAGATTAGCTCTTTCTAAGGAAAATCTTTCGAGCCTCGGGAAGGAAAAATGGTTATTAATGGAAATTGAGTTCCCGAATTTGATATTTGAGACTTATAGAATTTAGTGGATTTTCGGGAGATGAAATATTTTAGACCAACCGGAGGGGGACACGTGTCACCCTCCACATGCCCATGTGGGGTGGAATTGATGACTAGGTCAAGAAGCCATTTGGCTTGATAAGGTTGACCACATCTCATCCACACAAGTGTTTTAATCTAGGCCCTTGGTTGTAGTATATATCCTATACTAGTGCAAGACAAATTCTATACTTAGAAAAATCAAGAACATTTCTTGTGCACATGAGGGTGCTCTCGGCAATGGCTCCATTAAAGAGAGAAAATTTTGCAATCTTGCTCCATAATTCCCAATATTCAAACCTAAGATCCCTTAAGGTATTCTAAGGATATCTCAATACAAAAACCCCGGAAAAACTACGTTTCTACGTTAGTCGCAACGTGAAACCCTAGGGTGTTATTCATAAGTTTGGATTAGAACTTGAAGAGGAGTTCTTCATGAGCTTCTAAGGATTTCTTAGAGCGGATTGGAACGTAAGAAGAGGAGAAAAAAGTTGCTAAGGATCGACTTTCAGGCTTGGATATTATTAGGGCTTATTGAGGTAAAAATCTTCGTCTTCTTAATGTGATTGAAGATTACATATTGTAGTATTTGATAAATGAGCATGTGGTATATAGATTGAAGTTTGAAAAGATTTGGATCATGTCGATATGTTAAAAACCGAAAATGGGCATGTTAGCCATTAATGTTGTAATCAATTCGGTTGTTAGTTACAATCGTCGCATGTTAAGGAAGAGAGGATTTATAGTTGTTATAATTGTTATTATGTATATAACATGTTGGAATAACAACTTGGATTTAAAAGGAAATTGAAAGAGAATTGATGTTGTTGTCGCCGAGAATTTCCTTAAGGAAATGGACAGTTTTATATAAATTGTGGGGCAGAATTTTATACGTCCTGTTAGGCGTGTAATCCCCTTTGGTTAGATGAATTGTTGATCCTTAAATGTGGCATTTGGTTATTGATTTCGGGCCTTGAAAAAGGTGGAAAAATACGTAGAAACAAAGGAAGTGCTGCCCAATTTTTCGTAGAATAGAAAGCTTTATACTTAGAAATATTCTGCGTTGAAATGTAGAAGTTGATAGGTGTATTAGGGTCATTATATGTTGACATTCTACGCGCGGTGTATTCATCTTGGCAAGTGGATTGAGTCGAAGAGGTATGTGGAACTTTCCCTATCTTCTTGAGCATGAGTTTTATAAATGTATAGTACGGTGGACGTACATGGTTAAAAATGAATTCGGTTTCATTTTGGTATCCTTGCCTTGCTTTCGAAAAGTATATGTGACTTGATGTTACATGAAAAGATTTCTTGAATTGAAAAGTATAGAATACTTGATTTGGAAAGTATTGATTACTTGAACTATTCTAAAGTTAAGAGACTTGATTTCTAAAGTTAAGGAACTTGATTTCTAAAGTTAAGAGACTTGAAGTATTCTGAAAGTTATGTAACTTGATTTGAAAGTATATGATACTTGGTTTTAAAAGTATAAGTCTATTGGTTATAAAAAGAATGAATTTGTCTAAAACATAAAGAGTTATAACGGCTTTATGAGAAGTTAGTTATAACGGTTTTATGGAAGGTTAAGGGAGTGTTCTATTTGATTGATAGGCATGAGTTGCCTAGGTTGTGAAATTAGAAGTTACTTGGTTTCAAAGCCTTGAAATGAATTTCTAAAGGTGTAGTAACTTAATTTGAAAAATAGACATGCCTTGATACTACGAGTGTTAGTATCTTGGGGTTTTATATAAAAAAGAGTCTTTTGAAAAGAATGGAAGTACGTAGTACTTTGGGTTAAATTCCCGGATTTTTATGTGACACGAAAGTGCCTTGAGTTTATAAAATGAAATTCATTTTTGTATGTTAATGAAAGTCTAAAAGATTCTATGAACTTGCCTATGCTTGCTTGCGATAGCCTTTGAGTGCAAGTATTATATTTCTACGTTGTCGTGTGTCTCAGTTGGAGTGCCGGCTGTCTTGTTGTGAATTTACTTGGACGTACCGACAGTGATGAAGGATTCCACGGGTATGCTTCTATTGTGATTGTTCCATGGACATGCTTATACGATGAAGGATTCCGGGGCATGCAACCATGTTATATACTATTATTATTCTATGGACTAGCTCTCCATGAAGACATGTACCCGAGATGAGGGATTCCACGGGCATGTTATATACTATTATTACTCCATGGACTAGCTCTTCATGAAGACATGTACACGAGATGAGGGATTCCACGGGCATGTTATATACAATTATTACCCCATGGATTAGCTCTCCATGAAGTCATGTACCCGAGATGAGGGATTCCACGGGCATGATATATATATATATATATATATATATATATATATATATATATATTGCATATGTGCTCGCCGACAGTGATGTAGGATTCCACGGGCGTGTTACATATATATATTTTACACTTGCGGCTGTCGGCAGTGATGGAGGATTTCACGGGCACGCTTTGATGTTTGCGGGGTTGAAACCCTTACTGGACTGTGTGATGATTTTGAGGGCTTGTGTCCCTAGCCCTGGTATGACTATTGTTTATGTGTTGAAATAGTCTTTAAAAGAAAAAACTGACTTTCATTACTTTCGTTTCGACAAGGCACAGTGTACTGTTATTTTGGTTATCATACATGTCTACAGCTTTATTTTAGACTATTATGATTTCATTACAATATTTTCAGTTTCACATACTTGGTACCTGTTGTACTGACCTCCTTCGGGGGGTTGCGTTCACAATTGTTATGTCAAAACTTTTAGAGGTCTGTAGTCATATCTTGTGGGTCGGTTTGTAAAAAAAAAAGGAGGTAACTGCTTTTGGTTTTACGTATATATATATCCAGGGAGGTAGCCTTATCGGCTAACCTGTTATTTATTTCTTGTTGAGTTTATGTATGTTCATTGATTATCTCGATGTATACTGTAAGGGTGCCTGGTAGGGCACGATCGCGAGCTGGTCGGGTCGTGACAAGAACGCTCACCGAAGAGGAAAAAACACCATTGGCGCAGGCTCGCTGGAGCGACATGGTTCTCGCTAAAGCAAATATAGGTCTTCCGAAATTTCGCAAATCGATTAATCTTCTCTCTACAACGATTAAAGGTTATTCTTACCAATAAATTCTGCGCGTAACAATTATCGGTGATCATCGAATGAGGAATATTTTAGGAAGGCAAACAGAAAGCTCATAACGACCGAACGGGCCGTTAAGCTTCCTATTTGATGTATTCCCATGTAACGACTATTAATGAATAAAAAGTGTTGGTATGCATTGTTAAATATTCCTTATGTATACATAATTAATAATCCCAGAGGGAATCTGGATCACATGTATGACCTTTCAAGCCCACAATAAGTGTATTTGTACTTAATTTATTATGCTTCTCAAATCCTTTAATGCTAAAAACAGAGGACTACAGAGTTGCTCATCAGCTATGCTGAATTTTACATATCAATAATCCGATTTTGTGAGTACAACAATTGCAAAGAGCGAAAAGTAAGTAAATATTACAAAGATTTACAAACAGGAAACAAGAACAAATCTAAGCTTCTGGAAATTTGCTGAGTCGAGTGATGACGCTCTGTCCTTAAGACAAGATTGCCTCGTATATATCCTTTTACGTTAGTGGACAATAGTCTCCCAAGATAAAATAACAACTAAGAAATGAGCAAAGGAAACTGAAGTGTTTCTAGAGAACAACTTTGAGTGTTTGAAGTATGCTAGAGAGGAAGAAGTTCAGAAATTTCTGAGTATATTTTTCAATCGAGCCAAATCCTCAATTTATAGTGCTAAGTAAGATGACCTCTCATCTAGCCAACTAATGGCTTTCAACCATGTAATGGAACTTATTGAGAGGTTACATTCAGCCAAATAAATAACTGAATTCATGTGCCAAGTAATGGACATTCAATGCTCTAAAACAACCCAAGGGTATAAACATTTCAGCTTCCCATCACACAAGCTGCCTTGGAAAAGTCGTGGTGCTGCAGAATTAGCACCACGGCTCTAGTGGCTACTGACCTAACTAGCTCCGCAACATAGGCTTGTAGGCGCTGCGGCCCTTCGACGGTTTGGCGCTGCAGCCCTTCGCAGCTCCGCGACCCTTTCCGACCCGTTTCATCTTACACTTCGCACACTTCTTCCTTCATTTACCAATATGGAATATTTGTCATTGGCCAATAACCGTTCATCATTTTATGTCTCAAACACTTTAATTATGCACCAATATCTCTTTCACCAATGAAATTTATGATACTTGGCACTATGCATGCACGTGTGTGGAAACGACATTTCCGACGTGCAGGGCCCTAATTGTTTGAGTCATAAATAATGGGATAAACTTAATTCCACATTAGTAAATTTCCAACAATCCCCGTTTGAAAGAGATTTTGACGCACTCACAAGGTGCCTTTCCCGCAATCTTTCAGCGGACCGATGTTGCATCTGGAGAGGTAGCTTCAACTTTGAACCATCAGTGTTTAGTGTAAGCCAAGTCAACGGTACCAACCCAACAACTTTCTTTACTCTGTTCTTCATAATGTTTTGTTCATTGTGGTCGTGTACACTTCTTGGATTCTTAAATGTGTTCATTTGAGGCAGCCTGTCCTCACACATAAATATGTAGTCTCCTATAAAGTATCATGTTATACCCCAATTCACAAGTTTTAGGAACCATTAAAAGTTTCTCAAAACCTAACCTCAACCGTTGAGGATCATTAAAGGTTTTGGAAACTTAATCTCTACCCACACTGTAGATAACACTTAATGTCTATCTTGGGAATAGCCTTGGGTTTATGTTCCTTACAGAAATCATAATTCGAAGTGCACTTACTTCCACCGAAGCGCTCAACTGAACTTTTACAACTTCGTTTTCCTATTGAATCTAATTCCTAGGATCTCCAGTCAATAAGGTTGGGTTACCACCATATCAGTCCTTATTGTTTTGGTTTTTAATCCCATTCCCCTAGACAGACAGAATATCTGATCTCTGGGTATGCCCTTAGTCAAAGGGTCTGCTATGTTTTTCTCTTATTTTACATAATCAATGGAAATAATACCCTTGGTGATCAACTGCCTAACGGTCTTATGTCTCCATCGAATATCATTAGATATGCTGTTGTGCATAGAACTTAGTACCTTCCTAGAGCCGACTGACTGTCGTAGTGGGTCATTACAGAAGATATATGTTTATCCCAACAAGGGACATCCTCTAAGAAGTCATAAATCCACTCAACTTCTTCTCCTGCTTTATCTAAAGTGATAAAATCTGACTACATCGTGGATCAGGCGATGCAAGTTTGATTAGAGGATTTCAAAGACACAGCCCCACCACCAATTGTAAATATATGCCCACTAGTGGACTTGGTGTTCTCTATATCAGATATCCATTTTGCATCAGTGTACCCCTCTAGTACAACTGAATATCTCAAATAATGCAACCCATAATTTAATGTGTATTTTAAGTACTGTAGTACCCGATTCAACGATTTCCAATGATCATCACTTGGATTACAGATAAACCTTGCCAACTTGTTGATTGTATATGTGATATCAGGTGGAGTGAAATTTGTTATATACATCAAACTACCAATCACATGCGCATCATACAGGCGTACCACAATTTTTATCAATCTTCTGATTCATATCCAGTGGTGACATTATCGACGAATTGTCGAACATCTCAAACTTTTCTCAACACATCCTTGATGTAGTGAGACTGAGATAAAATCAGTCTGTCAGACGTCTTAGAGATCTTGATCCCTAAGATGACATCTGCAATACCCATATTCTTCACGTCGAAACATTATTCCAACACATTCTTAGTGTCTAGGATCAAACTAGGAGTGCTCCCTGTGATCAATATGTTGTCTACGTAAAGGCATATCATGATGAATGAGTCAGCATTATCTTTCATGTAAACACATTTGTCACTCATTAATGGCGAAACCCTTCGATAGTAGAGTACTATCAATTTTTTGTTCCATTGACTCGGGGCCCGTTTCAGCCCGTACATAGATTTGACAGGCCGACAAACTTTCTTCTCTTGCCCTGGAACTACATACCCCTCGGGTTGGTCCATATAAATTTCTTCTTCCAAATTACAATTTAGGAAGGCTGTCTTGACATCTATTTGATGTATCTCAAGGTCTCGCAATGCGGTGATCGCAACGAATACTCATATGGACATCATTCTAGACACCGGGGAGTACGTGTCAAAATAGTCAATACTTTCCTTTTGTTGATAGCCCTTGCTACCAACCTGGCCTTGTAATTGTCTATAGACCCATCTGCTAGATACTTCCGTTTGAGTATCCACTTACAATCCAACTATTTGTTTCCCGGAGGAAGATCAACCAACTCTCAAGTATGGTTGTTCAGGATGAAGTCTATCTCACTCTCAATAGCTTCTTTCTAGAGCGGTGCTTCTGGAGTCTGTGGTTTGTCGTGAACCATATAAGCCACAAAGTCAGGACCGAATGATTTATCCTTCCTAGCCCTTTTACTTTGTCTTGATTCCATATCCGGAGTCTCCAAGTTCTGAGAATCTGGAACACTAGATTCCGGATATTCAACCACTTCGGAGTCCACTAGATCTGAACCACCTAGATCCGGGTAGCCAATGACTCCTGGATCCTGAGAGCTTTGTTCATAACTTCATTTGCGAGAGGTTATGTCTCTTTCCTTTCTAGGAAAAGTATCCTCAAAGAATTGGGCATTCCTTGATTCTATGATCGTACCCCCGTGGATATCTGGTAGATCTGACTTATGCACTAAGAAACGATAAACACTAATGTTATTTGCATATTCGATGAAAATGCAATATATAGTCTTAGGCCCAATCTTGACCTACTTTCACTTAGGTACTTCAACCTTTGCCAGACAACTCCACACATTTAAGTATTTGTAGGTGGGTTTATTTCTCATCCATAACTTGTATGGTGTTTTGTCCTTACCCTTATGTGGGACACTATTAAGAATAATATTACCGGTAAGGACAGCTTCTCCCCACATATTTTGGGGAAGAACGAAATTGATGAGCAAGACATTCATCATATCCTTTAATGTACGATTCTTGCGTTCATCGACACCATTTGATTGAGGTGAGTATAGAGCCGTCGTTTGATGAACAATGCCTGATTTGGCACAATATTCCTCGAGTGGCACTATGTATTCTACCACTCTATCGCTATGAATTGATTTAATTCATACACTTAGTTGGTTTTCAAATTCTACTTTGTAGCGTATGAACGCTTCAAAGGCTTCATCCTTACTTTTCAATAAGTAAAGGTAATAATACTTTGTGTTATCATCTATAAATGTCACAAAGTACTTGTTTCCCCCTATAGTTTGTGCAAACTTCAAATCACATATATATGTGTGAATACGTTCTAGAGGAGCGGTTTCCCTTTCGATGGATCTAAAAGGAGTCTTAGTGAGTTTTGCCTCTACTCAGACCTCACACTTACGTTGAAGGTTTACGTCGATAGAAGACAACAACTCCAACCTTACCAACCTTTGGATGGATTGATAGTTTACATGTCCTAATCTATGATGCTATAAATTAAAAAACTCTATAAAATACGAATTGATATAACACATTATAGACATGGCATTAACCTTGAAGTGTCCTTCACAGACAAAGTCCCTTCCCACAAAGGTTCCATTCTTGGTGAATACAAATTTATTGGACTCAAACACTAGCCTAAAATCAGCAATAACCAATAAAGAACCTGAAATTAAATTCCTTCTAATATCAGGGACATGCATCACCTCCTTCAGAGTGAGATCTTTGTCAGAAGTCATCTTCAGGACCACCTTTCCTACCCCCAGCACGTTAGTGGAAGCGTTGTTACCCATGAACAACTTCTTGTTTGTAACTGGTGTATACGTGGAGAAGACATCTATATTGGAACAGATGTATCTGGTAGCACCCATGTCATCCACCACTGCATGCAATTCTCAACAAGGGTTGCTTAAAGCACCACCGCCGAGAACTCTTCAATAATGTCATCAAGAAGTGTGTCTTCGATGACGTTAGCCCGTGCCTTGACTTTGGACTTCTCTTTTTGCGCAGTCTTGAGCTTACGACAGTACTTGATCATGTGACTAGGTTTTCCACAGTGGTGGCAGTTCCCCTTGAACTTCTCCCTCATCTGGGTCTTGCCATTTTCTGGAATTTGTGTTTCTTGCTTGTGTTCCCTTTGGCTTCAGCCAGATTTGCCTTTACCTCAGCGGGTTGCTTTCCCTTAGGCAAGTCCTTCCTATTATCTTCATGAATCTGGAGTTTGATAATAAGTTCCTCAAATGTCATTTCCTTTGTCTTGAGATTTAAGTAACTCATGATCTCATTCCACGAGCGAGGTAACTTCTCAATTAGTGATGCAACAAAAAACTGCTCATTTAGTTTCGTACCTTCCAAACCCAGGTGATGTAGAATCATTTGGAATTCCTGGACTTGGGACATCACATTTTTGCTATCCACCATTTGAAATTTTAGGAATTCCCCAATGATGAATTTCTTTGTACCACCATCTTATGCGTTGTACCTTTTCTGCAGTCTTTCCCACAACTCTTTGGCGCTGCCTATGGTGCAATACACCGTGTAGAATGGGTCTGACAGACAGTTCAAAATATAATTCTTACACATGAAATCACTGTTATGTATCAATAACCATCTTCATGCCATTAACGACATGGATACCTTGGCCTCCTCCAGCCGTTTCATTTAATTGAGGGTCCATTTCATCTCCATCTTGTGGAGGATCTTCTGTTAGGAAATGAGCCATTCCCATAACAGTCAGATAAATAAGCATCTTATGCTGCCATTTCTTAAAGTTGGAGCCCATGAAATTTTGTGGGCGTTCATGGTGGAATCCATAGGGTGGAGGAACTGTAACGTTCCCTTGAGCAGCAGGAAAGGCGTTGGACAAGCCTTGAGCAATAGTGGGGAAGACATTGGGTGTGCCTTGAGCAGCAGCATATTCATAAATGAATTTTTCTTTCTCAGTCATCTTTCCTAACACTTACAACATATCTTGTCTTAAGATTGTGAGTATAAAAATTGCAAGAAACGGGAAGTAAGTAAATATTATAAAGATTTACAAATAGGAAACAAGAACAAATCTAAGCTTCTGGAAATTTGCTGAGTCGAGTATGACACTCTGTCCTTAAGAGAAGAATGCCCCGTATATATCCTTTTACATTAGGTGGCAATAGTCTCCCAAGATAAAATACCAACTAACAAATGAGAAATGAAACTCAAGTGTTTCTAGAGAAGAACTTTGAGTGTTTGAAGTATGCTAGAGAGGAAGTAGTTCAGAAATTTCTGAGTTTATTTTTCAATTGAGTCAAATCCTCAATTTATAGTGCTAAGTATAATGACCTCTCAACTAGCCAACTAATGGTTTTCAATAGCCATGTAATGACACTTATTGAGAGGTTATAATCAGCTCAATAAATGGCTGAATTCATGTGTCAAGTAATGAAGATTCAATGCTCCAAAACCAACTCAAGAGTCAGAAATTTTCAGCTTCCCATCGCACAATATGCTTTGGAAGAGCTGCGGCACTGCAGAATTAACGCCGCGGCTCCAACGGGTTGACTCTGCGGCCCTTCGCGGCTCCACGACCCTTTCCGACTCGTTTCATCTTACACTTCACACACTTCTTCCTTCATTTACCAACGTGGAATACTTTTAATTTGGCCAATATCCGTTCATAATTTTATGTCTCAAATATTTTAATTACACACCAATATCTCTTTCACTAATGAAATTTACGATACTTGACACTATGCGTGCACGTGTGTGGAAACGACATTTCTGACTTGCGGGGCCCTAATTGTTCGAGTCATAAATAATGGGATAAACTTAATTCCACATTAGTAAATTTCCAACAGATTTAGTATGTGAATCCTCTATTTAACGTATCTATACCATTATCACCGACACTCAATACAATTTTTTTTTTCCAGAGGAATAAAAACTATTGTCCAGAAGATCAACGAATTGCAGCGAGCATGATTTGAGCCTAATCAATTTTTAGGCTCCTCTAAGAACCAGTTTAGAAATGATAAGTTGCAATTATTTACAAAGTAACATCATATAAGAGAGGAAATGTAAATGTGTAATAGAGAAATTACCTTCTAGCAGAAAATAAAATGTCACACATTTTATAGATAAACTAAGGTCCTGAAGAAACATTGAAATAATGAGAGCTCAATAACTAAAAAGTGGCTAGCAAAAAGTTTATTTTTCATCTAATTTGCTAGCACAACTGCCATAACTGTAGTCTTAATGCTAATATTACTAATTTTGAAATGTTATACTCAGTAGTTACATGTGCGCAACTCTTCCCAAGAGATTCATTGAAAGAGATGATATTCTATGCATACATCACCAGTGAAAACCAGTAGCCCCATAAAATGAGCAGAACTGGGTGCTGATAATAGAGTGCAGATATTTGTTTAATGACTGAACTTCTGCATTATAACCCCTCAACATTCACTACATAATAAATTTCAGATAACTTTGTTAGATAAATTAAAGTAACAAACGAGAAATAGCAAAACACCTATTAAAAGTACTAGTAAAAATGAAGAACAAAAGATTACAATAGAGAAATAATCTGGAAAAAAGAACCAATACTTAATCTGAATTCTGTTGAGTTGAGTGATGACACTCTGTCTTTAAGACAAGATTGTCCCATATATATCCTTTTACGTTTCTAGGCAATAGTCTCCCAAGATAAAACAACTACTAACACACTTGAGCAAAGAAAACTCAAGTGTTTCTCTTGAAGAACTTTGAGTATTGAAATATGTAAGGTTTTGTTTGGTTCGTGTACGCAGTAGAATTTAAATTTTTTAATTTCAAACCCAACAAACGACGAACTGTAGGATGATTATGCAATGATAAAACACATGAAGATACCACATGCATTGATAACTTTAATACATCGATATTAGACTTACAGTTTATATATATCTGGAATATTTTAGTATATTCGTCTGAGGGTGCGCACACAATTGATTCCTCGATTGCAAGTTCCAAAAACTTCGATGAATCCTCCTTCAGAAGGCTAGAAAATCCGACAGAGGTTCGAGAGGATATTGTAATACCAAATCTCTAAGACTTAGAATGATTTGTGAAATCAAATGTATTAGAATAATGATAGGACCCCTTTATTTATAGCTGCATTTATGTCAAAAAACTGCAGTCAGGGTTCCCGTGGGCCAGGCCCTGAAAATGAGACGCAGTGGTTCAGTCTGACTGGCCCACTGCCAAGGTAGCGTCGCGACGCTCAATGGGTGGCGCCGCGGCTCTGTGGCGTCCTGGCCTTGGGTCCCATGAGCTGCGGGTCTTATCCAATTTTGCCTCATTTTAATTTTAATTAAATCTGAAATCCAATATCGACTTAATTAAATAATCATTATTCATTCAAATGTCTCGATCATAAATCGAACATTTATATTCTCTCATTACATCATTAGATCAACAGAAAGATTGACTTAGTGTTACCCTACATGCCTTCACATACCGACACTAATCACATTAGAGTCTACAAGGAACTCCTAGATGGCGCCGGAAGACGAACTCAATATGTGAAGTATAGTTACACGAACCTGATAAACTGAACCTCTATGTGGGTAGATAAAATCTTTTCATTCACGGCGCACTCGATCAAACTTAGGATCTGCCAAATGTCTATCCAAATGGTTTGATTAATATATCTCATATATATTAGTTGAAAACAAGACCATATCATATATATGTCTACTGCGTTAGTGTCACGACCCGATTCCGGGCCCGTGACTGGTGCCTTACCCCGGGCACCCTAGTGATACAACATCAGAGTAATCAGCGGAACATAAAACGATACAAGACATATTATGAAATATGAAACAATAATCTGAGAAAGACTTGCCTTTAAGATATATGTAAATAACAACTTTTTTCAACATGAACATTTTAATCCTTTTTACAAACCCTGCCCACAACAGTACTACAGACCTCTAAGAATGATATGACAACAATGGCGGAACAGGGCCCCGCCAAACCCCTGAATGTAAACACTTACTACGACAGGGGACTATACCACTGATAAGCCTCCGGAGAAACGGAGCTTCCCAAACGCCAAATCGTGACCACGAGAGCTAGTATCAACGACTGGTGTACCTCAAACTGCGGCATGAACGCACCTCAAGGAGGTCGATAACAAAAATGCAGTATGTGAAACTAAAAATACGTAAATGAAATCATAATAGTCTATAAAGCGAGACATGTATGATAAGCAAACTACGATCACAACAAATAGCAAATATGTCAAGTCGTGGACTCACGCCCTCAAAGTCATCACAATAAAACCGTACGGGGCAAGTACGAAGGCATAGCCGACTACTAAGACCCATAGTACCAAAAATACCACAACCTGTATCCCGAGGTCTTTCTAGACCGCACCACATGATCGAAGCTGACCACTCGCCCGCAATATCAATGCGGCGTCTATCCTCGAACTCTCGCAGCTCGCATAGGTCACACACGGACCCGCATGAGGTATTCCTCGAATCATGGTCCTGCATCACCGAGGTATACCCCGCATCGGGCGGCTAACCTCGGTATCCGCCAGGCTCCCGCAACCCGCATAGTCTCAAAAGACCGCATAGTCTCAGCGGACCGCATAGGAATCCCGCGTCGGGCTAAACACCCGAATGATCAATCCCGAGCTACCGCACTCCGCATAGTCACGAGGACCGCATAGGCCGTGAAAGACCGCATCGCGGTGGCAAGCCCTCGGTATAATAAGTCAAAGGGGTATGTGATACAATAATAGTACAACCGCTTAACGCTTAACAACGTAAGCACAACAAGAATGACCCTTACATCACGATCACACAAGATACTAACACACGTAGCATCCTAACATTTTCACTTATCACATCAACAAGAAAGTATTTACAAGGCTATCTCAAACCAACACAATCAAGTTATTCACACAAGGTACTTTAAGCTAACAAGTTCGGGTATCTACCCCTAAAGTACTTCATACATTAAATCTTTTAAAAGATCCGTTGCTTTCACATAAGTCACACAATACCCGTAGTATAAAATAGAGTGACTGTCTTTTTAAATAAACCAAAACACTTACCTTTGTAAAATCAAGTAACAACATTATTTTCCAAACGTCCAAGTTTGCCTAATTTCAAATATTCACGTTTCTTATTTTAGAAAGGTTTCGTAGTTCATAGTCTTATTCATTTAAGAATATAATTCTCTTTTAAACAATCTGAGAAACATAAGTCTTATATGTGAGTAGGATATTCTTGCTTATAACAATCTTATTACAGCAACCGTGATCTAGGAAATATCATTTTGTCTCATCTTAGCTTCTATGCAGATGGAAGTTTCTACTGATTTTAATAATACTTAATCTGTCAAAACATTTCCTTTTATTAACGCTGCAGTGGTTTGTCGATACACATTCTGATTTCCGAAATCAGTAAAACATTCTTAAGCCGTTATACCTAACTTCCCATAAAGCTAGTATAACTCTTAAGTTTTCAAAACCAAGTATTACTTTCTTTCAAAATGATTCAAAAATCTTTTGAAATACTTCAAGTTCTTTATTAACACATAACAAGCTTTATAGTTCAAACGATTTACCTTTTAAAACCACAAGTATCTTCTTACCAACATAAAGTCATTATATAACCAATTTCCCATAAAGCCGTTATAACACTTTTATGTTTTAAACCAATCAAATACATTTAGCACATGTACGTCTACCGTACTACATAGTTCACACATATCATGCTAGAAGAGATAGGAAGAGGTTCACATACCTCGCGACGAGTATCGACTAATAGCAAAACGCTCCAAGTACTTCAAACCGTCGGCTACTCCTTAGCCAGTAGATCGCGCCACACGTAGTACTTCAACCTATAAGGCCACAAGGCGCTTATTAACATTTAGATCCCTTCGTAGAACATTCTACGTAAAATTGAAGACCTTCCCGCAACAAACAGCGTAAATCGCCTCCTTTATCGCGGCCGGCTACCAAGCCAAACAGGGGGGGGGGGGTTATACATCTAACCCGAACGGGTACAATTCTACTCCACAGAAAAGCTACACAAGTCTCATGTCTGAATACACCCATGTAAATACGATTGATTTTCTTTCGAAAAGGTTTCTTATTATTCAGCTTAAGTCCAAAGACATTGCCGACAACAACGTCGATTCTATATATATAGTATACTTCAACTATATAGTCTAACAATCATGTAATTTCCAATTACAATAGAGGACAAGATATTTACCTCGATAAGCCCATAATTATCCGAGTTTAAATGTCGATCCCGAGCAAGGTTTAGCTCACTCAGGTGCTCCAACCCGCTCCAACCAACCCTTAGAAGTTCTAACCAACTTCTACTTAATACTCCAACTAAGCGTGGAGATTTTCCTTAGGGTTTCGGTTTTTGTGTAAAGGAAGTATAATAGTATTTACGGCTTTTCAGATAAGTATAACCGTAGAATACTACAAGGTAAACGGCTAAGGTAATTTGGGCATTATAACAATACTTTTGAGAGTATTTCTACCAAGAGAGGGGGGTATTATACGAAAGCAACTAGGCTAGGGGGGGGTACCCCACGGCTAGCACCCCAAGGAGTGGGTGGCTACCTCTACTACCCCACCTGGGGAACTCTCGACGGGGGAAGAGGGGCTCTCGGCCAAGGCACTACACTTGTCACGACCCGTCCCCGGGCCGCGACTGGTGCCCTACCTGGGCACCCCGTTCAGGTATACGTCAGAGAATAGCAGCGGAACATACACAACATGAACACAAGTGTAAATAATATACAACACAGGCTAGCCGATAAGGACGCCTTCCATAATATAAACAAAGTCAAAAGTGCAACTTTACAACTCAGTTCTTACCGCCCAACCACATATGTGCATACAGACCTCTAGGAATAACAATCGTATGGACGGGTTCGCCATACCCCTGAATGTACATAATGTACAACATCAGGGAAAAACTGTACCAAAAGAAAGACAAGCCTCCGGAGAATGGAGCTTCCGACGTCCGGTAAGTGATCCTAAGAGTGTGGATCCGCAACACGCTTACCACTTTCTGCGGATTGAACGCGGCCAGAAGGGGTCGTTACACACATATGTACTAAGTATGTAAAACTGGAAAGTACTGTAATTACAACATAAGTTTAAAAGAAAGCCGGAGACATGTATGATGACAAAATTACAGTACACAGTGCCTTACTAATAATGAGAGTATAAATAGGTGTATACTTACAACAAAAAAAAATAGGATTGGAATCCTACTCCTGGGACTATTTCACCCGCATAGGTCCAGTGGACCTGCGTGAGGTATTCCTCGCATGGGACTATTTCACCCGCATAAGCCCTTACGGACTCGCATGAGGTATTCCTCGATAGGTCGGACCCGCCCGCATGGGACTATTTCACCCGCATAAGCCCTTACGGACTCGCATGAGGTATTCCTCGCATCGTGGTTAGCAAATCCACGGAAATATACAATGCCACAATCCCGGGGAATGACCCCGCAACGAATAATATATCACTAGCCCAAATACGGCTATCACACATAACATAAGCTCTATCGGCTTATCATACAATATATAAGCAAGTTAAGAAATCCCCTAACTTCTTACTATTCTTGTTCATATACACTCTCATTTTAGTTTACTTAAGGCACTAACATGTCTTTATGAAAATCCGGGAATTTAACCCAAAGTACTACGACTTCTATTCTTTAAAATGACTCATTTCATTATAAAACTTCCAAGATACTCATAGCCGTAGTATCAAGCGACAATTTCTTTTCAAGACAAGTCACAATACTTTTAGAAATAAAATATGGCTTCTAAATCAAGTGACTCGTATCTTATAAAACCTTAGGCACTTGATGCCTTAAAATCGAATTGCCTTCCATTAAATCGAGTCATTTATCTTTCCATAAAGTCAATATAACCAACTCCCCATAAAGTCGTTATATTCACTTTATGCCTTAGTCATGTACAATTTCCTATCCAAGGACTTATCGCTTTTTTAAATCGTCAAAAGTATTACATTATTTAAAATTCTTCAAGTCCCTTATCTTTAACAAGACTTAAGACATCTTTAATATTCTCAAGTGAGTTAAATCTCTAACCCACCCGACTTGGCATTTCATAAAACAAGTAAAGAATGTCAAAGCCTCAGACGTCTACCGTACTATATACGTGAAACTAGTCATGCTCAAAGGATAGGAAAAGTTCTACATACCTCGTCGTCAAACCACTTGCCAAGTACAAAGTCCCGCCCGTAGTATGTCAACCTATAATGTTCATAATACGTCTATTTAGGCCTTACTTCAATCGTAGAATATCATAAGTGTTAAGTCCCTATATTCTACGGAAAATCGGACAGCACCTCCTTTGTATTTACTCACTTTGCCACCTCTTTCAAGGCCGGAAATACAATAACCAAACAGCCCCAATTGGCTCACAACAATATATAAGATAATCCAATGCAAATGACTAACTAAACAGCCCAATTGGCTCACAATTTATATAGCGGTAGTTGAATGCAAATGACTAACTAAATGACCCAATTGGCTCACAATTTATATAGCAGGTAGTTCAATGCAAATGACTAACTAAACAGCCCCAATTGGCTCACAATTTATATTCCAACCCACATTTGTAGCATAACATGATAACAAGTCGCATTTGATTATTATAACCATAATCCTTAAGTCAATGACATGCGACGGTTCTAACAACGATTAAATTGTAATTCAACTTAGTCATGGCTTATTTTACATTTCGGATTTCCAAGGCTATGATCAATCCATTATTCGTATAACTTCAATATAACAACTTCATGCTAGTAACATGCAAAGCTAACAACAATAAACTAGCTATTCTTGTAATACTTTCAAAAAACAAGATTATACCTCAAAGAGACCTAATCCAACTCCAATCCGAAATCGCTCCTTAGTAGTCTAGAACCTCTCCAAGCCACTTCAATCCGCTTGTTGAGACCCTTAGAACAACACCACCAATTAACCTTCAAATTTCCAAACAAAACCTAGAAAAACCCCTTTAGGTTTTCGTTTGCGACTAACCCGAAAACAATCTTTTTCCAAGATTTTTCTATTGAGATATGCTAATAATACACATAAGAACCTTGGTTTAAAGTGTGGAAACAAATGGACAAGAAATGAAATTTTTTTCTTTTTCTCTTAGTGAAACCCGAGACCCTCCCCCTTTGTTCTTCAAATTTTGTGTGAAATTCTCTAAGTGCTAAGTCCTCCCTTAGCTACTAGTATAATATAAAGGGTCATGGAGGGTTAAGATGCTTCCAAATGGTTGGCTTGGATGTGGTCTTTCAAAAGATCAAGGCTAGAGTGGGACCTTTGACCTTAGTCAATTATATCAAGCCTCAAGTTGCAAGACTTGTCTTGCAACAAAGGCCAATGACCCTTATGCCCTTGCTAAAAACCGTCCAAGGCATGGTAAGGGGGGGGTGACACGTGTCGCCCTCCCATTCGACACAACACACTGTTTTCCGACAAATTCATAATTTCCGATAAATTTTTACAAGTCTCAAATCCTTAACATTTGTGAGTTCTTACTTACGTTCTTAAGGCATGTCCTGCAATTACGGGGTGTAACAACACTAAGGGGGGAGGAAGAAGCTTTCAAGACTTAGGCAATTTGTGGATGAATTAGTCTTCAAAAGGGGGGGTATTTATAGGTCTAGCAAAGGCCAACCAATGGCCAAGATCTTGCCAAGTGCAAGGCAAGTGTAGGGCCAAGATCTTGCCAAGTGCACCTTAACCAACTACACACAAAATATCCTACCAACTACTTGACAAAATAGTCACCATTTCGTCCACTCTACCGCCACCAATGAGAGGGTGCCAAGTGGCGCCCTCTTGTTGGTCCAAAATGTTTCGTCTCTCGGAAAAATCCGCAAAAATTAAAAATGACATAGCCGGAAATTCCCCTACGAAAGCTGTGGAAACGTTTTCGAAAAAACGACTCTAATCGGGTGTTGTGAACAAATAAATTTCGGCCAAGCTACTTTCTCAAGTTCAAATTTTCTACGCACGCCCCACGCATATACTGAAATACGGTATAACATTCTCCTCTTAGAAACATTCGTCGAATGTTCCTTCTAAGTCTCAAAACAAACGCGCCAAGATAGTCTTCACTACCATACTTACGAAACAATCCTCGCCACAATGGCCACGAAACAATCACGCAAAAATACTTACATCCAAGTCCACGAGAAAAACACCTCTAATCATCACCACAAAACAGTTCTCACCGGGTCTAAAATATACTTCCTTCGCACTTTCTCCACACAAAGAAATGATCACATCTACGCCGCCATACACGCCGCTTCTTCCTTACGTGTCGCACTTTCTCGTACACTCGACCATACCACATGATACCACTTTTGTCACTTTGCCCGAGGCATAAACCTTCTCAGCGACCCAACAACGGTGCCGATTGCATGCGATCATCGCTGCCGTGACACCCAAACTTCGATCTCGCTTCGTTTCAAACTCGGTTACTATCTCTAACGTGGTCATCATTAATCGGAACACTGACGGGACTCCGATACTTTCCCGATCAGAACAATACGAAAGACCGGACATACTGCCTCCTAAGTCGGACGGCAAAAGCTAACATATAGGCAACCTGTCCTATTCTTCACATGGACTCAACGGCCCAAAGTAACTCGGGCTAAGTTCCCTCTGTCTTCCAAAACTCGTCACACCCACCCCGGTGGTGCTTTCAAGAAGATCGACCACAACCTAAACTCTGGCGTGCCGCCGATTATCCGCACGATTTCTCCGAGCCGCGTAACCTCTTCTAGACAAGCTTTACTCTATCCACACCTGGAACAAGCTGAACCAACTATCTCAATCTCGCCAACATCGAACCAATCGATCGGCGACTCACACATCCGCCCCTACAAGGCTTCATAAGGCGACATCCGAACACCGAAATGGTAGCTTAAACACTCCTTCAACCGAGACTACAATTCTCGCAACTATCCTCGAAATCCAAACACCGCCCGAGGCGAATGTGATTCCGAGACTTACTCGAGTTCCTAACCTTGCACGGTAAAACCTCCGGAAAAGAAACACCGCAACACAGGCTCCACTGTCGACATAAGGTGGCGTAGGCACCCGTGCAGCCTTTACAACTTTTCCGATATATCATCTCGCATAACCTCTCGCCGAGTACACGGCCTTTGCTAAGACAACACGGCCGACCTCGCCGCCCAACCATCGGTCGAATCGTCCACGAACTCGTGACTGGTCAACTAAACTTGGGCCTAACACCCTCACAACCCTAACACAAGCGGGACCACCACAACCCGACCCCACCACCAAACCTACCGCGGTTGACCCGCAACGTGGCCTCAACCCGACCCGCAACGCCGCACAATACTAGCTCCCGATCCGAACAATCTCACTAATCACGTTTGAAACCTAGCGGTCTTCTTAGCTCAACTACCCCCTTTCGTTCCACACTACTAGGGACCTATCCCAACATAACTCACGTGCACTATGCACTTCCGATAAGGGTCAAACATAACATTACACCTTTTCTCGAGATGGCCTCACCTCTAAGGTCTTTACGTAAGAAGCTCTAAGGCTCACACCTTCTCTATCCCCCAAAATCTTACTCGGTTAAACAACCATGATCTAATCACGACTAACACACGGCTTATCAGAACATAGCACTTAAGGTATACTCACCTTATCACACATACAGATCTCTAGAGGGTTAAAGATATATTCATATCTACTGCTTCACTCCCCTTAGTCGTTCTAATCAAACCTGCCCCGTAGGGCGCATAGCTAAGGAAGGTGACGAACTACCCACCGGTACTGAAGGCAAGGTCCTCCTACTAGGTCACCCATTCGACACATGGCCCTGACGGCCGCAGGTACAACAAGTTAACTAAAAGCGACATTCCGGGATGACGTGCGCCAAAATGTGAACCGGAAGCTGGAGTTCTAACCAACTCTGATACCCGAACGCCCCGAAATCCGTGGAAGACCACTCCGCATTGTGGTTGTGCATAATCAAATCACGCGAGGTGACTCGCCTCGAAGTTACCAAAGGACCTTCACTGCTCGCCCTTCTCGCCCTCGTTAACCCGTCGATCTCTACGTTTCGGCTGCTTGTATAAGCTCGCACGCAGTGCCATGCTCGCCTAATCAAGAACTACTCTTGCACAACCTCTCGTTGATATTCATCAAGACTCGCGGTACATCGGTATACTCTCGGTAGTTAAATCCATAGCTAGTAATGGTCGCCTCTTTGCAATCCATATTCTCTGCTCTCGGTCGGCGAAGGTTCAAATATCATGGCCGCAGTAGGAACTCCGCCGCCGTGCTAAACTTTACTGGGGCTAGTGATGTCGCAGAAATCCCCGAATGAAGCACCTAACTCAGGTGATGATTGGGCCTGTGCCCTCGTAACCCTCTCAACTCTACTCGCAGCCTCCTGGCCGCTTTGCCTCACGGGCCGGTTTGCCCTATGCGGAGGCATAATGATAAGTGGAAATAATTTCGTCGGAGGGTCCAACTTACAACACGCCTCTAAGGCACGATCTCGAGTGAGAAGAATAGAAACCAATCCTAAATACCCTATAGCCTCACGATTATTGATGTGCACAACACACCGATAATCAAGACTTCCATCGATACGGTCAGAGACACTTTCCGAGGATTAATCGCTCGATACCACTTTTGTCACGACCCGATTAGGCCCGTGATCGTGCCTTACCCGCACCCTAGTGATACAACATCAGTAATCACGAACATAAACGATACAAGACATATTATGAAATATGAAACAATAACTGAGAAAGACTTGCCTTTTCGGCATATATGTAAATAACAATTTTTTCAACATGAGCAGTTTAATCCTTTTTACAAACCCCGCCACAACAAGATTCTGCACTCTAAGAATGATATGACAACAATGGCGAACAGGCCCCGCCAAACCACGAATGTAAACACTTACTACGGCGGGACTATACCACTGATAAGCCTCGGAGAAGCGGAGCTTCCCAAACGAAAGCGTGACTCGAGAGCTAGGATCAACGATCGGTGTACCTCAACTGCGGCATGAACGCACTTCAAGGAGGTCGATAACAGTGCAGTATGTGAAACTAAAAATCGTAAATGAAATCATAATAGTCTATAAAGCGGAGACATGTATGATAAGCAAACTACTCACAACAAATAAGGCCATGTCAAGTCGAGGACTCACGCCTCAAAGTCATCACAATAAAACCGCACGGGCAAGTCAAGGGCATAGCCGACTACTAAGACCCACGCACCAAAAATACCACAAACTGTATCCCGAGGTCTTTCTAGACCGCACCACATGATCGAAGCTGGCCACTCGCCCGCAATATCAATGTGCGCGTCTATCCCTGGAACTCTCGCAGCTCCGCATAGGTCACACACGGACCCGCATGAGGTATTCCTCGAATCATGGTCCCAGACCGCCTGAGGTATACCCCGCATCGAAGGCAGCTAACCCTCGGTATCCGCCTAGGCTCCCGCAACCCGCATAGTCTCAAAAGACCGCATAGTCTCAACAGACCGCATAGGGAATCCCCCGCATCAGGCTAAACACCCGGAATGATCAATCCGAGCTACCGCGCTCGCGTAGTCACGAGGACCGCATAGCCGTAAAGACCGCATCAAGGGTGGCAAGCCCTATGTATAATAAGTCAAAGTTGTATGTGATACAATAATAGTAAAACGTGATTAACGCTTAACAACGTAAGCACAACAAGAATGACCCCCTTACATCACGATCACACAAGATACTAACACACGTAGCATCCTAACATTTTCACTTATCACATCAACAAGAAAGTATTTACAAGGCTATCTCAAACCAACACAATCAAGTTATTCACACAAGGTACTTTAAGCTAACAAGTTCGGGTATCTACCCCTAAAGTACTTCATACATTAAATCTTTTAAAAGATCCGTTGCTTTCACATAAGTCACACAATACCCGTAGTATAAAATAGAGTGACTGTCTTTTTAAATAAACCAAAACACTTACCTTTGTAAAATCAAGTAACAACATTATTTTCCAAACGTCCAAGTTTGCCTAATTTCAAATATTCACGTTTCTTATTTTAGAAAGGTTTCGTAGTTCATAGTCTTATTCATTTAAGAATATAATTCTCTTTTAAACAATCTGAGAAACATAAGTCTTATATGTGAGTAGGGATATTCTTGCTTATAACAATCTTATTACAGCAGCCGTGATCTAGGAAATATCATTTTGTCTCATCTTAGCTTCTATGCAGATGGAAGTTTCTCTTGATTTTAATAATACTTAATCATTTCCTTTTATTAACGCTGCAGTGGTTTGTCGATACACATTCGATTTCAAATCAAGAAACATTCTTAAGCCGTTATACCTAACGTCCCATAAAGCTACTATAACTCTTAAGTTTTCAAAAACCATTTATTACTTCTTCTTTCATAATGATTCAAAAATCTTTTGAAATACTTCAAGTTCTTTATTAACACATAACAAGCCAGTTATAGTTCAAACGATTACCTTTTAAAACCACAAGTATCTTCTTACCAACATAAAGTCATTATAACCAACTTCCCATAAAGCCGTTATAACACTTTATGTTTTAAACCAATCAAATACATTTAGCACGTACGCTCACCGTACTACATAGTTCACACATATCATGCTAGAAGAGATAGGAAGAGGTTCACATACCTCGCGACGAGTATCGACTAATAGCAAAACGCTCAAGTACTTCAAACCGTCGGCTACTCCTAGCGAAGATCGCGCCACACGTAGTACTTCAACCTATAAGGCCACAAGGCGCTTATTAACATTTAGATCCCTTCGTAGAACATTCTACGTAAAATTCAGAAGACCTCCCCGCAACAACAGCGTAAATCTCCTCCTTTATCGAGGCCGCTACCAAGCCAACCGCGGGGTTATACATCTAACCCGAACGGTACAATTCTACTCCACGAAAAGCTACACAAGTCTCATCAGAATACACCCCATGTAAATACGACAAGACTCTTCTTTCGAAAAGGTTTCTTATTATTCAGCTTAAGTCCAAAGACATTGCCGACAACAACGTTGATTCTATATATATAGTATACTTCAACTATATAGTCTAACAATCATGTAATTTCCAATTACAATAGAGGACAAGATATTTACCTCGATAAGCCCATAATTATCCGAGTTTAAATGTCGATCCCGAGCAAGGTTTAGCTCTACTCAGTGTGCTCCAACCCGCTCCAACCAACCCTTAGAAGTTCTAACCAACTTCTACTTAATACTCCAACTAAGCGTGGAGATTTTCCTTAGGGTTTCGGTTTTTGTGACTGGTGGAAGTATAATAGTATTTCGGCTTTTCAGATAAGTATAACCTTAGAATACTACAAGGTATACGCTAAGGTAATTTGGGCATTATAACAATACTTTTGAGAGTATTTCTACCAAGAGAGTGGGTATTATACGAAAGCAACTAGGCTAGTGGGTACCCCACTGGCCAGCACCCCAAGGAGGGGTGGCTACCCTCGCCTACCCCACCTGGGGAACTCTCGACGAGGGGAAGAGGGCTCTCGCCCCAGGCACTACACCACGGGCGGGAGGAAGAAGCTTTCAAGACTTAGGCAATTTGTGGATGAATTAGTCTTCAATGGGGGGGGGGGGATTTATAGGTCTAGCAAAGGCCAACCAATGGCCAAGATCTTGCCAAGTGCAAGGCAAGTGTAGGGCCAAGATCTTGCCAAGTGCACCTTAACCAACTACACACAAAATATCCTACCAACTACTTGACAAAATAGTCACCATTTCGTCCACTCTACCGCCACCAATGAGAGGGTGCCAAGTGGCGCCCTCTTGTTGGTCCAAAATGTTTCGTCTCTCGGAAAAATCCGCAAAAATTAAAAATGACATAGCCGGAAATTCCCCTACGACAGGCGTGAAAGCGTTTAAAAACGGCGACTCTAATCGGGTGTTGTGCACAAATAAATTTCGGCCAAGCTACTTTCTCAAGTTCAAATTTTCTACGTACGTCCTTACGTACATACTCTGGAAATACGGGGTATAACAGTTAGCCAACGACTTAGTCAACCTAATATCACTGAGAAGCTGAGTGCTCTCTCGAATATACATTCGAGGAATGAATCATAATCTTGGCTCAACTACCACCTTTAATCTACTTCGTAATATACCCAATACAAGTCGTGTCTCAATCTATAACACATTTGAGCTTAGGACTTGATCAAAGTATATTACTCTGTAAATAAGGTGCGTATCGACCTCAAGTCTAATGACTTCTATCTCCCACACACTGATCATACTTTAGACATATATAACAAATAGTATATCGGTAGGGTATACTAATACTTCCAAGGTATCCATGTGTCCATCACGAATTACCATAACTCGTTGCAGGTGAGACATACTACATCCTCTAAGGATATGATGCAGACCACATGTCGACTTATCATATATCATCGATATCCCATTTTTTATTATCATTAGTCGAGACTGTTTTAAGAGTTATAATATTAATATCTCATACTATTAATAACCACGTAACTTCTAGGGATGCATATTATAGAATATTATAAACAATCAACTAATAATTCAATAAATGCAAATGTCAAAATATTAATCTCCATTAATAATAATATGAATCTGTATAAAGTACATTTGTTCTAATACAGATTGTCTCTAGGACATAAATATACTTTCAATCTCCCACATGGCCTAGAGCCAAACTCCAATGTATCTAATGCCCATATTCTCAAAATGACCATTATTCTTAACTAAGCTTAATGGTTTAGTGAATGGATCAGCTAGATTATTATTTGTGGGAACATAGTCTAATCTAATCTCTTCAGTCTCCACCATCTCTCTGAGTATGTGGTACTTCCTTGGTACATGCTTGTTTATGTTTGTTAATCTTGGTTCCTTAGCCTGTGCAATCGCACCAGTGTTGTCACAATATATAGTTATTGGATAACTGACACTCGGAACTACCTCTAGTTTCTTCAAGAACTCAGAAATCGCGACAACTTCTTTACCAGCTTCCGATCCAGCAATGTACTCAGCTTCAGTTGTCGAATCAGCAGTTGTAGCTTGTTTGGAACTTTTCCAGCTCACTGCTCCATCATTGAAAATTAACGTGTAACCAGACTGAGATTTGAAGTCATCAATATCTCTCTGGACGCTAGCATCAGTGTACCCTGTAGCAACTAACTTTTATTCTCCATCATAGACCAAGAAGTAATCTTTAGTTCGTCTAAGATACTTAAGAATACTCTTGACTACTTTCCAGTGTTCATCCCCAGGATTCTGCTGGAATTTGCAAGTTATACTAAGTGCAAATGCCACATCTGGCCTAGTACATGTCATAGCATACAAGATTGATCCTATAGCCGAAGAATATGGGATCCTCGTCATGAGCTCAAGTTCTAGAGCATTAGAAGGACTATCCTTATTTGATAACTTGATGCCTTGACCCATAGGTAGACCGCTTTTCGTGGAATTTTCCATAGAAAAATGTCTAAGCACTTTGTCTATGTAGACCGATTGTGATAGCCCCAACAATCTATTAGGTCTATCTCTATAGATCCTAATTCCTAAAATGTAGCAGGCTTTACCCAAATCCTTCATCATGAAGGTACTGGACAACCACTCATTGACTGATTGCATGAGAGTCTTATTGTCTCCTATTATCAATATGTCATCTACATATATAATAATGAAGGTAATACTCTCATCATTGCGTTACTATAAATACAAGGATCCTCTTTACTTTTGACGAAATCAAATGACTTAATAGCCTTGTCAAAACAAATGTTCCAACTCTTTGAGGCTTGCTTAAGCTTATAAATGGACTTCTGTAGCTTGCATACAATATTTGGTTTAAACTCAGATGAAAAACCCTCGGGTTGTTTCATATACACTTCCTCAATTAGATTACTATTGAGGAAAGCGGTTTTGACGTCTATCTGCCAAATGTCATAGTCATAATATGCAGCTATCGCAAGAAAAATCCCAATGGACTTAATCTTAACAACAGGTGAAAAGGTTTCATCATAATCGACACAAGGCCGTTGATTGTAACCTTTAGCCACCAATATTGCTTTATAAGTCTGTACCTTGCCAAATGCATCAATCTTCTTCTTGAAGACTAATTTGCATCCTATAGGTTTAACCCCACTTGGCAAATCAACCAAGTTCCACACTTGATTGACGTACATAGATTCCATTTCGAATTTTATGGCTTCTTGTCATCTCTTCGAATCAATGTCTAACATTGTTTCGTTATAGGTTGTAGGCTCATATTCATCAGGAATATATATCTCACTGTGTGTTTCCACAAGTAGATTTAGTGTTTCAGAAGGACGATGAGTCCTAGTGGACCTACAGAGTTGATTGTTTTGTAGTTCAATACTAGGTATGTTCTGACTGTGAGAGGGTTCTTGTGTGTTAGTTAATTCACCAACTCGAGAGCTTTAAGAAATATCATATTCATGTCTTTCCTGAATGTGAGGAGGTGCAACCATTGCATTTGCTCCCAAGGGTTGTGTATGAGGATCTTGCATTTCTGCATCGTTCCTCGCAACACTCCCACTGGCCGAAGGGCGTACCCTAAGTACCCAATCTTTGCCAAATGCTCCCACTGAATTCTTGCACTGGTCATTCGGCAAGGATTTTACCTCTATGTTATCTGATGGTTCTTGAATTTCTTCAAGTTCTATCTCTGTGCAACTCTATTTCTTGTAGACATATTCTTCTTCAAGAAAAGTTTCATTCGTGGAAACAATGACCTTATGTTCGCCAGAAAGATAGAAGTAGTATCCCTTAGTTTCCTTTGGATACCCCACGAAATAATATTTCTCACTTTGGGATTCTAACTTATCAGTGAGCATCTTCCTAACATATGCAGGGCATCTCCAGGGGTCTCATATGTTTAAGATCTGACTTCTTGCTACACCATATCTCATATGGTGTCTTTTTTACCGATTTGGAAGGAACCTTGTTCAGAACATATATTGATGTTTGTATAACATGTCCCCAAAGGTATGTTGATAGAGCTGAAAAGCTCATCATGGATTGAACCATATCCAATAGGGTTCAGTTTCTCCTTTCGGCAACACCATTCATCTGTGGTGTTCCAGGAGGTTTCCATTCTGAATGAACTCCATGTAGCTTTAAGTAATCTAGAAACTCTTTGCTTAATTATTCACATCCTCGATCAAATCGAATGGTCTTGATAATTTTTGTGAGTTGTTTCTCAACTTCAAACTTGTACTCCTTAAACTTTTCGAAGCCTCAGATTTGTGTTTCATAAGATACACATATCCATACCTTGTCAAGTCATCAATAAAAGTGATGAAGTAAGGGAAACCTCCTCTAGCTTATGTCGAAAATGGTCCACATACGACAGTATGTACCAACTCAAGCACATCCTTGGCTCGCACACCGTTCCCAAAAGGGACTTGTTGGTCATATTACCTTTCAAACAGGATTCGTAGGTACCATAAGACTCAAAGTCAAATGGTTCGAGGTAGTCAAGTTTCCTTAACCTTGCTATCCTTGTTTGATTGATATAACCAAGTCTACAATGTCAAATGCAGGTTGAGTTTCTATTACTTATTTTAGCTAATATATTTTGTTCATTGAATATTTCTCGTCTACAGTTTAGTGAATACAATCTATTCACAAGAGGCGCAGTTCCATATATAAGATTATTAAAAGACAATACCTGACTGCCATTAAATATATATGAGAAAAAACCCTCCATATCTAAAATTGGAATAGAAATGATGTTCCTCGTTAACGAGGGTACATTAAAACAATCGTTCAATACTAAACAGTGGCCAGAAGACAAATTTAATCTATAAGTTCTTACACGCTCAACATCAACCAGTGCTCTATTTCCAACGCGCAAGTCCACATCTCTTAGTGCTACATTCCTGCTATCAGTTAGCCCCTGCACATTTTTACAAATGTGTGAGCCACAAGCGGTATCCAATACCCAGGAATGAGAGTTGTTAATAGATAAATTTATTTCAATGACATACATACCTTGTCCATTAGAGGCAGGAGCACCTGGTGATTTCCGTCCTCATGGAGCAGTATAATATCTCTTCCAATACACCTTCCTATTACAGTTGAGGCATACATCCTTGGCCGGCATCACATTCTCCTTCTTCATGCCTCCCTTGGCCTTCACAGCTGAAGGCGCAACGATTGCTTTGCCCTTCTTATGTCATTCCTTACCTTTCAGCTTGGTCCGACTAGAGGAGCTCACCATGAGCATATCTTTGCTCTTGGAAGTTGAAGATTAAAAGGTCTTTAGCATGTTATGCAACTCCGAAAGACTCACCTTTGTTTCGTTTATGTTGAAGTTTACAATAAAGCTCTCGAACGAATGAGGGAGAGAGTTCAAGATGAGTGTGGAAGCAACGGGATTCTGCAACTTTATACCGATCGAGGCCAAGCTTTCTATCAGCCCTATCATCTTTAGCACATATTGAGACACCTGGCCCCCTTCAATACACTTACATTTGAAGAGCTCTATTAACATATCATATTCCATTGTCTGGGACTGAGAGTCATATAGACTCTTCAAATGTTCTAGCATCTCGTTGGGACCCATGTTCTCATGTTGCCTCGTAGTTCCACTGACATAGAAGACAACATGACACATTGTGCAAAAGTGGCTTCATCTAGATGTTTCTGATAGGTTGTCTTATCAAATGAGGCATATTCAGCAGTGTTATACCCCGTATTTCCAGAGTATGTACGTAAGGGCGTACATACGAAAGTGTAGCCTTAAAAGTTTAGGCCTAGGACGTTTTTTTGGGCACAACTCACACAAAGAATCGTTTTCCGACGAAACGTTTAACAAGACTCGCGTAGGATAAATTCCGTAGAATAGAGAACCCTCTGCTTAGAACTGTTTACAGAATAGTCTAGACGTTGATAGACGTATTTGACTATTATAGGCTGATTCTCTGCGCGCGACATATTCGACTTGGCAGGTGATTTCGCCGAGAAGGTATGTGATTCTTCCTTAAGCATGATATTTTAAAAATATATATATAGTACGGTAGACGTACATGTGTTAACTGAATAATAACTACGGCAATGTCTTTTGACTTAAGCCTGAATAATAATTACGGCAATGTCTTTTGACTTAAGCCTGAATAATGAGAGTCTTGATGCATTTCAAAAGAATACTGAATCATTTTAACAGAAGAGAACTAATTAGTTTTTAAACAAAAAGCTTAAGAGTTATACTAGCTTTATGGGAAGTTAGGTATAACAACTTAAGATTTATAAAAGGAACAGTTTACTTATGTGTTTATAACAGACTTATATTGATTTATGAAAGAATAATAAAATGGTTTGATAAGTAGACATGATATGATGCTATGTGTGGTAGTGACTTGTAACGTTTGTATAAGAGGGTATTCTTGTTGTGCTTATGTTGTTTAACGATAAGCTGTTATGTTGGTATTATATCACTCACCTCTTGACATATTCTGGGGTTAAGTTGTCCTCCGTCGCGGGTAGACTTCGGTGGTGGGACCATGATTCGAGAATACCTCATGCGGGTCGGGGACCTATGCGGGCTACGAGAGTTCAGGTTAGTGTGCGGGGTTATACCTCATGCGGTCATGTGGCCATGCGGACTACGAGTCGGGGCGACGCCGAGGAGTAACTACCACCGATGCGGGTTATACCCTGCGGGCCTATGTGAGTGGCCTATGCGGACTACGGAGTCGAGATTAGGCTTGCGTAGTGATACTACGGGCAATTAGCCTGCCGATCATTCGCAGCCTAGAAAAGACACATTCTGATTACCTATTGTTGCTCTTGTTTATGATGTGGCACTATGTGCGATACATTAGTTGTTTCGTGCGTATTTACAAAATTGGTTTTAAAATGATATGATTTCATTTAAGTACTTTCTGATTTCACATACTTAGTACTGTTGTCGACCTCCTTCGGCTGCGTTCATGCCGCAGTAAGGGCAAAGGAGTGCTAGATCCACATCCTTAGGATCTTTGCGTTGGTGTCGGGAGCTCCATCTTCTCCGGGCTCTACTTTTGGGTATGATCTCCTGTATTGTAGATAGTTTTGTACATTCAGGTATGGCGGGGCCCCTGTCCCGCCATAGTTGTTTACTTCCTTAAGTGCAGTAGTCCTATTGTACAGTTGGGATGTAACTGCAAAACTATGTTTATATATATATGCCGAAAGGCAAGCTTTTCTTCAGATAAACTGTTTCTCCTTTTTAATAATGTTTCTTGTCTTGTTTTATATTTCCACTGATTTTCTCTGATGTATGACTGCTTGGGTGCCCGGGTAAGGCACCAGTCACGGGCCGTGACAAAAGTGGTATCAGAGCAGTTAATCCTCGGAAAGTGTCTACAGACCGTATCTAGTAGAGTCTTGATTATCGGTGTATTGTGCACCACACTAATAATCAGGAGGCTATAGGATATTTAGGATTGGTTTCCATTCTTCTCACTCTAAGATCGTGCTTTAGAGCTGTGTTAAAGTTGGACCCCTCTAACGTATTCCTTTTACATGCTTGATTATGCCTCGCGTAAGGCAACGGGCCCCGAAGGGCAAGCGGCCGAGGAGGCGCTAGTGGGACACCTAGAGTCACGAGGGCTCGAGCCCGGTCGATACTGAGGCGGCGAGTTCTACGACGCGCCGACCCCGAGAGGTTTAGGGCGCAGCGGTGGTGATGAGACCAGTACCTACACCTCGGTCCACGGCTGGAAGCGGATGAGATAGGTTCTGAGAGAGATGGCCCGATTCTTGGCGGAGATCGTGGCGAACATGATAGCGAGTGAATCACGGCGATTCGATTCCGCCCGATGCATCCGTGGTTCACGAGGCGACGATTTGAGGCTACGAGATTTCTGAATTGTAGCCGCGAGTTCTACGGTCGAGGCCATAGGATGATCGCGAGAGTTCATCCGGCGATTCTGAAGGATCGTCACGGGTGATCAGCGTCGAAGACGAGTCGTGACTTCGGTTCGCATCGGCTACGTGATCGCGATCGATTGGTTTGATTCGTGGGAGTTATCGAGGAAACCGCGCGTCCCAGCTACTTGGGATGAGTTCTCGGAGGCTTTCCTCGCTTCTTGCCTCGCGGATGAGGAGGCGCGGGCGATAGATTTTTATGCGAGGCGAGAGAGGGCGCCGATTAGGGAGTACAATGTCGAGTTTGATTCATTGGCTCGATATGTCCCAGCGTTAGTAGCGAGATATGGAGGATAGTGTGCACGCTACGTCACGGGCTAGATGATTATATGGCGAATCTTGTGCGGGTATTTCTCTTTCGGTAGGGTATGGACATTACCGCATGCGAGCTCGTACTCTTGGATGCGAGGCGTAAGGCAAGCGGGTTGTGACGGCGAGAAGAAGGCGGGGCGGCGAGGTCTTTTGGTGGCTATCGTGGTGGCGGCCTCGGCGGCGATCTAGATTTGCACGCAGCCCGGCTCGAGCACTCGCACTGCGTCTCGGCCTGGCGGAGATATTGAAAGCGGACCGAGGCCCGGGGCTTGAGCGTCGAGCGGCGAAGTGCGGCGTCGGGACCACCACCGGTGTGGCGTCACGGTAGATCTGCCGGGAGTTGTGGTGCGCTACGGGAGCTTGTTTGATTATGGCGGCGGTCACTTTGCTGAAGCTATCGACGAAGCGTCACGAGATAGTAAGTCGGCTACGAGTTCTTTCTTGGGGTCTTCTTCATCCCAAGCGATTTTCGCCGGGCGGTACTCGTAGACCAGCGGTCGCGGCGGTCGTGGCTCGGGTCGATTCGCGGTCCTCGAGAACGCATTTATGCCTTGTCGGTAGGCGGATCGGGAGGCCTCGCGATGTAAATCCGCGGTACCTTATCGGTTCTGGATTTGATGTGTATGCCTTGATAGATCGGGTTCTACTCTGTCCTATATATCTCCGCTTGTTGCTAGTAGGATAGGGATAGAGCACGAGTCCATAGACCACTTTCGAGGTAGCTACGCGATGGGTGATGCGGTGGTAGCTCGGCGGGTATTTAGAGCTTGTCGGTGACCTTATGCGGTCGTCGGACCACTAGCGAACTTGATAGAAATTTGGACATGGCCAGTTCGGCGTGATCATGGGCATGGATTGGCTAGCTTCTTGCAATGCCAATGTAGGCTGCGAGAGAAAGTGATGCGGTTCGGTTTCTGGGATCGGTTATTGAGTGGGAGGAACAACGTATCGTAGGGTAGGTTTATTTCTTACCTCGAAGGCTAGGAAGATGGTGCGAGAAAGGGTATATCTACCATCTCGTTCGGGTGTTTGATCACGGTGCGGTACCAGATTTTTAGTCGATTCGATAGTCGAGAGAGTTCCCAGGCGTGTTTCGGGCGACCTCTCGGTATCCTCACGAGAGGAGATAGAGTTTTGTATTGATGTCTTTGCGGACACTCGGCTATTTCCATTCCGCCCGTCTGAGAATGGCACTGCCGAGTTGAGAGAGTTGAAGAATCGGCTTAGAGATTTCTTTGGAGAAAGGATTCATCGGGCCTAGTGTTTCTCCACGAAGCGCCGATATTGTTCGTGAAGAAGAAGGGCGGGGCAGCTGCGCGTAATGTGTTGATTCTGACGGTGAACAAGGTGACCATTAAACGAATACCCTTCCGGGATTGATGATTTGTTCGACGATTGCGGTAGCGAGATGTTTCTCGAGATTGATCTGCGATCGGGCTATCATCAGTGCGAGTCGAGAGGTGGATGTCCACAGGATGCATTCGGACGTGCGGGCATTATGACCGAGGTCATGTCTTTTGGGTTGACGATGCTCGGTATTCATGGATTTGATGAACCGAGTGTTCAAACCATTTTTGGACACGTTTGTGATAGTGTTCATTGATGATATCTTGGTTTATTCTCGCTCGGGCGAGGCATGCGAGCATTGAGGGCTGTCTTGTGATTCTCGAGACCAGCGATTATCGCCAAGTTTTCCAAATGTGAGTTTTGGTTAACTTGGTGGCTTTTCTTAGGCATATTATGAGTGATGGCATTCGAGTGGATACGGCGAATCGAAGCGATCGAGGACTTGGCCTGACCTCTACTCAAGCGAGGTTCGCGATTTTAGGCCTTGCGAGTTATTATCGGTTCGTAGAAGTTTGCTTCTATCTACGCACCATTGACTAGGTGACTCGAGAGAAGACAACTAAGTTTGGTGGTGATGCTTGTGGCGGGGTTTCGATTCTTGAAGGAGGCGGCAGCGCCCCGTTCTTACTCTTCGGAGGTCGAGCGGTTATGCGTGTATTGTGATCGTCGAGGCATCGGGTTGGGATGTGTGTTGATCTGGCGAGGGCAAGGTTATAAGCGTATGCATCGGCGGTGAAGAAACACGAGAGAACTACCCGCGTGATTTGGAGTTAGCGTGGTGATTCACGCCTTGAAGATCTGGAGGCACTACTTGTATGGGATTCGTGGATATTTATCACGGACCACAGAGCCTCAGGTATATCTTGACGGAGGAGCTGAACTACGGCGAGAGCGGTGGTTAGAGTTGCTAAAGGATTACGATGTTGATATCTGTACCACGGGAAGGCCAATGTTATGGCGGATGCTCTTAGTCGTAGGTCGATGTAGGTGCATCGGATGTGCGGCAGAGAGGAGGACATGGTTCGTGATTTGCATCGATTAGCGAGCCTTGGTGTCCATTTGATTGATTACGATAGCGGTGGTGTTCGAGTTCGTGAGGTTGCCGAGTCTTCCATCGTCGAGAGGTGAAGAGGCAACGATTCGAGGATCGATTTTGACACGTTATCGTGTCTGACTCTTCGTGAGGAAGCGGTCGCTTTGAGGTAGCACGATGGGGTGCTAAGGTTTGAGGGCAGTGTGTTCCGGATATTTGAGGACTTGGAGCAGTTCTTGGGGAAGCACCTGCGGCGTTACTCTATCCATCCGTGGTCGACCAAGATGTACCACGACCTTAGATCCGTGTATTGGTGGGATGGCTTGAAGAGGGCGTTGCGAGTTCGTAGCTCGGTGCGTGTTGTCGGCAGTGAAGGTAGAGCACGAGGCACGTGGTTTGTTCTGACGATAGAGATCCCGACGGAAGTGGGAGGTTGTTATACCAGTAGTTGCGGGGTATGTATGTGAGGGCGTGCGTGCGAGTTGCGCAGAATTTTGAAAGGAAAGAAAGATGTGAGTTTTTACGGAAAAGTTTAGGTTATTTGTGAAGAAAAAGGTTCGTTAATGGAATTGGATTCCCAGTTTGGTATTTGGACTTCATAGATTATATTAGAATTTTGAGATTTTATTTTGGAAATGGTCACGTGGGCCCACGGAGAAATTTACGGTTTGGGGCCCACTTTGTTTTGAGATTTTGGCCATTGTGGTTATTTTTTTGAAAGACGTTTTTGAGGGCGATAGGAGGGTGACACGTGTCACCCCGCCAGTGGCTCGCCGAAGTTACATTTGGGCACAAGCGCCGACTAAGTCGTTTCCGGCGAAGCGTTTCCACGGCTTTCGTAGGGAAAATTCGGCTATGTCGTTTTGTATTTTTGCGGATTTTTCCGAGAGGCGAAACATGTTGGACCAGCGGGAGGGTGACATGTGTCACCTCACATTGGAAGCAGTGGGCGTCAGTGAGCGAATGGTTCACGTTTTGGCTTGATCTTTTGGCTCACGTTTTGTGCCTATTGGTTCCTTGTTTTGTGCCTTGTTTTGGCCTTGTTTTGTGGCTTGTTTGGTGCAATGTTTTGTGGAGTAGGGTTAGGGTGCACTTGGCTCGATCGAGGCCTTACACTTGCCTTGCACGTGGCTTGATCTTGGCCGTTGGTTGGCATTTGGGTTTGCTATAAATACCCCTTTGTGAAGACTTCATTCATCCACAAATGTTTCCAAGTCTTGAATCCCTCCTCCTCTTGTTGACTCGCCCAAGAGCTCCTCTCCCTTGAAAGTGGCCTTTGGCGGGAGGTCTTCCTCCTCCTTGTGAGGTCTAGCCAGTGGGTACCACTAGCCTAGTTGTTTTAGTATAATACCCCTTTTGTGGTATAGAAATACTCCCTAGTATTGTTATAATGCCCAAAATACCTTAGCCTTGTACCTTGTAGTATTCCAAAGATACCTCTTGCGTAGAGTCAGAAATACTACCTTTTGTCCTTTTAGTCTCAAACCAAACCCTAAGGAAATCTTCATAGTTGGTTGAAGTATGTGAGTAGAAGTTGGTTAGAACTTCTAAGGGTTGTTTGGAGTGGTTTGGAGCGCCTGAGTGAGCTAAACCTTGCTCGGGATCGACATTATAACTTGGATAATTTTGGGCTTATCGAGGTAATTATCTTGTCCTCTATTGTAATTGGAAATTACATGTTTGTTAGGATATATAGTTGAAGTATACTATATATGGAACTATACTTAGTATTATGGCAATGTCTTTTGACTTAAGCTCGAAGAATGAAGAATTGAGCGAGAATCACATAGAAGGTTAATAAAGAGAAGAAGCGAATCGTAATTACCTAGGTTGTATTCTGAGAGACTTATGTAGCATTCTTGTGTTGTAGAATTGTACGCGTCGGTTAGGCGTGTTAACCCCCTGGTTGGCTTGGTAGCCGACCTCGATAGAGAGGAGATTTACGCTGCGGGTGAGGTGCCGAATTTTACGTAGAAAGATGGGAGCGTGTGTTTAAGATTTTAATAGACGTTTGTGACCTTTATAGGTAAAAGTACTAAGAGTAGCGTATTCTACTCGGAGTGGAAAGGGCTAGCAAGGTTGTAGTACTTGGAGCATTTTGCTTATTGTCGATAAATCGTCGCGAGGTATGTGAACCTCTTCCTATCTCTTCTAGCATGATATGTGTGTAACTATGTAGTGCGGTGACGCATACGTGTTTAATGTATTTGATTGGTTTGAAACATAAAGTGTTATAACGCTTTATGGGAAGTTAGTTATAATGACTTTATGTAGGTAAGAAAATGGGTTGTGGTTTTTAAAAGATAATTGATTTGATTTATAACTGGCTTGGGGCGTTATAATAAAACTTGAAGTATTTCAAAAGATTTATGAATCGTTTTGAAAGAAGTGTAGTATTGTGCTTTGAAAACTTAAGAGTTATACTAGCTTTATGGGAAGTTAGGTATAACGGCTTAAGAATGGTTTACTGATGTTAGAAGTTAAGAGACTTGATCTTATAAGATAAGAGACTTAACTTATTTGTTTTAATGTGGATGTTTATGTGAAACCTCATTCGTGAGTAATGAGTACTTGGTTTTATTTAAAGGATAATGTTTCTTGATTTGAAATCGGAATGTGTATCGACAGACCAACTGCGGCGTTAATAAAGGAAAATGTATTGAATAATGATGAATTGTATTAAAACCAGTAGAAACCTCCATCTGCATAGAAACTAAGATGAGACAAAATGATATTACATTTTCTAGATCATGGCTGCTGTAATAAGAATGTTGTAAACAAGAATCACCTGCTCTCACGTGAGACTTATATTACTCAATTGTTCTAAAACGGAATCAAGTGATTAAGTTTATGAACTATGAAACCATTTGAAAATGAGAAGCTTGAGTAATTGAAACTAGGCAAACTGGAACTTAGGAAAAGAATGTTGTTACTTGATTTTGAAAAGGAATGTGGGTTGGTCATTCTAATACTACGGGTATCGGGTGACTTTAATAAGTAATGGATCTCTTTTAAAAGAACTTAACGTATGTAGTACTTTGGAGTTAAAAACCCGGACTTTGGCATAAAATGAAAGTACTTTGAGTTGTGTGAAACTTGCCTATGCTTGTTGTTGTGAAACTTGCCTATGCTTGTGATGATAGCCTTTGTTGTGCAAGTGTGGTATTTCTGTATTACCGCGTCTCTCGATAGAGGGCCGGTCGACTTGTTGAGAACTTACTTGGACATGCTGGCAGTGATGGAGAATTCCACGGGTATGCTCCTGTTGATAGTGTTATTCCATGGACTAGCTCTCCATGAGGTTTCTTACTGTTCGGCCTGGGTATCTGGTGGTCGGCTCTCGTACTTGCCCCGTCTCGTGACTGATTCGGCCTTGGTATCTGGTAGTCAGCCCTCGCACTTGCCCCGTTCAGTATAGTGACGAAGTTTCGTGATACGGCCTTGGTCCCTGGTGGTCAGCCCTCGTACTTGCCCCGGTCAGCTGCGTGACCGGCCTTGGTATCCGGTAGTCGGCTCTCGCACTTGCCCCGTATCGGCTTCGTGTTTTGGTTGCATTGTATTATTGGTACGGTCGGATCTGGTAGTTATACTTGTCCTGCACGGTTTTATAACACGTGGGACATGGTGTTCATGTATAATCCTTGGTATTGTTATATCATAAAGCTAGCCGTGATGAGGAAGAAATTCCACGAACACAGTGATAATTTGGGCGTGAGTCCTGTCTTGATGAATCGGTTATATGTTATATCTTGTAGTTTGGTCATCATACATGTCTCTGCTTTATAGACTATTATGATTTCATTACGATATTCTGATTTCACATACTTAGTACTGTTATCTTGACCTCCTTGAAGTGCGTTCAATCTGCCGCGGTAAGTCGTCATTTGTCGATCCGCGTTTAGGATCTCATTTAGCGTTTTGGGAAGCTCCGTTCCGTCGGAGGCTTATCTTTGGTATGTTACCACCAGTCCGTAAGTTCTTATGCGTTCGAGGTATGGCGGGCCCCGTCCGTCATAGTTGTTGTATAAATCTTAAGTGCGTAGTAATCTTTGTTGTGGGCGGGGTTGTAAAAGGATTAAAGCTATTCGGGTATTATGTATATCTTGAAGGCAAGCTATTTTGGTTGCTTTGTTTATTTATTATATCTCTTGTTTCATGATTCATGTTTTATTTTCCATTGGTTTTCTCGATGTTGTATCACTAGGGTGCCGGGGTAAGGCACGATATCGCCCGGTTGGGCGTTACAAAGTGGTATCGAGCGATTAATCCTCGGAAAGTGTCTGCACCGTGTCTAGTAGAGTCTTGATTATCGATGTGTTGTGCACCACATCTATAATCGAGAGGCTATAGGACATTTAGGATTGGTTTCCATTCTTCTCATTACGAGATCGTGCCTTAGAGGCGTGATAAGATTGGACCCTCCGACATACTTCGTTTTTACGATTATGCCTGCGAAGGCAACCCGCCCGAAGAAGGCAAAGCGGCGAAGGATCTGCGAGTAGAGCGTGGCGAGACCACAAGACACGAGCCTCGATCCGCGATGCAGGCGAGAGAGATGAGTTACAAGAGTAGGCCCGATTAATGGCGGGGTTGTGGCGAGACTTGAGGATAGGTGGACGGCGGTTCAGAGCACCGTGGTTCACCAGATCGAGATAGTTCGAGGCTACGGGATTTTACGAGTTGTAGGCGCGAGTTTTATGGGTCGAGGCACGAGGATGATCCGCGAGAGTTCATCAAGCGATTCTGACGGATCATGAGAGTGATCATGGCATCGGAGATCGAGTCGGTGGCCCTAGGGTCACATCAACTGCGTGATACCGCAGTCGACTGGTTTGATTCTTGGGAGCTGTCGAGGGGAGAGCATGCACTTCAAGCGGTATGGAACGAGTTCTCAGAGGCCTTTCTTGCACATTTCTTGCCTCCCGGATGAGGAGGCTCGGGTAGCAGATTTTTGGTATTCTGGCGAGCAGGCGTGCGGTTGGGAGTACAATGTGGAGTTCGACTCATTGGCGTGCGTCCGCGTTAGTAGCTAGTATGGAGGATCGAGTGCACCGATATGTTCTGAGGCTCGATGATTGCCTTGCAGAGTTGTTCGTGTAGCTCTTCAGCCTGGCATGGACATTGCCGCGTGCAGCGTATACACTTGGATGTGAGCGGATAAATCGGCGGAATGACCAAAGTCAGCGAAGGGCGAGCAGCGAGGTCCTTTGGTGATTTTCGAGGCGGACCGCCTCGGTGAACTAGTTATGTACCTCGTCGACTGAGTGGTCCTCGCGGCTTTCCGGGACGCCGGGATATTCGGGAAGCAGGTCGGGGCTCCCAGGTTTCAGATTTTCAGGAGAGCAGGAGTGCTCGCCGGATGAGGTTGCCCTTGTCTCAGTGTGGCCGTTGTGGAAAGCTTCATAAGGGAGGGTGTCGTACTAACTCGGGAGATTGTTATTTTTGCGGCCAACAGGGCCATCTGGCAAGGCGTCAGGCGGTAGCTTGGTAGGATAGCATGGACTACTAGAGCGATTTGGGTTCTTCACCTTCCGTAGCAGGCGGGATGTTCGTACCGGAAGGCCCGGTAGAGTCGCGGTGGGAGTTCCCGATTTAAGCGGTCCTTGAACGCCTAACCAGTATATCCTTAACCCTCTAGAGTTTTGTTTATGTTGTTGATGTGTTTAATGTTATGTTTGGTTAGCTTTGTGCTAAAATGTGATTTAGAAACCTGGTTAGTGAAAAGGGTAAGTCCCTGGGTAGTGTGGGATGGAAGTGGTAGCTTTCATGATGTGAAATAGTAAGCCATTCGGATCGGGAACAAGAGTTGCGCGGTTGGGGGTCGGGTTTAGGACCATTTGCGGGTCAAACCGTAACCCGGTTTGGGGTGGGGCCAGTTCTGGGTGGTCCGCCGGTGGTAGGTCACGAGGACGCTAGGCCCAAGTTTGTATGATCATCGTATGAGTTCGTGGACGCGTTCGACGAGCGGTTCGTAAAGGCGGGAATGGCCTTAAGGAAGTTTGAGGTTAGTAAGATGACCAAGTTTGGAGGTAGTGACTCCGCAGATTTTCGAACAAGTAATGGTGAAGTATGGTACATACTGGGAGAGTTCAAGTGTTCGAGAAGGGCACGACGAGTAAGGAAGGAAGATAACGTGTGTTATTTCGTGGCCAAGCTGTGGCGTTGACAACTTGTTAGAGGAACTTCATCGATATCCGTCTTGAGAAGGAACATTCGGGACGAATGTTTCTAAGGAGGGGAGAATGTTATACCCCGTAGTTGCAGGGTATGTATGTGAGGACGTACGTACGAGTGTACGGCAGAAATTTTGAAAGGAAAGAAAGATGTGAGTTTTCGACGGAAAAGTTCCGGTTATTTGTGAAGAAAAGGTTCGTTAATGGGAATTGGATTCCCAGTTTGGTATTTGGACTTCATAGATTATATTAGAATTTTGAGATTTTATTTTGGAAATGGTCACGTGGGGCCACGGGAGAAATTCTGGTTTTGTAGCCCACTTTGTTTTCGAGATTTTGGCCATTGTGGTTATTTTTTCGAAAGACGTTTTTTAGGGCCAATAGGAGGGTGACACGTGTCACCCCCGCCTAGGTGGCTTGGCCAAAGTTACATTTGAGCGCACAGTCTGACTAAGTCGTTTTCCGCGAAGCGTTTCCACGACTTTCGTAGGGAAAATTCGGCTATGTCGTTTTGTATTTTCTTGGATTTTTAGAGAGGCGAAACATGTTGGACCAACGGAGGGTGACATGTGTCACCTCACATCGGAAGCAAGTGGGCGTCAGTGAGCGAATGGTTCACGCGTTTTTGGCTTGATCTTTTGGCTCACGTTTTGTGCCTATTGGTTCCTTGTTTGTGCCTTGTTTTGGCCTTGTTTTGTGGCTTGTTTGGTGCAATGTTTTGTGGAGTAGGGGTTAGGGTGCACTTGGCTCGATCAAGGCCTTACACTTGCCTTGCACGTGGCTTGATCTTGGCCATTGGTTGGCATTGGGTTTGCTATAAATACCCCCTTTGTGAAGACTTCATTCATCCACAAATGTTTCCAAGTCTTGAATCCCTCCTCCCTCTTGTTGACTCTCGTCAAGAGCTCCTCTCCCCTTGAAAGTGGCCTTTGGCGGGTGAGGTCTTCCCTCATGTGAGGTCTAGCGAGTGGTACCCCTAGCCTAGTTGTTTTAGTATAATACCCTTGTTGTGGTATAGAAATACTCCCTAGTATTGTTATAATGCCCAAAATACCTTAGCCTTGTACCTTGTAGTATTCCAAAGATACCTCTTTGCGTAGAGTCGGAAATACTACCTTTTGTCCTTTTAGTCTCAAACCGAAACCCTAAGGAAATCTTCATAGTTGGTTGAAGTATGTGAGTAGAAGTTGGTTAGAACTTCTAAGGGTTGTTTGGAGTGGTTTGGGCGCTCGGAGTGGAGCTAAACCTTGCTCGGGATCGACATTATAACTTGGATAATTTTGGGCTTATCGAGGTAATTATCTTGTCCTCTATTGTAATTGGAAATTACATGTTTGTTAGGATATATAGTTGAAGTATACTATATATGGAACTATACTTAGTATTATGGCAATGTCTTTTGACTTAAGCTTTGAAGAATGAAGAATTGAGCAGTAATCACATAGAAGGTTAATAAAGAGAAGAATCGAATCGTAATTACCTAGGGTTGTATTCTGATAGACTTATGTAGCATTCTTGTGTTGTAGAATTATGCGCGTCAGGTTAGGCGTGTTAACCCCCGGTTGGCTTGGTAGCGAGCCTCGATAGAGGAGGAGATTTACGCTGTTGCGGGAAGTCTTCCGAATTTTACGTAGAAAGATGGGAGCGTGTGTTTAAGATTTTAATAGACGTTTGTGACCTTTATAGGTAAAAGTACTAAGAGTAGCGTATTACTCGAGGAGTGGAAAGGGCTAGCAAGGTTGTAGTACTTGGAGCATTTTGCTTATTGTCGATAAATCGTCGCGAGGTATGTGAACCTCTTCCTATCTCTTCTAGCATGATATGTGTGTAACTATGTAGTGCGGTGAGCGTACGTGTGTTTAATGTATTTGATTGGTTTGAAACATAAAGTGTTATAACGGCTTTATGGGAAGTTAGTTATAACGACTTTATGTAGGTAAGAAAATGGGTTGTGGTTTTAAAAGATAATTGATTTGATTTATAAGCGGCTTGGGCGTTATAATAAAACTTGAAGTATTTCAAAAGATTTATGAATCGTTTTGAAAGAAGTGTAGTATTGTGCTTTGAAAACTTAAGAGTTATACTAGCTTTATGGGAAGTTAGGTATAACGGCTTAGAATAGTTTCTTGATGTTAGAAGTTAAGAGACTTGATCTTATAAGATAAGAGACTTAACTTATTTGTTTTAATGTGGATGTTTATGTGAAACCTCATTCGTGAGTAATGAGTACTTGGTTTTATTTAAAGGATAATGTTTCTTGATTTGGAAATCGAATGTGTATCGACAGCACCAACTGCGGCGTTAATAAAGGAAAATGTATTGAATAATGATGAATTGTATTAAAACCGGTGAAACCTCCATCTGCATAGAAACTAAGATGAGACAAAATGATATTACATTTTCTAGATCATGGTCATTGTAATAAGAATGTTGTAAACAAGAATCACCTGCTCTCACGTGAGACTTATATTACTCAATTGTTCTAAAACGGAATCAAGTGATTAAGTTTATGAACTATGAAACCATTTGAAAATGAGAAGCTTGAGTAATTGAAACTAGGCAAACTGGAACTTAGGAAAAGAATGTTGTTACTTGATTTTGAAAAGGAATGTGGGTTGGTCATTCTAATACTACGGGTATCGGGTGACTTTAATAAGTAATGGATCTCTTTTAAAAAGAACTTAACGTATGTAGTACTTTGGAGTTAAAAACCCGGACTTTGGCATAAAATGAAAGTACTTTGAGTTGTTGTGAAACTTGCCTATGCTTGTTGTTGTGAAACTTGCCTATGCTTGTGATGATAGCCTTTGTTGTGCAAGTGTGGTATTTACGTATTCTGCGTCTCGATAGAGGCGGTCGACTTGTTGAGAACTTACTTGGACATCTTGGCGGTGATGGAGAATTCCACGGGTATGCTCGCTGTTGATAGTGTTATTCCATGGACTAGCTCTCCATGAGGTTTCTTCTTGTTCGGCTGGGTATCGGTGGTCGGCTCTCGTCTTGCCGTCTCGTGGTGATTCGGCCTTGGTATCGGTAGTCACCCTCGCACTTGCCCGTTCGATTATAGTGACGGTTTCGTGATCTGACCTTGGTCCCGGTGGTCACCCTCGTACTTGCCCGGTCGGTGCGTGGCCGGCCAGTATCCGATGTCGGCTCTCGCACTTGCCCGTATCGGCCGTGTTTTGGTTGCATTGTATTATTGGTACGGTCGGATCGGTAGTTATACTTGTCTGCGGTTTTATAACACGGTGGGACATGGTGTTCATGTATAATCCTTGGTATTGTTATATCATAAGCTGGCGATGAGGAAGAAATTCCACGCACGAGTGATAATTTGGAGGCGTGAGTCCTCTGTCTTGATATCGGTTATATGTTATATCGTAGTTTGGTCATCATACATGTCTCTGCTTTATAGACTATTATGATTTCATTACAGTATTCTGATTTCACATACTTAGTACTGTTATCGACCTCCTTGAGTGCGTTCATGCCGCAGTAGGTACATCATTTGCCGATCCGCGTTTAGGATCTCATTTCAGCGTTTTGGGAAGCTCCGTTCGTCGGAGGCTTATCTTTGGTATGTTACCACAGTCCGTAAGTTCTCATGCGTTCGGGGTATGGCGGGGCCCTGTCCGTCATAGTTGTTGTATAAATCTTAGAGTGCAGTAATGCTTGTTGTGGGCGGGGTTGTAAAAGGATTAAACGTTCGAGTATTATGTATATCGAAGGCAACTGTTTTGGTTGGCCTGTTTATTTATTATATCTCTTGTTTCATGATTCATGTTTTATTTTCAGCTGGTTTTCTCTGATGTTGTATCACTAGGGTGCCCGGGGTAAGGCACCAGTAACGGGCCCGGGTTCGGGGCGTTACAGTGATCAACATGGACTTTATCACAGGATTACCTCGCACTCAGAGGAAGCATGATTCTATCTGGGTTATCGTCGACGGTGTGAAATCAACCCACTTTATTCCGTCGGGGCGACTTTTTCGGTGAGGATTATGCGGACTTTACATCAGAGATCGTCGATCGCATGAGTCCCTATTTCGATCATATCGCACAGGAGCCCGGTTCGGCTAACTTCAGAGATCTTTCGAGAAGGAGTTTGGGGACGCAGTGAGCCCGAGTCTGCATTCCATCCACAGATGACAGACGGGCCGAGCGCACTATCCAAACTCTTGAGGATATCTGCGAGCTGTGTTATTGACCGTGGGTAGTGGGAGGATCATTTGCCTCTAGTTGAGTTTGCGTATAATAATAGCTACCACTCAAGATTCGGATGGCGCCTTATAAGGCCTTGTATGGGAGAAGTGCGGATCGCGATAGTCTGGTTCGATGTGGGCGATGTGCGATTAGTGGGACGGTTGGTGCGGCAGGAAGTGGATAAGGTGAAGCTTATCCAGAGAGGTTCTTGGCGACTCGAGTCGGCGAAGTCATACGCAGATCATCGTCGTCGGCATCCGGAGTTCGAGTTGATGATTGGGTTTTCTGAAGGTGTCACCCATGAAGCGGTGTGATGAGATTCGGAAGAAAGGAAACTTCGGCCAGTACATTGGTAGTGTCAGATTGTCGCGAGGTAGGCAAGGTTGCCTATGAGTTGGATCTGCCGTCCGATCTGGAGGCAGTGCATCCGGTGTTTCATGTTTCTATGCTGAGAAGATATATCGGGGATCCATCTAGGGTACACCCGATTGACGATGTCCAGGTGACCGAGGGGTTATCGTATGAGAGATTTCCATAGCGATAATCGATCGTCGAGTTAGGCGTCTGCGGACCAGGCGTGGCTTCCGTCAAAGTCTTGTGGCGGAATGAGCTCAGGGAGGAGATGACGTGGGAAGCTGAGGAGGACATGAGGCAGAAGTATCCTCACCTATTCCCCACACCTCCAGGTAATTCACTTTCCTACTTGTAAATCTTCATTATCGTTTATGCCTAAGTGTTGTTTTGTGGTCGTGTGTGGCATATGCAAACTGTTTAAGTTATGAGGAACCTTATCGTTTGCTATCTTGGGAAGGAACATTCGACGAATGTTTCTAAGAGGGAGAATGTTATACCGTATTTCCGGTATGTACGTGGGGCGTGCGTCTGAAAGTGTAGCCTTAAAAGTTTAGGCCTAGGGCGTTTTTGGGCACAACTCACACAAAGAATCGTTTTCGGCGAAGCGTTTAACAAGACTCGCGTAGGATAAATTCGGCTATGTCATTTCTAATTTTTGCAGATTTTTCAGAGGCGAAACACTTTGGACCAACGAGAGGCGACACTTGTCACCTCAATTGATGGATGTGGGGCGGCATTAGGGCGATTGAATGGCCTTGTTTGTCAAGTAGTTGGTAGGATATTTTGTGTGCAAGTTGGCTAAGGTACACTTGCCTAATCTTGACCTTACACTTGCCTAGCACATGGCTTAATCTTGGCCATTGGTTGGCCACTTCTTGACCTATAAATACCCCCCTTAAGATGAAGAGTTCTTCATCCACAAATCTTTCTCCAAGTCTTGAAAATCCCCTCCTCTCCCTTGAGCCTTTTCGTCCAACACACCTCCCCCCCCCCCCCTTTGAGTGAAGCTTGCGAGGCAACCCCTAGCCTAGCCGAAACCTACCCCCCTCCCTTGGTAGAAAAGTTGCCTTCTAGTATTGTTATAATGCCCAAAATACCCTAGCCCAAATCCCTTAGTACTTAGTAGAAGTTGTGAAGAACTTCTAAGGGTTCCTTGGAGCTATCGGAGCGTACAAATTAGGAGCTAAACCTTGCTCAGGATCGACTTATATCTAGGATATTATTGGGCTTATCGAGGTAAATAAACTTGTCCTTCTTTTGTAAATTAGAGAATACATACTGTAGAAGTATAGAAATAAGTATTAAATACTTAGAAGGATATTACAGAATAGAATTGAACTGTTATCACAGTAGAAGGGTTTAAAAGAAGAATAATTGAACTATACTTACTTAGGACTGTTTTCACAGTAGACTTGAGTAGCTCACCGGGTAGGGAAGTGCTGCCCAATTTTCCGTAGAATAGAGAACCCTCTGCTTAGAACTGTTTACAGAATAGTCTAGACGTTGATAGACGTATTTGACTATTATAGGCTGATTCTCTGCGCGCGACATATTCGACTTGGCGGTGATTTCAGAAGGTATGTGATTCTTCCTAAGCATGATATTTTAAAATATATATATAGTACGGTAGACGTACATGTGTTAACTGAATAATAACTACGGCAATGTCTTTTGACTTAAGCCTGAATAATAATTACGGCAATGTCTTTTGACTTAAGCCTGAATAATGAGAGTCTTGATGCATTTCAAAAGAATACTGAATCATTTTAACAGAAGAGAACTAATTGGTTTTTAAACAAAAAGCTTAAGAGTTATACTAGCTTTATGGGAAGTTAGGTATAACAACTTAAGATTTATAAAAGGAACAGTTTACTTATGTGTTTATATGACTTATATTGATTTATGAAAGAATAATAAAATGGTTTGATAAGTAGACATGATATGATGCTATGTGTGGTAGTGACTTGTAACGTTTGTATAAGAGGTATTCTTGTTGTGCTTATGTTGTTTAACGATAACGTTATGTTGGTATTATATCACTCACCTCTTGACATGTTCACGGGGTTAAGGCCTCCGACGCGGGGTAGACTCGGTGATGCAGGACCATGATTCGAGAATACCTCATGCGGGTCCAGGACCTATGCGAGCTACGAGTTCCGAGTTAGTGTGTGGGGTTATACCTCACGCAGTCTATGTGGCCATGCGGACTACGAGTCATGGACGATGCCGAGGAGTAGCTACCCTCGATGCGGGGTTATACCCTATGCGGGCCTATGTGAGTGGCCTATGCGGACTACGGGAGTCCAGGATTAGGCTTGCGTAGTGATACTACGGGCAATTGGCCCTGCTTCGATCATTCGCAGCCTAGAAAAGACCTGTTACAGTTTACCTATTGTTGCTCTTGTTTATGATGTGGCACTATGTGCGGTTACATTGGTTGTTTCGTGCATATTTATAAAATTGGTTTTAAAATGATATGATTTCATTTAAGTACTTTACAGTTTCACATACTTAGTACCTGTTGTACTGACCTCCTTCGGGGGGCTGCGTTCATGCCGCAGGTAAGGGCAAGCAGGTGCTAGATCCACATCCTTAGGATCTTTGCGTTGGTGTCAGGAGCTCCATCTTCTCCGGAGGCTCTACTTTTGGGTATGATCTCCCTGTATTGTAGATAGTTTTGTACATTCAGGGTATGGCGGGGCCCTGTCCCGCCATAGTTGTTTACTTCCTTAGAGGTCTGTAGTCCTATTGTACAGTTGGGATGTAACTGCAAAACTATGTTTATATATATATGCCGAAAGGCAGGCTTTTCTTCAGATAAACTGTTTCTCCTTTTTAATAATGTTTCTTGTCTTGTTTTATATTTCCGCTGATTTTCTCTGATGTATGACTCGCAGGTGCGGGTAAGGCACGATCACGAACCGAGCAGTCGTGACAAGCAGAGTCTTCAGCAGACGCTACGGGGAATACTTTGTCCAACACATAATCAATTCTTTCTTTCCTTAGGACAATCCTTAGATTTCTATGCAAGTCCAGATAGTTCGGTTCAGTGAGTTTGTTAATTTCCATTAGCATCTTAAATGATAGGGTCGACATTCTGATGATATGAATAGTTAGATAGACAGGAAACTACAATCAAATTTATTTCCTATTATACAAATTCGTTTAGGCTAATGAACATGGTCTTTTATTTAATTAGCTACCACTATTTTAGCATACTTCTATGACCCCATGGTAGAATATAGACCTAGATTTATTTAAGGTCATAATGGGCCAAGATCCAAGCCTATGATATATCCGCGTTTGCTTTGGCTAATAATTTCAATAACATATCTTGGTAGGTTCTAAACCGATTGCAAAACTTATTTGCAACTCTTGGTTGATTAAATATTTAGCCGCTCTTTCTTCTATTTGAAGTGGTATCATATCGAGCCACACACTGATTTGCGGCTCTTTGGAATTTGAGATGCGATTCCCCTTAACTTAGGGGAAGTGAAGATCTTCAAAATTTAAATCTTGCGTTCTTAGATTAGTCCGACACTTTGGCACCAAAATTTGTCTAAGCAAGTCAACCCCATTACACGACTGCGTTTATGTATCTAAACAAACTTGGCCATTGTGAGCAAACTCTTTGGTGTAAATACCCATAAAATTTTATCATCTACTTTTATATTTAACACATCTATGAAAGAGCCTGAGTCCTCGTAGACATAGAGCAAATGCTTTGACATAAATATTTGTATCGCCGAAATGGATTTTGCACTCTAACAATTATAATGGACGACGCGTTCTAATTTAGACTTGTATTTAAATTTTGGGAAACATTTTCAGTTTCGGGGATTTCAACCAAGATCAACATTATATGTCATATCCTATATGACCTCTTATCATGCAATTACTAAAACACATTTAGTTGGGAAACCATCAACCCAATAGGCATGATATATGATGGTTTTAATCAATTACTGGACGCCGCCTACCCAGACAGTTATAGCGGACACTATCTTAATAATTAAATGCATGCATTTAAAACACTTAGCATATTTTCGATTATTATTCAATAATATATAATTAATGATAATCATGGGTTAGTTTGTCTAAACTCTAAAATTTAAGTCTATGCCAAACACTCCCTAAACATTTTTCTGACATTTAAAAACTGATTTTCAGGATACTTCTGTAAATTCTAAACTTTTCAGAAATTATAGTTTAGTCCCTCAAAATTTTAAATTTTAATTTGAACCCCTTTAAATTCAGAAAATATAATTTTAATTTTCAGAAAATATTTTCAGGTTTCAGGAATCTGTCTGCAATTTCTGGATTTAAAAAATATGATTTTCAGAAACTTTATTTAATTACATATTTGACCCAAAGGACAAAATTTGTCTATTTTAAAAAGTTTTAATTTCAGATTCTGAAATCTTTAAAACTTCAGTTTCTGATTCTGTTTTTTTTTTGAAACTGGAGCCTTGGCGCTACGGCCCTAACGTGAGGGCGGCGCGGCGCCCTAAAGGCAGTGTCCAAAAAATAACTACTGGATGATCAACACTGTGGCGCTCCAGAACGGAGTCACGACGCTCTTGTCAAAAACTAGGTAGCGCCACGACGCTCTATCGTGGAGCCGCGACACCTATGTCCCAGAACACAAAATCTGCATTTCTGAAACCCTAAAACTGGTTCAGGGTTAGATTTGCAAATTCATCCTCGTACACTTTCATCATTAAACAACACGTTCATCGACCATCATCCAACTTAGAAGAATTAGATCAGAATGACTTCCTCGATTATATAATTGTTTAACAGTTCATGAGACAAGGATTATGCGTTCTCAAGATATAAGATTTTAAGCTTCAAATGACATAAAAATTAGATTTAAACAAATCTTAACCCATATTATCACTAATTATCATTACATATTCACACAAAACAACCTAGGATTTGATACCATTGTAGTATTTTGTTGGGTTCGTGTACGCATCAAAATTTTAAAATTCTAGTTTCAATCCAACAAACGACGAACTGTAGGATGATTATAAAATGATAAAACACATGAACATACAACATGTACTGATAACCGTAATACATCGATAGTAGACTTACGGTTTATATATATCTGGAATCTTTAGAGTATATCCGTCCGAGGGTGCGCACACAATTGATTCCTCGATTGCAAGTTCCAAGAACTTCAATGTAATCCTCCTTCAGAAAGCTAGGAAATCCGGCAGAGGTTCGAGAGAATATTGTAAAACCAAATCTCTAAGACTTAGAATGATTTGTGAAATCAAGTGTATTAGAATAATGATAGGACCCTTTTATTTATAGCTGCATTTAGGTCAAAAACAACAGTCAGGGTTCCCGTAGGCCAGGCCCAGAAAATGAGACGTATTGGGTCAATCTGACTGACCCACTACAAAGGCGGTGCCGCGGTGCTCAATGGGTGGCGCCGTGGCCCTGGGTCCCATAAGCCGCCACCTTATCCAATTTTGCCTCATTTTCATTTTAATTATGTCCGAAATCCAATCTCAACTTTATTAAATAATCACTATTCATTCAAATGTCTCAATCATAAATCGAACATTTATATTCTCTCATTACATCCTTAGATCGACGGAACAACTGACTTAGTTTTACCCTGCAGGCCTTCATATATCGATACTAATCATATTAGGGTCTACACAGAACTCCTAGACGACACCGGAAGACGAACTTAATATGTGAAATATAGTTACACGAACCTGGTAAACTGAACCTCTATGTGGGTAAATAAAATCCTTTCATTCACGACGCACTCAATCAAGCTTAGGATCTACCAAGTGTCTATCCAAATGACTATCCAAATGACTTGATCACTATCATCTATATTAGTTGACAACAAGACCATATCATAAATATGTCTACTGCGTTGGCCAACGACTTAGTCAACCTAATATCACTTCGAAGCTGAGTGATCTCTCGAATATACATTCGAGAAATTAATCCTAATCTTGGCTCAACTACCACCTTTAATTCACTTCGTAATATACCCAATACAAGCCGTGTCTCAACCTATAAGGCATTTGAGCTTAGGATAGGATCAAAGTATATTACTCTGTAGATAAGGTGTGTATCGACCTGAAGTCTAAGGATATCTATCTCCCACATGCTGACCATACTTTAAACATATATAACAAACAATATATCAGCAGGGTATTCTAATACTTCCAAAGTATTCATGTGTCCATCATGAATTACCATAACTCGCAGAAGGTGAGACATATTACATCCTCTAAGGATATGATGCAGACCACATATAGACTTATCACATATCATCGATATCCCATTTTCGATGATCATTAGTCGAGGATGTTTTTAAGAGTTACGTTATAATATTAATATCTCACACTATTAATAACCATGTAACCTCTAGGGATGCATATTATAGAATATTATAAACAATCAACTAATAATTCAATAATTATAAATGCCAAAATATTAATCTTCATTAATAATAATATGAATGTGTATAAAGTACATTTGTCCTAATTCAGAGTGTCTCTAGGACATAAATATAATTTAAAAATATGCTAGATAGGAAGAAGATTTTCTGAAAATACAAGTGTTGCAAGGTTTTAACAATTGAGGCAAAGGCCTCAGTTTATAGTGTAAGATTTTGTCTCTTCAAGTTCCAAGTCTCTCTAATTGAATCACCCATGTAATGGAATGAATTTCTCAAGTAATGACACTCATTTATCAGCCAAATAATGCTGGAATAAACGTCATTGCGGGCAGCCCAAACGTCTCCAAAAATAATATTTTCATTTCAGACTTTCTGCCTGGGTAGCGCCGCGGCCGAGCCTCGGAGGCATCGCGACTCCAGTAACTTGGGCCAGAATCAGCGTCGCAGCACCGCAACCCTGATGAGGTTGGCGCATCGGCGCTCCCCGACTTCACGGTCCTTCTCGGCCCCGCGACACTTTCCGACCCGTTCCATCTTTACACTAGGCACACTTTTTCCTTTATTTACCAACGTGGAACACTCATCCTTTGGCCAATAACCGTCCATCATTCTATGTATCAAACATGTTACTTCCGTACCAATATCTCTTTCACTAATGAAATTTATGATCCTTGGTACAATGTATGCACGCGTGGGGCCCCAATTGTTCGAGTCATAAATAATGTGATAAACTTTATTCCATATTAATACATTTCCAACAATCCCCTCTTGAAAGAGATTTTGGAACACTCACAATGTGCCGATTTCTAACAATGTTTCAGCGGACCGATGTTGCATCAGGATAGGTAGCTTCCGCTTTGAACCTTCCTTAGTTGAATACCATCAGACTTACTTACAGCACGGTGAACGTGATGTCTTGAACCGTCATTGTTTAGTGTAATCCATGTCAACGGTACCAACACAACAACTTCCCTTACTTTGTTCTTCTTTAATGTTTTATCCGTTGTGGCCGTGGACACTCTTGGATTCTTAAGTGCATTCATTTGAGGCAGCCTTTCCTCGCACTTAAATAGGTGGTCTACTACAAAGTTTCTTGATATAACCCACTTGACAAGTGTTAGGAACTATTAAATATTTCCCCAAACCTAACCTCAACCGTTGAAGATCATTAAAGGGTTTGGAAACTTAACCTCTACCTACACTATAGATAGCACTTAATGTCTATTGCGGGAACACCTTGGGTTTATGTTCCTTACATAAATCATAACCTGAAGTGCTATTACTTTTACCAAAGCGCTCAACTGAACCTTTACAACTTAGTTTTACCATTGAACCTAATTTCTGGGATCTCTAGTAAGTAAGGTTGGGTTACCACTGTAACAGTCCTTATTGTTTGGGTTTTAAGCCCATTCTCCTAGACAGACAAAACATATGATCTCTGGGTATGCCCTTAGTCAAAGGGTCTTCTATGTTATCCTTTGATTGAACATAATCAATGGAAATAGTACCCGTGGCTGCCTAACGGTCTTATATCACCAGCGAATACGACGAGACTTGACATTATACATAGAACTCTGTACCCTTCCTAGAGTTGACTGACTGTCGTAGTGGATCATTATAAAAGGTATGGGTTTGTCCCAACACGGGACGTCCTCTAAGAAGTTATGAAGCCACTCAGGTTCTTCTCCTGCTTTATCTAAAGCTATAAACTCCGCCATCGTGGATCGGGCGATGCAAGTTTGCTTAGAGGATTTCCAAGACACAGCCCCGCCACTAAATGTAAATATATACCCACTGGTGGACTTGGTGTTCTCTATATCAGATATCCAGTTTCCATCACTGTACCCCTATAGGACAACTGAATATCTCAAATAATGCAACATGTAAGTTAGCATGTATTTTAGATACCGTAGTACCTGTTAGAGATATTTTGAATGCTCACGCAAGCGCACACATTATTTACAAGTAATATAGTCTGATAAGACCGAATGTCGTCCTCAGAGACTGATTTCTAATTACCGTTATCTATTTTATGTTATCTATTTGGAAATCGATATTTGAGTTGGGTTTTTATTTAACTACTAGAATAATTGCAAGAATTACTGAACTATTTAAGTTGTAATCAGTTATGAATGAATTAGGGCTTCCAAAATCCTCGACTATCCACTCTATTAAATCCTTAATGCAACTAGAATGACTTCTTCTTCTACGTTAAGATAGCGGTTAACTAAACTGTCTTATATTCTGGTTAGGACATATAATCACTCAACCCAGTGCAGAATCCTTCTATATTTCTATGATAGGATTTACCACATATGAGGATTAAGAGCAGTAACCTATAATGTTATACAAGTATCGGGGTACTGTCGTCCGCGATTTTAACCTATGTCTAGTCAATTACAGCATATCCAAATTTCTCCTCTCGGTTCTTAATTCGAAATCATATATATTATGATAATTAGTGATCAATTAATTATCAAGCATTCATACCAATTATTGACTAAATTTTAATCAATTGAAGAAGAAATCAAACTACTGCATTAATTAATGAATAAAAGTTTCAAGCAATTCATAAGAAAAGCCCTAATAAAGTGTTTAGCTCCTAGCCATAATCACGCTAAGAACTAACACAAAATCCATACATAAAGTGAATTAAAAACGAAAGAAAAGAAATTACTAAGCTTAATGGTTTAGTGAATGGGTCAACTAGATTATCATTTGTGGGAACATAGTCCAATCTAATCTCTTCAGTCTCCACCATCTCTCTGAGTATGTGGTACTTCCTTGGTACATGCTTGTTTATGTTAGTTGATCTTGGTTCATTAGCCTGTGCAATCGCACCAGTGTTGTCACAATATATAGTTATTGGATAACTGACACTCGAAACTACCTCTAGTTTCTTCAGGAACTCAGAAATCGCGACAACTTTTTTACCAGCTTCCGATCCAGTAATGTACTCAACTTCAGTTGTCGAATCAGCAGTTGTAGCTTGTTTGGAACTTTTCCAGCTCACTGCTCCACCATTGAAAATGAACGTGTAACCAGACTGAGATTTGAAGTTATCAATATCTCTCTGGACGCTAGCATCAGTGTACCATGTAGCAACTCACTTTTCTTCTCCTTCATAAACCAAGAAGTAATCTTTAGTTCGTCTAAGATACTTAAGAATACTCTTGACTACTTTCCAGTGTTCATCCCCAGGATTCTGCTGGAATTTGCAAGTCATACTAAGTTCAAAAGCCACATCTGGCCTAGTACAGGTCATAGCATACAAGATTGATCCTATAGCCGAAGAATATGGGATCCTCGTCATGAGCTCAAGTTCTAGAGCATTAGAAGGACTATCCTTATTTGATAACTTGATGCCTTGACCCATAGGTAGACCGCCTTTCTTGGAATTTTCCATAGAAAAATGTCTAAGCACTTTGTCTATGTAGACCAATTGTGATAGCCCCACCAATCTATTAGGTCTATCTCTATAGATCCTAATTCCCACAATGTAGCAGGCTTTGCCCAAATCCTTCATCATGAAGGTACTGGACAACCACTCATTGACTGACTGCATGAGAGTCTTATTGTCTCCTATTATCAATATGTCATCTACATATGTAATAATGAATGCAATACTCTCATCCTTGAGTTACTATAAACACAAGGATCCTCTTTGCTTTTGACGAAATCAAATGACTTAATAGGCTTGTCAAAGCAAATGTTCCAACTCTTTGAGGCTTGCTTAAGCTTATAAATGGACTTCTGTAGCTTGCATACAATATTTGGTTTAAACTCAGATGAAAAACCCTCGGGTTGTTTCATATACACTTCCTCAATTAGATTATCATTGAAGAAATCGGTTTTGACGTCTATCTGCCAAATGTCATAGTCATAATATGCAGCTATCGCAAGCAAAATCCCAATGGACTTAATCTTAACAACAGGTGAAAATGTTTCATCATAATCGACACAAGGCCGTTGATTGTAACGTTTAGCCACCAATCTTGCTTTATAAGTCTGTACCTTGCCAAATGCATCAATCTTCTTCTTGAAGACTCATTTGCATCTTATAGGTTTAACCCCACTTGGCAAATCAACCAAGTTCCACACTTGATTGACGTACATAGATTCCATTTCGGATTTTATGGCTTCTTGCCATCTCTTCGAATCAATGTTTAACATTGTTTCGTTATAGGTTGTAGGCTCATATTCATCAGGAATATCTATCTCACTGTGTGTTTCCACAAGTAGATTTAGTGTTTAGAAGGACGATGAGTCCTAGTGGACCTACAGAGTTGATTTTTTGTAGTTCAATACTAGGTATGTTCTGACTGTGAGAGGGTTCTTGTGTGTTAGTTAATTCACCAACTCGAGAGCTTTCAGAAATATCATTTTCATGTCTTTCCTGAATGTGAGGAGGTGCAACCATTGCATTTTCTCCTAAGGGTTGTGTATGAGGATCTTGCATTTTTGCATCGTTCCTCGCAACACTCTCACTGACCGAAGGGCGTACCCTAAGTACCCAATATTTGCCAAATGCTCCCGCTGAATTCTTGCACTGGTCATTCGGCAAGGATTTTACCTCTATGTTATCTCATGGTTCTTGAATTTCTTCAAGTTCTATCTCTGTGCAACTCTATTTCTTGTAGACATATTCTTCTTCAAGGAAAGTTTCATTCCTGGAAACAATGACCTTATGTTCGCCAGGAAGATAGAATTAGTATCCCTTAGTTTCCTTTGGATACCCCACAAAGTAATATTTCTCACTTTTGAATTCCAACTTATCAGTGAGCATCTTACTAACATATGCAGGGCACCTCCAGGGTCTCATATGTTTAAGAGCTTACTTTTTGCTACACCATATCTCATATGGTGTCTTTTTTACCGATTTGGAAGGAACCTTGTTCAGAACATATATTGAGGTTTGTATAGCATGTCCCCAAAGGTATGTTGATAGAGCTGAAAAGCTCACCATGGATCGAACCATATCCAATAGGGTTCAGTTTCTCCTTTTGGCAACACCATTCATCTGTGGTGTTCCAGGAGGTTTCCATTCTGAATGAACTCCATGTATCTTTAAGTAATCTAGAAACTCTTTGCTTAATTATTCGCCTCCTCGATCAAATCGAATGGTCTTGATAATTTTTGCGAGTTGTTTCTCAATTTCAAACTTGTACTCCTTGAACTTTTCGAAGCCTCAGATTTGTGTTTCATAAGATACACATATCCATACGTTGTCAAGTCATCAATAAAAGTGATGAAGTAAGGGAAACCTCCTCTAGCTTGTGTCGAAAATGGTCCACATACGGCAGTATGTACCAACTCAAGCACCTCCTTGGCTAGCACACCTTTCTCAAGAGGGACTTGTTGGTCATATTACCTTTCAAACAGGATTCGTAGGTACCATAAGACTCAAAGTCAAATGGTTCGAGGTAGTCAAGTTTCCTTAACCTTGCTATCCTTGTTTGATTGATATAACCAAGTCTACAATGCCAAATGCAGGTTGAGTTTCTATTACTTATTTTAGCTAATATATTTTTTTCATTGAATATTTCTCAGCTACAGTTTAGTGTATACAATCTATTCACAAGAGGCGCAGTTCCATATATAAGATTATTAAAAGACAATACCTGACTGCCATTAAATATATATGAGAAAAAACCCTCCATATCTAAAATTGGAATAGAAATGATGTTCCTCGTTAACGAGGGTACATTAAAACAATCGTTCAACACTAAACAGTAGCCAGAAGACAAATTTAATCTATAAGTTCTTACGCGCTCAACATCAACCAGTGCTCTATTTCCAACGCGCAAGTCCACCTCTCTTGGTCCTACATTCCTGCTATCAGTTAGCCCCTGCACATTTTTACAAATGTGTGAGCCACAAGCGGTATCCAATACCCAGGAATGAGAGTTGTTAATAGACAAATTTATTTCAATGACGTACATACCTTGTCCATTAGAGGCAGGAGCACCTGGTGATTTTCGTTCTCCTGGAGCAGTGTAATATCTCTTCCAATACCCCTTCCTATTACAGTTGAGGCATACATCCTTGGCCGGCATCACATTCTTCTTCTTCATGCCTCCATTGGGCTTCACAGCTGAGGGCGCAACGATTGCTTTGCCCTTCTTCTTCTGTCATTCCTTACCTTTCAGCTTGGTCCGACTAGAGGAGCTCACCATGAGCATATCTTTGCTCTTGGAAGTTGAAGATTCAAAGGTCTTTAGCATGTTATGCAACTCCGAAAGACTGACCTTTGTTTCATTTATGTTGAAGTTTACAATAAAGCTCTCGAACAAATGAGGGAGAGAGTTCGAGATGAGTGTGGAAGCAACGGGATTCTGCAAATTTATACCGATCGAGGCCAACCTTTCTATCAGCCCTATCATCTTTAACACATATTGAGACACCTGGCCCCCTTCAATACACTTACATTTGAAGAGCTCTATTAACATATCATATTCCATTGTCTGAGACTAAGAGTCATAGAGACTCTTCAAATGTTCTAGCATCTCGTTGGGGCCCATGTTCTCATGTTGCCTCTGTAGTTTCACTGACATAGAAGACAACATGACACATTGTGCAAAAGTGGCGTCATCTAGATGTTTCTGATAGGCTGCCTTATCAAATGAGGCATATTCAGCAGAGTCTTCGGCAGACGCTACGGGGAATACTTTGTCCAACACATAATCAATTCTTTCTTGCCTTAGGACAATCCTTAGATCTATGCCAGTCCGTATAGTTCGGTTCGATGAGTTTGTTAATTTCCATTAGCATCTTAAATGATAGGGTCGACATTCTGATGATATGAAGAGTTAGATAGACAGGAAACTACAATCAAATTTATTTCCTATTATACAAATTCGTTTAGGCTAATGAACATGGTCTTTTATTTATTTAGCTACCACTATTTTAGCATACTTCTATGACCCCATGGTAGAATACAGACCTAGATTTATTTAAGGTCATAATGGGCCAAGATCCAAGCCTATGTTATATCCGCGTTTTCTTTGGCTGATAACTTCAATAACATATCTTGGTAGGTTTTAAACTGATTGCAAAACTTATTTGCAACTCTTGGTTGATTAAATATTTAGCCGCTCTTTCTTCTATTTGAAGTGGTATCATATCGAGCCACACACTGATTTACGGCTCTTTGGAATTTGAGATGTGATTCCCCTTAACTTAGGGGAAGTGAAGATCATCAAAATTTAAATCTTGCGTTCTTAGATTAGTCCGACACTTTGGCGCCAAGATTTGTCTAAGCAAGTCAACCCTATTACACAACTGCGTTTATGTATCTAAACAAACTTGGCCATTGTGAGCGTTTTGGTGTAAATACCCACAAAATTTTATCATCTACTTTTATATTTAACACATCTATGAAAGAGCCTGAGTCCTCATAGACTTAGAGCAAATGCTTTGACATAAATACATGTATCGCCGAAAAGGATTTTGCACTCTAACAATTATAATGGTCGGCGCGTTCTAATTTAGACTTGTATTTAAATTTTGGGAAACATTTTCAGTTTCGGGGATTTCAACCAAGATCAACATTATATGTCATATCCTATATGACCTCTTATCATGCAATTACTAAAACACATTTAGTTGGGAAACCATCAACCCAATAGGCATGATATATGATGGTTTTAATCAATTACTGGACGCCGCCTACCCAGACAGTTATAGCGGACACTATCTTAATAATTAAATGCATGCATTTAAAACACTTAGCATATTTTCGATTATTATTCAATAATATACAATTAATGATAATCATGGGTTAGTTTGTCTAAACTCTAAAATTTAAGTATATGGCAAACAGTCCCTAAACATTTTTCTGACTTTTAAAAACTGATTTTCAGGATACTTCTGTAAATTCTAAACTTTTCAGAAATTATAGTTTAGTCCCTCAAAATTTTAAATATTAATTTGAACCCCTTTAAATTCAGAAAATTATAATTTTAATTTTTAGAAAATATTTTCAGGTTTCAGGGATCTGTCTGCAATTTTTGGATTTAAAAAATATAATTTTCAGAAACTTTATTTAATTACATATTTGACCCAAAGGACAAAATCTGTCTATTTTAAAAAGTTTTAATTTCAGATTCTGAAATCTTTAAAACTTTAGTTTCTGATTCTGATTTTTTTTTTAAACTGGAGCCTTGGCGCCACGGCCATAACGTGAGGGCGGCGCGGCGCCCTAAAGGCAGTGTCCAAAAAATAAATACTGGATGATGCGCTCCAGAACGGAGCCACGACGCTCTTGTAAAAAACTAGGTAGCGCCGCGACGCTCTATCGTGGAGCCGCGACACCTATGTCCCAGAAACTCAAAATCTGCATTTCTGAAACTCTATAACTAGTTCATGGTTAGATTTGCAAATTCATCCTCGTACACCTTCATCATTAAACAACACGTTCATCGACCATCATCCAACTTAGAAGAATTAGATCAGAATGACTTCCTCGATTACATAATTATTTAACAGTTCATGAGACAAGGATTATGCGTTCTCAAGATATAAGGTTTTAAGCTTCAAATGACATAAACATTAGATTTAAACAAATCCTAACCCATATTATCACTAATTATCATTACATATTCACACAAAAGAACCCAGACTTTGATACCATTGTAGTGTTTTGTTGGGTTCGTGTACGCATCAAAATTTTAAAATTCTAGTTTCAATCCCAACAAACGACAAACTGTAGGATGATTATACAATGATAAAACACATGAACATACAACATGTATTAAGAACCGTAATACATCGATAGTAGACTTACGGTTTATAACTTTATATATATCTGGAATCTTTTAGTATATCCGTCCGAGGGTGCGCACGCAATTGATTCCTCGATTGCAAGTTCCAAGAACTTCAATGTAATCCTCATTCAGAAATCTAGGAAATCCGGCAGAGGTTCGAGAGAATATTGTAAAACCAAATCTCTAAGACTTAGAATGATTTGTGAAATCAAGTGTATTAGAATAATGATAACACCCTTTTATTTATAGTTGCATTTAGGTCAAAAACAACAGTCAGGGTTCCCGTAGACTAGGCCCAGAAAATGAGACGCATTGGGTCAATCTGACTGACCCACTACAAAGGCGGTGCCACGGTGCTCAATGGGTGGCGTCGTGGCCCTGGGTCCCATGAGCCGCCACCTTATCCAATTTTGCCTCATTTTCATTTTAATTAAGTCCGAAATCCAATCTCAACTTTATTAAATAATCACTATTCATTCAAATGTCTCGATCATAAATCGAACATTTATATTCTCTCATTACATCCTTAGATCGACGGAACAACTGACTTAGTTTTACCCTGCAGGCCTTCATATATCGATACTAATCATATTAGGGTCTACACAGAACTCCTAGACGACACCGAAAGACGAACTTAAAATGTGAAATATAGTTACACGAACCTGGTAAACTGAACCTCTATGTGGGTAAATAAAATCCTTTCATTCACGACGCACTCAATCAAGCTTAGGATCTACCAAGTGTCTATCCAAATGACTTGATCACTATCATCTATATTAGTTGACAACAAGACCATATCATAAATATGTCTACTGCGTTGGCCAACGACTTAGTCAACCTAATATCACTTCGAAGCTGAGTGATCTCTCGAATATACATTCGAGGAATGAATCCTAATCTTGGCTCAACTACCACCTTTAATTCACTTCGTAATATACCCAATACAAGCCGTGTCTCAACCTATAAGGCATTTGAGCTTAGAATAGGATCAAAGTATATTACTCTGTAGATAAGGTGTGTATCGACCTCAAGTATAAGGATATCTATCTCCCACATGCTGATCATACTTTAGACATATATAACAAACAATATATCAGCAGGGTATTCTAATACTTCCAAAGTATCCATGTGTCCATCACGAATTACCATAACTCGTAGTAGGTGAGACATACTACATCCTCTAAGGATATGATGCAGACCACATATCGACTTATCACATATCATCGATATCCCATTTTCGATGATCATTAGTCGAGGTTGTTTTTAAGAGTTACGTTATAATATTAATATCTCACACTATTAATAACCTCGTAACCTCTAGGGATGCATATTATAGAATATTATAAACAATCAACTAATAATTCAATAATTGTAAATGCCAAAATATTAATTTCCATTAATAATAATATGAATGTGTATAAAGTACATTTGTCCTAATTCAGAGTGTCTCTGGGACATAAATATAATTTAAAAATATGCTAGAGAGGAAGAAGATTTTATGAAAATACAAGTGTTGCAAGGTTTGAAAGAGATTTTGAAACACTCATAATGTGCCGATTTCTAACAATGTTTCAGTGGACTGATGTTGCTACAGGATAGGTAGCTTCCGCTTTGAACCTTCCTTAGTTGAATACCATCAGACTTACTTACTGCATGGTGAACGTGATGTCTTGAACCGTCATTGTTTAGTGTAATCCAAGTCAACGGTACCAACACAACAACTTCCCTTACTCTGTTCTTCTTTAATGTTTTTTCCGTTGTGGCCGTGGACACTCTTGGATTCTTAAGTGCATTCATTTGAGGCAGCCTTTCTTCGCACTTAAATAGGTGGTCTCCTACAAAGTTTATTGATATACCCCACTTCACAAGTGTTAGGAACTATTAAATATTTCCCCAAACCTAACCTCAACCGTTGAAGATCATTAAAGGGTTTGGAAACTTAACATCTACCCACACTATAGATAGCACTTAATGTCTATAGCGGGAACACCTTGGGTTTATGTTCCTTAAATAAATCATAACCTGAAGTGCTATTACTTTTACCGAAGCGCTCAACTGAACCTTTACAACTTAGTTTTCCCATTGAACCTAATTTCTGGGATCTTTAGTAAGTAAGGTTGGGTTACCACTGTAACAATCCTTATTGTTTGGGTTTTAAGCCCATTCTCCAAGACAGACAGAACATATGATCTCTGGGTATGCCCTTAGTCAAAGGGTCTTCTATGTTATCCTTTGATTGGACATAATCAATATGTCACGATCTGAACCCCGGGCCCGTGACTGGTGCCCTACCTGGGCACCCATCTACCTAAATGACACAATTAAACCGCGGAACTAAATAACACCTCGTCTCTTTTTTTTCTTTAAAACCAACGAACATGCAAAGGCAAAGCCGACAAGGCTGCCATATATATATATATAATCAAAAAGCACTACACTGTACACGAGTTCAATCCCACATATGAATACAGACCTCTAAGAGTTTTACTGAACAATGACGGGACAAGGCCCATGTACCCATAAGCATAACAAAGCATGTACTGAAGGATCTATACCAAAATGATAAGCTCCCGAACAAATGGAGCTGTCCAAAAACTCTGAGCAAGGGTCCTACACTTGCAGATCACCAAACTGCGTACCTAAACCTGCGGCATGAACGGCCCGAGAAAGAAGTCGATCTGAAGAATGTACCAAGTATATGAAATATTAAGTACTGTAAAGGAGATCACACAGTCCAAATATAACAGGAAACAAGTATGATAACTCAAAACAACAGCACACTGAACCTTGCAAACATGAGAGTAATGCAATCATCTTTACCTTTTAAGTTATGTTTTTTAACAATGAGACCAACTGTTCCACATTAAGTCATGAACACACTGCACCCTTTCATTAATGAAATCACTACCGTTTTAAAACATGAATGTCGTGCCAGTGCCAGGGTCATCCACCATCTGAATTATTATGCAACCTATCATAGGACTATTTCACCCGCAAGGGACTATTTCACCCGCATAGGTCATGTGGACCCGCAATGAGCATCGGTACACGATACTCGCATCACGGATAGCTAGTCCATGGATTATATCTCGGGATTTGAACCCGCCCGAGTCTTTTCGACCCACCGTGAGTGTCTACCACTCACACCATGGGAGCTACTCCATGATATCTCTTGAACCATGTTGCCGACCCTTTATGGAGGGACGCGGAGATGTGGAAATACGACACTTGCACAAATGTCTATATGAGCAACCCATATGTAAGCAAACCATATTTGACCCTTCTTTATAAAATGAATAAACCATCATTTTAGCAAACCAAAACAATACCATGCCTTTCCTTTTTACACAAACCAAGACAACACCATGCCTTTCCTTTTTACACAAACCAAGACAATACCATGCCTTTCCTTTTTTACACAAACCAAGACAATACCATGTCTTTCCTTTTTACACAAACCAAGATGATTACCATTTAAGCAAGCCAAAGTACTATCAAGGCACAAATAGAATAATTCTCATTTAAACAAGCCAAAGTACTATCAAGACACAAATAGAATAATTCTCATTTAAATAAGACAAAGTACTATCAAGACACAAATAGAATAATTCTCATTTTAAACAAGCCAAAGTACTATCAAGACACAAATAAAATAATTCCCATTTTAAACAAGCCAAAGTACTATCAAGGCACAAATAGAATAATTCTCATTTTAAACAAGCCAAAGTACTATCAAGGCACAAATAGAATAATTCTCATTTTAAACAAGCCAAAGTACTATCAAGGCACAAATAGAATAATTATCATTTAAACAAGCCAAAGTACTATCAAGGCACAAATATAATAATTCTCATTTAAACAATCCAAAGTACTATCAAGGCACAAATATAATAATTCTCATTTAAACAAGACAAAGTACTACGTACGTCCGCCACACGTTCTTTACCTTTTTCATAAAATTCCAAGGCCCTAGCCTTGCAATATCAAGTTACATATTCTTAAAATTAAGTGGCTTACACTCTTTACACTCTAGTCACTTCTTTTATGTACTACAATGAAGCCAAATTCATTTATGACCCCTAATACACTAACACTCGTAGTATCAAGCCACTTCTATTTTTCAAATTAAACTACACTTTTAAAACTTCAATTCAAGGTTTTGAAATCAAGTAGCTTCTACTTTTAAATCCCAAGTAACTCACACCTTTAAAACAAGTTACTTCTCTTTAAATCATGTCATTTCTCCTCTTTTAAATCAATTAAGTAAATCACTCATTTGACTCCCCTAAAGCCGTTATAACTAACTTCCCATAAAACCATTATAACAACCTTTAGGTTTTGGAACCAAGATACTATCTAAGAGATTAGGAACCACTTCCTTTTTAAGACTCTAAGTACTTCAAGTAAAACATCATTCACTTTTGAAAATACAAATATTATCAAGGGAATGGATTATAACAACTTCTAATTTAAACATCCAAAGTACAATCAAGGAAGTATATAGAACAACTTCTATATTAGGCAATCCAAGTACAATCAAGGGATAAATCATCTAAGGAGTAGGATTTACTCACTTTACAATAAGGAATCATGCTAGAAGAAGAGGAGATAGTTCACATACCTTTTTGGCTTAATCCACACGCTAAGTCGAATACGCCGCACGTAGAATTGTCAACCTATAATGACCACAACACGACTATCAACTTCTAGTTTCTAACGTAGAATGATACTAAGTATAAGGTCTTTTCTTCTACGGAAAATTGGGCAGCACTTCCTTTGTTTCTATGTACTTTTCCACCTTTTTCCAAGGCCCGAAATCAACAACCAAATCGTCACATTTGAGGCACAACCAACAACTAACCAAAGGGGATTACACGCTTAACAGGACGTGTAAAATTCTGCCCCACAATTCATATAAAACAGTCCAATATTTTTAAGGGCATTCGACCACAACAACAACAAATCCTAAGTCCTTCTCCTTAATTCCTTTTCAATCCAAGTTGCTAAGTCTAACATGTCATATAGTCACAACTAGTTGTAACAATTATAATCCCTTATTTAACTAGCATGCGACGATTGTAACTATCGACCAATTTGAATTACAAATTTCAAGGGCTAAACATGCTAGTTTCGGATTTGCTTCCAAATATTCCATAACACTTATCAATCTCCATTATAAATCTCATGCTTGCTAATATATATAACTACAACAACATGTAATCTTTAATCACTAAGACGATAAGATTGTTACCTTGATAAGCCCAAAAATAACTCCAAGATTCAAAGTCGCTCCTTAGAAACTTTACTCATTTCCTTCACGCTCTAATCCGCTTTTTGAAGCCCTTAGAAGTTTATAAACAACTTCCCTTCCATTTCCAATCAAAACTTATGAAAACAACTTAAGTTTTCATCTTGCTACTCATGTAAAAACGTAGCTTTTCCGGGATCTTTGTGTTGAGATATCCTTATAATACCCTTAGGAACCTTGGGTTTAAGTATTGTGAATTATGAACAACAAATGAATATTTTTTTGTGTGGACAAGGGCTTAATGCCGAGAGCTCCTCAAGAACAAGAATGAAGTCTTGAAATTTTTCTAAGTGTTGAGACTTGTCTTGCTACTAGGATGAATATATAATACAATGGAGGGCCAAGATTAAAACACTTGTGGGGTTTGGATGAAGAAGATTAAATGTCACGACCCGACCTCGGGCCCGTGACTGGTGCCTTACCCTGGGCACCCTAGTGATACAATCATCAGAGAAAATCAGCGGAAATAAAAACTTAAGCATGAATCAAGACATAAAATAAGCAATAGGCTAACCAAAACGGTTACCTTCCTGTATATATAATCAAAATTGAATAGTTAAATCCCTTACAAACCACCTTGTGATCTACAGACCTCTGCAATTTTATAACAACTATGATGGGACAGGGCCCGCCATACCACGAATGTACAACAACCTACAATCTCAGGGAATCATACCACAAGATAAGCCTCCGGAGAAACGGAGCTTCCCAAACGCTGAGCTGTGATCCTATGAGCGAGGATCGACGACTGGTGTACCTCTACCTGCGGCATGAACGCAGCCCCCCGAAGGAGGTCAGTACAACAGGTACCAAGTATGTGAAACTGTAAAGTACTGAAATAAAATCATGACATTTTAAAACCAATTACAAATACGTACGAACAACCAATTTAACTGCACATAGTGCCACAGCATAAACAAGAGCAAAATAGATATAACGTAACTGGTCTTTTCTAGGCCGCTAATGATCGAAGCAAGGCCAATCGCCCATAGTATCATTATGCGAGCCTAATCCTGGACTCCGATCGCATAGACCACCTAGGTCCGCATGAGGTATTTCGCGACGGGGTAGCTAACCCTCGGCATCAACCTGGACTCCCGCAGTCCGCATAGTCACACAGACCGCATGAGGTATTCCTCGCATCGGGTAACACACCCGGAGTGATCATCCTGGAACTCCCGCAGCTCCGCATAGGTCACACAGACCCGCATGAGGTATTCCTCGCATCGGGGGCGGCTAACCCTCGGCATAACAAGTCAGGGGGGTAAGTGATATAATATCAGCATAACTGCTTATCGCTAAACAACATAAGCACAACAAGAAAACCCCCTTACACAAACGTCACAAGACGCTAACACACGTAGCATCATAACATGTTTACTTATCAAACCAACAAGAAAGTATTACAAGGCTATCACAAGCCAACATAGTCAAGTTACTCACACAAAAGTCACACGATACCCGTAGTATCAAAATAGAGTAACTATCTTTTAAGTAAACCAAAACAATTTCCATACCTTCTTTTTAAACCGATCTTAAGACAAAAGCATGCCTTCCTTTTTAAAACAAAGACACTTTTTCCTTTTTAAAGTCAAGTAGCAATATACTTTTTTTAAACCAAGTGTCTTACTCTTTTAAAAACAAGTAACCTATACCTTTAAATCAAGTTACTTCTCCTTTCCCAAAATCAAGTTGTTTATAAGTCAAGTCTCTTTACTTTCAAAAATCAGGCTCTTAATCTTTAAATCATATCTTTTAAGGAAACCAACCTCCAACTTTTAAAATGTCAAGTTATCATTTTAAATCCAATGATAAAACCGTTCTTTTGTTTTCATAAAGTCGTTATAAATAACTTCCCATAAAGCTATTATAACACTTTATGTTTTAAACCAACCAAGGACAACTATTCTTATTTTCGAAATCAAGATAACTTTATTCTTTAAAAGACCACACACCCATTACTCATGAGTGAGGTTTTACAACTTTTAACATAATTCAAGTCCTTAATATTTCATAACAAGTCACTTAACTTTGGAATCAAGTCAAGGACACAAAAGGAAAATCAAATTCCTTTAAACACACGTGCGTCTACCGCACTATATATATTTCACAAATATCATGCTAGAAAGGATAGGAAGAGGTTCACATACCTCGCGACGATTATCGACAATTAGCAAAACGCTCCAAAGTACTCTAACCTTGCTCGCCTTTTCCACCCTTCAAGTAGAATACGCTACTGTAGTACTTGACCTATAATGGTCATAAAACGTCTATTAACTTCTAGACCCTTCGTAGAATATTTCTAAGTACAAGGTTTCATATTCTACGGAAAATTGGCAGCACCTCCCCCCCGCAACCACCACTATAACTTCCAACATCAGGGCCCGCTACCAAGCCAACAACTCAGAGGGGATTATACGTCTAACCGGACGTGTACAATTCTACTCCACAATAATACTACAAGTCTACTGTAAATACAGTCCAATGTAAATACAGTTCAATTCTTTTTAATCATCCTTCCAATATATCTTATACTCAATTCTAAACTACTATAATATGTAATATCCAATTACAATAGAGGGACATAGATCATTACCTCGATAAGCCCAAAATTATCCAAGATTAAAAGTCGATCCTGAGCAACGTTTAGCTCCAATTCCTTACGCTCCAACCCGCTCCAAGCAACCCTTAGAAGTTTCTAAAAACTTCTCCTAAAAACTTCTCTTAACACTTCATCTAAGCTATGAAGATTTTTCTAGGGCTTCATTTTGCGACTATTGGAAAAAGTAGTATTTCTGGGCTCTTAGTATTGAAATACTTGGAATACTACTAGGAATACTAGGCTAAGGTATTTGGGATAATACAACAATACTTGAAGTATTTTCTACACAAAGTGGGGGGGGATTTTTTTGTGACTTAGAAACATTTAAGTGGATGAAGAAGTCTTGAAACAAGGGGGTATTTATAGAGAAATCAAGGGCTATGATTTAAGCAAGTGTAAGGTGAGGATGGGGTACATGTGTGTGGGTAGTTTGCCAACCATTTGTCCACCATAACAATGGGACAAGTGGCAAGCCACTTGTCGCTCAACAAATCCAACACATGACAATGACCGCCCGTGGCCTCGAGGGGTGACACGTGTCGCCCCCCTACTCGTCCAAAATATTTCGTCTTCCGAAAATATCCGTAATGCCAAAAATCCGAAAATAAAGTGGGCCCCACAAAACCGTAAATTTCCTCCCGTGGGCCCCACGTGACCAATTCCGGAAATAAAATTCCATAATTCTTAAATATTCCAAAAAGTCCGAATACCAAATCTGGGAATCCAATTCCCATTAACGAACCTTTTTCCTTCACAAAATTCGGAAACTTTTCCGTCGAAAAATCACATCTTTCTTCCTTTCCAATTTAAATGTCGTATTCTCGTACGTACGTCCTCGTATACATACTCTGGAACTACGGGGTGTAACATTCTTCCCCCCTTAGAAACATTCGTCCCGAACGTTCCTTCTAAGTTTCTAATCACACAAGCACTGGTATAGTCCTCACTACTATACTTACAAAACCAATTATGCGCTTTGGCCATAATACCACATCTGTATGAAACTCACATCCAAGCCAACGAAGAATCACCTCTAAAGCGTATAACAATACCATTAGCTCCACCCATGGTCCAAAGGATACTTTCTTCACATCTTTACTTATAAAAAGGACACTTCCATCTTCTTAACACATCTACGCCTCCTTTCTTACTCGTCGTACCCTCGCATGCTCAAACTCTTCCTACTATCGTACCACATTTCTGTCATTGCTTCAGTTTCCAAAATCTCGGGGTTACTATCTCCAACTTGGTCATCATTAACTGAGAACACTCTGGATGGATCTCCGATACTCTTCCGAAACATAGCAACATGGAATACCGGACGTACTACCTCCTAAGTCGGACGTCAGTGCTAACTTATAGGCAACCTGGCCTATTCTACAAACGATCTGAAAAAATGCCCAAAGTACCTCGGGCTAAGTTTCCCCTGCTTTCCACATCTCGTCACACCCTTCCGGGGTGGTTCCTTCAAGACCGCGTCGGCACGAACTCCAAGTGTCGACGCCGATTATCCACACGACTTCTGTTGACTCTGAGCTGCTAATAACTTATTCTGGATAAGCTTCACCTTATCCACATCCTGCTGAAACAAGTAGGGACCAACTATCTGAACCTTGCCAATATCGAACCAATCGACCGGAAACCTAAACTTCCGTCCATACAAGGCTTCATAAGGCACCATCCGAATACTGAAATGGTAGCTAGTATAATACTCACTCAACAAGAGGCAAATAATCCTCACAGCTACCCCTGAAATCAAAACACCGGCCCGTAACCTATCCTCAAATGTCTGGATAAAACGCGTTGTTCGTCCGTCGGCCCGAGGGTGAATGCAATACTGAGACTCACCTGAGTTCCTAACCCCGCCTGGTAAAACCTCCCGAAAAAGAAATAGCCATAAACTGGGCTCCACTGCCTGCCATAAAATAAAAGTAGGAACCCCGTGCAGCCTTACAACCTTCCTGATATACAACATCTCGCATAACCCTCCGCCGAGTAAACAGTCCTGACTAAAAGACAAGATGGGCTGACCTCATCGGCCCGACTATTGGTCGAACGCATCCACGAACTCGTACGATGGTTACCTAAACTTGGGCCTAACACCCTCGTGACCCTATCATCTAGCGGGACCACCTCAAACTGACCCCACCATATTCCGGGCTGCGGGTTGACTCGCGATATGGCCTCAACCCGACCCACTTCGTACTAAACTCTCGTTCCTGGTCCGGAACAATCTTACTAATTCACGTCATGAAAGCTACCACTTCTATCTCACATTACCCATGGAATTATCACACAAATACACCACGTATACTATGCACCCTGACAACGATCAAACGTACAATCCTTTACTCAAGATGGCCTTGCATCTAAGGTCTCCATGGTTATCTGTATTCTATGGCTCAAAGATTTTCGTCCCGGACTTACCCTTTTCAACTACCCATGTTTTCTAATCCACACCTAACACCATGTTATCCGCACATAGCACTCCACATGCATCTACCATAACGACATAAACAAGTCTCTTAAGGGCTGAAGATATCTCTGTAACTACTGCCTCACTTTCCCTTTGTCGCCCTAATCAAATCCTGCTCTGCTGGGCGCATAACTACAGAAGGTGATGAACCAGCCACCGATCCCGGAGGCTGAGTCGTACCATCCGTGCCACCTCTGGTCGGACAATTTCTCGCAAAATGGCCTGCTGGCCAAGCATAACAAGCTATCAGTAGTACGACACTCCCATAAGAACACCCACCAACGCCATACCGAGGTGGGGTGGCCTCTCAGCTAACACCCCTTCCTCTCCGAACCATGAATCCATGGCGACACGGTAGGCTAAGTCATCCCACTGTAACCCTCCTACTAGGACATTCTCTCCTGGCGTACACGGCCGCTGGTAAAACAAGCATTAGTAAAAAGACGACATTTCCCGGGATGACGTCTTCCACATAGTGAACACTGAGGGAAAACTAAATCTGGATGGCTAGAACCTATGTAAATCTGTGAACCGGAACCCTGGAGTTCTGACCAACTCCTAAATACCCCGAACGTCCTGAAGTCTGTGGAGGACCACTCTGTACTGGCGGAGGCGCATAACCCGCCTGCTGCTGAGAAGGTCCGCCTCGAAAGTTACCAAAGGACCCTGCTGTTCTGGCCCTCTTCTGCTGGTCTTGGTTAATCCGTCGATCTCTACGTTCCTCAGTCTGCTGCGCGTAAGCCTGTACGCGGGCAATGTCCATGTCTGACTGAAGAGCTACTCTTGTACAACCCTCTGTAAAAATAATCGTCAAGTCCTGTGACATATCGGTGCACGCTATCCTCCATGTCTGCCACTAAAGCGGGGACATAACGAGCCAATGAGTCAAACTCTATACTGTATTCCCGAACCGTCCGCCCGTTCTGCCTCAACATCATAAATCTATCTGCCCGAGCTCTCCTCATCTGCGAGGGCAAGAAGCGTGTAGAAAATGCCTCTAAGGTCTTGATCACTTTCCTGATCCGCTGCAACTGTCGAATAAACTCCTGAGGATCTTCCTCAGTTCTCAATCCATAGTACTCGGGTGGACTGCAACTCAAGAAGTCCCGAAGTCTCAAAACTATCGGATCTAGGGTGAACTACTGGTACTGCCGGAACCACCGGCTCCAATCCGTCCTCATTCCGGCCACGGACTAGCTAGTAACTGGGCCATCTCCTTGTAACTCATATCCTCTATTCCTGGTCGTGGGACTAGAGGCTCAGGTATCGTGGTCTCGGTGGCTCACGCTCTCGCTCTAAACTCTCACAGGGCTAGCGTCGCGAACTCCCGAATGAAGCGTCTCGGATAATGGCGGGCGTGCCTGGTAACCCTCTGTGCTCTACTCGCAGCTCCCTCTGCTGCCTTGCCCTCCTGGGCTCTGGTTGCCTTGCGTAGAGGCATAACGGGTGAAAAAAAAATACGTCAGAGGAAGTCCAACTTATAACACAGCTCTAAGGCACGATCTCAGAGTGAGAAGAATGGAAACCAATCCTAAATATCCTGCAGCCTCCTGATTATAGGTGTGGTGCACAACACACCAATAATCAAGACTCTACTAGATACGGTCTGTAGACACTTTCCGAGGATTAACTGCTCTGATACCACTTTTGTCACGACCCGACCTCGAGCCCGTGACTGGTACCTTACCCCGGGCACCCTAGTGATACAATCATCAGAGAAAATCAGCGGAAATAAAAAATTAAGCATGAATCAAGACATAAAATAAGCAATAGGCTAACCAAAACGGTTACCTTCCTGTATATATAATCAAAATTGAACAGTTAAATCCCTAACAAACCACACTTGGCGATCTTCTGGACCTCTACGAATTTTATAACAACTATGACGGGACAGGGCCTCGCCATACCCCTGAATGTACAACAACCTACAATCTCAGGGAATCATACCAAAAGATAAGCCTCCGGAGAAACGGAGCTTCCCAAACGCTGAACTGTGATCCTATGAGCGAGGATCGACGACTGGTGTACCTCTACCTGCGGCATGAACGGCCGAAGGAGTCGATACAACAGTACCAGTATGTGAAAGCGTAAAATCGAAATAAAATCATGACATTTTAAAACCAATTACAAATACGTACGAACAACCAATTTAACTGCACATAGTGCCACAGCATAAACAAGAGCAAAATAGATATAACGTAACTGGTCTTTTCTAGGCCGCTAATGATCGAAGCAAGGCCAATCGCCCATAGTATCATTATGCGAGCCTAATCCTGGACTCCCGCAGTCCGCATAGACCACCTAGGTCCGCATGAGGTATTCCTCGCATCGGGGGTAGCTAACCCTCGGCATCAACCTGGACTCCCGATCCGCGTAGTCACAGACCGCGTGAGGTATTCTCGCGTCGGGTAACACACCGGAGTGATCATCCTGGAACTCCGCAGCTCGCATAGGTCACCTGGACCGCGTGAGGTATTCTCGCCGCATCGGGGGCGGCTAACCCTCGGCATAACAAGTCAGGGGGGGTAAGTGAAATAATATCAGCATAACTGCTTATCGCTAAACAACATAAGCACAACAAGAAAACCCCCTTACACAAACGTCACAAGACACTAACACACGTAGCGTCATAACATGTTTACTTATCAAACCAACAAGAAAGTATTACAAGGCTATCACAAGCCAACATAGTCAAGTTACTCACACAAAAGTCACACGATACCCGTAGTATCAAAATAGAGTAACTATCTTTTAAGTAAACCAAAACAATTTCCATACCTTCTTTTTAAACCAATCTTAAGACAAAAGCATGCCTTCCTTTTTAAAACAAAGACACTTTTTCCTTTTTAAAGTCAAGTAGCAATATACTTTTTTTTAAACCAAGTGTCTTACTCTTTTAAAAACAAGTAACCTATACCTTTAAATCAAGTTACTTCTCCTTTCCCAAAATCAAGTTGTTTATAAGTCAAGTCTCTTTACTTTCAAAAATCAGGCTCTTAATCTTTAAATCATATCTTTTAAGGAAACCAACCTCCAACTTTTAAAATGTCAAGTTATCATTTTAAATCCAATGATAAAACCATTCTTTTGTTTTCATAAAGTCGTTATAAATAACTTCCCATAAAGCTATTATAACACTTTATGTTTTAAACCAACCAAGGACAACTATTCTTATTTTCGAAATCAAGATAACTTTATTCTTTAAAAGACCACACACCCATTACTCATGAGTGAGGTTTTACAACTTTTAACATAATTCAAGTCCTTAATATTTCATAACAAGTCACTTAACTTTGGAATCACGTCAAGGACACAAAAGGAAAATCAAATTCCTTTAAACACACGTGCGTCTACCGCACTATATATATTTCACAAATATCATGCTAGAAAGGATAGGAAGAGGTTCACATACCTCGCGACGATTATCGACAATTAGCAAAACGCTCCAAAGTACTCTAACCTTGCTCGCCTTTTCCACCCTTCAAGTAGAATACGCTACTCGTAGTACTTCAACCTATAATGGTCATAAAACGTCTATTAACTTCTAGACCCCTTCGTAGAATATTTCTAAGTACAAGGTTCCATATTCTACGGAAAATTCGGCAGCACCTCCCCCCCCGCAACCACAACTATAACTTCCAACATCAGGGCCCGCTACCAAGCCAACAACTCAGAGGGGATTATACGTCTAACCGGACGTGTACAATTCTACTCCATAATAATACTACAAGTCTACTGTAAATACAGTCCAATGTAAATACAGTTCAATTCTTTTTAATCATCCTTCCAATATATCTTATACTCAATTCTAAACTACTATAATATGTAATATCCAATTACAATAGAGGGACATAGATCATTACCTCGATAAGCCCAAAATTATCCAAGATTAAAAGTCGATCCTGAGCAACGTTTAGCTCCAATTCCTTACGCTCCAACCCGCTCCAAGCAACCCTTAGAAGTTTCTAAAAAAATTCTCTTAACACTTCATCTAAGCTATGAAGATTTTTCTAGGGCTTCATTTTGCGACTATTGGAAAAAGTAGTATTTCTGGGCTCTTAGTATTGAAATACTTGGAATACTACTAGGAATACTAGGCTAAGGTATTTGGGATAATACAACAATACTTGAAGTATTTTCTACACAAAGTGGGGGGGGGGGGGGGATTTCGGACGAGAGCTACAAGAGGGGGGGATTTTTTTGTGACTTAGAAACATTTAAGTGGATGAAGAAGTCTTGAAACAAGGGGGTATTTATAGAGAAATCAAGGGCTATGATTTAAGCAAGTGTAAGGTGAGGATGGGGTACATGTGTGTGGGTAGTTTGCCAACCATTTGTCCACCATAACAATGGGACAAGTGGCAAGCCACTTGTCCCACTCAAAACCGTCCAACACACACACAACAATCGGCCCACATGGCCTCAAGGGGGGTGACACGTGTCGCCCCCTACTCGTCCAAAATATTTCGTCTTCCGAAAATATCCGTAATGCCAAAAATCCGAAAATAAAGTGGGCCCCACAAAACCGTAAATTTCCTCCCGTGGGCCCCACGTGACCAATTCCGGAAATAAAATTCCATAATTCTTAAATATTCCAAAAAGTCCGAATACCAAATCTGGGAATCCAATTCCCATTAACGAACCTTTTTCCTTCACAAAATTCGAAAACTTTTCCGTCGAAAAATCACATCTTTCTTCCTTTCCAATTTAAATGTCGTATTCTCGTACGTACGTCCTTGTATACATACTCTGAAACTACGGGGTGTAACATTAAATATCTTGTGTCAACTTGACTAGTTGACTTGGTCAATTATCTCAAGCTTTATCATCCACTTGACTACTTAACCTTGGTCACTTGACCACTTAACCTTGGTCACTTGACCACTTAACCCTGGTCCAAAAATCGATCAAGCCCATGTGGGGGGGTGACGCGTGTCACCCTCCTATTCGTTATAACATTTCGTTTCCCGACATTTCCATAATTCCGATAAATTCTACAAGTCTCAAATCTTAAAGTCCTGTTTTCTTACGTACGTTCTTATATACATGTCCTGGAATTTCGGGGTGTAACATTCTTCCCCCCTTAGAAACATTCGTCCCCGAATGTTCTTAGCTGGTCTTCAAGCTATACAAACTCCGGCATAGTCTCTTTACTATGCCTATCAATCAATACTCCACAAGACCAATGATGCCACACACGTCCACCATATATCATATGTATACATATCAATGGACCTTTCATCCGCGGTCCCTTCTCACAAAACTTGAAGTTACAGTCTTTTCAAAACGGAATCTTTAGAGGTTCCTTTCTTTTTCCCGTATAGGGATGGCCCTGTCGTATTCTAAGTCATGGGACTAACACTATCTGAACTCTTCAGTCGGACTCTTGCTCAGCTAACTGATGTTTTCCCCCGTGCTACTTCCCTTCTCTGTCTCACTTAGTGACAATACTAGTTGGGGCATGATCCTATAATCTGCCTAGCTTAGTTTACCAACCGGTGTAAACTCTAATACTAGTTGTATCTCAATCATGAGCACCTATGGACAGTGTTACTGAACCTAAGGCGTGTGTATCATCACAATTAACCTCCACTCATGGCCTAAAAAGGATTCTCTCTACGCATCTTCATTACTCATAACTATAACCATTTTAGTTTTTTTAACCCTTGTCCCTTCCTTTTCTTACTTGTCGTACTTTCTCGTACTTCCAAACTTATTTTAGCACCCGTACAAAATTTCAAATATTGTTTCTGTTCTCCAATCCTTGGAGTTACTATCCAAACTTGTCCATTATGCTGCTTGAATTTCCGTTAAGGCTCTTCTCGGCCCTTACGACCTGGTTCTGGTGGAGTGCGTCCACGAACTCGTACAACGATTAACTAGACTTGGGCCTTGCATCCTCGTGACCCTATCACATAGCGGGACCATTTCCAACTGGCACCACCTCATTCCATGCTACCGGTTGACCCGAATTTGGTCCACAACCCGACCCATCGTCACACTTAACTCACATTCTTAGTCTGAAATAAATCTCTCTCCTATCTCAAGGTACTTCTCACCTTATCCTCCTATTCACTAGAGGTTCATCACCTAGACATAAGTATTTCTAATGTACATCCTCCACTATCGGTCTTACACTATTATGGGGTAATTACAACTTGTGAACCCTACACAACTATAGTCTCAACTCACTTTATCATTCTTGTCAACATTCTTCAATCTTCACCTTACTAATCAAAGTATCTCTACCTCTGGTGGTGCTATCAATTTACAACTACTAGCAACAAAGGGAAATATATACGCTAGGGCGGAATCTGAATCTATCAATGCATGTATGATTCAAAAGAATCGAAATATACTTGTAACCCCATGCGATGTTGCCTCTTGATCCTGCCCAGTAGCCACTACATCTATGCGGTTCGAAGGACCGCCAGAACTATAAACTCCACCCTGACCTCTACCACGGCTGGCTGACATCTGAATACCCCACCCTGGGGGGCGCACAACTGTAGAGGAAAAGGAACCAACCACCGACCTCATAGGCTGAGCCACCTTACCAGTGCTCTTTCTAAAAGGACATTCCCTCAGCATATGGCCCGGACGGCCACAATAAAAACAAACACCTGTGCCAAAATGGCATTTCCCCAAATGACGCTTACTACATCGGAAACACTGAGGAATAAGTGGCCTTGACTGAGAAATTGCTCTACTTCTCTGAAAACCTCGAACCCTGGAGCTTGGATCGGCTCATAAATATCTTGTGGGGTCCAATCTCCCACCTGTGAGCTGCGGGGGTATGTCCTGGGTAGGCTGGGACGAATATCTCACTCGCTGCTGAGGCTGCTCGTCCAAAAACTCACCGGGATAACCAACCGGTCTAGCCCTCTTACGCTGATTTCCGCGTTGGCCCTCTACCCTCTGTACACCTGTCTGTACTGGCCGAATAACCTCTTGCTGATGAAACTGCATCACCGCTATCTTGGTCAATAACATAACTGCTTCCCTTATGACCCTATAGTCTTCCCCTAACTGAGAAACTGGAGGCTCTGGTGCTGGGGCCTCAAAACCTGGCGCAGAAGAACTCGCCGACTGCGGCACAATATCCGGTATATCCTGGGCATGAGCCCTATCAACTCTCTGAGTCTGACTGGTAGCTCCTGCTACTGTTTTGCCCTTCTGGGCAACTGTTGCCCTCCTTGGAGGCATAGCTGTAACACAATAATACGTCAGAGAGGGATTATCTTAATAACACAGCTCTATGGCACGATCTCAGAGTGAGAAGAATAGAAACCAAATCCTAAATGTCCTGTAGCCTACTGTTTATGGGTGTGGCACGCAACACACCGATAATCAAGACTCTACAAGACACGGTCTGTAGACATTCCGAGGACTGACTGCTCTGATACCACTCTGTCACGACCCGAACCCCGGGCCCGTGACTGGTGCCCTACCTGGGCACCCTTCTACCTAAATGACACAATTAAACCGCGGAACTAAATAACACCTCGTCTTTTTTTTTCTTTAAAACCAACGAACATCCAACGGCAAAGCCGACAAGGCTGCCATATATATATAATCAAAAAGCACTACACTGTACACGAGTATAATCCCACATATGAATACAGACCACTAAGAGTTTTACTGAACTATAACTGTACAAAAGCCTGTACTAAAGGATCTATACCAAAATGATAAGCTCCCGAACAAATGGAGCTGTCCAAAAATTCTGAGCAAGGGTCCTACACTTGCAGATCACCAAATCAAGTACCTAAACTCTTTGCGTGACGCAGCCCGGAGAAAGGGGTCGATCGAAGAATGTACCAAGTATATGAAATAATAAGTACTGTAAAGGAGATAACACAGTCAAAATATAACAGGAAACAAGTATGATAACTCAAAACAACAGCACACTGAACCTTGCAAACATGAGAGTAATGCAATCATCTTTACCTTTTAAGTTACGTTTTTAACAATGAGACCAATTGTTCCACTTTAAGTCATGAACACACTGCACCCTTTCATTAATGAAATCACTACCGTTTCAAAACATGAAGGCTGTGCCAGTGCCAGGGTCATCCACCATCTGAATTATTATGCAACCTATCATAGGACTATTTCACCCGCAAGGGACTATTTCACCCGCATAGGTCATGTGGACCCGCAATGAGCATCGGTACACGATACTCGCATCACGGATAGCTAGTCCATGGATTATATCCCAGGATTTGAACCCGCCCGAGTCTTTCCGACCCGCCGTGAGTGTGTACCACTCACACCATGGGAGCTACTCCATGATATCTCTTGAACCATGTTGTCGGCCCTTTATGAAGGGACACAGAGATGTGAAAATACGACACTTGCACGAATGTCTATATGAGCAACCCATATGCAAGCAAACCATCTTTGACCCTTCTTTATAAAATGAATAAACCATCATTTTAGCAAACCAAGACAATACCATGCCTTTTCTTTTTACACAAACCCAGACAATACCATGCCTTTCCTTTTTACACAAACCAAGACAATACCCTGCCTTTCCTTTTTACACAAACCAAAATGATTACCATTTAAGGAAGCCAAAGTACTATCAAGGCACAAATAGAATAATTCTCATTTTAAACAAGCCAAAGTACTATCAAGGCACCAATAGAATAATTCTCATTTAAACAAGCCAAAGTACTATCAAGGCACAAATAGAATCATTCATTTAAACAAGCCAAAGTACTATCAAGGCACAAATAGAATAATTCTCATTTTAAACAAGCCAATGTACTATCAAGGCACAAATAGAATAATTCTCATTTTAAACAAGCCAAAGTACTATCAAGGCACAAATAGAATAATTCTCATTTTAAACAAGCAAAGTACTATCAAGGCACAAATAGAATAATTCTCATTTTAAACAAGCCAAAGTACTATCAAGGCACAAATAGAATAATTCTCATTTAAACAAGCCAAAGTACTATCAAGGCACAAATAGAATAATTCTCATTTAAACAAGCCAAAGTACTACGTACGTCCGCCGCACGTTCTTTACCTTTTTCATAAAATCCCAAGGCCCTAGCCTTGCAACATCAAGTTACATATTCTTCAAATTAAGTGGCTTACACTTTTTACACTCTAGTCACTTCTTTTATGTACTACAATGAAGCCAAATTCATTTATGACCCCTAATACACTAACACTCGTAGTATCAATTCACTTCTATTTTTCAAATTAAACTACACTTTTAAATCTTCAATTCAAGGTTTTGAAATCAAGTAGCTTCTACTTTTAAATCCCAAGTAACTCACACCTTTAAAACAAGTTACTTCTCTTTAAATCATGTCATTTCTCCTCTTTTAAATCAATTAAGTAAATCACTCCTTTGACTCCCCTAAAGTATTTATAACTAACTTCCCATAAAGCCATTATAACAACCTTTAGGTTTTGGAACCAAGATACTATCTAAGAGATTAGGAACCACTTCCTTTTTAAGACTCTAAGTACTTCAAGTAAAACATCTTTCACTTTTGAAAATCCAAATATTATCAAGGGAATGGATTATAACAACTTCTAATTTAAACATCCAAAGTATAATCAAGGAAGTATATAGAACAACTTCTATATTAGGAAATCCAAGTACAATCAAGGGATAGATCATCTAAGGAGTAGGATTTACTCACTTTACAATAAGGAATCATGCTAGAAGAAGATGAGATAGTTCACATACATTTTCGGCTTAATCCACACGCTAAGTCGAATACGCCACACGTAGAATTGTCAACCTATAATGACCACAACACGACTATCAACTTCTAGTTTCTAACGTAGAATGATACTAAGTATAAGGTCTCTTGTTCTACGGAAAATTGGGCAGCACTTCCTTTGTTTCTATGTACTTTTCCACCTTTTTCCAATGCCCGAAATCAACAACCAAATCGTCACATTTGAGGCACAACCAACAGCTAACCAAAGGGTATTACACTCCTAACAGGACGTGTAAAATTCTGCCCCACAATTCATATAAAACAGTCCAATATTTTTAAGGGCATTCGGCCACAACAACAACAAATCCTATGTCCTTCTCCTTAATTCCTTTTCAATCCAAGTTGCTAAGTCTAACATGTCATATAGTCACTGTCACACCCCGAACCCCGGGCCGGCGACTGGTACCCTACCTGGGCACCCTTCTATACACATAACATGAGTAGCTCGCGGAAGATAATAACACTCTTTTTTTTAAAGCAAAGGCAAGGCCGATAAGGCTGTCATATATATATACCATACCCAACTGGGTCTACACTGTACAACAATGTAAATACAACTCTAGCCAGTCCAGCCCACATATGAATACAGACCTCTAAGAGTTTGACAACAACTGTGACGGGACAAGGCCCTGTCGTACCCCTGAATATACCTATCCATAATGACAAGCTCCAGAACATTGGAGCTATCCCAAAATGCTGAACAAGGATCCTAAGCTCACGGATCCACAACTGTGTACCTAGACATGCGGACATGAACGCAGCCCCCCGAAGGAGGTCAATACAACAAGTACTAAGTATGGAACTGAAATAAAGTACCGTATTAAAATCATGGCTGTGTACAAGAATGACAGGGGAAAGTATAGAAAATCAAATACCAGATCCTACCGTGTCACATAACCTAAAAGCCAACTGCACCTTGTATCACTGTACTATAACAACTCCAAGAGTTGACTGTGCCTTTCAAGAATATAATATCACACAGTCCAAATACAAAGCAGGAAACAAATATGATAACCAAATTAATCAATAAGAGTAATGAAAATCAACTTATCTTTTAAAAGACCATTTCACAATATATAAGCAGTCATGCCAAGTCAGGGACACATGCCCTCAAAATCATTACTCAAATATAACCATGGGTCTCACGCCCCTAATATCAATCATGCCCGTGGAATTCCTTTCTCACTGCCGGCAGTCCATGATATAATATAACACAACTATGTGTACTGGAACACCAGATCCCGCCTGCGTCAAAAAAACTGACCGGGCCAAGTACGGAAGCCAACTACCTATCCACAGACATGTATGAAAAACCAATTAACAGTACACAATGTCATAATATATACGAGAGTAAATAAGTGTAACCTGGCCGGTTCTGAATAGACAGCCAATGATCAAACTAGGGCAATTCGCCCATAGTATCATTGTGCAAATCCTAATCCTGGACCACCCACCCCCCCCCCCCCCCTTCAGTCCGCATAGGTCGCGTGGACCCGCATGAGGTATTCCTCGCATCGGGGGTAGCAAACCCGAGGTAATTCCTGGACTACCACCCCTACAGTCCGCATAGGTCGCGTGGACCCGCATGAGGTATTCCTCGCTTCAGAGGTAGCAAACCTGCGGTAAATCCTGGACTACCACCCCTACAGTACGCATAGGTCACGTAGACCCGCATGAGGTATTCCTCGCATCGGAGGTAGCAAACCCGCGGAATATGGACAACGTAACATGGCCAGGGGTTTAAGTGATAATATACAAACGCAACCGGCCATCGTAAACAACATAAGCAAGTTAGGAAAACCTCCTTAACACAAAAAGTCTCATGACACTACTACCCGTAGTATCCAGTCATGTTTACTTTATCAAACCAAGTTAAGACAAGCTTTGAATCTCATTAGGCAAAATGAAGGCACCATCGTTTTGAACAACCAATGCAATACCATACCCTCCTTTTAAAACAAACAAGATAATACCATGCCTTCCTTTTTAAAACAAACACGAAAACACCATGTCTTTCTTTCTAAAATAACTAAGACAATATCATGCCTTCCTTCCTAAAACAAACAAGACACTAACAAGTCTTTCATTTATAACACCAAAGTACCATCAAGGCAAAAGTAGTATAACTATCATTTATACAAGCCAAAGTACTACGTACGTCCACCGCACATCCGGTTCCTTTATACAAAAAAAACCCAAGGCACTAGCCTTGCACATCAAGTTACTTAATCATCAACTCAAGTGACCTACACTCTTTGTACTCTAGTCACATCCTTCATGTACTACAATGAAACCAAGTTCATTTTTTTTTCATCAACCATTTTAGACTTTTCATAAAGACCGTTATAACCATTTCCCATAAAGTCATTATAACAATTCTTATGAAACTAAGGTACCATCACCTCTTTCCTTTTTAATCATCCTTAAGGCGTTATCACATAGTTCATTAATGATTAAGATCCATTATAAGCATTACTTTGAAATCATCATTTGAAATATTAAGATACTTATCATATCAAGTATATATTAAAAACATGGTTTGGAAATCAAGGCACTAGTTATCATGTACTATTTCTAAAACATCTTTTTTAGAAAAATCCAAGTGTCGTACATCGCGTAGGATTAAAAATCCAAAGAAGCTATGTACCTTTATTCTTTAAGAAGAACTGTCTCATGAAATATTAGGGCGTTGGACCCAAAAGTTCTACGTACATCTATTCTTTAAAAAAGAATCCTTTACAGCCAGTTACTTCTCCTTTTTAAAATCAAGTAACCTATTTCTTTAAATCAAGTTACTTCTCCTTTTTAAAATCAAGTAACCTATTTCTTTAAATCAAGTTACTTCTCCTTTTTAAAATCAAGTAACCTATTCTTTAAATCAAGTTACTTTTTTAAAAATAAACTCAAGTTCCATAACTTGAAAATAAAGTCTCATAATTATTTAAATAAAACAAGCCTCATAACATTCCAAATAAATATTCATTGAACCGTGAATAGGTTATACACGTTTATAACGATCTTGTCCATTGAGCCATGATATAGAAAATGTAATACAATTTTGTCTTATCTTAGTTTCTATGCAGATGGAAGATTCTACTCATTTCGATATAATTGATTTCCGATACATTTTCCTTAGCGCTGCATTGGCTTGTTCGACCCCTTTTTCATTAGTGCAGTAACTTAGCAAGGTCAACTACACTCCACTACTTCCTAACGACTCTTACCAACATCCCCATAAGACTTGGTAAGAACTTAGGAATATTCTAGACATGATTTTAGCCTAAAAATCTATAACATGAATACTTCCTAATTACAAGGCAAGTACTTCAAGAAGGCAAGTCATGTATACTCCTAACAACAAGACAAGTATACTCCAATACCAAGCCATGTATACTCCTAACAACAAGGCAAGTATACTCAAATAGCAAGTCATGTACACTCCTAACAACAAGGCAAGTATACTCAAATAGCAAGTCATGTATACTCATAAAAACAAGGCAAGTATACTCAAATATCAAGTCATGTATACTCCTAACAACAAGGCAAGTATACCATAAAAATACTCATGTCTTAGAGAAGAGGAAGTCCACATACCTCGCGACGACTAACCATTTCGACACGTAGCAAAACGCTCCAAGTACTTCAACTTCATCGGCTATTCCTTAAACCAAGTAGACCATGCTACACGTAGTACCTCAACCTAAAATGGCCATAGTACTTCTATCAAAATCTTACTTACTATTGTAAGACTTATACCAATTAATAGCCCTCTAATTCTACGGAAAATCGAGCAGCACTTCCTTTGTTTCTACGTACTTTTCCACCTTTTTCAAGGTCCGTATTTCATCAACCAACAAGCCACATTTAAAGCGCAACCAACAGTTAACCAAAGGGGATTACACGCCTAACTGGACGTGTAAAATTTTGTCCCACAATTTATATAAAACAGTCCACAATTAATCCATCATTAAGGGTACCATGTGAAGCCTTCAACACCCTTATTCTTTAGGACTTCCATTAGCCAATTACTACAACAATAGAAAGTCTTTTTCCTTAATTCCTTTTAATCCAATTCTCATTCCAACATGTTATATAAGTTATAACAATTTATCAACTATATTTACTTCATTATATAACATGCGACAAGTGTAGATGACGACAAAAAAATCAACGAATCACATGGCCCGAAAAAGATAGTCTCGGACCACTCACCCAAAGTAGGGCATACACACCTTATTTTCCATATCTTCCTTAATGAAAGTTCATCCATATACTATAACAATGAGTAATATCCAATTACTGCGGAAAAAGAAGAATTATTACCTCATGTTTAGCCTTAAAATCGCCCCGGGCAGAACGCTATACTTTGGTCCGCAGTTTTCGTTTTGCTCCACTTCTTCAAGTTCCAATCACATATATGTGACCTCTATGAACTTATACACAACTCCACTTTGTATTTCGCTTCCAAAAGGTCGACGAAACCTTAGGGTTTGACACCCACATTCTCGGCCAAAGCAAGGTTCAAGAGGCTTGGAGAGTTAACATGGTTTAACACTTGGTTTAGGAGCTAATCTTCGAGAAAGGAACCAACTAATCTTTGTTGTTCTTGGCTATGGAGGATTTTCGAAAATGGAGCTTAAGGGATAAAAGAGGAGAGCTATTTTTCTGTGAAATGAAATGTGGCTAAGTGTGGTGTCTTGCAAGCTCTCTTATGTATATATAGATGTATACTAAGTGTAGCAAGACAAGTGGAGTGGGACCCACATGGACCACTTGTCCACTTGTCACACAAATATCTAATCAAGTCTCCAAAATATCTAAGTCAAATAGTCAAAGTCTTCCAAGACCAAGACAAGGGGGTGGGGGTGTGTCACGTGTCACTCTATGATTCGTCCAAAATATTTTCATCTCCCAAAAACAACCATATTGGCCAAAATCTCGAAAAATATTGTGGGCCCCACAAAACCGTAAATTTTTCCCGTGGGCCCCACGTGACCAATTTCGGATTTAAAAATCTATAATTCTATTATATTCCAAAAAGTCCAAATCCCAAATTTGAGAACTCAATTCTCATTACTAAACACTTTTCCTTCACGGGTTCCGAGATTTCTTTTAAGGAAAAATCGCATCTTCTATCGTTTCACGATTTAACCCTTATCGTCTTACGTACGTTCTCTTATTCTTGTGTTGGAACTACGGGGTGTAACAGTCACAACTAGTTGTAACAATTATAATCCCTTATTTAACTAGCATGTGACGATTGAAACTATCGACCAATTTGAATTACAAATTTCAAGGGCTAAACATGCTAGTTTCAGATTTGCTTCCAAATATTCCATAACACTTATCAATATCCATTATAAATCTCATGATTGCTAATATATATAACTACAACAACATGTAATCTTTAATCACTAAGACGACAAGATTGTTACCTTGATAAGCCCAAAAATAACTTCAAGATTCAAAGTCGCTCCTTAGCAACTTAGCTCTTTTCCTTCACGCTCAAATCCGCTATTTGAAGCCCTTAGAAGTTCATAAACAACTTCCCTTCCATTTCCAATCAAAACTTATGAAAATAACTTAGGTTTTCATCTTGCTACTCATGTAAACACGTAGCTTTTCCGGGATCTTTGTGTTGAGATATCCTTATAATACCCCTAGGATCCTTGTGTTTAAGTATTGTGAATTATGAACAACAAACAAAATTTTTGTGTGTGGACAAGGGCTTAATGCCGAGAGCTCCTCAAGAACAAGAATGGAGTCTTGAAATTTTTCTAAGTGTTGAGACTTGTCTTGCTACTAGGATGAATATATAATACAATGGAGGGTCAAGATTAAAACACTTATGGGGTTTGGATGAAGAAGATTAAATATCTTGTGTCAACTTGACTAGTTGACTTGGTCAGTTATCTCAAGCTTGATCATCCACTTGACTACTTAACCTTGGTCACTTGACCACTTAACATTGGTCACTTGACCACTTAACCTTGGTCCAAAAATCGATCAAGGCCATGTGGGGGTGACACGTGTCGCCCTCCCATTCGTTATACCATTTCGTTTCCCGACATTTCCATAATTCCGATAAGTTCTACAAGTCTCAAAACTTAAAGGCATGTTTTCTTACGTACGTTCTTATATACATGTCCTGGAATTTCGGGGTGTAACACAATGGAAATAGTACCCGTGGCTGCCTAACGGTCTTATATCATCAGCGAATACGACGAGACTTGACATTATACATAGAACTTTGTACCCTTCCTAGAGTCGACTGACTGTCGTAGTGGATCATTATAAAAGGTATGGGTTTTTCCCAACACGGGACGTCCTCTAAGAAGTCATAAAGCCACTCAGGTTCTTCTCCTACTTTATCTAAAGCTATAAACTCCGTCATCGTGGATCGGGCGATGCAAGTTTGCTTAGAGGATTTCCAAGACACAACCCCACCACTAAATGTAAATATATACCCACTGGTGGACTTGGTGTTCTCTATATCAGATATCCAGTTTCCATCACTGTACCCCTCTAGGACAGCTGGATATCTCGAATAATGCAACCTGTAAGTTAGCATATATATTAGATACCGTAGTACCTGTTAGAGATATTTTGAATGCTCACGCAAATACACACATTATTGACAAGTAATATAGTCTGATAAGACATAATATCATCCTCAGAGACTGGTTTCTAATTACCGTTATCTATTTTATGTTATCTATTTGGAAATCGATATTTGAGTTGGGTTTTTATTTAACTACTAGAATAATTGCAAGAATTACTGAACTATTTAAGTTGTAATCAGTTATGAATGAATTAGGGATTCCAAAATCCTCGACTATCCACTTTATTCAATCCTTAATGCAACTAGAATGACTTCTTCTTCTACGTTAAGATAGCGGTTAACTAAACTGTCTTATATTCTGGTTAGGACATATAATCACTCAACCCAGTGCAGAACCCTTCTATATTTCTATGATAGGATTTACCACATATGAGGATTAAGAGCAGTAACCTATAATGCTATACAAGTATCGGGGTACTGTCGTCCGCAATTTTAACCTATGTCTAGTCAATTACAACATATCCAATTTTCTCCTCTCGGTTCTTGATTCGGAATCATATATATTATGATAATTAGTAATCAATTAATTATCAAGAATTCATACTAATTATTGACTAAATTTTAATCAAATGAAGAAGAAATCAAACTACTGCATTAATTTATGAATAGAAGTTTCAAGTGATTCATAAGGAAAGCCCTAATAAAATGTTTAGCTCCTAGCCATAGTCACGCTAAGAACTAACACAAAATCCATACATAAACTGAATTAAAAATGAATGAAAAGAAATTACTGCGAACTAAGTCTCCAATTGTAGTCTCTCTTGTTGTCTTGTGTTGTGCTTTGTTGTAGAATGACCAACCTCCCTCCTAGCATTAATTCCTAGGACTTAAATATGTTCCAAATTTTGTGCCCTATGGACCAATCTGCCCTTAGCCAATTCTTCTTCGGAACTGAGATTTTTCGCACCGGTACCGCGATTCTGCATAACGGCATCGCGGTGCCGAAACTCCTGCAGTCTCTCAGTAATAATGGCACCGCGGTTCTGCATGTTGGCACCGCGATGCTAAAAATCCTGTGGCTTCTTAGTAAATATGGCACCGCGGTTCTGCATATTGGCACCGTGGTGCTGACAATTCTTCGTCCTGATTTGCCAACTTTCATCCTTTTTGCCTCGGGAGCACCTTTTCTGCCCAATACTCGCTCATTTTCGTCATTTTTCCTTTTTGCACCGCTGTGACTCAAAAGAAAGAAAAACAACCTAACACGACACTTATTTAAATGAAAATGGGAAAATACTAACTAAAAATAACTCAAAAGGCGTATACAAAATACGCCTAACAAACACTCTCAAACTTAACATTTGCTCGCCCTCGAGCAAAGATCAAATCACAAAAAACAAAGAAACAAAATCAAAGAGACTCAAAGACTCAAATCAAGCAGCTGCATAAGGTTACTCAGAAACACATGAACGTCAGTTGGGATAATATGTAGGAACAAATATAGCATGAATTTAGCAATCTAGAATTTCAAGTCAGATATTTCGCAAATTCATTTCAGTCATAATCAATGGAAGCATGAATACCTAACCTATGCATGTCAACTTCATGTCAATATCATCAGGACTTTTAAGGGTTGTAATGTAAGCTTAGGAAGAGGTAGGTAAAATTAGGCATTTAGGCTCAATTTACGTACCATAAGCATTTTTCTTACTAAACCATTTTGTCCTTCTTTTTGGTAGTCTTTTCAGTTCATACTTATATCCCCCTTTCTCTTTTTGAGAGCATGAAACAATTCACATAGGCACCCCAAACTTAAGCTTTTACATTTTTTTTTATTGGGGTGCATCATTTTTTCACTCTCTTTTTGTATTCATTTTCACTCTTTTTCATCCCAATTTTTCAATTACCGCTTATGGCACACGAGAAAATCATGGGGTGTCAAAGAAAACCACTTATTTTAGGCTCAAAGGGGCTGACTAGGGATACAGTTTATTGCAAGGTAGGTAATGAATGGTAATAAGGGCTAACAAAGAAATGCCTGAATCATTTCCCTAACATGTACATCTTAACTATTTCGCCTCAAATAACAAGCAAGCAGACTTCACAAATATTTTTCAATTGACAGCACATAGGCTAAGCACTAAATATTCCAAATAATCAAATTTTCATAAATTTTTGGCATATCTAACTTAAGCACACAAATTTTTGCTTCTCATTCCAAAATATTATCCCACTTAGTTCACTAGGTGTTCCAAATAAGTATATCATGCATGATCATAAAAAAACACAAAAACAAACAAAAGACTCAAAAATAGACACAAAAATAAAATAAAATAAGAACTCCCCCCAAACTTAAACTACACATTGTCCCAAATGTGTAAAAGACTAAAAAATTAAAGGAACGACTTACAGACATACAACGACTCAAATTGGTGGTGGTGGCAACGGATACTACATTGACCATTGGGTGAATATGGAACTCAAATTATCAACACGCTGAGTCAGGTGTTGATGGTCTTGCATCATTTGCACTTGATTTTTCAACATCCTTTGTTGGTTCAAGAGCATCTGCTCCATCATTGGCATTGGAGGCTCCAAGGACAGGGGAGGTTGATGGCTGCTTTCGCCTGCTTCATTGTGTGCCTCTGCCTCAGGCTCTTCATCATCCATGGCTGCTGCGTCTGATGCTGCCAGGCCCCTTCTTGCTGCTGGTCCTAGATTTGGGTCAAGGTAAGAGTGCACTAAATTGTAGGTCACAGGAGACTGACTCTTCTCAAGAATATCCGTGGCGAATGTTGGGCCTCCATGCTTATCACATAAGGCAGAAATGAGTGACCCGTGTCCCAGTCCGCCCGTAGTAGTCAGCCTACTAATCTCCTTTATGCTTTGCACTATTTCTCTCCCAACATCAATTGTCATTCCCGTCATGATGCCATAGATGAGCTTGATTCTGTCTTTGAGTACATTGGTGAAATAAGTTGACGGAATCAAGCGAGCACTTACGAAATATAGCCATCCTCTGGCTGTTCTGTTAAATTGGTACCGGGAAAGCCTCCTGGATCCGTTGCGGGCAAAATTAAACTCAGCACCTGGGTAGCACAATGTATCCGTCACCACGTTCCACATGATGTGGTTGACGTCTCTTGACCAACTTCTGAAGTGGTTTGGATTATAGCCTTGGTCCTCAACATCATATGTTCTTTGTAGCGCATTCACAACTTCAGAACTCACGGGCACATATTTCCCTCTAACAAAGCATCTCCCATCCTCTTGCTCGGGATAATTCGCATAGAATTAACTCACAAGGCTAGAATTCTAAAGTGGGATCCTCTCTGAATTAGTGAACCTTCTCCACTCATTTGCCTCGATCATGACCCTAATAGGCTCGTAGTTATCATCATCATCAAATGGCATGGACTGGTAGTCCATGCCTCTTTCTGGTATCAATGTCCTAGTACTAATCTTATTGTATCGATCATCTGCTTGTTTGTTGATGAATCGAGTCACATCATACTCTGAGGCTGATGAAGATGGGGAAGCTCTTGAAGTTCGTTTCCTAGAGTCCATTGTGAGAATTGTTGGAAAATTTTCGACAGCGTTTCCTTTGTTTCTTTGAGGTTTCCCAACAACTATCACTCACACAATCAACAATAACCAACCAAAAATCGGTCCACCGCAGCAATACACAACAACTACACCACAATACGCCTCAATCCACACAACTACACAATGAACAACCACCGCAACAAACACCCACAACTACACAACACCATACCAACACAATACGTACAACCCCCAAACTTGCAAACTACTTTCCCTACTACCTTTGAAATTGCAAGAGTAATGATGAAGATTACCTTTTTGAAGAGTTGTTCTTCACCAATTTCTTGACCCAAATGGAAGGAATGATGATGGTGTAAGAAGATATGAGGGTTTTTTAATGGGGTGGTGTGTAGGGATTTTTGAAGAATTTGGTGGAGTTTGTGGGAATTTTTGTGGATAGAAGGAGGAATTTCGGAATTTGTAGAGAGAGAAAGGGTTTGTGTTTTTGTGGGAAAGGATTGAGGATTTAGAGCTTTTAATTCGAAAATCCCATCCCGACACCGCGGTAGTGCCTGATGGCACCGCGGTGCTGAAAGTACTATGGCCCCTCAGGTTATTCGGCACCGCGGTTCTGCATAATGGCACTGCGGTGCATAAACTCATCCGACCTCTCTGAACTTTAGGCACCACGGTCCTGCACAATGGCACCATGTCATGAACTTTTGTTGCAAAATCATTTTCCTCTTCCTCACTCTATTTCTCTTTTTCTTTTCATTGGGTTCAGTGGGACTTACCTGTTTGTCAGCCTTCATGTCATTAACTTTTGTTGCAGGTTTCAAACTAGCCTGTGGGTTCACAGCTGTAGGAATGATCTCCAAAGTTTTTGTCTGTGCTTGCTGATCTGCTGTGTCAGTTGTGCTTACTGATAAGCACTTGTTGCTAGCCTGGGACTCAATGGTGGATTTGAACACCCTGAATACCATCTCTTCTTCCTGAACCCTTAGTCTCAATTCCCCCTTATCCACATCAATTAGAGCTCAGCCCGTTGCAAGGAATGATGGGTATTTCATCATCTTCCTCCATGTCAAGAATGAGGAAGTATGCTGGGAAGAAGAACTTTCCCACCTTGACAAACACATCTTCAACTATGCATCTGGGGTGCACCACGGTTCGGTCAGCTAGCTGCAGATTAACTGTGGTTGGTTTGGCTTCCCCCAAACCCAATCTCTTAAATACAGACAGAGGTACGAGATTGTTACTAGCCCCTAAGTCACACAGCGCCCGATTGCATATTACGTTGTCATTAGTGTAGGGCAGGGTGAAGCTTCCTGGATCTTTCAACTTAGGAGGTAGTTTCTTTTATAGGATGGCGCTGCACTACTCTGCCAGCGCTACTATCTCATAATCCGCCAATCTCCTTTTCTTCCCAAGTATCTCCTTCATGAACTTTACATTACTCGACATTTGTTCTAAGGCTTCAGCAAATGGAATATTGATATGCAGTTTTTTAAAGACCTTCAGAAACTTAGAAAACTGCTTGTCAAGAGAATTCTTTCTAAGTTTCTGAGGGTATGATATCTTCACCTGCGGTGTGTCAATGATTGCTGGCTCCCTCACCTCACTGGGTTCACCCTTTTTTTCTGGATATATTGGGGATGAACCTGTCTCTATTTGTTTGCCACTCGTCACATCAATTTCTTGGTACTGCTCTTATGTGTCTGTACCAGTATTGCTAGGGCGGTTCCCTTGCATACCGTTTCTCAGCTTGCTAGCTAGCTATCCTAGTTGCATCTCTAGATTCCTGATTGATAATCTTGTTTCCTCCATGAACTGATTCTGAGCGTTTGAGAGTGCCTAAAGAGCTGCTTTCATGTCATCTAGCCTTCCTGATGAAGCCTGATTCTGTGGTGCATGAGTTAGTCCTTGAGGATTCTGGCACTCGGTGAGCCTGAATAAGGCTTCCTGCAGCTCATTTCGCTCCTCTTGCTGAGCCTGCGGTCTAAGTTGCTGCGGTGGACAAAGATCATAGTCCTGCATCCCCTGATAGTGATAGTGCATGTACCTGTACTTGACCTTACCTGCAAGATACACAAACAACAAAAAATGATAAAAAGATGCTCTCCGAACAAGTTAGAAACTTTTTCTCGGAGCGACCAAAATATAAACTTTTTCTGGGAGCGACCAAATTAGAAATTAAAAATAGATGGTTCGATATTAAAAGTACGTTCGTCCCCGGCAACGATGCCAAAAACTTGTTAGCGATATTTCGAATGATCACGCAAGCGCACGCACCGTTGACAAGTAATATAGTCTGATAAGACCGAATATCGTTCTCAGAGACTGGTTTCTAATTACCGTTCATCTATTTTATGTTATATATTGGTAATCGATATTTGAGTTGGGTTTTTGTTTAACTACTAGAATAATTGCAAGAATTACTGAACTATTTAAGTTGTAATCAGTTATGAATGAATTAGGGCTTCCAAAATCCCCAACTATCCACTCTATTCAATCCTTAATGCAACTAGAATAACTTCTTCTACGTTAAGATAACGGTTAACTATGACGACCTCGCCAACAAAATTAAGGAATGCCTCTCAGACTATCAAGCCTATAAACACCTAAAAACCTTCCCAGTGCAGAACCCTTCTATATTTCTATGATAGGATTTACCACATAGGAGGTGTTACACCCCGTATTTCCAGGGCATATAAGTTCGAACGTAAGTAAGGAAATAAGATGTGAAGGTTGAAAGGAAAGTATATTTATATTTTCGGATATGAAAATTTTTTGGATAAAAAAAATGTGACGACGAGAATTAATATTAGTGGTTGAATTCTTTCCAAATGGAGTTATGACCTTTGGATTGTATTATTAAATCTTGGGATTAAGAATATGAGCTAATTGAAAATTTCACAATTTTTTTTTGGGAGGGGGGGGGGGGGATGTTCCATCGAAAATAGTGAGATTTGGCTAAGTGTTGGATTAATATTTTGTGAAGGGATTAGTGTGGAAGATATTTTCATAGAGACAAGTGGACAAGAGGGTCCCCCATCCACTTGGCTTGTGCACATATTATAGATACAAGTGTAGCAAGACTTAGTCTCACATAATATCTTCATCTTTCAAACCCTTATCTCTCCCTTAACCCTCAAGATTTCGAAAACCATGGTCAAGTGAAGATCAATACTAAGTTATTATCCAAGATTAAGCACCCTAATTAAGTTCAAATCCAAGTTAACTCTCAAAAACCCTAAGCCATGGGTTGGCCGAAACTTGATCTTGAAACCCTAAACTTGAGATGAATTTTTTGGAAGCGAAACAAGAAATTAAGATGGTTACAAGCTAGTAAGGGTTACATGGGAGTTGTTCGAGCTTGAAGAAGTGGTGTGGAAGTGAAGCTATTGACCGAATCCTTGTGGACTGTTTTGGGCTAAAAGTTGAGGTAAGACTTCTTCTTCTTTTAAAGTAATTGGATATTACATGTTGTTATAATTAAGGGATGAACTTGTGTTAAGAGAATTGGAGAATAAGAAATGCATGAGGTTTTTTAGCATGTTGGCCGAAATCTAGGCAGTTTTGGTTGTCGGATTTCGTTGGTTATTATTGTTGTTATGAACGTCACTACTTGCATGTTAAAATGAAGGAAATATTGTTATTGGTAGTTGATATGATTTTTATTGAAGTATTGGAACTTGGATTTAATAATATTGAAAAGGGCTTCAGATTGTAGTTGTTGGCCGAGAATACCATTAAAACTGTGGGATATTGTTGTGCTGTTTTAGGGACTGTTTTGTGGCGTTGGAATGCTGGAAATTAAGCCACCAATATGCATGTTTAAATGTAGTATTGCTAATGAACGTCCTAAGGGAATAAGGGTGTGTAAAAGTGTTGAAAGACCTCACATTTTACCCTTGGTGTTGTAGGATTGTGGACTGATTTTAGTGGACTGTTTTATGTGAATAAGAGGTTGTTTTCACGTGAGAAATAAGTGTGTGAATCACCTTGGTTAACTGTTTGGTTGTGCCCTTAAATGGTTCTTGGTTATTGTTGAAATTGGCCTTCTTGAATGGTGGAAAAATACGTATAAACAGGGGAAGTGCTGCCCAAATTTTTGTAGGAAAAGAGAACCATTACTTGGTATTAACCTACACTAGAAAGCATGAAGCTAATAGACGTGTTATTGTCATTATAGGTTGAATTACTACTTGAGACGCATTCTAGTTGTCAAGTTGGTAGAGCCTATAAGGTATGTGGAACTCTTTCTTTCTTCCTCGAGCATGAACTTTATAAAATGAGTGCATGGTAGATGTACGTGTTTTAAATGAATATAGATTTCATGTGGTACATGAGGTGGTAGTGACTTGATTTTAAAAATTATACTTGACTTGATTTTAAAAGTGTAAGTTACTGGATTTAAAAGTGAAAGTGCATTGATGCTACAAGTGTTAGTGTCTTGGTTTTTCTAAAAAGGAAGGCATGGTTATTGCTTTGGCTATTCTAAAAAGGAAGGCATGGTATTTCCTTGGTTATTTTAAAAAGGAAGGCATGGTATTGCCTTGGTTATTCAAAAAAAGAAGACAATAACCTTGGTTTTTTTAAAAAGGAAGGCATGGTATTGCCTTGGTTATTCTAAAATGGAAGGCATGGTATTGTCTTGGTTTTTCTAAAAAGGAAGGCATGGTATTGCCTTGGTTTTTCTAAAAATGAAGGCATGGTATTGCCTTGGTTATTCTAAAAATGAAGGCATGATATTTCCTTGGTTTTTCTAAAAAGGAAGGCATGGTATTGCCTTGGTTTTCTAAAAAGGAAGACATGGTATTGCCTTGGTTATTCTAAAAAGGAAGGCATGGTATTGCCTTGGTTTTTCTAAAAAGGAAGGCATGTTATTACCTTGGTTATTCTAAAAAGTAAGGCATGGTATTGTCTTGGTTTTTCTAAAAAGGAAGACATGGTATTGCCTTGGTTATTCTAAAAAGGAAGGCATGGTATTGTCTTGGTTTTTCTAAAAAGGAAGGCATGGTATTGTCTTGGTTATTCTAAAAAGGAAGGCATGATATTGTCTTGGTTATTCTAAAAAGAAAGGTATGATAGTGCCTTGAGTTTTCTAAAAGGAATGTATGATAGTGCCTTGGTGTTTCCTAAAATGAAATATGTGATAGTGCCTTGGTTTTTCTAAAATGATAGTTCATTCTATTTATTCTAATGAGAGTCAAAGATGATTTAACTTGCATATGGTTGCTCATGATAGCTATTCGTGTAAGTGTTATATTTCCACATCACCGTGTCCCTCACTAGAGGGCCGGCAATATTATATATATATTTCATGGATTAGCTCCCATGACGTGAGTAGGTATACTCATTACAGGTCTACAAGATCCATGCGGGTTCGTGTCTCATGATATTATTCTGTGGACTAGCTCTCCATGATGCGGGTATCGCGTATAGATACTTATTGCGGGTCTACAAGATCCATGCGGGTTCGAGTCCCATGCGGGTGAAACAGTCTCATGAATATTCCATGGACTAGCTCTCCATGATGCGGGTATATATACTCATTGTGGGTCTACAATATCCATGCGGGTTCGAGTCCCATGCGGGTGAAATAGTCCCATAAATAGAATATGCATAATGATCCTGATGGCAGGTGTCCCTGACTTTGATGACTTTCATATTTTGAAATACTACGATTGATTTCATATTTTGAAATGGTACGATTGATTTCATATGTTGAAATGGTACACTCGATTTCATATTTTGAAATTGTATTTTGAAAAGATACAGTTGACACTCATTACTCTCATTTTTGCAAGGCATAGTCGTACTGATATTTTGATTATCATACTTGCCTCCTGTTATATTTTGTACTATTATGATCTCATTTACAGTACTTATTGTTCAAATACTTGGTACATCTTTTGTACTGACCCCCTTTCCTCGGGGGGCTGTGTTCATGCCGCAGGTGTAGGTACACAGTTTGTTGATCCTCTCTCTTAGGATCTCTACTCAGTTTTTGAGAAAGCTCCATTATTTCGGAGGCTTGTCTTTTTGGTACGGATCCCTGTTATTATAGGCTTATGTACATTCAGGGGTATGGCGGGGCCCTGTCCCGTCATAGTTTATTATCCAAACTCTTAGAGGTCTGTATTCATATATGGGCTGGACTTGCGTGAGTTGTATATATATTGTTGGCCAGTTGTACTATTGTGTTGTCAGGATATTCCCGTTTATATATAGCGGCATCCTCATCGTCTTGCCTTGTTGCTACATATACAGTTTTCATATGTTATTTGGCCTATGTGTTATATGGGATGTGATGGTATAAAAGTGTCATGCCCAGGTATGGCACCAGTCGCGAGCCCGGGGTTAGGATCGTGACAAAAGTGGTATCAGAGCAGTTAGTCCTCGGAATGTCTATAGACCATGTGCAGTAGAGTCTTGGTTATCGCTGTGTTGTGCACCATACCCATAAACAAGAGGCTATAGTACATTTAGGATTGGTTTCTATTCTTCTTACTCTAAGATGGTGCGATAGAGCTTTGTCGTTAGGGTAGTCCCTCCCTACTATTATTGTGGTTGCAGCTATGCCTCCAAGGAAAGCGACAGCGGCCCCGAAGGGGAATATATGGACTTTGTATACATGTTGGTAAAATTGTTGTATAATTGGCTTGATAATGATGTACATCTATACAGACATATTTATTAGGGCCATGTGTGTGTTGCCTAATGTGATTGTGGGTTATCATGAGTTGGTTAAGCTTTGATAATGGCTTGGAAGGTATGAAACAGTTCAATGAATTCACATCAAGGTTATATATGTGTCAATTTGGAATAATTAGGAGGTGATGAGTTGTCTGAGAGGGTGATGAACCCTTAAAGGATCATGTTTAATTGACTTAATGGTATACCATGTTGTTAGATTAAGCTGTGTTGTATGCTTAAGAGAGATGCACGAATAATATTGGTATGGAGTAATTAGGTTTGTTGTGATTAAGACAACATGATTTTGAGATATTGAGAAGTTATCTTGCCCGTATACGGGGAGAGATAATGTAAGCTTGGGACATGAAATATTTGAGGATCTTGGAGTATTGGATAATCGTTGAGACCTTAGATAGACAAGGCCTTCAAGAGTAAAGTATTTTATGTGTGATCGTGGTTAAAGTACATGGTATATGTGAAGTATATTAGAGGTGGTGATTTCTTAGTTTGAGTATAAACCACTTGTGATTGTTGTTGATGATTGTTGATCGGATTGGGAATTTGTATAGCTTGAGACCTTGGATGAACATTCGAGGACGAATATTTCTAAGGGGGGCAAAATGTTACACCCCGTAGTTCCAGGGCATATAAGTAAGAACGTAAGTAAGGAAATAATATGTGAAGGTTGGAAGAAAAGTATATCTACATTACCGGATATGGAAAAAAATTGGATAAAAAAAATGTGACGACGAGAATTATTATTAGTGGTTGAATTCTTTCCAATGGAGTTATGGACTTTGGATTGTATTATTAAATCTTGGGATTAAGAATATGAGCCAATTTTCACAATTTTGGGAGGGGGAGGGGGGGGGGGGGGGTTCCATCGAAAATAGTGAGATTTGGCTAAGTGTTGGATTAATATTTTGTGAAGGGATTAGTGTGGAAGATATTTTCATAGAGACAAGTAGACAAGAGGGTCCCCCATCCACTTGGCTTGTGCACATATTATAGATACAAGTGTAGCAAGACTTAGTCTCACATAATATCTTCATCTTTCAAACCCTTATCTCTCCCTTAACCCTCAAGATTTCGAAAACCATGGTCAAGTGAAGATCAAGACTAAGTTATTATCCAAGATTAAGCACCCTAATTAAGTTCTAAGCCAAGTTAACTCTCCAAGAACCCTAAGCCATGGGTTGGCCGAAACTTGATCTTGAAACCCTAAACTTGAGATGAATTTTTTGGAAGCGAAACAAGAAAGTAAGATGGTTACAAGCTAGTAAGGGTTACATGGGAGTTGTTGGAGCTTGAAGAAGTGGTGTGGAAGTGAAGCTGTTGGCTGAATCCTTGTGGACTGTTTTGGGCTAAAAGTTGAGGTAAGAGTTCTTCTTCTTTTAAAGTAATGGGATATTACATGTTATTATAATTAAGGGATAAACTTGTGTTAAGAGAATTGGAGAATAAGAAATGCATGAGGTTTTTTAGCATGTTGTCCGAAATCTAGGCAGTTTTGGTTGTCAGATTTCGTTGGTTATTATTATTGTTATGAACGTCACTACTTGCATGTTAAAATGAAGGAAATATTGTTATTGATAGTTGATATGATTTATATTGAAGTATTGGAACTTGTATTGGATAATATTGAAAAGGGCTCCGGATTGTAGTTGTTGGCCGAGAATACCATTAAAACTGTGGGATATTGTTGTGCTGTTTTAGGGACTGTTTTGTGGCGTTGGAATGCTGGAAACTCAGCCACCAATATGCATGTTTAAATGTAGTAATTGCTAATGAAAGTCCTAAGAGAATAAGGGTGTGGAAAGGTGTTGAAAGACCTCACATTTTACCCTTGTTGTTGTTGGATTGTGGACTGATTTTAGTGGACTATTTTATGTGAATAAGAGGATGTTTTTACGTGAGAAATAGGTGTGTGAATCACCTTGGTTAACTGTTTGGTTGTGCCCTTAAATGGTGCTTGGTTATTGTTGAAATTGGCATTCTTGAAAGGTGGAAAAGTACGTATAAACAGGGGAAGTGCTGCCCAAATTTTTGTAGGAAAAGAGAACCATTACTTGGTATTAACCTACACTAGAAAGCATGAAGCTAATAGACGTGTTATTGTCATTATAGGTTGAAGTACTACTTGAGACGCATTCTAGTTGTCAAGTTGGTAGAGCCTATAAGGTATGTGGAACTCTTCCTTTCTTCCTTGAGCATGAACTATATAAAATGAGTGTACGGTGGACGTACGTGTTTTAAATGAATATAGATTTCATGTGGTACATGAGGTGGTAGTGATTTGATTTTTAAAAGTATACTTGACTTGATTTTAAAAGTGTAAGTTACTTGATTTAAAAGTGAAAGTGTCTTGATGTTATAAGTGTTAGTGTCTTGGTTTTTCTAAAAAGGAAGGCATGGTATGTGTTATACCCCGTAGTTCCAGGGTATGTATGCGAGGACGTACGTACGAGAATACGACAGAAAGATTGGAAAGGAAGAAAGAGGCGATTTTTCCACGGAATAGTTTCCGGTTTTTGTGAAGGAAAAAGGTTCGTTAATGGGAATTGGATTCCCAGATTTGGTATTCGGACTTCCTGGAATATTAGAGAATTATGGAATTTTATTTTCGAAAATGGTCACGTGGGGCCAGGAGAAATTTACTGGTTTTGTGGGGCCCGCTTTGATTTTGAGATTTTGGGCTTTTGGATATTTTCTAAGACGAAATATTTTGATTTAATCGGGGCGACACGTGTCACCCCCATGTGGCACCTTTGGGCGAAATATGTTTGTGCACAACACCTTGTTAGAGTCATTTTTCACGAAACGTTTTCACGACTTCGTAGGGAATTTCCGCTATGTCATTTAGTATTTTTATGGATTTTTCCGAGAGGCGAACATTTTGGACCAACGGCAGGGTGACATGTGTCACCCTCACATTGGAAGCAAGTCGGGCGGCACAGCGCCGATTGGTGGGCAACTTGTTGGGAGCAATTGGGGTAGATATTTGTGAGGGTTTTAAGGAGTAGGGACTAGGGGGCACTTGGGCATATCTTGCCCTACACTTGCCTAGCACTTGGCTAGATCTTGGCCATTGGTTGGCCTTGCTTGTGCTATAAATACCCTCTAAGGTCAAGACTTCTTCATCCAAAATGCCTAAGTCTTGAGAGCCTTCCCCCTCCCCTTTGCGTGAGGCCCCCTTGGCCGAGAGTTCCCCCCCTAGTGGGGTAGGCCGAGGGGTAGCCACCCCCCCTCCTTTGTGGTGTGGCCGTGGGGTACCCCCCCCCCCTAGCCTAGTTTGTTTTCATATAATACCCCCCCCCTTTTTGTGGTATAGAAATACTCTCCAAGTATTGTTGTAATGCCCAAATTACCTTAGCCTTATACCTTGTTGTATTCTAAGGTTATACCTATACGAAAAGCCCAGAAATACTATTATACTTCCCACGATCCAAACCGAAACCCTAGGAAAATCTCCATAGTCCATTGGAGTATTGTGTAGAAGTTGGTTAGAACTTCTGGGTGGTTTAGAGCGGTTGGAGCGCCTGAGTTGGAGCTAAACGATTGCCCAGGATCGACTTTTTACTTGGATAATTATGGGCTTATCGAGGTAATTATCTTGTCCCCCTATTGTAATTGGATATTACATGTTGTAGGAGTATATAGTTGAAGTATACTATATATAGTACTGAACTGTATTACAGTAGACTTGTGTAGTAGTACCGTGGAGTAGAATTGTACCCGTTAGGGTTAGATGTATAACCCCCCTGGTTGGCTTGGTAGCCGGCCCCGTTAGAGGAGGAGATTTACGCTGTTGCGGGGGGGGGAGGTGCTGCCGAATTTTCTGTAGAATGTTCTACGATGTTAATAAGCGCCTTGTGGCCTTATAGGTTGAAATGCTACGTGTGGAATGATCCACTTGACTTAAGGAGTAGCCGACTGTTTGGAGCGTTTTGCTATTAGTCGATAATCGTCTCGAGGTATGTGAACCTCTTCCTATCTCTTCTAGCATGATATGTGTGAACTATGTAGACGGTAGACGCATACATGTGCTAAATGTATTCGATGGGTTTAAAACATAAAGTGTTATAACGGCTTTATGGGAAGTTGGTTATAACGACTTTATGTAGATAAGAAAACACTTTGTGGTTTTTAAAAGGTAAATGATTTGTTTATAACTGGCTTGATGTGTGATTATAAAGAACTTGAAGTATTTCAAAAGATTTCTGAAATCGTTTTGAAAGAGAAGTAATACTTGGTTTTTGAGAACTTAAGAGTTATACTAGCTTTATGGGAAGTTAGGTATAACGGCTTAAAACGCTTTCTCGATTTTGGAAATCGGGATGTGTATCGACAAACCATCGCGGCGTTAATAAAAGGAAATGTTTTGAACAATTAAGTATTATTAAAACCAGAGAAACTTCCATCCGCATAAGCTAAGATGAGACAAAATGATATTTCCTAGATCACGGTGCTTTGTAATAAAGATTGTTATAAACAAGAATATCCTACTCACATATAAGGCTTATGTTTCTCGATTGTTTAAAAGAGAATTATATTCTTAAATGAATAAGACTATGAAGCTAAACCTTTCTAAAATAAGAAACGTGAACATTTGAAATTAGGCAAACTTGGGCGTTTGGAAAATAATGTTGTTACTTGATTTTACAAAGGTAAGAGTTTTGGTTTTCTTAAAAGACGATACTCTATTTTATACTACGGTATTGTGTGACTTATGTGAAAGAAGCAGATCTTTTTTAAGATTTTAATGTGAAGTACTTTGGGGATAGATACAGAACTTGTTAGTAGAAAGTACCTTGTGTGAATAACTTGATTGTATTGGTTTGTGATAGCCTTGTAATACTTTCTTGTTGCTTTGATAAGTAAAAGTGTTAGGATGCTACGTGTTAGTATCTTGTGATGTTTGTGTGGGTTTCCCTTGATTGTGCTTATTAACTATCGGTCGTTATGATAGTATTGTGGCATTCATCTCTTGAGATGATTCCGGGTTAAGCCGCCTCCGACGCGGGTAGACTCAGCGATGCAGGACCATGATTCGAGAATACCTCACGCGGGTCACGGGGCCTATGCGGAGCTACGAGTTCCGTGTTAGTGACGTCCTTTATGGGCATGCGGTCCTTGTGGCTACGCGATCGAAGTCGGGGCGACGCCGGAGTAGCTACCCTCGATGCGGGAATACCTCATGCGGGCCGATGAGATTGGCCTATGCGAGTCGCGGAAGTTCCGGACTAGACGCGCACATTGTATGCTGCGGGCAAGTGGCGGCTTTGATCATGTGACGGCCCAGGCAGATCTTATGATCTGATTATGACCTTGTTGGTGCTAGGTGTTAGTAGTCGCTATGCCTTCGCACTTACCCCATGCGGTTTTATTAGGACACGGTGGGACACGTGTTCATGTGTATTCCTTGGTGCTTGTATATCATAAACCGCTGGCGGTGGAAGGTATTCCACGCACGATTGATGTTGTGGGCGTGAGACCCATTGTTAAATTGAGTGATGACTTGAGGGCGTGAGTCCCTGACTTGACATGACTGCTTATTTATGGTGAACTGTAGTTTGGTTATCATACATGTCTCCTGCTTTGAATAGACTACTATGATTTCATTTACGATTTATTTTTAGTTTCACATACTCTGCATACTGTTATCGACCTCCTTGGGCCGCGTTCATGCCGCAGTTGAGGTACATCGATCGTTGATCCTAGCTCTCGTGGTCAGCGTTTGGGAAGCTCCGTTTCTCGGAGGCTTATCGGTGGTATAGTCCCCGTAGTAAGTGTTTACATTCGTGGGTTTGGCGGGCCCGTCCCCGCCATTGGTCGTATCATTCTTAGAGGTGCAGCCTTGTTGTAGGCGGTGGTTGGTAAAAAGGATTAAGCCGTTCATTTGTAACAGAGTTGATGGGTATATCTATGCCGACAGTGCAAGTTTTCTGATTATTGTTTTATATTTCTTTTATCTCATGTTGTTGTTTTATGTTCTGATTACTCGATGTTGTGTCACTAGGGTGCCCGGGGTAAGGCACGACCACGCCCGCCGGTCGTGACAAAAGTGGTATCGTGAGCGATTAATCCTCGGAAAGTGTCTAGCCGTATCGATGAGAGTCTTGATTATCGGGGTGTTGTGCACCACACCAATAATCAGGAGGCTATAGGATATTTAGGATTGGTTTCTATTCTTCTCACTCTGAGATCGTGCCTTAGAGCTGTGTTGTAAGTTGGACCCTCTGACGAAATTATTTTCCCTTATCGTTATGCCTCCGCGTAGGGCAACCCGGGCCCAGGAGGGCAAGGCAGCCGAGAGAGCTGCGAATAGAGTTCAGAGGGTGGCGAGGGCACAGGCCAAATCATTACCTAGGGTAGTGCTTCATTCGGGGGTTTTTGCGACGTCACTAGCCCCAGCAGAGCTTAGCACGGCGGCAGCAGTGCCTACAATGACCATAATATTTGAACCTTCAGTTCCACGACCGGGAACAGAGAATATAGATTGCCAAGAGACAACCCTGTTACTAGCTATAGATTTGGCTACCAGAGAGTATACCGATGTACCGCGAGTCTGGAGGACTATCTAAAAGAGGGTTGCGCAAGAGTAATCCTTCAGTTAGGCTTGAGCATGGCCTGTGTACGGGCTTATGCGCAGCAGGCCGAGAAACGTAGAGATCGACGGGTTAACCAAGGACAGCAGAAGAGGGCCAGAGCAGCAAGGTCCTTTGGTAACTTTCAAGGTGAGTATACCTTAAGTGCTATGTTCTGATAGCAGTGTGTTAGTTGTGATTAGAATCATGGTGGGTTAACCGAGTAAGATTTTGGGGGATAGAGAAGGTGTGAGCCTTAGAGTGTTATACGTAAAGACCTTAGAGGTAAGGCCATCTCGAGAAAGGTGTAGTGTTATGTTTGACCCTTATAGGAGTGCATAGTGCACGTGAGCTATGTTCGTGGGATAAGTCCCTGAGTAGCGTGATTTGAAAGAAGGTAGTCGAGCTAGGAAGACCGCTAGGTTTTCGTAATATGATTTGTGAAATTATTCCTTCGGGGAGCTAGTGTTTTGGCGCAATGCGGTCGGGTTGAGGCCATGTTGCGGTCAACCCGCGGCGGTATGGTGGTGAAGTCGGTTGTGGTGGTCCCGCCTTGTGGTAAGTCATGAGGGTGTTAGGCCCATGTTTAGTTAGCCGTGCAAGTTCGTGGATGCTCGACCAGTGGTCGGGCGATGGGGCGACTATCGTGTTCTTCGGACGGTCGTTCCTCGGCGATGTTGATGTTATCCGAAAAGGTTGTGAGGTTGCACGGGTGCCTACCTTCACCTTATGACGATGGGGCCTGTGGTACATTGTTTCTCTTCTGGGAGTTTGTACAGCGGGGCTAGAACTCGAGTAAGTCTCGAATCGCATTCGCCCCGGGCGATGTTTTGATTTCGGGGTAGCTGCGATCGTTGTCTCCGGTTGAAGTGCTTAAGCTACCATTTCGGTGTTCGGATGTCGTCTTGTGGCGCCTTGAAGCAGAAGTGTAAGTTGCCGGTCGATTGGTTCGATGTTGGCAGGGTTCAGATAGTTGGTTCAGTCTTGTTCCAGCAGACTGTGGATAGTGAGAAGCTTGTCTAGAAGAAGTTCTGGCAGCTCAGAGGAATCGTGCGGATAATCGGCGACGACGCTTAGAGTTCAGGTTGACGGTCGGTCTTCTTGAAAGTACCACCCCGGTTAGGGTGTGACGAGTTTTGGAAACAAAGGGAACTTAGCCCGAGTTACTTTGGGCCTTTGTGAGTTCATGTGAAGAATAGGCCAGGTTGCCTATATGTTAGCATTTGCCGTCCGACTTAGGAGGAAGGACGTCCGGTCTTTCGTATTGTTATGATCGGGAAAGTATCGAAGATCCATCCAGAATGTCCCCAGTTAATGATGACCACGTTAGAGATAGTAACCCCGAGTTTTGGAAACTGAAGCCGTATCAGAATGTGGTAAGAGTTCGAGTGTACGAGATCCTCCGGGATCACAAGCAGCCCGGTACCATTTGTTGGGTCGTCGGAGCAAGGCTCGCGACAAAGTGACAAAAGTGGTATCAGTGACTAAGGAAGTATATTTTGACCCCGGGAAGAGGTATTTGTGGTGATGTAGAGGTGTTTCCTCGTGGACTTAGATGTAAGTTTTGCGCAAGTGTTTCCGGCGGCCACCGTGGCGAGATTGTTTCGTAAGTATAGTAGTGAAGACTATCTTGCACGTGTTCGCTTTTGAGACTTAGAAGGAACATTCGGACGAATGTTTCTAAGGAAGAATGTTATACCCGTAGTTCCGTGGTATGTATGCGAGGGCGTGCGTGCGAGAATACGACGTAAAGATTGGAAAGGAAGAAAGAGGCGATTTTTCCACGGAATAGTTTCCGGTTTTGTGAAGGAAAAGGTTCGTTAATGGGAATTGGATTCCGATTTGGTATTCGGACTTCACGGAATATTAGAGAATTATGGAATTTTATTTTGAAAATGGTCACGTGGGGCCCACGGGAGAAATTCTGATTTTGTGGGGCCCGCTTTGATTTTGAGATTTTGGCCGTTTTGGATATTTTGGAAGGCGAAATATTTTGGACGAATCGGGGCGACACGTGTCACCCCACGTGGCACCTTTGGGCGAAATATGTTTGTGCACAACACCGGTTAGAGTCGTTTTTCGATGAAACGCGTTTCCACGACTTTCGTAGGGAATTTCGGCTATGTCATTTAGTATTTTGCGGATTTTTCCGAGAGGCGGAACATTTTGGACCAGCGGGAGGCATGTGTCACCCTCACATTGGAAGCAAGTGGGGCGGCTTAGGGCCGATTGGTGGGCAAGTTGTGGGTAGATATTTGTGTAGATATTTGTGAGGGTTTTAAGGAGTAGGGACTAGGGGGCACTTGGGCATATCTTGGCCCTACACTTGCCTAGCACTTGGCTAGATCTTGGCCATTGGTTGGCCTTGGCTTGTGCTATAAATACCCCTCTAAGGTTGAAGACTTCTTCATCCAAAATGCCTAAGTCTTGAGAGCCTTGCCTCCTTTCGTGAGGCCCCCTTGGCCGAGAGTTCCCCCCCCTAGTGGGGTAGGCCGAGGGGTAGCCACCCCCCCTCCTTTGTGGTGTGGCCGTGGGGTACCCCCCCCCTAGCCTAGTTTGTTTTCATATAATACCCCCCCCTTTGTGGTATAGAAATACTCTCCAAGTATTGTTGTAATGCCCAAATTACCTTAGCCTTATACCTTGTTGTATTCTAAGGTTATACCTATACGAAAAGCCCAGAAATACTATTATACTTCCCGTCAGTCACGAAACCGAAACCCTAGGAAAATCTCCATAGTCCGTTGGAGTATTGTGTAGAAGTTGGTTAGAACTTCTAAGGGTGGTTTAGAGCGGGTTGGAGCGCTCGGAGTTGGAGCTAAACGATTGCCCAGGATCGACTTTTTACTTGGATAATTATGGGCTTATCGAGGTAATTATCTTGTCCCCCTATTGTAATTGGATATTACATGTTGTAGGAGTATATAGTTGAAGTATACTATATATAGTACTGAACTGTAATTACATAGGACTGTATTACAGTAGACTTGTGTAGTAGTACCGTGGAGTAGAATTGTACCCGTTAGGGTTAGATGTATAACCCCCCCCTGGTTGGCTTGGTAGCCGGCCCCGTTAGAGGAGGAGATTTACGCTGTTGCAGGGAGTCTTTGCGAATTTTACGTAGAATGTTCTACGCTGTTAATAAGCGCCTTGTGGCCTGTTAGGTTGAAATGCTACGTGTGGAATGATCCACGACTTAGAGTAGCCGATTGTTTGGAGCGTTTTGCTATTAGTCGATACTCGTCGCGAGGTATGTGAACCTCTTCCTATCTCTTCTAGCATGATATGTGTGAACTATGTAATGCGGTAGGCGTACGTGTGCTAAATGTATTCGATGGGTTTAAACATAAAGTGTTATAACGGCTATATGTGAAGTTGGTTATAACAGATTTATTTAGATAAGAAAACACTTTTTGTTTTTTAAAAGTTAAATTATTTGTTTATAAGCGCTTGATGTGTGATTATAAAGAACTTGAAGTATTTCAAAAGATTTACAAATCGTTTTGAAAGAGAAGTAATACTTGGTTTTTGAGAACTTAAGAGTTATACTAGCTTTATGGGAAGTTAGGTATAACGGCTTAAGAACGTTTTAATGATTTTGGAAATCAGGATGTGTATCGACAAACCACTGCAGCGTTAATAAAAGGAAATGTTTTGAACAATTAAGTATTATTAAAACCAGTAGAAACTTCCATCTGCAGAAGCTAAGATGAGACAAAATGATATTTCCTAGATCATGGCTGCTGTAATAAAGATTGTTATAAACAAGAATATCCTACTCACATATAAGGCTTATGTTTCTCAGATTGTTTAAAAGAGAATTATATTCTTAAATGAATAAGACTATGAACTGCGAAACCTTTCTAAAATAAGAAACGTGAACATTTGAAATTAGGCAAACTTGGGCGTTTGGAAAATAATGTTGTTACTTGATTTTACAAAGGTAAGAGTTTTGGTTTTCTTAAAAGATGATCCACTCTATTTTATACTACGTATTGTGTGACTTATGTGAAAGAAATGATCTTTTTAAGATTTTAATGTGTGAAGTACTTTGGGGATAGATACGAACGTTTTAGTAGAAAGTACCTTGTGTGAATAACTTGATTGTATTGGTTTGTGATAGCCTTGTAATACTTTCTTGTTGCTTTGATAAGTAAAAGTGTTAGGATGCTACGTGTGTTAGTATCTTGTGATGTTTGTGTAAGGGTTTCCTTGATTGTGCTTATTAACTATCGGTCGTTATGATAGTATTGTGGCATTCATCTCTTGAGATGATTCCGGAGTTAAGCCGCCTCCGACGCGGTAGACTCGGTGATGCAGGACCATGATTCGAGAATACCTCATGCGGGTCACGGGGCCTATGCGAGCTACGAGTTCGAGTTAGTGTCACGTCCTTTATGGGCATGCGGTCGCGTGGCGTGCGGTGCGAAGTCGGGGCGATGCCGGAGTAGCTACCCTCGATGCGGGAATACCTCATGCGGGCGATGAGATTGGCCTATGCGGGCTGCGGAAGTTCGAGGACTAGACGCGCACATTAGATCTGCGGGCAAGTGGCGGCTTTGATCATGTGACGGTCAGACAGATCTTATAATCTGATTATGACCTTGTTGTACTGTAGGTGTTAGTAGTCGGCTATGCCTTCAGACTACCATGCGGTTTTATTAGGACACGGTGGGACACCGTGTTCATGTGTATTCCTTGGTGCTTGTATATCATAAAGCTGGCGGTGAGGAAGGTATTCCACGCGCACGATTGATGTTGTGGCGTGAGACCCATTGTTAAATTGAGTGATGACTTGAGGCGTGAGTCACGACTTGACATATCGCTTATTTATGGTGAATCGTAGTTTGGTTATCATACATGTCTCCTGCTTTGAATAGACTACTATGATTTCATTTCTGATTTATTTTTAGTTTCACATACTCGGTAAATTTTTGTTATGCGACCTCGCCCGAAGTGCGTTCATCTGCGCGAGTTGAGGTACATCGATCGTTGATCCTAGCTCGAGTCCGATTCGGCGTTTGGGAAGCTCGTTTCTCGGAGGCTTATCGGTGGTATAGTCCACGTAGTAAGTGTTTACATTCGGGGTTTGGCGGGGCCACTGTCCGCCATTGTGGTCGTATCATTCTTAGAAGTGCAGCCTTTGTTGTGGGCGGGGTTGGTAAAAAGGATTAAGTTTGTTCATTTGTAAAAGAGTTGATGGTTATATATATGCCGAGCAAGTTTCCTGATTATTGTTTTATATTTCTGTTATCTCATGTTGTTGTTTTATGTTCCGCTGATTACTCTGATGTTGTGTCACTAGGGTGCCCGGGGTAAGGCACCAGTCACGGGCCCAGTTTCGGGTCGTGACAGTATGCCTTGGTTTTTCTAAAAAGAAAGGCATGGTATTGCCTTGGTTATTCTAAAAAGGAAGGCATGGTATTGCCTTGGGTTTTCTAAAAAGGAAGGCATGGTATTGCCTTGGTTATGCTAAAAAGAAAGGCATGGTATTGCCTTGGTTATTCTAAAAAGGAAGGCATGGTATTGCCTTGGTTATTCTAAAAAGGAAGGCATGGTATTGTCTTGGTTTTTCTGAAAAGAAAGGCATGGTATTGCCTTGGTTTTTCTGAAAAGGAAGGCATGGTATTGCCTTGGTTTTTCTGAAAAGGAAGGCATGGTATTGCCTTGGTTATTCTAAAAAGGAAGGCATGGTATTGCCTTGGGTTTTCTAAAAAGGAAGGCATGATATTGCCTTGGTTATTCTAAAAAGGAAGGCATGGTATTGCCTCGGTTTTTCTAAAAAGGAAGGCATGGTATTGCCTCGGTTTTTCTAAAAGGGAAGACATGGTATTGTCTCGGTTTTTCTAAAAAGGAAGGCATGGTATTGTCTTGGTTATTCTAAAAAGTAAGGCATGGTATTGTCTTGGTTATTCTAAAAAGAAAGGTATGATAGTGCCTTGGGTTTTCTAAAAGTAAGGTATGATAGTGCCTTGGTGTTTCCTAAAATGAAAGATGTGATAGTGCTTTGGTTTTTCTAAAATGATAGTTCATTCTATTTGTTCTAATGAGAGTCAAAGATGATTTAACTTGCATATGGTTGCTCATGATAGTTATTCGTGCAAGTGTTATATTTTCACATCACCGCATCCCTCACTAGAGGGCCGGCAACATTATATATATATATTTCATGGATTAGCTCTCATGACGTGAGTAGGTATACTCATTGCGGGTCTACAAGATCCATGCGGGTTCGAGTCCCATGATATTATTCTGTGGACTAGCTCTCCATGATGCGGGTATCGCATATAGATACTCATTGCGGGTCTACAAGATCCATGCGGGTTCGAGTCTCATGCGGGTGAAACAGTCCCATGAATATTCCATGGACTAGCTCTCCATGATGCGGGTATATATACTCATTGCGGATCTACAAGATCCATGCTGGTTCGAGTCTCATGCGGGTGATATAGTCCCATGAATAGGATATGCATAATGATCCTGAGGGCAGACGTCCCTGACTTTGACATGACTTTCATATTTTGAAATACTACGATTGATTTCATATTCTGAAATGGTACGATTGATTTCATATGTTGAAATGGTACACTTGATTTCATATTTTGAAATTGTATTTTGAAATGATACAGTTGACTCTCATTACTCTCATTTTTCAAGGCATAGTCGTACTGGTATTTTGATTATCATACTTGCCTCTTGTTATATTTTGGATTGTTATGATCTCATTTACAATACTTATTGTTCACATACTTGGTACATCTTTCGTACTGTCCCCCTTTCATCGGGGGGCTGCGTTTCATGCCGCAGGTGTAGGTACACAATTTGTTGATCCTTGCTCTTAGAATCTCTACTCAGTTTTTTAGGAAGCTCCATTATTTCAGAAGCTTGTCTTTTTGGTACGGATCCCTGTTATTGTAGGCTTATGTACATTCAGGGGTATGGCGGGGCCATGTCCCGTCATAGTTTATTATCCAAACTCTTAAAGGTCTGTATTCATATGTGGGCTAGACTTGCGTGAGTTGTATATATATTGTTGGCCAGTTGTACTACTATGTTGTCGGGATGTTCCCATTTATATATAGCGGCAGCCTCATCGGCTTGCTTTGTTGCTACATATATAGTTTTCATATTTTATATGGCCTATGTGTTATATAGGATGTGAGGTATAAGAGGGGGGTGCCCAGGTAGGGCACCAGTCCTAGAGTCGACTGACTGTCGTAGTGGATCATTATAAAAGGTATGGGTTTGTCCCAAAACGGGACGTCCTCTAAGAAGTCATGAAGCCACTCAGGTTCTTCTCCTGCTTTATCTAAAGCTATAAACTCCGCCATCGTGGATCGGGCGATGCAAGTTTTCTTAGAGGATTTCCAAGACATAGCCCCACCACTAAATGTAAATATATACCCACTGGTGGACTTGGTGTTCTCTATATCAGATATCCAATTTCTATCACTGTACCCCTCTAGGACAGTTGGATATCTCGAATAATGCAACCTGTAAGTTAACGTGTATTTTAGATACCGTAGTACCTGTTAGCGATATTTCGAATGCTCACGCAAGAGCACACATCATTGAAAAGTAATATAGTCTAATAAGACCGAATATCGTCCTCAGAGACTGGTTTCTAATTACCGTTCATATATTTTATATTATCTATTTGGCAAATGATATTTGAGTTGGGTTTTTGTTTAACTACTAGAATAATTGCAAGAATTACTAAACTATTTAAGTTGTAATCAGTTATGAATGAATTAGGGCTTCCAAAATCCTCGACTATCCACTCTATTCAATCCTTAATGCAACTAGAGTGAATTATTCTTCTATGTTAAGATAGCGGTTAACTAAACTGTCTTATATTCCGGTTAGGACATATAATCACTCAACCCCAGTGCAGAACCCTTCTATATTTCTATGATAGGATTTACCACATATGAGGATTAAGAACAGTAACCTATAATGCTACACAAGTGTCGGGGTACTGTCGTCCGCGATTTTAACCTATGTCTAGTCAATTACAGCATATCCAAATCTCTCCTCTCGGTTCTTGATTCGAAATCATATATATTATGATAATTAGTTATCAATTAATTATCAAGCATTCATACCAATTATTGACTAAATCTTAATCAAGTGAAGAAAAAATCAAACTACTGCACTAATTCATGAATAGAAGTTTCAAGCGATTCATAAGGAAAGCCCTAATAAAGTGTTTAGCTCCTAGCCATAGTCACGCTAAGAACTAACACAAAATCCATACATAAACTGAATTAAAAACGAAAGAAAAAAAAGTTCTGCGAACTAAGTCTCCAATTGTAGCCTCCCTTGTTTTCTTGTGTTGTGCTTTGTTGTAGAATGATCAACCTCCCTCCTAGCATTAATCCCTTGGGCTTAAATATATTTCAAATTTCGTGCCCTATGGACCAACATGCCCTTAGCCAATTCTTCTTCGGAACTGAGATTTTCCGCATGACCGCATGATTACGCATAACGCACACGTGCCAAAACTCTGTAGTCTCACTAATAATGGCACCGCGATTCACGTATTGGCACTGTGCTGAAAATACTGTGGCTTCTCAGTAAATATGTCACCGCAGTTCTGCATATTGGCATTGCGGTGCTGACAATCCTTCATCCTGATTTGCCAACTTTCGTCCTTTTTGCCTCGGGAGCACCTTTTCTGCCCAATTCTCGCTCCTTTTCACCATTTTGCCTTTTTGCACTATTGTGACTCAAAAGAAAAAAATCAACCTAACAAGACACTTATTTGAACGAAAATGGGAAAATACTAACTAAAAATGACTCAAAATGCGTATACAAAATACGCCTAACACTACCTGATTCAACACTTTCCAATGATCATTACTTAGATTACGGGTAAAACCTACCCAATTTGTTAACTGCATAAGCGATATCAGGTCTGGTGTAGTTTGTTATGTACATCAAACTCCAAATCACATGCACATATCATTCTTGGCATACGAGCGCACCACGATTTTTATCAATATTTTGACTCATATCTAGTGGTGACTTCATCGGCGAACTATCGAACTTCTCAAACTTTCTCAACACATCCTCAATGTAGTGAGACTGAGATAAGACCAGTCTGTCACACGTCTTAGAGACTTTGATCCCTAAGATGACATCTGCGATACCCATATCCTTCATGTAGAAACATTATTTCAATATATTTTTAGTCTCAATGATCAAACTAGGACTACTACCTGTGATCAACATGTCATCTACATAAATGCATATCATGACGAACGAGTTAGAATTACCTTTCATGTAGACACATTTGTCACACTCATTAATGGAGAAACCCTTCGATAATAGAGTACTATCAAATTTTTCATGTCATTGCCTCGGGGCCTATTTCAACCCGGACAAAGATTTGACAAGTCAACAGACTTTATTTTCTTGCCCTGGAACCACATACTCTTCGGGTTGTTCCATATAAATTTCTTCTTCTAAATCACCATTTATGAAGGTTGTCTTGACATCCATTTGATGTATCTCAAGGTCACACAACGCTACGATCGCAATAAATACTCATATGGATGTCATTCTAGACAATGGGGGTATATGTCAGAGTAGACAATACCTTTCTTATGTCGATAGCCCTTGAGTACCAACCTAGCCTTGTACTTGTCTATGGATCCATCTGCTTGATACTTCCGTTTGAGTATCCACTTACAACCAAATGGTTTGTTTCCTAGAGGAAGATCAACCAACTCCCAAGTATGGTTTTTCAGGATGTAGTTTATTTCACTTTCAATAAATTCTTTCCAGAGCGGTGCTTCTGGAGTTGAAAACACTTCAACAATTGTCTGTGGTTCGTTGTGAACCATATAAGCTACAAAGTTAGGACCAAAGGATTTATCCTTCTTGGCCCTTTTACTTCATCTTGGTTCTATCTTTGGCAAGTATGGATTTGCAGGATGTAGTCTATTTCACTCTCAATAGCTTCTTTCCAGAGTGGTGCTTTTGGAGTTGACAACACTTCAACAATTGTCCGTGGTTAGTTGTGAACCATATAAGCTACAAAGTTAGGACCGAAGGATTTATCCTTCCTGGCCATTTTACTTCGTCTTTGTTCCATCTCTGGGGTCTCCAAGTTCTGAGATTCTGGAATACTAGGTTCTGGATATTCAACCACTTCGGAGTCCACTAGATCTGAACCATCTAGATACGAGCAGTTAACGACTCTTGGTTCATGAGAGTTTTGTTCATAACTTCGTTTGTGAGAGGTTATATCTCTTTCCTTTCTAGGAAAAGTATCCTCAACGAATTGGGCATTCATTGATTCTATGATAGTACCCTCGTGGATGTCTGGTATATCTGAATTATGCACTAAGAAGCAAAAAGTACTACTTTTATTTGCATGTCCGATGAAAATACAATATATTCTTGACCTGCTTTGGCTTAGGTACTTCAACCTTTTCCAAATAACCCCACACCTTCAAATATTTGTAGGTGGGTTTATTTTCCTTACATAACTCGTATGGAGTTTTGTCTTTACCCTAATATGGGACTTTATTAAGAATTGTATTAGCAGTAAGGACATCTTCTCCCCACATGTTTTGGGGAAGACCGGAATTGATGAGCAAGGCATTTGTCATTTCCTTCAATGTACGGTTCTTGCGTTCAGCGACACTATTCGACTGAGGTGAGTATGCATCCATCGTTTGATGAACAATGCCTGATTAGGCACAATATTCTTAAAATGGCACTACATATTCTCCCCCTCTATCTCTATGAATTGATTTAGTTATGTATGCTTAGTTGGTTTTTAACTTCTGCTTTGTAGCGTCTGAATGATTCAAAGGATTCATCCTTACTTTTCAATAAGTAAAGGTAACAATACCTTGTGATATCATCTATAAATGTCCCAAAGTACTTGTTCCCCTCTCTAGTTTGTGCAAACTTCAAATCACATATATATGTGTGAATAAGTTCTAGAGGAGCGGTTTTTCTTTCGACGGATCTAAATGGAGTCTTAGTGAGTTTTGTCTCTACACACACCTCATACTTACGTTGAGGGTTTACGTCGATAGACGACAACAACTCCAACCTTACCAACCTTTGGATGAATTAATAGTTTACATGTCCTAATCTATGATGCTATGAATTATAAGACAAGAAAATAAGAAGAATCTTCAATTTTATTGATAGAACGCATTATAGACATGGAGTTAACCTTGAAGTGGCCTTCACAGACGAAGTACCTTCCCACAAAGGTTCCATTCTTGGTGATTACAATTTTATTGGACTCAAACACTAGCCTAAAATCAGCAATAACCAATAAAGGACATGAAATTAAATTCCTTCTAATATCAGGGACATGCATCACATTCTTTAGAGTGAGCTCCTTGCCATAAGTCATCTTCAGGACCACCTTACCTACCCCCAGCACGTCAGAGGAAACGTTGTTACCCATGAACAACTTCTTTTTTGTAACTGGTGTATACGTGGAAAAGACATCTATATTGGAACAGATGTATCTGGTAGCACCCGTGTCCATCCACCACTACATGTAATTCTCAACAAGGTTTGCTTCAAGCACCATCGTCGAGAACTCCTCAATAATGTCATCATGAAGTGTGTTTTTGATGACGTTAGCCTGTGTCTTGCCTTTCCAAAGCGGTTCTTCTAGAGTTGACAACACTTCAACAGTTGTCTGTGGTTCGTTGTGAACCATATAAGCTACAAAATTAGGACCAAATGATTTATCCTTCCTGGCCCTTTTACTTCATTTTGGTTCTATCTCTGGCAAGTATGAATTTGCAGGATGTAGTCTATTTCACTCTCAATAGATTCTTTCCAGAGCGGTGCTTCTGGAGTTGACAACGTTTCAGCAATTGTCCGTGGTTCGTTGTGAACCATATAAGCTACAAAGTTAGGACCGAAGGATTTATCCTTCCTGGCCCTTTTACTTCGTCTTGGTTCCATATCTGGAGTCTCCAAGTTCTGAGATTCTGGAACACTAGGTTCCGGATATTCAGCCACTTCGGAGTCCACTAGATCTGAACCATCTAGATCCAAGCAGTCAATGACTCCTGGTTCCTGAGAGCTTTGTTCATAACTTCTTTTGTGAGAGGTTATGTCTCTTTCCTTTCTGGGAAAAGTATCCTCAAAGAATTGGGCATTCCTTGATTCTATGATCGTACCCTCGTGGATATCTGGTAGATCTGAATTATGCACTAAGAAGCGATAAACACTAATGTTATTTGCATATTCGATGAAAATGTAATATATAGTCTTAGGCCCAATCTTGACTTGCTTTGGCTTAGGTACTTCAACCTTTGCCAGACAACCCCACACATTTAAGTATTTGTAGGTGGGTTTATTTCCCATCCATAGATCGTATGGAGTTTTGTCCTTACCCTTATGTGGGACACTATTAAGAATAATATAACTGATAAGGACAGCTTCTCCCCACATATTTTGGGGAAGACCGAAATTGATGAGCAAGGCATTCATCATATCATTTAACGTACGGTTCTTGCTTTCAGCGACACCATTTGATTGAGGTGAGTATAGAGCCGTCGTTTGATGAAAAATGCCTGATTTGAAATAATATTCCTCGAATGGCACTACGTATTCTACCATTCTATCGCTATAAATTGATTTAATCCGTACGCTTAGTTGGTTTTCAAATTCTGCTTTGTAGCGTCTGAACTCTTCAAAGGCTCCATCCTTACTTTTCAATAAGTAAAGGTAACAATGCCTTGTGCTATCATCCATAAATGTCACAAAGTATTTGTTCCCCCTCTAGTTTGTGCAAACTTCAAATCACATATATATGTGTGAATACGTTCTAGAGGAGCGGTTTTTCTTTCGATGGATCTAAAGGGAGCCTTAGTGATTTTTGCCTCTACGCACACCTCACACTTACGTTGAGGGTTTACATCGATAGACGACAATAAATTTAACCTTACCAACCTTTGGATGGATTGATAGTTTACATGTCCTAATCTATGATGCCATAAATTAGAAGACTCAAGCAAGTAAGAAGAAGCTTCACTTTTATTGCTTGAATGTATGATAGACATAGCGTTAACCTTGAAGAGGCCTTCACATACGAAGGTTGTTCCCACAAAGGTTCCATTTTTGGTGATTACAAACTTGTTGGAATCAAATACTAGCCTAAAACCATCATTAACCAATACAAGACCTGAAATTAAATCTTTCTAATCTCAGGGACATACACCACCTCCTTTAGAGTGAGATCCTTTCCCGAAGTCATCTTCAGGACTACTTTTCCTACCCTCAGCACGTCAGAGGAAGCATTGTTACCCATGAACATCTTCTTATTTGTAACTGGTGTATATGTGGAGAAGGCATCTCTATCATAACAGATGTGACAGGTAGCACCCGTGTCCATCCACTATTTCTTGGGATTCTCTATAAGGTTTGCTTCTAGCACCACTGCAAAGAACTCCTCAATCATGTCGTCAAGAAGTGTGTCCTCAACGTCGTTTGCCTTTACCTTGTCTTTGGCCTTCTGACTCTGCTCCAACTTGAGCTTGCGACAGTTCTTGAAAAATGTAACCAGCTTTGCCACAGTGACAATTTCCCTTGAACTTCACCGATGTCTGGGTCTTTCCATATTTCTGGAACTTGCACTTCTTGCTTGGGTTCCCTTTGGCATCAACCATATTTGCCTTGGCCTCAACAGGTTGCTTCCCCTTTAGCAAGGACTTCTTATTATCTTCCTGAATTTGGAGTTTGATAAAAAGCTCTTCAAATGTCATTTGCTTTGTTCTGAGTAACTCATAAACTCACTCCACGAGGGAGGTAATTTCTCAATTAGTGATGCAACCAAAAACTGCTCATTTGATTTCATACCCTCCAAATCCAGGCGATGTAGAATCATTTGGAATTCCTAGACTTGAGACATCATTGTCTTACTATCCACCATTTGAAACTTCAAGAATTTTCCAACGATTAATTTCTTTGTACCTGCATCTTGTGCGTTGTACTTCTTCTGAAGCTTCTCCCATAACTATTTAGCGGAGCCTACAGTGCAATATATCATGTAGAACGGGTCTAACAAGCATTTCAATATGTAGTTCTTACATATGAAATTATTATGACTCCATGCATCAAGAGTTATTTCCAGGCGAGCCTGTAAATCTTAGGCCTCTTCAGTTGTATCAATAGACTGAGGGTCTGTAATAGCTCCTGTTTGAGGAGGGTCTTCTGTGACACAGCGTGCCACTCCCATAACGGTTAGGAAAAATAATATTTTTTGTTTCCATCTTTTGAAGTCAATTCCCATGAACTTTTCAGGGTGTTCATGGTGAAACCCGACAGGTGGAGGAATTCTGATCTAGCACTGTACTCATTTTCAGTTGTCGAATCAACAGAGGTTTATTTCTTGGAACTTTTCCAAGTTATTTGTCACGACGACCCGGGCATCCCAGTGCCTACGTGGGCACCGCTTATAGAGTGTTATCGGTCGGTCGGTCCGGTATCCACTTCAGGTCGGACCGATAAGCTTACCGGTCCGGACCGGTCCCGGACCGATAAGGTTTCGGTCCTGGAACGATATCCGATCTCGGACCGAAACCTTATCGGTCCGGTTCTCGGTCCGGACCGGTAAGAATTTTTCGGGTCGGGCCGATATTTTTTTTTTAAATTGAATTTCCAATACTGAAATTGAAATTCTCGGACATATTACCACGAAATTTTTACGTTGAAATATATTGTATAACACGAGATATTTAGATTTGAAAATGGACAATTGGTAACAATTTGGGGTAAAAGTGGAATTGATTGGCAAGACGGATGTTTTTTGAGAAATCGGCTTCTCCAAACTACTTTGGCTGTTTGTCCGGCCCTATCTCGAAAAAATACGCGAAATAAAAAAAAACATTAATTGAAACGGACATCCGAGCGCAAAGTTATGATCATTTAAAGTTTCATTAATTTACAACTAATTAGAGCTGACAGGAGGGGGACTGGCTGGAGGGCTTCTTTGGATGGAAATTTGGTGTGAGGGTGGGGGTGGGGTGGGGATGGGGAAGGGGTTGGGGGGTGTTACCGGCTATTTTATCGGGTTACCGGTCCGGCTCCTTATCGGTCCGGGTATTTTTTTGGTACTCGTATCCGGACCGTTAAGGATTCGGTTCGAGTATCGGTCCGGGTTTACCGGTCCGATTCTCGGGTAATTACCGGGAGTATCCGGACCGCTAACAGCCCTACTTACAAGTATACATCATAGATAAACAGCGGAAAATAAATAAAGCTCATAGACATGCAGTAATGTGAATAAGAACCAGGCTAGCCGATAAGGCCACCTTTCTACATATATACATAACAAAGGGATACATCTTTTACAAATCCAACCCACAAAACATGACTACAGACCTCTAAGAGTTTGAACCTTATCTATGACGGGACATGGCCTCGTCATACCCCTGAATGTACATAAATCTACAACAACAGGGATCTTTACCAAAAGATAAGCCTCCGGAGTAATGGAGCTTCCCAAAAGCTGAACAGTGATCCTAAGAGTGAGGATCAGCAACCTGTTTACCTCTACCTGCGGCATGAACGCAACCCCCGGGGAAAGGGGGTCAGTACAAAACATGTACCAAGTATATGAAACTGAAAGTACTGTAATGAGATCATATAGTCTAAAATAAAGCTGGAGACATGTATGATAACCAAATTAACAGTACACTTTGTCTTACTAATAATAAGAGTAAATAAGAGTAAACCTTACCGTTTAAAAATAGGAAGCATATGATCAAACTAGGGCCACCCGCCCGTAGTATCATTATGAAATCCTACTCCTAGGACTATTTCACCCGCATAGGTCTTGTGGACCCGCATGAGGCAAGTTGCCTCGCATGAGACTATTTCACCCGCATAGGACTATTTCACCCGCATGGACCCTGTGGGCCCGCAAGAGCATATACGCCATACTCGCATCGTGGGGAGCAAATCCACGGAAATGCAAAATGCAAAATGACGCGGGGATTGACCCCGTAATAAATAATATAACACTAGCACTAACGACCATCATGAATAACATATGCAAGGTAGCAATCTTTAACTCTCATTAATTAAACTTAAGGCACTATCATGTAAAATCCGGGAATTTAACCTCAAAGTACTACGTACTTCTATTCCTTTAAAAAGAACCTTTTTCATATAAAATCCACAAGATACTAACACCCTAGTATCAAGGCATGTCTATTTTTCAAATCAAGTTACTACACCTTTAGAAATTCATTTCAAGGCTTTGAAACCAAGTAACTTCTACTTTCCAAACTCAAGTAACCTATACCTTTAAATCAAGTTACTTATACTCTTTAAATCAAGTATCGTATACTTTCAAAATCAAATCATTTATTCTCTTTTAAATCATTCAAGTAAACCACTCTTTTAACTTTCCATAAAGTCGTTATAACTAACTTCTCATAAAGTCGTTATAACTAACTTCCCATAAAGCCATTATAACACTTTATGATTTTAGAAAAACTAAGGCATTTACATCCTTTAAAAACCAAGTGAGTTTAACTTTCCAACTCAACTAAACTTGTACCTTCTTAAATCAAATCAATGGTACCAAAATGAAACCGAATTCATTTAAGACATGTACGTCAACCGTACTATACATTTATAAGATTCATGATCAAGAAGATAGGAAAAGTTCCACATACCTCTTCGGCTTAATCTACCCGCTATGTTGAATACGCCGCACGTAGAATGTCAACCTATAATGACCATAATACGTCTATCAACTTCTAGCTTTCTAAGGTAGAATAATACTAAGTATAAGATCTCTTATTCTACGGAAAATTGGACAGCACTTCCCCTGTTTCTACGTACTTTTCCACCTTTTTCAAGGCCCGAAATTAATAACCAATACTCCACATTTAAGGCACAACCAATCAAACAACAATACAACATATAGTCCTTTTTCAATTCTTTAATCCAAGTCGTTACTCCAACATGTTAATACTACATAACAATTATAACAACTAAATTCCCTTTCTTGTATAACATGTGACGATTATAACTAAATGTTACACCCCGTAGTTCAAGGGTATGTATATGAGGATGTACGTACGAGAATACGATATTAAGATTGGAAAGGAAGAAAGATTTGATTTTTCCGACGGAATGTTTTTCGGATTTTGTGAAGGAAAAAGGTTCGTAAATGGGAATTGGATTCCCAGATTTGGTATTTGGACTTCTTGGAATATTAGATAATTATGGATTTTATTTTCCGGAATTGGTCACGTGGGACCCACGGGAGAAATTTACGGTTTTGTGGGGCCCACATTATTTTCGAGATTTTGACCGATTATGGATGTTTTCGGGAGATGAAATATTTTGGACCAATAGGAGGGCGACACGTGTCACCCCCATGTGGTCCTTATGGCCGAAATTGTGTGCCAAGTGGCCAAGACAAGTGGCCAAGTCTTGCAAGATATTTGGTTGGACAAGTGGACAAGAGAAACCCACACACACTTGTCTCAATCTCAACCACACACTTGCTTTCATCCTAGCCCTTGGTTGTCCTATACATACACTACTAGTTGATGAAATCTTCCACACTTAACCATTTCAAGACTTGAAAAGAATACTCCCTTCTTCCTTGACATTTCTCTCGGCAATGAGGCCTTTCTTGGCCAAGAATTTGTCCATTAATTCTTAAACTCTTAAGTGTTCTTCCTTAAGGTGTTAGGAAGATTATGAACCAAGATTTAGACAAGATTTCACACCCCAAACCTTAACTTGATGCCTTGGCCGAAAGTTCCAAGTTTGGAACCCTAAGTGTTCTTCACTTTTTGGAGTTGGATCTTGAAGAGAAGTTGGTTACGAACTTGTAAGGGTTGCTTGTAGAGGATTGGAACGTAAGGATTTGGAGCTAAACTTGCTAAGGAGCGACTTTAAGTTCTTGGATAAATTTTGGGCTTTTTGAGGTAATGAACTTTGTCCTCTTTGTGAAGTTGGATATTATATATGTTGGAAGTATATAAATGAGTATGTAATATGTGGAATGAAGCTTGGAAAGATTTGGATCTTGTTAAGTTGCTAAAATGGAGAAATTGGCATGTTAGCCATTAAAATGGTAAAAATGTATTTACTACCTGTTGACAGTTAATAACAAAGTAATTATAACTTATATAAAGATTGAAATATAAGTTGGAAGATTGAGAAGTAATTCCGGCATGCTAGACGAAAAATTGGATAAGTTTGATTGTAGTAGTTGGCCAAGAACACCAACTAATGGACTGTATTTACATTGGACTGTATTTACTTTGGACTGTATTTACATTGGACTGTCTTTACTTTGGACTATGGACTTGTTTCCATTTCGGTTTTGGTTGTTTAAAAGGGGCAGAATTTTATACGCCTGTTTAGGCGTGTAATCCCCTTCTTTAGTTGTTGAATTGTTGCGCCTTAAATGTGGCATGTTGGTTATTGTTTTTGGGCCTTGAAAAAGGTGGAAAAGTACGTAAAAACAGGGGAAGTGCTGCCCGATTTTCCGTAGAATAAGAGACCCTATACTTAGAATATTCTACGAAGAAACTAGATGTTGATAGACGTGTTTGGTTGTTATAGGTGGATATTATACGCGCGACAAACTCGACTTGGCTAGTGGATTAAGCCGAAGAGGTATGTGATTCATCCTATTCTCTTGAGCATGATTATTTGTGAAATATATAGTGCGGTAGACGCACGTGTGTTAAAGGAGTTTGATTTCCTTTGTGTGTCCTTGACTTGATTCTAAAGTTAAGTGACTTGATATGAAATGGTAAGGACTTGAATTGTGTTAAAAAGTTGTGAAACCTCATTCGTGAGTAATGGGTACTTGGTCTTTAAAGGAGTAAAGTTATCTTGATTTCGGAAATGAGAGTAGTTGTCCTTGGTTGGTTTAAAACGTAAAGTGTTATAATAACTTTATGGGAAGTTAGTTATAACGACTTTATGAAAATGAAAGAATGGTTTTATTATTGGATTTAAAACTGTAACTTGATATTCTTAAAAATTATGAGACTTTGTTGTAAGGTCTTGATTTCTAAAGGATAAGAAGAGACTTGAGAATTTGAAGTTATGAAGCTTAAACTATTTTGAAAAGTATATTGTTACTTGACTTTAAAAAGGAGAAGTGTTTTTGTTTAAAAGGAAGGCATGGTATTGTCTTGAGTTGGTTTTAAAGGAAGGCATGTTATTGTCTTGAGTTGATTTTAAAGGAAGGCATGGTTTTGTCTTGGTTTATTTAAAAGGAAGGTATGTAAATTGTTTTGGTTTACTTAAAATGATAGTTACTCTATTTTGATACTACGGGTATTAGTATCGTGTGACTTTTGTGAAAGAAAAGAGATCTTTTTGAAAGAATTAAAGTATGTAGTACTTGGGGTTAAACACCCGGATTTTTGGCATAAAATGAGAGTCTAAGAGTATGTTAAACTTGCCTATGCTAGTTGTGATAGCTTTTGTTATTCAAGTGTTGTATGTCTATACTACCGCGTCTCTCGATGGAGGGTCGGTTATCTTGTTATTTCCTTGGACCTACTGACACGTTGGGTGGCCCATGGGTATGGATCCATTAGGATTGTTATTCCATGGACTAGCTCTCCATGAGGTTTAGTGATGCAGGCGGTATCTGGTAGTTGGCTTTCGTACTTGCCCCGGTCATTGGCGTGATGCAGGAGGTACCTGGTAGTCGGCCTTCGTACTTGCCCCGGTCAGTTCATTATCATGTTATTTACTTGGACATACTGACACGTTGGGTGGCCCACGAGTATGCTTCCATTGTTATGGTATTCCACGGAGTAGTTCCCCATGGAGTTTCGTGATGCAGGAGGTACCTGTAGTTAGCTTGCGTACTTGCCCCGGTCAGCGACGTGACGCAGGAGGTACCTGGTAGTTAGCCAGATTTGCCCCGCCGCCTTCGTGACGGGTGGAATCTGGTTGTTGACGCAGGTGGTTCTGGTAGTTGCCTCAGATTTGCCCGGCCGGCCGCGCGACGCAGAGGTACACAGTAGTTGGCCTTCAGACTTGCCCGATCGGTTTATAGCATAGTTGGTACGGTAGGCTCTGGTAGATAGCTTAAGATACTTGCCCCGGTCATATCTCGTGGCGGCAGTGGATCCGTAGCCGGCTTCGACTTGCCCGATCGATTGATGATGCAGCGGATCTAGTAGCTATGCCTTCGCATTGCCCGCGCTTTATGATGCAGATTGGATGCGTAGTTAGCTCTTCTACTGCCCAGCACGGTTTTTATGACACGTGGGACACGTGGTCATATGTACTTTGGTGTTATATTATATCATAGAATGCAGCGGTGAGGAAGGAGTTCCACGCATGATTGATATTGCGGCGTGAGACCCATGGTTATATTTGAGTGATGACTTTGAGGCGTGAGTCACGACTTGACATGCCCGCTATATATGGTGTATTGTAGTTTGGTTATCATACATGTCTCTGCTTTATATGCATCGTTATGATTTCATTACGATTTTCGCCACATACTTGGTACATGTTGTCATCGACCTCCTTCGGGCCGCGTCATGCCGCATGTAGAGGTACACCAGTTGTTGATCCTCGCTCATAGGATCACGGTTCTGCGTTTTGGGAAGCTCCGTTTCTCCGAAGGCTTATCTTTTGGTATGATTCCCTGAGATCGTAGGTTCTTGTACATTCAGGGGTATGGCGGGGCCCTGTCCCGTCATAGTTGGTGTTACACTCTTAGATGTTTGTAGTACTGTTGTGGGCAGGGTTTGTAAAGGATAACTGTTCGGGGTTTATTTATATATATATACTGAAAGGCGACTTTTTGGTCAGCCTGTTTCTTGTATTACTGGGTTTTTTTCATAAGTTTTATTTCCGCTGATTTTCTCTGATGTATTATCAATAGGGTGCCCGGGGTAAAGCACCAGTCGCGGGCCCGAGGTCGGGTCGTGACACTAACAACCAAATTTATTAACAACTTCAATGGCTAACATGCCATGTCTCGGTTTTAACCCTCCAAATATCTTAAACACTTATAAATCTTTATTCCTTATAGCACAAGCTCATTTATCAACTACTATAACATGTAATCTTCAATTACATTAAGAAGACAAAGATCATTACCTCACTAAGCCCAAATATAATCCAAGATTAAAAGTCGATACTTAGCAACTTTAGCTCTTTTCCTTTATGTTCCAATCCACTCCAAGAAACCCTTAGAAGTTCATAACCAACTTCTTTTCAAGTTCCAACTCAAAAATATGAAGAACACCTTAAGGTTTCAAGGTGCGACTAGCGGATTAACGTAGTATTTCCGGGATTTAAGAGGTTGTTTATGCTTAGTATACTACTAGGGATCCTTGGTTTGAATATGGGGATTTATCAACAACATTTGAAGAATTTCTTGTTCTTCTAGAGAGCCTTGTCCGAGAGCCTCAATAATGCCAACAAGTTCTTGAAATTTTTCTAAGTGTCCAAGTCTTGCTACTAGTAGGTAAATATATAATGAAACCAAGGGTGAGGATTAAAACACATGTGTGGCCAAGATTAAAATCAACAAATATCTTGAGCCCACTTGGCCACATCAATTTCGACCAACAAGGGTCGTGTGGGGGTGACACGTGTCACCCTCCTATTGGTCCAAAATATTTTATCTCTCCAAAATTCTAATAAATTCTATAAGTCTCAAATACCAAATTTGAGAACCAAATTCCAATTATAAACCATTTTCCTTCACGAGGTTCGGAATATTTTTCGTAGGAAAAAGTAATCTTTCTTTCGTTTCAAACTTAAAGTCGTATTTTCTCACGTAGGTCCTTATATACATGTCCTGGAACTATGGGGTGTAACATTATTGCTCCACCATTGAAACATTTGTCCCGGATTTTCTTACTAAGTTCAATCTTAAACCGATGTCGGCATAGTCCCCTTTAACTATACCCAACACAATCAAATATGCCACACATGGCCACAATATAACACTTATGCATATACGTCAATCAAAATCGACAAGTAGGGAGAATGAATTACCTGTAGGTGTAGTGAACAAGTGAGGATACTTCTTCATCATGTCCTCCTCTGCTTCCCAAGTCATCTCCTCTCTATTATCATTCCGCCACAAGACCTTGACGGAAGCCACGTCCTTAGTCCGTAATCGTCTGACCTGGCGATCAAGTATCGCTATAGGACTCTCCTCATATGATAACCCCTCTGTCACCTAGACATCACTAACCGGGAAACCTCTGGATGGATCTCCGATACACTTCCGTAACATAGAAACATGGAAGATCGGATGCACTGCTTCCAGATCGGATGGCAGATCTAACTCATATGCAACCTTGCCTACTCTACGAACAATCTGGTATGACTCAATGTACCTCGGGATAAGTTTCCCCTTCTTTCCGAATCTCATCACACCCTTCATGGGTGATACCTCAAGAACACCCAATCGTCAAGCTGAAACTCCAAGTGTCGACGTCGATTATTTGCATCGACCATGCGACTCGAAGTGCTAATAACCTCTTCTGGATAAGCTTTACCTTATCCACAACCTGCTGAATCAAGTCTGGGCCAACTAACTGAACCTCGCCAACATCGAACCAACCGATCGGCGACCTACACTTCCTTCCATATATGGCCTCATAAGGCGTCATCTGAATACTGGAATGGTAGCTGTTATTATACGCAAACTCAACAAGAGGCAAATGATCCTCCCAACTACCCCTGAAGTCAATAATATAGGCCCTCAGCATATCCTCAAGTGTCTGGATAGTACGCTCTGCCTGTCCGTCGGTCTGAGGGTGAAATGCAGTACTGAGACTCACTTGTGTCCCTAACCCTTTCTGTAAATACCTCCAGAAGTTAGCCGTAAACTGGGCCCCTCTGTCTGATATAATAGATGTAGGAACTCCGTGCAGTCTCACAATCTCCCGGATATACAATATAGCATAATCCTCAGCCGAATAAGTAGTCCTGACTGGAAGAAAATGGGCTGATTTCATCAGCCTGTCTACTATAACCCAGATGGAATCACACTTCCTCTGAGTACGAGGTAACCCTGTAACAAAATCCATGTTGATCACCTCCTACTTCCACGTCGGAATCTCAATTGTCTGTAATAGCCCACTAGGATTCTGGTACTCAACCTTGACCTGCTGACAATATGGGCACTGAGCAACGAACTCTGCTACGTCCCTCTTCAGGCCATCCCACCAATACACACATCTGAGGTCATGATACATCTTAGTCGACCCCGGATGAACCGAATAACGAGCACTGTGTGCCTCTCCTAGAACCTTCTGACGAATTCCTGCAACATCGGGTACAAACAATCTATCCTCGTACCTTAGCACCCCCTCAGGTGTTACCCCAAATGAACTCTTCTCCTCTCGAAGAGTCGTATCTCGATACCGTACCAGAACCGAATCCTCATACTGTCGCCTCTTCACCTCCTAAACAATGGAAGACTCGGCAACCTCTCGAACGCGAACTCTACTATCATCGGAATCAACCAACCGAAGTCCAAGGCTCGTTAACTGATGAATCTCATGAACCATGTCCCTCTATCTGGCTGCACGTCTGACAGACTATCCATAGATCTACTTAAGAGCATTTGCAACCACGTTGGCTTTCCCCGGGTGGTATAGGATATCAACATCATAATCCTTCAACAACTCTAACCACCGTCTCTGCCGCAAGTTCAGCTCCCGCTGCCTAAAGATATACTGGAGGCTCTTATGGTCTGTATAAATATCCACATGAACCCCATATAAGTAATGCCTCCAAATCTTCAAAGCATGTATCACTGCCGCTAACTCCAAATCATGAGTAGGGTAGTTCCTCTCATGCTTCCCGAGTTGTCGGGACGCGTAAGCTATAACCTTACCATGCTGCATCAACACGCAACCAAGTCCGACACCCGAAGCATCACAATAAACCACATAACCCTCTAATCTCTCGGGAAGAGTAAGAACTGGAGCGGTCGTCAACTTCTCCTTTAATAACTCCTTCTCACAAGCATCCGTCCACTGGAACTTAGCCGTTTTCTGAGTCAGCCTAGTCAAAGGCGCTGAGATCGAAGCGAAATTTACCACAAATCTCCGGTAATAACCTGCAAGCCCTAAGAAGCTGCGCACCTCAGTCGGCGTAGTAGGTCTAGGCCAAGTTTTCACTGCCTCAATCTTCGCCGTATCAACCCGAATACCATCGGCCCCGACAATGTGCCCCAAGAATGCCACTGAGGCCAACCAGAACTCACACTTAGAGAACTTGGCATACAACTGCCGGCTCTGGAGGACTCTAAGTACCGTCCTCAAATGATCCGCATGCTCCTTCTCTGTGCGAGAGTAAACCAGGATGTCATCAATGACTACTATAACAAACGTATCCAGAAATGACTTAAACACCCGGTTCATCAAATCCATAAATACCGCTGGAGCATTAGTCAATCCGAATGACATCACCCTGAACTCATAATTCCCGTATCGGGTCCTGAATACAGTCTTTGGGATATCTGTCTCTCTAACTCGCACCTGATGATACCCTGATCGCAGATCTATCTTGGAAAAACACTTCGCACCCTGCAACTGATCAAACAAATCATCAATCCTGGGGAGGGGGTACCTATTCTTGATGGTTACCTTGTTCAGCTGCCTGTAGTCAATACACATACGCAGCGTTCTATCCTTCTTCTTCACAAATAATACCGGCGCTCCCCAAGGTGAAGTACTAGGCTTAATAAAGCCTTTCTCCAGCAAGTCTTTCAGCTGGTCCTTCAACTCTTTCAACTCAGCAGGTGCCATTCTGTACGGAGGAATAGATATAGGTCGAGTATCTGGCAGAACATCAATACAAAACTCTATCTCCCGCTCTGGAGGAATACCTGGGAGATCATCTGGAAAAACATCCGGAAATTCTCTAACCACCGGAACTGACTGAAGAACTGGCACCTCAGCCTCCGTATCGAACACCCGAATAAGATGATAAATATACCCTTTCTGAACCATCTTCCTAGCCTTGAGGTAAGAAATAAACCTACCCCTCGGCGACGCAGTATCCCTTTTCCACTCAATAACCGGCTCACCAGGAAACTGGAGTCGAACCAATCTGTCTCTACAGTCAACATTGGCATAACAAGAAGCCAATCAATCCATACCTATAATGACATCAAAATCTATCATATCCAGCTTTATCAAGTCTGCTAGGGTCTGACGACTGTGTATAATAACCGGGAAATTCTTATATACCCGTTCAGCTACCACCGAATCACCCACTGGCGTAGCTACCTCAAAAGGTTATATCGACACCGGTTCTATTCCTATTCTACCAGCAATAAGAGGATATATATAGGACAAGGTAGAACCCGGATGTATCAAAGCATAAACATCACAACATGAAATCAATAGTATACCTGTGACGACATCCGGCAAAGTCTCCTGATCCTGTCGACTGGCTAAGGAATAGATGCGGTTCGGAGCACCGCTAGAACTAGGACCTTCTGCGCGCCATCGCCCGTAAACACCTCGCCTCAGGGCACATGACCTGTAAGATGATGACCCGACAACTGACCCTGTAGGCTGAGCCATACTACCCGTGCCGCCTATGGTCGGACAATCCCTCTTCAAATAGCCCTGTTGGCCGCAATAGAAACATGTTCCTGAAGAAATACGACACTCCCGAGGATGGGATCTACCGCATCGACCACACCGGGGTAAAAGTGGCCTCATCTGGCTAGTACCCCTGTTCCCCTGGAAACCCGAAGCCCTGGAGCCTTAACCTACTCCCGAATAACCCGGCTGATCAAACTGTCTGCCAGAAGACTGGAGAGAAGTACTCTGTGTTGGCTGAGATGCAGACCAAGCCTGCTGCTAAGGTTGTCCGCCTCGAAAGTTACTCGAAAACCCTGTCGTCCTAGCCCTCTTATATTGGCCTCCGTCTAACTGACTCCATCTATGTCTGTCTTCCACTCCCTGTGCGTATGCCTGGATCCTGTGCATATGCCTGGATCCTGGCAATATCCATCAACCAAGTAGCGGTCTAGCCCTATCACGTAGCGGTGAACTCTATCCGCCATGTCAGCCACAATAGTGGGCGCATACCTAGCCAATGAGTCGAACTCTAGGCTATACTCTATGATGGTCCTGCCACCCTGCCTCAATGTCAGAAACCTATCAACCCGGGCTCTCCTCATCTCAGGAGGCAAAAAGTGATCTAGGAAGGCCTCCGCGAACTCGTCCCAAATGGCTGGAGGAGCACCCTCGCCTCTGGATAGTTCCCATGACTCAAACTAGTTCACTGCAACATCGCATAATCGGCAAGAAGCTAGTACAACTGACTCGGCCTCTGAGGCCTTAATAACCCGCATAGTCCGCTGCATCTGCCTAATGAACTCCTGAGGATCATCCTCAGGTCTCGACCCATAGAACTCTAGTGGATTGCAACCCAGAAAATCTCGAACCCTCAAACTGCTCGCTTAGGGTTCGCTCATCGCTCTGTCGTACTACCGCCACTATCTCGGCGAATCGAACTGTATCTCCGTAGTCTCTATCCTCTGCCCCTGGCTGAGGGACTGGAGGCTCGGGTATCGGAACCGCTGGAGCTGCAGCTGCTCTAAGCTCCTCTGGTACTATCGGCGTAACCGAACTCGCCGACTGGGCCACAACCTCAGGCATAGTCTGGGCCTGAGCCCTAGTGACTCTCTGCGTCCTACTAGCATCTCCGACTGCTGACTTGACCTTCTCGGCTGTTGTTGCCTTCCGTGGAGGCATAACTGATACACAAGATTATGTCAGAGAGAGATCAACCTAATAACACAGCTCTACTGCACGATCTCAGAATGAGAAGAATGGAAACCAATCCTAAATATCATGTAGCCTCCTGATTATAGGTGTGGTGCACAACACACCGATAAGCAAGACTCTACTAGACACGGTCTGTAAACACTTTCTGAGGACTAACTGCTCTGATACCACTTTTGTCACGACCCAGCCGGGGCATCGGTGCCCTACCTAGGCACCCTTACAGGTATACATCAGAGATAACCAGCGGAAAATAAATAAAGCTCATAGACATGCAGTAATGTAAAATAAGAACTAGGCTAGCCGATAAGGCCACATTTCTACATATATACATAACAAAGGGATACATCTTTTACAAGTCCAACCCACAAAACATGACTACAGATCTCTAAGAGTTTGGACCCTATCTATGACGGTACAGGGCCCCGCCATACCCCTGAATGTACATAAATCTACAACAATAGGGGTCCGTACCAAAAGATAAGCCTCCGGAGTAATGGAGCTTCCCAAAAGCTGAACAGTGATCCTAAGAGTGAGGATCAGCAACTTGTATACCTCTACCTGCGGCATGAACGCAGCCCCCGAGAAAAGGGGGTCAGTACAAAATATGTACCAAGTATATGAAACTGAAAGTACTGTAATGAAATCATATAGTCTAAAATAAAGTTGGAGACATGTATGATAACCAAATTAACAAGTACATTGTGCCTTACTAATAATGAGAGTAAATAAGAGTAAACCTTACTGTCACGACCCGTTCCGGGGCCCGTGACTGGTGCCTTACCCCGGGCACCCTAGTGACACAACATCAGAGTAATCAGCGGAACATAAAACACATACATGAACAAGTGAAGTACAAAACAGTAATCTGAGGAAAACTTGCCTTTCGGCATATATAAATAACCACTTTTACAAATGAACAGTTTAATCCTTTTTACAAACCCTGCCCACAACAGTACTACAGACCTCTAAGAAATGATACGACAACAACGACGGGACAGGGCCCCGTCATACCCCTGAATGTAAGCACCTACAACAACAGGGGACTATACCAAGATAAGCCTCCGGAGAAACGGAGCTTCCCAGTGAATCGTGACCCTAAGAGCGAGGATCAACGGCGGTGTACCTTTACTGCGGCATGAACGCGGCCTCGAGGAGGTCGATGCAAGTAGTATGTGAAACTAAAAATAAATCAGTAAATGAAAATCATAGTAGTCATACAAAGCAGAGACATGTATGATAACCAAACTACGATTCACCATAAATAAGCGATCGTGTCAAGTCGGGGACTCACGCCTCAAGTCATCACTCAATTTTAACAATGGGTCTCACGCCCACCACATCAATCGTGCGTGGAATACCTTCCTCAGCCGAAGCGGTTTGTGATATACAAGAACCAAGGAATACACATGAACACGGGTCCGCGTGTCCTAATAAAGCAGTGCGGGGGTAAGTCTGAAGGCATAGCCGACTACTAACACCCAGTGCAACAAGGTCATAAGGCGTGTGTCATGATATCTGTCTGCCGTCACATGATAAAAGCTGGTCACCGCCCGCGATATCAAATGTGCGCGTCTAGCCACGAACTCTCCGACTCCGCATAGGCGGTCGAGATAGGCCCGCGAGGTATAACCCGCATCGAGGTAGTTACTCCGGCATCGCCCCGACTCGCCGATCGCGTAGCGCGAGGCCGCGTGACCACAAGGGCGCGCACTAACACGGAGCTCCGTAGCTCCGCATGGATCCCCTGGACCCGCATGAGGTATTCTCGAATCATGGTCCCAGACCGCCTGAGTCTACCCCGCATCGGAGGGCAGCTTAACCTCCGGAACACAAGTCAAGGTGAGTGGTACAATACCAACATAACGGCTGATAGTCAAACAACTTTAAGCGCAGTCGAGGGGAAAACCCCTTTACACTAACATCACAAGATACTAACACACGTAGCATCCCAACATGTTTACTTCTCAAATCAACAAGAAAGTATTTACAAGGCTATCACGAACCAATACAATAGAGTATTCACACAAGGTACTTTCTACTAACAAGTTCGGGTATCTAACCCCAAAGTACTTCACACATTAAATCTTTAAAAGATCTGTTTCTTTCACATAAGTCACACAATACCCGTAGTATAAAATAGAGTGACTATCCTTTTAAGAAAACCAAAACTCTTACCTTTGTAAATTCAAGTAACAACATTATTTTCCAAACGTCCAAGTTTGCCTAATATCAAATGTTCACGTTTCTTATTTTAGAAAGGTTTCGTAGTTCATAGTTTTATTCATTTAAGAATAATATAATTCTCTTTTAAACAATCGGAGAAACATAAGCCTTATATGTGAGTAGGACATTCTTGTTTATAACAATCTTATTACTGACCATGATCTAGGAAATATCATTTTGTCTCATCTTAGCTTACATGCGGATGGAAGTTTCTCTGGTTTTAATAATACTTAATTATTCAAACATTTCCTTTTATTAACTGCGATGGTTTGTCGATACGTTCGATTTCGAAATCAATAAAGCATTCTTAAGCGTTATACCTAACTTCCCATAAAGCTAGTATAACTCTTAAGTTTTCAAACACCAAGTATTACTTCTCCTTTCAAAATGATTCAAAAACTTTTGAAATACTTCAAGTTCTTTCAAGCGCTTATAGTTCAAATCGATTACCTTTTAAAAACCACATGTATTTTCTTACTAACATAAAGGTTATAACCAACTTCCTATAAAGCCGTTATAACACTTTATGTTTTAAACCACTCAAACACATTTAGCACGTATCGTCTACCGCACTACATAGTTCACACATATCATGCTAGAAGAGATAGGAAGAGGTTCACATACCTCGCGGCAGGTATCGACTCACAGCAAAACGCTCAAGTACTTCCAAACGTCGGCTACTCCTTAAGCCACGTAGATCGCGCCACACGTAGTACATCAACCTATAAGGCCACAAGGCGCTTATTAACGCGTTTAGATCTCATCGTAGAACATTCTAGAAAATTCGCAAGACTCCCCCGCCACGGCGTAAATCTCTCCTCTATCGAGGCGGCTACCAAGCCAACGGGGTTATACATCTAACCCGACGGGTACAATTCTACTATACCGTAATACTACACAAGTTTCATGTCTGATACCCTATGTAATTACGATTCGATTCGATTCCTTATTCTTGAGCTTAAGTCAAAAGACATTGCCAACAACTACGTTGATTCTATATATAGTATACTTCAACTATATATTCTAACAACATGTAATATCCAATTACAATAGGGGACAAGATAATTACCTCGATAAGCCCATAATTATCCGAGTTTAAAGTCGATCCTTAGCAATGTTTCGCTCTCCTACACCGGTGCTCAGTCGCTCCAAACAACCCTTAGAAGTTCTAACCAACTTCTACAAAGCACTCCAACTAACCATGGAGATTTTCCTTAGGGTTTCGGTTTTGTATTGTGGGAAGTATGATAGTATTTCTGGGCTTTTCGTAGAGATATAACCTTAGAATACTACAAGGTATAAGGCTAAGGTATTTGGGCATTATAACAATACTTTTGAGAGTATTTCTCAACCAAGGGGGGGGGTACCCCACGAGAACACCCCAAGGTAGGGGGTGCTCTCGTGAAGAACTACTAGGAAGGGGAGAGGGTGCTCTCGGCCACAAGGCCACATGAAAGGGGGAGGGGAGGCTCTTGGACGAGAGTCAACAAGAGGGAGGAGAGGGGTTCTCAAGACTTAGAGATTTGAGGGATGAAGAAGTCTTCAAAGGGAGGGGGGTATTTATAGGGTAAGCAAAGGCCAACCAAGGGCCAAGATCTAGCCAAGTGCTATGCAAGTGTAGGGCCAAGATGTGCCCAAGTGCCCCCTAGTCCCTACTCCACAAATCCCTCACAAAATATCTCACCAACTTGACCCTTCAAACGTCCAAGGGTGGCCGTCCAACTCCACCAACTTGAGGGTGACAAGTGTCGCCCTCTCGTTGGTCCAAAACATTTCATCTCTCGGAAAAATCCGCAAAAATAAGAAAAGACATAGCCGGAATTTTCCCCTCGCAAGTTATGTAAAACGTTTCGTCGAAAAACGACTCTAATCGGCACTTGTGCCCAAATGCCATTCGGCCAAGCCACCTAGGCGGGGGTGACACGTGTCACCCTCCTATTGGCCCAAAATAAAACATCTTCCGAAAATATCCACAATGGCCAAAATCTCGAAAACAAAGTGGGCCCCACAAAACCGTAAATTTCTCCCGTGGGCCCCACGTGACCATTTCCGAAAATAAAATTCCATAATTCTCTAATATTCCAGGAAGTCCGAATACCAAATCTGGGAATCCAATTCCCATTAACGAACCTTTTTCCTTCACAAAAACCGGAAACTTTTCCGTGGAAAAATCACCTCTTTCTTCCTTTCCAATCTTTCTGTCGTATTCTCGTACGTACGTCCCCGCATACATACCCTGGAACTACGGGGTATAACATTCTTCCCCCCTTAGAAACATTCGTCCCGAATGTTCCTTCTAAGTCTCAAAACGAACACGCGTGCGGTATAGTCTTCGCTCTTATACTTACGAAACAATCCTCGCCACGGTGGCGTAAATACTGCGCAACATACTTATATCCAAGTCTACGAGGAAACACCTCTAACATCACCACAAATACACTTTTGTCACTTTGCGCGAGCCTAGCTCGACGACCCAACAAATGGTACCGGCCGCTGCGATCACCGAAGGCCGTGACACTCAATTCTTACCATATTTCGATCGCTTTAGTATCCAAAACTCGTCACACCCTGTCCGGGGTGGTACTTTCAAGAAGACCGACCGTCAACCTGAACTCTAAGCGTCGTCGCCGATTATTCGCACGATTCCTCCGAGTGCGGAACTTCTTCTAGACAAGCTTCACTATCCACATCTGTGGAACAAGCTCAACCAACTATCCAACCCCGCCAACATCGAACCAATCGACCGGCAACTTACACTTCCGCCCCTGCAAGGCTTCATAAGGCGACCTCCGAACACTGAAATGGTAGCTTAAACGCTCCCTCCACAGGAGACAACAATCTTCACAACTACCCCTGAATTCCACATACCGCCCGAGGGCGAATGCGATTCGAGACTACTCACCGAGTCCTTAACCTGCTGGTAAAACTTCCGAAACAAAAGCCGTAACACTGGCTCCACCATGCGCCATAAGGTGAAGGTAGGCACCGTGCAGCCTTACAACCTTCGATAAATCAACATCGCCGAGTGAACGGTCCCGACGAAGAACACGATGGGCTGCCCCATCGATCGACCGACCATCGGTCGAGCATCCACGAACTCGTCTGTTTGGTTAACTAAACTTGGGCCTAACACCTCGTGACCGCTTCCACAGGCGGGACCACCACAACCAGACCCACCAAATATGCCGCGGGTTGACCCGCAACGTGGCCTCAACCCGACCAGGCGGCGCGAAATACTATCTCCCGAAGGAACAATCTCTTAAAACCGCGTTACGAAAACCTAGCGGTCTTCTTAGCTCAACTACCCTCTTTCCTTCCACACTACTCAGGGACTTATCCCACGAACATAGCTCACGTGCACTATGCACTCCTATAAGGGTCAAACATAATATACGTCTTTTACTCGAGATGGCCTTACCTCTAAGGTCTCTACGCGTAAAACTCTAAGGCTCACACTTTCTCTATCCCCCAACATCTTACTCGGTTAAACAACCATGATTTCTAATCACAACTAACATACTGCTACCAGAACATAGCACTTAAGGTATACTCACCTTATCACATAAACAAAATTCTAGAGGGTTTAGGATATGCCTGCATCTACTGCTTCACTCCCCTATGTCGTTCTAATCGAACCTGCCCCGTAGGGCGCATAGTTAAGGAAGGTGACGAACTACCCACCGGTACTGAAGACAAAATCCTTCTACTAGGTCACCTATTCGACATATGGCCCTGACGGCCACAGGTACAACAAGTATCAATCTAAAAAGACGACATTCCCCGGGATGACGTCTGTCACACAGTGAATCGAAAACCCTGGAGTCCTGACCAACTCCTGCATACCCCGAACGTACTGAATCCCGTGGGGGACCTCTTTGCACTGGCGGATGTGCATAATCTAATCTGCTGGTGAGGCGACTTGCCTCGAAGTTACCAAAGGACCTAGCTGCTCGCCCCTTCGATGTCGCCCGTTAACGTCGATCTCTACGTTTCTCGGCTGCTGCGTATAAGCCCGTTCATAGGCCATGCTCACGCCTGTTGAAGAATTACTCTTGTACAACCCTCTCTTTAGATAGTCATCAAGACTCGCGGTACATCGGTATTTCTCTGGTAGCCACATCCATAGCTAGTAACAGGGTCGTCTCTCTGCAATCTATATTCTCTTCCCAATCGTGGGCGAAGGTTCAAATATTATGGCCGCAGATGAGGAATCTGCCGCCGTGCTAAACTCTGGGGCTAGTGGCGTCGCAGAAATCCCGAATGAAGCACCATCCAAGGTGATAATTGGGCTTGTGCCACGCAACCCTCCGAACTCAACTCGCGACTCCGCCTTGCCTTGCCTCACGGGCGGGTTGCCCTACGCGGAGGCATAACGATAAGGGAAAGAAATACGTTAGAGGGTCCAACTTACAACACAGCTCTAAGGCACGATCTCAGAGTGAGAAGAATAGAAACCAATCCTAAATATCCTATAGCCTCCTGATTATTGGCGTGGTGCACAACACCGATAATCAAGACTCTCTTGGATACGATGCGTAGACACTTTCAGGATTAATCGCTTCGATACCACTTTTGTCACGACCCGTTCCGGGGCCCGTGACTGGTGCCTTACCCCGGGCACCCTAGTGACACAACATCAGAGTAATCAGCGGAACATAAAACACATACATGAACAAGTGAAGTACAAAGCGATGTCGAGAAAACTTGCCTTTGGCGTATATAAATAACCACTTTTTACAAATGAGCAGTTTAATCCTTTTTACAAACCACGCTTGCGATACTCTGAGACCTCAAGAAATGATACGACAACGACGGGACGGGGCCGTCATACCACGAATGTAGCGCACCTACAACGGGGACTATACGAATAAGCCTCGAGAAACGGAGCTTCCTAAAAGCTGACGTGACCACAGGCGAGGATCAACGGCGGGTGTACCTTTACTGCGGCATGAACGCATCGGCCCGAAGTCGGTCTGCAGTGCAGTATGTGAAACTAAAAATAAATCGTAAATGAAAATCATAGTAGTCTATACAAAGCGGGAGACATGTATGATAACCAAACTACGATTCACCATAAATAGCGATCATGTCAAGTCGAGGACTCACGCCTCAAGTCATCACTCAATTTTAACAATGGGTCTCACGCCCACCACATCAATCGTGCGTGGAATACCTTCCTCCACTGCCGCGGTTTGTGATATACAAGCACCAGGAATACATGAACACGAGTCCCACCTGTGTCCTAATAAAGCGATGCAGGTAAGTACGAAGGCATAGCGACTACTAACACCAGATGCAACAAGGTCATAGGCGTGTCATGATGATATCTGTCTAGGCGTCACATGATAAAAGGCGGTCACTCGCCCGCAGATATCAAATGTGCGCGTCTAGCCACGAACTCTCCGCACTCCGCATAGGCGGTCGAGATAGGCCCGCATGAGGTATAACCCGCATCGAGGGTAGCTACTCCGGCGATCGCCCCGACTCGCGATCCGCGTAGCGCGAGGACCGCATGACCACAAGCGGCGCGACACTGGAGCTCCGTAGCTCGCATGGATCCCCGGACCCGTGAGGTATTCTCGAATCATGGTCCTGCACCGCTGAGTCTACCCGCGTCGGAGGCGACTTAACCTCCGGAACACAAGTCAAGGTGAGTGGTACAATACCAACATAACGGCTGATAGTCAAACAACTTTAAGCGCAGTCGAGGGGAAAACCCCTTTACACTAACATCACAAGATACTAACACACGTAGCATCCCAACATGTTTACTTCTCAAATCAACAAGAAAGTATTTACAAGGCTATCACGAACCAATACAATAGAGTATTCACACAAGGTACTTTCTACTAACAAGTTGAATTATCTAACCCCAAAGTACTTCACACATTAAATCTTTAAAAGATCTGTTTCTTTCACATAAGTCACCTGATACGTAGTATAAAATAGAGTGACTATCCTTTTAAGAAAACCAAAACTCTTACCTTTGTAAATTCAAGTAACAACATTATTTTCCAAACGTCCAAGTTTGCCTAATATCAAATGTTCACGTTTCTTATTTTAGAAAGGTTTCGTAGTTCATAGTTTTATTCATTTAAGAATAATATAATTCTCTTTTAAACAATCGGAGAAACATAAGCCTTATATGTGAGTAGGACATTCTTGTTTATAACAATCTTATTACTGACCATGATCTAGGAAATATCATTTTGTCTCATCTTAGCTTACATGCGGATGGAAGTTTCTCGGTTTTAATAATACTTAATTATTGAAACATTTCCTTTTATTAACGCGATGGTTTGTCGATACATTCGATTTCGAAATCAAGAAAGCATTCTTAAGCGTTATACCTAACTTCCCATAAAGCTAGTATAACTCTTAAGTTTTCAAACACCAAGTATTACTTCTCCTTTCAAAATGATTCAAAAACTTTTGAAATACTTCAAGTTCTTTCAAGCGCTTATAGTTCAAATCGATTTACCTTTTAAAAACCACATGTATTTTCTTACTAACATAAAGTCGTTATAACCAACTTCCTATAAAGCCGTTATAACACTTTATGTTTTAAACCACTCAAACACATTTAGCACGTATCGTCTACCGTACTACATAGTTCACACATATCATGCTAGAAGAGATAGGAAGAGGTTCACATACCTCGCGACGAGTATCGACTACAGCAAAACGCTCAAGTACTTCCAAACGTCGGCTACTCCTTAAGCCACGTAGATCGCGCCACACGTAGTACATCAACCTATAAGGCCACAAGGCGCTTATTAACGCGTTTAGATCTCATCGTAGAACATTCTACCGAAAATTCGTGGCACCTCCCCACGCCAGCGTAAATCTCTCTCTATCGGTAGGCTACCAAGCCAACCGGGGGTTATACATCTAACCCGAACGGTACAATTCTACTATACCGTAATACTACACAAGTCTCTTTATGTCTGATCTATGTAATTACTGATTCGATTGATTCCTTATTCTTGAGCTTAAGTCAAAAGACATTGCCAACAACTACGTTCGATTACATATATAGTATACTTCAACTATATATTCTAACAACATGTAATATCCAATTACAATAGGGGGGACAAGATAATTACCTCGATAAGCCCATAATTATCCGAGTTTAAAGTCGATCCTTAGCAATGTTTCGCTCCTACACCGGGTGCTCCGTCCCGCTCCAAACAACCCTTAGAAGTTCTAACCAACTTCTACAAAGCACTCCAACTAACCATGGAGATTTTCCTTAGGGTTTCGGTTTTGTGACTGACGGGAAGTATGATAGTATTTCTGGGCTTTTCGTAGAGATATAACCTTAGAATACTACAAGGTATAAGGCTAAGGTATTTGGGCATTATAACAATACTTTTGAGAGTATTTCTCAACCAAGGGGTACCCGAGAACACCCAGTAGGGGGTGCTCTCGTAGAAGGGCCTACTAGGAAGGGGAGAGGGTGCTCTCGGCCACAAGGCCACATGAACGGGGGAGGGGAGGCTCTTGGACGAGAGTCAACAAGAGGGAGGAGAGGGGTTCTCAAGACTTAGAGATTTGAGGGATGAAGAAGTCTTCAAAGGGAGGGGGGTATTTATAGGGTAAGCAAAGGCCAACCAAGGGCCAAGATCTAGCCAAGTGCTATGCAAGTGTAGGGCCAAGATGTGCCCAAGTGCCCCCTAGTCCCTACTCCACAAATCCCTCACAAAATATCTCACCAACTTGACCGCTTCAAACGCCCAGGGTGGTAGTCAACTCCACTGACTTGTGGGTGACAAGTGTCGCCCTCTGGTTGGTCCAAAACATTTCATCTCTCGTAAAAATCCGCAAAAATAAGAAAAGACATAGCCGGAATTTTCCCCTCGCATTTTTTGTAAAACGTTTCGTCGAAAAACGACTCTAATCGGCACTTGTGCCCAAATGTCATTCGGCGAGCCACTAGGCGGGGTGACACGTGTCACCCTCCTATTGCCCAAAATAAAACATCTTCGAAAATATCCACAATGGCCAAAATCTAGAAAACAAAGTGGGCCCACAAAGCAGTAAATTTCTCCGTGGGCCCAGCGTGACCATTCAGAAAATAAAATTCCATAATTCTCTAATATTCCAGGAAGTCCGAATACCAAATCTGGGAATCCAATTCCCATTAACGAACCTTTTTCCTTCACAAAAACCGGAAACTTTTCCGTGGAAAAATCACCTCTTTCTTCCTTTCCAATCTTTCTGTCGTATTCTCGTACGTACGTCCCCGCATACATACCCTGGAACTACGGGGTATAACACTTACCGTTTAAAAATAAGAAGCTTATGATCAAACTAGGGTCACCCGCCCGTAGTATCATTATGCAATCCTACTCCTGGGACTATTTCACCCGCATAGGTCTTGTGGAGCCGCATGAGGCAAGTTGCCTCGCATGGGACTATTTCACTCGCATAGGACTATTTCACTCGCATGGACCCTGTGGGCCCGCAATAAGCATATACGTCATACTCGCATCGTGGGGAGCAAATCCACGGAAATGCAAAATACAAAATGACGCGGGGATTGACCTCGTAATAAATAATATAACACTAGCACTAACGGTCATCATGAACAACATATGCAAGTTAGCAATCTTTAACTCTCATTAATTAAACTTAAGGCACTATCATGTAAAATCCGGGAATTTAACCCCAAAGTACTACGTACTTCTATTCCTTTAAAAAGAACCATTTTCATATAAAAGCCACAAGATACTAACACTCGTAGTATCAAGGCATGTCTATTTTTCAAATCAAGTTACTACACCTTTAGAAATTCATTTCAAGGCTTTGAAACCAAGTAACTTCTACTTTCCAAACTCAAGTAACCTATACCTTTAAATCAAGTTACTTATACTCTTTAAATCAAGTATCGTATACTTTCAAAATCAAATCATGTATTCTCTTTTAAATCATTCAAGTAAACCACTCTTTAAACTTCCCATAAAGTCGTTATAACTAACTTCCCATAAAGTCATTATAACACTTTATGTTTTTAGAAAAACTAAGGCATTTACATCCTTTAAAAACCAAGTGAGTTTAACTTTCCAACTCAACTAAACTTGTACTTTCTTAAATCAAATCAATGGTACCAAAATGAAACCGAATTCATTTAAGACATGTACGTCAACCGTACTACACATTTATAAGATTCATGCTCAAGAAGATAGGGAAAGTTCTACATACATCTTCGGCTTAATCTACCCGCTAAGTTGAATACGCCGCACGTAGAATGTCAACCTATAATGACCATAATACGTCTATCAACTTCTAGCTTTCTAAGGTAGAATAATACTAAGTATAAGGTCTCTTATTGTACGGAAAATTGGACAGCACTTCCCCTGTTTCTACGTACTTTTCCACCTTTTTCAAGTCCCGAAATTAATAACCAATACTCCACATTTAAGGCACAACCAATCAAACAACAATACAACATATAGTCCTTTTTCAATTCTTTAATCCAAGTCGTTACTCCAACATGTTAATACGACATAACAATTATAACAACTAAATTCCCTTTCTTGTATAACATGTGACGATTATAACTAACAACCAAATTGATTAACAACTTCAATGGCTAGCATGTCATGTCTCGGTTTTAACCATCCAAATATCTTAAACACTTATAAATCTTTATTCCTTATAGCACAAGCTCATTTATCAACTACTATAACATGTAATCTTCAATTACATTAAGAAGACAAAGATCATTACCTCACTAAGCCCAAATATAATCCAAGATTAAAAGTCGATCATTAGCAACTTTAGCTCCTTTCCTTTACATTCCAATCCACTCCAAGCAACCCTTAGAAGTTCATAACCAACTTCTTTTCAAGTTCCAACTCAAAAATATGAAGAACACCTTAGGGTTTCAAGGTGCGACTAGCGGATTAACGTAGTATTTCTGGGATTTAAGAGGTTGTTTATGCTTAGTATACTACTAGGGATCCTTGGTTTTGAATATGGGGATTTATCAACAACATTTGAAGAATTTCTTGTTCTTCTAGAGAGCCTTGGCCGAGAGCCTCAATAATGCCAACAAGTTCTTGAAATTTTTCTAAGTGTCCAAGTCTTGCTACTAGTAGGTAAATATATAATGAAACCAAGGGTGAGGATTAAAACACATGTGTGACCAAGATTAAAATCAACAAATATCTTGAGCCCACTTGGCCACATCAATTTCGCCCAACAAGGGCCATGTGGGGGTGACACGTGTCACCCTCCTATTGGTCCAAAATATTTTATCTCTCCAAAATTCTAATAAATTCTATAAGTCTCAAATACCAAATTTGAGAACCAAATTCCAATTATAAACCCTTTTCCTTCACGAGGTTCGGAATATTTTTCGTAGGAAAAAGTAATCTTTCTTTCGTTTCAAACTTAAAGTCGTATTTTCTCACGTAGATCCTTATATACATGTCCTGGAACTACGTGGTGTAACATTATTGCTCCACCATTGAAAATGAAGGTATATCCAGACTGTGACTTGAAGTCATCAAGTTCTGTTTGGAAGCTAGCCTTAGTGTGCCCAGTAGCAACTAGCTTCTCTTTCCCACTATAGACTAAGAAATATTCTTTAGTTCATCTAAGATACTTAAGAATATTCTTGACTGCTTTACAGTGTTCTTTCATACGATTCTACTGAATTTACAAGTTATGCTAAGTGCAAAGGCCACACCTGGCCTAGTGCAGGTCATGTCATACATGATTGATCCTAGAGCTGAAGCATATGAGATCCTCTTCATGCCTTCAAGTTCTGTAATAGTAGAAAGACTATCCTTATTAGATAACTTGATGCCTTGATCCATAGGAAGACATCATCTATTATAGTTTTCCATTGAGTAACGTCTTAGCACTTTGTTTATGTATATAGACTGTGACAACTCTAACAATCTATTAAGTCTATCTCTGTAGATCCCAATTGTAATAATGTAGCAGGCTTTTCACCTAAGTCCTTCATCATGAAGGTGCTAGACAACTATTCATTTACTGATTGCACAAGGGACTTATCATTTCCCATTATTAATATGTTATCTACATATATTATAATTCAAATAATACTCACTTCCATGCGCTTACTATAAATACATGTATCCTCTTTGCTTCTGACAAAGTCAAACGATTTGATAACTTTGTCAAAGAAAATATTCCAACTCCTTGAGGCTTGCTTAAATCCATAAATAGTCTTTTGTAGTTTGCATACTGCTTTGAATTTTGACTTGGATGTAAAACCTTCAAGTATATCATATACACTTCCTCAATTAGATTACCATTGAGGAAAGAGGTCTTAACATCCATCTGCCAAATTCCATAATCATAGTATGCAACTATTGTAAGCAAAATCTGAATGAACTTGATTTTCATAACTGGTGAAAAGGTTTCATCATAATCGACCTCAGGCCCTTATTATAACCTTTTGCTACCAACCTATCCTTATAGGTTTGCACCTTGCCAAATGTATCAATCTTTTCTTGAAGACCCATTTGCATCCTACGGGTCTAACCCAGTTGGCAAATCAATTAAGTTCCAAACTTGATTGACATACATCGAGTCCATTTCAAATTTCATGGCTTCTTTCCATCTCTGTGAGTCAATGTCTAACATTGTCACGACCCGACCGGGCATGGCGGTGCCCTACAGGCACCGCCTATTCATCTGATACAAAATAACCGCGGAAGATAAGTAACACATTTTTTTTAAAAAAAACAAAGGCAAAGCCGATAAGGCTGCCATAATATAAATCACCCAAAAGGGCCTACACTATTCAATAATGTAATTACAACTCTAGCCAGTCCAGCTCACATATAAATACAGACCTCTAAGATTTTGGACAAATACTATGACGGGACAAAGCCCCGTCGTACCCCTGAATATACATAGCCATTATGACAAGCTCCGGAACATTGGAGCCATCTCAAAATGCTGAACCAGGATCCTAAGCCCGCGGGTCCACAACTGTGTACCTAAACCTGCGGACATGAGCGCAGACCCCGAAGAAGTCGATTACAGTGCGAATATGGAACGGAAATAAGGTACAACAAACAGATCATAACTGTACAAAAGAATGATAGGGGCAAGTATAAAAAGTAAATATCAGATCCTACCATGCCATTACAACTCATGAACTTAATCGCACATTATTATCTTTTCCCATTTTTCAATAAGAGTTATAGTCAAATTCTTACGTACATACTTAGAAAAAATCATCAAGTTCATTACCATATAACTTACTTATCTTGCTTAACATAATCCGACCCTTTATGGAGGGACGTCTTATTTTGGAGTTCACTTTGATTATCCATACGTAATAACGTAACCTGACCCATTTGCGGGACACGGCGAAGTCATACAAAAGCCTTCCCACGAAGATATACTGCCCGGCCCATTCTGGGACGCGGTAAAGCCACATAAATCTGCCCATAAAGGTATACTGCCCGACCCAATCTGGAACGCGATAAAGTCACATAAGTCTGCTCATAAAGGTATATTGTCCGGCCCAATCTGGGACGCGATAAAGTCACATAAGTCTGCCCATAAAGGTATACTGCATAAAAATAGGAAGCTTATGATCAACTTAGGGACACCTGCCCATAGTATCATTTGGCAATCCTACTCCTGGGACTATTTCACCCGCATGAGGTAATTTCCTCGCATAGACTGTATCCGCCTGCATAAGTCGTATGGACCCGTATGAGGTAATCTCCTCGCATAGGACTGGTCCGCCCCGCATAGGACTATTTCACCCGCATAAGCCCTACGGACTCGCATGAGGTATTCCTCGCATCGTGGGGAGCAAATCCACGGAATATGCAAATGCAACAAGCCCGGGGAATGACCCCGTAATGAAACAATACATCACTAGCACAACCGGCTATCATACATAATATAAGCACCACCGACTTTTCATACATAACATAAGCATCACCGGCTTATCATACATAACATAAGCACCACCGGCTTATCATAAATATCATAGCAAGTTAAGAAATCCCTTAACTTCTTATTAGCCTTAATTATTAAGCATTCTCATTTTATTCAAACTTAAGGCCCTAACATGTCATTAAAAATTTGGGAATTTAACCCAAGGTACTATGTACTTCCATTCTTTTCAAAAGACTCATTTTCATATAAAACCCCAAGATACTAACACCCGTAGTATCAAGGCATGTCTAGTTTTCAAATTAAGTTACTAAACCTTTAGAAATTCATTTCAAGACTTTGAAACCAAGTAACTTCCAATTTCACAACCTAGGCAACTCATGCCTATCAATCAAAATAGACAACTCTCTTAACCTTCCATAAAGCCGTTATAACTAACTTCCCATAAAGTCGTTATAACTCTTTATGGTTTAGACAAATTCATTCTTTTTATAACCAAGAGACTTATATTTTCAAATCAAGTTGCATAACTTTCAAAATACTTCGAGTCTCTTATCTTTAGAAATCAAGTTTCTTAACTTTAGAAATCAAGTCTCGTATCTTTAGAATATCAAGAAATCAATACTTTCCAAATCAAGTATTCTATACTTTTAAATCAAGTCATTCCTTCCTTTAAGAATCAAGTCCCATAACTTGAAAAATAAAGTGTCTTAACCTTTTAAGAATATAAGGTTCATAGTCTTAAAACTTCATAACGTAAACTCTTTAAATTAAGTAACATATACTTTTGTGTGTTGTGAATAGGTTATACTTGTTTATAACGATCTTATTAAAGAAACCATGATCTAGAAAATATAATACAATTTTGTCTTATCTTAGCTTCTATGCAGATGGAAAATTCTACTCATTTTAGTTTAATTGATTGTCGATACATTTTCTTTTATTAACGCTGCAATGGCTTGTTCGGTACTTATTCTCATTCGTGCAGTAACTTAGCCAAGTCAACTCGACTCCAAATACCTCTTAACGACTCTTACCAACATCCCCCATAAGACTTGGTAAGAACTTAGGATAACTTAGACATAACTTTCACATAGAGTAAATCAACATACATACCTCTTAACTTCTAAGAGTAGAAGGAATCATGAAATAACACCACATGTATATTTCATACATAGAACCATGCCAAAAGGAGGAAGAGGTTCACATATCTCGCGACGATTATCGACAAGTAGAAAAATGCTCCAAAGTACTTCAACCTTGATAGCTATTCCATCCTTTAAGTAGAATACGCTACTCGTAATACTTCAACCTATATTAATCATAACATGTCTATCAACTCCTCACTTTTTAACGTAGAACCATACTAAGTGTAAAGTCACCAAATTCTACGGAAAATCGGACAGCACTTCCTTTGTTTCTACGTACTTTTCCACCTTTTTCAAGGCCCGAATTCAATAACCAAACGCCACATTTAAGGCCCAACAATTCAGTAAATACAAAGGGGATTACACGCCTAATAGGACGTGTAAAATTCTTCCCCACAATCAATATAAAACTGTCCAATATTTCCAAGCCATAATCGGCTACCATTGTCACAACATTTATCAATTTCCTTTCAATTCCTTTTTCAATCCAAGTTGTTATCCCAACATGTTATATACATAATAACAATTACAACAACTATAAATCATTTCTTCCTTAACATGCGACGATTGCAACTATCGACCAAATTGATTATAACATAAATGGCTAACTTGTCCATTTTCGGTTTTTAACATGTCGACATGATCCAAATCTTTTCAAACTTCATTCTATATACCACATGCTCATTTCTTAGCTACTATAACATGTAATCTTCAATTACATTAAGAAGATGAAGATTTTACCTCAATAAGCCCTAATAATGTCCAAGCGTAAAAGTCGATCCTTAGCAACTTTTAGCTCCTCTTCTTATGTTCCAATCCGCTCCAAGCACTCCTTAGAAGCTCATGAAGAACTCCTCTTCAAGTTCCATCTTCAAAGTTGAAGAACACCTTAGGTTTTCGCCTTGCGACTAACGTAAAAACGTCGTTTTTCCGGGATCTTTCTATTGAGATATCCTTACAATACCCCTAGGAACCTTGGGTTAAAGTCTTGTGAATTATGGACAACAATTGAATTTTTTTTGTGTGGGAATGGGCACAAAGCCGAGAGCTCATCCACAAGAACAACTAGTTCTTGAAAAAATTTCTAAGTGTAGAATGTCTTGCACTAGTAATGGATATATAAGAGAATCAAATGCCAAGATTAAAACACTTGAAGGGCTAGGATTTAGTCAAGAATGTCAAGCTCCACTTGACCCTTTGACTTGGTCCATTATTATTCATCCAACAAGCCCATGTGGAGGGTGACACGTGTCTCCCTTCCGTTGGTCTAAAATATTTCGTTTCCCAAAATTTCCATAATTGGCCAAAATATCGGAAACCTCGTGGGCCCCACAAAAATGTAAAATTTCTCGGGTGGGCCCCACGTAACCAACTCTGAAAATAAAATTCCATAATTCCGATAAATTCTAAAAGTCTTAAATAACAAATTCGGGAACACAATTCTCACTAACGAGCAATTTTCCTTCCCGAGGCTCGAAATTATTTTCCGTAGGAAAAAGTAATCCTTCTTTCGTTTCAAACTTAAAGTCGTATCTTCTCACATACATTCTCTTAAACACATGTCCTGGAATTACGGGGTGTAACAAACATAGCCTTGTTGTAGGTTGTAGGCTCATCATCATCAGGAATATCTATCTCATTTTGACTTTCAACAAGGAAATTAAGTCTTTAAAGCTGATGATGAGTCCTAGTAGACCTATAAAGTTGGTTATTTTGCATTTCTGTGGTTCTTGTATTATTATTAATTATTGTGTAACTTTAATTAGTCAAACTAATACAATAGTACATAACGATAGGGACTTCGGCCATATAGATGTAATGTTTAATTTTTTTTCCAATAACACACTTTCTTTTAGGGTATGAATTTGAAGACATGAGCTCGTTATTGATGAGAATATTTATTGTATTGATCCGCTAGGTCATTTTGAGCTTTTAGACTTTTTTCTTCAAAATATCATTTCCGCAGCTTCATTATGGTATGTGTGACTTGCGGATATGGGTGGTGAGAGTCCGAGACAATCAGGTGAGTATTAGATTATATTTAGCAAACTTGAAAGTTCTTCAGTTTAGAAAATGAGAAAGTTTGGCAAAAGTCAACATCAAAGGTAAATGGGTCATATCATAGTTTCGTCAATTCCATTAGGTCCGGAATGTGATTTATGACTTAGTCGAGCAATTGGTTTAGATCCCGAGAGGCCCAGGTGTGATATGGACCCTTGATTGAGAAACTAGTTAAGTTAAAGGATTAGAGTTGACCACGATCAACATCGGGTCAAGACGATGTTACACCCCGTACTTCATACGTCATTGTCATTATAAGTTATCTAATATAAGCTTAGAAATGATTAAATCCCTGTACAAGGTTCGAATCCACTTCTAAGCAGGCAAAAGGTCCATACCGTAGCCGGGAGAGAGACGAATTCAAAATGAAAGTGAGGGTAAGGAACGTTTATAGGAGTCTTAAGTAAGTTAAGGTGAATGAGACTTGAAAAACAAACAAGATATTAGATATATAAAATTGAGTTGTTTACTTACCCGTCCTACTAGCTTGAGCTACTTAACACATGTCGTGATTATTAAAAGAGGATGAGACACGTGTCAAAATGAATAAGAACATCAAGTGATACCTACTAATTAAGAAAGCAGGTGACAAGTAGGTGTGTCACCTACTTGCTAAAAGGAAAGGCCCTAATTAAAACACCCAAAAAGGGTAAGTGTAGGTCGACCAAGAGGCCCATTAAAGGGATGCTACATCATCATTTCTCTCATTTTCATTCAACAACTTCACTCTCAAGTCGGCCATAGAACCTTCTCCAAAAATATAATTGTTCCATAACCCTAAGACCTCAAGTGATTCTCTTTCCCTTTCAAGTTTCAATTGGAAGATAAACTCCATCTAAACTGGGAAGCCCCAAATCTTTAGGAATCTGCAAGTAATTCTCTTCTTGTTATTCAATTCAAGTTGAATGATTGTCTCCATCTTGAATAATCCAAGTGAAGGATATTAATTCTCATCCAAGGTAAGCTACTGTCACATTTCTGCCCCTTGTAGTACTTGAATTAGGTTAAGAAATCTTCCCTTCTTCATGTATTTAAATTTATCTAAGTTCTAGCTAGGTTATTTGGTGAAGACCTTGTGAAGTATAGGCAGGAAATTGGGTGGATGTTGTTGTAATGTTTAAAAATTGTTTTAGAGTAGTTTTATATTATTAAATAGCTGCCATATGTGAGGGTTGGCTTTTCCAAAACTGTAGATGAAATGTGTTCCTTTCAAAATATCTTTTTTCTTTTGGAGATTTGGAATTTCAAGCTGCCAGTTGATGATATATTGAAGAAAATGAAGATTTCTATAACATCAAGGTGCAAGTGTAGTGAAAATACCCAACAGGAGGAAACAGTTCAACAATTGTTTCTAACTGGTGAATTTGCAGCAGAAATTTTGCAATACTACATTGATGCAGTGGGAATGGTTGGTCCAAGAATTCAAATTCATCAATCAGTGGTGAAATGGTGGGGTATGCAAAGTGCCTCAAATTGGCTTGAAAGTTCTTAAGCCAATTTTACAAGTTGCATCAGCTTTCATATGTTGGCAGCTTTGGAAGAGAAGAAACACCATAATGCACGGAGACAGTATGAACAAGATGAAGGTGATTTATGGGATCAATTACAATTTGCATAATTTAGTGCAAGCATTATATATATGGTTTAGAAACATCCCATACAATTGTCCTTAGTTAGTGCAATACTTGGAGGAGTACATGCCAAGAGTGGGATACAAGATGGTGCAATGCAAATGTCCATCATTAGGGTGGTTTAAGGGTAATATAAATGATGCTTCCAGTGGAAATCTAGGTTTGAGTTCAGTTACTTTATGTAGTAGAGATGAGTTGGGAAATCTAGTATTTGTACGTGCATGAAAAATAGCTGATAAAACCAATATTACAACAGAAGTCGTGGCTATACAAGATGGAATTGACATATGTATAAAGAAGCAATTGGTACTTGTTGTGATAGAATCAGATTCATTATCCATGGTGAAAATGATGTAAGGTGAATGAGATGTACCATGGAAAATTATCCTAGAAGTTAGCAAGCTCAAACACTGGAAGAACAAGGGACAAGTGCAGTTTGCTCACATCCTAAGGGAAGGAAATGCCCTTATAGATTTTTTAGCTAACTTAGTTTTTTATTTTGCAGGTACAATGCAGTCTCAATCTTTTCAGGAGTTACCAGCAGGAGAAAAAAAAATCATCAACAGTGATAAAATGATGCTGTCTACTTTCAGATATAAGGTTTACAAGAATAGAGGACCAGATTTGTCACTCCCCGAACCCCGGGCCCGTGACTGGTGCCCTACCTGGGCACCCTTCTACCTTAACAACTAAATAAACTGCGGAAATTAATTAACACCTCATTTTTTTTTCAAAACCAACATACGTACAAGGACAAAGCCGATAAGGCTGCCATAATATACATAATCAAAAGACACTACACTGTACATGAGTCCAATCCCACATATGAATACATACCTCTAAGAGTTATACTGAAATATGACGGGACAAGGCCCCGCCGTACCCATAACCGTACAAGAGCCTGTACTGAAAGATCTATACCAAAAAGATAAACTCCTGAACAGATGGAGCTATCCAAAAACTCTAAGCAGGGTCCTACACCTGCAGATCACCAAACTGCGTACCTAAACCTGCGGCATGAACGCAGCCCCCCGAAGGAGGTCAGTACGAAGAATGTACCAAGTATGTGAAAGCGATAAATCAGTAATGAAACAAGAATACTCTAATGAAATCATGATATCTAAACAAAGCAGAGACATGTATGATAGCCAACCTACGATTACCAATACATAATCGGTCATATCAAGTCGAGGACGCATGCCTCAAAGTCATTACTAAAATATAACCATGGGTCTCACGCCCGTAATATCAATCTTGCGTGGAATCCTTCCGCCATCACGGCGATCCATGATATAATATAACACCAATAGACATACATGAACACCAAGTCCCACTGTGTCCTAAAAAGCATGCGGGCAAGTAGGAAAGCGAACCACGGATCGGCTGCATCATAAAACTGACGGGGGCAAGTACGAAATCCAACTACCAGATCCAGCCTGCGTCAACAACTGACGGGGGCAAGTACGAAAGCTATCTATCGGAGCCTACCATACCAAAGCGTGATAGAATCGATGGGGCAAATGCGAAGCCAACTACGAGATCGGCTGCGTCATCAATCGACGGCAAGTACGAAAGCTATCTACCAGATCCAGCCTGCGTCACTCAATCTCATGGAGGGCGAATCCATGGAATAACAATATCCCTCGTGGTCGCATGCCCCAGAATCCCACATCGTATAAGCATGACCATGGGGTAACACAAACAAATCCAGGAATCTAACCCGCCTCCTGGTCACATGCCCCGGAATCCCACATCGTATAAGCATGTCCAAGGAGTAATACAAATAATGGAAGCATACCCGTGGAATCCCACAACACTGTCGGTACGTCCAAGTAATCTTTCAACAAGACAGCCGACCCTCCAACCGAGAGTCGCGGCAACGTAATAAAACATAATACTTGCACTCAAAGGCTATCACCAGCACACATAGGCAAGTTCATAACATCTATAGACTTTCATTTTATAAACTCAAGGCACTTATAGAATAATTCTCAATTAAACAAGCCAAAGTACTTATCAAGGCACACATAGAATAATTCTCAATTAAACAAGCCAAAGTACTACGTACGTACATTCTTTTCAAAAGACTCCTTTTTATGTAAAACCCCAAGATACTAACACCCGTAGTATCAAGGTGTGTCTATTTTTCAAAGTAAGTTACTACACTTTTAGAAACTCATTTCAAAGCTTGAAACCAAGTAACTTCAAATTTTCACAATCTAGGCAACTTATGCCCATTAATCAAAATAGACAACTTTCTAAACCTTCCATAAAGCCGTTATAACCAACTTCCCATAAAGCCGTTATAACCCTTTATGGTTTTTACACAATTTCATTCTTTTTATAACCAAGAGACTTATACTTAAAACCAAGTATCACAAACTTTCAAATCAAGCTTCTTCTCTTAAATCATGTCATTTCTCCTCTTTTAAAACAATTAAGTAAATCACTCATTTTGACTCCCCTAAAGTCATTATAACAACTTTAGGTTTTGGAACTAAGGCACTAGCCAAAAGATTTGGAAACCACTTCCTTTTCAAGACTCTATGTACTTTAAGTAAAATACTTTCACTCTTAAGGATCCAAACTTCACTAAGGCAATGGATTATACAACTTACAATTTAAACATCAAAGTACAATCAAGGAAGTACCTAGAACAAATTCTATTTTAGGCAATCCAAATACAACCAAGGAATGGATCATTTAAGGAGTAGGACATATTTTCTTTATCTTAAGGAATCATGCTAGAAGAGGAGATAGTTCACATACCTTTTCGGCTAAATCCACAAGCTAAGCCGAATACGCCGTACGTAGAATTGTCAACCTATAATGGTCACAATATGACTATCAATTTCTAGTCTCTAACGTAGAATAATACTAAGTAAGCGGTCTCTTATTCTACGGAAAATCTAAAAGACCTCCTTTGTTTCTACATACTTTGCCACCTTTTTCAAGGCCGAATACAATAACCAAACATGCCACATTTAAGGCTCAATATACCAACCAATCAAAGGGGATTACACGCCTTACAATACGTGTAAAATTCTGCCCCACAATTCATACGAAGTAGTTCCATATTTAAAGCCATTCTCGGCTATATAAACAACAACTCAAAGTCTTTTCCAATCCTTTTCCAATTCCAAGTTCTAAGGTCTAACATGTTATATAGTCATAAACAACTTCAACAAATACAATTTCCTTCTTTATACAACATGCGACGACTTAAACTAATAATCAACTTGAATTGTAATCTTAAGGCTAAACATGCTAGTTTTCTGATTAGGGTTCCAATAGCCAATATACTTATCAAACTTCATACTATATACCTCATGTTTGCTAATATCCACAGCTACAACAACAAGTAATCTTAATTACTAAAACGACAAGAATTATACCTTTGCAAGCCCTTAAAATTTCCAAGATTCAAAGTCGCTCCTTAGCAATTCTTAGCTCATTTCCTTATGTTCCAATCCGCTCCAAGCACTCCTTAGAAGCCTATGAAGAACCCATCTTCAAGTTCCAATTTCAAAGTTGAAGAACTCCTTAAGTTTCCGCCTTGCGACTAACGTGAAAACGTCATTTTTCCGAAATCTTTCTATTGAGATATCCTTACAATACCCTTAGGGACCTTTGGTTTAAGTCTTGTGAATAATGGATCAAAACTACAAAATTTTCTTGTGGAAGCTAGGGTGAACCCGAGAGCTATGTTCAACAAGAACAAGTTTCTCTAATTTTTTCTAAGTGTTGGAGACTTAGTCTTGCACTAGTGTAGCATTTATAACACAATGGAGGGTCAAGATATCAACACTTGAGTGGCTAGGATGAAGAACATATGGAAAATTGCCAAGTGGACAAGTTGACAAGTCAACAATCTGAAGCTTTGAAGACTTATCTTCCTTGATGGTAAATGATTATTTTATCCTTACATAAAACGTCCAAGACCATGTGGGGGGGGGGGGTGCCACGAGTCGCCCTCCCATTCGTCCATAAAATTCCGTAAGCCTCGTGGGCCCCACAAAAATGTAAAATTCCTCGGGTGGGCCCCACATGACCAAATCCGTAAAAATAAAATTTCATAATGTTAATAAGTTCCATACTCTTCAAATAATGCATTTTGAGAATCTAATTCTCCTCAACGAACATTTTTCCTTTCCGACGTTCGGAAGATTTTCCGTCGGAAAAACAATTCTTCCTTTCGTACCAATTTCCAAGTCTTGATTCCTTACGTACATTCTCTTATACATGTCCTGGACTTACGGGGTGTAACATTCTTCCCCCCTTAGAAACATTCGTCCCCGAATGTTCTTAGTCGGTTGTCACACTATACAAACTCCGGCACAGTCTCTATACTCTGCCTATCAATCAAAACCCCACAAGACCAACGATGCTACACATGGCCACCATATAACATACGTAAACATATCAATGGACCTTCCGTCCGTGGTCTCTTCTCACAATACTCGAAGGTTACAATCTTCTCAAACACGGGATCCTTAGAGATTCCTTTCTTTCCTTACTTGTCATACTCCCTCGTACTTTCAAACTTATTTAGTACACGTACAAAATCTCAAATATTGTTTTTTGTTCCCCAATCCTTGGATTTACTATCCAAACTTGGCCATTATGCTACTTACATTCCCGTTAAGGCTCTTCTCGGTCCTTATGACCTAGTTCCGGTGGAACGCATCCACGAACTCGTACAACGATTAACTAAACTTGGGCCTTGCATCCTCGGGACCCTATCACATAACGGGACCATTTCTAACTGACATCACCCCATTCCATACTACCGGTTGACCCGAAATGAGTCCATAACCTGACTCATCGTCACACTTAACTTCTCATTCTTAGTCTGAAATAAATCTTTCTCTTATCTCAAGGTACTTCTCACCCTATCCTCCCATTCACTAGAGGTTCACCACATAAGCCAAAGTATTTCTATCAGACATCCTTCCCTATCGGTCTTTACACTTATTATGGGTAACTACAACTTGTGAACTCTACACAACTATAGTCTCGATTCACTTTATCATTCTTGTCAACATTCTTAACTTTTCACTTTACTAATCAAAGTATTCCTACCTGGGGTACTATCACTTACAATCATAGCAACAAAGGGAAAACATATATGCTAGGCGAAATCTGAATCTATCAATGCACGTATGATTCAAAAGAATCGAGATATACCGTAACCCCATGCGATGTCGCCTCGATCTCGCCTAGTAGTCACGTCATCTCTGCGTTCAAGGACCGCGAACTATAAACTCCACCATGACCTCTACCACGATCGGCCGACATCCAACACCTTGCTCGGGGACGACACCATGGAGGAAAGGGAATCAACCATCGGCCTCATAGGCTGAGCCACCTCACCGGTGCTCCTTCTAAAAGGACATACCCTCAGTATATGGCCCGGACAACCACAATAAAAACAATCACCTATGCCATAACGGCATTTCCCCAAATGACGCTTACTACATCGGAAACACTGAGGAAAAAGTGGCCTCGACTGAGAAAATCCTCTGCTCCTCTGAGAACTTCGAACCCTGGAGCTCGGACCAGCTCCTAAATACCTTGTGGAGTCAAATATCCCACCTGTAGGCTGCGGGGGTAGGTACTGGGTAGGCTGGGACGAATATCTCACTCGGCCGAAATCGCTCGTCCAAAACTCACCGGATAACCAACCGGTCTAGCCTCTTACGCTGATCTCCGCTGCCTCTACCCTCTCAGACACTGTCAGACCGCCGAATAACCTCTCCTGATGAAATCAGAGCACCACTATCTTGGTCAATAACATAATCGCTTCCTCATGACCCTATAGTCTTCCCTAATCGAGAAACTGGAGGCTCGTGCTGGGCCTCAAAACTCGGCGTGAAGAACTTCCGATTGTGGCACAATATCCAGATAACACAGGCATAAGCCCTATCAACTCTCCGAGTCGACTAGTAGCTCCTGCTACTCATTTGCCCTTCGGCATCAAGGTTCTCCTCGAGGCATAATCAGAATACACAAAATTATGTCAGAGAGGAATTATCTTACTAACACAGCTTTATGGCACAATCTTAGAGTTAGAAGAATAGAAACCAACTCCTAAATGTCCTGTAGCCTCCTGTTTATGGGTGTGGCGCGCAACACACCGATAATCAAGACTCTACTAGACACGGTCTGTAGACATTCCGAGGACTGACTGCTCTAATACCACTTTGTCCCGCCCCGAACCCCGGACCCATGACTGGTGCCCTACCTGGGCACCCTTCTACCTTAACAACTAAGTAAACTGCGGAAATTAATTAACACCTCATTTTTTTTTTCAAAACCAACATACGTACAAGGGCAAAGCCGACAAGGCTGCCATAATATACATAATCAAAAGACACTACATCGCATATGAGTCCAATCCCACATATGAATACTGCACTTAAGAGTTATCTTGAAATATGACGGACAAGACCCCGCTGCACCCATAACCGCATACAAGAGCACATCTCGAAAGATCTATACCAAAAAGATAAACTCGAGCAGATGGAGCTATCCAAAACTCGAAAGGTCCTACACTGCAGATCACCAAATCGCAGACCTAAACTGCGGCATGAACGCACCCGGGGAGGTCGACGAAGAATGTACCAAGTATGTGAAACAGCAAAATACTGTAATGAAATCATGACAGTCTAAACAAAACAGGAGACATGTATGATAGCCAACCTACAGTACACAATACATAATCAGTCATATCAAGTCAGGGACGCATGCCCTCAAAGTCATTACTAAAATATAACCATGGGTCTCACGCCCATAATATCAATCTTGCCCGTGGAATCCTTCCTCACTGCCGGCAGTCCATGATATAATATAACACCAATAGGCATACATGAACACCAAGTCCCACCTGTGTCCTAAAATCAGATGGGCTAAGTAGGAAAACGAACCACCGAGATCGGGCGCATCATAAAGCGACGGCACGAAAGCCAACTACCAGATCCAGCCCGTGTCAACAACTGACGGGGGCAAGTACGAAAGCTATCTACCGGAGCCTACCGTACCAAACTGTGTGATAGAACTGACGGGGGCAAGTATGAAAGCCAACTACCAGATCCAGCCTGCGTCATCAACTGACGGGGGCAAGTACGAAAGCTATCTACCAGATCCAGCCTGCGTCACTCAATCTCATGGAGGGCGAATCCATGGAATAACAATATCCCTCGTGGTCGCATGCCCCGGAATCCCACATCGTATAAGCATGACCATGGGGTAACACAAACAAATCCGGGAATTTAACCCGTCTCCTGGTCACATGCCCCAGAATCCCACATCGTATAAGCATGTACAAGGAGTAATACAAATAATGGAAGCATACCCGTGGAATCCCACATCACTGTCGGTACGTCCAAGTAATCTTACAACAAGACAGCCGACCCTCCAACCGAGAGTCGCGGCAACGTAATAAAACATAATACTTGCACTCAAAGGCTATCACCAGCACACATAGGCAAGTTCATAACATCTATAGACTTTCATTTTATAAACTCAAGGAACTTATAGAATAATTCTCAATTAAACAAGCCAAAGTACTTATCAAGGCACACATAGAATAATTCTCAATTAAACAAGCCAAAGTACTACGTACGTACATTCTTTTCAAAAGACTCCTTTTTATGTAAAACCCCAAGATACTGACACCCGTAGTATCAAGGTGTGTCTATTTTTCAAAGTAAGTGACTACACTTTTAGAAACTCATTTCAAAGCTTGAAACCAAGTAACTTCAAATTTTCACAATCTAGGCAACTTATGCCCATTAATCAAAATAGACAACTTTCTAAACCTTCCATAAAGTCGTTATAACCAACTTCCCATAAAGTCGTTATAACCCTTTATGGTTTTTAGACAATTTCATTCTTTTTATAACCAAGAGACTTATACTTAAAACCAAGTATCACAAACTTTCAAATCAAGCTTCTTCTCTTAAATCATGTCACTTCTCCTCTTTTAAAACAATTAAGTAAATCACTCCTTTTGACTCCCCTAAAGTCATTATAACAACTTTAGGTTTTGGAACTAAGGCACTAGCCAAAAGATTTGGAAACCACTTCCTTTTCAAGACTCTATGTACTTTAAGTAAAATACTTTCACTCTTAAGGATCCAAACTTCACTAAGGCAATGGATTATACAACTTACAATTTAAACATCAAAGTACAATCAAGGAAGTACCTAGAACAAATTCTATTTTAGGCAATCCAAATACAACCAAGGAATGGATCATTTAAGGAGTAGGACATACTTTCTTTATCTTAAGGAATCATGCTAGAAGAGGAGATAGTTCACATACCTTTTCGGCTAAATCCACAAGCTAAGCCGAATACGCCGTACGTAGAATTGTCAACCTATAATGGTCACAACATGACTATCAATTTCTAGTCTTTAACGTAGAATAATACTAAGTAAGCGGTCTCTTATTCTACGGAAAATCGGGCAGCACCTCCTTTGTTTCTACATACTTTGCCACCTTTTTCAAGGCCGAATACAATAACCAAACATGCCACATTTAAGGCTCAATATACCAACCAATCAAAGGGGATTACACGCCTTACAATACGTGTAAAACTCCACCCCACAATTCATACGAAGTAGTTCCATATTTAAAGCCATTCTCGGCTATATAAAAAACAACTCAAAGTCTTTTCCAATCCTTTTCCAATTCCAAGTTCTAAGGTCTAACATGTTATATAGTCATAAACAACTTCAACAACTACAATTTCCTTCTTTATACAACATGCGACGACTTAAACTAATAATCAACTTGAATTGTAATCTTAAGGCTAAACATGCTAGTTTTCGGATTAGGGTTCCAATAGCCAATATACTTATCAAACTTCATATTATATACCTCATGCTTGCTAATATCCATAGCTACAACAACAATTAATCTTAATTACTAAAACGACAAGAATTATACCTTTACAAGCCCTTAAAATTTCCAAGATTCAAAGTCGCTCCTTAGCAATTCTTAGCTCCTTTCCTTATGTTCCAATCCGCTCCAAGCACTCCTTAGAAGTCTATGAAGAACCCATCTTCAAGTTCCAACTTCAAAGTTGAAGAACTCCTTAAGTTTCCGCCTTGCGACTAACGTGAAAACGCCGTTTTTCCAAAATCTTTCTATTGAGATATCCTTAAAATACCCTTAGAGACCTTGGGTTTAAGTCTTGTGAATAATGGATCAAAACTACAAAATTTTCTTGTGGAAGCTAGGGTGAACCCGAGAGCTATGTTCAACAAGAACAAGTTTCTCTAATTTTTTCTAAGTGTTGGAGACTTAGTCTTGCACTAGTGTAGCATTTATAATACAATGGAGGGTCAAGATATCAACACTTGAGTGGCTAGGATGAAGAACACATGGAAAATTGCCAAGTGGACAAGTTGACAAGTCAACAATCTCAAGCTTTGAAGACTTATCTTCGTTGATGGTAAATGGCCATTTTACCCTTACATAAAACGTCTAAGACCATGTGGGGGGGGGGGGGGTGCCACGTGTCTCCCTCCCATTCGTCCATAAAATTCCGTAAGCCTCGTGGGCCCCACAAAAATGTAAAATTTCTCGGGTGGGCCCCACATGACCAAATCCGTAAAAATAAAATTCCATAATGTTAATAAGTTCCATACTCTTCAAATAATGCATTTTGTGAATCTAATTCTCCTCAACGAACATTTTTCCTTTCCGACGTTCGGAAGATTTTCCGTCGGAAAAACAATTCTTCCTTTCGTACCAATTTCCAAGTCTTGATTCCTTACGTACATTCTCTTATACATGTCCTGGACTTACGGGGTGTAACAAGATTGAGGAGATACAACAATAATAAAGGACATCAACTATGACAAATGTTGATGACACAAAGCTTAAGTCCACAACAGTCTATACAATACTGCAGAAGAAAGCTGCAATAGTGCAACTAAAAAAACTATTTTGGTTAACTAAGGTTATCCTAGCTATGTTTGTGGTATAAAATACTGTTCAATCTGCTAGCATGATCTCATTAGTTAGCTAATACAGTTCACTTCAACAATAATTCACTCATCACAGTAAGCAGGCTCCAAAAGTGTTTATGACAACCATATTTTTGTTTGAATAATTTTCATTAGGAATTGATTCCATAGCACTTGGTGAGAACCTGAGTTAACTGATAGTGGCATCATTCCAAAGCAAAAGTGTTCATGTTGCTATTCTTTTACTGTTGTAACCTTTCTTTCTCTACAAAGCTTAACTTTCCACTTTTCTGTCTTAGTATAACTTAGGATAGCTTTCATTCTTGTCTTTATTTCTTTTCTGTAAATACTTTGATTTATTTTGAATAAAATACCAACAACATACTATTGATTGGTTTTGCTTAAAACAATATATGAGGGCTGGCTTAAGTATGATATGATTAAGCTTATTGGTGTCTTAACTAGGTTGTGGAAGTAATAATTGATCAAGAAATTATCTGAAAATATGTTCGAGTAGCTGAAACTTGTTGGACTATTATGAGGTCATTTTAATGTTGTGTTGTGGCTAAAAATTAGTAGAAGTAATTGAAATTGTTGTGATTATTGTTATTAACAAATTTTGGAAGGAGAAAAGGGGTTCTAAAGCTATAATTGTTTGATCGTATACCGAGCTTGCTTCTTGTTGTGCTATTACTTGAGTTGATAGTTATTGATGGTATACCATGGCTATGTTATTATTCGTGTTATCTTAAATTGGAGGGAAGTGAAAGTTATAGGGGAGATGCTACCCAATTTGTTTTGAGAGCTACTAACTTAGAATGTGTTTATAAGTCCTTCCATGACATTAACCATAGGTTCTATTGTCTTTAATGTAGATTGAAGTGATACGGGAAGTTATAAACTGAGTCTTTAAGTAAACGACAAAGGTGTGTGAAGTAAACAAAACTTATATGAACGTCCTTCTAAGATGACTTTATTCATGTTAGTTAAAGATGTCTATGTTCCTCATTATATTGAAAGGTTTATTGATTCATGTTTAAGTCTTGTCTTATTGACTCATATTGAAGTGTATAATGATATGTTAAGCCCATAATGTTTAGTCGGAGGTGTAACGACCTTATGTCACTCTGACGAATTCATGATGTATACTATGTCTCTCATGCATATGGTTCTCATGACAGAGTTATAAATGCAATATATATATATATATATATTATGATGATGATATTGCCCGCAATGGCTTATGGCATTATATACGCATATGATTCATGATGGCATTATATATGTGTATATATAGTATTGCATATCTTGGTCTTCAATGGAAATTGCAAGTTACATGTTGATCCTTCTTAACTCTTTTTACATTGATGTCTTACTTTTGCTCTTATACTTTCCATATTCAGTAGATGATGCGTTAATACCCATATGTTTAGGTAGACGACTTGACGAGCCTCCTTAGTAGGTTCACTATTCAACTTAGGTTGGTATATTCCTCTTCTTCCGGAGCTGCTGTTGAGTTTTGGTATACTTTTATGTATATGTTATGGGTATGGTGGGGCCTTATCCCGACCTTATGCCAATAATGTTACTCTTAAATATTTGTAGACATTTGTATGGTGTATTAAGTATGTCATGTATGGCCTTGTTAGAATAGGACGTTATGTATGGACTTTATGTAGGCCTTGGGGGCCCTTCTTATGTATATATGTTCATTATGTTGGCATCATCACTTGTTTAGTGCTTTTGACTTATTTCAGCCCATCATAGTGGCCTAGACGACCCGTTTGTATGTTAAGTGTATGTTAAGTCATGTATGTGGTGATCGATAAAGTAAGGCTCGAATGCCAGTCATTTCCCTCCGGTTTGGGATTTTTAAGGTACCACCAACTCCGTGGAAAAAGTTTTCTGAGGCCTTCTTACATCATTACCTTCCAGCAGAGTTATGATGGGCTCGACTTGACCAGATTTTACATCTTGAGTAGGGGAATATGAGCGTGCGATAGTACAATATTCAGTTCGACTATTTGGCCAGGTATGCTCCTTTGATAGTAGAAGAGATGAGTGATCGGGTGTATATATTCATGAGTGGTTTAGGGTTGCATCTGATTAATGAGTGTACTATGGCTTTGTTTCTCGAGAGAATGGATATATCCCATATTTAGGCATATGCTCAGACTCTTGAGGACCATAACAAACAATAGTGGGCCAACCGATATCGCGATAGGGGTCAGCATAAGAGGGCAAGGTTTGCAGGTTATTCGGGTGAGCCTTGAGGTGAGTTTAGGCTACAGTATCCAGGCGTCTAGTCTATCCAGTGGCTAGTACACCGTCATAATTTATGGGGCTGAGGGTTGATTGATTTACTCAGTCTGGATCAGGTTAGATTTGCTCTTTTTCCTCGATGTGATTAGTATGATAAGGCTCATCCAGGGCCATGTCATCGAGGATATGATGTGTGCTATTTTTATGGCTATCTTGGTCACATTATGAAAGATTGTCCGTTGAGAGGTGTGTTACACCCTGTAGTTCCAGGACATGTTTTTACAAAAATAGACGTGATAGCACAAGACTTATAAATTTGAACGAAAGAAAGAGTTGTAGATTCTAAGGAAAATCTTCCGAACCCCGGGAAGGAAAATAGTTCGTTAAGGAGAATTGGATTCTCAAATTGTTACTTACGATTTTTAAGAGTTTATCGGAATTATGGAATTTTATTTACAGAGTTGGATACGTGGGGCCCACCCGAGAAATTTTACATTTTTGTGGGGCCCACGAGGTTTTCGATATTTTGACCAATTATGAAATTTTTGGGAAACGGAATGTTATGGACCAATGGGATGGCGACACGTGTCACCCTCCACATGGTCATCTTGGGCGAAAAAAATGAGTTAATTATAGCCAAATTGGCTTGATAAAAATGGACCAAGTCAAGGGAAAAATAGAGTTTGATATTGTTGACCAATCTTAGCCACACATTTGTGATGATCCTAGCCCTTGGAGAGTATTATATATTACTACTACTACTACTAGTGCAAGACAATTCTACAATTAGAATTTAAATCAAGAACTTGTTGTTCTTATGAGAGGCTCTCGGCAATAGGAGAAAAATTGGATAGAAAATTTTGCAATCTTGCTTCATAAATCCCAACATTCAAACCCAAGGTCCCTAAAGGTATTCTAAGGTTATCTCAATAGAAAAATCCCGAAAAACTACGTTTTCACGTTAGTCGCAAGATGAAAACCTAAGGTGTTCTTCAACTTTAAAGTTGGAAATTGAAGAGAAGTTGGTTATGAGCTTCTAAGGAGTGCTTGGAGCGGAGTGAAACATAAGAATATGAGCTAAAAGTTGCTAAGGATCGACTTGAAGTCTTGGATAATATTTGGGCTTATTTGAGGTATAAATCTTCATCTTACTATTGTAATTGAATATTCCATGTTATGATAAGTTAGAAATGATCATGTGATATATATTATGAAGATTGATAAGTGTTATGGAATTCTGGAAGCCTAAAATCCGAAACTAGCATGATTTGCCTTTAAGATTATAATTCAATTTAGTTATTAGTTTTAGTCGTCACATGTTATATAAAGAGGAGATTATAGTTGTTAAAGTTGGTTGCGACTATATAACATGTTGGAACGACAATATGGATTGAAAAAAGAATTGGAATAGACTTTGCATTGTTGCTCATATTAGCCGAGAATGGCATTGACTATTGGACTGTTTTGTATAAATTGTGGGGCAGAATTTTACACGTATTGTAAGGCGTGTAATCCCCTTTGGTTAGTTAAATTGTTGAGCCTTAAATGTGGCATGTTTGGTTATTGAATTCGGGCCTTGAAAAAGGTGGAAAAGTACGTAGAAACAAAGGAAGTGCTGCCCGATTTTCCGTAGAATTAAGAATCCTTATACTTAGAAATATTCTACGTTGAAAGCTAGTAGTTGATGGACGTATTATGGTCATTATAGGTTGACATTCTACGTGCGGCGTATTCAACTTGGCAAGTGGTTTAAATCGAAGAGGTATGTGGAACTTTTCTTATCTCTTGAGCATGAGTAGCTATAAATGTATAGTACGGTAGACATACGAGATTTAAATGAATTTAGTTTCATTTGATATCCTTGACTTGTTTAAGAATATCCAAGTTGGTTGAGTTAGAGAATTAACTCACTTGTTTTAAAGGTTAAAGATGTCCTAGTTTCTAAAGCATAAAGTTAGTATAACGGCTTTATGGGAAGTTGGTTATAACAACTTTATGGAAAGTTAAAAGAATGGTTTATTCTAATAAGGTAAACAAAGATTTCTTGACTTGAAAATGTATAGAATACTTGATTTGGAAAGTATTGATTACTTGAACTATTCTAAAGTTAAGAAACTTGATTTCTAAAGTTAAGAGACTTGAAGTATTTTGAAAGTATATGATACTTGGTTTTTGAAAGTATAAGTCTCTTGGTTATAAAAAGAATGTAATTGTCTAAAACATATAGAGTTATAACGGCTTTATGGAAAGTTAGTTATAACGGCTTTATAGAAAGTTAAGAGAATGTCTACTTGATTTATAGGCACGAGTTGCCTAGGTTGTGAAAGTAGAAGTTACTTGGTTTTAAAGCCTTGAAATGAATTTCTAAAGGTGTAGTAACTTGATTTGAAAAATAGACATGTCTTGATACTACGGGTGATAGTATCTTGGAGATTTTATATAAAAATGGTTCTTTTTAAAGGAACGGAAGTATGTAGTACTTTGGATTAAATTCCCGGATTTTAATGACATGTTAGTGCCTTACGTTAAATAAAATAAGAGTGCATGATAATTAAGGCTAATAAGAAGTTAGGGGATTTCTTAACTTGCTTATGTTAATTATGATAAGCCGGTGGTGCTTATGTTATGTATGATAAGTCGGTGGTGCTTATGTTATGTATGATAGCTGGTTGTGCTAGTATTATGTTATTCTTGCGGGGTAAACCCCCGAGTTACTACTTATTCCATGGATTTGCTACCCATGATGCGAGTGTGGCACTTGTACTCATTGCGGGTCCACCGGGCCTATGCGGGTGAAATAGTCCTATGCGGGTGAAATAGTCCAATGTGAGGCGGATGACCTCATTGCGGGTCCACAGGACCTATGTGGGTGAAATATTCCCAGGAGTAGGATTGCTTAATGATACTACGGGCGGGTGGCCTTAATTTGATCATGAGCCTCCTATTTTTATGCAGTAAGGTATACTCTTGTTTACTCTCATTATTAGTAAGGCCGCGATTATCTTTATTATTTTGGTCATCATACATGTCTCGACTTTATTTTAGACTATATGATTTCATTCTGATACTTTCGATGTCACATACTTGGTACTGTTATCGACCTCTTTCGGGGCTGCGTTAAATGCCGCGGTAGAGTTATCTGATTCTTGATCCTCACTCTTAGGATCACTGTTCAGCTGTTGAGAAGCTCCATTACTCCAGAGGCTTATCTTTGATTCAGATCCCTGATATTGTCGGTTGTCGTACATTCAGGGGTATGGCGGGGCCCTGTCCCGTCACAGTTGTTATGGAAAAATAATATTAGAGGGCTGTAGTCATATCTTGTGGATTGGGTTGTAAAGAAACAGAGGTAACTTCTTTTTGGGTTATGTGTATACTTTTGGAAGGTGGTCTTATCGGCTAACCTGTTATTTATTACTTTCTTTGAGTTGTATGTATGTTCCGCTAATATTCTCTGATGTATACATGTGAGGGGTGCCCAGGTAGGGCACCAGTCGCGGGCCTGGGGTTGGGTCGTGACAAAAGTGGTATCAGAGCAGTTAGTCCTTGGAAAGTGTCTACAGACCGTGTCTAGTAGAGTCTTAGTTATCGGTGTGTTGTGAACCACATCTATAACCAGGAGGCTGCAGGACATTTAGGATTGGTTTCCATTCTTCTCACTCTGAGGTCGTGCGATAGAGCTATGTTGTTAGGGTTGTCTCTCCCTAACGAGTTATGTTGATTGCAGCTACGAGAAATGCAGCAATGACCCAGGAAGGATTATGTGGATTGCATATCCGGGTTTGTAACAACTGTAGTATAGTTGGTATTATGACATACAGCTATACGGAGTTATGTATGAGGGTCAGACGCATGTTGCATAGAATGCTTATAGGTTACCAAGAATTGGTAAGGACTAAATAGATACCGGAAAGGTATGAAACAGTTTAATGAATTATCATCAAAGTTTTTCGTGCTAATTCGAGAAATTAGGAGATGATGAGCTGTCTGAGAAGGAAATGAACCCTTAAGAAGTTATGATTAAGGGATTTAAGGAAAGACTATGTTAATAGATTAAGCTACGTAGTATGCTTAAGAGCATTGTACGAATGAGATCCGTATGGAGTAAGTAATGGATATTATGATCAAGACAACACGATTATGGTATTATGAGAAGTTATTGTACCCGTTTACGGGGGGACTGATAAGGTAGACTTGGAGCATGGAAATTGCGAGCCTAAGAATATTGATAACCGCCGAGACCTTAGGTATACAAGGCCTTCTCGGGTAATAAGATTTAGTTCTGACTAAGAGTAAGAGTTAAGTGCGATGGTGGGTCGGATTGAGGACCTATTACGGGTCGCCCCATAGCCTGAAATGGAGTGGGGTCAATTGGTAGTAGTCGCCACGTGTGAAGTCACGCAGTACAAGGCCCAAGTTTAGTTAATTGTTTTACGGGTTCGTGGACGCGTTCCACCGGAACCGGGTCGTAAGAGCCGGAAAGGGCCTTATGTTGATTAGAATAGTAACTCCAAAGATTTGAGGCCAGAATCAGTATGGAGGTTATGTACGTACGCTAGAATAAGTTGGAAGTACGGAAAGAGTACGACCATTAAGAAAGAGAGCAACCAAGTGTAAAAGAATAGAGCCTGAATCCATGAGAACCTTTCGAGGTGACTACACCCGTGAGTGATGGGTGGTAGCTGAGCGGGTATATAATAATTGCCCGGTGACGATACAGTCGTCGGACCCTAGCAGACCTAGTAGAGCTGTTATGACAGACTTTGAGGTCATTATGGGTACGGGCTAGTTGGCCTCTTGTTATGGCAACGTTGACTGCAGAAAGAGATTGGTTCGATTCCAGTTTTCCGGTAAGACGGTTATCGAGTGGAAAGGAAGGGAAGTGGTGATAACCAGTTAATTATCCTTCCTTCTTTGACATCATTGATTTTAATAAGTCTGTGTGACTTGTTCATTTGAGGTAAATTAATGCAGAAGGTAAGTAATACTTGAATGTGAAGGAGTTTATGTTAAGTGCCCTTGGAGGTACTTGGAGTTGGTTTGGTATGGCGGTCAGGGCCACGACCTTCCGGATTATTTCAGGAAAACGCGCAAGGCAAGAGTAATATAAGTACAGTGCTGCTTGCAGAAAACAGAAAACATCGTTAGTAGGTTTTGAAAATCTATACGATTATAAGGTGGCGCTTGATGATTAAGATTTTGAAAGGGAGATAAGCTCTCTCCCCCATGTAAAATGATATTTTTACGTATTATGGGGTTATGTGTACCCATGTTATTAGGCGATGGATATTGGACTGGTAAAGTCCTCGGCCTCGTTATGCAATAGGTTACAATAACCTTGGAAAAAGGTATTGGGTTGGGGTAATTGTGGACGACACTAGGAAATGGTTGAAAAAGTGTCGTAAGGATATAAATGCAGGTAGTACGCATGAATGAAACTGTATGATCATGAATCAAGATAGAAATATTTTTGCTAATAATAAGCATAAGGAAGGGTTGTGACCAGAATGATAAAAGAGAATGCAACTATGGTTATGTAAGTTGCACGAGATATGATTACCCCAGACTAGTGTAAAGACCATTAGTGAATGATGGGCAGTAAGAACACCTCGAGGAAATGTGGTAACAGCTGTACTGACGAGAAGGATAGTAGGAAAATACGGGGGTGAGGACCCAGGACAACTTGAAATGAAATATCAAGGTAAGACGAGTAGACACTCGAACGATAAGAAATCTTGGCAAGCCATAGGATTATGTAATACCATGAGTTGAGGTTGAACACCTATAAGCTCTATGAGCAGGGAGGGAATAATAGGATTACTACTTGACGAGATCAAGGAAATCTCCCCCTAAATTGTGATTGGCAGGATGTCTTAGCCATGAGTCAAGCAAAGGAATTGAATCTAAGTTTAGTGACCAAGTTTGGTTGCAACAGAGAAATGGAAACAGGAATCATAATTGAGATTATATCCCCGAATATTTCGGAAGTATGAGACAGGCTTCCAGTTAATGGAAGATAAGCTGACTACGACTACAGTTCTAACCCCTCCTGAGGCCTGAAGGACTAGAGGTTAGGTTGTTATGGTAACACTTTGAGTGTTTGGTTGGGTCGTGTGCGGATGCAACACGATAAGGTAACATCCTATATTCCCGGCAACTACGGAAGCATGATAGTGGAGCTCAGATTAGAGAGGTTTCCGAGTCTTCCCTCGTTGAGGAGGTGAAGAGGCGACAATATAAGGATCCAGTTCTAAGGCGAGTTTGAGATACGACTCTCCAAGAGGAGAAGGACCGGTATGGGTAGCACCGGATGGGGTGCTGTGATATGAGGATAGATTGTGTGTGCCCGGTGCTGCAGGACTTGTCAGCAGGTTTTAGGGGAGGCACGCAGTGCTTATTGCTCTATTTATTCGGGGTCGACTAAGATGTACCATGACCTCAGATGTGTGTATTGGTAAGATGGCCTGAAGAGGGACGTAGCAGAGTTGTTGCTTAGTGTCTGAATTAGTAGCAGGTCAAGATTGAGCACCAGAAGTCCAGTGGGCTATTACAGGCGATTGAGATCCCGACTTAGAAATGGGAGGTGATTAATATGGATTTTGTTACAGGGTTGCATCGTACTCAGAGGAAGTGTGACTCCCTGAGGGTCATAGTAAACCGACTGACGAAATCAACCCATGTTCTTCCGGTCAGGACCACTTACTCGGCTGAGGATTATGCTAGATTATATTGCAGGGATATTGTGAGACTGCACGGGGTTCCTACATATATGATGTCAGATGGGTGAGCTCAGTTTACGGATAACTTCTGGAGGTTTTCCAGAAGGGGTTAGGGACACAGGTGAGTCTCAGTGTTGCATTTCACCCTCAGACCGACGGACAGGCAGAGCGTACTATCCAGGCACTTGAGGATAAGTTGTGGGTCTGTGTTTTTTATTTCAGAGATAGCTGGAAGGATTATTTTCCTCTTGTTGAGTACGTACGATAATAGATACCCTTCCAGTATTCAGATGGCCCTGTATGAGGCTTTGTATGAAAGGAAGTGTAGATCGCCGATTGGTTGGTTCGACGTAGGTGAGGTTCAGTTAATTAGCCCAGACTTGATTCAGCGGGCTGTGGATAAGGCGAAGCTTATCCAGGAAAGATTATTAGAAAGCTCAGAGTCGATAAAAGCTTTATGCAGATAACCGACGCCGACACTTGGAGTTCAGGTTGACATTTTGGCATAAGTATTGTTATTTGGCCATGTGTGGCAAGTGTGATTATGTTGGGTGTAGTCAATGGACTATGTCAATATCTGTTTAGATGGAACCTCGAAAGAACATTCGGGGATGAATGTTTCTAAGGAGGGGAGAATGTTACACCATGTAGTTTCAGGACATGTGTTTACAAAAATAGACGTGAGAGCACAAGACTAATAAATTTGAACGAAAGAAAGAGTTGTAGATTCTAAGGAAAATCTTCCGAACCCCGGGAAGGAAAATGGTTCGTTAAGGAGAATTGGATTCTCAAATTGTTATTTAAGACTTTTAAGAGTTTATCGGAATTATGGAATTTTATTTACAGAGTTGGATACGTGGGGCCCACCCGAGAAATTTTACGTTTTTGTGGGGCCCACGAGGTTTTCGATATTTTGACCAATTATGGAAATTTTGGGAAACGGAATGTTATGGACCAATGGGAGGGCGACACGTGCCACCCTCCACATGGTCATCTTGGGCGAAAAAAATGAGTTAATTATAGCCAAATTGGCTTGATAAAAATGGACCAAGTCAAGCGAAAAGTGGAGCTTGATATTGTTGACCAATCTTAGACACACATTTGTGATGATCCTAGCCCTTGGAGAGTATTATATATTACTACTACTACTACTACTAGTGCAAGACAATTCTACACTTAGAATTTAAATCAAGAACTTGTTGTTCTTATGAGAGGCTCTCGGCAATAGGAGAAAAATTGGATAGAAAATTTTGCAATCTTGCTTCATAAATCCCAACATTCAAACCCAAGGTCCCTAAAGGTATTCTAAGGTTATCTCAATAGAAAAATCCCGAAAAAACTACGTTTTCACGTTAGTCGCAAGATGAAAACCTAAGGTGTTCTTCAACTTTGAAGTTGGAAATTGAAGAGAAGTTGGTTATGAGCTTCTAAGGAGTGCTTGGAGCGGAGTGAAACATAATAATATGAGCTAAAAGTTGCTAAGGATCGACTTGAAGTCTTGGATAATATTTGGGCTTATTTGAGGTATAAATCTTCATCTTACTATTGTAATTGAATATTCCATGTTATGATAAGTTAGAAATGATCATGTGATATATATTATGAAGATTCATAAGTGTTATGGAATTCTGGAAGCCTAAAATCCGAAACTAGCATGATTTGCCTTTAAGATTATAATTCAATTTAGTTATTAGTTTTAGTCGTCGCATGTTATATAAAGAGGAGATTATAGTTGTTAAAGTTGGTTGCGACTATATAACATGTTGGAACGACAATATGGATTGAAAAAAGAATTGGAATAGACTTTGCATTGTTGCTCATATTAGCCGAGAATGGCATTGACTATTGGACTGTTTTGTATAAATTGTGGGGCAGAATTTTACACGTATTGTAAGGTGTGTAATACCCTTTGGTTAGTTAAATTGTTGAGCCTTAAATGTGGCATGTTTGGTTATTGAATTCGGGCCTTGAAAAAGGTGGAAAAGTACGTAGAAACAAAGGAAGTGCTGCCCGATTTTCCGTAGAATTAAGAGTCCTTATACTTAGAAATATTCTACGTTGAAAGCTAGTAGTTGATGGACGTATTATGGTCATTATAGGTTGACATTCTACGTGCGGCGTATTCAACTTGGCAAGTGGTTTAAATCGAAGAGGTATGTGGAACTTTTCTTATCTCTTGAGCATGAGTAGCTATAAATGTATAGTACGGTAGACGTACGAGATTTAAATGAATTTAGTTTCATTTGATATCCTTGACTTGTTTAAGAATGTCCAAGTTGGTTGAGTTAGAGAATTAACTCACTTGTTTTAAAGGTTAAAGATGTTCTAGTTTCTAAAGCATAAAGTTAGTATAACGGCTTTATGGGAAGTTGGTTATAACAACTTTATGGGAAGTTAAAAGAATGGTTTATTCTAATAAGGTAAACAAAGATTTCTTGACTTGAAAATGTATAGAATACTTGATTTGAAAAGTATTGATTACTTGAACTATTCTAAAGTTAAGAAACTTATTTCTAAAGTTAAGAGACTTGAAGTATTTTGAAAGTATAAAGTCTCTTGGTTATAAAAAGAATGTAATTGTCTAAAATATAAAGAGTTATAACGGCTTTATGGAAAGTTAGTTATAACGGCTTTATGGAAAGTTAAGAGAATGTCTACTTGATTTATAGGCACGAGTTTCCTAGGTTGTGAAAGTAGAAGTTACTTGGTTTTAAAGCCTTGAAATGAATTTCTAAAGGTGTAGTAACTTGATTTGAAAAATAGACATGCCTTGATACTACGGGTGATAGTATCTTGGGGTTTTAATATAAAAAGGGTTCTTTTTAAAGGAACGGAAGTATGTAGTACTTTGGGTTAAATTCCCGGATTTTAATGAAATGTTAGTGCCTTACGTTAAATAAAATGAGAGTGCATGATAATTAAGGCTAATAAGAAGTTAGGGGATTTCTTAACTTTCTTATGATAATTATGATAAGCCGGTGGTGCTTATGTTATGTATGATAATCCGGTGGTGCTTATGTTATGTATGATAGTCGGTTGTGCTAGTATTATGTTATTTTTGCTGGGTAAACCCCCGGGTTACTACTTATTCCATGGATTTGCTACCCATGATGCGAGTGCGACGCTTGTACTCATTGCGGGTCCACCGGGCCTATGCGGGTGAAATAGTCTCATGCGAGGTGGATGACCTCATTGCGGATCCACAGGACCTATGCGGGTGAAATAGTCCTAGGAGTATGATTGCTTAATGATACTACGGGCGGGTGGCCCTAATTTGATCATGAGCCTCCTATTTTTATGCAGTAAGGTATACTCTTGTTTACTCCATTATTAGTAAGGCACATTGTACTGTTATTTTGGTCATCATACATGTCTCCATCTTTATTTTAGACTATATGATTTCATTACTGTACTTTCAGTTTCACATACTTGGTACCTGTTGTACTAACCTCCTTCGGGGGGCTGCGTTCATGCCGCATATATAGTTATACAGGTTGCTGATCCTCACTCTTAGGATCACTGTTCAGCTGTTGAGAAGCTTCATTACTCCGGAGGCTTATCTTTGATTCAGATCCCTGGTATTGTCGGTTGTCGTACATTCAGGGGTATGGCGGGGCCCTATCCCGTCACAGTTGTTATGAAAAAAAAATCTTAGAGGTTTGTAGTCATATCTTGTGGATTGGGTTGTAAAGAAAAAGAGGTAACTGCTTTTTGGGTTATGTGTATACTTTTGGAAGGTGACATTATCGGCTAACCTGTTATTTATTTCTTTTTTTTGAGTTGTATGTATGTTCCGCTACTATTCTCTGATGTATACCTGTGAGGGGTGCCCAGGTAGGGCACCAGTCGCGGGCCCGCGGTCGGGTCGTGACAAGGTGGTAGTGGTATGGCTCAACCAACTGGATCTATGTCAACATCTTCATCTTTTATACACCCTTACAGTCTTAGGTCCAATCTTGACCTACTTTGGCTTAGGTATTTCAACTCTTGCCACACTACCCCATATTACAACATTTATAGATGGGATCCGTTCCATGTTTCACATGGAGGGTTATCCATATCCTAATGTGGACTTCTATTGAAAATCACATTAGCGGTAAGGATCGCCTTGCCCCACTTATTTTGATCGTACGACTTTGCGCTTGGTTAACACCGTTAGACTGAGATGAGTAAGGAGCAGTCGTTTGTTGAACGATACTTCACATTCTCCCCCTCTATGTTTTTCAACTTATGCTTTGTAGCGCTTATCCGCTTCAACAGATTCATCTTTGTTCTTCAACAAAGGATGCAATACGTTGTACCATCGTCCATGAAGAGCACAACGTACTTGTCTCCCCCCTCTATTTATACAAGCTTCAAATCACCCACGTAGGTGTGACTAAGTTCTAGAGGAGTGGTGCTTCTTTCGCTATTTCTTTGACATAATGAAAATGTGATTTTGCCTCTTCGCCTACCTCACGTTCATTTTGAGGGTTTATGTCGACAAAAGACAACAATCTCAAATTAGCTAGCCTTTGAATGTCTTTCTATTTAACGTATCTTAATCTATGATGGTATAGAAGTGTTGCGATATTTTTGTGCGCTAACGCAAGTGTACGTATCGCTCAAGTAATATAGTCTGTAAGACCGAGTTATCGTCCACAGAGACTGGTTTGTCAAGTACCGAATATCTAATCTATGGTATCTATTTGGTTAACATTCTTTTGTTTTGTTTTTAAACTAAGAATTAAAACTAAGTAAAGTGCAGAAAATAAACTAATGATGATAATACTTCGGGTTTAAGACAGTTATGAAGGGAATTAGGGTTTCTAATCTCTTCAACTATCCACTAGGCTCACGGGCCTTAGCTTAGTGAAGAGATGAGCATTTTCACTTGTTAATGCAAAACTAATGATTCTTCTTTTTATTAAGATAACATGTTAACGAACATGTTCTATATTCCGGTTAGGACATATAAAAACTCAACCTTATGCAGAAACCTTCTATATTTCTATGATAGATTTTACCACACAGGAGGATTAAGAACAATAACCTTAAACACTACACAAATATCAGGGTACTTTCGTCCACGATTTTAACCTATGTCTAAACAACTATAAGCATATTCAAATCTCCCTTTTGAGATCTCGATTCGAAATCATATAAGTTATGACAATTAGTGATCAGTTAATTATCATACAATCATAACAAGTTGAATAGATCTTAATATATGAAGAAGAAATCAATATTTATGCATTAACTTATGAAAGAGTTTCAAGCGATACGACGAAAAACCCTAATAAAGAGATTAGCTCCTAGACAGTGTCATGCTACGAACTAATTTAATATCCAACATAAACTGAAATAAAACAAAGGAAAGAAAAAACACTTGAACAAAAGTCTCCAATTGTGTATGTTGTCTCCACTTCTTGCTTTTCCAAAGTATGATAATGAAATATGTGAGGGTTTCAGGGTTTTATATCTGAGAAAAACCTCGTTTCAGACCCTTTTACCCTTATGAAAAAATTGACCTTTTTTTTGAAAAGTACGCATCGACGCCGCGGCGCTGCTGCCAAGCGTCGCGGCCCTAATTCAGCCTGAAAATCTGGGAGCTCACTGGAATTCCTTCGCCGCGGCACTGCTGCCAAGCAGCGCGGCGCTCACGACGATGAATTTTTTTTTCAACTCTCTGGAATTTTTACGCCCGGTCCTAATTCCTTCAGCCGCGACTCCTCTTGCCTTGCGCCGCGGCGCTCCTTCCCTTCGTGACCGGATTTCACCTGATTTGTTTTATTATTCTCGGGACTCCTTTGGTTTGATTGCTTGTGCAATTTCATTCTCAAACTCAGCTAATTTCATCCTTAGATTGGTATTTTTCTCCTTTAGGACTGATGTGACTCAAAAGAAAGAAAAACAACCCTACCAATATACTAAATTCAAAAGAAAAGAGGAAAATACTAACTAAAAAGGACTCAAAAGTGTATATAAAATAGACTCAACAAATACCCCCAAACTTAAACTTTACTTACCCTCGAGTAAAGCACTAAACAAAAACAAAAAAACAAAACCAAAGAAAAGACTTTATGAAATTGATCAAGTAGCTATATTAATGTTGCATCAAAAATCATGGATGAAAACTGAGATAATATGTTAGAACATAACATGAATTTTTAGCAATCTAGAATTTCAAGTTAGATATTTCGCAAATTCAATGATGAGCATGAGTAAAACATGTAGATCATAATCACTGGAAATACAAGCACCTAACCTATGCATGTCAATTTCATTCCATCTTTCCCAAAATTCTATAGACCTGTCTACTTGCTATTATCCACTAATCATAGACATACACATTAGGGATCTTCAGGACTTTCAAGGGTTGTAATGTAGGCTTAGGCAGGGGTAGATAAAAGTTGACATTTAGGCTCAATTTCGTATCATAAACATTTTTCATTTAACTCATTTTTCCTTCTTTTTGACTTTTAGTTTCATACCTATTTTCTCTCCTTTTTTCTTTTGAGAGAATGAGACACATTATAAATAACAAGCACCCAAAACTTAAGCTTTTACATATTTTTCATTGGGTTGCATCAAATTTTCACTCTTTTTATTGCTTTTTCAACACTTTTCATCCCAATAATTTTCAATTATCACTTATGACACAACAAGGGAATCACATGTGTCAAACAAAGATACTATTTTAGGCTCAAAAGGGTTGATAATGATACAATTTATGTCAAGGGTAGGTAATGAACGGTCAGAAGGGCTATCAAAGAATGTCTGAATCATTTCCCTAAATATGTGTATCTTAACTATTTCGCCTCAAATAACAAGCAAACAGGTTTTCTAGACATTTTCAACCTTACTTTCCATAATTGACAACACATAGGCTAAGCACAAATATCCAAATAATTAGATGTTCATGAATTTTTGGCATATCTAACTTAAAGCACATAGATTTTTGCTTTTAATTTCATTACATTATCCCACTTAATCCACTCAATATCTTTAGCAACTACGACATACATGATCCATAAAAAAATTGACTAACAAAACTATAGAACAAACAAAACACAACAAAAAGACTCAAAACCAACACAACACAAAATAAGATCCCCCAAACATGATTGACACATTGTCCCCAATGTGTAAAGACTAAAATTAAAGGGAACCCTTACAAACACAAAACAACGGTCATAACGGAGGTCTGGGAGGAGGTTCTTGAAATTGCATAGGTGGCGACTACGAACTTCGGAAAAATCACTTGCCTGCCTTTGCCGCTTAAGCGCGCGGACGCCGAACTGCGTTGCGACTCTAAATCATCAAAAAATAACTGGAGCTACTGCCAGATGAGCCGCGGCGCTATGCCAAATTTTGCCCTTTTCCAGCATCTATGTCCCTTTTTCACTCAGGGTTAGTTCCCAGTCCACCTGCCATAAAAAACATACACCAAGAAGCCAAGAACGTGAGACTGTTCAAGAACAAAATTAAACAAACTGAAACAAAAATTGAACATAATTAAAACATTGGGTTGCCTCCCAAGTAACGCTGTCTTTAACGTCATTTAGCCGGACGCAGATGTCTTGTTTACTCAAGGAGGTAGATTACCCCCGCAGCATATCCACTTCAGGAATGTTTTCTTCTTATTTCTCTTTCTCTTCTTCTTCTTCACAGGGTTAAGTTCAGATGAGTTCACCCCTTGGACATCATTCACAATTTCATTCACCTTACTCTCAGGTTCTTCACACTGCTTTAATGTTACTCCACGAGCATCAGTCTCCTTGGAGCTTTCCTGAGAAATAACCTTTTCAACTATTCCAACAGAAAAACATCTATTATTGACTTGTGGTTCAATTGGTGGCCTAAAAACATTGAAGATTGTTTCCTCATCCCGGGCTCGGAGCTTTAACTCTCCTTTTTCAACATCAATGAGGGCTCTCCATGTGGCTAGGAATGGTCTCCCAAGGATGATGGACATATTCTAATCTTCCTCCATATCCAGAATGAGGAAGTCAGTAGGAAATATGAATTTTCCCACCTTCACCAATACATCTTCAATTATGCCTCGGGATGTACGATTGAGCGATCAGCTAGCGGCAAGTTGACTGTGGTTGACTTTGCTTCCCCCGACCCAAGTCTTTGAAACATAGAAAGGGGCATCAGGTTGATACTTGCCCCCAAATCACACAAAGCCTGCTTGCATGTAACATTCACTATAGTGCAGAGTATGGTGAAAATGCCTGGATCTCTTAGCTTCTGGGGCAACTTCTTTTTGTAAAATTGCACTGCACTCCTCTGTCAATGCCACTGTCGCATATTCTGCTAGTTTCCTCTTTTTAAAGAGGATATCTTTCATGAACTTGACATACGCTGGCATTTTCTCCAAAGCTTCAATGAAAGGGAGATTGATGTGCATCTTTTTAAATACCTCCAAGAATTTAGAAAACTGCTTATCCAGGGACTTCTTCTGAAGTCTTTAAGGGTATGAAATTCTGTCTGTATATTCCCTCATTACTATTGGTGAAGTCTTCTCTAAAATAGGGCAGTCATCAGTAACCCCTTCTTTCTCTGCATCAATTGTCTTCTCCATTTCATTCTCCTTTTCAACCAGTGGTTGGGGTGCAACCTTCTCCAACTGTTTTCCACTCCTCAAGCTGATTGCCTGACACTGCTCCCTTGGGTTCATCACTGTGTTGCTAGGGAGATTCCCATATGGACTGTCATTCAGTTTCTCTACTAACTGCCCCATTTGAGTCTTCAAGTTCCTAATAGAGGATCTTGTTTCTGCCATGAACTGAGTTTGGGAATTTGTGAGTGTTAACAGTGCTGCTCTCAATTAATCAGGCTTCTCTTGTGGGATTTGTGGCCTGGGCTGCTGTTGCTGAATCTGTCCCTGAGGAGATGGATTTGTCTGTTGAAAAAGCTCCTGAAACTGAAGTTGCTGCCCTTGGTCATTCCTCCATGAACTTTCTCCACCCCTGATTATATGTGTTGGAGTAAGGATTGTTGTGGGGCCTTTAAAAATTTCCAACTGCCTGAACCTGCTACATGGGTACATTGTTTGGATCCACTACTATGCACCTATCAAAAGTATAGGGACCACCACAAATCTCACAACCCACTGGTGTCTGAACAACATTTACGGACATAGTACTCTGCTACAACTGCTTTGTGGCAACCTGAGCAGTCAACGCAGTGATAGCATCCAACTCATGAACCCCAGCCACTTTCCTGTTGTTTGTTGCTCTCTCATCTGACCACTAATGGTTGTTGGTGGCCATGTCTTCTAATAAATCATGTGCCTCATTGGCACTTTTGCTCATGAAGTTTCCTCCTGCAGCAGCATCAATAATGGTACGTGTAGTACCACACAACCCATTGTAGAAGATGTGGACCAACATCCACTTTTCAATCCCATGATGCGGGCACTTCCTCTGCAAGTCTTTAAACCGCTCTCATGCATCATACAAAGATTCTCCCTCCAGCTGATAGAAATTATTAAGCTCTCCTCTAAGCTTTGCTGCCTTCGATGGAGGGAAGAATTTAGCAAGAAACTTCTGAGCCAAGTCTTGTCATTTGTGTCACGACCCGTTCCGGGGCCCGTGACTGGTGCCTTACCCGGGCACCCAAGTAGTCACACATCAGAGTAATCAGCGGAATATAAAAACAAGACATGAAACAGTTGTAAAATGAGACACAGTTTTATGTGAAAAAATGTCGTCTTTCGGCATATATATATAAACATAGTTTTGCAGTTACATCCCAACTATACAATAGGACTACAGACCTCTAAGAAGATAAACAACTATGGCGGGACAGGGCCCCGCCATACCCTGAATGTACAAAACTATATACAACAACAGGGAGATCATACCCAAAAGTCGAGCCTCCGGAGAAGATGGAGCTCCTGACACCAAAGCAAAAGATCCTAAGGATGTGGATCTAGCACCTGCTTGCCCTTACCTGCGGCATGAACGCAGCCCCCCGAAGGAGGTCAGTACAACAGGTACCAAGTATGTGAAACTGTAAAGTACTTAAATGAAATCAAAGTATTTAAAACCATTTGCAAATACAATCAGTTCAATTGCACATAGTGTCATATCACAAACAAGAACAATAATAGATATAATGTAACTGGTCTTTCCTAGGCCGCGAATGATCGAAGCAAGGCCAATCGCCCATAGTATCATTATGCGTGCCTAGTCCTGGACTTCCGCGATCGCATAGGTCACACTGCACCGCATGAGGTATTCCTCGCATCGGGGGTAGCTAACCCCCGGTACCCTCCTGGACTCCCGCAGTCCGCATAGTCTCATAGACCGCATAGTCACACAGACCGCATAGGGCATCCCCCGCATCGGGATAAAACACCCGGAATGATCAATCTTGGAACTCCCGCAGCTCCGCATAGTCACATAGACTGCATAGGCCGTATAGACCCGCATCAAGGGTGGCAAGCCCTCGGTATAACAAGTCAAGGGGGTAGGTGATATAATAACAAGATAATGACTTACCGCTTAGCAACGTAAGCACAAGAATGACCCCCTTTCACAACATCACAAGACACTAACACACGTAACATCATAATATGTCTATTTATCAAACAATCTTACTACACCTTACAGAAATCAATACAAGGTTTTTATAAACAAATAAGTAAATAGGTCCTTTTATCTTTCTTAAGTTGTTATACCTAGCTTCCCATAAAGCTAGTATAACTCTTAAGCTTTTGTTTAAAAACCAAATATTTCTCTTACATTAAAAATGATTCGATATTCTTTGAAATGCTTCAAGATCTTTATTATTCAGGCTTAAGTCAAAAGACATTGCCGTAATTATTATTCAGGCTTAAGTCAAAAGACATTGCCGTAATTATTATTTAGTTAACACACGTACGTCTACCGTACTATATATATATTTTAAAATATTGTCACAACCCGAACCCGGGGCCCGTGACTGGTGCCTTACCCGGGCACCCCAGTAGTCATACATCAGAGTAATCAGCGGAATATAAAATAACCAAGCTATGAAACAGTATAAATTGAGACACAGATATCTGAAGAAAGTTGCCTTTCGGCATAAATAATAATAACAACTCTTTCAAAATGAACAGTTTAATCCTTTCTTTACAAACCCCGCCACAACAAAGATTACTGACCTCTACGAATGATATGACAACAACGACGGGACGGGGCCCGCCATACCCCGAATGTAGCACCTACAACGAGGGGACTATACCAAGATAAGCCTCGGAGGAATGGAGCTTCCCAACGCTGAATCGTGACCCTAGAGCGAGGATCAACGGCGGTGTACCTTTACTGCGGCATGAACGCGGCCAGAAGGAGGTCGATAACAGTACCGAGTATGCGGCGAAAATACGTAAATGAAATCATAGTAGTCTATATAAAGCGAGGAGACATGTATGATAACCAAACTACGATTCCTGATAAATAAGCGGTCATATCAAGTCGTGGACTCACGCCGAAGTCATCACTCAAATACATAAATATGGGTCTCACGCCACAACATCAATCATGCGTGGAATACCTTCCCACCGCGATCGATGATAGAAAAGCACCAAGGAATACATGAACAGCAGGTCCCACTGTGTCCAAATAAACGATGACAGGTAAGACGGAAGTCATAGCGACTACTAACACCTACGGTACTAACAAGGTCATAAATCAGATCAAGATATCTGTCTAGGCCGTCACATGATCAAAGCCGTCGCCGCCGCCAATATCAAATGCGCGTCTAGCCCCGAACTCCGCGACTCGCGATAGGCCAATCTCATAGGCCCGCATGAGGTATAACCCGCATCGAGGGTAGCTACTCCGGCATCGCCTGGACTCGCGATCCGCATAGCCACATGAACGCATGACCATAAAGGCCGCACTAACACGGAACTCGTAGTTCCGCATAGGCCCCGGGACCCGCATGAGGTATTCTCGAATCATGGTCCTGCATCGCCGAGTCTACCCGCGTCGGAGGCGGCTTAACCTCGGAAACCGCGGTGAGTGGTATAATACCAACATAACGTTTATCGTTTAAACGACTAAGCACAATCAAGGGAAAACCCCTTTACACAAACATCACAGAATACTAAAACACGTAGCATCCTAATATGATTACTTATCAAATCAACACGAAGGTATTACAAGGCTATCACAAACCAACACAATCAAGTTATACACACAAGGTACATTCTATTATATGATTAACAAGATCGAGTATCTATTCCCAAAGTACTTCATACATTATCTTTTAAAAGATGCGTTACGTTTACAAAAGTCACACAATACGTAGTATATGAAAAATAGAGTTATTATATTTTGATGTATAGCAAAACACTTCTATTTGTTAAATCAAGTAACAACATTATTTCTCAAACGCCCAAGTTTGCCTAATTTCAAATGTTCACGCTTTCTTACTTTAGAAAGGTTTCGTAGTTCATAGTCTTATTCATTTAAGAATATAATTCTCTTTTAAACTATCTCGAGAAACATAAGCCTTATATATGAGTAGGATATTCTTGTTTATAACAATCTTATTACAATGACCATGATCTAGGAAATATCATTTTGTCTCATCTTAGCTTCTATGCAGATGGAAGTTTCTCTGGTTTTAATAATACTTAATCACAAAACATTTCCTTTTATTAACGCCGCAGTGGTTTGTCGATACACATTCCGATTTCAAATCAAGAAACATTCTTAAGCCGTTATACCTAACTTCCCATAAAGCTAGTATAAATCTTAAGTTTTCAAAAACCAAGTATTAATTCTTCTTTAGAAATGATTCAAAAATATTTTGAAATACTTCAAGTTCTTTATTAACACATAACAAGCCATTTATAGTTCAAATCAGTTACCTTTTAAAAACCACAAGTATTTTCTTACCAACATAAAGCTGTTATAACCAACTTCCCATAAAGCCGTTATAACACTTTATGTTTTAAACCAATCAAATACATTTAGCATATGTACGTCTACCGTACTACATAGTTCACACATATCATGCTAGAAGAGATAGGAAGAGGTTCACATACCTCGCGACGAGTATCGACTAATAGCAAAACGCTCCAAGTAATTCCAACCGTCGTCTACTCCTTAAGCCAAGTAAATCGCGCCACACGTAGTACTTCAACCTATAAGGCCACAAGGCGCTTATTAACATTAAGATCTCATCGTAGAACATTCTACGTAAAATTCGCAACATTTCCCTCCGCCACAGCGTAAATCTCCTCCTCTATCGAGGCCGGCTACCAAGCCAACCAGGGGGGGGGTTATACGTCTAAACCGGACGTGCACAATTCTACCTCACAGAAAAGTTACACAAGTCTACTGTAATACAGTCCTATGTACATACAGTTCAGCACTCTTCTTTCGAAAAGGTTTCTTATTATTCAGGCTTAAGTCAAAAGACATTGCCGATAACTACGTTCAGTTCTATATATAGTATACTTCAACTATATATTCTAACAACATGTAATTTCCAATTACAATAGGGGGGCAAGATAATTACCTCGATAAGCCCATAATTATCCGAGTTTAAATGTCGATCCTGAGCAAGGTTTAGCTCCTACTCCGTGCGCTCCGACCCGCTCCAAACAACCCTTAGAAGTTCTAACCAACTTCTACTTATTACTCCAACTAACTATGGAGATTTTTCCTTAGGGTTTCGGTTTTGTGACTGAAGGGAAGTATAATAGTATTTCTGGGCTTTTGTATAGGTATAACTTTAGAATACTACAAGGTATATGGCTAAGGTAATTTGGGCATTATAACAATACTTTTGAGAGTATTTCTACCAAGAGGGGGGGTATATTACACGAGAACAACACTCAAAGAGAGGGGGGGTGTTCTCGGCTAAAGCTCACAAAGGGAGAGGGTTTCGGCCAAAGGCCTTCACAAGGGGGAGAGGGGCTCTTGGACGAGAGTCAACAAGAGGGAGGAGAGGGGTTTCCAAGACTTAGAACAAGTGAAGAGTGGATGAAGAAGTTCATCACAAAGGGGGGTATTTATAGGTCAAGTGAAGACCAACCAATGGCCAAGATTATGCCAAGTGCAAGGCAAGTGTAAGGTGTAGATTTAGCCATGTGTTGTGTGGGTCCCACTTGGTCATCATCCACACAAAATATCTAGCCAACATTGACCAAACATTTTTGGCAACTAAAATGCTAAAAACGTGCTAGCCAAAAACACTCGCCCACTTGAGGGTGACACTTGTCACCCTCTCGTTGGTCAAAAATGTTACGTCCCTCGTAAAAATCCGCAAAAATTAAAAAAGTCATAGCCGGAATTTTCCCTACGAAAGCTGTGAAAACGTTTCGTCGAAAAACGACTCTAATCGGGTGTTGTGAACAAAGTTAATTCGGCCAAGCCTATGTAAAAGTTCAAATTTTCTACGTACGTCCTTACGTACATACTCTGGAAATACGGGGTGTAACATTCTCCCCTCCTTAGAAACATTCGTCCCGAATGTTCCTTCTAGGTCTCAAAACAAACGCGTGCCAGTATAGTCTTCACTACTATACTTACGAGAACAATCCTGCCACACATGGCCACAGAAACACCCGCGCAAAATACCTCCATCCAAGTCCACGAGGAAAATCCTCTAACATTACCACAAACACCTCTCTCCGGGGTCTAAAATATACTTCCTTCGCACCTTCTCCTTACAAAAGAAATGATCACATCAATGCTCGCCATACATGCTCGTTTCTCCCTTTTCTCGTCGTGATACCACTTTTGTCAATTTGCCGCGAGGTTCTAGTGTCACTCCGGCGACGCAACAAATGGTACCGGGCTGCATGCGATCCACGAGGTCGTCGTGACACTCGAACTCTTACCACATTTACATCGCTCGCTTTCCAAAACTCGGTTACTATCTCTAGTGTGGTCATCATTAATCGGGAACACTGATGGATCACCGATACTTTCCGATCATAACAATACGAAGATCGGACGCATCGCCTCCTAAGTCGGACGGCAAATGCTAACATATAGGCAACCCGCCTATTCTTCACATGAACTCAAAAGGGCCCAAAGTAACTCGCTAAGTTCCTCTGCTTTCCAAAACTCACACCCAAACCGGGTGGTACTTTCAAGAAGACCGGCCAACTCGAACTCTGGCGTCGCCGATTATCCGCACGATTTCTCCGAGCCGCCAAAACCTCTCCTAGAGCCTTCTATCCACGGTCTGTGGAACAAGCTGAACCAACTATTTGCACCTTGCCAACATCGAACCAATCGACCAGGCAACTTACACTTCCGCCCTACAAGGCCCCATAAGGCGACATTCAAAACCGAAATGGTAGCTTAAACACTCCTCCACAGAGACAACAATCCCACAACTACCTCAAATCCAAACACCGCCCGAGGCGAATGCGATTCTCGAGACTCACCGAGTTCTTAACAAATGCTTGGTAAAACTTCCAAACAAAGACAATGCACTGGCTCCACCGTCATAAGGTGGGTAGGCACCGTGCAGCCTTACAACCTTTCTGATAAATCAACACTGCCGAGTAAACGGTCTTTGCTAGAAAACAAGACGGCTGACCTCCTCGGCCCGACCATCGGTCGAACGATCCACGACCAGACGTTGGTTAACTAAACTTGGGCCTAACACCTCATAACCCCAACCCAAAGCGACCACCACAACCGACCACCACCAAAACCTGCCGCGGGTTGACCCGCAACGTGGCCTCAACCCGACCCGGCAACGCGCACCATACTAGCTCCCCGATCCGGAACAATCTCACTAATCACGTTACGAAAACCTAGCGGTCTTCTTAGCTCAACTACTCGCTTTCATTCCACACTACTCAGGGACTTATCACACAATATATCTCACGTGCACTAAGCACTCCGATAAGGATCAAACATAACACTACACCTTTACTCGAGATGGCCTTACCTCTAAGGTCTCTACGTATAAAACTCTAAGGCTCACACCTTCTCTATCCCCCAAACTCTTACTCGGTTAACCCACCATGATTTCTAATCACAACTAACACACTGCTATTAGAACATAACACTTAAGGTATACTCACCTCATCACACATACTGGTCTCTAGAGGGTTAAGGATATATCTATATCTACTGCTTCACTCCCCTTAGTCGTTCTAATCAAACTCGCCTGTAGGCGATAGCTGGAAGATGACAAACTACCCACCGATCACGAAGGCTAATTCCTCCCGCAAGGACACTCTTTCGACATCGACTCGACGGTCATAGTACAACAAGTACCAACTAAAAGACGACATTCCCGAGATGACGCCGCCACACCGCGTGAACACCGAGAAAATCGAATCGGCATGGCCGAACCTTCGTGGATCGTGGAACCGAAGCTCGAGCTCGACCAACTCCTGCATACCCGAACGCCCCAACCCCGCGAGGACCTGCACTGGTGGATGCGCATAATCTAATCTGCTGGTGAGGCGACTCGCCTCGAAAGTTACCAAAGGACTCGCCGCTCGCCTCTTCTCGCCCCGTTAACCTGCCGATTACTCGTGCTCGGCTGCTGCATAAGCCCGACCACGTGCCATGCTCAAGCCCAATCAAGAATTACTCTTGCACAACCTCTCTTTGATAGTCATCAAGACTCGTGGTACATCGGTATACTCTATACTCTGCTCTCGGTCGCGAATCAAGGTCCAAACATCGTGGCCGCAGAGAAACCGCCGCCGTGCTAAAACTCATTGGGGCTAGTGACGCCGCAGAACTCCCGAATGAAGCACTACCTAGGTAATGATTGGGCATGTGCCCTCGCCACCCTCGAACTCTACTCGCAGCCTCCTCGGCGCTTTGCCTCCCGGGCCGGGTCTTCGCGAGGCATAACGGTAAGGGAAAGAAATACGTTAGAAGGTCCATCTTACAACACAGCTCTAAGGCACGATCTCAGAGTGAGAAGAAATAGAAACCAATCCTAAATATCCTATAGCCTCCTGATTATTGGTGTGGTGCACAACACACCGATAATCAAGACTCTACTGGATACGGTCTATAGACATTTTCCGAGGATTAACTGCTCTGATACCACTTTTGTCACAACCCGAACCTGGGGCCCGTGACTGGTGCCTTACCCGGGCACCCCAGTAGTCATACATCAGAGTAATCAGCGGAATATAAAATAACCAAGCTATGAAACAGTATAAATTGAGACACAGATATCTGAAGAAAGTTGCCTTTCGGCATAAATAATAATAACAACTCTTTCAAAATGAACAGTTTAATCCTTTCTTTACAAACCCTGCCCACAACAAGATTACATGCACTCTACGAATGATATGACAACAACGACGGACAGGTCGCCATACCACGAATGTAAGCACTTACAACAACAGGGACTATACGAAGATAAGCCTCGAGGAACGGAGCTTCCCAAACGCCGAATCGTGACCCTAAGAGCGAGGATCAACGATCGTGTACCTTTACTCGCAGATGAACGCACCCCAAGGAGGTCGATAACAGTAATTTAGTATGCGAAATCGAAAATATTGTAAATGAAATCATAGTAGTCTATATAAAGCGGAGACATGTATGATAACCAAACTACGATCACAATAAATAAGCAAATATATCAAGTCGTGACTCACGCCTCAAGTCATCACTCAAATACATAAATATGGGTCTCACGCCCACAACATCAATCATGCCCGTGGAATACCTTCCCACCGCTATCGCCAATGATAGAAAAGCACCAAGGAATACACATGAACAGCAGTCCCACTGTGTCCAAATAAAATAAGACAGGTAAGTACGAAGTCATAGCCGACTACTAACACCAACAGTACTAACAAGGTCATAAATCAGACAAGATATCTGTCTGCACCGTCACATGATCAAAGCCGGTCGCCGCCGCAATATCAAATGTGCGCGTCTAGCCTCGAACTCACTTTTGTCACAACCCAACCGGCCCGTGGATCGTGCCTTACCCGCACCCCAAAGAGTCATACATCGAGTAATCGGAATATAAAATAACCAAGCTATGAAACAGATAAATTGAGACACGATATCTCGAAGAAAGTTGCCTTCGGCATAAATAATAATAACAACTCTTTCAAAATGAACAGCTTTAATCCTTTCTTTACAAACCCCGCCACAACAAGATTTCATGCACTTACGAATGATATGACAACAACGACGGACAGGCCCGTCATACCCGAATGTAGCACCTACAACAACGGGGACTATACGAAGATAAGCTCCGAGGAACGGAGCTTCCCAAACGCTGAATCTGTGACCTAAGAGCGAGGATCAACGATCGGTGTACCTTTACTCGCGGCATGAACGCACTTCGGGCGAGGTCGATAACAGTTTAGTATGCGAAATCAAAATATCGTAAATGAAATCATAGTAGTCTATATAAAGCAGAGACATGTATGATAACCAAACTACGATCACAATAAATAAGCGGTCATATCAGTCGGGACTCACGCCCGAAGTCATCACTCAAATACATAAATATGGGTCTCACGCCCACAACATCAATCATGCGTGGAATACCTTCCCACCGCGATCGATGATAGAAAAGCACCAAGGAATACACATGAACAGCAGTCCCACTGTGTCCAAATAAAACAAGACAGGTAAGCACGAAGTCATAGCCGACTACTAACACCTACTACTAACAAGGTCATAAATCAGACAAGATATCTCTGCATCACCGTCACATGATCAAAGCCGGTCGCCGCCCGCAATATCAAATGCGCGCGTCTAGCCACGAACTCCCCGCACTCGCATAGGCCAATCTCATAGGCCCGCATGAGGTATAACCCGCATCGAGGTAGCTACTCCCGACATCGCCCCGACTCGCGATCCGCATGGCCACATAGACCGCGTGACCATAAAGGCCGCGACACTAACACGAACTCTCGTAGTTCCGCATAGGCCGGGACCCGCATGAGGTATTCTCGAATCATGGTCCTGCATCGCCGAGTCTACCGCAGACGGAGGGCAGCTTAACCTCCGGAAACACGGTGAGTGGTATAATACCAACATAACAGTTTATCGTTTAAACGACCTAAGCACAATCAAGGGAAAACCCCTTTACACAAACATCACAGAATACTAACACACGTAGCATCCTAATATGATTACTTATCAAATCAACACGAAGGTATTACAAGGCTATCACAAACCAACACAATCAAGTTATACACACAAGGTACATTCTATTATATGATTAACAAGATCGAGTATCTATTCCCAAAGTACTTCATACATTATCTTTTAAAAGGTACGTTACGTTTACAAAAGTCACACAATACCCGTAGTATATGAAAAATAGAGTGATTATCTTTTGAAGTAAAGCAAAACACTTCTCTTTGTAAAATCAAGTAACAACATTATTTCTCAAACGTCCAAGTTTGCCTAATTTCAAATGTTCACGTTTCTTACTTTAGAAAGGTTTCGTAGTTCATAGTCTTATTCATTTAAGAATATAATTCTCTTTTAAACTATCTGAGAAACATAAGCCTTATATATGAGTAGGATATTCTTGTTTATAACAATCTTATTACAACAGCCATGATCTAGGAAATATCATTTTGTCTCATCTTAGCTTCTATGCAGATGGAAGTTTCTACTGGTTTTAATAATACTTAATCTGTCAAAACATTTCCTTTTATTAACGCTGCAGTGGTTTGTCGATACACATTCTGATTTCCGAAATCAGTAAAACATTCTTAAGCCGTTATACCTAACTTCCCATAAAGCTAGTATAACTCTTAAGTTTTCAAAAACCAAGTATTACTTCTTCTTTCGAAATGATTCAAAAATCTTTTGAAATACTTCAAGTTCTTTATTAACACATAACAAGCCGCTTATAGTTCAAATCGATTACCTTTTAAAACCACAAGTATTTTCTTACCAACATAAAGTCGTATAACCAACTTCCCATAAAGCCGTTATAACACTTTATGTTTTAAACCAATCAAATACATTTAGCATATGTACGTCTACCGTACTACATAGTTCACACATATCATGCTAGAAGAGATAGGAAGAGGTTCACATACCTCGCGACGAGTATCGACTAATAGCAAAACGCTCCAAGTACTTCCAACCGTCGGCTACTCCTTAAGCCAAGTAAATCGCGCCACACGTAGTACTTCAACCTATAAGGCCACAAGGCGCTTATTAACATTAAGATCTCATCGTAGAACATTCTACAGAAAATTGGCAAAGACCTCCCCGCCACAGCGTAAATCTCCTCCTCTATCGAGGCCGGCTACCAAGCCAACCTGGGGGGGGGGGGTTATACGTCTAATCCGGACGTGCACAATTCTACCTCACAGAAAAGTTACACAAGTCTCATCTGATCCTATGTACATCTGATCAAAGACTCTCTTTCAAAAGGTTTCTTATTATTCAGCTTAAGTCAAAAGACATTGCCGATAACTACGTTCGATTCTATATATAGTATACTTCAACTATATATTCTAACAAATGTAATTTCCAATTACAATAGGGGCAAGATAATTACCTCGATAAGCCCATAATTATCCGAGTTTAAATGTCGATCTGAGCAAGGTTTAGCTCCTACTCCGCGCTCCGACCGCCTCCAACAACCCTTAGAAGTTCTAACCAACTTCTACTTATTACTCCAACTAACTATGGAGATTTTTCCTTAGGGTTTCGGTTTTGTAGTGAAGGAAGTATAATAGTATTTACGGGCTTTTTGTATAGGTATAACTTTAGAATACTACAAGGTATATGGCTAAGGTAATTTGGGCATTATAACAATACTTTGAGAGTATTTCTACCAAGAGGGGGTATATTACACGAGAACAACACTCAAAGAGAGGGGGTGTTCTCGGCTAAAGCTCACAAGGGAGAGGGTTTCGCCAAAGGCCTTCACAAGTGGGAGAGGGCTCTTGGACGAGAGTCAACAAGAGGAGGAGAGGGTTTCAAGACTTAGAACAAGTGAAGAGTGGATGAAGAAGTTCATCAAAAGGGGTATTTATAGTCAAGTGAAGACCAACCAATGCCCAAGATTATGCCAAGTGCAAGGCAAGTGTAAGGTGTAGATTTAGCCATGTGTTGTGTGGGTCCCACTTGGTCATCATCCATACAAAATATCTAGCCAACATTGACCAAACATTTTTGGCAACTAAAATGCTAAAAACGTGCTAGCCAAAAACGCTCACCAACTCGCCCACTTGAGGGTGACACTTGTCACCCTCTCGTTGGTCCAAAATGTTACGTCCCTCGGAAAAATCCGCAAAAATTAAAAAAGTCATAGCCGGAATTTTCCCTACGAAAGCTGTGAAAACGTTTCGTCGAAAAACGACTCTAATCGGGTGTTGTGAACAAAGTTAATTCGGCCAAGCCTATGTAAAAGTTCAAATTTTCTACGTACGTCCTTACGTACATACTCTGGAAATACGGGGTGTAACAAATATCATGCTCAAGAGTATAGGAAGAATCACATACCTTCTCGGCGAAATCCACCTGCCAAGTCGAATATGTCGCGAGCAGAGAATCAACCTATAATAGTCAGACACGTCTATCAACGTCTAGACTACTCTGTAAACAGTTTTAAGCAGAGGGTTCTCTATTCTACGGAAAATTGGGCAGCACTTCCTACCCTAAGCTACTCAAGTTCATCAGAAACAAATTCTATGTAAGTACAGTTCAATTATTCTTCATTTATACCCTTCTCTTGTGATAATGATTCAATTCTATTCTTTAATATCCTTCAGTGTATCTTATACTCAAGTCTATACTATTCTTATATGTAATATCCAATTACAATAGAAGGACAAGAGTATTTACCTCGATAAGCCCAAAATTATCCAAGTATAAACGTCGATCCTGAGCGAGGTTTAGCTCCTAATTTGCACGCTCCGATAGCTCCAAGAAACCCTTAGAAGTTCTACACAACTTCTACTAAAATACTATAAGGGATTTGGGCTAGGTATTTTGGAATAGTGACTATACTTGAAGCCAACTTTCTACCGGGGGTTTCGGCCAGAGCTACTAGGCTAGGGGAGAGGTGTTTCGCCAAGGCCTTCCAAGAGGGGAGTGTTGACGAAAACACAACAAGAGAGGGGAAGGATTTTAAAGACTTGGAGAATGGATTTGTGGATGAAGAAAACCTTCAATTTAGAGGGGTATTTATAGGCCAACCAATGGCCAAGATGAAGCCAAGTGCTATGCAAGTGTAGGGTGAGGATTTAGGCAAGTGTCCTTATCCATCTACTACACAAAAATATCCTACCAACTCCTTGACAAAACAAGCCATCCATTTCGTCCAAATGGACGCCTGTCCGCCAACTAGAGGTGACAAGTGTCGCCTCTCGTTGGTCCAAAATGTTTCGCCTCTCGGAAAAATCCGTAAAAATTATAAATGACATAGCGAATTTTCCTTCAGAAGTTTAGTAAAACGTTTCGTCGGAAAACGATTCTTTTAGTGAGCTGTGCACAAACATTTCGTCCAAAGTGCCTAACTAAGGCTAAACTTTTGTACGTACGTCCTCACGTACATACTCTGGAAATACGGGGTATAACATTCTCCCCTCCTTAGAAACATTCGTCCCGAATGTTCCTTCCCAAGACAGTTAACGATAAGGTTCCTCATAACTTAAACAGTTTGCAAATGCCACACATGGCCACAATATAACACTTAAGCAAATACGATAATTAAAAACCAGCAAATAGGAAAGTAAGTTACCTGGAGGTGTGGGTAATAAGTGAGGATACTTCTGCCTCATGTCCTCCTCAGCTTCCCACGTCATCTCCTCCCTGAGCTCGTTCCGCCACAGAACTTTGACGGAAGCCACGTCCTTGGTCAGCAGACGCCTAACCTGACGATCGATTATCGCTATGGGAATCTCCTCATACGATAACCCCTCGGTCACCTGGACATTGTTATACCCCGTATTTCCCGAGTATGTACGTAAGGACGTACGTAAAAAAATTTGAACTTGAGAATTAGGCTTGGCCGAAATTTATTTGTTCACAACACCCGATTAGAGTCGTTTTTTTGAAACGTTTTCCACTTTTCGTAGGGAAAATTCCGGCTATGTCATTTCTAATTTTTGCGGATTTTTCTGAGAGACGAAACATTTTGGACCAACAAGAGGGCGACACTTGGCACCCTCTCATTGGTGGGCTTTGGGGCGGCAAGTTGGACGAATTGCTTGACATTTTTTGTCAAGTAGTAGGTAGGATATTTTTGTGGTAGATGGATAAGGTGCACTTGGCATGATCTTGGCCCTACACTTGCACCACACTTGGCTTGATCTTGGCCATTGGTTGGCCTGCTAGACCTATAAATACCCTCTCCCTTTGATGAACTTCTTCATCCAAAAATCTCTAAGTCTTGAAAGCTTCTTCCTCCCCTTAGTGTAGTGTCTTGGCCGAGAGCCCTCTCCCCTCGTCGAGTTCCCCACAGTGGGTAGTAGAGGGTATACACCCCCTTGGGGTGCTAGCCGGGTACCCCTAGCCTAGTTGTTTTCAGTATAATACTCCCTCTTGGTAGAAATACTCTCAAAAGTATTGTTATAATGCCCAAATTACCTTAGCCGTATACCTTGTAGTATTCTAAGGTTATACTTATCTAAAAGCCCGAAATACTATTATACTTCCTTCACTACAAAACCGAAACCCTAAGGAAAATCTCCATAGTTAGTTGGAGTAATAAGTAGAAGTTGGTTAGAACTTCTAAGGGTTGTTTGAGGGCCTGAGCGCACGCGAGTAAGCTAAACCTTGCTCAGATCGACATTATAACTTGATAATTATGGGCTTATCGAGGTAAATATTTTGTCCTCTATTGTAATTGGAAATTACATGATTGTTAGACTATATAGTTGAAGTATAATATATATAGAATCAACGTTGTTATCGGCAATGTCTTTTGACTTAAGCCCAATAATAAGAAACCTTTTCGAAGAAGAGTCTTGAATCAGATTTACATAGGATCAGACATGAGACTTGTGTAGCTTTTCGTGGAGTAGAATTGTACTGTCGGGTTAGATATATAACCCCTGGTTGGCTTAGTAGCCTCGATAAAGGAGGAGATTTACGCTGTTGGGGAGGTCTTGCCAATTTCGGTAGAAGGGTCTACGATGAGGTCTAAATGTTAATAAGCGCCTTGGGGCCTTATAGGTTGAAGTACTACGTGTGGCGCGATCTACTTGGCTTAAGGAGTAGCCGACGGTTGGAAGTACTTGGAGCGTTTTGCTATTAGTCGATACTGGTCGCGAGGTATGTGAACCTCTTCCTATCTTTTCTAGCATGATTGTTGTGAACTATGTAGTACGGTAGACGCATACGTGCTAAATGTATTTGATTGGTTTAACACGTAAAGTGTTATAACGCTTTATGGGAAGTCGGTTATAATGACTTTATGTTGGTAAGAAAATACTTGTGGTTTTTAAAAGGTAATCGATTTGAACTATAATCGGCTTGTTATGTGTTAATAAAGAACTTGAAGTATTTCAAAAGATTTTTGAATCATTTGAAGAAGAAGTAATACTTGGTTTTGAAAACTTAAGAGTTATACTAGCTTTATGGGAAGTTAGGTAATAACGGCTTAAGAATGTTTCTTGATTTGAAATCGAATGTATCGACAAACCATCGCAGTTAATAAAAGGAAATGTTTTGACAGATTAAGTATTATTAAAACCAAGAGAAACTTCCATCTGCATAAGCTAAGATGAGACAAAATGATATTTCCTAGATCATGGTCACGTAATAAGATTGTTATAAACAAGAATATCCTACTCACATTAAGACTTATGTTTCTCGATAGTTTAAAAGAGAATTATATTCTTAAATGAATAAGACTATGAACTATTAAACCTTTCTAAAATAAGAAACGTGAACATTTGAAATTAGGCAAACTTGACGTTTGGATAATAATGTTACTTGATTTTACAAAGATAAGTGTTTTGATTCACTTCAAAGGATAATCACTCTATTTTCATATACTACGTATTGTGTGACTTTTGTAAAGTAACGTATCTTTTAAAAAGTTAATGTATGAAGTACTTGGGGATAGAAACCCAACATGTTGACATATAGTAAAGTACCTTGTGTGTATAACTTGATTGTGTTGGTTTGTGATAGCCTTGTAATACCTTCGTGATGCTTTGATAAGTAATCATATTAGGATGCTACGTGTGTTAGTATTCGTGATGTTTGTGTAAAGCGGGTTTTCTCGATTGTGCTTATTATGATTAAACGATAAACTTGAATGTTGGTAATATACAACTCACCGTGTATCCGGGGTTAAGCCGCCCCGACGCGGTAGACTCAAAGGTGCAGGACCATGATTCGAGAATACCTCACGCGGGTCCTCGGGGCCTATGCGCGAGCTACGAGTTCGGTGTTAGTGCGGCGCCTTTATGGTCATGCGGTCTATGCGCTACGCGATCGCGAGTCGGTGATACGCCGGAGTAGCTAACCTCGACGCGGGTTATACCTCACGCGGGCCTATGATCGCCTACGCGGAGTCGCGGAGTTCTGTGGCTAGACGCGCACATTTGATATTGCGGCGGCGATCGCTTTGATCATGTGACGCAGACAGATATCATGATACATTTTATGACCTTGTTAGTACTGTGGTGTTAGTAGTCGGCTATGCCTTCGCATTTACCCCGCATCGCTTTATTTGGACACAGCGGACTGTTGTTCATGCGTATTCCTCGTGCTTTTCTATCATCGATCGCGGCGATGGCGGTATTCCACGCATGATTGATGTTGTGGCGTGAGACCCATTGTTATATTGGAGTGATGACTTCGAGGCGTGAGTCACGACTTGATATGATCGCTATTTATTGTGAATCGTAGTTTGGTTATCATACATGTCTCCCGCTTTATATAGACTACTATGATTTCATTCTGATTTTTGATTCATACTCTGCACTGTTATCGACCTCCTTCGGCTGCGTTCATGCCGCAGTAAAGGTACACCCGCCGTTGATCCTCGCCTAGTGGTCATTCGGCGTTTGGAAGCTCCGTTCCTCGGAGGCTTATTCGTATAGTCCCCGTTGTTGTAGGTGCTATTCTGTGGTATGACGGCCCCGCCCCGTTGTTGTCATATCATTCGTAGAGGTGCGTAGTACCGCTGCAGGCGTGGTTTGTAAAAGGATTAAACTGCCAGTTGTAAGAGTTGTTGTTTCTATATATATGCCGAAAGGCAAGTTTTCACAGGTTATTGTTTATACTTCCGTTATTTTATGTTATTGATTTATGTTCCGCTGATTTTCTCTGATGTATGACTACTGGGGTGCCCGGGGTAAGGCACCAGTCACGGGCCCGGGTTCGGGTCGTGACAAAAGTGGTATCAGAGCAGTTAATCCTCGGAAAGTGTCTACAGACCGTAGTGCACCACACCAATAATCAGGAGGCTATAGGATATTTAGGATTTGTTTCTATTCTTCTCACTCTGAGATCGTGCCTTAGAGCTGTGTTGTAAGTTGGACCCTCTAACGTATTTCTTTCCCTTACCGTTATGCCTCCGCGTAGGCAACCCGCCAGAGGGCAAGGCCGAGGAGCCGCGAGTAGAGTACAGAGGGTTACGTGGGCACAGCCCAATTATCACCTGGGTGGTGCTTCATTCGGGAGTTCTGCGACGCCACTAGCCCCGCAGAAGTTTAGCACGGCGCAGTTCCTACTGCGGCCATGATATTTGAACCTTCAGTTCCACGACCGGGAACAGAGAATATAGATTTCAAGAAGGCGACCCTGTTACTAACTATGGATTTGACTACCAGAGAGTATACCGATGTACCGCGAGTCTTGATGACTATCTAAGAGAGGGTTGTGCAAGAGTAATTCTTGATTGGGCTTGAGCATGGCACGTATGCGCTTATGCGCAAGCAGCCAAAAACGTAGAGATCGACGGGTTAACGGCGACGAAGAAGGGCCAGAGCGGCAAGGTCCTTTAGTAACTTTTGAGGCGAGTCGCTCACCAATGGGATTAGATTATGCACATCCACCAGGCAGCGAGGTCCTCCACGAATTTCGGGACGTTCGGCACGCAGGAGTTGGTCGAGCTCCGATCTTCCGGTTCACATGATGCACGCCATCCCGGGAATGTCGTCTTTAGTCGGTACTTGTTGCACCTATGACCGCCGTGGTCCGATGATGTCGAAAGAGTGTCCTTGTAGGAGGACTTAGCCTTCGTGATCGATGGGTAGTCGTCACCTTCCTTAGCTATGCGCCTGCAGGCGAGTTTGATTAGAACGACTGGGAGTGGAGCAAGAGAGACAGTTTATCCTTAACCTCAGAGATTAGTACGTGATAAGGTGAGTATACCTTAAGTGCTATGTTCGATAGCGAGGTTAGTTGTGATTAGAAATTATGGTGGGTTAACCGAGTAAGATTTTGGGGATAGAGAAGGTGTGAGCCTTAGAGGGTTATACGTAGAGACCTTAGAGGTAAGGCCATCTCGAGTAAAAGATGTATTGTTTATGTTTGACCCTTATAGGAGTGCATAGTGCACGTGAGTTATGTTTGTGGGATAAGTCCCTGAGTAGTGTGGAATGAAAGAGGGTAGTTGAGCTAAGAAGACCGCTAGGTTTTCGTAACGTGATTAGTGAGAGTTTTCCTTCGGGGAGCTAGCGTTTTGCGCGTTGCCGGGTCGGGTTGAGGCCACGTTGCGGGTCAACCCGCTGCATGTTTGGTGGTGGGGTCGGTTTGTGGTGGTCCCGCCTTGTGGTAGGGTCACGAGGGTGTTAGGCCCAGGTTTAGTTAACCAGCGTACGAGTTCGTGGATGCATTCGACCAGTAGTCGGGCCGAGGAGGTCAGCCGTCTTGTCTTCTAGCAAAGACCGTTTACTCGGCAGCGTTGATTAATCTGAAAGGTTGTGAGGCTGCACGGGGTGCCTACCTTCACCTTATGACAGGAAGTGGAGCCCAGGGTACGGCTGTTTTTGTTTCTGGAAGTTTTACCAAGCAGGGTTAAGAACTCAGGTGAGTCTCAGAATCGCATTCGCCCTCGGGCCAGTGTGTGTATTTCAGGGGTAGTTGTAAGGATTGTTATCTCCTGTTGGGGAAGTGTTTTATAGCTACCATTTCAGTGTTCGGATATCGCCTTGTGACGCCTTGTAGGGGCGGAAGTGTAAGTTGCCGGTTGATTGGTTCGACGTTGGCAAGGTTCAGATAGTTGGTTCATACGTGTTCAGCAGGATGTGGATAGGGTGAAGCTTATCCAGAAGAGGTTTTTGGTAGCTCGGAGGAATCGTGCGGATTATCGGCGACGACGCCAGAGTTCAGTTGACGGTCTTCTTGAAGAACCACCGGATAGGTGTAAGAGGAAACTTAGCCCGAGTTACTTTGGGCCTTTGAGTTCATGAGGATAGGCCAGGTTGCCTATATGTTAGCATTTGCCGTCCGACTTAGGAGGCAGTGCGTCCAGTCTTTCGTATTATGTTCGAGAAGGAAATCGGAGATCCATCCAGAGTGTTCCCAGTTAATGATGACCACGTTAGAGATAGTAACCCCGAGTTTTGGAAACTGAAGCAGTATCAGAAATGTGGTAAGAGTTCGAGTGTACAAGAAGTATACGACAGCCTCAGGGATCGCATGCAGCCCGGTACCATTTGTTGGGTCGCCGGAGTGACACTAGAACCTCGCGGCAAAGTGACAAAAGTGGTATGCTTTATGATGTTAGAGGTGTTTCTTCGTGGACTTGGATATAAGTATTTTGCGCATTGTTTCGCGTGGCCATTGTGGCGTGATTGTTTCGTAAGTATGGTAGTGAAGACTATACCGGGCACGCTTGTTTTGAGACTTAGAAGGAACATTCGACGAATGTTTCTGGAGGGAGAATGTTATACCGTATTTCCAGAGTATGTACGTAAGGACGTACGTAAAAAATTTGAACTTGAGAATTAGGTCGAAATTTATTTGTTCACAACACCCGATTAGAGTCGTGTTTCGGCGAAACGTTTTAACAGCTTTGGTAGGGAAAATTCCGGCTATGTCATTTCTAATTTTTGCGGATTTTTCCGAGAGACGAAACAATTTGGACCAAAAAAAGGGCACACTTGGCACCCTCTCATTGGTGGGCTTTGGGGCAAGTTGATTTAATTGCTTGACATTTTTGTCAAGTAGTAGGTAGGATATTTTTGTGGTAGATGGATAAGGTGCACTTGGCATGATCTTGGCCCTACACTTGCACCACACTTGTCTTGATCTTGGCCATTGGTTGGCCTTTGCTAGACCTATAAATACCCCTCCCCTTTGATGAACTTCTTCATCCAAAAATCTCTAAGTCTTGAAAGCTTCTTCCTCCCTTAGTGTAGTGTCTTGGCCGAGAGCCCTCTCCCCTCGTCGAGAGTTCCCCTAGTGGGGTAGGTGGTATACACACCCCTCAGGTGCTAGCTGGGGTACCACTAGCCTAGTTGTTTTCGTATAATACCCCCCTCTTGGTAGAAATACTCTCAAAAGTATTGTTATAATGCCCAAATTACCTTAGCCGTATACCTTGTAGTATTCTAAGGTTATACTTATACGAAAAGCCCAGAAATACTATTATACTTCCCTTCAGTCACAAAACCGAAACCCTAAGGAAAATCTCCATAGTTAGTTGGAGTAATAAGAAGTTGGTTAGAACTTCTAAGGGTTGTTTGGAGCGGTCGAGCGCACTGAGTAGAGCTAAACCTTGCTCAGATCGACATTATAACTTGATAATTATGGGCTTATCGAGGTAAATATTTTGTCCTCTATTGTAATTGGAAATTACATGATTGTTAGACTATATAGTTGAAGTATACTATATATAGAATCAACGTTGTTATCGCAATGTCTTTTGACTTAAGCCCTAATAATAAGAAACCTTTTCGAAAGAAGAGTATCGAATCAGATTTACATAGGACAGTATTACAGAGACTTGTGTAGCTTTTCGTGAGTAGAATTGTACTGTTCGGGTTAGATGTATAACCCCTGGTTGGCTTGGTAGCCACCTCGATAAAGGAGGAGATTTACGCTGTCATGGGGGAGGTGTCGCGAATTTTCTAGAATGTTCTACGATGAGGTCTAAATGTTAATAAGCGCCTTGTGGCCTTATAGGTTGAAGTACTACGTGTGGCGCGATCTACTTGGCTTAAGGAGTAGCGGCGGTTGGAAGTACTTGAGCGTTTTGCTATTGGTCGATACTGCCGCGAGGTATGTGAACCTCTTCCTATCTCTTCTAGCATGATATATGTGAACTATGTAGTGCGGTGACGCATACGTGCTAAATGTATTTGATTGGTTTAACACGTAAAGTGTTATAACGGCTTTATGGGAAGTCGGTTATATGACTTTATGTTGGTAAGAAAATACTTGTGGTTTTTAAAAGGTAATCGATTTGAACTATAACTGGCTTGTTATGTGTTAATAAAGAACTTGAAGTATTTCAAAAGATTTTGAATCATTTCGAAAGAAGAAGTAATACTTGGGTTTTGAAAACTTAAGAGTTATACTAGCTTTATGGAAAGTTAGGTAATAACGGCTTAAGAATGCTTTACTGATTCGGAAATCAGAATGTGTATCGACAAACCACTGCAGCGTTAATAAAAGGAAATGTTTTGACAGATTAAGTATTATTAAAACCAAGAGAAACTTCCATCCGCATAGAAGCTAAGATGAGACAAAATGATATTTCTAGATCACGGTCTTTGTAATAAGATTGTTATAAACAAGAATATCCTACTCACATTAAGACTTATGTTTCTCGATAGTTTAAAAGAGAATTATATTCTTAAATGAATAAGACTATGAACTACTAAACCTTTCTAAAATAAGAAACGTGAACATTTGAAATTAGGCAAACTTGGGCGTTTGGATAATAATGTTGTTACTTGATTTTACAAAGATAAGTGTTTTGATTCACTTCAAAGGATAATCACTCTATTTTCATATACTACGGTATTGTGTGACTTTTGTGAAAGTAACGTATCTTTTAAAAAGTTAATGTATGAAGTACTTTGGGGATAGAAACCCAACATGTTGACATATAGTAGAAAGTACCTTGTGTGTATAACTTGATTGTGTTGGTTTGTGATAGCCTTGTAATACCTTCGTGATGCTTTGATAAGTAATCATATTAGGACGCTACGTGTTAGTATTCGTGATGTTTGTGTAAAGGGGTTTTCCTCGATTGTGCTTATGTTGTTTAAACGATAAACCGTTATGTTGGTAATATACCACTCACCGTGTTTCCGGGTTAAGCCGCCGACGCGGTAGACTCAGCGATGCAGGACCATGATTCGAGAATACCTCACGCGGTCCTCGGGGGGCCTGCGCGAGCTACGAGTTCCGTGTTAGTGTGCGGCCTTTATGGTCACGCGGTCTATGTGGCTATGCGATCGCGAGTCGGGGCGATTTACGCCGGGAGTAGCTAACCTCGATGCGGGTTATACCTCACGCGCCTATGACCGGCCTATGCGAGTGCGGGGAGTTCGGGCTAGACGCGCACATTTGATATTGCGCGGCGACCAACTTTGATCATGCGTGACGGTCTAGACAGATATCATGATACATTTTATGACCTTGTTAGTACCGCTGGTGTTAGTAGTCGGCTATGCCTTCGCATTTCTACCCCGCATCGCTTTATTTGGACACAGTGGGACACGTTGTTCATGTGTATTCCTTGGTGCTTTTCTATCATCGATCGGCAGTGAGGAAGGTATTCCACGCATGATTGATGTTGTGGGCGTGAGACCCATTGTTATATCGAGTGATGACTTGAGGGCGAGTCCCGACTTGATATGATCGCTATTTATTGTGAATCGTAGTTTGGTTATCATACATGTCTCCGCTTTATATAGACTACTATGATTTCATTTCTGATTTTCGTTTCACATACTCTTTACTGTTATCGACCTCTTCGGGCCGCGCTCATGCCGCAGTAAAGGTACACCGCCGTTGATCCTCGCCTAGTGGTCACAGATCATTGAAGCTCCGTTCCCGAGGCTTATCTTCGTATAGTCCTGTTGTTGTAGGTGCTACATTCAGGGTATGACGGGGGCCTGTCCCGTCGTTGTTGTCATATCATTCGTAGAGGTCTGTAGTACTGTTGTGGGCAGGGTTTGTAAAAAGGATTAAACTGTTCAGGTTTAAAGAGTTGTTGTTTCTATATATATGCCGAAAGGCAAGTTTTCACAGGTTATTGTTTATACTTCCGTTATTTTATGTTATTGATTTATGTTCCGCTGATTTTCTCACGATGTATGACTCTTTGGGGTGCCCGGTAAGGCACGACCACGCCCGGTTCGCGACAGACATATCAATCGGATGCACTCTAGATGGATCCCCGATACATCTCCTCAAAGATAGAAACATAAAACCGGATGACCGCTTCCAAATCGGACGGCAGATCCAACTCAGAGGCAACCTTGCCTACCTCGCGGACAACTGATAGGGCCCAATGTACTGGGCCGAAGTTTCCTTTCTTCCCGAATCTCATCACACCCTTCATGGGTGACACCTTCAGAAAACCTAATCATCAACCTCGAACTCGGATGTCGACGGCGATGATCCGCATATGACTTCGCCGACTCGAGCCGCCAAGAATCGCCTCGGATAAGCTTCACCTTATCCATCGTCACTGCACCAAATCGTCCCACCAATCGCACTCGCCCACATTGAACCACCTTATCGCGACCGCACTTCCTCCCATACAAGGCCTCATAAGGCGTCATCCGAATACTGGAGTGGTAGCTATTATTATACGCAAACTCAACTAGAGGCAAATGATCCTCCCGCTACCCTCGGTCGATAACACGTGCTCGCAAAGATATCCTCAAGAGTCCGGATAGTGCGCCACCGTCCGTCATTTTGTGGATGGAATGCGATCGTGCTCACTGCGTCCCTAAACCCTTCTCGAAAGACCTCCGTAAGTTAGCCAGAACCGGGCTCCTCATGCGAGATGATCGAAATAGGGACTCCATGCACCGACGATCTCTGATGTAAAGTCCGCATAATCCTCACCGAAAAGTCGTCCCGACGGGAAGAAAGTGGGCTGATTTCGTCACCGTCGACGATAACCCGATAGAATCATACTTCCTCCGAGTGCGAGGTAATCCGTGATAAAGTCCATGTTGATCACCTCCCACTTCGTGTCGGGATCTCTATCGTCGCAACAAACCACCGTGCCTCGTGCTCTACCTTCACTGCGACAACACGGCACCGAGCTACGAACTCGCAACGCCCTCTTCAAGCCATCCCACCAATACACGGATCTAAGGTCGTGGTACATCTTGGTCGACTCGATGGATGAGTAACGCGCGCTGTGTGCTTCCCAGAACTCGCTGCCAAGTCCCGCAATATCCGGAACACACAACCCGCCTCAAACCTTAGCACCCCATCGTGCTACCTCAAAAGGACCTTCCTCACGAAGAGCCATATCACGATGCCGTGTCAAAATGGATCCTCAAATGTTGCCTCTTCACCTCCTCGACGATGGAAGACTCGCAACCTCTCGAACTCGAACCCCACCGCTATCGTAATCAATCAAACGGACACCAAGGCTCGCTAATCGATGCAAATCGCGAACCATGCCCTCCTCTCTCGCACATCCGATAGGCTACCCATCGACCTACGACTAAGGGCATCCGCCACAACATTGGCCTTCCCGTGGTACAGATATCGACGTCATAATCCTTAAGCTACTCTAACCACCGTCTCGCCGTAAGTTCGGCTCCTCCGTGAAGATATACCGAGGCTCTTGTGGTCCGTATAAATATCCACATGAACCCCATACAAATAGTGCTCCAGATCTTCAAGGCGTGAATCACCGCTAACTCCAAATCATGGGTGGGTAGTTCCTCTCATGCTTCTTGTCGGGATGCGTGACGCTATAACCTTGCCTGCTGCATCAACACACATCCCAACCCGATGCCCGACGATCACAATACACGACATAGCCGCCCGACCTCCGGAAGAGTAAGAACGGGGCGGTCGTCGCCTCCTTTAGTAATCGAAACTCGCCACACGCATCAGTCCATCAAACTTAGCCGCTCGAGTCACCTAGTCAATGGTGCAGATAGAAGCAAACTTCTACGAACCGATAATAACTGCAAGGCCCGTAAATCGCGAACCTCCTTGAGTAGTAGGTCTAGGCCAACTCCCGATCGCTCGATCTTGGCCGTATCCACCGAATACCATCACCCGACAATATGCCCAAGAAAAGCCACCAAGCTAACCAAAACTCACATTTGGAAAACTTGGCGTATAAGCTGGTCTCGAGAACTCTCGGCCAGCCTCAAATGCTCGCATGCTCCTCGCTCTGGCGAGAATAAACCAAGATATCATCAATGAACACTATCACAACGTGTCCAAAATGGTTTGAACACTCGGTTCATCAAATCCATAAAATCGCCGAGCATTGGTCAAACCGAACGACATAACCTCAACTCATAGTGCGCACGGGTCCGAATGCGATCTAGGGACATCCACCTCTCTCGACTCGCACTGATGATAGCCCGATCGCAGATCAATCTTGAGAAACATCTCGCACCTGCACCGGTCGAACAAATCATCAATCCCGGAAGGGGTATTCGTTTAATGGTCACCTTGTTCACCGTCAGAATCAACACATGCGCAGCGCCCCGCCCTTCTTCTTCACGAACAATACCGCGCCTCGTGGAGAAACACTAGGCCCGATGAAGCCCTTTCTCCAAAGAAATCTCGCACTGGTCCTTCAACTCTCTCACTCGGCGGTGTCATTCGTATGGCGGAATGGAAATAGGCCGAGTGTCCGCAAAGACATCGATACAAAACTCTATCTCCCTCTCAGGAGGGATACCCGGGAGGTCGTCTGGGAACTCTCGACTATTGAACCGATCAAAAATCTGTACCGCACCTCAGATCAAACACCCGAACGAGATGGTAGATGTATTCTTCTCGCACCATCTTCCTAGCCTTGAGGTAGGAAATAAACCTACCCTCGCCGACACCGTGTTCCTCCCACTCAATAACCGGCCCCAGAAATCGAACCGCATCACTCTCTCCTCGCAGTCTACACCGCGTAGTGAAGCCAGCCAATCCATGCCTATGATCATATCGAAATCGGTCATGTCCAGCTCTATCAAGTCTGCTAGGGTCTGACGACTGCATAAAGTCACTGGACAAGCTCTATATACCCGCCGAGCTACCACCTAATCACCCACTGGCATAGCTACCTCGAACGGGTCTATGGACTCAGGCTTTATCCCTATCCTACTAGCAATAAGGGGAGATATATAGATGAGTAGAACCGGATCTATCAAGGCATACACATCATAATCGTGGATCGATAAGGTACCCGCGACATCGGTGAGGCCTCTCGTCCCGCTACCGGACAAGGCATAAATGCGCTCGAGGACCGCTAGAATCGACCGCGCCACGACCTCTGCGCGACACCTGGCCCACGAGTACCTATTGTCACACGACCACAGGCTCGCGATCGGTGCCCTACTGGCACCTGCTCGTGTATACCTCAGAGAATAGCAGCGGAACATACATGAAACTTATAAAATAAAGTAACGAGAAATTAAACCACAGGTTAGCCGATAAGGTTATCTTCCTGGACACATATACATATACATAACAACAGCAGTCACATCCCTTTCCTTTTACAAACCGATCCACAATATGTAACTCTGCACTTAAGAATTACAATCACAAGTGACAGGGCTTCGCCATACCCCTGAATGTACATAAGTCTACCACATCAGGGAAACCGTACCAAAAGATAAGCCTCCGGAGTGAAAGGAGCTTCTTTCCAAAAACTGAACAGAGATCCTAAGAGCAAGGATCACCAACCTGTGTACCTATCACCTGCGGGCATGAGCGCAGCCTGGGCGGGTCGCATAACAAAAATTTGAGCATGGAATGTAAATAAAATGCAATAACCAAATCATATATGCATAAAAGAATGTCTTTTTTACTCCTGAAATCAATCATATATTAATCGTTCCTTTCCTCCTTTCAATAAGATTTAACAACATATTCTTACATACATACTTAAGAGTTTAATCCAGTCTTTTTCACATAACTTACATATCTTACATAACATAATCCGCCCATTTATGACACGGTAATCGATGAATCATGTGACATAACCCGCCCGCTGTGGGCCTGCATCGTGGAATCATGTAACATAATCCGCCCGCTTGGGGCTCGGTGTAAGATGACGTAACCCGCCATGTGCAGGCTCGGGTAATATGGCGTAATTCGGCCTACATGGGTAGGCTCGTGTATCTCATAACGTAATCCGCCTATTTGTAGTTCCTGTATTTCATAACGTAATCCGCCTATTTGTAGGCTCCTGTATTTCATAACGTAATCCGCCTATTTGCGTGCTCCTGTAATATTTCCTTACATAACATTTTTAAACCATCTTTTCACTTCTTCTTAAGTCGCCATAACAACTTCCCATAAAGCTATTATAACAACCATTCATTTTAGAGAACTTATGTCACTTTTATTCTTACAACATTTAGGAAAACGGATCCAAAGATACTACGCATACATACTTAAAAAGAATCGACGCTTAAAACTTCATAATCCTTAAAAGACAATCAAAGTTCTTAGTCTTCAAACTTCATAACATACTTCCTTTAAAGCCCAATTACTTATACAAAAACATATAAAGTTCCATACCTTCCAAAACCAAGTAATTTATTCCTTAAAATCATATAACTTCCACTTTTAAAATCAATCCCTTTTCACATATAAATTCAAGTCATTTTCAACATAAAATCCACTTACTTACTTTAAACAAATCAAGACACATAGCCTTTAAATCAAATCTCATAACTTCCTAACCGTTTACCAACGCCTCCCATAAGACCTAGTAAGGACTTAGGACAATTTAAACATACTCTTAACTTAGATTCAACAATGTAAATACTTTAACTTCTAAGAGTAGAAGGAATCTTGAAATACTATCACATGGAGATTTCATACGTAGGATCATGCCAAGGAAAGAAGAGGTTCACATACCTCGCGACGATTGTCGACAAGTAGTAAAATGCTCCAATGTACTTCAACCTTGAGCTATTCCATTCTACAAGTAGGATACGCTATACTTAGTTCTTCAACCTATCATGGTCACAATACGTCCATTAACCTCTTAATTCAAACATAGAATTTTCTATGTACTAAGGCGCCAAATTCTACAGTAAATCGGACAGCACCTGCTTTGTTTTTACTTACTTTGCAACGTTTTTCAAGGCTGATATACAATCACCAAAGAGCCCCAATTGGCTCACAAGAATAAAGAAGGTAGTCCAATACAAATGAATAACTAAATGCCCCAATGGGCTCACAATTTAGAAAGTAGTCCAATGCAAATGAATAACAAACTAAAAGTCCAAATTCGACCACCTAGAGTTCAACCATACCAATTCTTATCAAATTTCCATTTCAATCCAAATTGTTAATCATAACATGATATCAAGTCGCATTTGATTAAAACTACCACAATCTTCAAATCAATAACATGCGACGATTCTAATAACGACTAAATTGAAATCCAACTTAACATGGCTTACATTACATTCGGATTTCCAAGGCTACAATCAATCCACAATCCTTATAAACTTCTACATATCAACTTCATGCTAGCAACACGTAAAGCTAACAACAACAATATAAATATATAATCTTGTAACACATTAAAGGACAAGATTATACCTCAATGAATCTTAATCCAATTCCAATCCGAAGTCGATCCTAGTAGTTTAGAACCTCTCCAAGACACTTCAATCCGCTCGTTGAGACCCTTAGAACCATACCAACAACTTTCCTTCAACTTCCAATCCAAAACCTAGAAAGACAACTAGGTTTTCGTTTTGCGACTAACCCGTAAACTATCTTTTTCCAAGATTTTCCTATTGAGATATGCTTACACTACCCTCAAGAACCTTGGTTTAAAGTGCAGAGTCAAAAGGACAAGAAACAAATTTTTTTCTTCCTTCCCTAGAGTGAACCCGAGAGCTCCCTTATAGAGTTCTTCAAATTTTTGTGAATAATGGCTAAGTGTTAAGTCCTCTCTTGCTACTAGTATTATAAATAGTGTATATGAGGGTCAAGATGCAAACAATTGGGTGGTTTGGATGATCTCTTATAAAATATCATAGCTTGTGGGACCTTTGACTTGGTCAAGATTGTCAAGCTTCACTACTTGCAAGACTTAGTCATCCAAGACTATGGTCAATGACCATATTGGCCATGCCTAAATCGTCCAAGGCATCATAAGGGGGGGTGACACGTGTCGCCCTCCCATTCGTCACAATATTACGTTTTTCCGACAATTCCATAATTCCGATAATTTTTTACAAGTCTCAAATCTTAACACTTGTGAGCTCTTACGTACTACCTTAAAACATGTCTTGTAATTACGGGGTGTAACATTCTTCCCCCCTTAGAAACATTTGTCCCCGAATGTTCTTTCGAAGCTCAATCTATCATTCCTTGGCATAGTCTCATAAACTTGCACTTAGCAAAACCTAATTATGCCACATATGGCCCTAATATACCGCACTTGCATATTTATCCATCACAAACCAAACGAGGAAACAATCCATAGTGTGCATCATCACTAGTTACTCACATTCAAGGCCTAAAAAGATTATCTTTTCGTACTTCCAACTTACTTCTAGCATACGTACATAATTTCAATATTATCCGTTCTTGATACTTAAACATAAAATAACCTTATCATGCATACAGATCTGTAAAGGGTCGAAGATATACCTGAATTCATATAGGCGGTTCAAAGGACCGCTAAAACTGGGAACTTCCACCACGACCCCTGCCACGGCCTGCCGGTGGATGAACATCCTGCCTAGCTACTGAAGGCGAAGAACCCGCAACTGATCCGGTAGACTTTTCTATCCCTCCTGCAACTCTCCTACTAGACAATCCTCAACATATGGCCCCGACGGCCACAGCAAACAGCACCAAGAGCACGGCGACATTCCCATAGTGATGCCGCCACACCGCGGAACATCGAGGAAGAGGGCCCCGATCGCTTAGAACCCATGTGCGATACGAATCCAAGCCCTCGAGCTCGACCGGCCCCGATTACCCGGCCGATCTAACCTCCGCCGTAAATCGGAAGGAGCACTGCGGCCGGGCCGAATCAGACCTAGCTCGCCGGCCGAGGCTCTCCGCCTTGAAAATCACCTCAACCCTCGCTGCCCCGCCTCTTGGCCGGCTTTGTCTGGCTCTGCCCTCTCTCCTCGCCCTCAATCCTCGCAGATAAGTTCAGATCTCCGCAATATCCATTCTCGTGAAGGGCTACTCCAGAAAGCGGTGATCATATAACGGCCTAGCCCCATAACATAGCGATGAACTCTATCACCATGTTAGCCACAATAGTATGCGCGTTCCGCCAAGGAGTCAAACTCCGCTATACTCACGATAGTCCTCCTGCTCGCCTCAAGGTCAAGAATCTGTCTACCCGGCTCCTCATCTCGTGAGGCAAAAGTGATCCATGAAGGCCTCTCAGAACTCCTCCCAAATAGCCGGAAGAGCATCATCACCTCTTGAAAGCAACCACGACTCAAACCAGTTCAACGCGATATCGCGTAACCCAGAGGAGGCTAGCGTAATGCACTGTCTCAAGCCCTAAGAACTCGCGTGGTCCAGAGTCGCCGAATGAACTCCCGCGGATCCTCATCGACCTCGAACCATAAAACTCGGTGGATGACATCCTAGAAAATCCCTAATCCGCAAACCGCTTGGCCTGGGTTGCTCGCCTCGCTTGCCGCTCGACTACTATACTGGTCAATAATCGGACCGCCTCGTAGTTCTATACTCGCACCGGTGGAATCGAGGCTCGCACGGAACCTTCGAGCTACCGCCGCCGCCTCTCTAATATCGCCGCGTGGCTGAACTCGCCGACCGCTTACTACTCGTGCATATTCGTGCGACTCGTAACTCTCTCACGACCATCGCGCTCCTCGCCGCTTTGCCCTTCGGGCCTCGGTCGCTTCCGTGAGGCATAGCTGATTCACATACATAAGAATACGCCGAGACGGATCAACCTATTAATACAAATTTCATCGCACGATCTCGAGTGAGAAGAATGGAAACTAATCCTAAATGTCCCGCAGCCTCGATTATAGATGTGGTGCACAACACACCAATAATCAAGACTCTACTAGACACGGCCTCAGACACTTTCCGAGGACTAATCGCTCGATACCACTTTTGTCACGACCGACCGCCCGCGATCGTGCCCTACACAGGCACCTGCTCGTATACCTCGAGAATAGCAATGAACATACATGAAACTTATAAAATAAAGTAACGAAATTAAACCACGTGTTAGCCGATAAGGCTACCTTCCCGACACATATACATATACATAACAACAAAGATACATCCCTTTCCTTTTACAAACCGACCCACAATATGTAAGTATGCACTTCTAAGAATTACAATCACAAGTGACAGGCTCCCGCCATACCCCGAATGTACATAAGTCTACCACATCGTGGAAACCGTACTAAAAGATAAGCCTCCGGAGTGAAAGGAGCTTCTTTCCAAAATCAACAGAGATCCTAAGAGCAAGGATCACCAACCGTGTACCTATCACTGCGGCATTTAGCGCAGCTTCGGCGGGTCGATAACAAAATTTGAGCATGGAATGTAAATAAAATGCAATAACCAAATCATATATGCATAAAAGAATGTCCTTTTTACTCAAATCAATCATATATTAACCGCCTTTCCTCCTTTCAATAAGATTTAACAACATATTCTTACATACATACTTAAGAGTTTAATCCATTTTTCACATAACTTACATATCTTACATAACATAATCCGCCCATTTATGGACACGGTATCGATGAATCATGTGACATAACCTCGCCCGCCTTGCACTGTGGAATCATGTAGCATAATCCGCCCGCCTGGGGCTCGGTGTAAGATAGCGTAACCCTATGTGTAGGCTCGGTAATATGGCGTAATCCGCCATGGGTAGGCTCGGTGTATCTCATAACGTAATCCGCCTATTTGTAGGCTCGGTGTATTTCATAACGTAATCCGCCTATTTGTAGGCTCTGTATTTCATAACGTAATCCGCCTATTTGTAGGCTCCTGTATTTCATAACGTAATCCGCCTATTTGTAGGCTTGTAATATTTCCTTACATAACATTTTTAAACCATCTTTTCACTTCTTCTTAAGTCGTCATAACAACTTCCCATAAAGCTATTATAACAACCATTCATTTTAGAGAACTTATGTCACTTTTATTCTTACAACATTTAGGAAAACGGATCCAAAGATACTACGTACATACATACTTAAAAAGAATCAGACGCTTAAAACTTCATAATCCTTAAAAGACAATCAAAGTTCTTAGTCTTCAAATTTCATAACATACTTCCTTTAAAGCCCAATTACTTATACAAAAACATATAAAGTTCCATACCTTCCAAAACCAAGTAATTTATTCCCTTAAAATCATATAACTTCCACTTTTAAAATCAATCCTTTTCACATATAAATTCAAGTCATTTTCGAACATAAAATCCACTTACTTACTTTAAACAAATCAAGACACATAGCCTTTAAATCAAATCTCATAACTTCCTAACCGTTTACTAACGCCTCCCATAAGACCTAGTAAGGACTTAGGACAATTTAAACATACTCTTAACTTAGATTCAACAATGTAAATACTTCTTAACTTCTAAGAGTAGAAGGAATCTTGAAATACTATCACATGGAGATTTCATACGTAGGATCATGCCAAGGAAAGAAGAGGTTCACATACCTCGCGACGATTGTCGACAAGTAGTAAAATGCTCCAAAGCACTTCAACCTTGAGCTATTCCATTCTTCAAGTAGGATACGCTATACTTAGTTCTTCAACCTATCATGGTCACAATACGTCCATTAACCTCTTACTTCAAACATAGAATATTCTAAGTACTAAGCCGCCAAATTCTACAGAAAATCGGGCAGCACCTCCTTTGTTTTTACTTACTTTGCCACCTTTTTCAAGGCCGAAATACAATAACCAAACAGCCCCAATTGGCTCACAACAATAAAGAAGGCATTCCAATACAAATGAATAACTAAACAGCCCCAATTGGCTCACAATTTAGAAAGTAGTCCAATGCAAATGAATAACAAACTAAAAGTCCAAATTCGACCACCTAGAGTTCAACCATACCAATTCTTATCAAATTTCCATTTCAATCCAAATTGTTAATCATAACATGATATCAAGTCGCATTTGATTAAAACTACCACAATCTTCAAATCAATAACATGCGACGATTCTAATAACGACTAAATTGAAATCCAACTTAACATGGCTTACATTACATTCCGGATTTCCAAGGCTACAATCAATCCACAATCCTTATAAACTTCTACATATCAACTTCATGCTAGCAACACGTAAAGCTAACAACAACAATATAAATATATAATCTTGTAACACATTAAAGGACAAGATTATACCTCAACGAATCTTAATCCAATTCCAATCCGAAGTCGCTCCTAGTAGTTTAGAACCTCTCCAAGACACTTCAATCCGCTCGTTGAGACCCTTAGAACCATACCAACAACTTTCCTTCAACTTCCAATCCAAAACCTAGAAAGACAACTAGGTTTTCATTTTGCGACTAACCCGTAAACTATCTTTTTCCAAGATTTTCCTATTGAGATATGCTTACACTACCCTCAAGAACCTTGGTTTAAAGTGCAGAGTCAAAAGGACAAGAAACAAATTTTTTTCTTCCTTCCCTAGAGTGAACCCGAGAGCTCCCTTATAGAGTTCTTCAAATTTTTGTGAATAATGGCTAAGTGTTAAGTCCTCTCTTGCTACTAGTATTATAAATAGTGTATATGAGGGTCAAGATGCAAACAATTGGGTGGTTTGGATGATCTCTTATAAAATATCATAGCTTGGGACCTTTGACTTGGTCAAGATTGTCAAGCTTCACTACTTGCAAGACTTAGTCATCCAAGACTATGGTCAATGACCATATTGGCCATGCCTAAATCGTCCAAGGCATCATAAGGGGGGGTGACACGTGTCGCCCTCCCATTCACAATATTACGTTTTTCCGACAATTCCATAATTCCGATAATTTTTACAAGTCTCAAATCTTAACACTCATGAGCTCTACGTACTACCTTAAAACATGTCTTGTAATTACGGTGTAACACCGCTCCGGCGAGTAATCGTAGGAGATGATGAGCCGCAATGCACTCGTAGGATGAGCCCTACCACGCCACGCCCGGCCGACAGGCCTCGCAAATGACCTGCTGGCCACAAGTATAGAAAGCTCCTGAGTAGTACTACACTCCGAATGGAATCTACCACAACGGACACACCGAGCGGACCTCGATCGGTTAGCACTTGCTACCCCGAAGTCCAAGTCCTGGGCCCCGACCGCCCCGAATGCTCGCTGCACCGAAATGATGTAGGAGTGCTCGAGCCGGCCGTGGTGCAAACCTAGACGTCGCTGAGGCCGCCCTCCCGAGAACTACCAAATAATCCGGTTGTCTCGCCTTCTTCTCGATGCCGATATCCGCCGACCGACGGTCTCTACGCCTCGCATCCCAGTCGCATGAGCTCGCGTGCGGTAATATCCATGTCCGTCAAGAGACACACCGCACAAGACTCGCCATATAATCATCTAGCCCGTGACATAGCGATGCACTCATCCTCCATATCCGCTACCAATGCAGTGGACATATCGAGCCAAAGAATCGAACTCGACATTGTACTCCTAATCGCGTGCGCCTCTCTGTCTCAAAGAAGAAAATGCCGCCCGGCCCTCCTCATCCGCGAGGTAAGAAGTGAGTGAGAAAAGCCTCCGAGAACTCATCCCAAGTAGCCGGGACGCGTGCTCTCCCGGATAACTCCCACGATCAAACCAATCGATCGCGTATCACGCACCGACGCGAATCAAGATCACGACTCGGTCTCCGACGCCCGATCACTCTCATAATCCTCAGAGCCGACGGATGAACTCCTGCGGATCATCCTCCGGCCTCGACCAGTAAAACTCGTGGCTACAACTCAGAAGTCCGTAGCCTCAAACTATTCGCCTCGGGTGAACCACGGTACTACAGTGGGCTGAATCTGAATCCGTGATCCACTGCCTCATGTCGCCACGATCCCGCCAATAGCCGGGCCATCTCCTTGTACCATAACCTCCTCCGCCCAGCCGTGGATGGGAGGTGCGGCACTGTGGTCTCGCTGGGCCGGCGGCGTCATGGAACTCGCCGTCTGCATAGACGGGCTCGAGCCCTCGTAATCTCGGTGTCCTACTAGCAGCCTCTCCTGCGGTTGCCCTTCTCGGGCCCGGTTGCCTTACGTGAGGCATAATCAGCATGTAAAAGGAATACGTTAGGGTCCAACTTATAACACGCCTCTAAGGCACGATCTCAGAGTGAGAAGAATGGAAACCAATCCTAAATATCCTATAGCCTCCTTATTATTGGTGTGGTGCACAACACACCGATAATCAAGACTTACTAGATACGGCTCAGAAGCTTTCCGAGGATTAACTGCTCTGATACCACTTTTGTCACGACCCGTTCCGGGGCCCATGACTGGTGCCTTACCCGGGCACCCAAGTAGTCATACATCAGAGTAATCAGCGGAATATAAAAACAAGACATGAAACAGTTGTAAAATGAGACACAGTTTTATGTGAGAAAATGTCGCCTTTCGGCATATATATATAAACATAGTTTTGCAGTTACATCCAATGTTATACCTCGTATTTCCAGAGTATGTACGTGAGGACGTACGTACAAAAGTTTAGCCTTAGTTAGGCACTTTGGACGAAATGTTTGTGCACAACTCACTAAAAGAATCATTTTCCGACGAAACGTTTTACTAAACTTACGAAGGGAAAATTCCGGCTATGTCATTTATAATTTTTACGGATTTTTCCGAGAGACGAAACATTTTGGACCAACGAGAGGGCGACACTTGTCACCCTAGTTGGACTTGAGGCGTCCATTTGGACGAAATGGATGGCTTGTTTTGTCAAGGAGTTGGTAGGATATTTTTGTGTAGTAGATGGATAAGGACACTTGCCTAAATCCTCACCCTACACTTGCATAGCACTTGGCTTCATCTTGGCCATTGGTTGGCCTATAAATACCCCTCTAACTTGAAGGTTTTCTTCATCCACAAATCCATTCTCCAAGTCTTGAAAATCCTTCCCCCTCTCTTGTTGTGTTTTCGTCCAACACTCCCCCCCCCCTCTTGGAAGGCCTTGGCCGAAACACCTCTCCCCCCCTAGCCTAGTAGCTCTAGCCGAAACCCCCCCCCCCCCTTGGTAGAAAGTTGTCTTCCAAGTATAGTCACTATTCCAAAATACCCTAGCCCAAATCCCTTATAGTATTTTAGTAGAAGTTGTGTAGAACTTCTAAGGTTTCGAGCTATCGGGCGTGCAATTAGAGCTAAACCTCGCCAGATCGACGCTTATACTTGGATAATTTTGGGCTTATCGAGGTAAATACTCTTGTCCTTCTATTATAATTGGATATTACATATAAGAATAGTATAGACTTGAGTATAAGATACATGAAGGATATTAAAGAATAGAATTGAACTGTTATCACGAAGAAGGGTATAAATGAAGAATAATTGAAGCATTTACATAGACTGCTTTTCTGATGACTTGAGTAGCTTACCGTAGGGAAGTGCGCCCAATTTTCCGTAATAGAGAACCCTCTCGCTAGAATCGTTTACGAGTAGTCAGACGTTGATAGACGTGTTCGACTATTATAGGTTGATTCTCTGCGCGCAACATATTCGACTTGGCAGGTGGATTTCGCCGAGAAGGTATGTGATTCTTCCTATACTCTTGAGCATGATATTTTAAAATATATATATAGTACGGTAGACGTACGTGTGTTAACTAAATAATAATTACGGCAATGTCTTTTGACTTAAGCCTGAATAATAATTACGGCAATGTCTTTTGACTTAAGCCTGAATAATAAAGATCTTGAAGCATTTCAAAAGAATCTCGAATCATTTTTAATGTAAGAGAAATATTTGGTTTTTAAACAAAAGCTTAAGAGTTATACTAGCTTTATGGGAAGTTAGGTATAACAACTTAAGAAAGATAAAAGGGACTGTTTACTTATTTGTTTATAAAAACCTTGTATTGATTTCTGTAAGGTGTAGTAAGATTGTTTGATAAATAGACATATTATGATGTTACGTGTGTTAGTGTCTTGTGATGTTGTGAAAGGGGGTCATTATTGTTGTGGTTACGTTGCTAAACGGTAAGTCAGTTATCTTGTTATTATATCACCTACCCTTGACTTGTTATACCACGGGCTTGCACCCTTGATGCGGTCTATACGGCTGTCGATCTATGTGACTATGCGGAGCTGCGGGAGTTCCAGGATTGATCATTCCGGGTGTTTTATCCCGATGCGGGGATGCCCTATGCGGTCTGTGTGACTATGCGGTCTATGAGACTATGCGGACTGCGGGAGTCGGGGAGAATGCGGGGGTTAGCTACCCCGTCGAGAATACCTCATGCGGATGCATGTGTGACCTATGTGGTGCGGAAGTCCAGACTAGGCACGCATAATGATACTATGGGCGATTGGCCTTGCTTCGATCATTCGCGGCCTAGGAAAGACGATTACATTATATCTATTATTGTTCTTGTTTGTGATATGACACTATGTGCAATTGAACCGATTGTATTTGCAAATGGTTTTAAATACTTTGATTTCATTTAAGTACTTTACGCTTTCACATACTTGGTACTGTTATCTTGACCTCCTTGGGCCGCTCATGCCGCAGTAAGGCAGCAGTGCTAGATCCACATCCTTAGGATCTTTTGCTTTGGTGTCAGGAGCTCCATCTTCTCCGGAGGCTCGACTTTTGTGTATGATCTCCCTGTTGTTGTATATAGTTTTGTACATTCAGGGTATGGCGGGGCCCTGTCCCGCCATAGTTGTTTATCTTATTAGAGGTTTGTAGTCCTATTGTACAGTTGGGATGTAACTGCAAAACTATGTTTATATATATATGCCGAAAGGCGATATTTTCTCACATAAAACTGTGTCTCATTTTACAATTGTTTCATGTCTTGTTTTTATATTCCGATTACTACGATGTATGACTACTTGGGTGCGGGTAGGCACGATCCACGCCCGGGCAGTCGTGACAATGTGGTAATGGAGTTCTCCTGCAAGGAGTTCAACCAGCTCTTGGCTCGATCCCTAAGTGAGAAAGGAAACAGCCACAATCGAATGACATCATCAGTAACACCATTGTATTTAAATGTTGCACACAGTTCTAGGAAATTGGCTAGATGCATATAGGATTCTTCAGACGGTAACCCCCCAAACTGAACTGAACCTTGAACCATGTGCAAGATCGCTGGTTTGATTTCGAAATTATTGGCTTCTACAGCGGGTAGCCTGATGCAAGTCTGCACCCCTGTAATTGTCGGCAATACATAGTCCCTTAAGCTCATTTCTGCAGGATGCGGGACTTTCAAGCTGTTTTGTTGACCAGATTTGTTGACAAACACAATGTTTGAACTGTTAACAGAACAGTCAACAGAACTGGTTTCAACAAGAAAACCACAGCCAAGATCTGGGATCATATTTGTTGGAAAATATCTTTCGAGCACTAGTACAAATAATGTCTTAAGATTGTGATTACAATGGAGGATGTACGAGAATAGTAAATAACTATTACAAGTGATTCGAAAGGGTAAACAATAAGAGTTACACTAGCACCGAATTGTGACCAACAAGAGTTATGGCCGCAACACGTTTAGAGTTCTTGAATTCGTCTTGAATCTTCCGTCCTGAATCTTCGTTCCTATTGCAACAAGATCCTTGATCTTGATAACCTGAAACCAAGAAACACTAAATCCCTACTTGTTATAATTGTGCTGAGTTGAGTGTTAGCACTCTGTCTTTAAGACATTATTGCCCCGTATATATCTTTTTACGTTTATGGGAAACTGTCTCCGAAGATAAAACATCATCAAATAAATGAGCAAAGGAAACTCAAGTGTTTCTAAAGAATAACTTTTGAGTGTTTGACAGAATTCTTAAAGAGGAAGAAGTATTCAGAAATTTCTGATTTCAAGTGTTGAACAACTGAGCCAAATGCTTCAATTTATAGTAGTGTAAAAGGGACCTCTTCAAGAGCCCAAATAATGGTCATTTAAATGTCATGTAATGGCCATTCAATCCACCAAGTAATGCAACCAAGTAATGACTGATTTATGGAGGAAAAAATGACAATTGAATGTCTCACAACGTCTCCAAGATCAGCCCAACGGTTGGAATTCCGTCGCAGTTACTGCCTTGGAAGCACCGCGGTCGGCTTCGGAGGAGCAACAGTGCCTCGACTCCAGTAACTCGGAACCGAATTTGCGTCGCGACTTGCCTCGGAGGTGCCGCGGCGCTCTGCCTCCCGAGGTGGAGCCGCGACCCTTTTCTGACCCGTTCCAATCTTTACACTACGCACACTTCTTCCTACATTTACCAACGTGGAACACGCGTCATTTAACCAACGACCATCCATCATTTTATGTCTCAAACGTTTACTCGCGTATCAATATCTCTTTCACTAATGAAATTAACGATACTTGGCATTACGAGTGCACGTGTGTGAAAACGTTTACGACGTGCGAGACCTCAATTGTTCGAGTCATAAATAATGGGTTAAACTTAATTCTATATTAGTAAATTTCCAACAAATATGTCCCCTTCATCTTTCAACTTGTGAATAATTTATAAAAATAATCCTTGTGCCTTATATTTTTTCACTAATCGTTGTTTTGTGAAATTTATATATAGATAATTCATATTTCATTCAAATTTCAAAAGAGCACGTGTAGTGTGTCTGGATATCCTAGAAACGTTACTTGTGAGACAATTTAAAGAAATTGTTTTTCTCTTATTACTTAAACTCTTATCTTCGAAACTCAACATGTTACCCCGATAATGTTTAAGCATGCCCGGAGTAGGGGTATTACAAATTATCAAGCGCAATCATCCCATCTAAGACTAGCTTGTTTAAAGTTGCTAATCTAGAGCATCCTCGCTTTTTGTCATCTTGGGATCATTCAAATGCGATGATGGTTGTTCAGGTTTCTGCTTCTTCCCCTATAAGTCCAATCATATAGATTCAATTTATCATTTGTGAGAATTATACAAGGTGTACTCCCAGTTACTATAGGTTGTAAATGTTCTTTGTAAATTCTAGTGTAATCGCTATCCATCTGTAGGTATCGTGTATTGATTACTTGATTGGAAGCTTGAATATCCAACAAAACCCTGCAATCTTAGGAAATATTAGAAGTTTCGGAGTCGGTGATTTTGCTCAGAGATACTCAAACAATGATATACATATGCAAGAGAATTGAAGTTATCTTTGTCACATGAACTATTCATTTGCTGATGTACCCATGTCTAATGGGTATGACATGGATGTGGGTACTTTTGTGTAGATCCTTAGATACCCTAAAAACTTGTTAAGACTTGAACATACCCGCACCTGATACTTAACTTTACCCAAAGTCTATATTAGATAGGAAGTTACTTCTGCGTTTTCTTTTCTTTCAAATTACCAGAATTGAAACTTTAAAGACAGCTTAGCAACACTAAATAGAAATATCATCATCATACAAGTCTGTTTATCTGCTCATATATGAAGACGTGGCATGTGTAAAATTGGTAGGTTTGATTTGTTTAATGCAGCATTCCTAATTCCAGTTGCTATTGCTGTCAAATATGCTAGTTGACAAGACATGTGATTTTCCGGTTATTCCCTTTATCACTATTTTATGATGTAGATACCAACAACAAGAGCTAAATCCCCCAAGCTTGGCCGGAGAAAGAGCTCCCCCACTAAAGAGGTGAATAATACTGCCATGCACACAAGTAGGTTGAGCTTGAATGAAAATGCATCTCAAACTCTTGCCAAAGGACTTTCTCCTGACAATGTCAAGAAGCCCACACGGAAGTCTCTTCCGAAGCTGCCATCTCAAAAGATCAACTTATCAAGTAATACAAAAAAGCCTTCCTCCGTCAAAACTAGCATATGCAGGGAAACAAATGACGCTACAGCTAACAACATGAGTAAAGTTCCTTCTCAACCAAACAATGATCTTGAGAAAACACATGAAATTGGAACATACGTTCAAGAGCATGAAGCTATATTTGTTGTTGAAACAAGCCCAGACTAAGACTGATGTTGAAGCTCAATCCGAGGCTAATGTGGTGCAACAACCCATTCCAGTGGAGTAGTTAAATCAAGCACTGAAGTTGTAACACATTCATGAAGCACCTTTCAGTTCCCCTTTGCCTAAAACAGTGAAAAGGTACGAATAAGACTTGGTTCGTTTGACAGATGAAGGTATGGAAAAGATATTTTATCAAGCAAATGATGTTTTATCCTTAGCAATAAGGTCGGTTGTCTAGTGTTCTTTTTCTTTCAAGATTGCTGGTTTGGTCGTTTAAAGTGCAGGAGCTTCGCATTATAAGGTTGTCGTTTGCACCTTTTCTTTGGGCTAATTATGATTTAGATGTCTACCTGTCACTTGATGTTGGGTAACCGAAAGTTTTGGAGAATTGTCTTGAAGCAGCTCAAGTCTTGAATTAGTAGAAACTTTGGCACTCATTGGGCTTGTACTGGCTGTCGGTACTGTTCTGTTGAACATCCTAGTTTTTGTTTGTTAATCGATATGTATTTATAAAAATCCATACTCTCTATCGAGGTTCTCTTTCGCCATGCGCTTTGATTTTTCAGTTCAATTAAGTGATACATTTGCTTGAAAACCATATTCTATTAGGTGCAACTCTTGCAACTTGTAGTGAAATGATTATGACTCTTAATAGCATTCTGTTTGTTAATCAGTTGGCACACTATGGCTACTCATTTATAAAGTTCTGTGAAATTAGGAATTACAATCCTGTCCCCCTCAGGCCCTAAAAAGCAGTATCACATCTACAAATTCAAGTGGATGCCATGATAGTGTGTTATTTTAGGTACAATAAGTGTTTTAAAAAGGTGTTTTCGGAGCGCGCCCCGGTGCGAGGGGCACCAAAAACGCCCCGAGGCGATGGTGGGAGGCGAAAGTCTCAAAAGGCTTACGCCTAGCAATTTGGGGCGTACGCCTCGGCGTGTGAGGTGAGTTTTTTTTCTTCGTGTTGGGGCGTAAGCCCATAAAACGTTTTCAAATGAAAAATGTAATTTGTTAAATAAGTCCTTAATTTAATGTCTAAATTCTCAAAAGTCAACTTGTAATTACTAAATGTTTTAAAATGGAAATGAACCATTAAATATAAAGTCAACAACAACAACAATATACCCAGTATATTCTCAAATGTGAGTCTGAAAAGGGTAGAGTGTACGCAGATTTTACTTCTTCCTTGAGAGATAGAGAAATTTTTTTCGATAGACCCTCAGCTCAAGAAAAGACATTTTAAATAAGGTCAGACAAGCATTTTAAAAAAGTCATTGCAAAATATAAAGGGAAGTATAGCAAAGCATTATGTAGAAAGGAAACAGTAACTACAACTAATACGATAATCGAAGTACAAGAGACAATAAATAGTAGCAAAAATCAAAAGGCAATAAGTTACAGGATAATCCTACGCCTACTAGTATGGAAAATCCGTGAGACAATACTCTACTACCTACTAACTTTTTTACCTGTCCTCCACATCCTCCTATCTAAGGTCATGTCCTCGGTAAGCTGCAACTGCGTCATGTCCTGTCTAATCACTTCTCCTCAACCTCTCACACCTCCGCACTGGGCCTCTGTGCATCTCCTCTGCACATGCCTGAACCATCTCAGCCTCGCTTCCCGCATCGTGTCTTCCACTGAGGCTACTCCTACCTTATCCCGAATAACTTCATTTTTAATCATATCCTTCCTATTATGCTCACACATCTATCGCAACATCCTCATTTCTGCAACCTTCATCTTCTGGTCGTGAGATTTCTTGACTGCCAACATTCTCGCCCCATACAACATAGTTGGTCTAACCCCTACTTTGTAGAACTTACCTTTAAGTTTTGGTGACACCTTCTTATCGCACAACACTCCAGAAGCGGGCCTTCATTTCATCCACCCTTCCTCAATACGGTGTGTGACATCATCATCAATCTCCTCGACTTTTATACACCTATGGATATACTAAAATTTAAATATCCATGGGTATTACGCCTCGTTCCTCGAGGCATACGCTGCAACCACGACTCATTTCATCGGTCGTCGGCAATCCTTACAAGGCGAATGTAAATGTAGCAAATTGACAGGGCTATTAAACATAAACATAAATCCTAGAGTCGAATCCCAATCATCGTCTAAGGATAGATGTTAAATGTAAAATAACCATATCAACTCACCAAATATTTCAGTAAGTATTTTTACTTCGTGATTAAACAAGTGGTATATACTCATAAATATATACACTAAATACAAAAAATCAGATCATATTCTAGATACACTTCTATAATTTAATTAGATATGAAATTTAATGTTCATACTTTTCAAGATAAAATCAAGGAGAAAATCAATATTTATACTTGATTTCATTTATAAAATAGGAATTTTATTTTCCATAAATATTTAGGGAGAGTGAGTAATATAGACATGTTCTATGCATCACATATAGATTTTTCATATTTTTATATTTGAAAAATACCACAAAAATTAATAATTTCAGAACGGTATTAATTACGGAACAATATTTTCCAGTGTCTAAAAAATTATGTAAAAATAGTAAATTTAATTTTGAGCAGTACCAAAAAAGAATCATCGAGATCGGAGTTCGGGGTGAACAACACTCTCCATAAACGTATTTTAGCGAAAGTGGCCTTCGCAGAAAATCACTGCTTTCGGCTTCATATTCAACCTCTTGCGGGTCGCACACGAGCCGCTTTATAGGGTTTCAGGCCTTCTTGTGACGCACCTTATTTTCTTCTAGTTTTGGCTATTTTTGAAGTTTTGTCCTAAACATGTTTTAGGATTGATTTCAAGCACCAATTGCTTAATAACAAGCCAAAAAAATCGTGAAAATAGTGGTTTTTTGTTCAGTTGGGTTTGTAAGGATTCCTAACAATTACTATTTTTGTTAGATTTTGTAGGAGCTATGTTCAGGAGCAGATCAGTGTATATCGAGGAAGAGGAGAAATCTGTGAAGCATAGGAGATGGGAGCAAAACGCTCTTCTGTGTTCTCTTTATTTTTGCTCAAAAAAGAATATTACAACTATTGCTAACTATTTATAATAACTAATCTTGCAAATATGAACATTGCAGAAATAGCCACTACTAACCACTAACCACATATAACCACTAACTAACCATATGTCACGACCCGAATCCGGGCCCGTGACTGGTGCCTTACCCCGGGCACCCTAGTGACACAACATCAGAGTAATCAGCGGAACATAAAGACAATACATGAAACCAATGTAATATGACAGTGAAATAAGAAGACAAAGCAACTAAAAACGGTTACCTTCAAGATATATATAAATAGCAATTTGAGCGAGCATAACCTCTTACAAATGAACAGCTTTAATCCTTTTACAAACCCCGCCCACAACAAAGATTTCTGCACTTCTACGAAAGATATGACAACAACGACGACAGGGCTCGCCATACCCCGAACGTAGCACCTACCACAACAGGGGACTATACCAAGGAAAGCCTCCGGAGAAACGGAGCTTTTCCCAAACGCTGAAGTGTGACCCTAAGAGCGAGGATCAACGACTGGTGTACCTTTTAGCTGCGGCATGAACGCAGCCCCGGGAGGTCAAGACAACAGTACCGAGCACGCGAAATCAAAATATCAGTAAATGAAATCATAGTAGTCTATATAAAGCAGAGACATGATGATAACCAAACTACGCTCACAATAAATAAACAAATATGTCAAGTCGTGACTCACGCCTCAAAGTCATCCTCATGCCCGTGGAGCTCCTTCCTCACCGCCAGCCTAGGTACAAATCATGTGATACGTATAATGTGTCTCGCCCATCTCATGGACCCAATATAGAAACGTGGAATACATTCCGCTGAACCTGGTAGTCAAGTGAAATACATTCTGATGAACCGGAGTCGAGTGAAATACATTCGGATGAACCTAGTCAAGTGAAATACATTCCGGATGAACCTAGAGTCGAGTGAAATACATTCCGGATGAACCGTAGTCAAGTGAAATACATTCTGATGAACCGTAGTCGAGTGAAATACATTCTGGATGAACCTAGTCAAGTGAAATACATTCCTGATGAACCTAGTCAAGTGAAATACATTCCGGATGAACCCAGAGTCGAGTAGAACACAATACTTGCACAACAAGGCTATCACACGTAACATGGTCAAGTTTCATAACGACAAGCATAGGCCAGTTATACACATCTCCAGGTACTGTCATTTTATGTCAAAGTCCGGATTTTAACCTAAAGTACTACGACGTTAAATTCCTTTTAAGATCCATTTCTTTTACAAAGGTCACCCGATACCCGTAGTATAAAATTAGAGTGATTAACATTGTTAAGTAAACCAAAATGCTTTCCTTTGTAAAATCAAGTAACAACCTTATTTTCCAAACGTTCAAGTTTGCCTAATTTCAAATGCTCAAGTTTCTCATTTTAGAAAAGGTTTCGTAGTTCATAGTTTTAAATCCTTTAAAACATAATTCTCCTTTAAACGTTTTGAGAAACCTATGTCTTATAAGTGAGTAGGTTATTCTTGTTTATAATCAATCTTATTAAGCAGCCATGATCTAGGAAATGTCATTTTGTCTCATCTTAGCTTCTATGCAGATGGAAGTTTCTACTGGTTTTAATAATACTAAATCTGTCCAAAACATTTCCTTTTATTAACGCTGCAGTGGTTTGTCGATACACATTCTGATTTCCGAAATCAGTAAAACATTCTTAAGCCGTTATTACCTAACTTCCCATAAAGCTAGTATAACTCTTAAGTTTTCAAAAACCAAGTATTACTTCTTCTTTCGAAATGATTCAAAAATCTTTTGAAATACTTCAAGTTCTTTATTAACACATAACAAGCCGCTTATAGTTCAAATCGCTTACCTTTTAAAACCACAAGTATTTTCTTACCAACATAAAGATGTTATAACTAACTTCCCATAAAGCCGTTATAACACTTTATGTTTTAAACCAATCAAATACATTTAGCACGTATGACGTCTACCGTACTACATAGTTCACACATATCATGCTAGAAGAGATAGGAAGAGGTTCACATACCGCGACGCAGTATCGACTAATAGCAAAACGCCCAAGTACCTTCAACCGTCGGCTACTCCTTAAGCCGTAGATCGCGCCATACGTAGTACTTCAACCTATAAGGCCACAAGGCGCTTATTAACATTTAGGTCTCTTCAGAGAACATTCTACGTAAAATTCGCAAGACCTCCCCGCAACAACAGCGTAAATCTCCTCCTCTATCGGGCCGGCTACCAAGCCAACCAGTGGGTTATACGCCTAATCCGACGCACAATTCTACCTCACGTAAAAGCTACACAAGTCTCATCAGAATACACCCCTATGTAATTACAACAAGATTTTCTTTCGAAAAGGTTTCTTATTATTCAGCTTAAGTCAAAAGACATTGCGATAACTACGTTGAGTTCTATATATAGTATACTTCAACTATATACTCTATCAACATGTAATTTCCAATTACAATAGAGGACAAGATATTTACCTCGATAAGCCCATAATTATCCGAGTTTAAATGTCGATCCCGAGCAAGGTTTAGCTCCTACTCCGCAAGGCCCGACCCGCTCCAAACAACCCTTAGAAGTTCTAACCAACTTCTACATACTACTCCAACTAACTGGAGATTTTCCTTGGGTTTTGGTTTTGTGACAGAAGGAAGTATAATAGTATTTCGGGCTTTTCAGATAAGTATAACCTTAGAATACAACAAGGTATACACTAAGGTAATTTGGGTATAATAATAATACTTTGAGAGTATTTCTACCAAGATGAGGGTATTATACGAAAACAACTAGGCTGGGTGTATACCCTTTCGCCTACTCCCACAGTGGGGTACTCTGCTGGGGGGAGGACTCTGGCTAAAAGCCTCCAAGGGGAGGGGACGAGAACTATAGAGGAGGAAGAGATTTCAAGACTAAGCACAATTTTGGATGAAGAAATTCATCAAAGGAGAGGGTATTTATAGTCAAGCCACGGCTAACCAACGCCAAGATCAAGCCAAGTGTGGTGCAAGTGTAGGCCAAGATCATGCCAAGTGCACCTTATCCATCTACCACAAAAATATCCTACCTACTACTTGACAAAAATGTCAAGCACCGTCCAACTTCACCGCCCAACGTGCTCCAATGAGAGGGTGACAAGTGTCGCCCTCTCGTTGGGCCAAAATGTTTCGTCTCTCGGAAAAATCCGCAAAAATTAGAAATGACATAGCCGGAATTTTCCCTACGAAAGCCGTGGAAAACGCTTCGTCAAAAACGACCTAACCGGGTCAGTGCACAAATAAAAATCGCCAAGCCTTACTTTAAAGCCCAAACTTTCTACGCACGCCTACGCATACCCGAAATACGGTATAACATTCTCCCCTCCTTAGAAACATTCGTCCCGAATGTTCCTTCTAAGTCTCAAAAACAACCATGCGCCAGTATAGTCTTCACTACTATACTTACGAAACAATCCTGCCACACCTGGCCACAGAAACATCCACGCAAATACTTCCATCCAAGTCCACGAGGAAACACCTCCAATATCACCACAAAAAACCTCCCTTACTTTTGTCACTTTGTCGCGAGGTTCTAGTGTCACTCCGGCGACCCAACAAATGGTACCGGACTACATGCGATCCCTGAGGATGTCGTACACTTCTTGTACACTCGAACTCTTACCACATTTCTGATACTGCTTCAGTTTTCAAAACTCGGGGTTACTATCTCTAACGTGGTCATCATTAATCGAACACTGACGGATCTCCGATACTTTCCCGAACATATCAATACGAAAGACCGGACGTACTGCCTCCTAAGTCGGACGGCAAAAGCTAACATATAGGCAACCCGGCCTATTCTTCACATGAACTCCAAAGGGCCCAAAGTAACTCGGGCTAAGTTCCCTCTGTATTCCAAAACTCGTCACACCCAACCCGGGGTGGTACTTTCAAGAAGACCGACCGTCAACCTGAACTCTAAGTGTCGTCGCCGATTATCCGCACGATTTCTCTGAGTTGCCAGAACCTCTTCTAGACAAGCTTTACCCTATCCACAGTCTGCTGGAACAAGCCTGAACCCACTATCTGAATCTTATCAACATCGAACCAATCGACCGGCGACTTACACATCCGCCCCTACAAGGCTTCATAAGGCGACATCCGAACACTGAAATGGTAGCTTAAACACTCCTTCAACAGGAGACAACAATCCCCACAACTACCCCTGAAATCCACACACTGGCCCGAGGGCGAATGCGATTCTGAGACTCACCTGAGTTCTTAACCCTGCCTGGTAAAACTTTTAGAAAACGAAAATAGCCACAACCTGGGCTTCACTGTCTGTCATAAGGTGAAGGTAGGAACCTCGTGCAGCCTTACAACCTTTCTGATAAAATCAACACTGCCGAGTAAACGGTCTTTGCTAGAAGACAAGACGGCTGACCTCCTCGGCCCGACTACTGGTCGAATGCATCTACGAGTTCGTACGCTGGTTAACTAAACTTGGGCCTAACACCCCCGTGACCCTACCACAAGGCGGGACCACCACAGACTGACCCCACCACCATACATGCCGCGGGTTGACCCGCAACGTGGCCTCAACCCGACCCGGCAACGCGCAAAACGCTAGCTCCCCGAAGGAAAACTCTCACTAACCACGTTACGAAAACCTAGCGGTCTTCTTAGCTCAACTACCCTCTTCATTCCACACTACTCAGGGACTTATCCCATAAACATAGCTCACGTGCACTATGCACTCCTATAAGGGTCAAACATGAACACTACACCTTTACTCGAGATGGCCTTACCTCTAAGGTCTCCACGTATAAAACTCTAAGGCTCACACCTTCTCTATCCCCCAAAATCTTACTCGGTTAACCCACCAAGATTTCTAATCACACCTTACACACTGCGATCAGAACATAGCACTTATGATATACCCATCTTATCATACATACTGATCTCAGAGGTTAAGGATATATCTATATCTATCGCTTCACTCCCTTAGTCGTCTAATCAACCGCCCGTAGGCATAGCTAGGGAAGATGACGAACTACCCACCGATCGTGAAGGCTAAGTCCTCCTACTAGACACTCTCGACTCGACTTCGACGGCCGTAGTACAACAAGTACCAACTAAAGACGACATTCCCGGATGACGTGCATCACACCGTGAACCGGAAATTTCCGAGCTCGACCAACTCCTGCGATACCCCGAACGCCCCGAACCCCGCGAGGACCTTTCTCAGACCGGTGGATGCGCATAATCTAATCTGGCGAAGGCGACTCGCCGAAAGTTACCAAAGGACCTTGCCGCTCGCCCTCTTCTCATTGCCTCGTTAACCCGCCGATCTCTACGTTTCTCGCCGCGTATAAGCCCGCATACGTGCCATGCTCAAGCCTAATCAAGAACTTACTTGCAGACAACCTTCTCGTTGATATTCATCAAGACTCGCGCAGACATCGTATACTCTCCGGTAGTCAAATACAGTGGTCGCCTCCTTGAAATCTATATTCTCTGCTCTCGCCGTGGAACCGAAGGTTCAAACATCATGGCCGCAGAGGAATCGCCGCCGTGCTAATCTCTCTGGGCTAGCGACGCCGCAAAACTCCCAAATGAAGCACCACCTCAGGTGATGATTGGGCCTGTGCTCACATAACCCTCTCAGACTTTACTCGCAGCCTCCTGGCCTTGCCCTCTGGGCCGGTTGCCACGCGGAGGCATAACGGTAAGGGAAAGAAATACGTTAGAGGTCCAACTTACAACACTTTCTAAGGCACGATCTCAGAGTGAGAAGAATAGAAACCAATCCTAAATATCCTATAGCCTCACGATTATTGGTGCACAACACACCGATAATCAAGACTTCATCGATACGGTTCAGACACTTTCCGAGGATTAATCGCTCGATACCACTTTGTCACGACCCAACCGGCCCGTGGATCGTGCCTTACCGGGCACCCTAGTGACACAACATCAGAGTAATCAGCGAAACATAAAGACAATACATGAAACCAATGTAATATGACAGTGAAATAAGAAGACATGCTAACCAAAAACGGTTACCTTCAGTCTATATATAAATAGCAATTTGAACAAGCATAACCTCTTACAAATGAACAGCTTTAATCCTTTTTACAAATCCCGCCACAACAAGATTACTGCACTTACGAAAGATATGATAACAACGACGGACAGGCCCCGTCATACCCCTGAATGTAAGCACCTACCACAACAGGGGACTATACCAAGGCAAGCCTCCGGAGAAACGGAGCTTTTCCCAAACGCTGAAGTGTGACCCTAAGAGCGAGGATCAACGACTGGTGTACCTTTTACCTGCGGCATGAACGCAGCCCCCCGAAGGAGGTCGATAACAAAAATTTGAGTATGCGAAATGAAAATATCAGAAATGAAATCATAGTAGTCTATATAAAGCAGGAGACATGTATGATAACCAAACTACAGTTCACAATAAATAAACAGTCATGTCAAGTCAGGGACTCACACCCTCAAAGTCATCCCTCATGCCCGTGGAGCTCCTTCCTCACTGCCGGCAGTCTAGGTACAAATCATGTGATACGTATAACAGGTCTCGGCCCATCTCATGGACCCAATATAGAAACGTGTGGAATACATTCCGTTGAACGGTAGTCAAGTGAAATACATTCGGATGAACCGTAGTCGAGTGAAATACATTCCGGATGAACCTAGTCAAGTGAAATACATTCCGGATGAACCCAGAGTCGAGTGAAATACATTCGGATGAACCGTAGTCAAGTGAAATACATTCCGGATGAACCGTAGTCGAGTGAAATACATTCGGATGAACCGTAGTCAAGTGAAATACATTCGGATGAACCGTAGTCAAGTGAAATACATTCGGATGAACCTAGAGTCGAGTAGAACACAATACTTGCACAACAAGGCTATCACACGTAACATGGTCAAGTTTCATAACGACAAGCATAGCAAGTTATACACAACTCAAGGTACTTTCATTTTATGTCAAAGTCCGGATTTTAACCCTAAAGTACTACGTACGTTAAATTCCTTTTAAGATCCATTTCTTTTACAAAGGTCACCCGATACCCGTAGTATAAAATTAGAGTGACTAACATTGTTAAGTAAACCAAAATGCTTTCCTTTGTAAAATCAAGTAACAACCTTATTTTCCAAACGTTCAAGTTTGCCTAATTTCAAATGCTCAAGTTTCTCATTTTAGAAAAGGTTTCGTAGTTCATAGTTTTAAATCCTTTAAAACATAATTCTCCTTTAAACGTTTTGAGAAACCTATGTCTTATAAGTGAGTAGGTTATTCTTGTTTATAATCAATCTTATTAAGCAGCCATGATCTAGGAAATGTCATTTTGTCTCATCTTAGCTTCTATGCAGATGGAAGTTTCTACTGGTTTTAATAATACTAAATCTATCCAAAACATTTCCTTTTATTAACGCTGCAGTGGTTTGTCGATACACATTCTGATTTCCGAAATCAGTAAAACATTCTTAAGCCGTTATTACCTAACTTCCCATAAAGCTAGTATAACTCTTAAGTTTTCAAAAACCAAGTATTACTTCTTCTTTCGAAATGATTCAAAAATCTTTTGAAATACTTCAAGTTCTTTATTAACACATAACAAGCCAGTTATAGTTCAAATCAGTTACCTTTTAAAAACCACAAGTATTTTCTTACCAACATAAAGATGTTATAACTAACTTCCCATAAAGCCGTTATAACACTTTATGTTTTAAACCAATCAAATACATTTAGCACATGTACGTCTACCGTACTACATAGTTCACACATATCATGCTAGAAGAGATAGGAAGAGGTTCACATACCTCGCGACGAGTATCGACTAATAGCAAAACGCTCCAAGTACCTTCAACCGTCGGCTACTCCTTAAGCCAAGTAGATCGCGCCATACGTAGTACTTCAACCTATAAGGCCACAAGGCACTTATTAACATTTAGGTCTCTTCGTAGAACATTCTACAGAAAATTCGGCAAAGAACTCCCCGCAACAACAGAAATCTCCTCTCTCTATCGGGCCGCTACCAAGCCAACCAGTGGGGTTATACGCCTAATCCGACGTGCACAATTCTACCTCACGTAAAAGCTACACAAGCTCATCTGAATACACCCTATGTAATTACTGATCAAGATTTTCTTTCGAAAAGGTTTCTTATTATTCAGGCTTAAGTCAAAAGACATTGCCGATAACTACGTTCAGTTCTATATATAGTATACTTCAACTATATACTCTATCAACATGTAATTTCCAATTACAATAGAGGGACAAGATATTTACCTCGATAAGCCCATAATTATTCGAGTTTAAATGTCGATCCTGAGCAAGGTTTAGCTCCTACTCCGTGCGCTCCGACCCGCTCCAAACAACCCTTAGAAGTTCTAACCAACTTCTACATACTACTCCAACTAACTATGGAGATTTTCCTTAGGGTTTTGGTTTTGTGACAGAAGGGAAGTATAATAGTATTTCTGGGCTTTTCGTATAAGTATAACCTTAGAATACAACAAGGTATACGGCTAAGGTAATTTGGGTATAATGTAATACTTTTGAGTATTTCTACAGAGGAGGGTATTATACGAAAACAACTAGGCTAGGGGGTGTATACCTCGGCCTACCCACTAGGGGTACTCTCGACGAGGGGAGGGACTCGGCTAAAAGCCTCCAGGGAGGGGACGAGAACTATAGAGGAGGAAGAGATTTCAAGACTAAGCACAATTTTTGGATGAAGAAATTCATCAAAGGAGAGGGGTATTTATAGGTCAAGCCATGGCTAACCAATGGCCAAGATCAAGCCAAGTGTGGTGCAAGTGTAGGGCCAAGATCATGCCAAGTGCACCTTATCCATCTACCACAAAAATATCCTACCTACTACTTGACAAAAATGTCAAGCAATTCGTCCAACTTCACCGCCCAACGTGCTCCAATGAGAGGGTGACAAGTGTCGCCCTCTCGTTGGTCCAAAATGTTTCGTCTCTCGGAAAAATCCGCAAAAATTAGAAATGACATAGCCGGAATTTTCCCTACGAAAGCTGTGAAAACGTTTCGTCGAAAAACGACCCTAACCGGGGGTTGTGCACAAATAAAAATCGGCCAAGCCTTACTTTAAAGCCCAAACTTTCTACGTACGCCCTTACGTACATACTCTGGAAATACGGGGTATAACACCATATATATATACAATGTATATATGTGGTATATCACAACACCCCCTCAAGCTAGGCACTGAAAATATCGGTTTCAGTCCTAGCTTGAAAGCAATACTAGACAGCAGCCACATCAGTGTTCCATCTACTGTTCGTATCCCAGTAGCCACACCAGTGTTCTATCTACAGTTTGCATCCCAGCAGCCACACGAAACCTCGTGGCGAGTTCATGCTCGATTGCGTTAATTTCAGTGATCTTTGCTTCACGAAAGTCTTTACGAAATCCCGAATCGCAAAGCAAATCTGCATACCCGAGTTTCTCTGCTCTGAAATGATCAATATTGGAAATAGGCAGACAGTTCAATGTCTTAGTAATGAACTCAATCTCATCCCCTTTCAACATATTTAATCACCGTAATCTTTTCCTTTGACAAATAATGCAGAGAAAATTCAGTCACAGCATCCCTCAGAATACTCTTCTGAATCAACAAAACATTACAGCCCGTACCTTTAATCTTCTTAATCATACCCAAAATGTAGTTCCTCTCTTCTTTTAAAAAAAACTTATCCATTTGAGTATAATCAGAAACCACAATACTCTGCTCAATATCAGTCTTGGGAGGTGAAATCTAAAATTGAATCACACCAATCTTCGCTTTATCAACGCGTGTTAAACCACTCGAAGCATGACTCACTTTCTTATCAAACATTAAACCTCTGTATCCCAGAAAGAAAGAATCCATATTCTGCATCGTCATTCACCTTATCAGTTCCTCACTAAATAAGCATACTAGATAGTCCACATCAGCTAGTCTTGATGAATAATGCTCAAATAGAGCAAACTCATCTTTGGTTGCCAAAATCTCCTTGGTTTGTAAGAGAGGGAACATATTCTGCAGATGTGCTAGATATCTATCTGCCCTGTTAAATCTTCCCAGAAGCCAAACAGACTGGAGTATCATTGGAAAATCCCATACCCCTGAGCATCATCCCAACCTATCCTTATACTTTTGTTCTGCAAATCCGAGCAACATTTTTAAACAAGTGGAGCATCATCCCCTTTCAACATCTTTAATCACTGTAATCTTTTCCTTTGACAAATAATGCAGAGACAATTCAGTCACAGCATCCCTCAGAATACTCTTCTGAATCAACAAAACATTACAGCCTGTAGCTTTAATCTTCTTAATCATACCCAAAATGTAGTTCCTCTCTTCTTTTAAAAAAAACCTATCCATTTGAGTATAATCATAAACCACAATGTTACACCCCGTAATTCCAGGACATGTATTAGAGAATGGACGCGAGAACACAAGACTTGAAAGATTGGTACGAAAGGAAGAATTGTTTTTCCGAAGGAAAATCTTCCGAACGTCGGAAAGGAAAAATGTTCGTTGATGAGAATTAGATTCTCAAAATGCATTATTTGTGGAGTATGGAACTTATTATCATTATGGAAATTTATTTTTACGGATTTGGTCACGTGGGGCCCACCCGAGGAAATTTTACGTTTTGTGGGGCCACGAGGGTTACGAAATTTTATGGACGAATGGGAGGGCGACACGTGTCACCCCCACATAGGCTTGCACGAAATGGGCCAAGGGTGTAATGGTCATTGACCAAGGTAGGTGATCAAGTCTTCAAGCTTGAGATATTTGACTTAGTCAACTTGCCCTGTCACGACCCGACCTCGGGCCCGCGACCGGTGCCTTACCCCGGGCACCCTAGTGATACAACATCATAGAAAATCAGCGGAAAAAAATAAAACTAAAACATGAGACCAGACATAAAGTATGAAACAGGCTAACCCAAAACGGTCACCTTCCTGAATATATACATATATATATCAAAACTGAACAGTTAAATCCTTTTACAAACCCTGCCCACAACAGTACTACAGACCTCTAAGAATGTAACCATAACTATGACGGGACAGGGCCCCGCCATACCACTGAATGTACAAGTATCTACACTGACAGGGGACTATACCAAAGATAAGCCTCCGGAGAAACGGAGCTTCCCAACGCAATTGTGATCCTATGGCGAGGATCCACACCGATGTACCTCTACTGCGGCATGACGCGGCCTCAAGGAGGTCGACAACAGTACCAAGTATGTGAAATCGAAAATCAGTAAATGAAATCATAGTAGTCTATATAAAGCAGAGACATATATGATAACCAAACTACGATATAATATGTAAGCGATACGCGTCAGTCGGGGACTCGCCAAAGTCATCACTCGAATATAACTATGGGTCTCACGCCACAACATCAATCATGCGTGGAATACCTTCCTCACCGCGATCTATGATATAATAACACCAAGAAGTACACGTGAACACGGTCCCACTGTGTCATAAAACCGTCTGGGGCAAGTAAGGCTAACTACCGATACCAAAGCGCATCATCAATCGCCGGGCAAGTCACGAAAGCCAACTACGGATACCAAAGCCGCACCAATAAATCTACATAACCATACCACGAAGCGACCGGGCAAAAGCCAACTACCGGATACCACTGCGCCACGTAGTGGCGGGGCAAGTACGAAGACTAACTACCGATACTGCCGGAATCACGAGACTTCACAAAACTGAACGGGCAAGTACGAAGGCAAACTACGGATACTGCCGAATCAGCACGACTTCGGGCAAGTACGAGCCAACTACCGGATACCAAGCGAATCGGTAAAACCTCGTGGAGAGCTAGTCCATGGAATAATAATCGCGTGCACTGGAATGCTCCACAACGCTAGATGCGTCCAAGTAAGATCATAACAAATCAGCCGGCCCTCCATCGAGAGACGCGGTGGTATAGAAATACAATACTAGCACGACAAGGCTATCACACGCAAACATAGGCAAGTTACACACAACTCAAGGTACTTTCATTTTATGCCAAAGTCCAAGTTTTAACCCCAAAGTACTACGTACGTTAAATTCTTTTTAAAAGATCCATTTCTTTTACAAAGGTCACCCGATGCCCGTATTATAAAAAAATAGAGTGACTAACATTTTAAGTAAACCAAAACAACTTCCATACTTTCCTTTTTAAACCAAATTAAGACAAAACAATATCTTTCTTTTAAACCAAAAACTCTTCAATTCCTCAAGTCTCTTTTCTTTTAGAAATCAAGTTCCTTACTTTGGAAATTTAAGAAAATTTAATGCTTGTTTATAATGATTCTTATTAAAGCAGCCATGATCTAGGAAATGTAATACAATTTTGTCTTATCTTAGCTTCTATGCAGATGGAGGTTTCTACTGTTTTAATAGTAATTAATTAGTCAATACGTTTTCATTTAATAACGCTGCAGTGGTTTATTCGATACTTATTCTCATTTCCGAAATAAATATAATATTATTCCTTTTAAAACCCAAGTACCCATTTCTCATAAAAGCGGTTTCACAACTGTTTAACACAACCCAAGTCCTTATTATTTCACATCAAGTCTTTTATCTTTTAAAAACCACAAACCATTTCTTTGCCCACATAAAGTTGTTATAACCAACTTCCCATAAAGCCGTTATAACACTTTATGTTTTAAACCAACCAAATTCATGTAACACATGTACGTCTACCGTACTACATAGTTCACAACATATCATGCTAGAAAAGATAGGAAGAGGTTCACATACCTCGCGACGATTATCGACAATTAGCAAATAGCTCCAAAGTACTGGAACCCTGCTAGCCTTTTCCACCCTTCCAGTAGAATACGCTATTCGTAGTATTCAACCTATAAAGGCCACAAAACGTCTATCAACCTCTCGATCTTTTCGTAGAATATTTCCAAGTACAAGGTTCCTTATTCTACGGAAAATTCGGCAGCACCTCCCCCCCCCACAACCACATAAATCTCCTCCTCTAACGAGACCTGCTACCAAACCAACAATCCCAGGGGGGGTTACACGTCTAACCGGACGTGTACAATTCTACTCCACAATAATACTACAAGTCTACTGTAAATACAGTCCAATGCAAATACATTTCAATTCTATCAATCTTCTATCCTCATATAATATACTCAAGTATAACTACTACAACATGTAATATCCAATTACAATAGGGGGACATAGATCATTACCTCGATAAGCCCAAAATTATCCAAGATATAAGTCGATCCTGAGCAACGTTTAGCTCCAAATCCTTATGCTCCAACCCGCTCCAAGCAACCCTTAGAAGTTTCTAAACAACTTCTCTTAACACTTCAACCAAGCTTATGAAGATTTTCTAGGGTTTCATTTTGCGACTATTGTAATAAAATAGTATTTCCGGGTTCCTAGTATTGAAAAAAACTTTGGAATACAACTAGAGATACTAGGCTAAGGTATTTGGGATTTATACAACAATACTTAAGGTATTTCTCTACACAAGTGGGAGGGGGACGAGAACAATTTTAAAGGGAGAGAGTATTTTGCCTTGGAAGACTTAAGTGTGGATGATATGAAGTCTTCAACTAAGGGGGTATATATAGAAGAATCAAGGGTCAAGATCTATGCAAGTGTGTGGTCAAGATTGAGCCATGTGTGTGTGGGTCCCACTTATCCATATACTACACAAAATATCTTCAAGACTTTGACCAAATGTTTATGGCATTTTCCATGCCAAAAACGTGTGAAACATGTCCATCAAATCGTCCACCAAGTGTCACCTAGGGGTGACACATGTCGCCCTCCTATTGGTCCAAAATATTTCATTTTCCGAAAATATCCGTAATGCCAAAAAAATCCGAAAATAAAGTGGGCCCCACAAAACCGTAAATTCTCCCGTGGGCCCCACGTGACCAATTCCGGAAAGAAACAAATTCCATAATTCTCAAATATTCCAAAAAGTCCGAATACCGAATCCGGGAATCCAATTCCCATTACGAACCTTTTTCCTTCACAAAAGCCGGAAACTTTTCCGTCGAAAAATCACACCTTTCTTTCTTTCCAACATTTATGTCGTATTCTCGTACGTACGTCCTCACATACATACCCTGGAACTACGGGGTATAACATGCCCACTTGTGTAGATATTAATTACTCTTCATCCTAGCCACATATATGTTGTAATCTAAGCCCTTCATTGTTTTATATATACTACACTAGTGCAAGACTTAGTCTTCAACACTTAGAAAAAATTAGAGAACCTTGTTCTTCCTTAAGTTGCTCTCGGGTTCATCACTATTCCCACACAAAAAAATTGTAATTTTGATTCATTATTCACAAGACTTTAACCCAAGGTTCCTAGGTGTAGTGTAAGGATATCTCAATAGAAAGATCTCGGAAAAACGACGTTCTCACGTTAGTCGCAAGGCGAAAACTTAAGTCATTTTCATAGTTTTGGATTGGAAATGGAAGAGAAGTTGGTAGTGAACTTCTAAAGGCTTCAAATAGCGTATTGGAGCGTAAAGGAAAGGAGCTAAGAATTGCTAAGGAGCGACTTTGAATCTTGGAATTTTTTTAAGGGCTTATAAAGGTAACAATCTTGTCGTTTTAGTAATTAAAGATTACTTATTATTGTAGTTATGTATATTAGCAAGCATGAGGTATATATTATGAAATTTGATAAGTGTATTGGCTATTGGAACCCTAATCCGAAACTAGCATGATTACCCTTTGAGATTACAATTCAATTTGGTAATTAATTTAGTCGTCGCATGTTATATAAAGAAGGAATTGTAGTTGTTAAAGTTTTTTTTGACTATATAACATGTTAGACCTAAGAACTTGGATTGAAAAAGAATTGGAAAGGACTTTGTGTTGTTGTATATGTTAACCGAGAATGACTTTGAATATTGAACTACTTGGTAGTAATTGTGGGGCAGAATTTTACACGTTTTGTAAGGCGTGTAATCCCCTTTGATTCGTTGGTGTGTTGAGCCTTAAATGTGGCATGTTGGTTATTGATTATCGGGCCTTGAAAAAGGTGGATAAGTACGTAGAAACAAAGGAGGTGCTGCCCGATTTTCCGTAGAATAATAGACCGTATACTTAGTATCATTCTACGTTAGAACTAGAAGTTGATAGTCGTGTTGTGGCCATTATAGGTTGATAATTCTATGTGCGGCGTATTCGACTTAGCTTGTGGATTAAGCCGAAAAGGTATGTGAACTATCTCCTCTTCTTCTAGCATGATTCCTTATGATAAAGAAATTAAGTCCTACTCCTTAAATGATCCATTCCTTGATTGTACTTGGATTGCCTAATATAGAAGTTGTTCTATATACTTCCTTGATGTACTTTGGATGTTTAAATTGGAAGTTGTTATAATCCATTACCTTGGTGAAGTTTGGATTTTCAAAAGTGAAAGTATTTTACTTGAAGTACATAGAGTCTTGAAAAGGAAGTGGTTTCCAAATATTTTGGCTAATGCCTTAGTTCCAAAACCTAAAGGTTGATATAATGACTTTAGGGGAGTCAAAGGAGTGATTTACATAATTGATTTAAAAGAGGAGAAATGACATGATTTAAAAAGAAGTAACTTGTTTTAAAAGGTGTGAGTTACTTGAGATTTAAAAGTAGAAGAAACTTGATTTCTAAAGATTAAGAGACTTTAAGTATTTTGAAAGTTATGTAACTTGATTTGAAAGTATGTGATACTTGGTTTTAAAAGTATAATTCTCTTGGTTATAAAAAGAATGAATTTGTCTAAAACCATAAAGGGTTATAACGGCTTTATGGAAAGTTGGTTATAACGGCTTTATGGAAGGTTAAGAGAGTTGTCTATTTTGATGGATAGGTATGAGTTTCCTAGGTTGTGTAATTAGAAGTTGCTTAGTTTCAAAGCCTTGAAATGAATTTCTAAAGGTGTAGTAACTTATTTTGAAAAATAGACATGCCTTGATACTACGGGTGTTAGTATCTTGGGATTTTATATAAAAAGGAGTCTTTTGAAAAGAATGGATGTACGTAGTACTTTGGCTTGTTTATATGAGAATTATTCTATTTGTGCCTTGATAGTACTTTGGCTTGTTTAAATGAGAATTATTCTATTTGTGCCTTGATAGTACTTTGGCTTGCTTAAATAAGAATTACTCTTGGTTTGTGAAAAGGCATGGTAATTGTCTTGGTTTATGTAAAAAGGAAATGCATGGTATTGTCTTGGTTTATGTAAAAAGGAAAGACATGGTAATTGTCTTGGTTTGTGTAAAGGCATGGTATTGTCTTGGTTTATGTAAAAAGGAAAGGGCATGGTGTTGTCTTGGTTTGCTAAAATGATGGTTATTCATTTTATAAATAAAGGTCAAGAATGGTTTGCTTGCATATGGGGTTGCTCATATAGACATTCGTGCAAGTGTCGTATTTCCACATCTTCGCGTCCCTCCATAAAGGGCCGGCAACTTGTTTCAAGGATATCATGTAGTAGCTCCCCATGGTGGTGAGTGGTACACACTCACGGTGGGTCGGTATTTGACTCGAGCGGGTTAAATTCCCGGGATATATATAAGCCATGGATTAGCTATACATGATGCGAGTATCGTGTACCGATGACTCATTACGGGTCCACATGACCTATGCGGGTGAAATAGTCCCTTGCGGGTGAAGTCTCATGATAGGTTGCATTATAACACAGAGGGTGGTTGACCCTGGCACTGGCACAGCTTTCATGTTTTGAAACGGTAGTGATTTCATTAATGAAAGGGTGCAGTGTGTTTATGACTTAAAGTGGAACAGTAAATCTCATTGTTAAAGGCATAACTTAAAAAGGTAAAAATGATTGCATTACTCTCACGATTGCAAGGTTCAGTGTGCTTATTGATGTTATATTATATCATGGACTGCCGGCAGTGAGGAAGGATTCCACGGGCATGATTGATATTATGGGCGTGAGACCCATGGTTATATTTGAGTAATGAGTTTGAGGGCATGCGTCCCTGATTTGACATGACTGCTTATGTATTGTGTACTGTAGTTTGACTATCATACATGTCTCATGTTTTGTATATACTATTATGATTTCATTACTGTATTTTCAGTTTCACATACTTGGTACATTCTTCATCTCGACCTCGCCCGGAGGCTGCGTTAAATGCCGCGAGTTTAGGTACGCAATTTGGTGATCTACAGGTGTAGGACCCTTCTCTGAGTTTTTGGATAGCTCCATCTGTTCAAGAGTTCATCATTTTGGTATAGATCCTTCAGTACAGGCTTTTGTACAATTATGGGTACGGCGGGGCCTTTTCCCATCATATTTCAGTAAAACTCTTAGAGGTCTGTATCATATGTGGGATTGGACTCATGTACAGTGTAGTACTTTTTGATTATGTATATTATATGGAAGCCTCGTCGGCTTTGCCTTTGCACGTTCGTTGGTTGTAAAAAAAAGGGTGTTATTTAGTTCATGATTTACTTGTGTCGATTAGGCGAGAAGGTGCCGGTAGGCACGATCACGCCCGAGGTTGAGCGTGACAGTGGTATCGAGCGATCGATCCTCGGAATGTCTACAGACCGTGTCTAGTAGAGTCTTGATTATCGGTGTGTTGCGCGCCACACCCATAAACAGGAGGCTACATGATATTTAGGAGTTGGTTTCTATTCTTCTCACTCTGAGATCGTGCCATAGAGCTGTGTTATTAAGATAATTCTTCTCTGACGTATTATTGTGTTACAGCTATGCCTCGAGGAGAACCTTGATCGCCGAAGGGCAAAACGATGTGAGCTACCAGTCAGACTCAGAGAGTTGATAGGGCTCATTCCCAGGGTATACCGGATGTTGTGCTGCATTCGGCGAGTTCTTCTGCGCCAGGTTTTGAGGCCCCAGCACCAGAGCCTCCAGTTTCTCAGTTAGGGGAAGACTATAGGGTCATAAGGGAAACAGTTATGTTATTGTTACACCCCGTAATTCAAGGACATGTTTAAGAGAATGTAAGTAAGGAACACAAGACTTGAAAAAGGTACGAAAGGAAGAATTGCTTTTCCGATGAAAAATCTTCCGAACGTCGGAAAGGAGAAATGTTCGTTGGTGAGAATTAGATTCTCAAAATGCATTAATTGAAGAGTATGGAACTTATTATCATTATGAAAATTTATTTTTACGGATTTGGTCACGTGGGGCCCACCCGAGGAATTTTACGTTTTGTGGGGCCCACGAGGGTTACGGAATTTTATGGATGAATGGGAGGGCGACACGTGGCACCCCCCCCCCCCCAAATGTTCTTGGACGAAATATTGTAAGGGTAGTATGGTCATTGACCATGATAGAAGACTAAGTCTTGCTAGCTTGATAATATTGACCAAGTCAACTTGTCCACTTGGCTATTTAATTTATGTTCTTTATCCTAGCCACACATTTGTTTTAATCTTGACCCTCAATGTTGCTATATAGTATTACTAGTAGTGAGACAAGTTTTCTACACTTAGCTAAATTTCAAGAAATTGGATGAACACACATAGGGGCTCTCGGCTTTGAGCTTTTAGAGACAAGAAAATTTTGCAATTGTTGTCCATTATTCACAAGACTTAAACCCAAGGTCCCTAAGGGTATTGTAAGGATATCTCAATAGAAAGATCCCGGAAAAGTGGCTTTTTCGTATTAGTCGCAAGGCGGAAACTTAAGGAGTTCTTCAACTTTGAAGTTGGAACTTGAAGATGAGTTCTTCATAGGCTTCTAAGGAGTGCTTGGAGCGGATTGGAACATAAGGAAAGGAGCTAAGAATTGCTAAGGTTCGACTTTGAATCTTGGAAAGATTAAGGGCTTGTAAAGGTATAATTCTTGCCGTTTTAGTAATTAAGATTACTTATTGTTGTAGCTATGGATATTAGCAAGCATGAGGTATTTAGTATGAAGTTTGATAAGTGTATTGATTGTTGGAACCCTAATCTGAAAACTAGTATGTTAGCCCTTAAGATTTTAATTCAAGTTGGTTACTAGTTAAGTTGTCATATGTTATATAAAGAAGGAAATTGTAGTTGTTGAAGTTGTTTTTGACTATATAACATGTTGACCCAAGAACTTGGATGGAAAAGAATTGGAAGACTTGTTGTTGTAGCACCTTTTAGCCGAGAATGTCATGAAAATTATTGGATTGTTTTGTATTGTTGTGGGGCGGAATTTTACACGTATTGTAAGGCGTGTAATCCCCTTTGTATTTTCTGAATTGATTTGAGCCTTAAATGTGGCGTTTGGTTATTGAATTCGGCCTTAAAAAAGGTGGCAAAGTATGTAGAAACAAAGGAAGTGCTGCCCGATTTTCCGTAGAATTTAGTGACCTTGTACTTAGAATATTCTACGTTCGGAGCTAGAGGTTAATAGACATTTTATGACCATTATAGGTCGAAGTAATACGAGTAGCGTATTCTACTTGAAGGATGGAATAGCTATCAAGGTTGAAGTACTTTGGAGCATTTTGCTACTTGTCGATAATCGTCGCGAGGTATGTGAACCTCTTCCTTCTTTAGACATGATTCTATGTATGGAATATACATGTGGTATTATTTCATGATTCCTTCTACTCTTAGAAGTTAAGAAGTATGTATGTTGATTTACTCTACGTAAGGGTTATGTCTAAGTTATCCTAAGTTCTTACCAAGTCTTATGGGGGATGTTGGTAAGAGTCGTTAGGAGGTATTTGGAGCCAAGTTGACTTGGCTAATTTACGGCACGAATGAGAATAAGTATCGAACAAGCCATTGCAGCGTTAATAAAGGAAAATGTAATGACGATAAATTATATTAAAACAAGTAGAATTCTCCATCTGCATAGAAGCTAAGATAAGACAAAAATTGTATTACATTTTCTAGATCATGTCTGCTTTAATAAGATCGTTATAAACAAGTATAATCTACTCACACACATAAGGCATATGTACTTCACTTAAAGAATTTACGTTATGAAGTTTTAAGACTATGAACCTTTGACTCCTAAAAGGTTGAGAGACATTATTTTCAAGTAATGAAACTTGATTCTTAAAGGAAGAAATGACATGATTTAAGGGAAGTTATTTGTTTTAAAAGGTGTGAGTTACTTGAGATTTAAAAGTTAAGAAACTTGATTTCTAAAGTTAAGAGACTTGAAGTATTTTGGAAGTTAAGAAAATTGATTTGAAAGTATATGATACTTGATTTTAAAAGTATAAGTCTCTTGGTTGAAAAAGGAATGAAATTGTCTAAAACCATAAAGGGTTATAACAGCTTTATGGGAAGTTGGTTAGAACGGTTTTATGAAAGGTTAAGAGAATGGTTTCCTCTAATAATGTAAGTAAGGGAGTAACTTGAAATAAGGAAGGGTATTTTGATTTAAAGGTATCACTTGCTTACAGTTTTAAAATAAGGGTCACTTGATTTAGAAGCCAAGAAACGTATTTCTAAAAGTGTAGTGACTTATGTGAAATGTAAACAAGTCTTGATACTACGGGTGTTAGTATCTTGGGGTTTTGTATGAAAATGAACCTTTTGAAAAGAATGGAAGTACGTAGTACTTTGGGTTAAATTCCCGAATTTTTATGTGTGAAACGAAAGTGCCATGAGTTTATAAAAATGGAAGTCTAAAGGTTTAATGAACTTGCCTATGTTTGCTTGTGATAGCTTTGAGTGCAAGTATTATATGTTTACGTTGTCGTGACTCTCAGTTGGAGGGCATTTGTCTTGTTGTAAGTTTACTTGGGCGCACAAGCGGTGATGTGGGATTCCACGGGTATGCTTCCATTATGATTGATCCTTGGACATGCTTATACGATGTGGGATTCCGGGGCATGTGACCAGGAGGCGGGTTAGATTCCCGAATTTGTTTTATTACCCATGGCCATGCTTATACGATGAGGGATTCCGGGGCATGCGACCATGCTATGTACGATTATTACTCCATGGGCTAGCTCCCCATGAAGAAATGTACCACGATGAGGATTCGGGCATGTTATATTATTACTCCATGGGCTAGCTCCCGTGAAGACCTTCACCTACGATGAGGATGCCGAGGCACGTTATGGCCATGCTTATACGATGAGGATTAGGGCATGCGGCCACGTTATATATATATATATATATTTGTATATGTACGCAAGCGGTGAGGTAGGATGCCACGCGCGTCACATGGTTATATGTTACACCTCCGGTGTCGGCAGTGATGTGGGATTCCACGGGCAGGAGATATATATATGTATTGTGTATGTGTACGCCAACAGTGAGGTAGGATGCCACGGGCGCGTCACATGGTTATATGTTACACTTATGACTGTCGGCAGTGATGGGGGATTCCACGGGCACGCTTTGATATTTGTGTGATTTGATCGCGTCCCAGTTAGGCGGGTAGTATATCGCGCCTCCATAAAGGGCCGGATTATGTTATGAAAGATAAGTAAGTTATATGGTAATGAACTTAATGATTTCTCCTAAGTATGTACGTAAGATTTGGCTATAACTCTTAATGGAATGGAAAAGATAATGATGTGCAATTAAGTTCATGAGTGGTAATGACACGGCAGGATCTGGTATGTACTTTTTATACTTGCCCATGTCATTCTTTTGTACAGTTATGATTTGTTTACTGTACTTTATTTCCGCTCCATATTCGATACATTATGCGACCCTCTTGAATTTGCGTTAAATGTCCGTAGGTTTAGGTACGATTGTGGATCCGCGAGCTTAGGATCTGATTCACATTTTGAGATGACTCCAATGTTCGGAGTTGTCATGGCTATGTATATTCGAAGTGCAGCGGAGCCTTGTCCGTCATAGTATTTGTTCAAATCTTAGAGTGCGTATTCATCGCAGAACATGCTTGGCTAGAGTTGTTTTTTTTTACATTGTTAAACAGTGTAGACCCTTTCGGGTAATTTTTATGATTATGGCAGCCTTATCGGCTTGGCCTTAGTTAAAAAAAAAAGTGTGTTATTTAACTTCCGCAGTTTATTATGTTGTATGATTTGAAGAGTGCCCAGGTAGGGCACTAGTCGCGGCCCGGGGTCGGGTCGTGACAAAAGTGGTATCAGAGCAGTTAGTCCTCGGAAAGTGTCTACAGACTGTGTCTAGTAGAGTCTTGATTATCGGTGTGTTGTGCACCACATCTATAATCAGGAGGCTGCAGGACATTTAGGATTGGTTTCCATTCTTCTCACTCTGAGATCGTGCGATAGAGCTGTGTTGTTAGGGTCGTCTCTCCCTAAGAGTTATGTTGATTGCAGCTACGAGAAAGGCAGCAGTGACCCAGGAAGGACTATGTGGATTGCGTATCCAGGTTGGTAATGATTGTAGTATAGAAATTGCGAGCCTAAGAATATTGATAACTGCCGAGACCTTAGATATATAAGGCTCTCTCGGGCCATAAGATTTTAAGTCAGACCAAGGATAAGAGTTAAGTGCGACGGCGGGTCGGGGTGAGGACACATTACGGGTCGCCCAGCCTTTGAAATAGAGTGGGATCGGTTGGTAGTAGTTACGCTACGTGGCGAGTCCGCGGTGCAAGGCCCAAGTCTAGTTAATTGTTTTACGGGTTCGTGGACACGTTCCACCGGAACCAGGTTGTGAGAGCCAGAAATGGCCTTATGTTGTTTAAAAGAGTGTTTGGGGTGGTAGCTGAGCGGGAATATGAGGTTTTCCCGGTGATGGTACAGTCGTCAGACCCTAGTAGACCTAGTAGAGATGATTACGGTAGACTTTGAGGTCATTATGAGTATGGGCTAGTTGGCTTCGTGAGTGCCAAGGTTGACATCTTAGTATAAGTATTGGTATGTGGCCATGGGTGGCATATATTGTATGAAGGGTGTAGTAAAAGGAGACTATGTCGCTATCTAATTAGATTGGACTCCGAAAGAACATTCGGGGACGAATGTTTCTAAGGGGGGAAGAATGTTACACCCCGTAATTCAAGGACATGTTTAAGAGAATGTAAGTAAGGAACACAAGACTTGAAAAAGGTACGAAAGGAAGAATTGTTTTTCCGACGAAAAATCTTTCGAACGTCGGAAAGGAGAAATGTTCGTTGGTGAGAATTAGATTCTCAAAATGCATTAATTGAAGAGTATGGAACTTATTATCATTATGAAAATTTATTTGAAAGTATATGATACTTGATTTTAAAAGTATAAGTCTCTTGGTTGAAAAAGGAATGAAATTGTCTAAAACCATAAAGGGTTATAACGGCTTTATGGGAAGTTGGTTATAACGGTTTTATGAAAGGTTAAGAGAATGGTTTCCTCTAATAATGTAAGTAAGGGAGTAACTTGAAATAAGGAATGGTATTTTGATTTAAAGGTATCACTTGCTTAAAGTTTTAAAATAAGGGTCACTTGATTTAGAAGCCGAGAAACGTATTTCTAAAAGTGTAGTGACTTATGTGAAATGTAAACAAGTCTTGATACTACGGGTGTTAGTATCTTGGGGTTTTGTATGAAAAGGAACCTTTTGAAAAGAATGGAAGTACGTAGTACTTTGGGTTAAATTCCCGGATTTTTATGTGTGAAACGAAAGTGCCATGAGTTTATAAAAATGGAAGTCTAAAGGTTTAATGAACTTGCCTATGTTTGCTTGTGATAGCTTTGAGTGCAAGTATTATATGTTTACGTTGTCGTGACTCTCAGTTGGAGGGTCGGCTGTCTTGTTGTAAGTTTACTTGGACATACCGACAGTGATGTGGATTCCACGGGTATGCTTCCATTATGATTGATCCTTGGACATGCTTATACGATGTGGGATTCCGGGGCATGTGACCAGGAGGCGGGGTAGATTCCCGGATTTGTTTTATTACCCATGGCCATGCTTATACGATGAGGGATTAGGGGCATGCGACCGTGCTATGTACGATTATTACTCCATGGGCTAGCTCCCATGAAGACATGTACCAGCGATGAGGATTAGGGGCATGTTATATTATTACTCCGTGGGCTAGCTCCCGTGAAGACTGCGCCTACGATGAGGATGCCGAGGGCACGTTATGGCCATGCTTATAAGATGAGGATTTGGGGCATGCGGCGTTATATATATATATATATATATATATATATATATATATATATATTGTATATATGTATGCAAGACGGTGAGGTAGGATGCCACAGGCGCGTCACATGGTTATATGTTATACCTACTACGGTATCAGTGATGTAGGATTCCAGGCGGGAGATATATATATGTATTGTGTATGTATGCGGCGGTGAGGCGAGATGCCACAGGCGCGTCACATGGTTATATGTTACACTTATGATCGGCGGTGATGGGGATTCCACGGCACGCTTTGATATTTGTGTGATTTGATCGCGTCCCAGTTAGGTCGGGTAGTATATCGTCCTCCATAAAGGGCGGATTATGTTATGAAAGATAAGTAAGTTATATGGTAATGAACTTAATGATTTCTCCTAAGTATACGTAAGATTTGGCTATAACTCTTAATGGAATGAAAAAGATAATGATGTGCAATTAAGTTCATGAGTGGTAATGACACGGCGGGGATCGGTATGTACTTTTATACTTGCCCTGTCATTATTTTGTCTGATTATGATTTGTTTCTTGTACTTTATTTCCGCTCCATATTAAATTTTTGTTATCGACCCTCTTGAAGTGCGTTAATGTCCGCGAGTTTAGGTACGATTGTGGATCCGCGAGCTTAGGATCTGATTCAACATTTTGAGATGGCTCGATGTTCGGAGTTGTCATGGCTATGTATATTCGAAGTACAATGGGGCCTTGTCCGTCATAGTATTTGTTCAAATCTTAGAAGTGCATATTCATCGTAAATTTGGGTGGCTAGAGTTGTTTTTTTTACATTGTTAAACAGTGTAGACCCTTTCGGGTAATTTTTATGATTATGGCAGCCTTATCGGCTTGGCCTTAGTTAAAAAAAATAGTGTGTTATTTATCTTTCGCAGTTTATTATGTTGTATGATTAGAAGGGTGCCCAGGTAGGGCACTAGTCGCGGCCCGGGGTCGGGTCGTGACTGTTATTGACCAAGATAGCGGTGCTATAGTTTCATCAGCAGGAGGTTATTCGGCCGCAGGTGTACAGAGGGTAGAGGGCTAACGCGGAGATCAGCGTAAGAGGGCTAGACCGGTTGGTTATCCCGGTGAGTTTTTGGACGAGCAACCTCAGCAGCGAGTGAGATATTTGTCCCAACCTACCCAGGACATACCCCCGCAGCTCACATGTGGGAGATTTGACCCCACAAGGTATTTAGGAGTCGGTCCAAACTCCAGGGTTCGAAGTTCTCAGAGGAGCAGAGGATTTTCTCAGTGTTTCCGATGTCGTAAGCGTCATATGGGGAAATGTCGTTATGGCATAGGTGTTTGTTTTTATTGTGGTCGTCCGGGCCATAAGCAGTGGGAATGTCCTGTTAGAAAGAGCACTGGTAAGGTGACTCAACCTATGAGGCCGGTGGTTGGTTCCCTTTCCTCCACAGCTGTGCGCCCCCCAGGGCAGAGTGTTCAGATGTCAGCCAGCCGTGGTAGAGGTCAGGGTGGATTTTATAGTTCTGGCGGTCCTTCGAACCGTATAGATGACGTGACTACTAGGCAGGATCAAGAGGCAACATCGCATGGGGTTACAGGTATATTTCGATTCTTTTGAATCATACGTGCATTGATAGATTCAGATTTCGCCCTAGCGTATATGTTTTCCCTTTGTTGCTAGTAGTTGTAAATCGATAGCACCACCAGAAGTAGAGATACTCTGATTAGTAAAGTGAAAAGTAAAGAATGTTGACAAGAATGATAAAGTGAACTGAGACTATAGTTGTGTAGGGTTCACAAGTTGTAATTACCCCATAACAGTGTGAAGACCGATAGGGAAGGATGTACAGTAGAAATACTTCGGCATATGTGACGAACCTCTAGTGAATAGGGGGATAGGGTGAGAAGTATCTTGAGATAAGAGAGAAATTTATTTCAGGCTAAGAATGAGAAGTTAAGTGTGACGATGGGTCGAGTTATGGACTCATTTCGGGTCAGCCGGTAGTATGGAATGGGGTGATGTCAGTTGGAAATGATCCCGCTATGTGATAGAGTCACGAGGATGCAAGGCCTAAGTCCAGTTAATCGTGTACGAGTTCGTGGACGCGTTCCACCGGAACCAGGTCGTGAGGGCCGAGAAGGGCCTTAACGGGAATGCAAGTAGCATAATGGACAAGTTGGATAGTAACTCCAAGGATTGGAGAACAGAAGCAATATTTGAAATTTTGTACGTATACTAAATAAGTTTGGAAGTACGAAAAAGTATGACAAGTAAGAAAAGGAAGGAACAAGGGTTAAAAGAACTATAGTGGTTATAGTTATAAGTAATGAATGTGCGTAGAGAAATCCTTTTTAGGCCATGAGTGGAGGTTAATTGTGATGACACACACGCTTAGGTTCAGTAACACTGTCCATATGTGCTCGTGATTGAGATGCTACTAGTATTAGAGTTTACACCGGTTGGTAAACTAAGCTAGGCAGGTTATAAGGTTAATGTCCCAAACTAGTTTGGTGACTAAGTGAGACAGAGAAGGGGAGTACCACGGGGGAACACATCAGTTAGCTGAGTGGGAGTCCGACTAAAGGATTCAGATAGTGTTAGTCCCATGACTTAGAATACGGCAGGGCCATCCCTTTATGCGGGAAAAAAGAAAGGAACCTCTAAAGATCACGTTTATGATAAGACTGTAACCTTCGAGTTTTGTGAGAAGAGACCACGGATGGAAGGTACATTGTTATGTTTACGTATGTTACATGGTGGCCATGTGTGGCATCGTTGGTCTTGTGGAGTATTGATTGATAGGCATAGTATAGAGACTATGCCGGAGTTTGTCTAGCTTGAAAACCGACTAAGAACATTCGGGGACGAATGTTTCTAAGGGGGGAAGAATGTTACACCCCGTAATTACAGGACATGTATTAGAGAATGGACGCGAGAACACAAGATTTGAAAGATTAGTACGAAAGGAAGAATTGTTTTTCCGAAGGAAAATCTTCCGAACGTCGGAAAGGAAAAATGTTCGTTGATGAGAATTAGATTCTCAAAATGCATTATTTGAGGAGTATGGAACTTATTATCATTATGGAAATTTATTTTTACGGATTTGGTCACGTGGGGCCCACCCGAGGAAATTTTATGTTTTGTGGGGCCCACGAGGGTTATGTAATTTTATGGACGAATGGGATGACGACACGTGTCACCCCCACATAGGCTTGCACGAAATGGGCCAAGGGTGTAATGGTCATTGACCAAGGTAGATGATCAAGTCTTCAAGCTTGAGATATTTGACTTAGTCAACTTGCCCACTTGTGTAGATATTAATTACTTTCATCATAGCCACACATAATGTTTTAATCTAAGCCCTCCATTGTGTTATATATACTACACTAGTGCAAGACTTAGTCTTCAATACTTAGAAAAAATTAGAGAACCTTGTTCTTCCTTAAGTTGCTCTCGGGTTCATCACTATTCCCACACAAAAAATTTGTAATTTTGGTTCATTATTCACAAGACTTTAACCCAGGGTTCCTAGGTGTAGTGTAAGGATATCTCAATAGAAATATCTCAGAAAAACGACGTTCTCACGTTAGTCGTAGGGCGAAAACCTAAGTCGTTTTCATAGTTTTGGATTGGAAATGGAAGAGAAGTTGGTTGTGAACTTCTAAAGGCTTCAAATAGCGGATTGGAGTGTAAAGGAAAGGAGCTAAGAATTGCTAAGGAGCGACTTTGAATCTTGGAATTTTTTAAGGGCTTATAAAGGTAACAATCTTGTCGTTTTAGTAATTAAAGATTACTTATTGTTGTAGTTATGGATATTAGCAAGCATGAGGTATATATTATGAAGTTTGATAAGTGTATTGGCTATTGGAACCCTAATCCAAAACTAGCATGATTAGCCTTTGAGATTACAATTCAATTTGATTATTAGTTTAGTTGTCGCATGTTATATAAAGAAGGAATTGTAGTTGTTAAAGTTGTTTTTGACTATATAACATGTTAGACCTAAGAACTTGGATTAAAAAAAATTGGAAAGGACTTTGTGTTGTTGTATATGTTAGCCGAGAATGACTTTGAATATTGAACTACTTGGTAGTAATTGTGGGGCAGAATTTTACACGTTTTGTAAGGCGTGTAATCCCCTTTGATTCGTTGGTGTGTTGAGCCTTAAATGTGGCATGTTGGTTATTGATTATCGGGCCTTGAAAAAGGTGGAAAAGTACGTAGAAACAAAGGAGGTGCTGCCCGATTTTCCGTAGAATAATAGACCGTATACTTAGTATCATTCTACGTTAGAACTAGAAGTTGATAGTCGTGTTGTGGCCATTATAGGTTGACAATTCTATGTGCGGCGTATTCGACTTAGCTTGTGGATTAAGCCGAAAAGGTATGTGAACTATCTCCTCTTCTTCTAGCATGATTCCTTATGATAAAGAAATTAAGTCCTACTCCTTAAATGATCCATTCCTTGATTGTACTTGGATTGCCTAATATAGAAGTTGTTCTATATACTTCCTTGATGTACTTTGGATGTTTAAATTGGAAGTTGTTATAATCCATTACCTTGGTGAAGTTTGGATTTTCAAAAGTGAAAGTATTTTACTTGAAGTACATAGAGTCTTGAAAAGGAAGTGGTTTCCAAATATTTTGGCTAATGCCTTAGTTCCAAAACCTAAAGGTTGATATAATGACTTTAGGGGAGTCAAAGGAGTGATTTACTTAATTGATTTAAAAGAGGGGAAATGACATGATTTAAAAAGAAGTAACTTGTTTTAAAAGGTGTGAGTTACTTGAGATTTAAAAGTAGAAGAAACATGATTTCTAAAGATTAAGAGACTTGAAGTATTTTGAAAGTTATGTAACTTGATTTGAAAATATATGATACTTGGTTTTAAAAGTATAAGTCTTTTGGTTATAAAAAGAATGAATTTGTCTAAAACCATAAAGGGTTATAACGGCTTTATGGGAAGTTGGTTATAACGGTTTTATGGAAGGTTAAGAGAGTTGTCTATTTTGATGGATAGGTATGAGTTGCCTAGGTTGTGTAATTAGAAGTTGCTTAGTTTCAAAGCCTTGAAATGAATTTCTAAAGGTGTAGTAACTTATTTTGAAAAATAGACATGCCTTGATACTACGGGTGTTAGTATCTTGGGGTTTTATATAAAAATGAGTCTTTTGAAAAGAATGGACGTACGTAGTACTTTGGCTTGTTTAAATGAGAATTATTCTATTTGTGCCTTGACAGTACTTTGGCTTGTTTAAATGAGAATTATTCTATTTGTTCCTTGATAGTACTTTGGCTTGCTTAAATAAGAATTACTCTTGGTTTGTGAAAAGGCCTGGTAATTGTCTTGGTTTATGTAAAAAGGAAAGGCATGGTATTGTCTTAGTTTATGTAAAAAGGAAATACATGGTAATTGTCTTGGTTTGTGTAAAGGCATGGTATTGTCTTGGTTTATGTAAAAAGGAAATACATGGTAATTGTCTTGGTTTGTGTAAAGGCATGGTATTGTCTTGGTTTATGTAAAAAGGAAAAGGAATGGTGTTGTCTTGGTTTGCTAAAATGATGGTTATTCATTTTATAAATAAAGGTCAATAATGGTTTGCTTGCATATGGGTTGCTCATATAGACATTCGTGCAAGTGTCTTATTTCCACATCTCCGCGTCCCTCCATAAAGGGTCGGCAACTTGTTTCAAGGATATCATGGAGTAGCTTCCCATGGTGGTGAGTGGTACACACTCACAGCGGGCCGGTATTTGACTCGGGCGGGTTAAATTCCCGAGATATATATAAGCCATGGATTAGCTATCCGTGATGCGATTATCGTGTACCGATGACTCATTGCGGGTCCACATGACCTATGCGGGTGAAATAGTCCCTTGCGGGTGAAATAGTCCTATAATAGGTTGCATTATAACACAGAGGGTGGTTGACCCTGGCACTGGCACGACCTTCATGTTTTGAAACGGTAGTGATTTCATTAATGAAAGGGTGCAGTGTGTTTATGACTTAAAGTGGAACATTAAATCTCATAGTTAAAGGCATAACTTAAAAAGGTAAAAATGATTGCATTACTCTCATGATTGCAAGGTTCAGTGTTCTTATTGATGTTATATTATATCATGGACTGCCGGCAGTGAGGAAGGATTCCACGGGCATGATTGATATTATGGGCGTGAGACCCATGGTTATATTTGAGTAATGACTTTGAGGGCATGCGCCCCTGATTTGACATGACTGCTTATGTATTGTGTACTGTAGTTTGGCTATCATACATGTCTCTTGTTTTGTATAGACTGTTATGATTTCATTACAGCATTTTCAGTTTCACATACTTGGTACATTCTTCCGTCGACCTCCTTGAAGTGCGTTCATCTGCCGCAGTTTAGGCAATGATTTGGTGATCTACAGTGTAGGACCCGGCTCAAGTTTTGGATAGCTCCATCCTGCTCGTGAGTTTATCATTTTGGTATAAATCCTTCATTACATGCTTTTGTACGATTATGGTATGCAGCGGGGCCTTGTCCGCCATATTTCGATAAAACTCTTAAGTGCGTATTCATATGTGGGATTGGACTCATGTACAGTGTAGTACTTTTTGATTATGTATATTATATGGAAGCCTCGTCGGCTTTGCCTTTGCACGTTCGTTGGTTGTAAAAAAAAAAGTGTTATTTAGTTCCGCAGTTTACTTGTATCAGTTAGGCAGAAGGGTGCCTAGGTAAGGCACCAGTCACGGGCCTGGGGTTCGGGGCATGACACACAATACTCAGCTCAATATCAGTCTTGAGAGGTGAAATCTGAAATTTAATCACACCAATCTTCGCTTTCTTAACGCGTGTTAAACCACCCGAAGCATTACTCACTTTCTTATCAAAAACTAAACCTCTGTATCCCAGAAAGAAAGAATCCATCTTCTGCATCATCATTCATCTTATCAGTTCCTCACTAAACAAGCATACTAGATAGTCCACAGCAGCTAGTCTTGATGAATAATCCTCAAATAGAGCAAACTCATCTTTGGTTGCCAAAGTCTCCTTGGTTTGTAAGAGATGGAATATCTTCTGCAGAGGTGCTAGATATCTATCTGCTCTGGTAAATCTTCCCAGAAGCCAAACAAATTGTAGTATCCTTGGAAAATCCCATACCCCTGAGCATCATACCAACCTATCCTTATACTTGTGTTCTGCAAATTCGAGCAACATTTTTAACAACAGTAGATGAAAAAACAGTCTTGCAGTAGCAAGAAAAAGCAACAACATCAGCAGTTTCTGCATTTAACAGCAGGAGCTTCAACTCCCACAACAATAATGAAGAACCTCTCGTTCTCTAGTCTCGCTCGGACTAGAGAATCCCTCGATTCTCCCTATGTAAAATGACGGAAAGAACCCCTCATTCTCTAGTCTCATTCGGACTAGAGAATCCCTCGATTCTCGTCACACAAGCTAGACGGCAAGAACCCCTCATTCTCCAATCTCATTCGGACTAGAGAATTCATCGTTTCTCATCATGCAAGCTATCGTAATAAGCTCGGATATGCAGCGGAGTCTCCCTCAACTTTTAGTCCAATTCCGGCTAGAAATCCTTCGACTCTCCTATCCTGAGCTACACATGTAAAAAACAGGCAATCCAACACTTGATCGACCTGTGAATAACTCTTTGAATTGAGCTTCAACTCAATCCATATTATCTCCGAAGAAACATCCCTCAGTTCTAAGTCAATTTATCGATGAAAACTCATTGATCCTTCAATCGATAGAAATTTCATACTCTATGGTCTTCTCAACCCATAACATCCATAACACCAATATTGTTTCCATTAGCCAAAACTCCAACAATATTAGTAGAGCAGCATTAGTAATATCAGTTACAGAACAACATCAACAGTACCAATACACCAACACATAATAGGAACTAACACAACAACAACTATCAACAACAAGCCAGCAAATTCCAGCAAATTCATTATAACATTTTCCAGCAACAGATGTAACAATTATACCAACACAATGCAAATTTAATACCAACACAAAACCGACGAATGACAATTTTCTCCAATTCGTCAACACTAATTCAACTTTAACAATACAAAATCAATTCACCACCATAGAAACATCAACATTATTCACAAGACACAAATTTGTATGTAACTTCGAAATATACTCTCTTGGTTTCATCCAACTCAGTAAAGACTGGAACTCCGACGATCTTGGTCGCCGCAATGACAGCCAAAGACGGAGTTTATCCGCAGAAAATGACAACATTTCCATCCGACTAAATCGACAAATGCGATAATCGAAAAACAGTAAACAAAATAGGATGAATCGACTTTGATTCTTTGTCGATTCTGTTGTCACACGCAACAAAATTGATCGATATACTACAGATATTACCTCAATATTCTGTCTCCTCCGATTCCTCGACTCTTTCACAATTTGATTTTTCAAAAGAAATTCCTTCGATTCTCTGATTTTCGAGGAAAATCGCAATCACGATTTCGATTTTCAAGTTTTCAACTTCTTCTGATTTCCACCTCAATATGCTCTATCAACTCCTTCGATCTCGGCCAAAACACACTTTGAGTCGAATCGATTGCTTTGCGATTCTGATTTTCAGAAAATCGCAATTCTCGATTCTGCAATGTCTCGATCTCGATTTCAATGTCACCGATCTTCCTCCACTGGCTCTGATACCATGTTAGATTTTGCAGGAGTTATGTTTAGGAGCAGATCAGTGTATATCGAGGAGAGGAAAAATCTGTGAAGCATAGGAGATGGGAGCAAAACGCTCTTCTGTGTTCTCTTTATTTTTGCTCAAAAAAATATTACAACTACTGCTAACTATTTATAATAACTAATCTTTTAAATATGACCATTGCAGAAATAACCACTACTAACCACTAACCACATATAATCACTAACCACATATAACCACTAACCACATATAATAACTAATTAACCACATATATATACAATGTATATATGTGGTATATCTCAACAATTTTCGGCCTGTTTTCTTTAATTAAATCACTTATTTCCATCCTAAACGTATGTTAGGATTGATTTAAACCATGAAATCAAAATAAAACCATCCAAAGATCGATCCATATGATAAAAAATTGATGGGTTTTGTTTTATACAAACCCTAGCGGATTTTCGTTAAAATCCTTTCTAAAATTTTCGACGTAAATCACAATTGATTATATAATTTTGCTAAAAAATAAATGGGTAACATATTACCCAATTCAATTCGCATAAAATAGCATAAGACTGAGTTTATTGATTTTTTTGGATTAAAATCGTAATAATTAAACCCTAAAACTTTAAATTCAATATCTCACAAACTACAAGACCAAAAAATATGATCCACATAGCGACGGAAAGCTCTCGATGAGATATATAAAATCCATAAGGTTTCATGAAAAAGCTAGGCATTTACATATATGAAATAATGCAATTAAGATTCGGGATTATTCATAAAAATCCTAATTTTCATGTATTGCATACGATCATGTCTTCAATCGGAACACGAGCCTATGGCTTTGATACCAATGTAGTATTTTGAAGCGTAAATACTAGTTAGGAGACTTACGGATTTCTCCATAGCGGAAGCAGATCTGCAGCAACCACGACTCATATCACCGGTCGTCGTGAATCCTCACAAGGCGAATGAATCCCCATAGTTTCATAGCCTAGATTTCCCTCTAACGGATGCAAGGTATCATGCCCGTTAACCATAGGGTCGGAACGGAACACAACGTTACGGGTGTTTCCTGAATTAATGAAATGCTAAGGTTGAGGAGTCGCCACATAATTATTAGAGTGAATTAGGACACTTGAATATTGAATAAAATACGGCAATGTGAACTTCATTTAATGGTCTACAAAACTAATAAGATTCTGGGTAAGGGTTCTTTATTATCCTAAAGGGAAGGGGTTAGGCATTCTTTATGATCCGCTAACTGCGGTTATCCGGTCAAACCTTGGTTAATTATTATACTAAGGAAAATACATGTTTTAAAAGTATACAGTTTGAAAGTTTGGACGTTATTAATGAGCCTAAAAAAACTAGCGGTTTTGAAAAGATCGACGGATATTTTTTCATCGGCCTGGGTAGTATCTGTTCAAATCAACCCAATATTCAAATATATTAATCTTTTCTTTTTGAAATAACCATCTGTTCCAATCAGTTTAAATAAAATAAATAAAGAGGGCAATATCGTCCAAATCATCCCAAAAATAGCAAAACAATAGTGGTTCGTCCGAAAACCACCATTAATATCGAAAAACACAGAAAGTCGCCGGAGCGACACCAATAATAGTACAAAATTAGATAAAGAGCAAAAAAGTAAAAAATCAGTCCAAAAAAACAACAAAAACAGTAGAAGCCGTAGCCAAACAGTGATTGCCGGAGTCGGAGCTCCGGCGGCAAAAAGAAAGTAGTGGAAAGGGGCAAAAACAGTAGCGAAGAAACAACCGACGATTTCCGGAGTCGGAGCTCCGGTGGTAACTCTAAAATGAGCAAGTTAACAACAACAAATAGAGGAATCTGGTTCGCCGAAAACTCGCAAAAAGCCAGAATAATACAAACACGAAAACAAAATAGTGAGCTGGACAAAACCAAACGAAAAGAGTAACGGGTCCAAGAAAGGTCACCAAAAATATTACAATATCGCCGGAAACCTCAAACCACAGCCAAACAAGAATATCAAAATAATAACAGTAACAAAATGGAGCAACCATGACCAAAATAGAGGTCACCGGAGTTGAACTCCGGCGAGCTAATTTCAAATCGAGCAGGACAACACAATATATAAGTATATCATAATACAAAATTAAAAGGGTGATTCCGGACTGACAGCCTCTCCACCAGTTGTCGGTGGTTAGCTCTAGCGAGGCAGAAAAGGTGCGCCGTAAAGAGGGACATGAGGGTGAGGTTGTCAGCGAAGAGGGTTGTAGTGGTGGGATTCTCCGGTTCACCGGAGCTGGAGCTCCTCGCCGGAGTAGTGGGGGTGCGGTTAGGGTCTTCGAGGGAAAATAGGGTTATAGGGTGTTCGACCGGTGGGGGTTTGGAGTTCGCCGGAGCCCGAAGCTCCGACATTGGGTGGCGGCGACAGGGGTTTGGAGAGGATGAGATAAGGGGGTCTGAAAAATGAGAGGGTGGGGGGGGGGGGGGGTGTTCGGTTGACCCTTTAAAATGGGAGGTTTATTATTTAAAAGAAAAAATGATTTGAAGAGATGCAAAATTATTAATAAAATGACGATGTGATAATAATAAAACATGATATTTAAGAAATTGTTAATGCTTAATTAAAAATAAAAAGTGTGATGCTATTTTGCGAAAATAAGATAACATGGAATATTTATGATTACGATATAATAATGCAAAAATAATAATAAAAATGCGGTGTCAAAAATATTTAAAATTGCAACAAATAATTAGAAAAGATGGGTCAAAATTGGGTGTCAACAACATGCATCTCTTTGGCTGGAGACGATGAAAGAGTTTCCGGACAAAGATGTTGACTGATTAGCCAATTTTGTCCCGATCGACGGGATTAAAAGAACATGGGTGGAGGTGGAACTCCGGGGAGAAGAAATTTGACCTATAGGAGAATCGAAACGTCGGAGTTAGTGCAGATTCAAGAAATAATGCCCAGTGTCGAGTTATGATGACATAGGTTGCGAATGCGGCAAGATATAAGGAGAATGAAATGGCATCCGGAAACGGTTGCTGATTTCTGTAGGAAACACTCGCTTCCCAACAGACTGTCTTGATAAGATATAGCTCTGCATTCCTATTGATTCAAGTTCCAGCAGACTAAGGCTAAGATTAAAATTAGTGCATAACTACGAATAACAAAAGGACATATGAAAATACGATCTTGTAAAATGGAATGATGTTCTTTCATAGATGCGATGTGATGCGATGTGATGCGAATGAGCCGGTACTCAGGCGTAATGCAAATGACGACGGTGCTCAGGCGTGACTGAATTTAAAATGCCCACATTAGAAGGTGGGCGCCTGACTAAAATTAATCGTGATGCAAATGACGTCGGTGCTTAGGCGTGATGCAAGTGACGTCGGTGCTGAGGCGTGACTGAATTTAAAATACTCGCATTAGAAGGTGGGCACCTGACTGAAATTATACATGATGCAAAAGACACTGTTGCTTCTGCGTGACTGAATTTAAAATGCCCGCATTAGAAGGTGAGCGCCTGACTGAAATTAAACGTAATGCAAATGACGTTGATACTCAGGCGTGATGCAAATGGCATCGGTGCTCAGGCGTGACTGAATTTAAAATGCCCGAATTAGAAGGTGTGCGCTTGATAGAAATTAAACATGATGCAAATGACGCCGATGCTCAGGCGTGACTGAATTTAAAATACATGCATTAGAAGGTGGGCACCTAACTGAAATTAAAGGTGATGCAAATGACGCCACTGCTCAGGTGTGATGCAAGTGACGTCGGTGCTCAAGCATGACTGAATTTAAAATACGTGCATTAGAAGGTGCGTGCTTGACTGAAATTAAACGTCATTGCAAATGAAGTCGATGCTCAGGTATGATGCAAGTGAAGCTGGTGCTCAGGCGTGATTGAATTTAAAATACCCGCATTAGAATGCAGGCGCCTAACTGAAATTAATCGTGATGCAAATGACGTTGGTGCTTAGGCGTTATGCAAGTGATGTCGGTGCTCAGGCGTGACTGAATTTAAATACCCGTATTAGACGGTGGGCACCGACAGAAATTAAACATGATGCAGATGACGCTTAAGGATTTAAGATTTGAATTTTGGAAGGAAAGAATTATTACATTTTCTTAAGGAAAATTTCGGTAAAAAATTTGACGACAGAAAAATTATTAACTTGGAGTTTAATACTTCTAATTGAATTTATGGACTTAGTATTGAATTAGGAAGTATTGGAACTGATAATATGGGGTCCGCCGAAAATTTCACAATTTGGGGGGGGGGGGTTCGAAAATTATAATATTTTGGACTAATACAAGGGTGACACGTGTCACCCCTCCACTTGTCTTGAAAGATAGCCACACTTTAGATATTTTGAGACAGAGGAGGACAAGTGGACAAGTGGGTCCCACTCCACTTGTCCATACACTTGTATATATCCAAGTCTTGGAAGACTTGGATCATTATCACTTCACCCAAAATAGCTCTCATCTTCTCCCTTTGAGCTCCATATTTTCGAGAACCCCATAGCCAAGAACAACAAGTGTTGATTAGTTTCTTTCTCCAAGATTAAGCCCTTAAACCTAGTGATAAGCCAAGATTAATACTCCACCTTGAAAAGCTTGTCTTGGCCGAGAATTGTAGGGTGAAAACCTAACTTGTTCGTCGACTTTTTGGAAGTAAAACGTGAAGGGAAGTTGGTTATAAGCTTGTAGTGGATGCATGGGAGTGATTGGAACTTGAAGAAGTGGAGCGAAATGAAAATTGTGGACCAAAAATGAGTGGACTGTTTTGGCGTCTTTTGGGCTATTTTTAAGGTAAAATTCCTCCTTCTCTTAAAGTAATTGGATATTACTTAATGTTATAATGTATAGATGAGCTTATGCTAAAATAATGAAGATTAAAAAGTGTTTGGACAGTTCTTGTGAAGTTGGGCCGAGAGCTAGACATGTTGGCGTCGTTGGATTTAGTTGGTTATTATTGTTGTTATTTAGACTTGTTGCATGTTATAATGGAGTAATATTGTTGTTAATAAGTTAATATAACTTATATAGAAGTTTTGGAACTTTAATTGGAATAAAAATGATTAAGGAAAGAGTTATCGGATTGTAGTTGTTGGTCGTGGAATCTATAAAACTGTTGGACGTTATTATGCAGATTTTATGGACTGTTTTGTGGTGTTAGGCTGCTGGAAAATCAGCCACCTATATGCATGATTAATGTGGTAATTGTTAATGGAAGTCCTAAGAGATTAAGTGTCACGACCTGAACCCGGGCCCGCGACTGGTGCCCTACCTGGGCACCCTTACAGGTATACATCAGAGATAATCAGCGGAGCATACTTAAACTCAACAAGAAATAAATAACAGGTTATCCGATAAAGCTACCTTCCTGGATACATATGAATACGTAAAAACCAAAAGCAGTTACCTCTTTTTTTTTCAAGCGACCCACAAGATATGACTACAGACCTCTAAGAGTTTTGGCATAACAACTGTGACGGGACAGGGCCCCGCCATACCCCTGAATGTACAAAACTACAACCTCAAGGAACTGTACAAAAATACAAAGCCTCCGAAATAATGGAGCTTCCCAACCAGCTGAACAGTGATCCTAAGAATGAGGATCGCCAGTTATGTACTCAACTGCAGATTTAACGCACTCGGGCGAGGTCGATCGAAATATGTACCAAGTATGTGAAACTGAAAATACTGTAATGAAATCATAACAGTCTATATAAAACAGGAGACATTTATGATAACCAAACTACAATACACAATATATAAGCAGTCATATCAAGTCAGGGATGCATGCCCTCAAAGTCATTACTCAAATATGACCATGGGTCTCATGCCCATAATATCAATCATGCCCGTGGAATCCCTTCCTCACTGCCGGCAGTCCATGATATAATATAACAACAATATGCATATATGAACACCAGGTCCCACCTGCGTCATAAAAATTGTACAAGCCAAGTAGGAAAGCGAACCACCAGATCCAGCCTGCATCATAAAACTGACCGGGGCAAGTACGAAAGCCAACTACCAGATCCAGCTTGTGTCAACAACTGACCGGGGCAAGTACGAAAGCCAACTACCAGATCCAGCCTGTCGTCACGAGATATGACTGGGGCAAGTGCGAAAGATATCTACCAGAGTCTATCGTACCAAACTGTGCCATAGAACAGACGGGGGCAAGTACGAAAGCCAACTACTGACCATCTCGCGTCGACCATCGATCGGGCAAGTACGGAAGCTAACTACCAGACCATCCTGCGTCACTAAACTTCATGGAGAGCTAGTCCATGGAATAACTGTTATACCCCGTATTTCCAGAGTATGTACGTGAGGGCGTACGTACAAAAGTTTAGCCTTAAAAGTTAGGCATAGGACGAAAATTTGTGCACAACCCACGAGACGAATTGTTTTCCGACGAAACGTTTTCCAAAACTTGCGTAGGGAAAATTACGGCTATGTCATTTAAAATTTTTGCGGATTTTTCCGAGAGATGAAATATTTTGGACCAACGAGAGGGTGACACTTGTCACCCTCAAGTGGACGGCAACATGGGCAAGGTTGGCACGTTTTTGTGGCCTTTAGCATTAGTCAAGGTTAGGTAGGATATTTTTGTGTAGTAGATGGATAAGGACACATGGGTGAATCCACACCCTCCACTTGCCCTCCACTTGCCTTCATCTTGACCATTGGTGGTCCTATAAATACACCCCCTTAGTTGAAGAATTCTTCATCCACAAATTATCTTCCAAGTCTCAAAATCTCCCTTCTCCCTTAAGAGCTCTCGTCCAACACCATCCCCCCCTCTTGAAAGCCCTAGCCGAAACACCATCCACCCCCCTCTTGAAAGCCCTAGCCGAAACACTACCCCCCTCTTGGTAGAAATACTCTCCAAGTATTGTTACTATCCCCAAAATACCTTAGCCAATCCCTTTTAGTATTTCCAAAGTTACCTCTATACGTAGAGTCCGGAAATACTACCTTGTATTCCTATAGTCACTAAACGAAACCCTAAGAGAAACTTCATAGTTGGTTGAAGGAGAAAGTAGAAGTTGTGTAGAAACTTCTAAGGGTTTCTTGGAGCGGATCGAGCGCATGACATTATGAGCTAAACCTTGCTCAGGATCGACTTATATCTTGGATAATATTGGGCTTATCGAGGTAAATAATCTTATCCTTCTATTGTAATTGGAGAATACATACTGTAGAAGTATAGAAATAAGTATAAAATACATAGAAGGGTATTACAGAAGAGAATTGAACTGTAGTTACATCAGAAGAATATTAAAGAAGATTGAACTGTACTTACATATGACTGTATTTACAGTAGACTTGTATAGTTTACCGGGTAGGGAAGTGCTGCCCGATTTTCCGTAGAATAGAGAATCATCTGCTTAGATTAATCCTACAGAGTAGTCTAGACGTTGATAGACGTATTTGACTATTATAGGTTGATACTCTGCGCGCGACATATTCGACTTGGCAGGTGGATTTCGCCGAGAAGGTATGTGATTCTTCCTATACTCTTAAGCATGATATTTTAAAGTATATATATAGTACGGTAGACGTACGTATGTTAACTGAACATGGTTTTACTTGACGTCTTTTGACTTGAGTCTAAATAATAAGAATCTTGAAGTATTTCAAAAGAATTATGAATCATTTTTTTTAAGAAGAGTAATACTTGGTTTTTAAACAAAAGCTTAAGAGTTATACTAGCTTTATGGGAAGTTAGGTATAACGACTTAAGAAAGATAAAAGGAACGGTTTACTTATATATTTATAAAAGACTTGTATTGATTTACGGAAAGTCTGATAAGATGGTTTGTTGAGTAGACATATTGTGATGCTATGTGTGTTAGTATCCTGTAACGTTTGTGTAAAAAGGTTATTCTTGTTTGTGCTTATGTTGTTTAACGATAAGCCGTTATGTTAGTATTACATCACTCACCTCTTGACATGATATACCGGGGGTTAAGCTGCCTCCGATGCGGGGTATACCTCAGGCAGTCTGTGTGACTATGATTCGAGAATACCTCATGCGGGTCCAGGGACTATCGCGAGCTACGAGAGTTCCGAGTTAGTGTGCGGGATTACCTCATGCGGTCTATGTGGCCACGCGGACACGAGAGTCGGTGACGATGCCCGTGAGTAGCTACCCTCGACGCGGAATACCTCACGCGCCTAGGTGGCCTACGCGATCGCAGTGAGTCGAGATTAGGCATGCATACTGATACTATGGGCGATTGGCCTTGCTTCGATCATTCGCAGCCTAGAAAAGACCTGTTACAGTTTACCTATTGTTTCTCTTGTTTATACTATGGCACTATGTGCGGTTACTTTGGTTGTTTCGTGCATATTTGTAAAATTGGTTTTAAAATGATATGATTTCATTTAAGTACTTTACAGTTTCACATACTTGGTACCTGTTGTACTGACCTCCTTCGGGGGGCTGCGTTCATGCCGCAGGTAAGGGAAAGCAGGTGCTAGATCCACATCCTTAGGATCCGTACTTTGGTGTCAGGAGCTCCATCTTCTCCAGAGGCTCGACTTTTGGGTATGACCTCCCTGTTGTTGTAGATAGTTTTGTACATTCAGGGTATGGCGGGGCCCTGTCCCGCCATAGTTGTTTATCTTCTTAGAGGTCTGTAGTCCTATTGTACAGTTGGGATGTAACTGCCGGGCTTTGTTTATATATATATGCTGAAAGGCGATATTTTCTCAGATAAACTGTGTCTCAATTCACATTTGTTTCATGTCTTATTTTATATTCCGCTGATTACTCTGATGTATGACTACTTGGGTGCCCGGGTAAGGCCCCAGTACCTGCACCTCCATTCCCACAGCCTGGAGCAGATGAGATGGGTTACAGAGATATGGCCTAGTTCTCGCCGTGATCGTGTCCGCAACGTGAGATAGGCCGACGCAGCGATTCTAGTTCCAAGAAGACCGTGGTTCACCCGAGATCGGATAGTTTGAGGCTACGAGATTTTCTCGAGTTGTAGCCCGCGAGTTCTACTGTCGAGGCACGAGGATGATCCGCAGGAGTTCATCCGTCGATTGCCAGAGGATCACGCGAGTGATCAAGGCTTCGAGACCGAGTCCGTGATCTTCGGTTCGACGCTGCGTGATACCGCAATGATCGGTTTGACTCGTGGAGTTGTCTCGGAGAGCACTCGTCCCACTACTTGGGACGAGTTCTCGAGGCTTTTCTCACTCACTTCTTACCTCCACGGATGAGGAGGGCACGGCCGGCAGATTTTTGTTACCGAGACGCAGAGACGCACCGTAGTGAGTACAACGTTGAGTTTGATTCGTTGGCTCGATATGTCCCCGTGTTGGTAGCAGATATGGAGGATGTGGTGCATCGCCACGCCACCGCTAGATGTTTATATGGCCGAGTCTTGTGCGTGTGGCTCTTCACGAGCATGGACATTACCCGCATGCGAGCTCATGCACTTGGATGCGAGCGTAGAGACCGACGGGTTGTGACAAAGAAGCGGAAGGCCGGGGCGGCAGGTCTTTTGGTAGCTATCGTGGTGGGCGGCCTCAACAACATTCTAGATTTGCACCACCACTCGTGAGCACTCCTACACCGCCCTCGTGACACCGGGATATTCGAGGCGGACTGGGCCCCGGACTTGACGTCCGTGGTAGCAGAGAGTGCTTAGCCGACGGACCACCCGCCGGTGTGGCCGTCGCAGATCCCATTACGGAATTGTGGTACTAATCCGAGAGTTTGTTATTCTGCGCGGCGGTCGGGTCACTTTGCGAGCCTGTCCGACCAAGGGCGGCGCGCAGAGGGTAGTGGGTCACCACTGTGGTCTTTCACGGTCTTCTTCATCTCCTACGATTACTCGCCCGAGGCGTGGCACTCATGGCCAGCAGGTCGCGCAGAGGTCGTGGCGCGGTCCCGATTCTAGCGGTCCTCGATCGCATATACGCTTTGTCCAGCGGCAGACGGTGAGGCCTCGCTGATGTCGTCGCTGGTACCTTATCGGGCCGTCAGTGATGTGTATGCCTTGATAGATTCGGGTTCTACTCCCCATACATCTCCCTTATTGCTAGTAGGATAGGATAGAGCACGAGTCCATAGACCCTTTCGAGGTAGCTACGCCCGATGGGTGATTCGGTGGTAGCTCGGCGGGTATATAGGGCTTGTCCGGTGACTATATGCGATCGTCGACCTTGCCGACTTGGTAGAGTCGGGTATGACCGATTTCGATGTGATCATGGGTATGGATTGGCTAGCTTCTTGCTACGCCAATGTAGACCGCAGGAGAGAGTGGTACAGTTCGGTTTCTGAGGAGCCATTGTTGAGTGGGAGGAACACCGTGTCGCCGAGGGTAAGTTTATTTCTTACCTCAAGGCTAGGAAGATGGTGCGAAGGGTATATCTACCATCTCATTCGGTGTTTGATCACGAGGTGCGGTACCAGATTTTCGGCCCAGAGTCGAGAGAGTTCCCGGATGTGTTTCACGACCTCCGGTATCCTCCCGAGAGGAGATAGAGTTTTGTATCGATGTCTTTGACACTCGGCCTATTTCCATTCCGCCATACGAATGACACCGCCGAGTTGAGAGAGTTGAAGGACCACCGAGAGATTTCTTTGGAGAAGCGGCTTCATCGGGCCTAGTGTTTCTCCCCGGGAGCGCCGGTATTGTTCGTGAAGAAGAAGGGCGGGGCCGCTGCACGTGTGTTGATTACGGTGCACTGAACAAGGTGACCATTAAGAATACCCCTTCCTGTGATTGATGATTTGTTCGACCAGTTGCAGGGTGCGAGATGTTTCTCCAAGATTGATCTGCGATCGGGCTATCATCAGGTGCGAGTTAGAGAGGCGGATATACCTAGGATCGCATTCGGACCTGCAGACGCACTATGAGTTCGGTGGTTATGTCTTTCGTTAACCAATGCTCGGCGGTATTTATGGATTTGATGAACCGAGTGTTCAAGCCATTTTTTGACACGTTTGTGATAGTGTTCATTGATGACATCTTGGTTTATTCCCGCTCAGAGCAGGAGCATGCGGAGCATTTGAGGATCTTGAGAGTTCTCCAGACAGCAGATTATACGCCAAGTTTTCCAAATGTGAGTTTTGGTTGGCTTCGTGGCTTTTCTTGGGCATATTGTCGGGCCGATGGTATTCGTGTATACGCCAAGATCGAGGCAGTGACTTGGCCTAGACCTACTACTCCGACAGAGCGCAGCTGCTCGGGCCTCGCAGTTATTATCGGCGGTTCGTGGAAAAGTTTGCTTCTATCTCTCGCACCATTGACCAGCCGACTCGGAAAGCGGCTAAGTTTGATGGATGATGCTTGAGCGTGGTTTCCGCCATCGGGAGAGAATGACGACCGCCTCGCTCTTACTCTTCCGCAGGTCCAGAGGGCTATGTCGTGTATTGTGATCGTCAGCATCGGCCGGGATGTGTGTTGATACAGGGCAAGGTTATAGCGCACGCATCCCGACACCAAGAAACATGAGAGGAACTACCCCACCCATGATTTAGAGTCGCGCGTGATTCACACTCAAGATCCGGAGGCACTATTTGTATGGGGTTCATGTGGATATTTATACGCACCACAAGAGCCTCCAAAGATATCTTCACCGCAGGAGCCGAACTTACGGCAGACGGTGGTTAGAGTCGCTCAAGGATTACGATGTCGACATCCCGTACCACCCGAAGGCCATGTTGTGGCGTATGCCGCCTTAGTCGAGGTCACGGGGAGTCTATCGATGTACGCAGAGAGGGCATGGGCGCGAGTTGCATCGGATAGTGAGCCTTGAGTCCGATTGATTGATTACGATAGCGGTGGGTTCGAGTTCGAGAGGTTGCCGAGTCTTCCATCATCGGCGAGGTGAAGAGGCAACATTTGAGGATCCGCTTTGACGCTGCACCGTGATACGCTCTTCGTGAGGGAAAGGGCACTTTGAGGTAGCACCGATGGGTGCTAAGGTTTGAGGGCGTTGTGTGTTCCAGATATTGCAGACTTCTGCAGTGTTCTGGGAAGCACACAGCGACGTTACTCTATCCATCCGGGTCGACCAAGATGTACCACGACCTTAGATCTATGTATTGGTGGATGGCGAAGAGGACGTTGCAGATTTTGTAGCTCGGCCCGTGTTGTCGCAGTGAAGATAGAGCACCGCAGGCCCGTGGATTATTGCAGACGATAGAGATCCCGACCGAAGTGGAGGTGATCAACATGGACTTTATCACGGGATTACCTCGCACTCGGGAAGCACGATTCTATCCGGGTCATCATCGACGGTCGACGAAATCAGCCCACTTTCTTTCGATGTAACGACCTTTTACCGAGGATTATGCGGACTTTACATCCGAGAGATCGTGAGACCGCATGGAGTCCCTATTTCGATCATATCCCATGCAGGAGCCCGGGCTACGCTAACTTCCGGAGGTCTTTCCGAATGGTCTAGGACGCAGTGAGCTTGAGCATCGCATTCCATCCTCGCATGCAGACAGCAGAGCGCACTATCCGCACTTCGAGGATATCCGCGAGCTCGTGTTATTGATTTCGTGGTAGCCGGAGGATCATTTGCCTCTAGTTGAGTTTGCATATAATAATAGCTACCACTCCAAAGATTCGATGACGCCTTATGAGGCCTTGTATGAGGAAGTGCAGATCGCCGATAGGCTGGTTTGATGTGGCGAGGTGCGATTAGTGGGACCGCACTGATACAGCAGCGATGGATAAGGTGAAGCTTATACGAGCGGCTATCGCGACTAAGAGTCGATAAGTCATATGCAGATCATCGCCGCCGCATCCGGAGTTCAAGGTTGATGATTGATTTTCTGAAGGTGTCACCCACGGCGGTGTGATGAGATTCGGAAGAAAGGGAAACTCACCAAGCGTACATTGGGCCGATCGATTGTCCGCAGGTGGCAGTGCCGGCGAATTGGATCCGCCGTCCGATCTTGAGGCGACATCCGGTTTTTCATGTTTACGCCGGAGAGATGTATCAAGGATCCATCCGTGGTGCACCCGATTGACGATGTCCGGTGACCAGGGGTTATCGTATGAGGAGATTCCCATAGCGATAATCGATCGCCGTTAGCGCTCGCGACCAAGGACGTGGCTTCCATCAAAGTCTTGTGGCGGAACGTGCTCAGGGAGGAGATGACGTGGGAAGCTGAGGAGGATATGGGACAGAAGTATCCTCACCTATTCCCCACACCTCCAGGTAACTCACTTTCCTACTTGTAAATTTTCATTGTCATATTTGCTTAAGTGTTGTATTGTGGCCATGTGTGGCATTTGCAAACTGTTTAAGTTATAAAGAACCTTATCGTTATCTGTCTTGGGAAGAAAAATTCAGGACCAATGTTTCTAAGGAGGGGAGAATGTTATACCCCGTATTTCCAGAGTATGTACGTGAGGGCGTACGTACAAAAGTTTAGCCTTAAAAGTTAGGCATAGGACGAAAATTTGTGCACAACCCACGAGACGAATTGTTTTCCGACGAAACGTTTTCCAAAACTTGCGTAGGGAAAATTACGGCTATGTCATTTATAATTTTTGCGGATTTTTCTGAGAGATGAAATATTTTGGACCAACGAGAGGGTGACACTTGTCACCCTCAAGTGGACGGCAACATGGGCAAGGTTGGCACGTTTTTGTGGCCTTTAGCATTAGTCAAAGTTAGGTAGGATATTTTTGTGTAGTATATGGATAAGGACACATGGGTGAATCCACACCCTCCACTTGCCCTCCACTTGCCTTCATCTTGACCATTGGTGGTCCTATAAATACCCCTTAGTTGAAGAATTCTTCATCCACAAATTATCTCCCAAGTCTCAAAATCTCCCTTCTCCCAAGAGCTCTCGCCCAACACCATCCCCTCTTGAAAGCCCTAGCCAAACACCATCCCCTCTTGAAAGCCCTAGCCAAACACTACCCCCTCTTGGTAGAAATACTCCAAGTATTGTTATTATCCCCAAAATACCTTAGCCAATCCCTTTAGTATTTCCAAAGTTACCTCTATACGAGAGTCCTAAATACTACCTTGTATTCTGTAGTCACTAAACGAAAACCTAAGAGAAACTTCATAGTTGGTTGAAGTAGAAAGTAGAAGTTGTGTAGAAACTTCTAAGGGTTTCTTGGAGCGGATTGAGCGCATGTGACAGAGCTAAACCTTGCTCAGGATCGACTTATATCTTGGATAATATTGGGCTTATCGAGGTAAATAATCTTATCTTTCTATTGTAATTGGAGAATACATACTGTAGAAGTATAGAAATAAGTATAAAATACATAGAAGGGTATTACAGAAGAGAATTGAACTATAGTTACATCAGAAGAATATTAAAGAAGATTGAATCAGATTTACATAGATCGTATTTACTGAGACTTGTATAGTTTACTGCAGGGAAGTGCTGCCGATTTTCCGTAGAATAGAGAATCCTCGCTTAGATTAATCCTACAGAGTAGTCTAGACGTTGATAGACGTATTTGACTATTATAGGTTGATACTCTGCGCGACATATTCGACCAAGGTGGATTTCGCGGTAGGTATGTGATTCTTCCTATACTCTTAAGCATGATATTTTAAAGTATATATATAGTACGGTAGACGTACGTGTGTTAACTGAACATGGTTTTACTTGACGTCTTTTGACTTCAGTCTAAATAATAAGAATCTTGAAGTATTTCAAAAGAATTATGAATCATTTTTTTTAAGAAGAGTAATACTTGGTTTTTAAACAAAAGCTTAAGAGTTATACTAGCTTTATGGGAAGTTAGGTATAACGACTTAAGAAAGATAAAAGGAACGGTTTACTTATATATTTATAAAAGACTTGTATTGATTTCTGGAAAGTACAGTAAGATGGTTTGTTGAGTAGACATATTGTGATGCTATGTGTGTTAGTATCTTGTAACGTGTGTGTAAAAAGGTTATTCTTGTTTGTGCTTATGTTGTTTAACGATAAGCCGTTATGTTAGTATTACATCACTCACCTCTTGACATGATATACCGGGGTTGTCGCTCCACGCGGGTATACCTCGTGCACCAGGTGACTATGATTCGAGAATACCTACGCGGGTCCAGGGGACCTATGCGAGCTACGAGTTCCGTGTTAGTGTGCGGGATTACCTCACGCGTCTATGTGGCGTACGCGACTACGAGAGTCGGGGACGATGTCGGTGAGTAGCTACCCTCGACGCGGAATACCTCACGCGCCTAGGTGGCCTACGCGATCATGGAGTCGAGATTAGGCATGCATACCGATACTATGGGCGATTGGCCTTGCTTCGATCATTCGCACTAGAAAAGACACATACGCTTACCTATTGTTGCTCTTGTTTATACTATGGCACTATGCATGCATTTACTGGTTGTTTTGCATATTTGTAAAATTAGTTTTAAAATGATATGATTTCATTTAAGTACTTTACGCTTTCACATACTTGGTACTTGTGACCGACTCTTCGGGCCGTTCATGCCGCAGGTAAGGGAAAGCAGGTGCTAGATCCACATCCTTAGGATCCGTACTTTGGTGTCAGGAGCTCCATCTTCTCCGGAGGCTCGACTTTTGTGTATGACCTCCCTGTTGTTGTAGATAGTTTTGTACATTCAGGGTATGGCGGGGCCCTGTCCCGCCATAGTTGTTTATCTTCTTAGAGGTCTGTAGTCCTATTGTACAGTTGGGATGTAACTGTCAGGCTTTGTTTATATATATATGCCGAAAGGCGACATTTTCTCAGATAAACTGTGTCTCAATTCACATTTGTTTCATGTCTTATTTTTATATTCCGCTGATTACTCTGATGTATGACTACTTGGGTGCCCGGGTAAGGCACCAGTCACAGGCCCCGGAACGGGTCGTGACAATAACAATATCCAACATGGTCGCATACCCCGGAATCCCACATCGTATAAGCATGTCCATGGAGTAATATAAACAATCCGGGAATCTAACCCGCCTCCTGGTCGCATGCCCCGGAATCCCACATCGTATAAGCATGTCCAAGGAGTAATAAAAACAATCCGGGAATCTAACCCGCCTCCTGGTAGCATGCCCCGGAATCCCACATCGTATAAGCATGTCCAAGGAGTAATAAAAACAATCCGGGAATCTAACCCGTATCCTGGTCGCATGCCCCAGAATCCCACATCGTATAAGCATGTCCAAGGATCAATCACAATGGAAGCATACCCGTGGAATCCCCCGTCACTGTCGGTACGTCCAAGTAAATTCACAACAAGACAGCCGGCTCTCCAACTGAGAGTCACGGCAGCGTAAAAATATAATACTTGCACTCAAGGCTATCACAAGCAAGCATAGGCAAGTTCATAAAATCTTTAGACTTTCATATCACATAACAATCCGGGAATTTAACCCAAAGTACTACGTACTTCCATTCTTTTCAAAAGACTTTTTTTCATATAAAACCCCAAGATACTAACACCCGTAGTATCAAGGCATGTCTACATTTCAAACAAGTCACTACATTTCTAGGATTCTAAATCAAGTGACTCTTACTTTAAAACTTTAAGCAATTGATACCTTTAAATCAAATTGCCCTTCTTTATTTCAAGTCATTTCGTTGTTTACATTACTAGAGAAAACCATTCTTTTAACCTTCCATAAAGTTGTTATAACCAACTTCCCATAAAGCCGTTATACTACTTTATGCTTTAAAAACTAAGACATCTTTAACCTTTCATAAAGCCGTCATAACTAACTTCCCATAAAGCCGTTATAACTCTTTATGTCTTAGACAAATTCACTCTTTTTATAACCAAGAGACTTATACTTTCAAATCAAGTTACATAGCTTTCAAAATACTTCAAGTCTCTTAACTTTAAGAAATCAAGTTTCTTAACTTAGAATATCAAGTCTCTTTAACTAAGAATATCAAGTCTCTTTAACTAAGAATATCAAGAAATCAATACTTTCCAAATCAAGTATTCTATACTTTTAAATCAAGTCATTCCTTCCTTTAAGAATCAAGTCCCATAACTTGAAAAATAAAATCTCTTAACCTTTTAAGAATTCAAGGTTCATAGTCTTAAAAATTCATAACGTAAACTCTTTAAATTAAGTAACATATACTTTTATGCGTTGTGAATAGGTTATACTCATTTATAACGATCTTATTAAAGCAGCCATGATCTAAAGAATGTAATACAATTTTGTCTTATCTTAGTTTCTATGCAGATGGAGAATTCTACTCATTTTAATATAATTGATTGTTGATACATGTTCTTTTATTAACGCTGCAATGGCTTGTTCGATACTTATTCTCATTCGTGCAGTAAATTAGCAAAGTTAACTCGACTCCAAATACTTCCTAACGACTCTTACAACATTCCCCATAAGACTTGGTAAGAACTTAGGATAACTTTTACATAGAGTAAATCAACATACATACCTCTTAACTTCTAAGAGTAGAAGGAATCATGAAATAACACCACATGTATATTTCATACATAGAATCATGCCAAAAGAAAGAAAAGGTTCACATACCTCGCGACGATTATCGACAAGTAGCAAAATGCTCCAAAGTTTCAACCTTGATATCTATTCCATCCTTTAAGTAGAATACGCTACTCGTAGTACTTCAACCTATACTAATCATAACATGTCTATCAACTCCTAACTTTCAACGTAGAATATTTCTAAGTATAAGGACTCTTATTCTCCGGAAAATTGGGCAACACTTCCTTTGTTTTTACGTACTTTTCCACCTTTTTCAAGGCCCGAAAATGTTACACCCTGTAAGTCCAGGACATGTATAAGAGAATGTACGTAAGGAATCAAGACTTGGAAATTGGTACGAAAGGAAGAATTGTTTTTCCGACGGAAAATCTTCCGGGCGTCGGAAAGGAAAAATGTTCGTTGTTGAGAATTGGATTCTCAAAATGCATTATTTGAAGAGTATGGAACTTATTAACATTATGGAAATTTATTTTTACGGATTTGGTCATGTGGGGCCCACCCGAGGAATTTTACGTTTTGTGGGGCCCACGAGGGTTACGGAATTTTATGGACGAATGAGAGGGCGACACGTGGCACCCCCACATATGGTCTTGGACGTTTTTAGCAAGGGTAAAATGGTCATTGACCATCAAGGAAGATAAGTCTTCAGAGCTTGAGATTGTTGACCAAGGTCAACTTGTCCACTTGGCTATTTAATTAATGATCCTCATCCAAGCCACACATTTGTTATAATCTAAGCCCTCCAATGTGTTTTATATACTACCCTAGTGCAAGACAAGGTCTTCCAACACTTAGAAAAAATTACAACATTTCTTGTCTCTCTTAGAAGCTCTCGGGTTTGGTCTAGTTCCAACAAGAAAATTTTGTAGTTTTGATCCATTAGCCACAAGACGTAAACCCAATGTCCCTAAGGGTATTGTAAGGATATCTCAATAGAAAGATTTCGGAAAAACGACGTTTTCACGTTAGTCGCAAGGCAAAAACCTAAGTAGTTTTCCTAGTTTTGGATTGGAAATGGAAGAGAAGTTGGTTGTGAACTTCTAAAGGCTTCAAATAGCGGATTGGAGCGGAAAAGAAAGGAGCTAAGAATTGCTAAGGAACGATTTTGAATCTTGGAAATTTTAAGGGCTTGTAAAGGTATAATTCTTATCGTTTTAGTAATTAAGATTACTTATCATTGTAGTTACGGATATTAGCAAGCATGAGATGTTTAGTATGAAGTTTGATAATTATATTGGCTATTGGAACCCTAATCCGAAAACTAGCATGTTTAGCCTTAAGATTACAATTCAAGTTGATTATTAGTTTAAGTCGTCGCATGTTGTATAAAGAAGGAAATTGTAGTTGTTGAAGTTGTTTATAACTATATAACATGTTAGACCTTAGAACTTGGAATTGGAAAAGGATTGGAAAAGACATTGAATTGTTGGTTATGTTGTTGGCCGAGAATGGCTTGAATTTGGAACTACTTGGTATGAATTGTGGGGCGGAATTTTATACGTATTGTAAGGCGTGTAATCCCCTTTGATTGGTTGTTGTTTTGAGCCTTAAATGTGGCATGTTTGGTTATTGTATTCGGCCTTGAAAAAGGTGGCAAAGTAAGTAGAAACAAAGGAAGTGCTGCCCGATTTTCCGTAGAATAAGAGAATGTATACTTAGTATTATTCTACGTTAGGGACTAGAAATTGATAGTCATGTTGTGATCATTATAGGTTGACAATTCTACGTACGGCGTATTCGGCTTAGCTTGTGGATTTAGCCGAAAAGGTATGTGAACTATCTCCTCTTCTAGCATGATTCCTTAAGATAAAGAAAGTATGTCCTACTCCTTAAATGATCCATTCCTTGGTTGTATTTGGATTGCCTAAAATAGAATTTGTTCTATGTACTTCCTTGATTGTACTTTGATGTTTAAATTGTAAGATGTTATAATCCATTTCCTTAGTGAAGTTTGGATTCTCAAAAGTGAAAGTATTTTACTTAAAGTACATAGAGTCTTAAAAAGGAAGTGGTTTCCAAACCTTTTGGCTAGTGCCTTAGTTCCAAAACCTAAGGGTCGTTATAATGACTTTAGGGGAGTCAAAAGAGTGATTTACTTAATTGTTTTAAGAGAGGAGAAATGACATGATTTAAGAGAAGTAACTTGTTTTAAAGGTGTGAGTTACTTGAGGTTTAAAAGTAGAAGAAACTTGATTTCTAAAGATTAACAGACTTGAAGTATTTTGAAAGTTAAGAAACTTGAATTGTAAGTATGTGATACTTGGTTTTAAAAGTATAAGTCTCTTGGTTATAAAAGGAATGAATATGTCTAAAACCATAAAGGGTTATAACGGCTTTATGGGAAGTTGGTTATAACGGCTTTATGGAAGGTTAAGAAAGTTGTCTATTTTGATTATTAGGCATAAGTTGCCTAGATTGTGAAAATTTGAAGTTACTTGATTTCAAGCTTTGAAATGAGTTTTCTAATAGTGTAGTAACTTACTTTGGAAAATAGACACACCTTGATACTACGGGTGTTAGTATCTTGGGGTTTTACATAAAAAATAAGTCTTTTGAAAAGAATGTACGTACGTAGTACTTTGGCTTGTTTAATTGAGAATTATTCTATGTGTGCCTTGATAAGTACTTTGGCTTGTTTAATTGAGAATTATTCTATGAGTGCCTTGATAAGTACTTTGGCTTGTTTAATTGAGAATTGTCAATGTGTGCTGGTGATAGCTTTTGAGTGCAAGTATTATGTTTTATTACGTTGCCGCGACTCTCGGTTGGAGGGTCGGCTGTCTTGTCAGAAGTTTACTCGACGCATCGATGATGTGGATTCCACGGTATGCTTCCAGTATTTGTATTACCCCATGGTCATGCTTATACGATGTGGGATTCCGGCACGCGACCACGAGGATACTCGACATGCTTATACGATGTGGGATTCCGGCATGTGACTGAGGCGTTAGATTCGGATTTGTTTGTATTACCCCATGGTCATGCTTATACGATGTGGGATTACGGGCACGCGACCACGAGGATACTCTTTGACACGCTTATACGATGCGGGATTCCGGCATGTGACTGCGAGGCGTTAGATTCCTGATTTGTTTGTATTACCCCACGGTCATGCTTATACGATGGGATTCCGGCACGACCACGAGGGATACTCCTTGGACATGCTTATACGATGTGGGATTCCGGGGCATGCGACCACGAGGGATACTCCTTGGACATGCTTATACGATGTGGGATTCCGGGGCATGTGATGTTATACCCCGTATTTCCAGAGTATGTACGTGAGGGCGTACGTACAAAAGTTTAGCCTTAAAAGTTAGGCATAGGACGAAAATTTGTGCACAACCCACGAAACGAATTGTTTTCCGACGAAACGTTTTCCAAAACTTGCGTAGGGAAAATTACGGCTATGTTATTTATAATTTTTGCGGATTTTTCCGAGAGATGAAATATTTTGGACCAACGAGAGGGTGACACTTGTCACCCTGCCGACGGCAACATGGGCAAGGTTGGCACGTTTTTGTGGCCTTTAGCATTAGTCAAGGTTAGGTAGGATAGTTTTGTGTAGTAGATGGATAAGGACACATGGGTGAATCCACACCCTCCACTTGCCCTCCACTTGCCTTCATCTTGACCATTGGTGGTCCTATAAATACCCCCCCCCCCCCTTAGTTGAAGAATTCTTCATCCACAAATTATCTTCCAAGTCTCAAAATCTCCCTTCTCCCTTAAGAGCTCTCGTCCAACACCATCCACACCCCCCCCCCCCTCTTGAAAGCCCTAGCCGAAACACTACCCCCCTCTTGGTAGAAATACTCTCCAAGTATTGTTACTATCCCCAAAATACCTTAGCCAATCCCTTTTAGTATTTCCAAAGTTACCTCTATACGTAGAGTCCGGAAATACTACCTTGTATTCCTATAGTCACTAAACGAAACCCTAAGAGAAACTTCATAGTTGGTTGAAGTAGAAAGTAGAAGTTGTGTAGAAACTTCTAAGGGTTTCTTGGAGGGATTGGAGCGCATGACAGAGCTAAACCTTGCTCAGATCGACTTATATCTTGGATAATATTGGGCTTATCGAGGTAAATAATCTTATCTTTCTATTGTAATTGGAGAATACATACTGTAGAAGTATAGAAATAAGTATAAAATACATGTAAGGTATTCTGTAAGAGAATTGAACTATAGTTACATCGGAAGAATATTAAAGAAGATTGAATCAGATTTACATAGATCAGATTTACAGTAGACTTGTATAGTTTACCGGGTAGGGAAGTGCTGCCCGATTTTCCGTAGAATAGAAAACCCTCTGCTTAGATTAATCCTACAGAGTAGTCTAGACGTTGATAGACGTATTTGACTATTATAGGTTGATACTCTGCGCGCGACATATTCGACTTGGCAAGTGGATTTCGCCGAGAAGGTATGTGATTCTTCCTATACTCTTAAGCATGATATTTTAAAGTATATATATAGTACGGTAGACGTACGTGTGTTAACTTAACATGGTTTTACTTGACGTCTTTTGACTTCAGTCTAAATAATAAGAATCTTGAAGTATTTCAAAAGAATTATGAATCATTTTTTTTAAGAAGAGTAATACTTGGTTTTTAAACAAAAGCTTAAGAGTTATACTGGCTTTATGGGAAGTTAGGTATAACGACTTAAGAAAGATAAAAGGAACGGTTTACTTATATATTTATAAAAGACTTGTATTGATTTCTGGAAAGTACAGTAAGATGGTTTGTTGAGTAAACATATTGTGATGCTATGTGTGTTAGTATCCTGTAACGTTTGTGTAAAAAGGTTATTCTTGTTTGTGCTTATGTTGTTTAACGATAAGTCGTTATGTTAGTATTACATCACTCACCTCTTGACATGATATACCGGGGGTTAAGCTGCCCCCCGATGCGGGGTATACCTCAGGCAGTCTGTGTGACTATGATTCGAGAATACCTACGCGGTCCAGGGACCCATGCGAGCTACGAGAGTTCCGTGTTAGTGTGCGGGATTACCTCACGCGGTCTATGTGGGCTACGCGGACTACGAGTCGGTGCGATGCGCGAGTAGCTACCCTCGACGCGGGAATACCTCATGCGGCCTAGTGGCCTACGCGATCGCGGGAGTCCAGGATTAGGCATGCATACTGATACTATGGGCGATTGGCCTTGCTTCGATCATTCGCAGCCTAGAAAAGATCTGTTACAGTTTACCTATTGTTGCTCTTGTTTATACTATGGCACTATGTGTGGTTACTTTGGTTGTTTCGTGCATATTTGTAAAATTGGTTTTAAAATGATATGATTTCATTTATGTCACGACAATTCTCGGGTCATGATCGTGCCCTACCCGGCACCTGCTCGTATACATCGAGAATAGCAATGAACATACACAACATAAACACATGTGTAACAATAAAACATCTCAAAGCTAGCCGATAAGCCGCTTTCCAATTTATATAACAAAATCAAAAGTACAATCAGCATAACATCGCTTCTACCCAACCACATATGTGAATACTGCACTTAGAATAATAATCGTATGGACAGGCCCCGCCATACCCCGAATGTACACAAAAACTACAACACTGGGAAAAGCTCAGACCTAAAAGAGACAAGCCTCCTGATAAATGGAGCTTCGACGCCCGATAAGTGATCCTAAGAATGTGGACCCGCCACCTGCTTACCCTTTCCTGCGGCATGAACGCAGCCCCCGAGGAAGGGGGTCAGTACACAATATGTACCAAGTATGTAAAACTGGAAAATACTGTAATTACATCATAAGTCTAAATCAAAGCCGGAGACATGTATGATAATCAAATTACAGTACATTGTGCCTTACTATCAATGAGAGTAAATAGTAGTATGTTTACAATATAAAATAGAAGCTCAGGATCAAGCAGGACCACCCGTCCGCGATGGCATCAAGCAATCCTACTCTCGGGACTATTTCACCCGCATAGGCCACGTGGACCCGCGCGTGAGGTATTCCTCGCATAGACTATTTCACCCGCATAAGCCCTTACGACTCGCATAGGTATTCCTCGCATAGGTCGGACCCGCCCGCACGGGACTATTTCACCCGCATAAGCCCGTTGACTCGCACGCAGGTATTCTCGTGATCGTGGGTAGCAAATCCACGAAATATGCAATGCCACAAACACGGAATGACCATGAACGAATAGTGTATCACTAGCACAAATTCGGCTATCACACAATCCATAAGCAAGTTAAGAAATCCCCTAACTTCTTATTATTCTTGTTATACATACACTCTCATTTTAATATATCTAAGGCACTAACATGTCTTTTATAAAAATCCGGGAATTTAACCCAAGTACTACGTACTTCTACTCTTTAAAACAAATGACTCTTTTTAGTAGAAAACTTCCAAGATACTATTAATCCTAGTATCAAGTCCAAATTACATTTCAAGGCGAGTCACAACACCCTTAGAAATAAAGTTAAATTTCTAAATCAAGTGACTCTTTTTCTTATAAAACCTTAGGCAATTGATGCCTTAAAATCGAATTGCCTTTCAGTAAATCAAGCCATTTATCTTTCCCTAAAGCCAATATAACCAACTTCCCATAAAGTCGTTATATTCGCTTTATACCTTAGTCAAATACAATTTCCTATCCAAAGGACTTATACGTTTAAAACGCAACAAATATCACATACTTTAAAACTCTTCAAGTCCCTTAACTTTAATAAAACTTAAGACATCCTTAATACATTCAAAGAAGCGAGTTAATCTCCTAACTCACCCGATTTGGTCATTCAATAAACTAGTAAAGGATATCAAGATCTTGTACGTCTATCGTACTATATACGCGTAATTAGTCATGCTCAAAGGATAGGAAAAGTTCTACATACCTCGCCGGGTCAAACCACTTGCCAAGTACAAAGTCCCGCCCGTAGAATGTCAACCTATAATATTCACAATACGTCTATTAAGGCCTTACTTCAAACGTAGAATATTATAAGTGTCAAGTCGCTAAATCCTACGGAAAATCGGACAGCACCTCCTTTGTTTTTACTAACTTTGCCACCTTTTTCAAGGCCGAATACAATAACCAAACACGCCACATTTAAGGCACATCAAAGCAATTAATCAATAGGGGATTACACGCCTACTAGACGTGTAAAATTCCGCCCCACAAACGATAACAAACTAATACAAACTACAAGTCCAAATTCGGCCATATTGAGTTCAACAATACTAATTCTTATCCAATTTCCATTTCAATCCAAATTGGTAGCATACATGATATCAAGTCGCATTTGATTAGAACAACCATAATCTTCAAGTAAGTAACATGCGACGATTTCAAATAAACGACCAATTAGTAATCCAATTCAAGTGGCTTGTATTACATTTCGGATTTAAGCTACAAGCAATCCATAATACTTATAAACTTCAACATATCAACTTCATGCTAACAACATGTAGAGCTAACAACAACAATATACACATATAATCTTGTAACACCTTTAAAAGACAAGATTATACCTCAATGAACCTTAATCCAACTCCAATCCGAAGTCGCTCCTTAGTAGTTTAGAGCCTCTCCAAGACACTTCAATCCGTTTGTTGAGACCCTTAGAACAACACCAACAAATAACCCTCAAATCTCCAAACAAAACCTAGAAAGACAACTAGGTTTTCGTTTTGCGACTAACCCGTAAACTATCTTTTTCCAAGATTTTTCTATTGAGATATGTTTACCATACACATAAGAACCTTGGTTTAAAGTGTGGAGTTAAATGGACAAGAAACAATTTTTTTCCTTTTCAAATGGATGGAACCCGAGAGCTTCTCCAATGAGTTCTTCAAATTCTTGTGAAATATGGCTAAGTGTTGGCTCTCTCTTGCTACTAGTAGTATAATAAAGGGACATGGAGGGTTAAGATGTAACCAAATGGGTGGTTTAGATGAAGTCTTACAAAATATCAAGACTAATTGACCTTTGACTTAGTCAACATTCTCATGCTCACAAGTTGCAAGACTTGTCTTGCAACAAAGGTCCAATGACCTCGCCTCTTGCACAATTCGACCAAGGCATCACAAAAGGGGGGTGACACGTGTCGCCCGCCCATTCGTCAAAATAATACATTTTCCGACAATTCCATAATTTCCGATAATTTTTTACAAGTCTCAAATCTTAACATTTGTGAGTTCTAACTTACGTTCTTAAAACATGTCCTGTAATTACGGGGTGTAACATTCTTCCCCCCTTAGAAACATTCGTCCCCGAATGTTCTTTCGGAGTCAAACTTATAATTAGCGACATAGTTTCCTTACACAACCCCGACGTACCAAAAATTCCACACAATAGCATTCAAGCAAAAAGAATACTTCAATTAAAACTTGACAAGTAAGGGAAGATGAATTACCTGAAGGTATAGGAAATAAGTGAGGATACTTCCTCAACATGTCCTCCTCCGCTTCCCAAGTCATCTCCTCCTGCTATCATTCCTCCACAGACTTTGACTAAGCTACATCCTCGTCCGCAACGTCGACTGGCGACGAGTATCGCTATGGGAATCTCTCATACGATAACCCTCCGCTACTGGACCTCACTAGTAGGAAAACTCGCCTGGATCACCAATACACATTCGCAACATAGAAACATGGAAGACCGGATGTCGCTCTAACTCGATGGTAGATCCAACTCGTAGGCAACCTTGCCCACTCTACGACGATCTAGTAGGCCTAATGTACTGGGCCGAGTTTCCTTCTTACCGAACCTCATCACACCTTCATGGGGCGACACCTTCAAGAAGACCCAATCGTCACCAAACTCCAAATGCCGCCGATTATCCGCATATGACTTCGCCGACTGGCCGCTAATAGCCTCTCGGATAAGCTTCACCTTATCCACACCGCTGTACCAAGTCCAGGCCAACTAATCGCATTCGCCACATCGAACCAACCGACGGCGACTGCATTTCCGCCATATAAAGCCTCGTATGGCGCCATCTCAGATACCGGAATGGTAGTCATATTATAAGCAAACTCCACGAGAGGCAAATGATCCTCCCTTACCTCGAATCAATCACGCAGCTTGCAGATATCCTCGTTGTCCGATAAGACGCCCGCCGTCGATCACACCGAGGATGGAATGTCAGATCGAGACTCACTGTGTCCCTAAACCCTTCTAGAAAGACCTCCGTAAGTTAGCCAGAACTGGGCTCCCTATCGATATAATCGACATCGACACCATGCACCTCACAATCTCTCGATGTACAACTCGCATAGTCCTCACCAAAACGCCGCCCCGATCGGAAGGAAATGGGCTGATTTTGTCATCACAACAATAATCCAAATGGAGTCGCATTTATCTCGAGTACGAGGTAACCTCAGAACAAAGTCCATGTTGATCACCTCCCACTTCCAAGTCGGAATCTCAATAGCCGCAATAATCCATCGGGCCTCGTGCTCGACCTTGACTACCGCAATTAGGACATCAGGCAAAAACTCGCCACGCCCTCTTCGTGCCATCCCACCAATACAAACATCGAGGTCATGGTACATCTTGGTCGACTTCGATGAATAGAATAACGAGCACCGCGTGCTCCCTGACCACTGACGAAGTCCTCGACACATCGGGAACACACAACCGACCCTCAAATCTCAAAGACACCCATCGCGCTACTCGAATAGACTCTTCTCTCCCAAGAGCCGATCTCGATATCCGTACCAACATCGGGTCCTCAAATCGCCGCTTCTTCACCTCATCAACGATGGAAGACTCGCAACCTCACGAACCCGCACTTCACTATCGTCGGTGATCGATCAATCGAACCCCAAGGCTCGCTAATCGTGGATTCGACGGACCATGTCATGTCTCTGCGCATTCTCCGATGTGCTCCCCATCGATCTACGACTCAAGGCATCAAGAACTACGTTGGCTTTCCCGATGGTATGTAATATCAACATCATAGTCTTTCAAAGAACTCTAACCACCGCCTCGCTCAAGTTCAGCCTCTCGCTGAAGATATATCGAGGCTCTTGTGGTCTCAGATAAATATCCACACGAGCCCCATACAAGTAATGTCTCCAAATCTTCAAGGCATGAATAATCGCGCCAACTCTAAGTCATGGGTAGAGTAATTCCTCTCATGCTTCAGAATCGCCGGAAGCATAGGCTATAACCTTGCCGTCTCGCATCAAAACACACCCTAGCCCGATACCCGAGGCATCACAATAGATCACGCACTGCCTAACCTCAGAAGAGTAAGAACTGGGTTGTAGTCAACCTCTCCTTCAAAGAATCAAAACCCTTCTCGCAAGCCTCGCCCATCGGAACTTGGCCGCTTTCGAGTCACCCTAGTCACGGTAAGTAAAATCAAGCAACCGCTTCCACAAACTCGCGATAATAACTCGCCACCAAGAAATCGCGCACTCGGGCCGAGTAGAGGTCTCGCCAAGACTGATCGCTTCACCTTTGCCGTATCCACCAACACCATCACCCAATAATATGCCCCAGAATGCCATCGAGGCCAACCAAAACTCACACTGAGAACTTGGCGACAATCGCTGGGCCCGAGAACCCCAAGTACCGCCTCTCGCCGACTGCATGCTCCTCGCTCGTCCGCGAATAAACCAGATGTCATCGATGAATACTATCACAAATGTATCCAAAACGGCGAACACCTTGCTCATCAAATCCATAAATACCACCGAGCGTTGTCGACCGGAAAGACATAACCCTAAACTCATAGTGCCCATACCGGTCCCGAATGCGCTTTGGGATGCTCGTTTCGAACTCGAACTCGATGATAACTGCATCGCAGTTCATCTTTGAGAAACACCTCGCACTCGCAATCGTCAAACAAATCTTCAATCCTGGGGAGGGGGTACCTATTCTTGATGGTTACCTTATTCAGCTGCCTGTAATCAACACACATACGCAACGTCCCATCCTTCTTCTTCACGAACAAAACCGCGCCCCTGTGGATATACACTCAGGCCCGATAAAGCCTTTCTCCAAAGAAATCTTTCACCGGTCCTTCACTCCTAACTCAAAGGTGCCATCCTGTATGGCGGAATGGAAATAGGTCGAGTGTTTGGCAACGTGTCAATGCAAAACTCAATCTCCCTCTCAGGAGGGATACCCGGAAGATCATCTGGGAACACATCTGGAAACTCCCTAACCACTGCATCGATCAAGAATCGGAACCTCACCAGTATCAAATACCCGAACCAGATGATAGATGTACCCCTTCTGCACCATCTTCATAGCCTTGAGGTAAGAAATAAACCTACCCCTCGGCGATGCTGTGTTGCCCCTCCATTCGATAACTGGCTCGCCAAGAAACTGGAACCGAACCATCTCGCTTCTGATACCAATGTTGGCATAACAAGAAGCCAACTACCCATACCCATAATGACATCAAAATCTCATCTCCACTCTATCAAGTTCGCAAAGGTCTAACGATCAGAATATAAACCTGACAACCTCTCAGACACCCGCCGCCTAACACCGAATCTCCCATAGCGTAGCTACCTCAAAAGGCTCTATCGACTCATTTATCCCGATTCTACCCGCACAAGAGGACACATAGGACAAGGTAGAACACGGATCTATCAAAGCATAAACATCACACCAAATCGCGAATGTACTGCGGACGACGCCGTGGAAGCCTCACGATCCCGGCGGTGGCTAATGAATATACGCGTTACGAGGACCGCTAGAACTAGAACCACCACTCGACCTCTACCGCGGCCGCTCGTCCGTGAGTACTCGCCCGGCGCATAACCACGTAAGGAGAAGACCCAAAGAATCGATCCCGCTGGCCGTGGCTGTACCACCCATGCCGCTCTAGACGGACAATCTCTCTTCAAATGGCCCAACCGCCACAAGAGTAATAACCCTCGCAGAACACGACACTCGCTCGTGCGATCTACGCATCGAGCACACCGAGGTGTGGGTGGTCTCGATCGGCGAGGATCTCTCGCCTCCCGAAACCTCAAGCTCGAGCCCCGACCGCCTCGAATGACTACGATCGACCTCCCGCCAAAACCGTGACGAGCACTCAGGCCGGGCCGGAATGTGGACCTGCCACGAGGCCGCCCGCCGAGAACCGCCCCGAGACCCGATGTCCCGCCTCGGGCCGGCTCGCTAACCGTCCTCTCTCTCTATCCTCTATCCCCGCGCATAGGCTCGCATCTCAGCAATGTCCATACCGGCCAAGAGCCACCCCAAGCACGTCAGAATCATACGACGGCCTAGCCCCATCACATATCGATGAACTCTATCCGACATGTCGCTACAATAGTGCGCATGCCGCCATGAGTCAAATGTCACGACCAAATCGCCCGTGGATCGTGCCTTACCCCGCACCCTAGTGACACAACATCGAGTAATCACGAACATAAAACAACAACATGAGATAACGAAATATAAAACAATAATCGGTGAAAACTTGCATTTCGGCATATATATAACCATCAACTCTTTTACAAATGAACAACTTTAATCCTTTTTACCAACCACCACAACAAGATTTCTGCACCTCTAAGAATGATACGACATAATGGCGGGACAGGCCCCGCCAAACCCCCGAATGTAAACACTTACTACGCATGCGGACTATACCACCGATAAGCCTCCGAGAAACGGAGCTTCCCAAACGCCGAATCGTGACTCGAGAGCTAGGATCAACGATCGATGTACCTCAACTCGCGCAGATGAACGCACTTCGGGCGAGGTCGATAACAAAAAGTATGTGAAACTAAAAATAAATCGTAAATGAAATCATAGTAGTCTATACAAAGCAGAGACATGTATGATAACCAAACTACGATTCACCATAAATAAGCCATATGTCAAGTCGTGGACTCACACCTCAAGTCATCACTCAATTTAACAATGGGTCTCACGCCCACAACATCAATCGTGCCTGTGGAATACCTTCCTCACCGCCAGCTGATTTATGATATACAAGCACCAAGGAATACATATGAACACCGTGTCCCACTGTGTCCTAATAAAACTGCACAGGTAAGTACGAAGGCATAGCCGACTACTAACACCTACGCACTCAACAAGGTCATAAATCAGATTATAAGATCTGTCTGCATCATTACATGATCAAAGCCGCCACTTGCCCGCAGATCTAATGCGCGTCTAGTCTGGAACTTCCCGCACTCCGCATAAAGGCCAATCTCATCGCCCGCATGAGGTATTCCCGCATCGAGGGTAGCTACTCCCGCATCGCCCCGACTTTCGAGTCCGCACGGCCACGAGACCGCATGCCCATAAAGGACGACACTAACTCGAACTCGTAGCCCGCATAGGCCCTCAGACCCGCATGAGGTATTCTCGAATCATGGTCCTGCATCACTCGAGTCTACCCCGTGACGGAGGGCGCTTTAACCCCTAATCATCTCAAGAGATGAATGCCACAATACTATCATAACGATCGATAGTTAATAAGCATAATCTGGAAACCCCTTACACAAACATCACAAGATACTAACACACGTAGCATCCTAACACGTTTACTTATCAAAGCAACAAGAAAGTATTACAAGGCTATCACAAACCAATACAATCAAGTTATTCACACAAGGTACTTTCTACTAACAAGTTCTGCATCTATCCCCAAAGTACTTCACACATTAAAATCTTAAAAAGATCTGCTTTTCACATAAGTCACACAATACCCGTAGTATAAAATAGAGTGATCATTCTTTTAAGAAAACTAAAACTCTTACCTTTGTAAAATCAAGTAACAACATTATTTTCCAAACGCCCAAGTTTGCCTAATTTCAAATGTTCACGCTTCTTATTTTAGAAAGGTTTCGTAGTTCATAGTCTTATTCATTTAAGAATATAATTCTCTTTAAACAACTGAGAAACATAAGCCTTATATGTGAGTAGGATATTCTTGTTTATAACAATCTTATTACAAAGACCATGATCTAGGAAATATCATTTTGTCTCATCTTAGCTTCTATGCAGATGGAAGTTTCACCGTTTTAATAATACTTAATTATTCAAAACATTTCCTTTTATTAACGCCGCAGTTGGTTTGTCGATACACATCCCGATTTCCAAAATCAAGAAACGTTCTTAAGCCGTTATACCTAACTTCCCATAAAGCTAGTATAACTCTTAAGTTCTCAAAACCAAGTATTACTTCTTTCAAAACGATTTTAGAAATCTTTTGAAATACTTCAAGTTCTTTATAATCACACATCAAGCCGCTTATAAACAAATCATTTACCTTTTAAAACCACAAAGTGTTTTCTTATCTACATAAAGTCGTTATAACCAACTTCCCATAAAGCCGTTATAACACTTTATGTTTTAAACCCATCGAATACATTTAGCACACGTGACGCTCACCGTACTACATAGTTTACACATATCATGCTAGAAGAGATAGGAAGAGGTTCACATACCGCGACGATTATCGACTAATAGCAACCGCCCGAGTACCTGCCGTCGGCTACTCCTAAGCCAAGTAGAACGCGCCACACGAGTACTTCAACCTATAAGGCCACAAGCGCTTATTAACATCTAGATCTTATCGTAGAACATTCTACCGAAAATTCGACAAAGACCTCTCCGCAACAACAGAAATCTCCTCTCTATCTGGCCTGGCTATCAAGCCAACCAGTGGGGTTATACGCCTAACCCGACGTGCACAATTCTACCTCACAGAAAGCTACACAAGTCTCATCTGAATACACCCTATGTAATTACAGTCAAGATTTCTTTCAAAAGGTTTCTTATTATTCAGGCCTAAGTCCAAGGACATTGCCACAATATTAAGTTTAGTACTATATATATAGTATACTTCAACTATATATTCCTACAACATGTAATATCCAATTACAATAGGGGGACAAGATAATTACCTCGATAAGCCCATAATTATCCAAGTATAAATGTCGATCCTTAGCAACGCTTAGCTCCAACTCCGAGCGCCCAACCCGCTTAAACCACCCTTAGAAGTTCTAACCAACTTCTACACAATACTCCAACTGACTATGGAGATTTTCCTAGGTTTTGGTTTTGTGGACCGACGGGAAGTATAATAGTATTTACGGGCTTTTCAGATAGGTATAACCTTAGAATACAACAAGGTATACTACTAAGGTAATTGGGCATTATAACAATACTTTGAGAGTATTTCTACCAAGAGTGGTATTATATGAAAACAAACTAGCAGTGGGGTACCCCACGCCACACCACAAAGGAGTGGGTGGCTACCTCGGCCTACCCCACTGTGGGGAACTCTCGACGAGGGGGCCTCACGGTGCGGAGGGGAAGGCTCTCAAGACTTAGGCATTTTGACGATGAAGTCTTCAACCTTAGAGGGTATTTATAAGACAAGCCAAGGCCAACCAATGGCCAAGATCTAGCCAAGTGTTAGTGTAGGCCAAGATATGCCCAAGTGCCCCTAGTCCCTACTCCTTAAAACCCTCACAAATATCTACACAAATATCTACCCACAACTTGCCCACCAATCTACCCTAAGCCGCCCACTTGTTTCCAATGTGAGGTGACACGCCACCCTCCCGTTGGTCCAAAATGTTCCGCCTCTAAAAATCCGCAAAAATAAGAAAAGACATAGCCGAATTTTCCTCGCAAGTTATGTAAAACGTTTCATTTAAAAACGACTCTAACCGTGTTGTGCACAAATGCCATTCGGCTAAGCCACTGAAAGGGGTGACACGTGTCACCCTCCTATTGGCCCAAAATAAAACATCTTCCAAAATATCCATAATGGCCAAAATCTCGAAACAAAGTGGCCCTACAAAACCAGAATTTCTCCGTGGCCCCACGTGACCATTTTCAAAATAAAATTCCATAATTCTCTAATATTCCAGAAGTCCGAATACCAAACTGGGAATCCACCCCATTAACGAACCTTTTTCCTTCACAAAACGGAAACTTTTCCGTGGAAAATCGCCTCTTTCTTCCTTCCAATCTTTACGTCAGATTCTCGCACGCACGCCCTCGCATACATACCCTAGAACTACGGGTATAACATTCTCCTCCTTAGAAACATTCGTCCCGAATGTTCCTTCTAAGTCTCAAAACAAACGTGCGCCAGTATAGTCTTCACTACTATACTTACGAACAATCCCGCCATACCGCCACGGAAACACTGCGCAAAACTTACATCTAAGTCCACGAGGAAACACCTTTACATCACCACAAATACCTCTTCCCGGGTCAAAATATACTTCCTTAGTCATCGATACCACTTTTGTCACTTTGTCGCGAGCCTTGCTCCGACGACTCCAACAAATGGTACCGGTCGCCATGATTCCGAGATCTCGCACACTCGAACTCTACCACATTCGACATCGCTTAGTATCCAAAACTCGGGTTACTATCTCTAACGTGGTCATCATTAATCGGGAACATTCGGATGGATCTTCGATACTTTCCGATCATAACAATACGAAAGATCGGCATCGCCTCCTAAGTCTGACCAAGAAAGCTAACATATAGGCAACCCGCCTATTCTTCACATGAACAAAAAGGGCCCCAAGTAACTCGCTAAGTTCCTTTGTTTCCAAAACTCGCCACACCCTAACCGGTGGTACTTTCAAGAAGACCGACCACAACTCGAACTCTAAGCGTGCCGCCGATTATCCGCACGATTTCTCCGAGCCGGAACATCTTCTAGACAAGCTTCGACTATCCACAAATGCCGGAACAAGCTGAACCAACTAATCGAACCTTGCCAACATCGAACCAATCGACCGCAACTTACACTTCCGCCCCTACAAGGCTTCAAAAGGCGACATCCGAACACAAATGGTAGCTCAAACGCTCCTCCACAGAGACAACAATCCTCACAACTACCTCAAATCCACGACCGCCCGGCGGGCGAATGCGATTCTCGAGACTCACCCGAGTTCTTAACACATGCTTGGTAAAACTTCCGTAAACAAAACAGCCAGAACTGGCTCCACTGTCTGTCATAAGGTGAAGGTAGGCACCCCGTGCAACCTTACAACCTTTCTGAAAACCCAACACAGCCGAGTAACACGGTCCTGACCGAAGAACACGATGGGTCGCCCCATCGCCCGACCACCGGTCGAACGCATCCACGAACTCATACGCCGTTAACTAAACCTGGGCCTAACACCCTCGTGACCCTACCACAAGGCGGGACCACCACAAACTGACCCCACCACCATACCTGCCGCGGGTTGACCCGCAACATGGCCTCAACCCGACCCGGCATTGCGCAAAACACTAGCTCCCCGAAGGAATAATTTCACAAATCATATTACGAAAACCTAGCGGTCTTCCTAGCTCGACTACCTTCTTTCATTTCATACTACATAGGGACTTATCCCAAACACAGCTCACGTGCACTATGCACTCCTATAAGGGTCAAACATAAACATACGTCTCTACCCGAGATGGCCTTACCTCTAAGGTCTTTGCGTATAAAGCTCTAAGGCTCACACTTTCTCTATCCTCCAAAATCTTACTCGGTTAACCCACCATGATTTCTAATCACAACTAACACACTGCTATCGAACATAGCACTTAAGGTATACTCACCTTGAAAGTTACCGAAGGACCTGGCCGCCCGCCCTCTTCTCGCCCTCGTTAACCTGTCGATCTCTACGCTTTCTCCACTTGCGCATAAGCCCGCATAATGTGCCATGCTCAAGCCTAACTAAAGAATTACTCTTGCACAACCCTTTCTTAGGTAGTCATCAAGACTCGCGATACATCGGTATACTCTCTGTTAGCCAAATCCATAGCTAGTAACAAGGTTGTCTCGCAATCTATATTCTCGCCCGTGGCCGTAACAAGGTTCACATATCATGGCCGCAGAGAACCGCCGTCGCCATTCTTAAACTCACGGGCTAGTAACGCCGCAGAAATCCCGAACGAAGCACTACCCTAGGTAATGATTGGGCTGTGCCTCGCAACCCTCTCGTATTCTACTCGCAGCCTCTGGCTGCCTTGCCTCCCGCCCGGGTTGCACGCGAGGCATAACGGTAAGTGGAAAGAAATACGTTTAGAGGGTCCAACTTAAAACACAGCTCTAAGGCACGCACTCAGTGAGAAGAATAGAAACCAATCCTAAATATCCTATAGCCTCACGATTATTGGCGTGGTGCACAACACACCGATAATCAAGACTCCATCGATACGGTCAGAGACACTTTCCGAGGATTAATCGCTCGATACCACTTTTGTCACGACCAAATCGGCCCGTGGATCGTGCCTACCCCGCACCCTAGTGACACAACATCGAGTAATCACGAACATAAAACAACAACATGAGATAACGTAAATATAAAACAATAATCGGTGAAAACTTGCATTTACATATATATAACCATCAACTCTTTTACAAATGAGCGACAATCCTTTTTACCAACCCACCACAACAAGATTACTGCACTTCTAAGAATGATACGACCGTAATGGCGGACGGGGCCCGCCAAACCCCCGAATGTAAACACTTACTACGACAGGACTATACCACCGATAAGCCTCCGAGAAACGGAGCTTCCCAAACGCCGAATCGTGACCGAGAGCTAGGATCAACGATCGATGTACCTCAACTCGCGGCATGAACGCGGCCCCGGGCGAGGTCGATAACAGTACCGAGTATGTGAAACTAAAAATAAATCAGAAATGAAATCATAGTAGTCTATACAAAGCGGAGACATATGATAACCAAACTACGATCACCATAAATAAGCGAATATGTCAAGTCGTGGACTCACACCTCAAGTCATCACTCAATTTAACAATGGGTCTCACGCCCACAACATCAATCGTGCGTGGAATACCTTCCTCACCGCCAGCTTTATGATATACAAGCACCAAGGAATACATATGAACACCGTGTCCCACTGTGTCCTAATAAAACTGCATGGTAAGCACGAAGGCATAGCCGACTACTAACACCTACGCACAACAAGGTCATAAATCAGATTATAAGATCTGTCTGCACTCCACATGATCAAAGCCGCCACTTGCCCGCAGTATCTAACGCGCGTCTAGTCCCGAACTTCCCGCACTCGCGATAGGCCAATCTCATCGCCCGCATGAGGTATTCCCGCATCGAGGGTAGCTACTCCCGCATCGCCCCGACTTTCGAGTCCGCATGGCCACGCGACCGCATGCCCATAAAGGACGACACTAACTCGAACTCTCGTAGCTCGCATAGGCCCTCAGACCCGCATGAGGTATTCTCGAATCATGGTCCTGCATCACCGAGTCTACCCCAGACGGAGGGCGCTTAACCCCTAATCATCTCAAGAGATGAATGCCACAATACTATCATAACGACCGATAGTTAATAAGCATAATCAAGGAAACCCCTTACACAAACATCACAAGATACTAACACACGTAGCATCCTAACACGCTTACTTATCAAAGCAACAAGAAAGTATTACAAGGCTATCACAAACCAATACAATCAAGTTATTCACACAAGGTACTTTCTACTAACAAGTTCGTATCTATCCCCAAACTACTTCACACATGAAAATCTTAAAAAACAAGTTCTGTTACTTTGACAAAAGTCACACAATAGCCGAAGTATAAAATATAGTGCCTGTCCTTTTAAGAAAACCAAAACTCTTACCTTTGTAAAATCAAGTAACAACATTATTTTCCAAACGTCCAAGTTTGCCTAATTTCAAATGTTCACGTTTCTTATTTTAGAAAGGTTTCGCAGTTCATAGTCTTATTCATTTAAGAATATAATTCTCTTTTAAACAATCTGAGAAACATAAGCCTTATATGTGAGTAGGATATTCTTGTTTATAACAATCTTATTACAGCAGCCATGATCTAGGAAATATCATTTTGTCTCATCTTAGCTTCTATGCAGATGGAAGTTTCTACTGGTTTTAATAATACTTAATTATTCAAAACATTTCCTTTTATTAACGCTGCAGTGGTTTTGTCGATACACATCCTGATTTCCAAAATCAGTAAAACGTTCTTAAGCCGTTATACCTAACTTCCCATAAAGCTAGTATAACTCTTAAGTTCTCAAAAACCAAGTATTACTTCTCTTTCAAAACGATTTCAGAAATCTTTTGAAATACTTCAAGTTCTTTATAATCACACATCAAGCCAGTTATAAACAAATCATTTACCTTTTTAAAAACCACAAAGTGTTTTCTTATCTACATAAAGCTGTTATAACCAACTTCCCATAAAGCCGTTATAACACTTTATGTTTTAAACCCATCGAATACATTTAGCACATGTACGTCTACCGTACTACATAGTTTACACATATCATGCTAGAAGAGATAGGAAGAGGTTCACATACCTCGCGACGATTATCGACTAATAGCAAACTGCTCCGAGTACCTCGCCGCTACTCCTAAGCCAAGTAGAACGCGCCACACGTAGTACTTCAACCTATAAGGCCACAAGGCGCTTATTAACATCTAGATCTTATCGTAGAACATTCTACCGAAAATTGACAAAGACTCTCCCGCAACAGCGTAAATCTCCTCTCATCTGGGCCGCTATCAAGCCAACTGGGGTTATACGCCTAACCCGACGTACAATTCTACCTCACAGAAAGCTACACAAGTCCATCAGTAATACACCTATGTAATTACGACAAGATTCTTCTTTCGAAAAGGTTTCTTATTATTCAGGCCTAAGTCCAAGGACATTGCCACAATATTAAGTTTAGTACTATATATATAGTATACTTCAACTATATATTCCTACAACATGTAATATCCAATTACAATAGGGGGACAAGATAATTACCTCGATAAGCCCATAATTATCCAAGTATAAATGTCGATCCTTAGCAACGCTTAGCTCCAACTCCGAGCGCTCCAACCCGCTCTAAACCACCCTTAGAAGTTCTAACCAACTTCTACACAATACTCCAACGGACTATGGAGATTTTCCTAGGGTTTCGGTTTTGTGACTGACGGGAAGTATAATAGTATTTCTGGGCTTTTCGTATAGGTATAACCTTAGAATACAACAAGGTATACGGCTAAGGTAATTTGGGCATTATAACAATACTTTTGAGAGTATTTCTACCAAGAGGGGGGGTATTATATGAAAACCAACTAGGCGAGGGGGGGGGTACCCCACGGCCACACCACAAAGGAGGGGGGGTGGCTACCCCTCGGCCTACCCCACTAGGGGGGGAACTCTCGGCCAAGGGGGCCTCACGAAACGGGGAGGGGCAAGGCTCTCAAGACTTAGGCATTTTGGATGAAGAAGTCTTCAACCTTAGAGGGGTATTTATAGCACAAGCCAAGGCCAACCAATGGCCAAGATCTAGCCAAGTGCTAGGCAAGTGTAGGGCCAAGATATGCCCAAGTGCCCCCTAGTCCCTACTCCTTAAAACCCTCACAAATATCTACACAAATATCTACCCACAACTTGCCCACCACCTACGCCTAAGTCGCCCACTTGCTTCAATGTGAGGTGACACACGTCACCCTCCCGTTGGTCCAAAATGTTCCTCTCTAAAAATCCGCAAAAATAAGAAAAGACATAGCCGAATTTTCCTCGCAAGTTATGTAAAACGTTTGTCGAAAAACGACTCTAACCGGTGTTGTGCACAAATGCCATTCTACGAAGCCACTAGGCGGGGTGACACGTGTCACCCTCCTATTGGCCCAAAATAAAACATCTTCCAAAATATCCATAATGGCCAAAATCTCAAAACAAAGTGGGCCCCACAAAACCGTAAATTTCTCCCGTGGGCCCCACGTGACCATTTTCGAAAATAAAATTCCATAATTCTCTAATATTCCAGGAAGTCCGAATACCAAATCTGGGAATCCAATTCCCATTAACGAACCTTTTTCCTTCACAAAAACCGGAAACTTTTCCGTGGAAAAATCGCCTCTTTCTTCCTTCCAATCTTTCTGTCGTATTCTCGTACGTACGTCCTCGCATACATACCCTAGAACTACGGGGTATAACATCAAACTCCAGGCTGTACTCCCTAACAGTCCTCCCGTTCTGCCTCAAGGTCAAGAATCTGTCTACCCGGGCTCTCCTCATCTCGGGAGGCAAAAAGTGATCCATGAAGGCCTCTGTAAACTCCTCCAAAACAGCTGGAATAGCATCATCACCTCTCGAAAGCAACCACGACTCAAACCAGTTCAACGCAATATCGCGCAACCGGTAAGAGGCTAGCGAATGCACTCGTCTCTGAAGCCCTAAGAACTGCACGGTCCGTCAGAGCCGCCGAATGAACTCCTGCGGATCCTCATCGCACTCGAACCATAAAACTCGTGGATGACATCCGTAAAATCCCTAATCCGCAAACCGCTGGCAGGGTGGTTGCTCGCTCCTGCTTGCCGCCGCTACTATATCGTCAATAACCGACCGCTTCCCCGTAGTCTCTATACTCGCACCGGGCCGGGAACCGAGGGTGCACGGAACCTCCGAGCTACCGCCGCCTCGTTCCTCTAATACCGGCGTGGTGAACTCGCCGACCGCACTCTACTACCTCGGGCATAACTGTACTCGAGCCCGTAACCTCTCGAGTACCGCCAGCACTCGCCGCCGCTTTGCCCTTCTGGCTCGCCGCTCCGCGAGGCATATCTGTTTCATAAGACTAGGTTAGAGAGGATTCAACCTAATAGGACAGTTCTACTGCACGATCTCAGAGAGAGAAGAATGGAAACCAATCCTAAATGTCTTGCAGCCTCCTGATTATAGATGTGGTGCACAACACACCGATAATCAAGACTCTACTAGACACGGTCTGTAGACACTTTCCGAGGACTAATCGCTCGATACCACTTTTGTCACGACCCGACCTCGGTCACGATCGTGTCCTACCTGGGCACCCTGTTCAGGTATACATCAGAGAATAGCAGCGGAACATACACAACATAAACACATGTGTAACAATAAAACATCCCAGGCTAGCCGATAAGACCGCCTTCCAATTTATATAACAAAATCAAAAGTACAACTGTACAACATCGGTTCTTACAGCCCAACCACATATGTGAATACGCACTTAGGAATAATAATCGATGGACAGGCCCCGCCATACCACGAATGTACACAAAACTACAACACTGTGGGAAAAGATCAGACCTAAAAGAGACAAGCCTCCGGATAAACAGAGCTTCTGACGTCTGATAAGTGATCCTAAGAATGTGGACCCGCCACCTGCTTACCCTTTCCTGCGGCATGAACGCAGCCCCCGAGGAAGGGGGTCAGTACACAATATGTACCAAGTATGTAAAACTGGAAAATACTGTAATTACATCATAAGTCTAAATCAAAGCCGGAGACATGTATGATAATCAAATTACAGTACATTGTGCCTTACTAACAATGAGAGTAAATAGTAGTATCTTTACAATATAAAATAGGAAGCTCATGATCAAAGCAGGACCACCCGTCCGCAGTAGCATCAAGCAATCCTACTCCTGGGACTATTTCACCCGCATAGGCCACGTGGACCCGCGTGAGGTATTCCTCGCATAGGACTATTTCACCCGCATAAGCCCTTACGGACTCACATGAGGTATTTCTCGCATAGGCTGGACCCGCCCGCATGGGACTATTTCACCCGCATAAGCCCGTACGGACTCGCATGAGGTATTCCTCGCATCGTGGGTAGCAAATCCACGGAAATATGCAATGCCACAAACCCGGGGAATGACCCCGCAACGAATAATGTATCACTAGCACAAATCCGGCTATCACACAATCCATAAGCAAGTTAAGAAATCCCCTAACTTCTTATTATTCTTGTTATACATACACTCTCATTTTAATATATCTAAGGCACTAACATGTCTTTTATAAAAATCCGGGAATTTAACCCAAGTACTACGTACTTCTACTCTTTAAAACAAATGACTCTTTTTAGTAGAAAACTTCCAAGATACTATTAATCCTAGTATCAAGTCCAAATTACATTTCAAGGCGAGTCACAACACCCTTAGAAATAAAGTTAAATTTCTAAATCAAGTGACTCCTTTTCTTATAAAACCTTAGGCAATTGATGCCTTAAAATCGAATTGCCTTTCAGTAAATCAAGCCATTTATCTTTCCCTAAAGCCAATATAACCAACTTCCCATAAAGTCGTTATATTCGCTTTATACCTTAGTCAAATACAATTTCCTATCCAAAGGACTTATACGTTTAAAACGCAACAAATATCACATACTTTAAAACTCTTCAAGTCCCTTAACTTTAATAAAACTTAAGACATCCTTAATACCTTCAAAGAATCGAGTTAATCTCCTAACTCACCCGATTTGGCCATTCAATAAACTAGTAAAGGATATCAAGATCTTGTACGTCTATCGTACTATATACGCGTAACTAGTCATGCTCAAAGGATAGGAAAAGTTCTACATACCTCGCCGGGTCAAACCACTTGCCAAGTACAAAGTCCCGCCCGTAGAATGTCAACCTATAATATTCACAATACGTCTATTAAGGCCTTACTTCAAACGTAGAATATTATAAGTGTCAAGTCGCTAAATCCTACGGAAAATCGGACAGCACCTCCTTTGTTTTTACTAACTTTGCCACCTTTTTCAAGGCCGAATACAATAACCAAACACGCCACATTTAAGGCACATCAAAGCAATTAATCAATAGGGGATTACACGCCTACTAGACGTGTAAAATTCCGCCCCACAAACGATAACAAACTAATACAAACTACAAGTCCAAATTCGGCCATATTGAGTTCAACAATACCAATTCTTATCCAATTTCCATTTCAATCCAAATTGGTAGCATACATGATATCAAGTCGCATTTGATTATAACAACCATAATCTTCAAGTAAGTAACATGCGACGATTTCAAATAAACGACCAATTAGTAATCCAATTCAAGTGGCTTGTATTACATTTCAGATTTAAGCTACAAGCAATCCATAATACTTATAAACTTCAACATATCAACTTCATGCTAACAACATGTAGAGCTAACACCAACAATATAAACATATAATCTTGTAACACCTTTAAAAGACAAGATTATACCTCAATGAACCTTAATCCAACTCCAATCCGAAGTCGCTCCTTAGTAGTTTAGAGCCTCTCCAAGACACTTCAATCCGCTTGTTGAGACCCTTAGAACAACACCAACAAATAACCCTCAAATCTCCAAACAAAACCTAGAAACACAACTAGGTTTTCGTTTTGCGACTAACCCGTAAACTATCTTTTTCCAAGATTTTTCTATGGAGATATGTTTACAATACACATAAGAACCTTGGTTTAAAGTGTGGAGTTAAATGGACAAGAAACAAATTTTTTTCCTTTTCAAATGGATGGAACCCGAGAGCTTCTCCAATGAGTTCTTCAAATTCTTGTGAAATATGGCTAAGTGTTGGCTCTCTCTTGCTACTAGTAGTATAATAAAGGGACATGGAGGGTTAAGATGTAACCAAATGGGTGGTTTAGATGAAGTCTTACAAAATATCAAGACTAATTGACATTTGACTTAGTCAACATTCTCATGCTCACAAGTTGCAAGACTTGTCTTGCAACAAAGTTCCAATGACCCTCTTGCCCTTGCACAATTCGACCAAGGCATCACAAAAGGGGGGTGACACGTGTCGCCCGCCCATTCGTCAAAATAATACATTTTCCGACAATTCCATAATTTCCGATAAATTTTTACAAGTCTCAAATCTTAACACTTGTGAGTTCTAACTTACGTTCTTAAAACATGTCCTGTAATTACGGGGTGTAACAATTTAAGTACTTTACAGTTTCACATACTTGGTACCTGTTGTACTGACCTCCTTCGGGGGGCTGCGTTCATGCCGCAGGTAAGGGAAAGCAGGTGCTAGATCACATCCTTAGGATCCGTACTTTGGTGTCAGGAGCTCCATCTTCTCCGGAGGCTCGACTTTTGGGTATGACCTCCCTGTTGTTGTAGATAGTTTTGTACATTCAGGGTATGGCGGGGCCCTATTCCGCCATAGTTGTTTATTTTCTTAGAGGTCTGTAGTCCTATTGTACAGTTGGGATGTAATTATCGGGCTTTGTTTATATATATATGCCGAAATAAGACATTTTCTCAGATAAACTGTGTCTCAATTCACATTTGTTTCATGTCTTGTTTTTATATTCCGCTGATTACTCTGATGTATGACTACTTGGGTGCCCGGGTAAGGCACGATCCACGAACCGAACGGTCGTGACAAAAGTGGTATCAGAGCAGTTAATCCTCGGAAAGTGTCTACAGACCGTATCTAGTAGAGTCTTGATTATCGGTGTGTTGTGAACCACCAATAATCGTGAGGCTATAGGATATTTAGGATTGGTTTCCATTCTTCTCACTCGAGATCGTGCCTTAGCCGTGTTATAAGTTGGACCTCTAACGTATTTCCTTTCTTTAACGATTATGCCTCCACGTAAGGCAACCCGCCCGAAGGTCAAGCGCAGAGGATCCGCTAGTAGGACACCGAGAGTCGCGAGGGCTCAGCCCGATCTATACAGGCGGCGAGTTCCACGACCGCCCGGCCCCAGCGAGGTTTAGGGCGCGGCGGTGGTGATGAGACCACGATACTGCACTCCATTCCCACACTGGAGCGGATGAGATGGGTTCTGAGAGAGATGGCGATTCTTGGCGGGATCGTGGCGAGATATAAGGATAGGTGGATCACAGCGATTCAGTTCAGCAGATGCACGTTCACCCGAGATCGGATAGTTTGAGGCTACGAGATTTTACGAGTTGTAGCCGCGAATTCTGGTCGAGGCACGAGGATGATCCGCAGGAGTTCATCCATCGATTCTGAGAGGATCGTCGCGAGTGATCAAGGCTTCGAGACCGAGTCCGTGATCTTGGTTCGCGTCGGTGCGTGATACCGCAGATGGTAGTTTGACTTCGTGGGAGTTGTCGGGAGAGCACGCGTCCCCGCCTACTTGGGACGAGTTCTCGGAGGCTTTTCTCACTCACTTCTTACCTCGCGGATGAGGAGGCACGGCCGACAGATTTTTGTTCTTTGAGGCGAGAGAGGGCGCCGTTAGGGAGTACAACGTTGAGTTCGATTCGTTGGCTCGATATGTCCCTGCGTTGGTAGCAGATATGGAGGACAGGGTGCATCGCTACGTCACCGGGCTAGATGATTATATGGCCGAGTCTTGTGCGGGTGTGGCTCTTCAGCCAGGCATGGACATTACCCGCATGCAGGCTCATGCACTTGGATGCGAGGAGCGTAGAGCGGGTTGTGACAGCGGCAGAGAAGAAGGCGGGGCGGTAGGGTCTTTTGGTAGCTATCGGGGTGGGCGGCCTCGGCGATCTAGATTTGCACCACAGCCAGCTCAGAGCACTCCTACACCGTCCTCAGGACAGCCAGGATATTCGAGGGCAGACCAGGGCCCCGGGACTTCAGACGTCCAGGGTAGCAGAGGTGCTAGCCGATCGGGACCACCCCCCCTCAGTGTGGCCGATGCGGTAGATCCCATTACGGGAATTGTGGTGCGCTCAGAGTTTGTTACTGATTGCGGCGGTCGGGTCACTTTGCGAGAAACTGTCAGACCAAGGCGTAGCGTAGGGTAAGTCGGCTACGGGTCTTTCGCCGGGTATTCTTCATCTCCTACAGTTACTCGCCCCGGAGGGCAGGGGTCAGCCTACAGGGTCTTTCGCCGGGTCTTCTTCATCTCCTACAGTTACTCGCCCGGAGCGGGCACTCGTGGGCGGCCAGTGTGGCAGAGGTCGTGGCGCGATTCCCAGTTCTAGCGGTCCTCAGAACCGCATATACGCCTTATCCAGCCGGCAGGACCAGGAGGCCTCGCCTGATGTCGTCACAGGTATCTTATCAGTTTCTGGATGTGATGTGTATGCCTTGATAGATCCGGGATCTACTCTGTCCTATATATTTCCCCTTATTGCTAGTAGGATAGGGATAGAGCCTGAGTCCATAGACCCTTTCGAGATAGCTACGCCAGTGGGTGATTCGGTGGTAGCTCGGCGGGTATATAGGGCTTGTCCAGTGACCATATGCAGTCGTCAGACCCTTGCCGACTTGGTAGTGTTGGGTATGACTGATTTCGATGTGATCATGGGTATGGATTGGCTAGCTTCTTGCTACGCCAATGTAGACTGCAGGGAGAGAGTGGTACGGTTCCAGTTTCACGAGGCCAGGTTATTTAGTGGGAGGAACAACGTGTGTCGAGGGTAAGTTTATTTCTTACCTCAAGGCTAGGAATATGGTGCAGAAGGGGTATATCTACCATCTCATTCGGGTGTTTGATACTGAGGATGCGGTACCAGATTTTCAGTCAGTTCCAGTAGTCAGAGAGTTCCCAGATGTGTTTCCAGACGACCTCCCGGGTATCCCTCCTGAGAGGGAGATAGAGTTTTGTATCGATGTGCTGCCAGACACTCGGCCTATTTCCATTCCTCCATACAGAATGGCACCTGCCGAGTTGAGAGAGTTGAAGGACCAGCTGAGAGATTTGCTGGAGAAGGGCTTCATCAGGCCTAGTGTTTCTCCCTGGGGAGCGCAGGTATTGTTCGTGAAGAAGAAGGACGGGACGCTGCGCATGTGTGTTGATTACAGGCAGCTGAACAAGGTGACCATTAAGAAAAGATACCCCCTTCCCAGGATTGATGATTTGTTCGACCAGTTGCAGGGTGCGAGATGTTTCTCCAAGATTGATCTGCGATCGGGCTATCATCAGGTGCGAGTTAGAGAGACGGATATCCCTAGATCGCATTAGGACGTGCACGCACTATGAGTTCAGGGTTATGTCTTTCGGGTTGACCAATGCTCTGGCGGTATTTATGGATTTGATAAACCGAGTGTTCAAGCCATTTTTGGACACGTTTGTGATAGTGTTCATTGATGACATCTTGGTTTATTCTGCTCGAGCGAGAGCGTGCGAGCATTTGAGGATCTTTGAGAGTTCTCCAGACCAGTGATTATACGCCAAGTTTTCCAAATGTGAGTTTTGGTTGGCTTGGTGGCTTTTCTTGGGCATATTGTCGGGCCGATGGTATTCGGGTGGATACGGCCAAGATCGAGCGATCGAGGACTTGGCCTAGACCTACTACTCGGCAGTGCGCGGCTTTACGGGCCTCGCGAGTTATTATCGGTTCGTGGAAAAGTTTGCTTCTCTCTGCACCATTGACCAGTGACTCGGAAAGCGGCTAAGTTTGATGGTGATGCTAGCGGCGGGGTTTCGATTCTTGAAGGAGGCGACGGCATCGCCCGTTCTTACTCTTCCAGAGGGTCCAGAGGGCTATGTCGTGTATTGTGATGCGTCAGGCATCGGGTTGGGATGTGTGTTGATGCAGCAGGGCAAGGTTATAGCGTACGCATCCCGACAGCTGAAGAAACATGAGAAGAACTACCCCACCCATGATTTAGAGTTGGCAGCGGTGATTCACGCGTTTAAGATCTGGAGGCACTACTTGTATGGGGTTCATGTGGATATTTATACAGACCACAAGAGCCTCCAGTATATCTTCAGCCAGAGGGAGCTGAACTTACGACAGAGACGGTAGTTAGAGCTACTCAATGATTACGATGTCGACATCCTGTACCACCCAGGGAAGGCCAATGTTGTGGCAGATGCCCTTAGTCAAAGGTCGATGGGGAGTCTATCAGATGTACAGCCAGAGAGGAGGGGCATGGTCCGCGAGTTGGATCAGCTAGCGAGCCTTGGAGTCCGATTGATTGATTCTGATAGCAGTGGGGTTCGAGTTCGAGAGGTTGCCGAGTCTTCCATCGTCGAGGAGGTGAAGAGGCAACAGTTTGAGGATCTGGTTTTGACGTGGTACCGTGATACGGCTCTTCATGAGGGAAAGGTCCCTTTTGAGGTAGCACCTGATGGGGTGCTAAGGTTTGAGGGCAGGTTGTGTGTTCCAGATATTGCAGTCTTGGCGGCGAGTTCTAGGGAAGCACACGCGCGCGTTCAGTATCCATCCGGGGTCGACCAAGATGTACCACGACCTTAGATCCGTGTATTGGTGGGATGGCTTGAAGAGGGACGTTGCAGAGTTTGTAGCTCAGTGCCCGTGTTGTCAGCATGTGAAGATAGAGCACCAGAGGGCTGGTGGATTATTGCAGACGATAGAGATCCCGGGCACGGAAGTGGGAGGTGATCAACATGGACTTTATCACGGGATTACCTCGCACTCAGGAAGCACGATTCTATCCGGGTCATCGTCGACGGTGTGAAATCAACCCACTTTCTTCCGGTCGAACGACGCACCGGTAGAGATTATGCGGACTTTACATCAGAGATCGTGAGGCATTGAGTCCCTATTTCGATCATATCGGCAGAGAGCCCGGTTCTGGCTAACTTCCGGAGGTCTTTCGAGAAAGGTCTAGGGGCGCGGTGAGCTCGAGTCTTGCATTCCATCCTCGAATGAGACAGACGAGCGAGCGCACTATCCAAACTCTTGAGGATATGCTGCGAGCCTGCGTTATTGATTTCAGGAGTAGCTGGGAGGATCATTTGCCTCTAGTTGAGTTTGCGTATAATAATAGCTACCACTCCAGTATTCAGATGACGCCTTATGAGGCCTTGTATGGGAGGAAGTGCGGTCGCGATAGGCTGGTTTGATGTAAGCGAGTGCGATTAGAGGACCCGGACTGTCTGGCGATGGATAAGGTGAAGCTTATCCAGGAGCGGCTATTGACAGCTCAGAGTCGACAGAAGTCATATGCAGATCATCGTCATCGGCATCTGGAATTCGAGGTTGATGATTGGGTTTTCCTGAAGGTGTCACCCATGAAGGGTGTGATGAGATTCGGGAATAAAGGGAAACTTCGGCCAGTACATTGGGCGTGTCGATTGTCCGCAGGTAGGCAAGGTTGCTATGAGTTGGATCTGTCGTCCGATCTTGAGCGAGACATCCGGTTTTCATGTTTCTATCTTTGAGAGATGTATCGGGGATCCATCCAGTGCACCCGATTGACGATGTCGGTGGCCAGGGGTTATCGTATGAGAGATTCCCATAGCGATAATCGATCGTCGGGTTAGCGTCTGCGGACGAGGCGTGGCTTCCGTCAAAGTCTTGTGACTGAGGCAGGCTCGAGGAGGAGATGACGTGGGAAGCTGAGGAGGACATGAGGCAGAAGTATCCTCACCTATTCCCCACACCTCCAGGTAACTCACTTTCCTACTTGTAAATTTTCATTGTCATATTTGCTTAAGTGCTGTATTGTGGCCATGTGTGGCATTTGCAAACTGTTTAAGTTATAAAGAACCTTATCGTTATCTGTCTTGGGAAGGAACATTCGGGACGAATGTTTCTAAGGAGGGGAGAATGTTATACCCCGTATTTCCAGAGTATGTACGTGAGGGCGTACGTACAAAAGTTTAGCCTTAAAAGTTAGGCATAGGACGAAAATTTGTGCACAACCCACGAAACGAATTGTTTTCTGACGAAACGTTTTCCAAAACTTGCGTAGGGAAAATTACGGCTATGTCATTTATAATTTTTGCGGATTTTTCCGAGAGATGAAATATTTTGGACCAACGAGAGGGTGACACTTGTCACCTCGAGTGGAGCAACAACATGGGCAAGGTTGGCGCGTTTTTGTGGCCTTTAGCATTATTCAAGGTTAGGTTGGTTATTTTTGTGTTGTAGATGGATAAGGACACATGGGTGAATCCACACCCTCCACTTGCCCTCCACTTGCCTTCATCTTGACCATTGGTGGTCCTATAAATACCCCCCCCCCCTCCCCCTTAGTTGAAGAATTCTTCATCCACAAATTATCTTCCAAGTCTCCAAATCTCCTTCTCCCTTAAGAGCTCGTCCAACACCATCCCCCCCCCTCTTGAAAGCCCTAGCCGAAACACTACCCCCCTCTTGGTAGAAATACTCTCCAAGTATTGTTACTATCCCCAAAATACCTTAGCCAATCCCTTTTAGTATTTCCAAAGTTACCTCTATACGTAGAGTCAGGAATACTACCTTGTATTCTATAGTCACTAAACGAAACCCTAAGAGAAACTTCATAGTTGGTTGAAGTAGAAAGTAGAAGTTGTGTAGAAACTTCTAAGGGTTGGTTGGAGCGGGTTGGAGCGCCCGGAGTAGGAGCTAAACCTTGCTCAGGATCGACTTATATCTTGGATAATATTGGGCTTATCGAGGTAAATAATCGTATCCTTCTATTGTAATTGGAGAATACATACTGTAGAAGTATAGAAATAAGTATAAAATACATAGAAGGGTATTACAGAAGAGAATTGAACTATAGTTACATCAGAAGAATATTAAAGAAGATTGAACTGTACTTACATAGGGTGTATTTCTGATGGAGACTTGTATAGTTTAGGGTAGGGAAGTCTTTGCCCGATTTTCCGTAGAATAGAAAACCCTCTGCTTAGATTAATCCTACAGAGTAGTCTAGGCGTTGATAGACGTATTTGACTATTATAGGTTGATACTCTGCGCGCGACATATTCGACTTGGCAGGTGGATTTCGCCGAGAAGGTATGTGATTCTTCCTATACTCTTAAGCATGATATTTTAAAGTATATATATAGTACGGTGAGCGTCGTGTGTTAATCGAACATGGTTTTACTTGACGTCTTTTGACTTCAGTCTAAATAATAAGAATCTTGAAGTATTTCAAAAGAATTATGAATCATTTTTTTTAAGAAGAGTAATACTTGGTTTTTAAACAAAAGCTTAAGAGTTATACTAGCTTTATGGGAAGTTAGGTATAACGACTTAAGAAAGATAAAAGGAACGGTTTACTTATATATTTATAAAAGACTTGTATTGATTTCCGGAAATCTGATAAGATGGTTTGTTGAGTATACATATTTTGATGCTATGTGTGTTAGTATCTTGTAACGTGTGTGTAAAAAGGTTATTCTTGTTTGTGCTTATGTTGTTTAACGATAAGCCGTTATGTTAGTATTACATCACTCACCTCTTGACATGATATACCGGGGGTTAAGCTGCTCGACGCGGGTATACCTCGGCGACCGTGTGACTATGATTCGAGAATACCTCATGCGGGTCGCGGGACCTATCGCGAGCTACGAGTTCGGTGTTAGTGTGCGGGGGATTACCTCATGCGGTCTATGTGGCCATGCGGACTACGAGAGTCCAGGACGATGCCGAGGAGTAGCTACCCTCGATGCGGGGAATACCTCATGCGGGCCTAGGTGGCCTATGCGGACTGCGGGAGTCCAGGATTAGGCATGCATACATATACTATGGGCGATTGGCCTTGCTTCGATCATTCGCAGCCTAGAAAAGACCTGTTACAGTTTACCTATTGTTGCTCTTGTTTATACTATGGCACTATGTGCGGTTACTTTGGTTGTTTCGTGCATATTTGTAAAATTGGTTTTAAAATGATATGATTTCATTTAAGTACTTTACAGTTTCACATACTTGGTACCTGTTGATCGACCTCGCCGGGGCTGCGTTTATCCGCGAGTAAGGGAAGCGGTGCTAGATCCACATCCTTAGGATCCGTACTTTGGTGTCAGGAGCTCCATCTTCTCCGGAGGCTCGACTTTTGGGTATGACCTCCCTGTTGTTGTAGATAGTTTTGTACATTCAGGGTATGGCGGGGCCCTGTCCCGCCATAGTTGTTTATCTTCTTAGAGGTCTGTAGTCCTATTGTACAGTTGGGATGTAACTGCCGGGCTTTGTTTATATATATATGCCGAAAGGCGACATTTTCTCAGATAAACTGTGTCTCAATTCACATTTGTTTCATGTCTTGTTTTTATATTCCGCTGATTACTCTGATGTATGACTACTTGGGTGCCCGGGTAAGGCACCAGTCACAGGCCCCGGAACGGGTCGTGACATGTGACCAGGAGGCGGGTTAGATTCCCGGATTTGTTTGTATTACCCCATGGTCATGCTTATACGATGTGGGATTCCGGGGCATGCGACCACGAGGGATATTGTTATCTCATGGAGTCCACGGGCATGGTTGATATTATGGGCGTGAGACCCATAGTTATATTTGAGTAGTGACTTTGAGGGCATGCGTCCCTGACTTGATATGACTTCTTAGGTATTGTGTACTGTAGGTTGGCTATCATACATGTCTCCTGTTTTGTTTAGACTGTTGTGATTTCATTACAGTACTTACTGTTTCACATACTTGGTACATTCTTCGTCGACCTCCTTGGGGTGCGTTCATGCCGCAGTTTAGGTAATGATTTGGTGATCTTGGTGTAGGACCGCCTCAGAGTTTTGGATAGCTCCATCTGCTCAGAGTTTATCTTTTGGTATATTTCCTTGATCATGTGCTTTTGTACTGCATGGGTACGGCGGGGCCTTGTCCCGTCATTTTTCAGTAAAATTCTTAGAGGTATGTATTCATATGTGGGATTGGACTCATGTACAGTGTAGTGTCTTTTGATTATGTATATTATGGCAGCCTTGTCGGCTTTGCCCTTGCACGTATGTTGGTTTAAAAAAAATGAGGTGTTATTTAATTTCCGCAGTTTACTTAGTTGTTAAGGTAGAAGGGTGCCCAGGTAGGGCACCAGTCACGGGCCCGGGGTTCGGGGCGTGACAGAAAATCAATAACCAAACGCCACATTTAAGGCCCAACAATTCAGCAATACAAAGGGGATTACACGACTAATAGGACGTGTAAAATTCTGCCCCACAATCAATATAAAATTGTCCAATATTTCCAAGCCATATTCGGCTACCATTGTCACAACAATTATCAATTTCCTTTCAATTCTTTTTCAATCCAAGTTGTTATTCCAACATGTTATATACATAATAACAATTACAACAAATATAAATCATTTCTTCCTTAACATGCGACGATTGTAACTATCGACCAAATTGATTACAACATAAATGGCTAACTTGTCCATTTTCGGTTTTAACATGTCGACATGATCCAAATGTTTTCATACTTCATTCTATATACCACATGCTCATTTCTTAACTACTATAACATGTAATCTTCAATTACATTAAGAAGATGAAGATTTTACCTCAATAAGCCCTAATAATGTCCAAGCGTAAAAGTCGATCCTTAGCAACTTTTAGCTCCTCTTCTTAAGTTCCAATCCGCTCCAAGAACTCCTTAGAAGATCATGAAGAACTCCTCTTCAAGTTCCATCTTCAAAGTTGAAGAACACCTTAGGTTTTCGCCTTGCGACTAACGTAAAAACGTCATTTTTCCGGGATCTTTCTATTGAGATATCCTTACAATACCCCTAGGAACCTTGGGTTAAAGTCTTGTGAATAATGAACCACAAACGAAAATCTTTTTGTGTGGGAATTTCACAAAGCCGAGAGCTTCACTTTCAAGCTCAAAGGTTTTCTCAAATTTTTCTAAGTGTGAAGACTTGTCTTGCACTAGTGTAGTATATATAAAACAATGGAGGGTCAAGATTATAACACTTGTGTAGTCTTAGATGAAGGGATTTAAATATCAAGCCAAGTGGGCTCTTGACTTGGTCAACAATCTCAAGCTTGAGCTTGCAAGACTTGTTCATCCAAGCTTTGGTCAAAAGACCTTCTAACCCTTGGCCAATTCGATCAAGCCCATGTGGGGGGGGGGGGGGGGTGACACGTGTTGCCCTCCCATTTGTCCATAAAATTTCATAACCCTCGTGGGCCCTACAAAACGTAAAATTTCTCGGGTGGGCCCTACGTGACCAAATCTGTAAATAAATTTCCACAATGTTAATAAATTCCATACTCCTCAAATAATGCATTTTGAAAACCTAATTCTCATCAGCGGACATTTTTCCTTTCCGAAGTTCGGAAGATTTTCCTTCGGAAAAACAATTCTTTCTTTCGTACCAATTTTCAAGTCTTGTGTTCTCACGTCTATTCTCGTATACATGTCCTGGAATTACGGGGTGTAACATTCTTCCCCCCTTAGAAACATTCGTCACCGGATGTTCTTTCGGAGTCCAATCTAATTAGATAGCGACATAGTCTCCTTTTACTACACCCTTCATACAAAATATGCCACCCACGGCCACATAACAATATTTATACTAAAACGTCAACCTGAACTCCAAGTGTCGACGTCGTTCATCTACATAAAGTTTCTGCTGACTCTGAGCTTACTAATAATCTTCCCTGGATAAGCTTCGCCTTATCCACAGCCCTGCTGAATCAAGTCTGGGCCAATTATCTAAACCTCGCCTACGTAGAACCAACCAATCGGCGATTCTACACTTTCTTACTGGTTGTATTATTTTTGTACCTCCAACTTACTCTAGCATACTTACATAACCTCCATACCAATTCTGGCGTCCAATCTTTGGAGTCACTCTATTAAACAATATAAGGCCATTTCCGGCTCTCACGACCTGGTTCTGATGGAACGCGTTCACGAACCCGTAAAACAATTAACTAGACTTGGGCCTTGCACCCTCGTGACCCTGTCACGTAGCGAAACTACTACCAACTGATCCCACTCCATTTCAGGCTATGGGGCGACCTGTAATAGGTCCTCAACCCGACGCACCGTCGAACTTAACTCTTACCCTTAGTCTGAATAAAATCTTATTGCCCGAGAAGGCCTTATATACCTAAGGTCTCGGCGATTATCAATATTCTTAGGCTCGCAATTTCCATGCTCCAAGCCTACCTTATCGCACTTCCCGTAAACGGGTACAATAACTTCTCATAATACCATATTCATGTTGTCTTGATCACAACAACCATTACTCACTCCATACGGATCTCATTCGTACAATTCTCTTAAGTATACCACGTAGCTTAATCTATCCACATAGTCTTCCAGCAAGTACCTTAACATGACTTCTTAAGGGTTCACTACCCTATCAGACAGCTCATCATTTCCCAATTATCTCAAAATAAACATAAGACCTTGGCGAGAATTCATTAACTGTTTCATACCTTCTTTCCCGGTATCTATTTAGTCCTTACCAAATCCTGGTAATCTAAAATCATTCTAGGCAACACGCGTCTGACCCTCATACATAAATCTGTATAATTGTACGTCATAATACCCACTATACTACAATCATTACCAACCTGGATACGCAATCCACATAGTCCTTCCTGGGTCACTGTTGTCTTTCTCATAGCTGCAATCAACATAACTCGTTAGGGAGAGACGACCCTAACAACACAGTTCTATCGCACGATCTCAGAGTGAGAAGAATGGAAACCAATCCTAAATGTCCAGCAACCTCCTGATTATAGATGTGGTGCACAACACACCGATAATCAAGACTCTACTAGACACGGTCTGTAGACACTTTCCGAGGACTAACTGCTCTGATACCACTTTTGTCAAGACCCGTCCCCAGGCCCGCGACTGGTGCCCTACCTGGGCACCCTTACAGGTATACATCAGAGATAATCAGCGGAACATACTTAAACTCAACAAGAAATAAATAACAGGTTAGCCGATAAAGCTACCTTCCTGGATACATATGAATACGTAAAAACCAAAAGCAGTTACCTCTTTTTTTTTGAAGCGACCCACAAGATATGACTACAGACCTCTAAGAGTTTTGACATAACAACTGTGATGGGACAGGGGCCCGCCATACCCCTGAATGTACAAAAATCTACAACCTCAGGGAACTGTACAAAAATACAAAACCTCCAAAATAATGGAGCTTCCCAACCAGCTGAACAATGATCCTAAGAATGAGGATCAGCAAGCTATGTACCTCAACTCGCAGATAAACGCACCCCGGGAGGTCGATTTAAATATGTACCAAGTATGTGAAATCAAAATATCGTAATAAAATCATAAATCTATATAAAACAGAGACATGTATGATAACCAAACTACGATACAATATATAAGCGATCATATCAAGTCGTGGACGCGTGCCTCAAAGTCATTACTCAAATATGACCATGGGACACACGCCCATAATATCAATCATGCCCGTGGAATCCCTTCCTCACTGCCGGCAGTCCATGATATAATATAACAACAATATGCATACATGAACACTGTGTCCCACTCGCTATAAAATCAGACGCCAAGTAGGAAAGCGAACCACGGATCCACCGCATCATAAAATCGACTGGAAAGTACGAAGCTAACTACTAGATCCACCAAGGCTTTACAATCGATCGGGCAAGTACGAAAGCCAACTACCAGATCCAGCCTGTTGTCACGAGATATGACTGGGGCAAGTGCGAAAGCTATCTACCAGAGTCTACCGTACCAAAATGTGCCATAGAACTGACGGGGGAGAGTACGAAATCCAACTACTAGACCATCCTGCGTCAGCCACTGGCCGGGGCAAGTACGGAAGCTAACTACCAGACCATCATGCGTCACTAAACCTCATGGAGAGCTAGTCCATGGAATAAAAATATCCAACATGGTCGCATGCCCCGGAATCCCACATCGTATAAGCATGTCCAAGGAGTAATAAAAACAATCCGGGAATCTAACCCGCCTCCTGGTAGCATGCCCCGGAATCCCACATCGTATAAGCATGTCCAAGGAGTAATAAAAACAATCAGGGAATCTAACCCGTATCCTGGTCGCATGCCCCGGAATCTCACATCGTATAAGCATGTCCAAGGATCAATCACAATGGAAGCATACCCGTGGAATCCCCCGTCACTGTCGGTACGTCTAAGTAAATTCACAACAAGACAACATTTCTCCAACCGAGAGTCACGACAAGAGAACAATATAATACTTGCACTCAAGGCTATCACAAGCAAGCATAGGCAAGTTCATAAAATCTTTAGACTTTCATATCACATAACAATCCGGGAATTTAACCCAAAGTACTACGTACTTCCATTCTTTTCAAAAGACTCCTTTTCAGATAAAACCCCAAGATACTAACACCCGTAGTATCAAGGCATGTCTACATTTCAAACAATTCACTACATTTTTAGAAATACATTTCAAGGCTTCTAAATCAAGTGACTCTTACTTTAAAACTTTAAGCAATTGATACCTTTAAATCAAATTGCCCTTCTTTATTTCAAGTCATTTCTTTGTTTACATTACTAGAGAAAACCATTCTTTTAACCTTCCATAAAGTTGTTATAACCAACTTCTCATAAAGTCGTTATACTACTTTATGCTTTAGAAACTAAGACATCTTTAACCTTTCATAAAGCCGTCATAACTAACTTCCCATAAAGCCGTTATAACTCTTTATGTCTTAGACAAATTCACTCTTTTTATAACCAAGAGACTTATACTTTCAAATCAAGTTACATAGCTTTCAAAATACTTCAAGTCTCTTAACTTTAAGAAATCAAGTTTCTTAACTTAGAATATCAAGTCTCTTTAACTAAGAATATCAAGTCTCTTTAACTAAGAATATCAAGAAATCAATACTTTCCAAATCAAGTATTCTATACTTTTAAATCAAGTCATTCCTTCCTTTAAGAATCAATTCTCATAACTTGAAAAATAAAATCTCTTAACCTTTTTAAGAATTCAAGGTTCATAGTCTTAAAACTTCATAACGTAAACTCTTTAAATTAAGTAACATATACTTCTATCCGTTGTGAATAGGTTATACTCATTTATAACGATCTTATTAAAGTAGTCATGATCTAAAGAATGTAATACAATTTTGTCTTATCTTAGTTTCTATGCAGATGGAGAATTCTACTCATTTTAATATAATTGATTGTCGATACATTTTCTTTTATTAACGCTGCAATGGCTTGTTCGATACTTATTCTCATTCGTGTAGTAAATTAGCAAAGTAAACTCGACTCCAAATACTTCCTAACGACTCTTACAACATTTCCCATAAGACTTGGTAAGAACTTAGGATAACTTAGACATAACTTTTACATAGAGTAAATGTCACGCCCCAAATTCCGGGCCCGTGACTGGTGCCCCTACCTGGGCACCCTTCTACCCATACAACATAAATAAACCGCGGAAGATAAATAACACTCATTTTTTTTTAAAACAAAGGCAAGGCCGAAAAGGCTTCCGTATAAATATAAATCACCCGAAAGGGTCTACGCTGTACAACAATGTAAATACAACTTACACCAGTCCAGCCCACATATGAATACAGACCTCTAAGAAGGTGACAACAACTATGACGGGACAAGGCCCCGTGCACTCGAATATACCTAGCCATAATGACAAACTCCGGAACTTGGAGCCATCTCAAAATGCTGAACCAGGATCCTAAGCTCGCGGATCCACAACTGTGTACCTAAACCTGCGGACATGAACGCAGCCCCCCGAAGGAGGTCAGTACAACAGGTACCGAATATGGAACAGAAATAAGGTACAGTAAACAAATCATAACTGTACAAAAGAATGACAGAGGCAAGTATAAAAAGGGTACATACCAGATCCTACCGTGTCATTACCATCTCGTGAACTTAATCGTATCTTATTATTTTTTCCCATTTTTCAATAAAAGTTATAGTCACTTTCTTACGTACATACTTAGGAAAATCGTCAAGTTCATTACCATATAACTTACTTACCTTGCATAACATAATCCGTCCCTTTATAGAGGGACGCCTATACTGCCCGGCCCAATCTGGGATGCGATAAAGTCACATAAGTCTGCCAATAAAGGTATACTGCCCGGCCCATTCCTGGGACGCGATAATGTCATATAGTCTGCCCATAAAGGTATACTGCCCAGCCCATTTCTGGGACGCGATAATGTCATATAGTCTGCCCATAAAGGTATTCTGCCCGGCCCATTTCTGGGACGCGATAAAGTCACATAAGTCTGCCCATAAAGGTATACTGCCCGGCCCATTCCTGGGACGTGATAATGTCATATAGTCTGCCCATAAAGGTATACTGCCCGACCCATTTCTGGGACGCGATAATGTCATATAAAATCCGGGAATTTAACCCAACGTACTACGTACCTCTGCTCCTTTTAAAAATGACTCTTTTTCAAATAAAACTTCCAAGATACTAACAACCGTAGTATCAAGTCATATCTGTTTTTCAAGACAAGTCACAATACCTTTTAGAAATACATTTACCGGCTTCTAAATCAAGTGACTTCTTTCTTAAAAACCTTAAGCAATTGGTACCTTTAAAACAATTTGCCCTTCTTTATTTCAAGTCATTTCTTTGCTTACATTACTGAAGAAAACCATTCTTTTAATCTTCCATAAAGTTGTTATAACCAACTTCCCATAAAGCCGTTATAACTATTTATGTCTTAGACAAATTCATTCCTTTTATAACCAAGAGACTTATACTTTCAAATCAAATCACATAGCTTTCAAAATACTTCAAGTCTCTTAACTTTTAAGAAAACAAGTTTCTTAACTTTAGAATGGCAGAAATCAATATTTTCCAAATCAAGTATTCTATACTTTTAAATCAATTCATTTCTTCCTTTAAGAATCAAGTCCCATAACTTGAAAAATAAACTCCCTTAACCTTTTAAAAATTTGAGGTTCATAGTCTTAAAACTTCATACGTAAATTCTTATAAATTAAGTAACATATACCTTGGTGCGTTGTGAATAAGTTATACTTATTTATAACGATCTTAATCAAGTAACCATGATCTAGAAAATGTAATACAATTTTGTCTTATCTTAGCTTCTATGCAGATGGAGAATTTTACTCATTTTAACTTAATTGATTGTCATTACATTTTCCTTTATTAACGTTGCAGTGGCTTGTTCGATACTTATTCTCATTTGTGCCGTAACTTAGCCAAGTCAACTTGGCTCCAAATATCTCCTAACGACTCTTACCAACATCCCCCATAAGACTTGGTAAGAACTTAGGATAACTTAGACATAACCTTTACGTAGAGTAAATCAACATACATACCTCTTAACTTCTAAGAGTAGAAGGAATCATGAAATAGTACCACATGTATATTCCATATATAGAATCATGTCAAAAGAAGTAAGAGGTTCACATACCTCGCGACGATTATCGACAATTAGCAAAATGCTCCGAAGTACTTCAACCTTGATAGTTATTTCATCCTCCAAGTAGAATCCGCTATACTTAGTACTTCAACCTATAATGGTCATAGAACTTCTATCAACTACAAGCTATCAAGTGTAGGACTTATACCAAATAATGGCCCTCTAATTCTACGGAAAATTGGGCAGCACTTCCTTTGTTTCTACGTACTTTTCCACCTTTTCCAAGGCCCGTATTCATCAACCAATAAGCCACATTTAAGGCACAACCAACAGTTAGCCAAAGGGGATTACACGCCTAACTAGACGTGTAAAATTCTGCCCCACAGTTATACAAAACAGTCCACAAATCAGCCCATAAAAACAGTCCGCAATCCAACCATAACGAGGGTAAAATGTGAGGCCTTTTAACGCCTTTCCACACCCTTATTCCCTTAGGACTTTCATTAGCAACTACTACACTTAAACATGCATAACAACTAAATTTCCAGCATTTAATACCTCAAAACAGTCCACTAAACGACACAACAACGTCTAACAGTTTTGGGCAGTTTCTCGGCCACAACACTACAACCCGATAACTCGTTCCTTAATCCATTTTATTCCAATTCGAGTTCCAAAAACTTCTACATAAGTTATAACAACTTATTAACAACAATATTATCCATTATAACATGCAATAGGTGAAGATAACAACGACAATAACCAACAAATTCCATTTGCACCAAATCTGTCCCAAATCGGTTTTAGCCCCAAAAATGGCTCAAACGCTTTTTATTCTTCATTCTTTTCTAACACAAGTTTATACATACATAATAACAATAAGTAATATCCAATTACTTTAAAAGAAGATGGACTTTTACCTCATTTTTTTCCCAAAAACGCCCCAAAACAGTCCGGTCTTTATTGGTGCGCAGTTTTCGTTTCGCTCCACTTCTTCAAGTTCCAATCACATATATGTACCCCCTACAACCTTAGGAGTAACTTCTCTTTGAATCTCACTTCCAAAAAGTCGACGGAACCTCTAGGGTTTTGGCATCAACTTTCGGTCAAGACAAGTAAAAACGTGTAGAATATTAATCTAGGCTTAGCACTTGGTTTAAGGGCTTAATCTTAGAGAAATAAATTGATCAACAATGGTTGTTCTTACCCAAGGGGCTCTCGAAATTATGGATCTAAAGGGGAGAAGATGAGAGCTTATTTTTTAGTCTAAGTGTAAAGTGATCCAAGTCTTGCAAGACTTGGATATGTATAGCCAAGTGGAGTGGGACCCATGTCCACTTGTCCCCTCTCAAAATATCTAATTTGTTGTCATCTTAGCAAGACAAGTGGAGGGGTGCCAAGTGTCGCCCTCCGATTGGTCCAAGATATTATAATTTTTCGAAGGTCCCCGCGAAATTGTGAAATTCTCGGCGGACCCCATATTATCAATTCCAACACCTTATAATCCAATACTAAGTCCATAAATCCAATTAGAAGTATTATACTCCAAGTTAATAATTGTTCCGTCGTCACATTTTTTCCGAAATTTTCCTTAAGAAAATGTAATTATTCTTTCCTTCCAAAATTCAAATCTTAAATCCTTAATCACGTTCTTAATTAGTAGCCCTGGTATTACGGGGTGTAACAATAAATCAACATACATACCTCTTAACTTCTAAGAGTAGAAGGAATCATGAAATAACACCACATGTATATTTCATACATAGAATCATGCCAAAAGAAGGAAAAGACACATACCTCGCGACGATTATCGACAAGTAGCAAAATGCTCCAAAGTTTCAACCTTGATATCTATTCCATCCTTTAAGTAGAATACGCTACTCGTAGTACTTCAACCTATATTAATCATAACATGTCTATCAACTCCTAACTTTCAACGTAGAATATTTCTAAGTATAAGGACTCTTATTCTCCGGAAAATCGGGCAACACTTCCTTTGTTTTTACGTACTTTTCCACCTTTTTAAGGCCCGAAAATCAATAACCAAACGCCACATTTAAGGCCCAACAATTCAGCAATACAAAGGCGAAGTTACCGCACTAATGAGAAAATGTATCGAACAAGCCATTGCAGCGTTAAAAAAAAAAGAATCGACAATCTATTATATTGAAATGAGTAGAATTTTCCACTGCATAAAAGCTAAGATATAACCAGTTCGTTTTACACTTTCTAGGTTTACAGCTGATTAGATAAGATCATTATTATTATATAACATAATGGCTCATAAAATGGATTAATTTGGAAATTCGGATCCGTTATTACCATGCAAATGTTTCCATAATGTTAGCCAGAGGAGCGAGACGAATTAGATTATCGAGTTGGTACAAACGACGAGTGGATCCTATACTTGACTTGATCTTTATAAATTGAGCGGATCCTAATCCTTAGTGATATTTTCCCTTGATAGTACTTTGGGTTTTATAAAAGGAAAGTTGTTTACCTATTCGTTTGATAATGCCTTGAGTTTTTCTAAAAAGATAGTCCATTCTAATTGTGCTAATGATAGTCAAAGATGATTTAAATTGTACATAGTTGCTTGTGATAGCTATAGGTGTACAGTCCTTTATATTTACACTGAGTCCCAGAATGGGTCAGAACATGTCGTACCTTATTTGACTTATAGCACATTACACCGAGTCCCAAAATGGGCCGGAACATGTTGTACCTTATTTGACTTATAGCACATTACACCGAGTCCCAGAATAGGCCGGGACATGTCGTACCTTGCATGACTTATAGAGAGTTACACCGAGTCCCAGAATGGGCAAGGACATGTCGTACCTTGCATGACATAGAGCATTACACCGAGTCCCAGAATGGGCCGGGACATGTCATACCTTGCATGACTTATAGAGCGTTACACCGAGTCCCGCATGGTAAGGACACGCCGCACTGCATGACTTATAGAGCGTTACACCGAGTCCCAGAATGGGTCGGGACATGTCGTACCTTGCATGACTTATAGAGCGTTACACCGAGTCCCAGAATGGTCCGGGACATGTCATACCTCGCATAACAGTATTTGTTTATTTGGACAGACATTGTTAATTTTGACATGACTCTCATTTTAAAATGAAGTATCGTGGGCACGGTTAAATCTTATTTTTAAAAGGTACAGTGATACAATGAGTACGATGGTACGGCAATCGTAATCTGATGATACAGATGGTACAAAGATGCGGTGATATAGTAGTACGATGGTACAGTCTGATGTCTGAAGAATACAAAGAGTAGTGGATACAACAACACAGTGGTACAGTGATACAACAATACAATGGTGCGATTAGTGCGAAGTGCGATGATACAAAGTGCGATTGGTTCTTATTTTTGTACGGTAGGATCTAGTATTTGATTTTCATACTTGTCTGTCATTCTTTTGTACGATTATGATCTTGTTCTTGTACTTCATGTTTACATACTTGGTACCTTGTTGTACTGACCCCCTTCGGGGGGCTGCGTTCATGCGTGCAGGTATTAGGTACTCAGTTGGGTGATCCGAGAGCTTAGGATCCTTGTTCAGCATTTTAGGATAGCTCCAATGTTCCGGAGCTTGTCATTTTGGCACAGGTCTTCCATTATGGCTAGGTATATTCAGGGGTACGGCGGGGCCTTGTCCCGTCATAGTTTATTGTCCAAACTCTTAGAGGTCTGTATTCATATGTGGGTTGGACTTGTGTGAGTTGTATTTATATTTTTGTACAGTTGTAGTCCCATTCGGTTGTTATATATTATGGCAGCCTTGCCGGCTTTGCCTTTGCAAAAAAAAATATAATAAGTGTTATTTAGCTTCTGCGGGTTACTTGTGTTGTATGGGTAGAAGGGTGCTCAGGTAGGGCACCAGTCGCGGAACCGTGGTTCGTGTTGTGACAGAGTGATATCAGAGCAGTTAGTCCTCGGAATGTCTACAGACCGTGTGCAGTAGAGTCCTGGTTATCGGTGTGTTGTGCACCACACCCATAAACAGGAGGTTATAGTACATTTAGGATTGGTTTCTATTTTTCTTACTCCAAGATCGTGCGATAGAGCTGTGTGGTTAGGGTAGTCCCTCCCTAACATATTTTTGTGATTGCAGCTATGAGAAAGCGACAGAGGCCAAGAAAGGAAATATTTGGACTTAGTATCCAGGTTGGTAAAATTATTGTAGAGTTGGTATAATGATGATGTACATCTATGCGAACATTTTTGGGGCCATGTGTGTGTTGTCTGAAGCAATTGTGGGTTATCATGTGATGGTTAAACTTTATAAATTCCTTGGAAGGTGTGAAACAGTTTAATGAATCCACATCAAGGTTATATATGTGCTAATTTGGAATAATTTGGAGGTGATGAGCTGTCGGGAAGGGTGATGAACCCTTAGGAGATCATGTTTAATTGACTTAAGGACATACCATGTTGTTAGATTAAGTTGTGTTGTATGCTTAAGTGATGTGTACAAAAAATATTTGTATGGAGTAAATAGGGTTGTTGTGATTAGGACAACATGATTTTGAGATATTGAGAAGTCGTCTTGCCCATTTACGGGGAGAAATAATGTAAGCTTGGGACATGAAATAATTGAGGATCTTAGAGAATTGAATAATCATTGAGACCTTAGATAGACAAGGCCTTCAAGAGTAAATTATTTTATGTGTGATCGTGGTTAAAGTACATGGTATATGTGAAGTATATTAGAGGTGATGATTCATTGGTTTGAGTATAACCCACTTGTGATTGATGTTGATGATTGTTGAGCCGATTAGAAATGGTATTATCGATTTTAAGGAACTGTAATAGGACCTTAGGAATGTGACTTTGATTACAAAGGAAGTTCAATGTGCTAAGGACTATCCGAAGTAGAATGAGACTATGTGTTATATGGTGGTCATGTGAGGCATCTTTGAGTTTGCGGGGTATTGTTGAAACTTGTAGAAAAAGAAGAGATTAAGTGGAAAATGTGTCTTTGTGAAATTCGGGGCACAAAGATCTTTGAAACTTGAGAGAGTTGCGGGAATTTGGAACGCGGTCGACATGCAGGACACGCAGCATGCGGGGCCAGTGGTCTTGACACTAACGAGTATATGTGTGTAGGTATAGTTAAAGGAGACTATGCCGAAGTTGTATAGCTTGAGACCTTAGATGAACATTCGATGACGAATATTTCTAAGGGGGGAAGGATGTTACACCCCGTAATATCAGGGCTACTAATTGAGAACGTAATTAAGAATTTAAGATTTGAATTTTGGAAGGAAAGAATTATTACATTTTCTTAAGGAAAACTTCGGGAAAAAATGTGACGACGGAAAAATTATTAACTTGGAGTTTAATACTTCTAATTGGATTTATGGACGTAGTATTGGATTATGAAGTATCGGAATTGATAATATGAGGTCCGCCAAAAATTTCACAATTTTGGGGGGGGGTCGAAAATTATAATATTTTGGACTAATACGAGGGTGACACGTGTCACCCCTCCACTTGACTTGAAAGATGGCAACACTTTAGATATTTTGAGACAAAGGAAGACAAGTGGACAAGTGGGTCCCACTCCACTTTTCCATACACTTGTATATATCCTAGTCTTGGAAGACTTGGATCATTATCTTTTCACCCAAAATAGCTCTCATTTTCTCCCTTTGAGCTTCATATTTTCGAGAACCCCATAGCCAAGAACAACAAGTGTTGATTAGTTTCTTTCTCCAAGATTAAGCCCTTAAACCTAGTGCTAAGCCAAGATTAATACTCCACCTTGGAAAGCTTGTCTTGGCCGAGAATTGTAGGGTGAAAACCTAACTTGTTCATCGACTTTTTGGAAGTAAAACTTGAAGAGAAGTTGGTTATAAGCTTGTAGTGGATGCATGAGAGTGATTGGAACTAGAATAAGTGGAGCGAAACGAAAACTGTGGACCAAATATGAGTGCGCTGTTTTGGAGGCTTTTGGGCTATTTTTAAGGTAAAATTCCTCCTTCTCTTGAAGTAATTGGATATTATTTATTGTTATAATGTATAGATGAGCTTGTACTAAAATAATGAAGATTAAAAAGTGTTTGGACAGTTCTTGTGAAGTTGGGCCGAGAGTTAGACATGTTGGCGTCGTTGGATTTCGTTGGTTATTATTGTTGTTATTTAGACTTGTTGCATGTTATAATGGAGTAATATTGTTGTTAATAAGTTGATATAACTTATATAGAAGTTTTGGAACTTTAATTGGAATAAAAAGGATTAAGGAAAGAGTTATCGGATTGTAGTTGTTGGTCGTGGAATCTATAAAAATGTTGGACGTTATTATGCAGCTTTTATGGACTGTTTTGTGGTGTTAGGCTGCTGGAAAATCAGCCACCTATATGCATGATTAATGTGGTAATTGTTAATGGAAGTCCTAAGAGATTAAGGGTGTAGAAAGGTATTAAAAGGCTTCACTTTATACCCTTGTTGTTGTTGGATATTGGACTGATTTTTATGGACTGTTTTGGTAGATTAAGGGGCTGAATTTTACACGTCAAGTAGGCGTGTAATCCCCTTTGGTTAACTGTTGGTTGTGCCTTAAATGAGGCTTGATTTTTGTTGAATTTGGGCCTTGGAAAAGGTGGAAAAGTACGTATAAACGAGGGGGCTGCTGCCCAAATTTCCGTAGAATAAGAGGACCATTACTTGGTATAAGTCTTATACTAGTGTGTATGAAGTTGATAGAAGTATTATTGTTGTTATAAGTTGAAGTACTACTTGTGTCATATTCTACTTGGCGTGTGGAATAGCCATAAGGTTGAAGTACCTATTCGTGGCGTATTCTACTTGTCGTGTTGGTTAGTCGTTAATGAGGTATCTGAACCTCTTTCTTCTCTCTTTTGGCTTGTTCTTCGTGTGAACCATAACTGTGGTATTGTTTCAAAAGTTATTATACTCTTAGAAGTTAAGGAGTATTCTTGTTATTGATTCTATGCTAAAGGCATGTCTAAATTATTCCTAAGTCCTTACCAAGTCTTATGGGAGATGTTGGTAAGAGCTTTTAGTAAACATTGGAGTCGAGTTAATCTTGCGAAGTTAAAGCACTAATGAAAAAATGTATCGAACAAGACATTGCAACGTTAAAAAATAATAATCGACAATCTATTATATTGAAATGAGTAGAATTTTCCACTGCATAGAAGCTAAGATATAACCAGTTCGTTTTACACTTTCTAGGTTCACAGCTGATTAGATAAGATCATTATTAATATATAACCTAATGGCTCATAAAATGGATTAATTTGGAAATTCAGATCCGTTATCACCATGCAAATATTTCCATAATGTTAGGCAGAGGAGCGAGACGAATTAGATTATCGAGTTGGTACAAACGACGAGTGGATCCTATACTTGACTTGATCTTTATAAATTGAGCGGATCCTAATCCTTAGTGATATTTTCCCTTGATAGTACTTTGGGTTTTATAAAAGGAAAGTTGTTTACCTATTCGTTTGATAATGCCTTGAGTTTTTCTAGAAAGATAGTTCATTCTAATTGTGCTAATGAGAGTCAAAGATGATTTAAATTGTACATAGTTGCTTGTGATAGCTATAGGTGTACAGTCCTTTATATTTACACTGAGTCCCAGAATGGGCCCGAACATGTCGTACCTTATTTGACTTATATCACATTACACCGAGTCCCAGAATGGGTCGGAACATGTCGTACCTTATTTGACTTATAGCACATTACACCGAGTCCCAGAATGGGCCGGAACATGTCGTACCTTGCATGACTTATAGAGCGTTACACCGAGTCCCAGAATGGGCCGGGATATGTCGTACCTTGCATGACTTATAGAGCATTACACCGAGTCCCAAAATGGGTCGGGACATATCGTACCTTGCATGACTTATAGATCGTTACACCGAGTACCAGAATGGGCCGAGACATGTCGTACCTTACATGACTTATAAAGCGTTACACCGAGTCCCATAATGGGTCGGGACATGTCGTACCTTGCATGACTTATAGAGCGTTACACAAACTCCCAGAATGGGCCGGGACATGTCGTACCTTGCATGACTTATAGAGCGTTACACCGAGTCCCAGAATGGGCCTGGACATGTCATACCTCGCATAACAGTATTTGTTTATTTGGACAGACGTTCTTAATTTTGACATGACTCTCATTTTAAAATGAAGTAACGTGGGCACGGTTGAATCTTATTTTTAAAAGGTACAATGATCTGATGAAATGCGATGGTACAAAGAATACTGATGATCAGAGTGCGATTGGTACAGCAATATAGTGATATAGTAGTACAGTGGTACAGCGTCTGATACGTCTGAAACACAAAGGCGGTGATACAACAATACGATGGTATAGAAGTGCGGTGATACAAGGTCTGATTGGCTCTTATTTTTGGTATGGTAGGATCTAGTATATTTTTAAAAGGTACAATGATACGATGAAATGCTGATGGTACAAAAATACAATGTCTGAGTATAGTAGTGGTACAAAGTCTGATGTCTGATGCGATGGTACAGCAATATAGTGATATAGTAGTACAGTGGTACAGCGATCTGATGATCTGATGATATAGAAACACAAAGGGTACGGTGATACAACAATACGATTAGTGCGAGTGCAGTGATACAAGTGCGATTGGCTTTTATTTTTGGCATGGTAGGATCTAGTATTTGATTTTCATACTTGTTGTTATACCCCGTATTTCCAGAGTATGTACGTAAGGGAATACGTACAAAAGGTTAGCCTTAAAAGCTAGGCTTGGACGAAAATAATTGGGCACAACTCACAAAACGAATAGTTTTCCGACGAAACGTTTCCACGACTTTCGTAGGATAAATTCGGCTATGTCATTTCTAATTTTTGCGGATTTTTCCGAGAGGCGTAACACTTTGGACCAACGAGAGGCGACACTTGCCACTCTCATTGGTGGACTTGTCACGGCAATAGGGCCGAATGGATGACCATCCTTGTCATAAAGTTGGTTAGATATTTTGTGTGCAAGTTGGCTAGGTACACTTGCCCTAATCTTGACCTTACACTTGCCTAGCACTTGGCTAAATCTTGGCCATTGGTTGGCCATGTCTTGACCTATAAATACCCCTCTTGAGATGAAGAGTTCTTCATCCACAAAAGCTTTCCAAGACTAAAAATCCTTCCCTCTCCCTTTGTAAGCAATTCGTCCAACACCCCCTCCGAGAAGCTTGGCGAGGCTACCCACCCTAGCCTGGCCGAAACCTACCCCCTCCCTGCGTAGAAAAGTTTCCGTCTAGTATTGTTATAATGCCCAATGTAACCGAGCCCAAATCCCATAGTACTGAGTAGAAGTTGTGGGAAACTTCTAAGGATTCTTGGAGCGCCTTGGAGCTTTGGATTAGGAGCTAAACCTCGCTCAGGATCGACTTTTTACTTGGATATTATTGGGCTTATCGAGGTAAATAAACTTACCCTTCTTTTATTATTAGAGAATATATAATGTAGAAGTATAAGAATAAGTATAAATACTTATAATAGTATTAAATAATATAATTGAATACTTCACGTGGGACTGTTTTCTGATGAACTCATATAGCTCACCGGGTAGGGTTGTCTTGCCCAATTTCCGTAGGATTGTGAACCCTCTGTTTAGAATGACCTTCAGATTAGTCTAGACTTTGATAGATGTCTGTGACTATTATAGGCTGACTCTCTGCGCGCGACATATTCAACTTGGCAGGTGGTTTTCGCTGAGAAGGTATGTGATTCTTCCTATACTCCTGAGCATGATATTTTAAGTATATATATAGTACGGTGAGCGTCATATGATAATCGGCAATGTCTTTTGACTTAAGCCTGAATAATAAGAACCTTGAAGTATGTCAAAAGAATAATGAATCATTAACAGTTGGTGTTAGAACAAAAGCTTAAGAGTTATACTAGCTTTATGGGAAGTAGGTATAACAACTTAAGAATGATAAAAAGGACCATTTACTTGTTTGTTTATAAAAGCCTTGTATTGATTTACATTAAGTGTAGTAAGATTGGTTGATAGGTAGACATACTATGATGCTGCATGTTTTAAATGCCTTGTAATGTGTGAAAGGGGGTCATTCTTGCTGCGCTTACGTTGCTAACCGGTAAGTCCGTTATACTGTTACTGTATCACCTACCCCTTGACTATTATACCGAGGGCTTGCCCCCCTTGATGCGGGTCTATACGGCCTATGCGGTCTGTGAGACTATGCGAGCTGCGGTATGCTCGAGATTGATCATTCGGGTGTTTAGCCGTCACGGGGATGCCACTATGCGGTCCATGGGACTACGCGGTCTTTTGAGGCTATGCGGTGCGGAAGTCCGGGAGGTACCGGGCTAGCTACCCCGTCGGGGAATACCTCATGCGGTGCATGTGTGACCTATGCGGACTGCGGAAGTCCAGGACTAGGCACGCAGAATGATACTATGGGCGGTTGGTCTTGCTTCGATCATTCGCGGCCTAGATTAGACCTGTTACAGTCTTCCTATTACTGTTATTGTTGTGATGTGGCACTATGTGCAATTGAACTGAATGTAATTGTGAAAAGGTTTTAAATACTTTGATTTCATTTAAAGTACTTTATAGTTTCACATACTTGGTACCTGTTGTACTGACCTCCTTCGGGGGGCTGCGTTCATGCCGCAGGTAAGGGCAAGCAGGTGCTAGATCCACATCCTTAGGATCTTTACATTGGTGTCGTGAGCTCCTCTCCTCGGAGGCTCTACTTTTGGGTATGATCTCCTGTATGTAGATAGTTTTGTCTGATCGAGGTATGGCGGGGCCTGTCGCCATAGTTGTTTACTTCCTTAGAGGTGCTGTAGTACTATTATGCAGTTGGGATGTAGCGCAAAACTTGAGTTATTTATATTATCCGAAAGGCAAGTTTTTCATCAGATAAACTGTTTCTGTTTTACTATGTTTCCTGTCTTGTTTTATATTTCCGCTGGTTACTCTGATTTATGGCTACTTGGGTGCCGGTAAGGCACGATCCACGAACGGCAGTCGTGACAAAAGTGGTATCGAGCGATTAATCCTCGGAAAATGTCTACAGCCGTATCTAGTAAGTCTTGATTATCGGTGTGTTGTGCACCACACCAATAATCGTGAGGCTATAGGATATTTAGGATTAGTTTCCATTCTTCTCATTACGAGATCGTGCTTTAGAGTATGTTATAGGTTGGACCCTCTAACGCATTCCTTTCCCGTATGAGATATGCCTCCACGTAAGGCAACCGGGCCCGTGGCAAGGCAGCGTAGGAGGCTAGCGAGACACCCAGTCACGAGGCTCGTGCCCGGTCTATACCGAGACGGCGAGTTCTATGACGCCGGCCCAAAGAGACCACAGTACCACCTCCCGTCCCACGGCTGGGGCGGAGAGTTAGGGTCTGAGAGATGCCCGACTTTTGGCTAAAGTTGTGGCCCGTCTGAGAGAGATTTGGATGCGGCGGTTCAGCTCAGCTCGATCGCACCCGTAGTGCACCCGAGGGCAGATAGTTTGAGACTACGGGACTTCCTTAGTTGTAGCCCGCCAGAGTTTTATGGATCGAGGCCGGAGGATGATCCGCAGGAGTTCATCCGTCACCGCGAAGGATTATCGCGGGTGATCGTGGCTTGAGAGTGCAGTGACATTCGGTTCGCATCGGTGCGTGATACCGCGATCGATTGGTTTGATTCATGGGAGCTTTCCCGGGGAGAGCATGCACCTCCAGCAGTATGGGATGAGTTTTCAGAGGCTTTTCTCACACACTTCTTGCCTCCGCAGATGAGGAGGGCACGATCGGCAATTTTATTCTCGAGGCGAGGAGGGCCGCGATTAGAGAGTACAATGTCGAGTTTGATTCATTGGCTCGATATGTTCCACTGCTTGTAGCGAATATGGAGGACCGGGTGCATCGCTACGTCCGGGCTAGACGACTATATGGCGAAGTCTTGTGCGGTGTGTCCTTCACCGAGCATGGACATTACAGTATGCGAGCTCACGTTGGGATGCGAGGCGTAGAGACGGCGGGTAGACCGATATCGGCAGCGAGAAGAAGGCGGGGCGGCCGGTTCTTTTAGTGGTTCGGGGTGGCGGCATCGTGAAGTCGGTGCACCACACCGGCCGAGCACTCCTACATCATTTTCAAGATCTGACCCAAGCGATCGGGGCGGTCGGGGCCCGGGACTTGATTTCGAGTAGCGAGTGCTAACCGTTCGAGGTCTGATGTGCCCGTTGTGGTAGATTCCATTCGGGAGCTGTTATGCTACTACGGAACTTGCCATACTTGGCGGCAGGTCATTTCGCGAGTTTGCCGGCAAGCGTGGCGAGGTAGGGCCCGGCTGCAGTGCATTGCGCTTCTTCATCCCAGCGATTACTCGCCTGCGAGGCGTGGTACTCGAGAGATCAGCGGTCGCGGCGGTCGTGGCGCGAGTTCGATTCTAGCGGTCCTCGAACCGCATTTATGCTTTGTCGGTAAGCGGGATCGTGAGGCCTCACCGATGTCGTCACGGTACCTTATCGATTCGGGTTTGATGTATATGCTTTGATAGATCCGGTTCTACTCATCTATATATCTCCTTGTTGCTAGTAGAATAGGGATGAGCCCGAGTCCATAGACCACTTTCGAGGTAGCTACGCGGTGGGTGATTCGGTGGTAGCTCGGCGGGTATATAGAGCTTGTCTGTGACCATTCTGATCGTCGGACCTAGCCGACTTGATAGAGTGGAGATGATTGACTTCGACGTGATTATGGGGATGGATTGGCTAGCTTCTTGCTACGCCAATGTAGAAGCAGAGAGAGAGTAATGCAGTTCCGTTTCTGAGGCCGGTTGTCGAGTGGGAGGAACGCGGTATCGAGAAGGTAGGTTTATTTCCTACCTCAAGGCTAGGAAAGATGGTGCGAGAAGGGTATATCTACCATCTCGTTCGGGTGTTTGATCTGAAGGCTGCGGTACCAGATTTTGATCGATTCGATGGTCGAGTTCCCAGACGTGTTTCAGACGACCTCCGGGTATCCCTCACGAGAGGAGATCGAGTTTTGTATAGATGTCTTTGCGGACACTCGGCCTATTTCCATTCCGCCATACGAGGATGGCACTGCCGAGTTGAGAGAGTTGAAGGAAGCGGTGAGTGATTTGTTGGAGAAGGGTTTCATCGGACCTAGTGTTTCTCCACGGAAGCCGGTATTGTTCGTGAAGAAGAAGGGCGGGGCCAGCTGCGCATGTGTGTTGATTCTGAGCGGTGAACAAGGTGACCATTAAACGAATACCTCTTCCCGTGATTGATGATTTGTTCGATCGGTTGCAGGCGCGAGATGTTTTTCCAAGATTGATCTACGATCGGGCTATCATCGAGTTCGAGTTAGAGGTGGATGTCCCTAGATCGCATTCGGACGATGCGGGCATTATGAGTTCAGGTCATGTCTTTTGGGTTGACGATGCTCGGCGGTATTCATGGAGTTGATGAACCGAGTGTTCAAACCATTTTGGACACGCGTTTGTGATAGTGTTCATTGATGATATCTTGGTTTATTCTCGCCAGGCGAGAGCATGCGAGCATTGAGGCTGTCTTGTGATTCTCGGGATCGGCATTTGTATGCGAAGTTTTCCAAATGTGAGTTTTGGTTGACTTGGTGGCTTTTCTTGGGCACATTGTCGGTGATGGCATTAGTGGATACGGCAAGATCGAGGCGATCGAGGACTTGGCCTGAACCTCTTACTCAAGCGAGGTTCGCGATTTCGGGCCTTGCGAGGATATTATCGGCGGTTCGTAGAAGTTTGCTTCTATCTACGCACCATTGACTAGGTGACTCGAGGCGGCTAAGTTTGATGGGCGATGCGTGTGGCGGGGTTTCCAGTTGCTAAAGGAGATCGACGACCGCCCCGTTCTTACTCTTCACGAGGTCGGATGGTTACGTGGTGTATTGTGATCGTCGGGCATCGGGTTGGGATGTGTGTTGACGGCGAGGCGAGTTATAGCATACGCATCCGGCGGCTTAAGATACACGAGGAACTACCCGCGTGATTTGGAGCCGGCGGTGATTCGCTTTGAAGATCTGAGGCACTATTTGTATGGGGTTCACGTGGATATTTATCTGAGACCACAAGAGCCTCGGTATATCTTCGGCCAGAGGAGTGAACTACGGCGAGACGGTGGTTAGAGTTCTTTGAAGGACTATGGCGTCGATATCTGTACCACCCGGGAAGGCGATGTTGTGGCGGATGCTCTTAGTCGTAGGTCGATGGGAGTCTATCGAGGTGCGGCCGAGAGGAAGGGCATGGTTCGTGATTTGCATCATTAGCGAGCCTTGGTGTCCGTTTGATTGATTACGATAGCGGTGGGGTTAGAGTTCGTGAGGTTGCGAGTCTTCCATCGTCGGCGAGGTGAAGAGGCAACGATTCGAGGATCGGCTTTGATTCGATATCGTGATACAACTCTTCGTGAGGCAAGGGTCCTTTTGAGGTAGCACCTGATGGGGTGCTAAGGTTTGGCGAGTTGTGTGTTCGGATGTTTGAGGACTTGGCGAGTTCTTGGGGAAGCACACAGCGGCGTTACTCTATCCATCGAGTCGACCAAGATGTACCACGACCTTAGATGCGTGTATTGGTGGGATGGTTTGAAGAGGGGCGTTGCGAGTTCGTAGCTCGATGCGTGTTGTCGGCGGTGAAGGTAGAGCACGAGGCCCGGTGGTTTGTTCTGCGATAGAGATCCCGACACGGAAGTGGGAGGTAATCAACATGGACTTCATCACAGGATTGCCTTGCACTCGGAGGAGACATGATTCTATATGGGTTATCGTCGACGGTGTGAAATCAGCCCACTTTCTTCCGTCCGGACGACTTTTCGGTGAGATTATGCGAACTTTACATCAGAAGATCGTCGGTCGCATGGGTCCCTATTTCGATCATATCGGCAGAGGAGCCCGGTTCGGCTAACACGGAGGTCCTTCCAGAGGGTTTAGGGGCGGTGAGCACGAAATCGCATTTCATCCACAGAGCAGACGGACAGAGCGCACTATCCGGACTTGAGGATATGTTGCGAGCCCGTGTTATTGACCGTGGTAGCTGGGAGGATCACTTGCTGGTAGAGTTCGCGTATAATATGGCTACCACTCTAGCATTCGGATGGCGCGTATGAGGCTTTGTATGGGAGGAAGTGCGGTCGCCGATAGCATGGTTCGATGTGGCGAGGTACGATTAGTGGGACGGACTTGGTGCGTGAGCGATGGATAAGGTGAAGCTTATCAAGGCGGCTATTAATGACTCGAGTCGGCGAAGTCGTATCACGGATCATCGGCGTCGACATCCGGAGTTCGCGATTGATGATTGGGTTTTCTGAAGGTGTCACCCATGAAGGGTGTGATGAGATTCGGGAAGAAGGAAAACTTCGGCCCAGTACATTGGGCGTTTAGATTGTCCGCAGGTAGGCAAGGTTGCCTATGAGTTGGATCTGCCGTCCGATCGGAGGCGGTGCATCCGGTTTTCACGTATCTATCTTTGAGGAGATGTATCGGGGATCCATCTAGGGTACACCGATTGGCGATGTCGGTGGCCAGGGGTTATCGTATGAGGAGATTCCCATAGCGATAGTCGATCGTCAGGTTAGGCGTCTGCGGACCAAGGACGTGGCTTCCGTCAAAGTCTTGTGGCGGAACGAGCTCAGGAAGGAGATGACGTGGGAAGCCGAGGATGGCATGAGGCAGAAGTATCCTCACCTATTCCCCACACCTCCAGGTAATTCCCTTTCCTACATATAAATTTTCGTTATCGTTTTGCCTAAGTGTTGTTTTGTGGCCGTGTGTGGCATTTGCAACTGTTTAAGTTATGAAGAACCTTATCGTTATCTGTCTTGGGAAGGAACATTCGGGACGAATGTTTCTAAGGAGGAGAATGTTATACCCGTATTTCCAGGTATGCGTGGGGAATACGTCTAAAAGGTTAGCCTTAAAAGCTAGGCTTGGGCGAAAATAATTGGGCACAACTCACAAAGCGAATAGTTTTCGGCGAAGCGTTTCCACGACTTTCGTAGGATAAATTCCGCTATGTCATTTCTAATTTTTGCGGATTTTTCAGAGGCGTAACACTTTGGACCAACGAGAGGCGACACTTGCCACCCTCTCATTGGTGGACTTGTCACGGCAATAGGGCGAATGGATGACCATCCTTGTCATAAAGTTGGTTAGATATTTTGTGTGCAAGTTGGCTAGGTACACTTGCCTAATCTTGACCTTACACTTGCCTAGCACTTGGCTAAATCTTGGCCATTGGTTGGCCATGTCTTGACCTATAAATACCCTCTTGAGATGAAGAGTTCTTCATCCACAAAAGCTTTCAAGACTAAAAATCCTTCCTCTCCCTTTGTAAGCAATTAGTCCAACACCCCCTCCCTCGAGAAGCTTGGTGAGGCTACCCACCCCTAGCCTAGCCGAAACCTACCCCCTCCCTTGGTAGAAAAGTTGCCTTCTAGTATTGTTATAATGCCCAATTTAACCTAGCCCAAATCCCTTAGTACTTAGTAGAAGTTGTGGGAAACTTCTAAGGATTCTTGGGCGCGCGGAGCTTTGGATTAGGAGCTAAACCTCGCTCAGGATCGACTTTTTACTTGGATATTATTGGGCTTATCGAGGTAAATAAACTTACCCTTCTTTTATTATTAGAGAATATATATTGTAGAAGTATAAGAATAAGTATAAATACTTAGAAGAGTATTAAAGAATAGAATTGAGCTGTACTCACGTGGATTTGTTTTCTGATGAACTCATATAGCTCACCGGGTAGGGTTGTGCTGCCCGACTTTCCGTAGGATTGTGAACCCTCTGTTTAGAATGACCTTCAGATTAGTCTAGACTTTGATAGATGTCTGTGACTATTATAGGCTGACTCTCTGCGCGCGACATATTCAACTTGGCAGGTGGTTTTCGCTGAGAAGGTATGTGATTCTTCCTATACTCCTGAGCATGATATTTTAAGTATATATATAGTACGGTAGACGTACATATGATAATCGGCAATGTCTTTTGACTTAAGCCTGAATAATAAGAACCTTGAAGTATGTCAAAAGAATAATGAATCATTAACAGTTGGTGTTAGAACAAAAGCTTAAGAGTTATACTAGCTTTATGGGAAGTAGGTATAACAACTTAAGAATGATAAAAAGGAACTGTTTACTTGTTTGTTTATAAAAGCCTTGTATTGATTTCTGTTAAGTGTAGTAAGATTGGTTGATAGGTAGACATACTATGATGCTGCATGTGTTAAATGCCTTGTAATGTGTGAAAGGGGGTCATTCTTGTTGCGCTTACGTTGCTAACAGGTAAGTCCGTTATCTTGTTATTGTATCACCTACCCTCGACTTGTTATACAGGGCTTGCCACCCTTGATGCGGGTCTATACGGCTATCGCGGTCTATGAGACTATGCGAGGCTGCGGTATGCTCGAGATTGATCATTCGGGTGTTTAGCCCGACGGGGATGCCCTATGCGGTCCATGGGACTATCGCGGTCTTTTGAGGCTATGCGGTGCGGAAGTCGGGAGAGTACAGGGCTAGCTACCCGTCTGGGAATACCTCACGCAGTGCATGTGTGACCTATGCGATGCGGAAGTCGGGACTAGGCACGCGAAACGATACTATGGGCGGTTGGCCTTGCCCGATCATTCGCGGCCTAGATTAGACATTCTGATCTTCCTATTCATTATTGTTGTGATGTGGCACTATGTGCAATTGAATGTAATTGTGAAAAGGTTTTAAATACTTTGATTTCATTTAAAGTACTTTATAGTTTCACATACTTGGTACTGTTATCGACCTCGCCCGGGGCTGCGTTAAATCTGCGGTAAGAGTGGCAGCAGTGCTAGATCCACATCCTTAGGATCTTTACATTGGTGTCGTGAGCTCCTCTCCGAGGCTCTACTTTTAGGTATGATCTCCTGTATTGTAGATAGTTTTATGCGATCGGGGTATGGCGGGGCCCCGTCCGCCATAGTTGTTTACTTCCAGAGTGCAGTACTATTATGCGGTTGGGATGTATCGCAAAACTTGAGTTATTTATATTATGCGAAAGGCAAGTTTTCATCGAGATAAACTGCTTTACATTTTACTATGTTTCCTGTCTTGTTTTATATTTCCGCTGGTTACTCTGATGTATGGCTACTTGGGTGCCCCGGTAAGGCACCAGTCACGGGCCCCGGAACGGGTCGTGACACTTGTCCCCGTCATTCTTTCGTACAATTATGATCTTGTTTACTGTACTTCATGTTTACATACTTGGTACCTTGTTGTACTGACCCCCTTTGGGGGGCTGCGTTCATGCCCGCATGTATTAGGTACTCAGTTGGGTGATCCGAGAGCTTAGGATCCTTGTTCAGCATTTTGGGTTAGCTCCAATGTTCCGGAGCTTATCATTTTGGCACAGGTCTTCCATTATGGCTAGGTATATTCAGGGGTACGGTGGGGCCTTATCCCGTCATAGTTTACTGTCCAAACTCTTAGAGGTCTGTATTCATATGTGGGATGGTTTTGCGTGAGTTGTATTTATATTTTTGTATAGTTGTAGTCCCATTCGGGTGTTATTTATTATGGCGGTCTTTTCGGTTTTGCCTTTGCAAAAAAAATATATAATGAGTGTTATTTAGCTTTCGCGGGTTACTTGTGTTGTATAGGCACCAGTCGCGGGCCCGGAGTTCGGGTCGTGACAGTATTAGTGGATGGAAAGTGGTGGGGTATGGGCGAGCTCATACATGGAATAGGAAAAGGTGGTGGCGGTGTTCTTGTTTTAGCGGTCGCCTCTCTGGCAGCATTGATAGCTTCACTCTTCACAACCTATTCTGTCACGACCCGACTTCGGGCCCGTGACTGGTGCCTTACCCCGAGCACCCTAGTGATACAACATCAGAGAAAATCAGCGGAAGTAAAAACTTAACAGGAAACAAGAGACAACATAAAAAAACAGGCTAACCAAAACGGTTGCATTCATGTATATACATATCAAACCGAACAGTTAAATCCTTGTTATACCCCGTATTTCCAGAGTATGTACGTGAGGGCGTACGTATACAATTTGAGCCTTAAAGTAGGCCTAGGTTCGAATTTGTGCATAACTACCAAAAGGAGTCGTTTTTAAATGAAGCGTTTCCACGACTTCGTAGGAAAATTCCGGCTATGTCATTAATAATTTTTGCGGATTTTTCCGAGAGACGAAACATTTTGGACCAACGAGAGGGCGACACTTGTCACCCTCTAATTGGAAGGAGTGGGCGGCTAAGTTGGACGAAAATGGTGAGTTGGGTTAGGTAGGATATTTTGTGCAAGTTGTTGTGGTAGATGGATAAGGTGCACTTGGCTTAAATCTAACCCTACACTTGCACCACACTTGTCTTCATCTTGACCATTGATTGGCCTTCACTTGACCTATAAATACCCCTCTAGTTGAAGACTTTCTTCATCCAAAAACTTGAGCAATCTAACTAAGTCTCAAATACTCCCTCCCTCTTGTCTTGAAATCGTCCAAAGCCCTCCCCCTTTGAGAGCCTAGCCGAGGCGAAACCCCCCCCCTTGAGTGAGGCTTGGCCGTGGGGTACCCCCCCCAGCCTAGTTGTCTCGTATAAATACCCCCCTTCTTGGCATAGAGATACTCTCCTAGTATTGTTATAATGCCCAAAATACTCTAGCCCTTATACCTTATAGTACTTTCCAAAGTACCCTTTTATACGAAAAACCCGGAAAATACGATTATACCTCCTTTAGCCACTAAACGAAACCCTAAGGAAAAATATTCACCCGTAGTTGAAGTATTAAGTAGAAGTTGTGTAGACACTTCTAAGGGTTTCTTGGAGCATTTTGGAGCGCACGGAGTAGGAGCTAAACCTTGTTCAGGAGCGACATTTAACTCGGATAATTTTGGGCTTATAGAGGTAAATATCTTGTCCCCCTATTGTAATTGGAAATTACATGATTGTTAGAATATATAGTTGAAGTATAATTTTTATATATTGAATATTGAATAGAACGGAACGTAGTTCGTCGGCATTTTATTTTGACTTAAGCCTGAATAAGAATTGAACAGTAATCACATAGAAGGATAATAAAGAGAAGAACTGAACTGAACTGTAATTACATAGGGTTGTATTACAGTAGACTTGTGTAGCATTACTGTGTGGTAGAATTGTACACGCGTCAGGTTAGATGTGTTAACCCACCAGTTGGCTTAGTGGCCAGGCCTCGATAGGGAGGAGATTTACGCTGTTGTGTGGGGGGAGAGTCTTTGCGAATTTTACGTAGAATATTCTACGTCGGGATCTAAAGATATTAATAGCGCTTTGTGGCCTCTATAGGGTGTAGTACTACGTGTGGAGTGATCTGTTTGGCTTAAGGTGTAGCCGAGCGGTTTGAGGTACTTGAGCGTTTTGCTATTAGTCGATAACCGTCGCAAGGTATGTGAACCTCTTCCTATCCGTTCTAGCATGATATGTGTATAACTATGTAGTGCGGTGACGCATACGTGTTAAATGTATTTGATTGTCTTTAAACATAAAGTGTTATAACGGCTTTATGGGAAGTTGGTTATAACGACTCTACGTAAATGAGAAATGCTTTGTGGTTTTAAAGATAACCGATTTCACTTATAACCGACTTGATGTAAAAGAACCTTGAAGTATTCTAAAAGATTAAGAAACCTTTTGAAAGAAGTGTATACTTGGTTTGAAAACATAAAAGTTATACCACTTTATGAGAAGTTAGGTGTAGCTTAAGAGAGATAAAAAGAATGGTTTAATGGTTTAGAAGTTAAGAGACTTATTCTTAAAAGATAAGAGACTTGACTTAATATGAATGTTTGTGTGAAACCTCGTTCGTGAGTAATGAGTACTTGGTTTTGGAAGGAATAATGTTTCTTGATTTGGAAATCGAATGTGTATCGACAAACCACCGCGTTAATAAAGGAAATGTATTGAATAATTAAGTATTATTAAAACCAGTAGAAACCTCCATCTGCATAGAAGCTAAGATGAGACAAAATGATATTACATTTTCTAGATCATGGCTTAATAAGATTGATTATGAACAAGAATAACCTACTTTATGGCATATGTTACTCAATTGTTTTAAAAGAGATTAAGACATTGAACTATGAAACTTTTCAAAAAGAGACTTGCGTAATTAAAATTAGGCAAACTGGAACTTTAGGGAAAAGAAAGGCATTGTGTTGTCTTAAAATGGTTTAAAGCATAAGGTGTTATAACAGCTTTATGGGAAGTTGGTTATAACGACCTTATGTAAACAAAAGAAAGGTTTTATCATTGGTTTTAATGTGGTAACTTGACATTAAAAAGGAAAGTATGGAAGTTGTTTTGGTTTACTTAAAAGATATAAGTCACTCTATTTTTATACTACGGGTATCGGGTGACTTTTATAAAAGGAATAAATCTCTTTAAAGAGGAATTTAACGTACGTAGTACTTTAGGGTTAAAACCCGAACTTGGGCATAAAATGAAAGTACTTCGAGTTGTGTGTAAACTTGCCTATGCTTGTTGTTGTGAAACTTGCCTATGCTTGTTGTTGTAAAACTTGCCTATGCTTGTTGTTGTGAAACTTGCCTATGCTTGTTGTTGTGAAACTTGCCTATGCTTGTTGTGATAGCCTTTGTTGTGCAAGAATTGTGTTTCTATACTACCGCGTCTCTCGATGGAGGGTCGGTTGACTTGTTGAGAACTTACTTGGGCGTGGCCGTGATGTGGATAAATTCCGCAGATGCGTTCCTGTTGATAGTGTTACTTTTGTTAATCGCTTTGGACATAATGACACGATGCGTAGCGCACGGGTATGCTTCCACTTTGATTACCTCCTTGTTGTGTTAGTGTTTTCCCTTTGGACATCGACCGACGATCGTAAGCGCGGGTATGCTTCCATTTGGAATCTTTGTCTTATTGTTTCCACTTTGGACATCGCGACACGATCGTAGCGCGCGGGTATGCTTCCATTTGGAATCTTTGTCTTATTGTTTCCCTTTGGACGCCGACACGACGCGTAAGCGCGCGGGTATGCTTCCATTTGGAATGTTGTCTTATTTGTTCCCTTTGGACATACCGACACGATCGTAGCGCACGGTATGCTCCCATTTGGATTCTTTGTCTTGTTGTTATCATATCATGCATCGCCGTGATGAGAAAGGCACTCACGGCGGGATTGATGTTGTGGGCGTGAGACCACGAATTGATATAATCGTTATGTGTGTATCGTAGTTTGGTTATCATACATCTCCTGCTTTTATAGACTATTATGATTTCATTTCTGATATTTCTGATTTCACATACTTGGTACTGTTATCTTGACCTCGCCCGGGGCTGCGTTCATCCGCAGTAGAAGTACATCATTTGCCGATCCGCGTTTAGGATCTCATTTCAGCGTTTTGGGAAGCTCCGTTTCGTCGGAGGCTTATCTTTGGTATGTTACCCTAAGTCTGTAAGTTCTTGAACGTTCAGGGGTATGGCGGGGCCCTGTCCCGTCATAAGTTGTTGTATAAATCTTAAGTGCATGCTTTGTTGTGGGCGTGGTTTGTAAAAAGGATAAGCGTCGGGTATTTATATATATATGATGAAAGCGGTATTTTGGTTGGCTGTTTATTTATCTTGTCTCTTAATTCATGTTCATGTTTTTATTTCCGCTGATTTTCTCCGATGTTGTATCACTAGGGTGCGGGGTAAGGCACGATCCACGCCCGGTTCGGTCGTGACAAAAGTGGTATCGAGCGATTAATCCTCGGAAAGTGTCTCTGACGTGTCTAGTAGAGTCTTGATTATCGGTGTGTTGTGCACCACATCTATAATCGTGAGGCTATAGGACATTTAGGATTGGTTTCCATTCTTCTCATTCTGAGATCGTGCCTTATAGCTGTGTGATGAGTTTAACCCCTCTGACGAATTACTTTCCTTTACCGATTATGCCTCGCGCAAGCGGCCGGGCGAAGGCGGCGTGAAGGAAGATACGAGTAGAGCGTGGCGGTCTACGAGACCACGATGCACGAGCCTCGATCCTGGTAGGCGGATGAGATGGGTTACAAGGAGATGGCGATTAATGGCGAGGTTGTGGCGGTGAGATAAAGGCTGGACGCAGCAGTTCGATCCGATAGCACCGTAGTTCAACCCAGGCGCACGGTTTGAGACTACGGGATTTTTACAGTGTAACCTCCGAGTTTTATGGGTCGAGGCACGAGGATGATCGCGAGGAGTTCATCCGGCGATTCTGGATCATAAGAGTGATCAAGGCATCGGAGACCGAGTCGGTGGTCCTAGGTTCGCATCGGTGCGTGATACCGCGATCGGCCGGTTTGATTCGTGAGCCGTCGGGAGAGCATGACTTCCGGCTTTATGGGACGAGTTCTCGAGGCCTTTCTTGCACACTTCTTGCCTCGCAGATGAGGAGGGCTCGGGCGGCGATTTTTGGTGTTGCGGCGAGCAGGCGTGCGGTTCGGGAGTACAATGTGGAGTTCGACTCATTGGCGATGCGTCCCGCATTAGTAGCTAGTATGGAGGATCGAGTGCACCGATATGTTCTGAGGGCTCGATGATTACCTAGCGAGAGTTGTTGGTGTAGCTCTTCAGGGCATGGACATTGCCGCATGCAGCTTATGCACTAGGGGTGAGGCGGAGAAATCGACGGAATGACCAAAGTCGTGAGAAAAGGGCGAAGCTGCAGGGTCGCTGGTGATTTTGAGGCGAACCGCCTCGGCCAGCGAACTAGTTATGCGCCTCGCGATCTGAGTGGTCCTACAATCTTGAGCATCGAGTTTTGGGAGGCGGTCGGGGCTCGAGGTTCAGATTTGGAAGCGGGGTGTTAGCGGTGAAGCCACCCCTACCTCGTTGTGACGCGTGGTAGACTCCACGGTGGGAGTGTCGTGCTAGTCGGGAGTTTGTTTTACATGCGGCCAGCAGGCCATTTTGGGAGAAACTGTCCGACTGGGTAGCACTGGTAGGATAGCCTGACTACGAGATCGATTGCGGGTTCTTCACCTTCCACGGCTAGGCGGGATGTTCATACCGGCGGGCCCACGGTAGAGGTCGCGGTGGAAGCTCGATTTTAGCGGTCCTACGAACCGCTACGGTATATCCTTAACCATCTAGAGTTTTGTATGTTATGATAATGTGTTAAGTGTTATGTTCGGATAGCTTTGTGCTAAAATGTGACTTAGAAACATGCTTAGTGAAAAAGGGTAAGCACAGGGTGAGAAAATGATGAACCTTAGAACATTACAGTTGAGACCTTAGATGTAAGGCCGTCTTGAGTACAAGTTTTTGCAAGTGATCCTTGTCGGAGTGCATTTTATGCCTAGAATGTATTGTGTGATAAGTCCCTAGGTAGTGTGAAATGGAAGTGGTAGCTTTCATGACCTGTAGAGGTAAGATTGTTCCGGATCGGGGAACAAGAGCGTGATGCGTTAAGTGGGTCGGGTTGGGGCCATGTTGAGGGCCAACCCGCGGCCTGTTTCGAGGTTGGGTCAGCTCTGGGTGGTACCGCCAGGTGGTAGGGTAACGAGGGTACTAGGCCCAAGTTTAGATGAGCATCGTATGAGTTTGTGGATATGTTCGACCAGAATCGGTTCGTGAAGGCCGGGAGTGGCCTTAGAGGAAAATAAAGCTAGTAAGATGACCAAGTTTGGAGGTTGTGACTCCAAAGTATTGGAAACTGAAGCAATGACTGAAGTATGGTGCGTATACTAGAAGAGTTCAAGTGTTCGAGGAGGGCACGACGAGTAAGGAAGGAAGAGAACGTGTGTTAGTTCGTGGCCAGGTGTGGCATTGACAACTTGTTAGAAGGAACTTCTTCGTTATCTGTTTCGAGAAAGAACATTCGGGACGAATGTTTCTAAGGAGGGGAGAATGTTATACCCCGTATTTCCAGTATATGCGTGAGGCGTGCGATACAATTTGAGCCTTAAAGTAGGCCTAGGTTCGAATTTGTGCATAACTACCAAAAGGAGTCGTTTTTCGACGAAACGTTTCCACAGCTTTCGTAGGGAAAATTCCGGCTATGTCATTAATAATTTTTGCGGATTTTTCCGAGAGACGAAACATTTTGGACCAACGAGAGGGCGACACTTGTCACCCTCTAATTGGAAGGAGTGGGCGGCTAAGTTGGACGAAAATGGTGAGTTGGGTTAGGTAGGATATTTTGTGCAAGTTGTTGTGGTAGATGGATAAGGTGCACTTGGCTTAAATCTAACCCTACACTTGCACCACACTTGTCTTCATCTTGACCATTGGTTGGCCTTCACTTGACCTATAAATACCCCTCTAGTTGAAGACTTTCTTCATCCAAAAACTTGAGCAATCTAACTAAGTCTCAAATACTCCCTCCCTCTTGTCTTGAAATCGTCCAAAGCCCTCCCCCTTTGAGAGCCTAGCCGAGGCGAAACCCCCTTCGAGTGAGGCTTGGCGTGGGGTACCCACTAGCCTAGTTGTCTCGTATAAATACCCCTTCTTGGCATAGAGATACTCTCCTAGTATTGTTATAATGCCCAAAATACTCTAGCCCTTATACCTTATAGTACTTTCCAAAGTACTTTTATCTGAAAAACCAGGAAAATACGATTATACCTCCTTTAGCCACTAAACGAAACCCTAAGGAAAAATATTCACCCGTAGTTGAAGTATTAAGTAGAAGTTGTGTAGACACTTCAAGGGTTTCTTGGAGCATTTGGAGCGCGGAGTAGGAGCTAAACCTTGTTCAGGAGCGACATTTAACTCGGATAATTTTGGGCTTATAGAGGTAAATATCTTGTCCCCCTATTGTAATTGGAAATTACATGATTGTTAGAATATATAGTTGAAGTATACTATATATAGAATGAATATTGAATAGAACTGAACGTAGTTCGTCGGCAATGTCTTTTGACTTAAGCCTGAATAAGAATTGAACAGTAATCACATAGAAGGATAATAAAGAGAAGAACTGAACTGAACTGTAATTACATAGGGTTGTATTACAGTAGACTTGTGTAGCATTACTGTGTGGTAGAATTGTACACGTCCGGTTAGATGTGTTAACCCCCCCCCCCTGGTTGGCTTGGTAGCCGGCCTCGATAAGGGAGGAGATTTACGCTGTTGCGGGGGGGGGGGGAGGTGCTGCCGAATTTTCTGTAGAATATTCTACGTCGGGATCTAAATATATTAATAGGCGCTTTGTGGCCTCTATAGGGTGTAGTACTACGTGTGGAGTGATCTACTTGGCTTAAGGTGTAGCCGACGGTTTGAGGTACTTGGAGCGTTTTGCTATTAGTCGATAACCGTCGCAAGGTATGTGAACCTCTTCCTATCTGTTCTAGCATGATATGTGTATAACTATGTAGTACGGTAGACGTACATGTGTTAAATGTATTTGATTGTCTTTAAACATAAAGTGTTATAACGGCTTTATGGGAAGTTGGTTATAACAGCTCTACGTAAATGAGAAATGCTTTGTGGTTTTTAAAAGATAACTGATTTGACTTATAACCGACTGGATGTAAAAGAACCTTGAAGTATTCTAAAAGATTAAGAAACCTTTTTGAAAGAAGTGTATACTTGGTTTGAAAACATAAAAGTTATACCAGCTTTATGAGAAGTTAGGTGTAACGCCTTAAGAGAGATAAAAAGAATGGTTTAATGGTTTAGAAGTTAAGAGACTTATTCTTAAAAGATAAGAGACTTGACTTAATATGAATGTTTGTGTGAAACCTCATTCGTGAGTAATGAGTACTTGGTTTTTGGAAGGAATAATGTTTTACTGATTTCGGAAATCAGAATGTGTATCGACAAACCACTGCAGCGTTAATAAAGGGAAATGTATTGAATAATTAAGTATTATTAAAACCAGTAGAAACCTCCATCTGCATAGAAGCTAAGATGAGACAAAATGATATTACATTTTCTAGATCATGGCTGCTTAATAAGATTGATTATGAACAAGAATAACCTACTCGCCTATGGCATATGTTACTCAATTGTTTTAAAAGAGATTAAGACATTGAACTATGAAACTTTTCAAAAAGAGACTTGCGTAATTAAAATTAGGCAAACTGGAACTTTAGGGAAAAGAAAGGCATTGTGTTGTCTTAAAATGGTTTAAAGCATAAGGTGTTATAACAGCTTTATGGGAAGTTGGTTATAACGACCTTATGTAAACAAAAGAAAGGTTTTATCATTGGTTTTAATGTGGTAACTTGACTTTAAAAAGGAAAGTATGGAAGTTGTTTTGGTTTACTTAAAAGATATAAGTCACTCTATTTTTATACTACGGGTATCGGGTGACTTTTATAAAAGGAATAAATCTCTTTAAAGAGGAATTTAACGTACGTAGTACTTTAGGGTTAAAACCCGAACTTGGGCATAAAATGAAAGTACTTCGAGTTGTGTGTAAACTTGCCTATGCTTGTTGTTGTGAAACTTGCCTATGCTTGTTGTTGTAAAACTTGCCTATGCTTGTTGTTGTGAAACTTGCCTATGCTTGTTGTTGTGAAACTTGCCTATGCTTGTTGTGATAGCCTTTGTTGTGCAAGAATTGTGTTTCTATACTACCGCGTCTCTGGAGGGTCGGTTGACTTGTTGAGAACTTACTTGGGCGTGGCCGGCGGTGACGGATAAATTCCGCAGATGCGTTCGCTGATAGTGTTACTTTTGTTAATCGCTTTGGACATACTGACACGATGCGTAGCGCACGGGTATGCTTCCATTTTGATTACCGCCTTGTTGTCTTATTGTTTTCCCTTTGGACATACCGCGATCGTAGCGCGCGGGTATGCTTCCATTTGGAATCTTTGTCTTATTGTGTCCCTTTGGACATGCTGAGACGATGCGTAGCGCACGGGTATGCTTCCATTTGGAATGTTGTCTTATTGTTTCCCTTTGGACATGCTGACACGATGCGTAGCGCACGGGTATGCTTCCATTTAGAATGTTGTCTTATTTGTTCCCTTTGGACATACTGACACGATGCGTAGCGCACGGGTATGCTCCCATTTGGATTGTTGTCTTGTTGTTATCATATCATGCATCGGCGGTGAGGAAGGCACTCATGAGGCGGGATTGATGTTGTGGCGTGAGACCACGAATTGATATAATCGTTATGTGTGCATCGTAGTTTGGTTATCATACATCTCTCGCTTTTATAGACTATTATGATTTCATTTACAGTATTTTCTGATTTCACATACTTGGTACTGTTGTCTTGACCTCGCCCGAAGTGCGTTCATCGCGGTAGAAGTACATCATTTGTCGATCCGCGTTTAGGATCTCATTTCAGCGTTTTGGGAAGCTCGTTTCGTCGGAGGCTTATCTTTGGTATGTTACCACACAGTGTAAGTTCTTGAACGTTCGAGGGTATGGCGGGGCCTGTCGTCATAAGTTGTTGTATAAATCTTAGAAGTGCATGCCTTTGTTGTGGGCGGGGTTTGTAAAAAGGATAAGCTGTCGGGTATTTATGTATATATGATGAAGGCAATCGTTTTGGTTGCTTTGTTTATTTATCTTGTCTCTTAATTCATGTTCATGTTTTTATTTCGCTGATTTTCTCACGATGTTGTATCACTAGGGTGCCGGGTAAGGCACGATCCACGGGCCGGTTCGGGTCGTGACAATCCTTTTACAACCCCGCCAGCGATTACTCTGACACTTAAGAGTGTAACAACAACTATGACGGACGGGGCCGCCATACCACGAATGTACAAGTACCTACAATGACGGGGACTATACCAAAAGATAAGCCTCGGAGAAAGCGAGCTTCCTAAACGAATTGTGATCCTATGAGTGAGATCCACAACCGATGTACCTCTACTGCGGCGTATGACGCGGCCGAAGGAGGTCGACAGTACCAAGTATGTGGCGAAAAATCGTAAATGAAATCATGATACTATATAAAGCGAAGACATGTATGATAACCAAACTACGATTCCTAACATAAAAGCGATCATGTCAAGTCGGGGACTCACGCCTCAAGTCATCCTCACGCGTGGAACTCCTTCCTCACTGCCGGCAATCTAGGTATAAATCGTATGATACGTATAACATGTCTCGGCCCATCCCATGGGACTCGAGGTGGAATCGTGTGGAATACATGTCTCGGCCCATCCCATGGGACTCGAGGAAAAATCGTGTGGAATACATGTCTCGGCCCGTCCCATGGGTCTCGATGAAAAATCGTGTGGAATACATGTCTCGGCCCATCCCATGGGACTCGATGAAAAATCGTGTGGAATACATGTCTCGGCCCATCCCATGGGACTCGATGAAAAATCGGCCATAACGTTTAAACTCTCTTTTAAGACAGATTAAGACACTACCATGCCTTCCTTTTAAACCAAAACACTTTCCCTTTTAAAGTCAAGTAACAACATTCCTTTCCAAAAGTTCAAGTTGCCTAATTTCAAATACTCAAGTCTTTTATTTTCGAAAGATTTCATAGTTCATGGTCTTAATCAAATAACGTAATCTCTTTTTTTAAAACAATTGGGTAACATATGCCTTATGTGTGAGTAGTTATTCTTGTTTATAACAATCTTATTAAAGCATCCATGATCTAGAAAATGTAATACAATTTTGTCTTATCTTAGCTTCTATGCAGATGGAGGTTTCTACTGGTTTTAATATAGTTAATTAGTCAATACATTTTCCTTTATTAACGCTGCAGTGGTTTGTTCGATACTTATTCTCATTTCCGAAATCAGTGAAACATTATTCTTTAAAAGCCAAGTACTCATTACTCACGAATGAGGTTTCACAACCTTTTAACAAAATTCATAGCCCTTAACATTTCATAAAACGTCATTTATAAGTTAAGTCTCTTATCTTTTAAGATCAAGTCTCTTCACTTCTAAAATCAATAAACCATTCTTTTACCTACATAAAGTCGTTATAACTAACTTTCCATAAAGCTATTATAACACCTAATGTTTTAAACCAACCAAAACTCATTTAGCACATGTACGTCTACCGTACTACATAGTTTACAAAACAGCATGCTAGAAAGGATAGGAAGAGGTTCACATACCTCGCGACGATTATCGACAATTAGCAAAACGCTCCAAAGTACTCTAACCTTGCTCGCCTTTACCACCCTTCAAGTATAATACGCTACTCGTAGTACTTCAACCTATAAAGGCCACAAAACATCTATCAACCTCTAGGTCTCTTCGTAGAATAATTCTAGATACAAGATTCCTTATTCTACGGAAAATTCGGCAGCACCTCCCCCCCGTAACCACATCAATCTCCTCCTCTTTCAAGGCCCGCTACCAAGCCAACAACTCCTAGGGGGAGTTACACGTCTAACCGGACGTGTACAACACTGCCCCACAATAATACTACAAGTCTCTTGTAAATACAGTCCAATGTCCAGACAGTTCAATTATTCCTACTGATACTTCCAATATACCTTATACTCAAGTATTAATTACAACATGTAATTTCCAATTACACAGGGGACATAGATCATTACCTCGATAAGCCCAAAATTATCCAAGTTTATAAGTCGATCCTGAGCAACGTTTAGCTCCAACTCCTGACGCTCCAACCCGCTCCAAGCAACCCTTAGAAGTTTCTAAACAACTTCTCTTAACACTTCATCTAAGCTATGAAGATTTTTCTAGGGCTTCATTTTGTGACTATTGGAATAAAGTAGTATTTTCGGGCTCCTAGTATTGAAATAACTTTTGAATACTACTAGGGATACTAGGCCAAGGAATTTGGGATTATACAATAATACTCAAAGTATTTTCTACTCAAGTGGGGGAGGAGGGGGACGAAAACAACTACAAAGGGGAGGGGAGTATTTTGCCTTGGAAGCTTAAGTGTGGATGATATAAAGTCTTCAACTAAGGGGGGGAATATATAGAAGAATCAAGGGTCAAGATTAATGCAAGTGTGTGGTGAGGATGGGTACATGTGTGTGGGTAGTTGGCCAACCAAGTGTCCACCACAAAAATGGGACAAGTAGCTTGCCACTTGTCCCCTCACCTACCGTCCAAGGCCAAGTGTCCCACAATAATTCGTCCACATGGCCACATGGGGGTGACACGTGTTGCCCCCCTACTCGTCCAAAATATTTCATCTTCCGAAAATATCCGAAATGCCAAAAATCCGAAATATAAAGTGGGCCCCACAAACCGTAAATTCCTCCCGTGGGCCCCACGTGACCAATTTCGGAAAATAAAATTCCATAATTCTAATATAATCCAAGAAGCCCAAATACCAAATCTGGGAATCCAATTCCCATTAACGAACATTTTTCCTTCTCAAAATTCAGAAACTTTTCCGTCGAAAAAATCACATCTTTCTTCCTTTCCAATTTTACTGTCGTATTCTCGTACGTACGTCCTCATATACATACTCTGGAACTACGGGGTGTAACATTTTTCCCCCCTTAGAAACATTCGTCCCGAATGTTCCTTCAAGTCTCCAAAACATACCTGCGCCGGTATAGTCTTCACTACTATACTTACCAAACCAATCCTGCCACCAATGGCCATAGTATAACATACGCGCAAAACTCAATCCAAGCCAACGAGGAAACACCTCTAACGTGTATAACAACACAAAAACTTCCACCCATGGTCCAAAGGATACTTTTCTTCCCCTCTTCACTTATAAAAAGGACACTTCCATCTTCTTAACACATCTTAGCCTTTTTTCTTACTCGTCGTACCTTCCTCGTACACTCGAACTCTTCCTAGCATACTTACCACATTTCTGTCATTGCTTCAGTTTCCAAAATCTCGGGGTTACTATCACCAACTTGGTCATCATTAATCGGGAAAATACTGGAGGATCTCCGATACTCTTCCAAACATAGCAACATGGAATACGGACGTCGCCTCCTAAGTCTGGACGGCGGTGCTAACTTATAGGCAACCCGACTATTCTACAAACGATCCGAAAATGCCCAAAGTACCTCGCTAAGTTTCCTCGCTTTCCAAATCCCACACACCTTCCGGTGGTACCTGAAGACACTCCACCGTCAACTCGAACTCCAAGTGTCGGCCGATTATCCACACGACTTCGACTGAGCCGCTAATAACTTCTTCCGATAAGCTTCACCTTATCCACATCCTGCTGAAACAAATAGGGACCAACAATCTGAACCTTGTCAACATCGAACCAATCGACCGGCGACCTATACTTCCGCCCATACAAGGCTTCATAAGGCACCATCCGAATACTGAAATGGTAGCTATTATAATACTCACTCAACAAGAGGCACAAAATCCTCACTGCTACCCCTGAAATCAAAACACCGGCCCGAGGGTGAATGCAATACTGAGACTCACCTGAGTTCCTAACCCCGCCTGGTAAAACCTCCAGAAACAAAAGAAATAGCCAAAACTGGCTTTATCGTCATTATAAACTAAAAGTAGGAACTCCGCAGCCTACAACCTTCCCGATATACAACATCTCGCATAACCTTCCGCCGAGTAAACAAATCGACTAAAAGACAAGATGGGCTGACCTTATCGGCCTACTATCGATCGAACGCATCCACGAATTGACGATGGTTACCTAACGGGCTTAACACCCTCGTGACCTATCATCTAGCGGACCACCTCAATCGACCACCACATTCCGAAATGCGGGTTGACTCACGGTATGGCCTCAACCCGACCCACTTCAGACTAAACTCGTTCCCAATCCGAACAATCTTACCAATTCACGTCATGAAAGCTACCACTTCCATCTCACACTACCCATGGAATTATCCCACAATATATATCACGCATACCAAGTACTTCGACAAAGACCCGCCGTAAAATCATCCACTCAAGACGACCTTGCATCCAAGGTCCCAACTGTTATAAATTCTAAGGCTCACCATTTTCTCGTCCCCATACTTACCCTTTTCAACTACCCCGAACGTCCCAAGTCTGGAGGACCACTCAGACTTACTCGCAGCCTCCTCTCGCTTGCCCTTCTCGGGCTCTGCCTTGCGTAGAGGCATAACGGGTGAAAAGAATACGTCAGATGGAGTCTAACTTATAACACAGCTCTAAGGCACGATCTCAGAGTGAGAAGAATGGAAACCAATCCTAAATATCCTGCAGCCTCCTGATTATAGGTGTGGTGCACAACACACCGATAATCAAGACTCTACTAGATACGATCTGTAGACACTTTCCGAGGATTAACTGCTCTGATACCACTTTTATCATGACCGACTTGGCCCGTGGATCGTGCCTTACCCCGCACCCTAGTGATACAACATCGAGAAAATCAGCTAAGTAAAACTTAACAGAAACAAGAGACAACATAAAAACAAAGCTAACCAAAACGGTTGCCTTCATGTATATACATATCAAACCGAACAGCTTAAATCCTTTTACAAACCCCGCCACAACAAAGGTCTGCACTTAATAGTGTAACAACAACTATGACGGACAGGGCCCGCCATACTCGAATGTACAAGTACCTACAATGACAGGACTATACTAAAAGATAAACCTCCGAGAAACGGAGCTTCCTAAACTGAATTGTGATCCTATGGCGAGGATCCACAACCGATGTACTTCTACTGCAGATGAACGCACCCAAGGGCGAGGTCAAGACAGTACCAAGTATGTGAAATCAAAATAATGTAAATGAAATCATGATACTATATAAAATGAAGACATGTATGATAACCAAACTACGATCACAACATAAAAGCAATATGTCAAGTCGTGACTCACGCCTCAAAGTCATCCTCACGCCTGTTGAACTTCTTCCTCACCGCCAGCCTAGGTATAAATCGTATGATACGTATAACATGTCTCGCCCATCCCACGGGACTCGAGGTGGAATCGTGTGGAATACATGTCTCGCCCATCCTACGGGACTCGAGAAAATCGTGTGGAATACACGTGCCGGCCCATCCCACGGGACTCGATGAAAATCGTGTGGAATACATGTCTCGCCCATCCTACGGGACTCGATGAAAAATCGTGTAGAATACATGTCTCGCCCATCCCACGACTCGATGAAAATCGTGTGGAATACATGTCTCGCCCATCCTACGGGACTCGATGAAAAATCGCCATAACGCTTAAACTCTCTTTTAAGACAGTTAAGACACTACCATGCCTTCCTTTTAAACCAAAACACTTTCCCTTTTAAAGTCAAGTAACAACATTCCTTTCCAAAAGTTCAAGTTGCCTAATTTCAAATACTCAAGTCTTTTATTTTCGAAAGATTTCATAGTTCATGGTCTTAATCAAATAACGTAATCTCTTTTTTTAAAACAATTGGGTAACATATGCCTTATGTGTGAGTAGTTATTCTTGTTTATAACAATCTTATTAAAGCAGCCATGATCTAGAAAATGTAATACAATTTTGTCTTATCTTAGCTTCTATGCAGATGGAGGTTTCTACTGGTTTTAATATAGTTAATTAGTCAATACATTTTCCTTTATTAACGCTGCAGTGGTTTGTTCGATACTTATTCTCATTTCCGAAATCAGTAAAACATTATTCTTTAAAAGTCAAGTACTCATTACTCACGAATGAGGTTTCACAACTTTTTAACAAAATTCATAGCCCTTAACATTTCATAAAACGTCATTTATAAGTTAAGTCTCTTATCTTTTAAGATCAAGTCTCTTCACTTCTAAAATCAATAAACCATTCTTTTACCTACATAAAGTCGTTATAACTATCTTCCCATAAAGCTATTATAACACCTTATGTTTTAAACCAACCAAAACTCATTTAGCACATGTACGTCTACCGTACTACATAGTTTACAAAACATCATGCTAGAAAGGATAGGAAGAGGTTCACATACCTCGCGAAGATTATCGACAATTAGCAAAACGCTCCAAAGTACTCTAACCTTGCTCGCCTTTTCCACCCTTCAAGTAGAATACGCTACTCGTAGTACTTCAACCTATAAAGGCCACAAAACATCTATCAACCTCTAGGTCTCTTCGTAGAATAATTCTAGATACAAGATTCCTTATTCTACGGAAAATTTGGCAGCACCTCCCCCCCGTAACCACATCAATCTCCTCCTCTTTCAAGGCCCGCTACCAAGCCAACAACTCCTAGGGGGAGTTACACGTCTAACCGGACGTGTACAACACTGCCCCACAATAATACTACAAGTCATCAGAAATACACCCAATGTAAATACAGTTCAATTCTTCATAATAATACTTCCAATATACCTTATACTCAATTATTAATTACTACAACATGTAATTTCCAATTACAATAGGGGGACATAGATCATTACCTCGATAAGCCCAAAATTATCCAAGTTTATAAGTCGATCCTGAGCAACGTTTAGCTCCAACTCCTGACGCTCCAACCCGCTCCAAGCAACCCTTAGAAGTTTCTAAACAACTTCTCTTAACACTTCATCTAAGCTATGAAGATTTTTCTAGGGCTTCATTTTGTGACTATTGGAATAAAGTAGTATTTTCGGGCTCCTAGTATTGAAATAACTTTTGAATACTACTAGGGATACTAGGCCAAGGAATTTGGGATTATACAATAATACTCAAAGTATTTTCTACTCAAGAGGGGGAGGAGGGGGACGAAAACAACTACAAAGGGGAGGGGAGTATTTTGCCTTGGAAGCTTAAGTGTGGATGATATGAAGTCTTCAACTAAGGGGGGGAATATATAGAAGAATCAAGGGTCAAGATTAATGCAAGTGTGTGGTGAGGATGGGTACATGTGTGTGGGTAGTTGGCCAATCAAGTGTCCACCACAAAAATGGGACAAGTGGCTTGCCACTTGTCCCCTCACCTACCGTCCAAGGCCAAGTGTCCCACAATAATTCGGCCACATGGCCACATGGGGGTGACACGTGTCGCCCCCCTACTCGTCCAAAATATTTCATCTTCCGAAAATATCTGAAATGCCAAAAATCTGAAATATAAAGTGGGCCCCACAAACCGTAAATTCCTCCCGTGGGCCCCACGTGACCAATTTCGGAAAATAAAATTTCATAATTCTAATATAATCCAAGAAGCCCAAATACCAAATCTGGGAATCCAATTCCCATTAACGAACATTTTTCCTTCTCAAAATTCGGAAACTTTTCCGTCGAAAAAATCACATCTTTCTTCCTTTCCAATTTTACTGTCGTATTCTCGTACGTACGTCCTCATATACATACTCTGGAACTACGGGGTGTAACATATTCCTGGAGATCCGCGATTTTCTGAACTACAAGTTAATCATGTCCTCGTGATGTGAGGAATATAAAGATCTTGACATGTGGTGTCATTTATGAGCAAAGCATCTTTGTTACGTGCGTCTTCTGAAGTACCAGTCATTTTCTCTTGATTCTACTCATTAAGGGATATTGCTGCGGCTTTTGATCTGGTGAAGTATGACAGTATGATACAGCACGGATCAATCCCCTCTATAAAGAAAGAATATATCAAAGGCAAATGACGTTAGCAACGTTAGTGGAAAAATAACAATACAAGATATCACATACAAGTTGCACATAAAGCACTTAGATTTATATATTTGATCTGAACTCTTGATTAATTCTCCATTTCTGAGGTATTTTGGTCATTTTGGTCATTTTGGCCATTTTTGGTTTTGAGGGTTTTGATTTGAAGGTCTATGGTTAATTTGCTACCATGACATCGTTGAAACCAAGAAACTCTTCTAAATAGGGGGAGGGGAATTATAATTTACATAATATAATGGCTAAGTCTTATGTAGACTGCTATGTATCCCTCTGCGGGAAATCGAGCTCTTCTATAGTTCGGGTCATATAGAAATTATCCCTAATTGAATTATACCTAAATCAATTTTCGGACCAAGCCCGATAAGGGCATCCTACGTATCCCCCCTAGGGACATTAGATCAGACTTAGTTTCTTTTACAAAAGAGATGGAGGGGATAATATTTTGATTAAAAATAAAAAGAGGATGCCTAAACTACCTAAAAGATAACTTCTCCTTGAAGCCATGGCGGGTCATCGTCCTTACGACCGCCTATTTTCCCGGTGGCTTTCTTAAACAAGCAGCGGATGAGTGCACTAGCGCGAAAGCCGTTGCGCAACAAGTAGCGGATGATCAATGCGCTTTATCATTAATATGAATATGAATATGAAGAAAAATATTAAAGCGGTTCCTGCTACAAAGCAGCGGGGTAGAACAACCCAGATCTTATCAGTGTTGACTAGATGCTCCAGCTCAAACTTTAAGGCCTCGCATTCTTTGATGTTATGTCCTGGTTCCCTTGTGATATAGGCAGATCCTTCTCCAAAAAGTACTGGCAAATGATTTCCAATTAGACTTGATTGGTCGAACCTTTCCACTAATGACTAAAGTAGAGAAGGCTTGCGTACGAGTCTTCAAAGATTCTGAAGTTGTAGCGCCAAATTTGGGTATCAATGGTGATTCCCTCACCATGCATGATGAGGTCGTAAACTAGTAGAGAATGTGGGCCCCATAGGTTACGAATAGCTCTTTTATCGATCAATCTCGTGATTATCCTTTTGAAGGCCAAAAACTCATCTATGGTGTTTCCAGGCTGATTTTTGTGGAAGAGGCACCTCTCGTGGGCATAGATGGGTGCACAAGTTGGGAGGACGCCTGGGCTAATACATGATGCTCCGACATCTTTCATTCTGTCATACACCTCAATGTTTCATACCGGCCAGGGTGTAACTCTGAAAGGCAAGGTGTGGGCATTGAGGGCAATCACCCACCATATATGAGATAATGTACGAAAAGGCTTTTGTAGTGTCTCATAGTAGTTGGCAGTTTCGTCGACATTTGAGGTGACTCCTTCAGGAAACCCATTTGATTCCATGTATAGCATATGATCTTTCTCAGGTATCTCAGACTCTTGATTTGGCATCTTGAACAATGAGATATAGTCATCGACCAGCTTTTTGACCTCATCAGAGAGGTTTTGGCATTGATGTTTCCTCTAGGGGGACTCTTCTGCGAGGTTCCCTACAAATTCTAGAATCTCGTTGTCACGACCCGAACTCCGGGTCCGCGACGGGTGCCCTACATGGGCACCCTTCTACCCATTTATCCCAAGTGTTACACCCCGTAAGTCCAGGACATGTATAAGAGAATGGACGCGAGAACACAAGACTTGAAAAAGGGTACGAAAGGAAGAATTGTTTTTCCGACGGAAAATCTTCCGAACGTCGGAAAGGAAAAATGTTCGTTGATGAGAATTAGATTCTCAAAATGCATTATTTGAGGAATATAGAATGTATTATCATTATGGAAATTTATTTTTACGGATTTGGTCACGTAGGCCACCCGAGAAATTTTACGTTTTGTGGGGCCCACGAGGGTTACGGAATTTTATGGACGAATGGGAGGGTGACACGTGGCACCCCCCCCCCCCCCCACATGGTCTTGAACGAAATTGGGCAAGGGCATTATGGTCATTGACCAAGGTAGATGATCAAGTCTTGCAAGCTTGAGATAATTGACCAAGTCAACTTGCCACTTGTATAGATACCTAGGTATTCTTCATCCTAGCCACACATATGTTGTAATCTTGACCCTCCATTGTGTTATATATACACACTAGTAGCAAGACCAAGTCTTCAACACTTAGAAAAATTTCACTACATTCTTGTTCTTGAAGTTGCTCTCGGCTTTGTCACATTTCCCACACAAAAATTTTGCAATTGTGGTTCATTATTCACAATACTTTAACCCAAGGTCCCTAAGGGTATTGTAAGGATATCTCAATAGAAAGATCTCGGAAAAACGACGTTTTCACTTTAGTCGCAAGGCGAAAACCTAAGTCGTTTTCATAGGTTTTGATTGGAAATGGAAGAGAAGTTTTTTGTGAACTTCTAAAGGCTTCAAATAGCGGATTGAAGTGTAAAGGAAAGGAGCTAAGAATTGCTAAGGAGCGACTTTGAATCTTGGATTTTATAAGGGCTTAACAAGGTAACAATCTTGTCGTTTTAGTAGCTAAAGATTACTATTGTTGTAGTTATGGATATTAGCAAGCATGAGGTATATATTATGATGTTTGATAAGTGTATTGACTATTGGAACCCTAATCCGAAAACTAGTATGTTTAGCCCTTGAGATTACAATTCAATTTGGTTATTAGTTTAGTCGTCGCATGTTATATAAAGAAGAAATTGTAGTTGTTGAAGTTGTTTATGACTATATAACATGTTAGACCTAAGAACTTGGATTGAAAAAGAATTGGAAAGGATTTTTGTTCTTGTACAAGTTAGCCGGGAATGGCTTTGAATATGGAACTAGTTGGTATTAATTGTGGGGCAGAATTTTACATGTATTGTAAGGTGTGTAATCCCATTTGATTGGTTGATGTATTGAGCCTTAAATGTGTCATGTTGGTTATTGATTATCTGGCCTTGAAAAGGTGGAAAAGTACGTAGAAACAAAGGAGGTGCTGCCCGATTTTCCGTAGAATAAGAGTCTTTATCCTTAGTATGATTCTACGTTTAAAAGGGAGGAGTTGATAGACATGTTATGATTAATATATGTTGAAGTACTACGAGTAGCGTATTCTACTTAAAGGATGGAATAGCTATCAAGGTTGAAGTACTTTGGAGCATTTTGCTACTTGTCGATAATCGTCGCGAGGTATATGAACCTCTTCCTTCTTTTGGGCATGATTCTATGTATGAAATATTCATGTGGTATTATTTCATGATTTCTTCTACTCTTAGAAGTTAAGAGGTATGTATGTTGATTTACTCTATGTAAAAGTTATGTCTAAGTTATCCTAAGTCCTTACCAAGTCTTATGGGGGATGTTGGTAAGAGTCGTTAGGAAGTATTTGGAGTCGAGTTGACTTTGCTAATTTACTGCACGAATGAGAATAAGTATCGAACAAGCCATTGCAGCGTTAATAAAAGAAAATGTATCGACAATCAATTATATTAAAATGAGTAGAATTCTCCATCTGCATAGAAACTAAGATAAGACAAAATTGTATTACATTTTCTAGATCATGGCTGCTTTAATAAGATCGTTGTAAACAAGTATAACTTATTCACAACGCACTAAAGTATATGTTACTTAATTTAAAGAGATTACGTTATGAAGTTTTAAGATTATGAACCTTAAATTCTTAAAAGGTTAAGAAACTTTATTTTCAAGTTATGAGACTTGATTCTTAAAGGAAGAAATGACATGATTTAAAGTTAAGAGACTTGATTTCTAAAGTTAAGAAACTTGATTTCAAAAGTTAAGAGACTTGAAGTATTTTGAAAGTTAAGAAAATTGATTTGAAAGTATATGATACTTGGTTTTAAAAGTATAAGTCTCTTGGTTATAAAAGGAATGTTTGTCTAAAACCATAAAGGGTTCTAACGACTTTATGGGAAGTTGGTTATAATGGCTTTATGGAAGGTTAAGAGAGTTGTCTATTTTGATGGATAGGTATGAGTTGCTTAGGTTGTGTAATTAAAAAGTTACTTAGTTTCAAAGCCTTGAAATGAATTTCTAAAGGTGTAGTAACTTATTTTGAAAAAATAGACATGTCTTGATACTACGGGTGTTAGTATCTTGGGATTTTATATAAAAAGGAGTCTTTTGAAAAGAATGGACGTACGTAGTACTTGGCTTGTTTAAATGAGAATTATCCTATTTGTGCCTTGATAGTACTTTGGCTTGCTTAAATGAGGATTTCTCTTGGTTGTAAAAAGAAGGCATTGTAATTGTCTTGGTTTATGTAAAAAGAAAATGCATGGTATTGTCTTGGTGTGTAAAGGCATGGTATTGTCTTGGTCTGCTTGAATATGGGTTGCTCATATAGACATTCGTGCAAGTGTCATATTTTCACATCTCCGCGTCCCTCCATAAAGGGCTGGCAACTTGTTTCAAGGATATCATGGGGTAGCTCCCCATGGTGGTGAGTGGTACACACTCACGGCGGGTCGGTATTTGACTCGGGCGGGTTAAATTCCCGGGATATATATAAGCCATGGATTAGCTATCCGTGATGCGAGTATCGTGTACCGATGACTCATTGCGGGTCCACATGACCTAAGCGGGTGAAATAGTCCCATGATAGGTTGCATTATAACACATAGGGTGGTTGACCCTGGCACTGGCACGGCCTTCATGTTTTGAAACGGTAGTGATTTCATTAATGAAAGGGTGCAGTGTGTTTATGACTTAAAGTGGAACAGTTGGTCTCATTGTTAAAAGCATAACTTAAAAGATAAAAATGATTGCATTACTCTCATGATTGCAAGGTTCAGTGTGCTTATTGATGTTATATTATATCATGGACTGCCGGCAGTGAGGGAGGATTCCACGGGCATGATTGATATTATGGGCGTGAGACCCATGGTTATATTTGAGTAATGACTTTGAGGGCATGCGTCCCTGGCTTGATATGACTGCTTATGTATTGTGTACTGTAGTTTGGATATCATACATGTCTCATGTTTTGTATAGACTGTTATGATTTCATTACAGTATTTTCAGTTCACATACTTGGTACATTCTTCAGATCGCCTCCTTGGCCGCGCATGCCATGCGCAGATTTAGGTACGCAGCTTGCGATTCGCAGTGTAGGACCGCCAGAGTTTTGGATAGCTCCATCTGCTAGGAGTTTATCATTTTGGTATAGATCCTTGAAGCAGTGCTTTTGTACGATTATGGAGATGCAGCGGGGCCTTGTCCGTCATAGTTCAAGAAACTCTTAGGTGCAGATTCATATGTGGGATTGGACTCACGTACAGTGTAGAACTTTTTGATTATGTATATTATATGGCAGCCTCGTCGGCTTTGCCTTTGCACGTTCGATGGTTTTAAAAAAAAACGAGTTGTTATTTAGTTTCGCAGTTTACTTGTGTCAATTAGGCAGAAGGGTGACCAGGTAGGGCACCAGTTACGGGCCTGGGGTTCGGGGCATGACACCAAGTAACCCGCAAAAGACAAAGATACTCATCATCATTTTTTTTAAAACAAGCAAAGGCAAAGCCGGTAAGGCCACCGCTAAATATATATAAGCCAAAACGAAACTACACTATACACGAGTCCAATCCCACATATGAATACAGACCTCTAAGAGTTTGAACAATATACTATGACGGGACAAGGCCCCGCCGTACCCATAAATGTACAAAAAACATGTACTGAAAGATCATTACCAAAATGATAAACTCCAGAACAATGGAGCTATCCCAAAACTCTGAGCAAGGATCCTACACTTGCAGATCATCAAACTGCATACCTAAACCAGCGGTATGAACGCAGCCCCCCGGAGAAAGGGGGTCAGTACGGAAAATCTACCAAGTATGTGAAACAATGAGTACTGCAAATGAGATTATAATTGGCCAAACAGATAACAAGAGACAAGTATAATAATCAAATACCAGTACACTGTGCCTTTTCAAGATATGAAATCCATGTCAAAATTATGGACGTCTGTCCATATAAACAAATATTGTCATGGAAATTGAACCTGAACATTATACACAAATACTGCCCTGTAAGGTATTCTGCCCAGCCCTATCTAGGACGTGATAAAGTCAATAAGGTATTCTGCCCGGCCCCTTCTGGGACGCGGTAAAGTCAATAAGGTATTCTGCCCTGCCCCTTCTGGGACGAGGTAAAGCCAATAAGGTATTCTGCCCAGCCCCTTCTGGGACACGGTAAAGTCAATAAGGTATACTGCCCGGCCCCTTCTGGGACACGGTAAAGTCATGTAATATATACTGCCCTGCCCATTATGGTATACTGCCCGGTACATTCTGGGACACGGTAAATTCATATAATATATACTGCCCTGCCCATTAAGGTATACTGCCCTGCCCATTCTGGGACACGGTCCAAATATAAATGACTGTACACATATAGCTATCACAAGCAACTATGTGCAATTTAAATCATCACCGACTCTCATTAGCACAAATAGAATGAACTATCATTTTAGAAGAACTCAAGGCATTCTCATGTCATGTAATAATAGGGAATTGAACCGAAAGTACTATGTACATCCACCGTATACACCAAGTAATGTTAGGGAATTGAACCCAAAAGTACTATGTACGTTCACCGCACATTCCTTTCCTTTATAATAAATCCGTTGACTCTCAATGAACTAAAATAAAATAACTTTCATTTAGACAACTCAAAGTACTACCAAGAGAATAGATATAACAATCCTTCATTTTTAGAAAACCCCAAGTACTATCAATGAAGTAGTTCGAAAAACTTCCTTTTTTTTGGAACTCAAAGTACTATTAAGAGAATGGATATAACATTTCCATTTTAGAAAATCAAAGTACTATGAAGAGAATTGATAACTACTTCCATTTTATAAAACCCCAAGGTACTATCAAGAAAATGGATATAACAACTTCCATTTTATAAAACCCCAAAGTACTATCAAGAGAATGGATATAACAACTTCCATTTTATAAAAACCCCAAAGTACTATCAAGAGAATGGATATAACAACTTCCATTTTATAAAACCCCAAAGTACTATCAAGTAAGTATATAGAACAACTTCTATTTTAGAAAATCCAAAGTACTATTAATGAATTACATCATTAAGGAGTAGGATCCACTAACTTTATAACAAGAAATCATGCTAGAAGAATAAGAGATAGTTCACATACCTTATTGGCGACTAACCAACTCTACAATCTAGGATACGTCTCAATGTACTTCAACCTATAACAACAATAACATGTATATCAATACGTGCTTACTAAAGTAGGTTAACACCAAGTAAAGGTTCTCCTTTTTCTATGGAAATTTGGGCAGCATTTCCCCCGTTTATACGTACTTTTCCACTTTTTCCAAGGCCCAAATTCAAAAACAATCAAGCCTCATTTAAGGCACAATCAAAACAGCAACCAAAGGGGATTACACGCCTACTTGACGTATAAAATTCGTCCCCTTAATATATACAAAACAGTCCATAAAAACAGTCCACAATTCCATCAACAATAAGGGTAAAATGTGAAGCCTTTTAACACCCATTTACACCCTTATTCCTTAGAACTTTCATTAGAAATTTTACCACATTAATCATGCATGTTTACAACTGAATTTCCAGCATGTATACACCACAAAACAGTCCATAAAAACTGCACGACAATATCCAACAGTTTTATAGATTCCACGGCCAACAACTACAATCCGATAACTCTTTCCTTAACCCTTTTTATTCCAATTCAAGTTCTAAAACTTCTATATAAGTTATATCAACTTATTAACAACAATATTACTCCATTATAATATGCAATAGGTGAATATAACAACAACAATACTCAACGAATCCAATCAACACGAAAACTGCCCAATTCTCGACCATCTTGCCAAAAATGGCACATGCATTTCATATTCTCCATTTATCTTAACACAAGTTCATCTACCAATTATAACAACATGTAATATCTAATTACTTCAAGAGGAAGAAGAGTTCTTACCAAAAATTGCCCAAAAAGCCGTGACTATGCCCTAAGGTTTTTGGCCCGCAGTTTTCGTTTTGCTCCACTTCTTCAAGTTCCAATCACACACATGTATCCTATACAAGCTTATAACCAACTTCCATTCTTGTTTTACTTCCTAAAAGTCGATGAACAAGCCTAGAGTTTTTCCACCATTTTCGGCCAACACAAGTTTCCAAGGATGGATTATTGATCTTGGATTAGCACTTGGTTTAGGATCTTAATATTGGAGAAATAACTAATCAACTCTTGTTGATCCTTTTAAAAGAGAACCTGAATCCCCTCTTTCTGCTCTACTTCATTTCAAGGCTATGGGGTTCTCGAAATATAGAGCTTTAGGGAGAAGATGAGAGCTTTTGGATGAAGTGTAAAATGATCCAAGTCTTGCAAGACTTGGATATGTATAAACAAGTGTATGGACAAGTGGAGTGGAACCCACTTTTCCACTTCTCCTCTCTCAAAATATCTAAAGTGTTGTCATCTTAGCAAGACAAGTCGAGGGGTGACATGTGTGTTACACCCCAAAATTCCAGGACATGTATATAAGAACGTACGTAAGGAATCAAGACTTAAAAATTTGAACGAAAGAAAGAGTTGTTATTCTAAGGGAAAAATCTTCCGAACCTCGGGAAGGAAAAATGTTTGTCTGTAAGAATTGGGTTCTCATAATTGTTATTTGAGACTGATGGAATTTATCAGAACTATGGAATTTTATTTTCGGATTTGGACACGTAGGGTCCACCAGATAAATCTTACGTTTTGTGGGGCCCACAAGGCTTCCGATATTTTGACCAATATTGGAAATTTCGGGAAACGAAATTTTATGAACGAATGGGAGGGCGACATGTGTCACTCCCCCACATGGGCTTGTTCGAAATTGGACCAAGGGTAAAATGGTCAAATGACCAAGGAAAGATGATCAAGTCTTGACAAAGCCAAAGCTTGATATAATTGACTAAGTCAATGAGCCCACTTAGCTAGATATTTAATCCTCTTCATCCAAACCCCACAAGTATTTTAATCTTGACCCTCCATTGTTTTATATATGCACACTAGTAGCAAGACAAGTCTCCACACTTAGAAAAAATTTGAGAAAACTTTGAGCAAGACTAGAGGGCTCTCGGCTTTGTCATCTCCCTCACACAAAAAAAAATTCATTTTGGTTCATAATTCACAATACTTTAACCCAAGGTTCCTAGAGGTATTGTAAGGTTATCTCAATAGAAAGATCCCGGAAAAACTACGTTTTCACGTTAGTCGCAAGATTAAAACCTAAGTTGTTTTCATAGTTTTGATTGGAAAGTGAAGGGAAGTTGTTTGTGAACTTCTAAGGGCTTCAAATAGCGTATTGGAGCGTGAAGGAAAGGAGCTAAGATTTCTAAGGAGCGACTTTAAATCTTGAAGTTATATAAGGGCTTATCAAGGTAACAATCTTGTCATTTTAATGATTGAAGATTACTTATTATTGTAGTTATGGATATAAACAAGCATGAGATATATATAATGAAGATTGATAAGTGTTATGGATATTGGAACCACTAATCCGAAACTAGCATGTTTAGCCCTTGAAATTGTAATTCAATTTGGTTATTAGTTTAGTCGTCGCATGTTATATAAAGAATGAATTATAGTTGTTAAAGTTGTTTACGACTATATAACATGTTAGACTTAACAACTTGGATTGAAAAAGAATTGGGAAGGACTTAGGATTTGTTACAATGGTGGCTGAATGCCCTTATAAATGTTGGACTGTTTTATATGAATTGTGGGGCAGAATTTTACACGTATTGTAAGGCGTGTAATACCCTTTGATTGGTTGATGTGTTGAGCCTTAAATGTGGCATATTGGTTATTGATTTCGGGCCTTGAAAAAGGTGGAAAAGTACGTAGAAACAAAGGAAGTGCTGCCCAATTTTCCGTAGAATAAGAGACCTTATACTTAGTATCATTCTACGTTAGAAACTAGAAGTTGATAGTCGTGTTGTGGTCATTATAGGTTGACAATTCTACGTGCGGCGTATTCGACTTAGCTTGTGGATTAAGCCGAAAAGGTATGTGAACCATCTCCTCTTCTTCTAGCATGATTCCTTATGGTAAAGTAAGTAAATCCTACTCCTTAAATGATCTACTCCTTGATTGTACTTGGATTGCCTAATATAGAAGTTGTTCTATATACTTCCTTGATAATATTTGGATTTTCAAAAGTGAAAGTTGTTCTACTTGAAGTACTTCGAGTCTTAAAAAGGAATTGGTTCATAATCTCTTAGATAGTATCTTAGTCCAAAACCTAAAGGTTGTTATAATGGCTTTATAGGAAGTTAGTTATAACGGCTTTAGGGGAGTCAAATGAGTGATTTACTTAATTGATTTAAAAGAGGAGAAATGACATGATTTAAAGAGAAGTAACTTGTTTTAAAGGTGTGAGTTACTTGGGATTTAAAAGTAGAAGCTACTTGATTTCAAAACCTTGAATTGAAGTTTTAAAAGTGTAGTTTGATTTGAAAAATGGAAGTGGCTTTATACTACGAGTGTTAGTGTATTAGGGGTCATAAATGAATTTGGCTTCATTGTAGTACATAAAAGAAGTGACTAGAGTATAAAGAGTGTAAGCCACTTAATTTGAAGAATATGTAACTTGATGTTGCAAGGCTAGGGCCTTGGGATTTTATGAAAAAGGTAAAGAACGTGTGGCGGACGTATGTAGTACTTTGGCTTGCTTAAATGAGAATTATTCTATTTGTGCCTTGATAGTACTTTGGCTTGCTTAAATGAGAATTATTCTATTTGTGCCTTGATAGTACTTTGGCTTGCTTAAATGAGAATTATTCTATTTGTGTCTTGATAGTACTTTGGCTTGCTTAAATGAGAATTATTCTATTTGTGCCTTGATAGTACTTTGGCTTGCTTAAATGAGAATTATTCTATTTGTGCCTTGATAGTACTTTGGCTTGCTTAAATGAGAATTACTCTTGGTTTGTGTAAAAAGGAAGGCATGGTAATTGTCTTGGTTTGTGTAAAAAGGAAGGCATGGTAATTGTCTTAGTTTGTGTTAAAAGGAAAGGCATGGTATTGTCTTGGTTTGTGTAAAAAGGAAAGGCATGGTATTGTCTTGGTTTGTGTAAAAAGAAAAGGTGTGGTATTGTCTTGGTTTGTGTAAAAAGGAAAGGCATGGTATTGTCTTGGTTTTCTAAAATGATGGTTTATTCATTTTATAAATAAAGGTCAAGAATGATTTGCTTGCATATGGGTTGCTCATATAGACATTCGTGCAAGTGTCGTATTTCCACATCTCCGCGTCCCTCCATAAAGGGTCGGCAACTTGGTTCAAGAGATATCATGGAGTAGCTCCCCATGGTGTGAGTGGTACACACTCACGGCGGGTCGGATAGACTCGTGCGGGTTAAATTCTCGGGATATAAGTCATGGATTAGCTATCCGTGATGCGAGTATCGTGTACCGATGACTCATTACGGGTCCACAGGACCTATGAGGGTGAAATAGTCCCTTGCGGGTGAAATAGTCCTATGATAGGTTGCATAATAATACAGAGGGTGTTTGACCCTGGCACTGGCATGGCATTCATGTTTTGAAACGGTAGTGATTTCATTAATGAAAGAGGGCAGTGTGTTTATGACTTAAAGTGGAACAGTTAATCTCATTGTTAAAGGCATAACTTAAAAGGTAAAAATGATTGCATTACTCTCATGTTTGCAAGGTTCAGTGTGTTGTTGTTCTGAGTTATCATACTTGCTTCCTGTTATATGTGGACTGTGTGATCTCATTTATAGTACTTATTGTTTCATATACTTGGTGCATTCTTCGTACTGACCCCCTTTCTCCGGGGGGCTGCGTTCATGCCGCAGGTTTAGGTACACAGTTCGGTGATCTGCAAGTGTAGGACCCTTGCTCAGATTTTTGGATAGCTCAATTTGTTCGGGAGCTTATCATTTTGGTATAGATCCTTGATCATGAGCTTTTGTGCGATTATGGAGTGCGCGGGGCCTTGTCCCGTCATAGTTCAGTAAAAATCTTAGAGGTCTGTATTCATATGTGGGATTGGACTCGTGTACAGTGTAGTGCTTTTTGATTATATATATATGGAAGTCTTGTCGGCTTTGCCTTTGCATGTTCGTAGATTGGTTTAAAAAAAAGAATGAGGTGTTATTTAGTTCCGCGGTTTACTTATGTCGTTTAGGTAGAAGGGTTGTTATACCCCGTAGTTGCAGGGTATGTAAGTGAGGACGTACGTACGAGAGTACGACAGAAATTTTGAAAAGAAAGAAAGATGTGAGTTTTCGACGGAAAAGTTTCCGGTTTTTGTGAAGAAAAAAGTTCGTTAATGGGAATTGGATTCCCAGATTTGGTATTTGGTCTTCATAGATTATATTAGAATTTTGGGATTTTATTTTCGGAAATGGTCACGTGGGGCCCACGGGAGAAATTCTGGTTTTATGGAAGCTTTGATTTTGAGATTTTTGGCGTTATGGATATTTTCGGAAGACGAAATATTTTGGACGAATCGGGGGGCGACACGTGTCACCCCCATGTGGCACCCTTGACCGAATTATGTTTGTGCACAACACCCGGTTAGAGTCGTTTTTCGACGAAACGTTCTACCTAACTTACGAAGGGTAATTTACGGCTAGGTGAGTTAGTATTTTTGGATTTTTCCGAGGCGAAACGTTTTGGACCACGAGAGGGCAACACTTGGCACCGTTGGTGGACTTGAAAGGCGGTTAGGGCCGATTGAATGGGCAAGTGTTGGTAGATATTTGTGTAGATATTTGTGAGGTTTTAAGGAGTAGGGTCTAGGGGCACTTGGGCATATCTTGGCCTCCACGCCCACTTGGCTAGATCTTGGCCATTGGTTGGCCTTTGCTTGGCCTATAAATACCCTCCCCCTTTGAAGACTTCTTCATCCATTCCATAATTTCCAAGTCTTGAAAACCTCCCTCCCTCCTTGTGGTTTCGTCCCTCCCCTCTTCCTTTGAGAGGCCTTGGCCGAGGGGTGCACCCCCCTCCTAGAGGCCTTGGCCGAGGGGTACACCCTCCCCCCTCCTAGTGGTGTGCCGAGAGGTACACCCTCCCCTCTCTTGGTAGAAATACTCTCCAAAGTATTGTTACTATACCCAAATTACCTTAGCCGTATACCTTGTAGTATTCCAAAGATACCTCTATACGTAGAGCCCGGAAATACTACCTTATGTCCTTTTAGTCTCAAACCGAAACCCTAAGGAAAATCTCCATAGTTGGTTGGAGTATTAAGAAGAAGTTGTGTAGAACTTCTAAGGGTTGTTTGGAGCGGGTTGGAGCGCGCGGAGTAGGAGCTAAACCTTGCTCAGGATCGACATTATAACTTGGATAATTTTGGGCTTATCGAGGTAAATATTCTTGTCCCCTTAATGTAATTGGAAATTACATGTTGTAGGATTGTATAGTTGAAGTATACTATGTATAGATCTTAATAATACTTGCGGCAATGTCTTTTGATAGTACTTTGGCTTGCTTAAATGAGAATTATTCTATTTGTGCCTTGATAGTACTTTGGCTTGCTTAAATGAGAATTACTCTTGGTTTATGTAAAAAGGAAGGCATGGTAATTGTCTTGGTTTGTGTAAAAAAGAAGGCATGGTAATTGTCTTGGTTTGTGTAAAAAGGAAAGGCATGGTATTGTCTTGGTTTGTGTAAAAAGGAAAGGCATGGTATTGTCTTGGTTTGTGTAAAAAGGAAAGGCGTGGTATTGTCTTGGTTTGTGTAAAAAGGAAAGGCATGGTATTTTCTTTGTTTGCTAAAATGATGGTTTATTCATTTTATAAATAAAGGTCAAGAATGGTTTGCTTGCATATGGGTTGCTTATATAGACATTCGTGCAAGTGTCGTATTTCCACATCTCTGCGTCCCTCCATAAAGGGTCGGCAGCTTGGTTCAAGAGATATCATGGAGTAGCTCCCCATGGTGTGAGTGGTACACACTCACGGCGGGTCGGATAGACTCGGGCGGGTTAAATTCCTGGGATATAAGCCATGGATTAGCTATCCGTGATGCGAGTATCGTGTACCGATGACTCATTGCGGGTCCACAGGACCTATGCGGGTGAAATAGTTCTTTGCGTGTGAAATAGTCCTATGATAGGTTGCATAATAATACAGAGGGTGGTTGACCCTGACACTAGCACGGCCTTCATGTTTTGAAACGGTAGTGATTTCATTAATGAAAGGGTGCAGTGTGTTTATGACTTAAAGTGGAACAGTTAATCTCATTGTTAAAGGCATAACTTAAAATTTAAAAATGATTGCATTACTCTCATGTTTGCAAGGTTCAGTGTGTTGTTGTTCTGAGTTATCATACTTGCTTCCTGTTATATGTGGACTGTGTGATCTCCTTTACAGTACTTATTGTTTCATATACTTGGTACATTCTTCGTACTGACCCCCTTTCTCCGGGGAGCTGTGTTCATGCCGCAGGTTTAGGTACACAGTTCGGTGATCTGCAAGTGTAGGACCCTTGCTCAGAGTTTTGGATAGCTCCATTTGTTCGGGAGCTTATCATTTTGGTATAGATCCTTGATGCATGCTTTTATGCTGATTATGGGTACGGCGGGGCCTTGTCCCGTCATAGTTCAGTAAAACTCTTAGAAGTCTGTATTCATATGTGGGATTGGACTCGTGTACAGTGTAGTGCTTTTTGATTATATATATTTGGCATCCTTGTCGGCTTTGCCTTTGCATGTTCGTAGATTGGTTTTAAAAAAAAATGAGGTGTTATTTAGTTCCGTGGTTTACTTATGTCTTTTAGGTAGAAGGGTGCCCAGGTAGGCCACCAGTCACAGGCCCGGGGTTCGGGTCGTGACAATGTGTCACCCTCCTATTGGTCCAAAATTAATTCTTCACAAAATAATTTCTATACTTGGCCAAAATATCTCAAAATCTCGTGGGCCCCACAAAATTGTGAAATTTCTGGTGGACCCCACATGATCAAATCCGAGACTTCAAAATCCAAAACTAATTCCTTAACTCCAATTAGGAGAATTAAACTCCAAGTTAATAAATTGTCGTCTTCACATTTTTCCGACATTTTCCTTAAGAAAATGTAATAATTTTTTCCTTCCAAAATTCAAATCTTAAATCCTTAATCACGTTCTCAATTAGTAGCCCTGGTATTACGGGGTGTAACATTCTTCCCCCTATAGAAACATTCGTCCTGAATGTTCATAGTGGGTCTCAAAACTATACAGATTCCGGCGTCGTCTCCTTACTATACCTATCAACCAATACTCCACAAAACCAACAATGCCACACACGGCCACAATGTATCACATGTATATACACCAATGGACCTTCCATCTGAGGTCCCTTCTCACAATACTCGAAGGTTGCAGTCCTTTCCAAAATGGGATCTTCAGACGTTCTTTTTCTCTTCCCGTACTTGGGATGACCCAGCCGTATTCTAAGCCATAAGCTATCACTATCTGAATCCTTCAGTCGGACTCCCACTCAACTAACTGATGTATTCGCTCGTGTCAACTTTTCTTCTTCGTCCTTACATTAGTCAAACTACTGGTTGGTGAATTATCTTATTGTCTACCTAACTTTACTAACTGGTGTAAACTCTAAAACTAGTAGTATCTCAATCACAAACACCTATGGACAATGTTACTGAATCTAAGGTGTGTGTATCATCACAATTAACTCTCAGTCATGGTCTAAAATAAATCTCTCTCCTATCTCAAAGTATTTCTCACACTATTCTTCCACTCATTAGAGGTTCGTCACCTTTGGCCGAAGTATTCCTACTGTACATCCTCTATTATCTATCTTTACACTGTTATGGGGTAATTACACCTTGTGAACCCTACACAACTATAGTTTCATTCACTTTATCGTTCTTGTCAACATCCTTCACTCTACATATTACTTAAACAAAATATTTCTACCTCTGATGGTCCTATCAATTCACATCCTACTAGCAACAAGGGGAATATATACTCTAGGGTGGAATCTGAATCTATCAATGCATGTATGACTCAAAAGGATCAAAATATACATGTAACCCCATTCGATGATGCCTCTTGATCCTGCCTGGTAGCCACAACATCTATGCGGTTCGAAGGACCGCCAGAACTATAAACTCCACCATGACCTCTACCACGGCTGGCTGACATCTGAATACCATACGCATGGGCGTACAATCAGAGGAAGAGGAACCAGCCACCGATCCAGCAGGTCGATTCACACCACCAGTTCCCCTTCTAAAAGGACATTCTCTCACCACATGGCCCGGATGGTCGTAATAAAAACAAGCATCTATACCAAAAAGGCATCTCCCTAAATGATGCTTACCACGCTGGAAACACTGAGGGAAAAGTGGCCTCAACTGAGCATATCCCCTGCTTCTCTGAAAACCTAGAACCCTGGAGCTCTGATCGGCTCCTAAATACCTTGTGGGGTCCAATCTCCCACATGAGAATTGTGGAGGTATGTTCTGTGTAGGCTGGGACGAATATCTCACCCGCTGATGAGGCTGCTCGTCCAGAAACTCACCGGGATAACCGGTCTAACCCCTTACGCTGGTTTGTGCGTTGGCCCTCTACCCCTTGTACACATGCATGTACCGGCCGAATAAACCCCTGCTGACAATTCTACATCACCACTAGCCTAGTCATTAATATAATTGTGTCCCTCATGGCCCTATAGTCTGTCACGACCCAACCCCGGGGCCACGACTGGTACCCTACCGGGGTACCCTGTCAGGTATATGTCAGGGAATAGCAGCGGAACATACACAACACATAACTTAGAGGAAAAGGTGAACATCACTGGCCAGCCGATAAGGCTGCCTTCCATAAAACATACTTAAACAAAAGTATAGTAATACAACTGGTTCTTATAGCCCAAAACATATATGTGACCACAGACCTCTAAAGATAACAACTGTGGCGGGGCGGGCCATACCACGAATGTACAAAATACCTATAGCATCGTGGAATATCCGTATCGATAGACAAGCTTAGGAGAAATGTAGCCGACACGGAATAGTGATCCTAAACGAGGATCCTCAATCGCTTACCGCCTGCGGCATGAGCGGCCCCAGGAAGGTCGATTACACAATATGTACCAAGTATGTAAAACTGGAAAAAATACTATAATAATGATATCATAAGTCTAAAACTAAGCTGGAGTCATGGAAGACAATAAAATACCTTTTACTGTGCCTTACTAACAATGAGAGTGACAAGTATATATATATAATACTGCATAAAATAGGGGCCTTAGGATCAAAACAGGGTACCTCGCCCGTAGTATCAATAAGCACCCCTACTCCTGGGACTATTTCACCCGCATAGGTCATGTGGACCCGCATGAGGTATTCCTCACATAGGTTGTACCCACCCGCATGGGACTATTTCACCCGCATAAGCCCATAAGGACTCGCATGAGGTATTCCTCGCATCGTGGGTAGCAAGTCCACGGAACAGGTGGTATAACGATCTTGGGGACTTCCCCTCAGATATACTCTTACCCTGAAACAGATGGTATAACGATCTTGGGGTGGACTCGCCGGATATACTCTTTGCTGAGCAGATGGTATAACGATCTTGGGGCTTGCCCCTCAGATATACTCTTATACTGGTGCAGATAGTATAACGATCTTGGGTCTGCCCCTCATATATACTCTTACACTGGAGAAGGTGGTATGACGATCTTGGGGCTTGCCCCTCAGACATACTCTTACCCTGGAGTAGGTGGTATAACGATCTTGGGGCTTGCCCCTCAGATATACTCTTACCCTAGCTCAACTGTCATCATATCATAATTACAAATAAGTTAAGAAAACTTATAACTTCTTATTAGTCTTGTTCATATACCCTCTCATTTTAGTTTACTTAAGGCACTTAATCATATCTTCAATAAAAGAAAACCGGGAATTTAACCCAAGTACTACATACTTCAACTCTTTTAAAATGACTCTTCTTTATACATAAAACTCTTGGGCAATTGATGCCTTAAACCAATTTGCCTCTTCATATACTTATCTTACTTTTAGAGTAAATCTCTTCTCATTAACCTTTTATGAAGTTAATAAACCAACTTCCCATAAAGTTGTTATATTAACTTTATACTTTAGTAAAATCATACTTTTCCCCTAACCAAGGGATTTATACATTCTTAAAACGAAAGAAGTCATTATATACTCAAACAAGTAAGAATACCAAATCTTGTACGTCTACCGTACTACATAGTTTCATATATTCATGCTCAAGAGATAGGAAAGTTTCACATACCTCTTTGGTCAATCCACTTGCCAAGTCCAAACTACCGCAAGTAATATTTCAACCTATAATAACCATGATACATTTATTAACCTCTAATCTTAATGTAGAACAATCCAATTCCAAAGTCACTAATTTCTATGGAAAATTGGGCAGCATTTCCTTTGTTTCTACATACTTTGCCACCTTTCACAAGGCCGAATTTATCATCCAAACGCCACATTTAAGGCTCAATCAATCCAACATTTCAAAGGGGTTTACACACCCAAACTCAACAATTCACTTAACAATTCTAAGGTAGTTTTTAGGCTACAACATGCTCATAATATCTTCTTAACCAATTCCTTCACATACAAACCATAGTTCTTACATGCAATGAGTCTAAGAGCATTATTTACTACCACAAGTTCTTCCTTCTTAACATGCAACACTAAAAACTACTTCTAAATGAAGAAATGTTACCTTAAAGTTTAGCCAAACTTATTCCAAATATTTTGCTAGCTTCCTTGCCAAGAACACCACCACAAGCTAGCTACAAGTTTCCTTTTCTTGTTCTTAACTTTCAGATTTTTCCTTAGGCTTGGATTTCCTTTGGAAATGTAGAGAGAAGGAGGAGCTTTTGCTTTAGAGAGAGAGAGGAATTGGAAGATGACCAAGTCTTCAAGACTTGGTCAATATATTGCATGCAAGAAATCAGATGGGGGAGGACACTTGTCACCCTCCCAAGGTCTTTTAAAAGAAAAATCTGACTTTTCTAAGTTTTTCCGCCCAAAGATCCCGCCTCGGCGCCGCGCGGCCCAAGGCCGTGAAACCCCATGACCTCTCTCGAACTTTGTGCGCTGCGGCCACGCCATCGGCGCGGCAACTTCAGCGACCCCGCATTACTTTAGCGCGCCCTGCATCCGCGCGGCGCCACGCCGCTTTGTCGAAACATATTTATGTCCGACTGCGCACTGAACTTGTAACTCTCATAACTTTCTACTCCAACGTCCTATCGACGAACGGTTGGTTGTGTTGGAATCTAGACTCAACGAACTACGCCCTAGGCCTTCGAAACACTTAGGAACTCTCAATGTATCGGGTCATAACCCGCCTCGAAGTTGACTAAAACTCGCCCGGAATAATCCGTCAACCTATCCTTTGAAAAATTTAAGTCTTACATGCTTTCGTACGCTCTCATACGTAGGTTCAGAACTACGGGGTATAACATTCTCCCCCCCTTAGAAACATTCGTCCCGAATGTTCCTTCTAGGCTTACTCAAATCACAACATCGACATAGACCCTCTTAACTATTCTTTTGCAAATAAAGAAGCTCCATGAGCCACAACATACTGAAGCGTAAATGCTAAATCAAAACTAACAAGCAGGAAAGTGGGTTACCTGGAGGTATAGGAAATAGGTGAGGGTACCTCTTCATCATGTCATCCTCTGCTTCCCACGTCATTTCCTCCCTGTTCTCGTTCCGCCATAAGACCTTGACGGAAGCCACGACTTTCGTCCGAAGTCGTCTAACCTGACGATCGAGTATCGCTATGGGACTCTCCTCATACGATAACTCCTCTGTCACTTGGACATCATGAACCGGGTGCACTCTAGATGGATCTCCAATACATTTCCGAAACAAGGACACATGGAAGACTGGATGTACCGCCTCCAAATCGGACGGCAGATTTAACTCATAGGCAACCCTGCCTACCCTACGGACAATCCAATACGGCCCAATGTACCTTGGGCTAAGCTTCCCCTTCTTTCCAAACCTCATCACGCCCTTCATGGGCGATACCTTTAGAAAAACCCAATCATCTACCTCAAATTCCAAGTGTCGACGTCGATGATCTGCATACGACTTCTGCCGACTACGGTGCCAACAACCGCTCTGGATAAGCTTCACCTTATCCATTGCTGTGAACTAAGTCGGCCCGACTAATCGAACTTCTCCCACCTCGAACCAGCTATCGGTGACTGCACTTCCTCCCGTATAAGGCCTCATAAGGCGCCATCGAATCTTTGGAATGGTAGTTGTTGTTGTAAGCAAACTCCACAAGAGGCAAATGATCCTCCCGGCTACCTCGAAATCAATAACACAAGCCGCAGATATCCTCGAGTATGCGGATAGTGCGCTCGGCACGGCGTCGATACGAGGATGAAACGCCGTCTCGAGACTCACTGTGTCCCTAATCCCCTGAAAAGACCTCCGAAGTTAGCCGAAAGCTGGGCCCTCTATCGATATGATCGACCGGGACTTCGTGCGATCTCACAATCTCTCTAATATATAATCGGCATAGTCCTCGGTGAGAACGTCGTTCGTAGGGAGAAAATGGGCTGATTTCGTCGACTGTCGACAATCACCCAAATGGAATCATGCTTCCTCCGAGTGGTATGTAGCCACGTAATAAAATCCATATTTATAACCTCCACTTCCAGTCGAATATCAATAGCTGCAATGACGACCACCGCTTCGGTGCTCAATCTTAACCTGACGATTCGGGCGCGTGCCACGAACTCCGCAACGTCCTCTTTAGGCCATCCCACCAATACGCATCGAGGTCATGATACATCTTAGTCGACCGGATGAATAGAATAACGAGCACCGTGTGCCTCACATGTCTGGCGGCGAAGTCTGTCCACATCGGGAACACCTGGCCGGCCTCGAATCTTAGCACCCCATCAGCGCTATTCAAATAGACTCTTCTCATACGGAGCTGCGTCTCGATGCCGTGCAAAATCGGATCCTCATTGTCGCCTCTTCACCTCCTTGGCGATGGAAGACTCGGCAACCTCTCGAACACGAATTAGTCACTATCAGAATCAACCAAACGAACCCCAAGGCTCGCTAGCTGATGTAACTCTTGGACCATATCCCTCTTCTCTGGCTGAACATCAGACAGACTACCCATCGATCTGCGACTAAGGGCATCTGCAACTACATTGGCCTTCCCTGGGTGGTACAGAATATCAACATCGTAATCCTTAAGTAGCTCCAACCACCGTCTGCGCATGAGTTCGGCTCCTGCGTGAAGATATCTCGAGACTCTTGTGAGTCTGTATAAATTTCCACATGAACTCCATATAAATAATGTCTCCAGATCTTCAAGGCATGAATCACAGCTGCCAACTCCAAGTCGTGTGTGGGATAGTTTTTCTCATGCTTCCTAAGCTGTCGAGATGCATAAGCTATAACTCTGCCGTGCTACATCAGCACGCACCCAAGACCGACACCTGACGCATCACAATAAACCACATATCCATCTAAGCCCTCTGGAAGAGTAAGAACTGGGGCGGTCGTCAACTTCTCCTTTAGCAACTGAAAACTTTCCTCACAAGTATCCGTCCACCGGAACATAGCTGCCTTCTGAGTCAGCTTAGTCAAAGGTGCTGAAATAGAAGCAAACTTCTCTACAAATCTCCGATAATATCCTGCAAGGCCCAAAAAGCTGCGCACCTCCGTCGGTGTAGTGGGTCTGGGCCAAGTCTTGACTGCTTCAATCTTCGCTGTATCAACCCGAATACCATCGGCCCCCATAACATGCCCTAAGAAAGCCACTGAAGCTAACCAGAACTCGCACTTCGAGAACTTGGCATACAACTGCTGGTCTCGGAGGACTCCCAATACCGTCCTCAAATGATATGTATGCTCCTGCTCTGTGCGCGAATACACCAAGATATCATCAATGAACACTATAACGAACATATCCAAGAATGGCCTGAACACCCTATTCATCAAGTCCATGAATACTGCTGGGGCGTTGGTCAAACCGAAAGACATCACCTGAACTCATAGTGCCCATCTGGGTCTGAATGCGATCTTTGGGATATATGTCTCTCTAACTACTTTGATGATAACCGGACCGCAGTCTATCTTGGAAAAAACACTTTATACCACTGGTCAAACAAATCGTCAATCCCGGGAGGATATACATTCTTGATAGTTACCTTGTTCAGCTGCCTGTAATCAATACACATACGCAGCGTTCCATCCTTCTTCTTTACAAATAACACTGGTGCTCCCCAGGGAGAAACACTCGGTCTAATAAAGCCCTTCTCCAGCAAATCTTTCAGCTGGTCCTTCAATTCCTTCAACTCGGCCGGTGCCATCCTGTATGGCGGAATGGATATTGGTCGAGTGTCCGCGCCAAATCAATACAAAACTCAATCTCCTCTCGGGAGGATACGGAGCTTCGTGCGGGAATACGTGCGAAACTCTCTAACAACCGAATCGATGAAGGTCGGTGCCTCACCTCGATGTCGAATACGAACGGATGGTAGATATACCCTTTCCGCACCATCTTCCTAGCCTTGAGGTAAGAAATAAACTTACCGCCGGCGTCGCGGTATTCCCTTCCACTCGATAGCAGGCTCACGAAAGCGGAACCGAACTAATCTCTCTACAGTCCACGTTGGCATAGCAAGATGCTAGCCAATCCATACCCATAATCACATCAAAGTCTGTCATATCCAACTCTATCAGGTCGGCTAGAGTCTGACGGCTATCTATAGTCATAGGGCAAGCCTTATACACCCGCTCAGCTATCACTGAATCACCTACTGGCGTAGCCACCTCAAAAGGTCTTATGGACTCGGGCTCTATCCCTACTCTACTGGCAATATGAGGAGATATGTAGGACAAGGTAGAACCTGGATCTATCAAAGCATATACATCACAGCAAGAAACCAATAATGTACCTGTGACGATATCTGGTGACGCCTCCTGGTCCTGTCGACTGGACATAGCATATATGCGGTTCTGAGGACCGCTAGAACTGGAACCTCTACCACGACCTCTGTCGCGGCCTGCTGGCCCATAAGTACCATGCCCTACGGGGCGTCTAACCATCGAAGATGAAGACCCAGCAACAGACCCCGTCGGCTGAACCGTAATGCTCCCGCCGCTGGGGCGGACAATCCTTCTTCGGATGGCCTGGTTGGCCACAAGAGTAACATGCTCGAACCCATACGGCACTCGCCGGATGAGACCTACCGCATCGAACACACCGAGAGGTAGGTGGTCTCGATTAGTCTTGGTCTCGCCTCGCGAAAACGAAGTCTGGAGCCACGACGCCCCGAATAACCTGGCGATCGGACCTCTGCCGGAAAGCGAGAAGGAGCACTCTGTCTTGGCTGGAATGTGGACTGAAGCTGCTGCTTGTGGCGCTCAGCGCCTCGCGCCACGAGCTCATTGTCACGGCCTCTTGGGCTGGCCCAAATCTAGGCGATCCTGCCTCTCTGCCCTCGATCCAGTAAATGCGCTGCATCTCGGCAATATCCATCCTCGGTGAAGAGCCACCCTAAGCATCGATAATCATATGACGGTCTAACCCATCACATATCGATGAACCACATGCGCCGTATGCTTTACTATGGTGTCGCATATCGGCCAAGGAGTCGAACTCGGGTTGTACTCACGATAGTCCTCCGTCCGTCTCAAGGTCAAGAACCTATCTCGCGGGCTCTCCTCACCTCGGGAGGCAAGAAGTGGTCTAAGGCGCCTCTGTGAACTCCTCTCAATCAGTGGAAGAGCATCGCCGCCCGCCGATAATACCCGTGACTCAAACCGATTCAACGCAATATCGCGTAACGGTGAAGCTAGTATAATGACTCGATCCACGATGCCCTAAGGACTGCATGGTCCATCAGAATCTTAGGATAAACTCCTGCGGATCCTCCTCAAATCTCGAACCATAGAACTCGGGTGGGTGACAACCCAAGAAATCCTGAATCCGTAAACTGTCGGCTCTAGGGTTGGCGCTGTTCTGTCGGCGCCACCGCCACTATCTTTGGTCGATGGCAAGATCTGTTCCCGTAATCTCGTACTCGAGATCTCGCGTGGGGTGGAGGCTCGTCTGCGCGGTCTCGATGGTCGCGTCCGCCTCGAACTCTGCTGAGGCTAGCGACGTCGTGGAACTCGCCGTCCTAAACATCATCTGGTAAAGGCGGGCTGTGCCCTCGTGACTCTCCGCGTCCACTAGCGGCACCTCGGTGCCTTTCCGCCGGGCGCGGTTGCCTTGCGTGAGGCATAAGCGATACATAAAGGAAAACATCGGAGGAGGTTCAACCTATAACTCGGCTCTATTGCGCGATCTTAGAGTGAAAGAATGGTAACCAATCCTAAGTATCCTGCGACCTCACGATTATAGATGTGGTGCACGACACCGATAATCAAGACTCTACTAGACACGGTCTCTGGACACTTTCCGGGGACTAACTGCTCTGATACCAATTTTGTCACGACCCAACCCCGGGGCCACGGCGTACCTACAGGGTACCGCATCGGTATATGTCAGAGAATAGCAGCGGAACATACATAACACATAACTTAGAGAAAAAGGTAAACATCACTGGCCAGCCGATAAGGCTGCCTTCCATAAAACATACTTAAACAAAAGTATAGTAATACAACTGGTTCTTATAGCCCAAAACATATATGTGACCACAGACCTCTAAAGATAACAACTGTGGCGGGACAGGGCCCCGCCATACCCCTGAATGTACAAAATACCTATAGCATCAGGGAATATCCGTACCAATAGACAAGCTTCCGGAGAAATGGAGCTCGACAGGAATAGTGATCCTAAGAACGAGGATCCTCAATCTGCTTACCCTTACCTGCGGCATGAACGCAGCCCCCGAGGAAGGGGGTCAGTACACAATATGTACCAAGTATGTAAAGCTGGAAAAATACTATAATAATGATATCATAAGTCTAAAAGTAAGCTGGAGTCATGGAAGACAATAAAATACCTTTTACTGTGCCTTACTAACAATGAGAGTGACAAGTATATATATATAATACTGCATAAAATAGGGGCCTTAGGATCAAAACAGGGTACCTCTCCCGTAGTATCAATAAGCACCCCTACTCCTGGGACTATTTCACCCGCATACGTCATGTGGACCCGCATGAGGTATTCCTCGCATAGGCTGTACCCGCCCGCATGGGACTATTTCACCCGCATAAGCCCATAAGGACTCGCATGAGGTATTCCTCGCATCGTGGGTAGCAAGTCCACGGAACAGGTGGTATAACGATCTTGGGGACTTCCCCTCAGATATACTCTTACCCTGAAATAGATGGTATAACGATCTTGGGACTGGACTCCTCAGATATACTCTTACACTGGAGCAGATGGTATAACGATCTTGGGGCTTGCCCCTCAGATATACTCTTATACTGGTGCAGATGGTATAACGATCTTGGGCCTGCCCCTCAGATATACTCTTACACTGGAGAAGGTGGTATGACGATCTTGGGGCTTGCCCCTCAGATATACTCTTACCCTAGCTCAACTGTCATCATATCATAATTACAAATAAGTTAAGAAAACTTATAACTTCTTATTAGTCTTGTTCATATACCCTCTCATTTTAGTTTACTTAAGGCACTTAATCATATCTTCAATAAAAGAAAACCGGGAATTTAACTCAAGTACTACATACTTCAACTCTTTTAAAATGACTCTTCTTTATACATAAAACTCTTGGGCAATTGATGCCTTAAACCAATTTGCCTCTTCATATACTTATCTTACTTTTAGAGTAAATCTCTTCTCATTAACCTTTTATGAAGCTAATAAACCAACTTCCCATAAAGTTGTTATATTAACTCTATACTTTAGTAAAATCATATTTTTCCCCTAACCAAGGGATTTATACATTCTTAAAACGAAACAAGTCATTATATACTCAAACAAGTAAGAATACCAAATCTTGTACGTCTACCGTACTACATAGTTTCATCTATTCATGCTCAAGAGATAGGAAAGCTTCACATACCTCTTTGGTCAATACACTTGCCAAGTCCAAACTACCGCAAGTAATATTTCAACCTATAATAACCATGATACATTTATTAACCTCTAATCTTAATGTAGAACAATCCAATTCCAAAGTCACTAATTTCTATGGAAAATTGGGCAGCATTTCCTTTGTTTCTACATACTTTGCCACCTTTCACAAGGCCGAATTTATCATCCAAACGCCACATTTAAGGCTCAATCAATCCAACATTTCAAAGGGGTTTACACACCCAAACTCAACAATTCACTTAACAATTCTAAGGTAGTTTTTAGGCTACAACATGCTCATAATATCTTCTTAACCAATTCCTTCACATACAAACCATAGTTCTTACATGCAATGAGTCTAAGAGCATTATTTACTACCACAAGTTCTTCCTTCTTAACATGCAACACTAAAAACTACTTCTAAATGAAGAAATGTTACCTTATAGTTTTAGCCAAACTTATTCCAAATATTTTGCTAGCTTCCTTGCCAAGAACACCACCACAAGCTAGCTACAAGTTTCGTTTTCTTGTTCTTAACTTTCAGATTTTTCCTTAGGCTTGGATTTCCTTTGGAAATGTAGAGAGAAGGAGGAGCTTTTGCTTTAGAGAGAGAGGTGGAAGATGACCAAGTCTTCAAGACTTGGTCAATATAATGCATGCAAGAAATCAGATGGGGAGGACACTTGTCACCCTCCCGAGGTCTTTTAAAGAAAAATCGACTTTTCTAAGTTTTTCGCCCAAAGATCCGCCTCGGCGCGCGCTGAAACCCCGACCTCTCTTCGAACTTTGGCGCCACGGCCCTCTCGGCGCGGCAAGGCCTGCAACTTCAGCGACCCTCGATGCTTTAGGCGCGCGACCGCATCCGTCGCGGCCATTCGCGCTTTGTCAAAACATATTTCTGTCCCACTGCGCACTGAACTTGTAACTCTCATAACTTTCTACTCTGACGTCCTATCGACGAACGGTTGGTTGCGTTGGAATCTAGACTCAACGAACTACGCCTTAGGCCTTCGAAACACTTAGGAACTCTCAATGTATCGGGTCATAACCCGCGTCGAAGTTGACTAAAACTCGCCCGGAATAATCCGTCAACCTATCCTTTGAAAAATTTAAGTCTTACATGCTTTCGTACGCTCTCATACGTAGGGTCAGAACTACGGGGTATAACATAGTCTTCCCCTGACTGAGGGGCTGGAGGCTCAGGTGTTGGGGCCTCAAAAACCAGTGCAGAAGAACTCGCCGGCTGCGGTACAGTATCCGGTATAGACTGGGCATAAGCCCTATCAACTCTCTGAGTCTGACTAGTAGCTCCCGCTACTGATTTGCCCTTCTGGGCAATTGTTGCCTTCCTCGGAGGCATAGCTGTAACACAATAATACATCAGAGAGGGATTATCCTAATAACACAGTTTTATTGCACGATCACAGAGTGAGAAGAATAGAAACCAAATTCTAAATGTCCTGTAGCCTCCTGTTTATGGGTGTGGCGCGCAACACACCGATAATAAAGACTCTACTAGACATGGTCTGTAGACATTCCGAGGACTGACTGCTCTGATAACAAGCTTATCAAGACCCGAACCCCGGGCCGGCGACTGGTGCACTACATGGGCACCCTTCTACCCATTCATCCCAAGTAACCCGCGGAAGATAAAGATACTCATCATCATTTGTTTTTAAACAAGTAAAGGCAAAGCCGGCAAGGCCGCCGTTATATCTATATAAGCCAAAACGAAACTACACTGTACACGAGGTCAATCCTACATATGAATATAGACCTCGAAGAGTTTGAACAAATATACTATGACGGAACAAGGCCCCGCCGTACCCATAAATGTACAAAAAACCTGTACTGAAAGATCATTACCAAAATGATAAACTCCAGAACAATGGAGCTATCCCAAAACTCTGAGCAAGGATCCTATACTTGCAGATCACCAAACTGCGTACCTAAACTTGCGGCATGAACGCAGCCCCCCGGAGAAAGGAGGTCAGTACGGAAAATGTACCAAGTATGTGAAACAATAAGTACTGCAAACGAGATTACAGGCCAAACAGATAACAAGAGACAAGTATAATAATCAAATACCAGTACACTGTTCCTTTTCAAGATATGAAATCCATGTCAAAATTATGGACGTTTGTCCATATAAACAAATATTGTCATGGGAATTGAACCCGGACATTATACACAAATACTGCCCTGTAAGGTATTCTGCCCGGCCCTATATAGGACGCGATAAAGTCAATAAGGTATTATGTTCGGCCTCTTCTGGGACGCGGTAAAGTCAATAAGGTATTACGCGGCCCGCCAGGATGCGGTAAAGGCATTAAGGTATATCATGCCCGCCGGGGCCAGTAAAGTCAATAAGGTATTCTGTCCGGCCCCTTCTGGGACACGGTAAAGTCATGTAATATATTCTGCCCTGCCCATTAAGGTATACTGCTCGGTCCATTCTGGGACATGGTAAAGTCATGTAATATATATTGTCCTGCCCATTAAGGTATATTGCCCTGTCACGACCCGAACCCGGGCCCGTGACTGGTGTCTTACACCGGGCACCCTAGTGATACAACATCAGAGAAAATCAGCCGAAATAAAAACATGAACATGAATTAAGAGACAAGATAAGTAAGCAGCCAAAAGCAATGCGCTTCATCATATATACATAAATACGACGATTATCCTTTTTACAAACCCCTGTCCACAATTACTCTGCACCTCTAAGATTTATACAACAACTATGACGGACGGGGCCGCCATACCTGAGCGTTCAAGAACTTACGGACTCGGGTAACATACCAAAGATAAGCCTCGACGAAGCGGAGCTTCCCAAGCTGAAATGAGATCCTAAACGCGGGGATCGGCGGTAGATGTACTTACTGCGGCATGACGCGGCCACGAGGTCGATGCAACAGTACCAAGTATGCGAAGCGTAAAATCGTAAGTGAAATCATAATAGTCTATAAAAGCGAGAAGCGGTATGATAACCAAACTACGATACACACATGATTATATCAATTCGGGTCTCACGCCCACAACATCAATCACGCGTGGTACCTTCCTCAGCTTGGCGATGCATGATATGATAACAACAAGACAAGAATCCAAATGGGAGCATACGTGCGCTACGCATCGTGTCGGTATGTCCAAAGGAACAAATAAGACAACATTCCAAATGGAAGCATACGTGCGCTACGCATCATGTCGGTATGTCGAAAGGTAAACAATAAGACAGCATTCCAAATGGAAGCATACACGTGCGCTACGCATCGTGTCAGTATGTCCAAAGGGAAACAATAAGACAGCATTCCAAATGGAAGCATACCCGTGCGCTACGCATCGTGTCAGTATGTCCAAAGGGAAACAATAAGACAACAAGGTGGTAATCAAAGTGGAAGCATACGTGCGCTACGCGTCGTGTCGGTATGTCCAAAGCGATTAACAAAAGTAACACTATCAAGGAGCGTGCAGTGGAATTTATCGTCGCTGCCACGTCCAAGTAAGTTCTCAACAAGTCAACCGACCCTCCATCGAGACGCGGTAGTATAGAAACACAATTCTTGCACAATGAGGCTATCACAACAAGCATAGGCAAGCTTCACAACAACAAGCATAGGCAAGTTTCACAACAACAAACATAGGCAAGTTTCACAACAACAAGCATAGGCAAGTTTCACAACAACAAGCATAGGCAAGTTTATACACAACTCGAAGTACTTTCATTTTATGCCCAAGTTCGGGTTTTAACCCTAAAGTACTACGTACGTTAAATTCCTTTTAAAGAGATTTATTCCTTTTATAAAAGTCACCCGATACCCGTAGTATAAAAATAGAGTGACTTATATCTTTTAAGTAAACCAAAACAACTTCCATACTCTCTTTTTAAAGTCAAGTTACCACATTAAAACCAATGATAAAACCTTTCTTTTGTTTTCATAAGGTCGTTATAACCAACTTCCCATAAAGCTGTTATAACACCTTATGCTTTAAACCATTTTAAGACAACACAATGCCTTTCTTTTCCCTAAAGTTCCAGTTTGCCTAATTTTAATTACGCAAGTCTCTTTTTGAAAAGTTTCATAGTTCAATGTCTTAATCTCTTTTAAAACAATTGAGTAACATATGCCATAGGCGAGTAGGTTATTCTTGTTCATAATCAATCTTATTAAGCAGCCATGATCTAGAAAATGTAATATCATTTTGTCTCATCTTAGCTTCATGCGGATGGAGGTTTCTACTTGGTTTTAATAATACTTAATTATTCAATACATTTCCCTTTATTAACTGCGGTGGGTTGTCGATACACATTCGATTTCCAAATCAAGAAACATTATTCCTTCCAAAAACCAAGTACTCATTACTCACGAATGAGGTTTCACACAAACATCCATATTAAGTCAAGTCTCTTATCTTTTAAGAATAAGTCTCTTAACTTCTAAACCATTAAACCATTCTTTTATCTCTCTTAGGCGTTACACCTAACTTCTCATAAAGTGGTATAACTTTTATGTTTTCAAACCAAGTATACACTTCTTTCAAAAAGGTTTCTTAATCTATTAGAATACTTGAGGTTCTTTTACATCAAGTCGGTTATAAGTCAAATCGATTATCTTTTAAAAACCACAAAGCATTTCTCATTTACATAGAGTTATAACCAACTTCCCATAAAGCCGTTATAACACTTTATGTTTAAAGACAATCAAATACATTTAACACGTATGCGTCTACCGTACTACATAGTTATACACATATCATGCTAGAACAGATAGGAAGAGGTTCACATACCTCGCGACGATTATCGACTAATAGCAAAGCGCTCAGTACCTCAAAGTCGGCTACACTCTAAGCCAAGCGGATCACTCCACACGTAGTACTACAACCTATAGAGGCCACAAAGCGCCTATTAATATCTTTAGATCCCGACGTAGAATATTCTCTGAGAAAATTCGGCGACACCTCCCGCAATGGCAGCGTAAATCTCCTCTATCGGTAGGCTACCAAGCCAACCGGGGGTTAACACGTCTAACCGGGCGTGTACAATTCTACTACGGTAATGCTACACAAGTCTCTGTAATATGTCTATGTAATTACGATTCGATTCTCTTCTTTAAATTGAGCTTAAGTCGCAAGACATTCTGTAAGTATTATCGAGCTTAAGTCAAAAGACATTGCCGCACAACTATGTTCAGTTCTATATATAGTATACTTAACTATATACTCTACAACATGTAATTTCCAATTACAATGAAGGTTAGGAATGTTTACCTCGATAAGCCCAAAATTATCCGAGTTTATATGCCGATCTGAGCAAGGTTTAGCTCTACTCAGTGCGCTCAGGCCGCTCCAACCAACCCTTAGAAGTTCTAACCAACTTCTACTTATAACTTCAACTACGGGTGAAGATTTACTTAGGGTTTCGTTTTTGTGGTGAGGAAGTATAATAGTATTTTCGGGCTTTTGTATAAGTGTAACCTTGGGAAAACTACAAGGTATTTGGGCCAAGGTATTTGGGCATTATAACAATACTAGGAGAGTATTTCTATACCACAACAAGGGGTATTATATGAAAACAACTAGGCTAGGGGGGGGGGGTGTACCCCACGGCCAAGCCTCTACAAAGGGGGAGGGGACTTGGCCGAATGCTACACTTAAGGGGGAGGTATTTTTGAGACTTGGAGAATGATTTTTGGATGAAGAAGTTCATCAACTAAGGGGGGTATTTATAGGTCAAGCAATGGCCAACCAATGGCCAAGATGAAGACAAGTGTTAGGCAAGTGTAGGGCTAGGATTTGGACAAGTGTTTGTGGGCCCCACTTTCTCATCTACTACACAAAATATCTAGCCAAACATTGACCAAATGTTTAAGGCATTTTCCATGGCAAAAACGTGCCAACAACTCCCTCCAAAACCGTCCACTTTGTGCCACCTAAGCGTGACACGTGTCGCCCTCCTATAGGTCCAAAATATTTTATCTCTCGGAAAAATCCGCAAAAATTATAAATGACATAGCCGGAATTTTCCCTACGAAAGCTGTGGAAACGTTTCGTCGAAAAACGACTCTTATCGGGTGTTGTGTACAAATTTCGAAACTTGCCTAACTTAAGGCTCAAATTATTATACGTACGCCCTCACGTACATACTCTGGAAATACGGGGTATAACATGCCCTTCCCATTAAGGTATACTGCCCTGCCCATTCTGGGACATGATCCAAATATAAAAGGACTGTACACATATAGCTATCACAAGCAACTATGTGCAATTTAAATCATCACTGACTCTCATTAGCACAAATAGAATGAACTATCATTTTAGAGAACTCAAGGCATTCTCATGTCATGTAATAATAGGGAATTGAACCAAAGGTACTATGTACATCCACCGTACACACCAAGTAATGGTAGGTAATTGAACCCAAAAGTATTATGTACGTTCACCGCACATTCCTTTCCTTTATAATAAATCCTTTGACTCTCAATGAACTAAAATAAAATAATTTCATTTAGACAACTCAAAGTACTACCAAGAGAATAGATATAACAATCCTTCATTTTTAGAAAACCCCAAGTATTATCAATGAAGTAGTTAGAACAACTTCCTTTTTTTTTGGAACTCAAGTACTATTAAGAGAATGGATATAACATTTCCATTTTAGAAAATCAAAGTACTATAAAGAGAATGGATATAACAACTTCCATTTTATAAAACCCCAAGGTACTATCAAGAGAATGGATATAAGAACTTCCATTTTATAAAACCCCAAAGTACTATCAAGAGAATGGATATAACAACTTTCATGTTATAAAACCCCAAAGTACTATTAAGAGAATGGATATAACAACTTCCATTTTATAAAACCCCAAAATACTATCAAGGAAGTTGTTAGGAAGTATATAGAACAACTTCTATTTTAGAAAATCCAAAGTACTATTAATGAATTACATCATTAAGGAGTAGGATCCACTCACTTTATAACAACGAATCATGCTAGAAGAAGAATGGATAGTTCACATACCTTTTTAGCAACTAACCAACTCTACAATCTAGGATACGTCTCAATGTACTTCAACCTATAACAACAATAACATGTATATCAACACGTGCTTACTAAAGTAGGTTAACACCAAGTAAAGGTTCTCCTTTTTCTATGGAAATTTGGGCAGCATTTCCCCCGTTTATACGTACTTTTCCACCTTTTTCAAGGCCCAAATTAACAACAATCAAGCCTCATTTAAGGCACAATCAAAACAGCAACTAAAGGGGATTACACGCCTACTTTACGTGTAAAATTCGGCTCCTTAATCTATACAAAACAGTCCATAAAAATAGTCCACAATTCCATCAACAATAAGGGTAAAATGTGAAGCCTTTTAACACCCTTTTACACCCTTATTCCTTAGGACTTTCATCAGCAATCTTACCACATTAATCATGCATGTTGACAACTGAATTTCCAGCATGTACACGCCACAAAACAGTCCATAAAAACTGCACGACAATATCCAACAATTTTATAGATTCCACGGCCAACAACTACAATCCGATAACTCTTTCCTTAACCCTTTTTATTTCAATTCAAGCTCCAAAACTTCTATATAAGTTATATCAACTTATTAACAACAATATTATTTCATTATAATATGCAATAGGTGAAGATAACAACAACAATACTTAACGAATTCAATCAACACGAAAACTGCCCAATTCTCGGCCATCTTGCCAAAAATGGCACATGCATTTCATTTTCTCCATTTCTCTTAACACAAGTTCATCTACCAATTATAACAACATGTAATATCTAATTACTTCAAGAGGAAGAAGAGTTCTTACCAAAAATTGCCCAAAAAGTCGTGACTATGCCCTAAGGTTTTTGGCCCTCAGTTCTCGTTTTGCTCTACTTCTTCAAGTTCCAATCACACACATGTATCCTATACAAGCTTATAACCAACTTCACTTCTTATTTTACCTCCAAAAAGTCAATGAACAAGCCTAGGGTTTTTCCACCATTTTCGGCCAACACAAGTTTCCAAGGATGGATTATTGATCTTGGCTTAGCACTTGGTTTAGGAGCTTAATCTTGGAGAAATAACTAATCAACTCTTGTTGTTCAAGGCTATAGGGTTCTCAAAAATATAGAGCATTAGGGAGAAGATGAGAGCTTTTGGATGAAGTGTAAAATGATTGTTATACCCCGTATTTCCAGAGTATGTACGTAAGGGAATACGTACAAAAGTCTAGCCTTAAAGTTTAGGCACAAGACGTTTTTTTGAGCACAACTCACAAAACGAATAGTTTTCCGACGAAACATTTCCACAGCTTTCGTAGGGTAAATTTCGGCTATGCCATTTCTAATTTTTGCGGATTTTTCCGAGAGACGAAACATTTTGGACCAACGGGAGGGCGACACTTGGCACCCTCCAATTGGTGGACTTGAAATCGTCCATTGGACGAATTGGGGATAGATTTGCACGTTTTTTGTGCCTTGGCACAAGTCAAGGAGTTGGTAGGATATTTTGTGTGCAAGTTGGCCAAGGACACTTGCCCTAATCTTGACCTTACACTTGCCTAGCACTTGGCTAAATCTTGGCCCTTGGTTGGCCATGTCTTGACCTATAAATACCCCCTTAAGATGAAGAGTTCTTCATCCACAAATTCCTTTCCAAGTCTTGAAAATCCTCTCCTCTCCCTTGTAGCCTTTTTCGTCAACACCCCCACCTTTTAGTGAGCTTGGCGAGGCAACCCTCCCCAGCCTAGCCAAATCTACCCCACTCCTTTGGTAGAAAAGTTGCCTTAGTATTGTTATAATGCCCAAAATACCTAGCCCAAATCCCTTATTCCTTAGTAGAAGTTGTGAAGAACTTCTAAGGTTATTAGACTCTGAGCGCATACAACTTAGGAGCTAAACCTTGCTCAGCGACTTTATCTAGGATATTATTGGGCTTACTGAGGTAAATAATCATAACCTCTTTTGAATTAGAGAATACATCTTGTAGTAGTATAAGAATAAGTATAAAATACTTAGAAGAATATCACGAATAGAATTGAACTGTTATCACGGTAGAAGGGTTTAAAGAAGAATAATCAAATTGTACTTACATAGATTGTTTTCTGAGAGACTTGAGTAGCTCACGGGTAGGAAATCGCCCAATTTTCCGTAGGATATAGAACCCTCTGTTTAGAATTGTTTACAAAGTAGTGCGAGCGTTGATAGGCGTGTCGACTATTATAGTTGATTCTGCGCGCGACATATTCAACTTGGCGGTGGTTTTCTAAGAAGGTATGTGATTCTTCCTAAAGCATGATATTTTACAATATATATGTAGTACGGTGAGCGTACATGTGTTAATCGAATAATAACTACGGCAATGCCTCACGGCTTAAGCACGAATAATACTTACGGCAATGCCTCACGCTTAAGCACGAATAATACTTACGGCAATGCCTCACGGCTTAAGCTTTGAATAATAAAGAACTGAAAGCATTTCAAAAGAATACTGAATCATTTTTTTACAGAAGAGAACTAATTGGTTTTTAAAACAGAAGCTTAAGAGTTATACTAGCTTTATGGGAAGTTAAGTATAACAACTTAAGAATGATAAAAGAAACAGTTTGCCTATGTGTTTATAACAGACTTATATTGAATTGTGAAAAGAATAATAAGATGGTTTGATAAGTAGACATGATATGATGCTATGTGTGTTAGTGTCTTGTAACGTTCTTGTTGTGCTTATGTTGTTTAAAGATAATTTGTTATGTTAGTGTACTATCACTCACCTCTTGACATATTGCAGGGGTTAAGTCGCCTCCGACGCGGGTAGACTTCAGTGATGCAGGACCGTGATTCGAGAATACCTCACGCGGGTCGAGAGGACCTATGCGGAGCTATGGGAGTTCGGGTTAGTGATGCGGGTTATACCTCACGCGGTCATGTGGCCATGTGGACTACGAGTCGGGGCGATGCCGAGGAGTAGCTACCCTCGATGCGGGTTATGTACCCTATGCGGCCTATGTGAGTGGCCTATGCGGACTACGAGTCGAGGATTAGGCTTGCATGGTGATACTACGGGCAATGGCCTGCTTCGATCATTCGCGGCCTAGAAAAGACACGTACAATTTACCTATTGTTGCTCTTGTTTATGATGTGGCACTATGTGCGTCCCTTGGTTGTTTCATACATACTTGCAAAACTGATTTTAAAATGATATGTTTTCATTTAAGTATTTCTGATTTCATATACTTAGTACTGTTATCGACTCCTTCGGGCTGCGTTCATGCCGCAGAAGCGGCAAGCAGTGCTAGATCCACATTCTTAGGATCTCTACGTTGGTGTCGGAGCTCCATCTTTCCGAGGCTCTACTTTTAGGTATGATCTCCTGTTGTAGATAGTTTTGTAAGTCGGTATGGCGGGGCCCTGTCCCGCCATAGTTGTATATTTCCTTAGAGTGCTGTAGTCATGTTTACAAGATATCGGATGTAATCGCTAAACCATGTTTATATATATATGCCGAAAGGCGATGTTTTCACATAAGCGTGTCTTATTTTATAAAGCGTTCATATCTTGTTTTATATTTCCTTGATTACTCGATGTATAACTACTTGGGTGCCCCAAGGCACGATCCACGCCCCGAATGGGTCGTGACAAAAGTGGTATCGAGCGATTAATCCTGAAAGTGTCTATAGATCGTATCTAGTAGAGTCTTGATTATCGGTGTGTTGTGCACCACACCAATAATCGTGAGGCTATAGGATATTTAGGATTGGTTTCCATTCTTCTCACTCGAGATCGTGCTTTAGAGTGTGTTAAAGTTGGACCCTCTAACGTATTCCTTTCTCAGAATGATTATACCTCCACGTAAGGCAACCCGCCCGGGCGGCAAGGCAAGGTAGGAGGCGCTAGTGGGACACCTAGAGTCACGAGGGCTCGGCCCGCCTATACGAGACGGCGAGTTCTACGACGCCGGCCCCAAAGAGAGACCACGCACCCACACCTCCCGTCCTACACTGGGCGAGGAGTTAGGTACAAGGAGATGGCCCGGCATCGGCCAGATCGTGGCAGAACATGAGACAGCCGACGCAGATCGGGCCAGTCCAGCCCGGTCGTACCGTGGTTCACCCAGGCAGAGAGTTTGAGGCTACGAGACTTCCGAGTTGTAGCCCGCGAGTTTTACTGGTCGAGGCCGAGGATGATCCGCAGGAGTTCATCCGTCGACTCTGAGGATTACGAGTGATCGGGCGTCGGAGACCGAGTCCGTGATCTTTGGTTCACATAGCCGCGTGATACCGCGATCGATTGGTTTGATTCATGGGAGTTATCCCGGGAGAGCACGCGTCCCAGCCTACTGGGATGAGTTCTCGAGGCTTTCTCACTCACTTCTTGCCTCCACGGATGAGGAGGCGCGGTCGATAGATTTTTACTGCCGAGGCGAGAGGACGACCGCCGTGAGTACAATGTCGAGTTTGGTTCATTGCTCGATATGTCCCAGCGTTAGCAGATATGGAGGATAGGGTGCACCGCTATGTCACCGGGCTAGATGACTATATGGCCGAGTCATGCGGTGTTTCTCTTCACCGGTATGGACATTACCCGCATGCAGCTCATGCTCTTGGATGTGAGGCGTAGAGACCGACGGGTTGACGCAGCGAGAAGACCGGGACGGCAGGTCTTTTGGTGGCTATCGTGGTGGCGGCCTCCAGTTAGCTCTAGATTTGCACCACACCGGCTCGGAGCACTCCCGCACCGTCCTCAACACACCAGACATTCGAGGCGGACCGGGCCCAGGACTTGAGCGTCGAGCGGCAGAGGATCGCCGTCGGACCACCCCCCGGTGGCCGATGCGGTAGATCCCACCGGAGTTGTGGTGCTACGAGCTTGTTTGATTGCCAGGCCGCAGGTCACTATGCGGAACTGTCAGACCAAGGGCGATCTTGATGGTAGGGTCACCACGAGTTCTTTCGCCGGTCTTCATCCTCGACAGCCTACTCGCCACGAGGGCAAGGTACTCATGGACCAGCAGGTCGCGGCAGGTCGTGGCGCGGTCGATTCTAGCGGTCCTCGAACCGCATTTATGCTTTGTCCACCGACAGATCGGAGGCCTCACGATGTCGTCGCGTACCTTATCGGTTCACGGGTTTGATGTGTATGCTTTGATAGATCCGGTTCTACTCGTCCTATATATCTCCCTTGTTGCTAGTAGGATAGGGATAGATCACGAGTCCATAGACCCTTTCGAGGTAGCTACGCGATGGGTGATTCGATGGTAGCTCGGCGGGTATATAGAGCTTGTCTGTGACTATTTACGATCGTCGGACCTGGCCGACTTGATAGAGTTGAGATGATTGACTTCGACGTGATCATGGGGATGGATTGGCTAGCTTCTTGCTACGCCAATGTAGACTGCGAGAGAGAGTAGTGCAGTTCCAGTTCTGAGGAGCGGTTGTTGAGTGGGAGGAGCAGATCGCCGGTGGTAGGTTTATTTCCTACCTCAAGGCTAGGAAGATGGTGCGAGAAGGGTATATCTACCATCTCGTTCGGGTGTTTGATCTCGAAGGCTGCGGTACCAGATTTTCCGTCGATTCGGTGGTCGAGAGTTCCCGACGTGTTTCAGACGACCTCGGGTATCCTCCCGAGAGGAGATTGAGTTTTGTATTGACATATTGCGGACACTCGGCTATTTTCATTCCGCCATACGAATGGCACTGCCGAGTGAGAGAGTTGAAGGATCGGCTTAGGGATTTCTTTGGAGAAGGGCTTCATCGGGCCTAGTGTTTCTCCCGGGAGCGCCGGTATTGTTCGTGAAGAAGAAGGGCGACGCTGCGCACGTGTGTTGATTACTGGCGGTGAGCAGGTGACCATTAAACGAATACCCTTCCCGAGATTGATGATTTGTTCGACCATTGCAGGTGCGAGATGTTTTTCTAAGATTGATGCGTGATCGGGCTATCATCAGTGCAGTGGATGTCCACAGATTGCATTCGGACGAGACGCATTATGAGTTCGTGGTCATGTCTTTTGGGTTGACGATGCTCGGCGATATTCATGGATTTGATGAACCGAGTGTTCAAACCATTTTTGGACACGTTTGTGATAGTGTTCATTGATGATATCTTGGTTTATTCTCGCCAGCGGGAGCATGCGAGCATTTGGCGATCGGCCGATCGTTCTCCAGACCAGCGAGTTACGCCAAGTTTTCCAAATGTGAGTTTTGGTTGACTTGATGGCGTTTCTTGGGCATATTGTCGGGTGATGGCATTAGTGGATACGCCAAGATCGAAGCGATCGGGACTTGGCCTAGACCTACTACTCCGTGAGGTTCGCGATTTTCGGGCCTTGCAGGATATTATCGCGGTTCGTGGAGAAGTTTGCTTTATCTACGCACATTGACTAGGTGACTTCGAGAACGCAAGTTTCATGGATCGATGCTTGTGGCGGGGTTTCGATTCTTTGAAAGAGAGCGGCGACCGCCCGTTCTTACTCTTCCAGAAGGTCCAGATGGTTATGTCGTGTATTGTGATCGTCGGGCATCGGGTTGGGATGTGTGTTGATGCAGCATGGCGGGGTTATAGCATATGCATCCCGACGGTGAAGAAACACGAGAAAACTACCCCACCCATGATTTGGAGTTGCGGTGTGATTCACGCTGATGATGCGGAGGCACTATTTGTATGGGGTTCACGTGGATATTTTTACGCACCACAAGAGCCTCCAGATATCTTGACGCAGGAGCCGAACTTACGGCGAGGCGGTGGTTAGAGTTGCTTAAGGATTACGATGTTGATATCTGTACCACGGGAAGGCGATGTTGTGGCGAATGCTCTTAGTCGTAGGTCGATGGGGAGCCTATCGGATGTGCGGCTAGAGAGGAGGACATGGTTCGTGATTTGCATCGATTAGCGAGCCTTGGTGTCCGTTTGATTGATTACGATAGCGATGGGTTAGAGTTCGTGAGGTTGCCGAGTCTTCCATCGTCGAGAGGTGAAGAGGCAACATTCGAGGATCCGGCTTTGATTCGATATCGTGATTGACTCTTCGTGAGGCAAGGCCTTTTGAGGTAGCACGATGGGGTGCTAAGGTTTGAGGGCGGTGTGTGTTCCGGATGTTTGAGACTTGGCGAGGTTCTTGGGAAGCACACGGCGCGTTACTCATCCATCCGGGTTGACCAAGATGTACCACGACCTTAGATCCGTGTATTGGTGGGATGGCTTGAAGAGGACGTTGCGAGTTCGTAGCTCGCCCGTGTTGTCGGCAGTAAGGTAGAGCACCGAGGCACGGTGGTTTATTCTGCACGATTGAGATCCCGACCGGAAGTGGGAGGTAATCAACATGGACTTTATCACGATTACCTCGCACTTTCGGAGGAGACATGATTCTATATGGGTTATCGTTGTGGTGACGAAATCAGCCCACTTTCTTCCGTCGGGATGACTTTTTCTACCGAGGATTATGCGGACTTTACATCCGAGAGATCGTCGATCGCATGTAGTCCCTATTTCGATCATATCGAAAGAGGAGCCGGTTCTGGCTAACTTCGGAGGTCTTTCGGAGAGGTTTAGGACGCAGTGAGCACGAGTGCGCATTCCATCCACGAGCAGACAGGCCGGTAGCGCACTATCCGGACTCTCGAGGATATCTTTGCGAGCTGTGTTATCGACCGAGGGTAGCTGGGAGGATCATTTGCCTCTAGTTGAGTTCGCGTACAATAATAGCTACCACTCCGGATTCGATGGCGCCTTATGAGGCCTTGTATGGGAGGAAGTGCAGATCGCCTATAGGTTGGTTCGATGTGGGCGAGTGCGGCTAGTGGGACGATTTGTGCGCGAGCAGTGGATAAGGTGAAGCTTATCCGAGAGCGGCTATTGACAGCTCAGAGTCGACAGAAGTCGTATGCAGATCATCGTCGTCGGCATCTGGAGTTCGCAGTTGATGATTGGGTTTTCCTGAAGGTGTCACCCATGAAGGGTGTGATGAGATTCGGGAAGAAACTCACCAAGGTACATTGGGCGTTTGATTGTCCGCAGGTAGGCAAGGTTGCCGAGGAGTTGGGTCTGCCGTCCGATCCGGAGGCGACATCCGGTTTTTCACGTATCTATGCTGAGGAGATGTATCGGGGATCCATCTAGGGTGCACCCGATTGACGATGTCCAGGTGACCGAGGGGTTATCGTATGAGGAGGTTCCCATAGCGATAATCGATCGTCAGGTTAGGCGTCTGCGGACGAAGGACGTGGCTTCCGTCAAAGTCTTGTGGCGGAACGAGCTCAGGGAGGAGATGACTTGGGAAGCCGAGGAAGACATGAGGCAGAAGTATCCTCACCTATTCCCCACACCTCCAGGTAATTCACTTTCCTACTTGTAAATCTTCATTATCGTTTATGCCTAAGTGTTGTTCTGTGGCCGTGTGTGGCATTTGCAACTGTTTAAGTTATGAAGAATCTTACCGTTAACGGTCTTGGGAAGGAACATTCGACGAATGTTTCTAAGGGAGAATGTTATACCCCGTATTTCCAGAGTATGTACGTAAGGGAATACGTACAAAAGTCTAGCCTTAAAGTTTAGGCACAAGACGTTTTTTTTGGGCACAACTCACAAAACGAATAGTTTTCCGACGAAACGTTTCCACAGCTTTCGTAGGGTAAATTCCGGCTATGCCATTTCTAATTTTTGCGGATTTTTCCGAGAGACGAAACATTTTGGACCAACGGGAGGGCGACACTTGGCACCCTCCAATTGGTGGACTTGAAATCGTCCATTGGACGAATTGGGGATAGATTGGCACGTTTTTTGTGCCTTGGCACAAGTCAAGGAGTTGGTAGGATATTTTGTGTGCAAGTTGGCCAAGGACACTTGCCCTAATCTTGACCTTACACTTGCCTAGCACTTGGCTAAATCTTGGCCCTTGGTTGGCCATGTCTTGACCTATAAATACCCCCTTAAGATGAAGAGTTCTTCATCCACAAATTCCTTTCCAAGTCTTGAAAATCCTCTCCTCTCCCTTGTAGCCTTTTTCGTCCAACACCCCCCCCTTTTTAGTGAGCTTGGCCGAGGCAACCCCTCCCCCTAGCCTAGCCGAAATCTACCCCCCCTCTCTTGGTAGAAAAGTTGCCTTCTAGTATTGTTATAATTCCCAAAATACCCTAGCCCAAATCCCTTAGTCCTTAGTAGAAGTTGTGAAGAACTTCTAAGGTTTCTTAGACTCTGGGAGCGCACAACTTAGGAGCTAAACCTTGCTCAGCGCGACTTTATCTAGGATATTATTGGGCTTACCGAGGTAAATAATCCTAACCCTCTTTTGAATTAGAGAATACATCTGTAGTAGTATAAGAATAAGTATAAAATACTTAGAAGAATATCACGAATAGAATTGAACTGTTATCACAGTAGAAGGGTTTAAAGAAGAATAATCAAATTGTACTTACATAGAATTATTTTCACGATGAACTTGAGTAGCTCACGGGTAGGAAGTCGCCCAATTTTCCGTAGGATATAGAACCCTCTGTTTAGAATCGTTTACAAAGTAGTCGAGCGTTGATAGGCGTGTCGACTATTATAGTGATTCTGATTCTGCGCGACATATTCAACTTGGCGGTGGTTTTATTTGAGAAGGTATGTGATTCTTCCTAAAGCATGATATTTTACAATATATATGTAGTACGGTAGCGTACATGTGTTAGCGAATAATAACTACGGCAATGCCTCGGCTTAAGCTGAATAATACTTACGGCAATGCCTGGCTTAAGCCTGAATAATACTTACGCAATGCCTCACGCTTAGCACGAATAATACTTACGGAATGTCTCACGGCTTAAGCTCGAATAATAAAGAATCGAAAGCATTTCAAAAGAATCTTGAATCATTTTTCTGAAGAGAACTAATTGGTTTTAAAGCGAAGCTTAAGAGTTATACTAGCTTTATGGGAAGTTAAGTATAACCACTTAAGAATGATAAAAGAAGCAGTTTGCCTATGTGTTTATAACAGACTTATATTGAATTGTGAAAAGAATAATAAGATGGTTTGATAAGTAGACATGATATGATGCTATGTGTGTTAGTGTCTTGTAACGTTCTTGTTGTGCTTATGTTGTTTAAAGATAAGTTGTTATGTTAGTGTACTATCACTCACCTCTTGACATATTACCGGGGGTTAAGCTGCCCTCCGATGCGGGGTAGACTCAGGCGGTCTGGGACCATGATTCGAGAATACCTCATGCGGGTCCAGGGGACCTATGCGGAGCTACGGGAGTTCCAGGTTAGTGATGCGGGGTTATACCTCATGCGGTCTATGTGGCCATGCGGACTACGAGTCGGGGCGATGCGAGGTAGCTACCCTCGATGCGGGGTTATGTACACTATGCGGGCCTATGTGAGTGGCCTATGCGGACTACGGGAGTCCAAGATTAGGCTTGCATGGTGATACTACGGGCAATTGGCCCTGCTTCGATCATTCGCAGCCTAGAAAAGACCTGTTACAGTTTACCTATTGTTGCTCTTGTTTATGATGTGGCACTATGTGCGGTCCCCTTGGTTGTTTCATACATACTTGCAAACTGATTTTAAAATGATATGTTTTCATTTAAGTATTTTACAGTTTCATATACTTAGTACCTGTTGTCTTGACCTCCTTGGGGCTGCGTTCATGTCGCGGTAAGAGCGGCAGTGCTAGATACACATTCTTAGGATCTCTACGTTGGTGTCGGGAGCTCCATCTTTTAGGAGGCTCTACTTTTGGGTATGATCTCCTGTTGTAGATAGTTTTGTCTGATCGAGGTATGGCGGGCCCTGTCCGCCATAGTTGTATATTTCCTTAGAGTGCTGTAGTCATGTTATGCGATGTCGGATGTAACTGCTAAACCATGTTTATATATATATGCCGAAAGGAGATGTTTTCTCACATAAACTGTGTCTTATTTTATAAACTGGTTCATGTCTTGTTTTATATTTCCGCTGATTACTCTGATGTATGACTACTTGGGTGCCCCGGTAAGGCACCAGTCACGGGCCCCGGAATGGGTCGTGACAATGATCCAAGTCTTGCAAGACTTGGATATGTATAGCCAAGTGTAGGGACAAGTGGAGTGGGACCCACTTGTCCACTTGTCCTCTCTCAAAATATCTTAAGTGTTGTCATCTTAGCAAGACAAGTGGAGGGGTGACACGTGTCACCCTCATATTGGTCCAAAATTAATTCTTCAAAAAATAATTTCTATACTTGGCCAAAATATCTCAAAATTTCGTGGGCCCCACAAAATTATGAAATTTCCGGTGGGCCCACATGACCAAATCTGAGACTTCAAAATCCAAAACTAATTCCTTAACTCCAATTAGGAGAATTAAACTCCAAGTTAATAAATTGTCGTCTTCACATTTTTCCGATATTTTCCTTAAGAAAATGTAATAATTTTTTCCTTCCAAAATTCAAATCTTAAATCCTTAATCACATTCTCAATTAGTAGCCCTGGTATTACGGGGTATAACACTCGTCGACCTCTTTCATCTTGGATTTAGCCAAGTCAATCTTCACATCAATCTCTTGAATCTTCACTAGGAGCGACTCATCAGTCTCTTTGTCGCTAACCAAATCGACAACTGGTGATGTGGCATTTTGGCTATCTGGAGTGTCCATTGGTAACAAATCAACATTTAAGATGAGGTGCAAATTTTAATTTACTTTGGTATTTTCTTGTGTTTTTCTTTTGGGTTAGTGTCTAAAATATGGAACCAATCAAGAGTCCGGACGGAACGAATAAAAGCACAAAAGTAGTTATATCACATAATTACATTAGCAATTGCAATATTCGCATTCCTAAACCTCGTTACTCCAAGTTTTTCTAATCGTTTGAAGCATAATTGTGCCAAATATTGATTTAAACCATTTCCCCATAATCATTTTCATTTATAATAATATTTTTCCCAATGGGGTTACAAAAGATGATAAAGCATTAAATGAGGATCAGAAGAAGTCGCCTCTAGTGGCGGATGATGAAGCTCTGTCTGTCCGAGCTTTCTTTTCCCTTCGAATAGAGATCTGGATCCGGAGATGAGTATAAATCAACAGCGAATCAGTAACCTTTCTCTGTGAATGTCATAGGTACAGTCTCGTCCATGGCTCTCATTATGCGAGTATCTAAGTCCTATAGACACTCATGAGTGAAATCTAACTCCTCAGTCAGACTGGCTATGGCGGTCTGCTCATGCTCCATCTTCTCTAAGTACCTAGTATCTCGATCATCAGTATGTTTTTGAATGCGGCATGCCTTGATCTCAGCCTTTGAATCCCTATCATGACTACACTGATAGTGGTTGGGCCCTGATATGAGGGTGTCTTGCAAGTATGCTCTCAACTAGTCTACATAGTCTTCATCATAACCTGAGCGGAGGATATCCTCGGCTAGAGTCTCTGGACCCCACTTTACTCAACCATACTCTCGGATGATTTCAGCGACCCCTTTGATCCTATCTCATTCGTATTCGACGTTGTACTCTCTCATATTCCCTATTTGGGGTGTCACTTGTCTCCTACCGAACTTTCTTAGGAAACTAATGGTGCATATGGTCGGATTCCCCAAATTTCCATAAGGGGCAGGAAAGGGCATTTTCTACCTCTTACTACTATGGTCTCGGATATAATGTCAAGGAATCTCCACTAGATGTTGTCCTCTAGGAGTCTAGAAAAGATAAAAGCCCACCCCTCTTTGGTTTGGTTTCCAAAATTTGGTTAAGTGACTTGAAGGTCATCTTTCCTACGCTATGGATCTTAGTATGAGGGACCCTCAGTTTTGTTGGGGTGGTGTTTGATAATACACCATTGCACTAAGAGGTTACACCCTTGGAAGTACCTATGTAGGTTTGGCATTGACCTAAAGCTCGGTATATCTCAGGAAGGATGACAGGGACTAGGTCATAGTACTTGGTTTCCCCGTTTGAGGTTATGCCATAAAAGATAGCATGGTGACAAAAATGACACGGGTATCTATGGCTTGGTGCCAATCTTTGGGAAATATCATGGTTCCTAGTAGGCATATGGAAAAGGCTAGAGGTTGGGTGGCTTCCCAACTGGCATAAGACCGGAACTCTACAGAGTGTTATATGTATCCCCATTTGGACCCAAATCAGTTTTACAGATCCTTGAAGGCTACGGTTGGGCCAAATATCAAAATGGCGCTAGCTAGGGATATGAACCTCATGATCTCGTCGAGAGTAGTTTTATGGGCTACTAGAGGGTTGTGGTCAGGTTTCCTCTCCTTCTCATACAGGTCCCATTGCTATCTATGTAATTCTGGATCTCCTTAAAGGGTGGGGTCATCTGAAAGTCTCTAAACCTAAACACTATTCAATCACAATCCCAATACCATTAAGGAATTCTAAGAGTACTCTATTTCCTTTCATGGTCATAATGGAGGGTAGGTGTCCTAGACAGTTCGTTACTTCTCGTTATTGTGAGGCATCTAGCCACGATCACCAAAATTTTAGCAACTCGAGTGCGTCTAAAATCGCATCGAATTTTAGGTTGGTATGTATCTACAAAACATACCACAATTAATTTCCCCCCCCCCCCCTAAATGACAATGGTTCATCACATAAGGCATATTTAATGCTTTTACATAGCAAGTAGTTGGATGCGGTGATGTCGGGTCATAGACCGTCAAGACACCAGTCAACCTAATAGGTCCAGATATGTCTAAAATATCTGAACCCATCTAGGTCAGCATATGCTGCTACATCAATAGGGATTTGGCTTCGCTCTATCCTAATTATACTAGAGTGGTTTAACAAATGACTAAAGGACCCGAGCGGACTACTCAGGGTGAACCGTTGTCAACTATTGGACGATCATGAACCAACTCCATCTTCAACGTGTTCCAAAGAAATATTTTTGGTTTTATACTGGAGGATGATCATGAAATCCGCATAATCATCTGTGTGCATTGATGCAAGTATGTGTGCATGTCATTTAGTAGAGTATAAAATGCATGAATGACAGTAATAATTGCAGGTATTAAAATACATAAGCAATTTATATCATTTAAAACATGTTGTATTGAAACTCTTATGGTTAGAACCTAGGTTTTTTCCCAGTGGAGTCGTCATCTGTTACGGTTCACTTTTACGCGGAGGCATAAAAGCTACTAGGAGATTGTTGGTGCTCTAAGTTAGATGATAATTTTTAAAGTCGCCACCTAATTATATGTAAATTAAAAAAATCAAGTTTAGAAGGTTTATTCAAAACAATGAAAAATCATTTCTGAACCAGAGTCGAGGTAATGTGTTATACCCCGTATTTCCAGAGTATGTACGTGAGGGCGTACGTACAAAAGTCTAAGCCTTAAGTTAGGCATAGGACGAAATTTGTGCACAACCCACGAAACGAATTGTTTTTCGACGAAACGTTTTCCGAACTTTGCGAAGGGAAAATTACGGCTATGTCATTTATAATTTTTGCGGATTTTTCCGAGAGATGGAATATTTTGGACCAACGAGAGGGCGACACTTGTCACCCTCAAGTTGGCGGTTTGTGGTGGCCGATTGGGTGCCCATTTCGTGGCATGTTTTGTGGCCTAAACCATGGGTCAATGTTTGGAGTGAATTGTGGAGTAGATGGCTAGGGGCACTGGGAAAATCCTCACCTCCACTTGCCCCACTTGTCTTGATCTTGTCCATTGGTTTCCTATAAATACCCCTTAGTTGAAGACTTCTTCATCCACTCCACACCTTTCTAAGTCTTGAAAATCCTCCCCTCTTGTAGAAGCTCTCGTCCAAAGAGCCTCCTACCCCCTTTGTGAGGCCTTGTGGCGAGAGGTACCCCTTCCTAGTAGTGCTAGCCAGGTACCCCTACCTTGAGTTGTTCTCGTAAAATACACCCCCCCTTGGTAGAAAAGTATTCTCCAAGTATTGTTACTATTCCAAAATACCTTAGCCTTATACCTTGTAGTATTCCAAAGTTACCTCTATACGTAGAGCCCGAAAATACTACCTTATGTCCTTTTTGTCTCAAAACGAAACCCTAAGGAAAATCTTCATAGTTGGTTGAAGTGCTAAGTAGAAGTTGTTTGGGAACTTCTAAGGGTTGTTTGGAGCGGGTTGGAGCGCCCAGAGTAGGAGCTAAACGTTGCTCAGGATCGACATTTAAACTTGGATAATTTTGGGCTTATCGAGGTAAATACTCTTGACCTTCTATTGTAATTAGAGTTTGCATACTGTTGAAGTATAAGTTAAGTATAAGTTATATACAAGGAAGGTATATAAGAAGGGAATTGAACTGTACTTACATAGGACTGTATTTACAGTAGACTTGTGAAGTTTGGCGGGTAGGGAAGTGCTGCCCAATTTTCCGTAGAATCTTGTATCTAGATTTATTCTACAGAGTAGTCTAGACATTGATAGACTTGTATAACCGTTATAGGTTGAAGTACTGTGAGTAGCGTATTCTACTCGAATGGTGGAAAAGGCTAGCAGGATTACAGTACTTTGGAGCGTTTTGCTAATAGTCGATAATCGTCGCGAGGTATGTGATTCTTCATATCCTCTTGAGCATGATATTTTAAAATAATATATATAGTACGGTAGACGTACGTGTGTTAACTGAACGTGGTTATACTCCGATGTCTTTTGACTTGAGTTTTAAATAATAAGTATCTGGAAGCATTTCAAAAGAATTAAGAAACCTTTTTGAAAGAAGAGTAATACTTGGTTTTAAAAGCTTAAGAGTTATATCAGCTTTATGGAAAGTTAGGTATAACGACTTAAGAGAGATACAAAGAATGGTTTATTGATTTTAGAAGTTAAGAGACTTGATCTTAAAAGATAAGAGACTTGACTTAATTGAATTAATATGAATTTTGTTAAAAAGTGTGAAACCTCATTCGTGAGTAATGAGTACTTGGTTTTTAAAAGGAAGAATGTTTTACTGATTTCAGAAATCAGAATAAGTATCGAACAAACCACTGCAGCGCTAATAAAGGGAAATGTATTGAATAATTAAGTATTATTAAAACCAGTAGAAACCTCCAACTGCATAGAAGCTAAGATAAGACAAAATGATATTACATTTCCTAGATCATGGCTGCTTTAATAAGATTGATTATGAATAAGAATAACCTGCTCACACATAAGGCATACGTTACTCAATTGTTTTAAAAGAGAGTATGTTATTTGATTAAGACTATAAACTATGAAAGCTTTCGAAACTAAAAGACTTGAGTATCTGAAATTAGGCAAACTTGAACTTTTGGAAAAAGAATGTTGTTACTTGACGTTGTTCTAAAAAGTGTAAGCCACTTGGTTTAAAATAGTGTAAGGTACTTGATTTTAACATGAACGCATTTGGTACTACGGATAATAGTATCGAGTTGTTTTTACGTAAAAAGAGGTCTTTTTGAAAGGATAAATGTATGTAGTACTTTGGGGTTAAAACCCGGATTTGTTGTAATAAAATAAATATCTGTAAGTATGATTGAACTTGCCTATGCTTGTGGTGATAACCTTTGTTGTGCAAGTGTTGTATTTCTGTGCTACCGCGACTCTCGTTGGAGAGGCATTATCGATTGATTGATGGACATCGACACGATGGGTGGCCAGCGGGTATGCTTCCACTATATCGATCCTTTTGGACATACTGACACGATGGGTGGCCCACGGGTATGCTTCCATTAGGAGTGTTATCTTGTTATTTGCTTTGGACATACTGACACGATGGGTGGCCCACGAGTATGCTTCCATTTTTTATTGTTATCTTGTTACTTCCTTTTGGACATACTGACACGATGGGTGGCCCATGGGTATGCTTACATTAGGAGTGTTATCTTGTTATTTGCTTTGGACATACTGACACGATGGGTGGCCCACGAGTATGCTTCCATTTTTTATTGTTATCTTGTTACTTCCTTTTGGACATACTGACACGATGGGTGGCCCACGGGTATGCTTCCATTAGGTGTGTTATCTTGTTATTTGCTTTGGACATACTGACACGATGGGTGGCCCACGAGTATGCTTCCATTATGATTGTTATCTTGTTATTTCCTTTGGACATACTGACACGATGGGTGGCCCACGGGTATGTTTCCATTAGGATGGTTCCATGGCCATGCTTGTACCGAGGTAAGATCTTGGGCACGCGGCGTTCATGAGTTAAATTCCCGAGTTATATTTGAGTGATGACTTTACGGGCGAGAGTCCCTGACTTGATATGTGTGCTAGATTATATTGTGAACTGTAGTTGGTTATCATGCATGTCTCATGTTTTATATAGACTGTTATGATTTCACTTACAGTATTTTTCAGTTTCACATACTTGGTACCTGTTGTACTGACCTCCTTCGGGGGGCTGCGATCATGTCGCAGGTAGAGGTACACCAGTCATTGATCCTCGCTCATAGGATCGCAGTTCAGCGTATTGGGAAGCTCCGTTTCTCCGGAGGCTTATCTTTTGGTATGTTTTCCCTGAGTTGTAGGTTCTTGTACATTCAGGGGTATGGCGGGGCCCTGTCCCGTCATAGTTGTTGTATAAAAATCTTAGAGGTCTGTAGCACTGTTGTGGGCAGGGTTGTAAAGGATGTAACTGTTCAAACTTTGTATATATATATGCCGAAAGGCGACTTTCTCTCAGATAAAATGTGTCTCATTTTACATTTTGATTCATGTCTTGTTTCATGTTCCGCTGATTTCTCTGATGTATGACTACTTGGGTGCCCGGGTAAGGCACCAGTCACGGGCCCCGGAATGGGTCGTGACAAAAGTGGTATCAGAGCAGTTAATCCTCGGAAAGTGTCTACAGACCGTGTCTAGTAGAGTCTTGATTATCGGTGTGTTGTGCACCACATCTATAATCAGGAGGCTGCAGGACATTTAGGATTGGTTTCCATTCTTCTCATTCTGAGATCGTGCCTTAGAGATGTGTTGTAAGTTGGACCCTCGGCGTATTTCGTTTTCACGATTATGCCTCGCGCAAAACAGCGAGCCCAGATGGGCAAGGCGGCGAGGAGGCGCTAGTAAGTGCAGAGAGTACGAGCGCGAGCCGGTCATTACACGAGATAGTGCTTGACGGCGAGTTTTGCGACGCCGCCCAGTAGAGTTTAGAGCGCGGCGATGGCGATGAGACCACGATACTGCACCTCGGTCCACGGCACAGGCGAGAGGTTGGGAACAAAGATGGCCCGCCATCGGCGGGATCGTGGCGAACATGAGGATAAATGGATCACGGCGATTCAGTTCGATAGTACCCGTGGTTCACCCGAGATCGGATAGTTTGAGGCTACGGGACTTTACGAGTTGTAGCCCGAGTTACGGTCGAGGCGGAGGATGATCCGCAGGAGTTCATCAAGCGATTCTGACGGATCGTGAGTGATCGAGGCTTGAAGACCGAGTCGGTGGTCTTAGGTTCGCATCGGTTGCGTGATCTGCGATCGTGGTTTGATTCGTGAGCCTGTCCCGGGAGAGTATGCACTTCCACCGTGTGGGACGAGTTCTCGGGGCATTTCTTGCACATTTCTTGCCTCGCAGATGAGGAGGGCTCGGTAACAGATTTTTGATGTTGAGGCGAGCAGGCGTCTGATTCGGAAGTACAATGTGAGTTCGACTCATTGGCTCAGTATGTCCCCGATGTAGTAGGCGATATGGAGGGTGAGTACACCGCCACGTTACGGGCTAGATGACTACTTGGCGAGGCTTGTTGGTGTAGCTCTTGATCGGGCATGGACATTGCCGCGTGCGAGCTTATGCGCAGGTGCGAGGCGGAAGGTAGGCGGAATGGCCGAGATCGCCAGAAGAGGCGAGCGGCAGGTCTTTTAGCGACTTTCGAGGCGGACCGCCTCGGATCGACTAGTTATGCGTCTCGCCCGATGCAGTGGTCCTCCACAATCTTGTGCCATCCAGAGTATTCAGGATCGGTCGGGCTCGAGGTTGATTTTCGAGGAGGCGGGGTGTCAGCCAGCTGAAGCCACCCCTACCTCGTTGTGACCGTTGTGGTAGACTCCATTGTGGGGAGTGTCGTGCTCGTTCGGGGGTTTGTTTTACATGCGGCCAGCAGGGCCATTTTGCGAGAAACTGTCCGACCGGAGGTAGCACTGGTGGGATAGCACAGACTACGGGATCTATGGCTGGTTCATCACGCCTACACTATGCCACAGGTGCCTATGATTAGAGTGAAGCGGTAGATACAGGTATATCCTTAACCCTCTAGAGTTTTGTATGCTTGATATGATGATCTTATTGTGTGCTATGTACGGATAGCGTTGTGTTATTTGTGAGTTAGAAAACATGGTCAGTTGGAAGGATAAGTATAGGGGCAGGGAAGGTGTGAACCTTAGAATATTTCACGATTGAGACCTTAGATGTAAGGTCGTCTTGAGTAAAGGATTTTGCAAATGATCCTTGTCGAAGTGCATTATATGCCTAGGGTGTATTAGTGTGATAAGTCCATGGGTAGTGTGAGATGGAAGTGGTAGCTTTCATAATGTGAATTAGTAAGATTGTTCTGGATCGAGAAACAAGAGAGTTCGGCACGATGGAGGGTCGGGTTGAGGACGTATTGCGGGTCAACCCGTAGCCCGGAATGAGGTGGGGTCAGTTCGAGGTGGTCCCGCCAGGTGGTAGGGTCACGAGGGTGCTAGGCCCAAGTTTAGATGATCATTTTGTTGTGAAGTGAAGATGCGAAGGGAGTATCCTTTAGACCCGGGTGGAAGCTTTTGTGATGTAGGAGTGATTCCTCGTTGACTTGGGTTAAGTATTTGCGCGTGTGTTATTTTGTGGCCAGGTGTGGCATTGGCAACTTGTTTAAGTTATGAGGAACTTTGTCGTTATCTGTCTTGAGAAGGAACATTCGGGACGAATATTTCTAAGGAGGGGAGAATGTTATACCCCGTATTTCCAGAGTATGTACGTGAGGGCGTACGTACAAAAGTCTAAGCCTTAAGTTAGGCATAGGACGAAATTTGTGCACAACCCACGAAACGAATTGTTTTTCGACGAAACGTTTTCCGAACTTTGCGAAGGGAAAATTACGGCTATGTCATTTATAATTTTTGCGGATTTTTTCGAGAGATGGAATATTTTGGACCAACGAGAGGGCGACACTTGTCACCCTCAAGTTGGCGGTTTGTGGTGGCCGATTGGGTGCCCATTTCGTGGCATGTTTTGTGGCCTAAACCATGGGTCAATGTTTGGAGTGAATTGTGGAGTAGATGGCTAGGGGCACTTAGGAAAATCCTCACCCTCCACTTGCCCCCCCACTTGTCTTGATCTTGTCCATTGGTTTCCCTATAAATACCCCCCTTAGTTGAAGACTTCTTCATCCACTCCACACCTTTCTAAGTCTTGAAAATCCTCCCCCCCCTCTTGTAGAAGCTCTCGTCCAAAGAGCCTCCCCCTCCCCCTTTGTGAGGCCTTGTGGCCGAGAGGTACCCCCCCTTCCTAGTGGTGCTAGCCGAGGGTACCCCCCCTACCTTGAGTTGTTCTCGTAAAATACACCCCCCCCCGTGGTAGAAAAGTATTCTCCAAGGATTGTTAGTCTTACAACATACCTTATCCTTATACCTTGTAGTATTCCACAGTTACCTCTATCGTAGAGCAGAAAATACTACCTTATGTCCTTTTTGTCTCAAAACGAAACCCTAAGGAAAATCTTCATAGTTGGTTGAAGTGCTAAGTAGAAGTTGTTTGGGAACTTCTAAGGGTTGTTTGGAGCGGGTTGGAGCGCCCAGAGTAGGAGCTAAACGTTGCTCAGGATCGACATTTAAACTTGGATAATTTTGGGCTTATCGAGGTAAATACTCTTGACCTTCTATTGTAATTAGAGTTTGCATACTGTTGAAGTATAAGTTAAGTATAAGTTATATACAAGGAAGGTATATAAGAAGGGAATTGAACTGTACTTACATAGGACTGTATTTACAGTAGACTTGTGAAGTTTGACGGGTAGGGAAGTGCTGCCCAATTTTCCGTAGAATCTTGTATCTAGATTTATTCTACAGAGTAGTCTAGACATTGATAGACTTGTATAACCGTTATAGGTTGAAGTACTGCGAGTAGCGTATTCTACTCGAAGGGTGGAAAAGGCTAGCAGGATTACAGTACTTTGGAGCGTTTTGCTAATAGTCGATAATCGTCGCGAGGTATGTGATTCTTCCTATCCTCTTGAGCATGATATTTTAAAAGAATATATATAGTACGGTAGACGTACGTGTGTTAACTGAACGTGGTTTTACTCCGATGTCTTTTGACTTGAGTTTTAAATAATAAGTATCTGGAAGCATTTCAAAAGAATTAAGAAACCTGTTTTAAAGAAGAGTAATACTTGGTTTTAAAAGCTTAAGAGTTATACCAGCTTTATGGGAAGTTAGGTATAACGACTTAAGAGAGATAAAAAGAATGGTTTATTGATTTTAGAAGTTAAGAGACTTGATCTTAAAAGATAAGAGACTTGACTTAATTGAATTAATATGAATTTTGTTAAAAAGTGTGAAACCTCATTCGTGAGTAATGAGTACTTGGTTTTTAAAAGGAAGAATGTTTCTTGATTTAAATCGAGAATAAGTATCGAACAAACCACTGCAGCGCTAATAAAGGGAAATGTATTGAATAATTAAGTATTATTAAAACCAGTAGAAACCTCCATCTGCATAGAAGCTAAGATAAGACAAAATGATATTACATTTCCTAGATCATGGCTGCTTTAATAAGATTGATTATGAATAAGAATAACCTACTCACACATAAGGCATACGTTACTCAATTGTTTTAAAAGAGAGTATGTTATTTGATTAAGACTATAAACTATGAAAGCTTTCGAAACTAAAAGACTTGAGTATCTGAAATTAGGCAAACTTGAACTTTTGGAAAAAGAATGTTGTTACTTGACGTTGTTCTAAAAAGTGTAAGCCACTTGGTTTAAAATAGTGCAAAGTACTTGATTTTAACATGAACGCATTTGGTACTACGGATAATAGTATCGAGTTGTTTTTACGTAAAAAGAGGTCTTTTTGAAAGGATAAATGTATGTAGTACTTTGGGGTTAAAACCCGGATTTGTTGTAATAAAATAAATATCTGTAAGTATGATTGAACTTGCCTATGCTTGTGGTGATAACCTTTGTTGTGCAAGTGTTGTATTTACGTGCTCTGGCGTCTCGTTGGAGGGCGGCTATCGATTGATTGATGGACATCGACACGATGGGTGGCCACGGGTATGCTTCCACTATATCGATCTTTTGGACATCGACACGATGGGTGGCCGGGTATGCTTCCATTAGGAGTGTTATCTTGTTATTTGCTTTGGACATACTGACACGATGGGTGGCCCACGAGTATGCTTCCATTTTTTATTGTTATCTTGTTACTTCCTTTTGGACATACTGACACGATGGGTGGCCCACGGGTATGCTTCCATTAGGAGTGTTATCTTGTTATTTGCTTTGGACATATTGACACGATGGGTGGCCCACGAGTATGCTTCCATTATGATTGTTATCTTGTTATTTCCTTTGGATATACTGACACGATGGGTGGCCCACGGGTATGTTTCCATTAGGATGGTTCCATGGCCATTCTTGTGCGAGGTAAGATCTTGGGGCACGCGTCGTTCATGGGTTAAATTCCCGAGTTATATTTGAGTGATGACTTTACGGGCGAGATTCCCTGACTTGATATGTGTGCTAGATTATATTGTGAACTGTAGTTGGTTATCATGCATGTCTCCTGTTTTATATAGACTGTTGTGATTTCACTTACAGTATTTTTCAGTTTCACATACTTGGTACCTGTTATACTAACCTCGCCCGGGTTTGCGTTCATCTGCGCAGTAGAGGTACACGATCATTGATCCTCGCCATAGGATCGCGATTCAACAGATTAGGAAGCTCCGTTTCTCCGGAGGCTTATCTTTTGGTATGTTTTCCCTGAGTTGTAGGTTCTTGTACATTCAGGGGTATGGCGGGGCCCTGTCCCGTCATAGTTGTTGTATAAAAATCTTAGAGGCCTGTAGCACTGTTGTGGGCAGGGTTGTAAAGGATGTAACTGTTCAAACTTTGTATATATATATGCCGAAAGGCGACTTTCTCTCAGATAAAATGTGTCTCATTTTACATTTTGATTCATGTCTTGTTTCATGTTCCACTGATTTCTCTGATGTATGACTACTTGGGTGCCCGGGTAAGACACCAGTCACGGGCCCGGGAATGGGTCGTGACATAATGGTACTGGTGATATTGTTACACTCCGTAGTTCCAAGGCATATAATTGAGAACGTAAGTAAGGAAATAAGATGTGAAGGTTGGAAGGAAAGTATATTTGCATTTTCGGATACGAAAAAAATTTAGAAAAATGTGAAGACGAAAATTTGTTAATTTGGAGTTTAATACTTCTAATTGGATTTATGGGATTAGTATTGGATTACGAAGAATTGGAATTGATAATATGGGGTCGGCCGAGAATTTCACAATTTCACGGGGTCCTTCGATTTTAAGATATTTTGGGCTAAATATCTAGATATTTTAAATAGGGGAAATTTGGCCAACATGAGAGTGACATGTTTCCTCATCCACTTGTCTTGCTAAGGAAAAATATCTATATAGAGATATGTTGCAAGACTTAGAATCATTTTACAATATTTCATCTTCCAAGCTCTCTTTTCTCTTGCCTTAAATTTCAAAAATACCAAGAACAATTCCATGGACAAGAGTTGATTATTATCCAAGATTAAGAACCCTAATCTAGTCCTAAGCTAAGTTAACACTCCAAGATCCTCCAAAAGGGGTGTGGGCTGAAACATGGGTTGAAAACCCTAGCTTTTTTATCAACTTTTTGGGAGCAAAATAAGAAGGAAAGTTGGTTATAAGCTTGTAATTGATACATGTGTGTGATTGTAACTTGAAGAAGTGGAGCAAAACGAAAACTGTGGGCCAAAAATCGTTTACTGTTTTGGATGTTTTGGGCTATTTTAAAGGTAAGAATTATTCTTCCTCTTGAAGTAATTGGATATTACATGTTGTTATAATGTATATATGAACTTGTATTAAGAAGAATGGAGAATAGAAAGTGTTTGGACAATTTTAGAGGAAGTGGCCGAGAATGGGCAGTTTTACGGGACATTGGTTTCGTTGGTTATTGTTGTTGTTAACTTCACCTATTGCATGTTATAATGAAGTAATATTGTTGTTAATAAGTTATTGATACTTGTATAAAAGTATTGAACTTGAATTGGATTAAAAAGGATTATGAAAAGGGTTATTGTGTTAGGGTTGTTTTGGCCGAGACTTGTGAAAACTGTTGGATATTGTTATGCAGTTTTAAGGGACTGTTTTGTGGTGTTAAGATGCTGGAAAATCAGCCACCAATATGCATGTTTAAATGTAGTAATTTCTAATGAAAGTCCTAATGGATTAAGGATGTTGAAATGTGTTAAAAGGCCTCACATTTCACCCTTGTTATTGTTGGATTATGGACTGATTTTAGTGGACTGTTTTCCGTGGACTATGAGGTTGTTTTTACGTGAGAAATAGGTGTGTGAATCACCTTGGTTAACTGTTGGTTGTGCCCTTAATTGGTGTCTTGGTTGTTGATGAAATTGGCCTTCTTGACAGGTGAAAAAGTATCTATAAATAGGGGAAGTGCTGCCCAAATTTTTATAAGAAAGGAGATTCATTATGTGGTATAAGTGTACACTAGTATTCATGAAGTTGATAGACGTGTTGTTGTCGTTATATGTTGAAGTACCTATTTGGGACGTATTCTATTTGTCGTGTTGGTTAGTCGTCAATAAGGTATGTGAACCTCTTCTCTCTTTTGGCATGTTCTACGTATGAGCCATAACTGTGGTATTGTTTCAAAGTTATTCTACTCTTAGAAGTTAAGGAGTATTCATGTTATTGATTCTATGCTAAAGGCATGTCTAAATTATTCCTAAGTCCTTACCAAGTCTTATGGGAGATGTTGGTAAGAGTTTTTAGTAAGTATTGGAGTCGAGTTGATCTTGCTAAGTTACAGCACTGATAAGTATTCAACGTTGAGACTGATTTTTGTAAACGTATTAAAATAAGTCATTGCAGCGTTAAATGAAAAAGGTATCGAACAAGTCATTGCAGCGTTAAATGAAAAAGGTATCGACAATCAATTATTATTGAAATGAGTAGAGTTTCCATCTGCATAGAAGCTAAGATATAACCAGTTCGTTTTACATTTTCTAGGTTCACAGCTGATTAGATAAGATCATTATTAAATATATAACATACTAACGGCTTATAAAATGGATTAATTTGACAATTCGGATCGGTTATCACCATTCAAATGTTTCCATAATGTTAGCCAGAGAAGCAAGATGAATGTAGATTATCGAGTTGGTACAGACGACAAGTGTTAGTATGTGACTCTTCATTTATTTTTTGAGCATGAACTTTATAAAATGAGTGTACGGTGGACGTATGTGTTTTAACTGAATCTAGATTTCATGTGGTACATGAGGTGATAGTAACTTGATTTTAAAAATATACCTGACTTGATTTTAAAAGTATAAGTCAATTGGTTGTAAAAGTGTAAGTGTCTTGATTTTTCAAAAGATGATTTAAAATGATACTTGATATGATAAGTGTCTTGATTTTCCAAATGAGGATTTAAAAATGAAAGGTATGAGAGTGCCTCGGTATTTCTAAAAAGGAAGGCATGGTATTGCCTTGGTATTTCTAAAAAGGAAGGCATGGTATTGCCTTGTTTTTTTCTAAAAAGGAAGACATGGTATTTCCTTGGTGTTTCTAAAAGGAAAGGCATGATAGTGCCTTGGGTTTTCTAAAAGGAAGGTATGATAGTACCTTGGTGTTTTCTAAAATGAAAGATGTGATTGGTACATGATATGTTGGTACCACACATTTCTAAAAGGAAAAGTTTATTATATGTGATTGGTACATGATATGTTGGTACCACGCATTTCTAAAAGGAAAGTTCATTTTAATATTTGGTACACGAGATGTTGGTACCTAGGTTTAGTTAAAATGAAATACTTTATATATGTTTGGTACATGATATGTTGGTACCTTGGCATAGTTAAAATGAAAGATTTTATGTGTTTGGTACATGATATGTTGGTACCTTGGCAGAGCTAAAATGAAAAGTTCGTATATGTGATTGGTACATGAGATGTTGGTACCTTGGTTTTATTCCTTTGAGAGTCAAAAGATGAGTTAAGTTGCACAAGGTTGCTTATGGTAGCTATTTGTGCAAGTGTTATTTTTCCATTTCTCCGAGTCTCTCACTAAAGGGCCGGGATACATTATAGTGAGTACGTCGAGTCCCTCACTAAAGGGCCGGGATGCGTTATATGAAAATAGATACGATGACTCTCATTTCTATAAAGTACAGTGGTACATTGGTACCGTGGTATAGTAGTACAGTGATACAGTGGTATAGTGATACAGTGGTAAAAGGTACAGTTGGCTCTTATTTTATATGGCACGGTTGAATCTGGTATTTGATTTTCATACTTGTCTCTGTCATCTTTTGTACAGTAATGATCTTATTTACTGTACTTCATGTTTACATACTTGGTACCTTGTTGGGTGATCCGTGAGCTTAGGATCCTTGGTCAGCATTTTGGGATAGCTCCAATGTTCTGTAGCTTGTCATTTTGGCACATGTATTCCATTATGGCTATGTCTGTTCAGGGGTACGGCGGGGCATTGTCCCGTCATAGCTTACTGTCCAAACTCTTAGAGGTCTATATTCATATGTGTACTGGACTTGCGTGAGTTGTATATATATTGTTGGTCAGTTGTACTACTGTGTTGTCGGAATGTTCCCGTTTATATATAGTGGTAGCCTCATCGGCTTGCCTGTTTTTATAACATGAGTTTTCTTAGAGCTTCCGCTGATTTTTATGTGATGTATGGGTAGAAGGGGGTCCAGGTAGGGCACCAGTCGCGGACCCGGGATTCGGATCGTGACAGATACCCTGGGTAAGCTGTTAGTAACCCCGATATTAAGGATCCCTAGAATACGGTTAACTTTTGAGTTCTATAGTGTGTTCAAAATTCATGTCATTCATTTAATTTCAAACTAGACTTTTGAAAATCAAATAGTTAAAATCCGCCAAAAATGGTTTGCGTATGTGTAATTTAGTCAATTTACTTTCTAACTAAGAACACTCAAGAATTAACTTGAGTAGAACTCCACTATTAGCCCAATAAACTGTCCAATATTCCTTCCACTTTGAAAAATCATTTAAAATGAAAAGAGTATAACCCATTTGAATGACAAGTTTTGGTTTAAAAGAATAGATTTTTTTTTGTATTTTCATGCTATATCCCAGAAGTCATCCTATATTCCACAATTTACCAAAGTCCATATCTCAATTCAAGTCCAAGAAAAAGTTTAGTTCTTTTGCTTAAAATCATTTAGGTTGGTCACAACCCATAAATCAGCTTCTGAAATGTCAATTTTGGCCCAATTTTAACTTAGGAAAACAGTTTCAGCAGTCCAAATTTGAGTTATTGTTTCAATTCAGTTTCAATCTTAAAAAGGGTCCATTTAACTCTTTGGAAATAAAGCCCAGATTGTAGAAGGGCGCCTAATCCAGTCTTAATTAAAAGCCCAGAATAGTCCCAAATTGATTCTGAAAAGAAATCCAAACTGTGTCGATTTACGTTTAAGAGTCCAAAACAGTTCTGATTTATTCCATTTCGTGAAATCAGTTTAAAGTCCAAGGAAAAGGTCGAAATTCTTTTAATCTTTTCCAAAATCAGTTTTTGGCGATTCTATACTAAACGATGCATGTATCATTTTTGTACCCTATGATATAACCATCAGTGATTCCAATAATGTACATAAATTATTTTGTATACAAGTATTATACATATAAATACACATGAATTGAAAAGGATAGGTTTAGGCTGGTGGCCTACTTAAGCCCATAAGTTAACTATTTTCACCCATAGTTGGGCCTTCATGTGCAACTACATATATGCGGACTCGATCAAGATGCTTAGTTGGGCCTCAGCCCAACCGGTTGAAGAATGATGACATGCCTAGGGCCTATCTCATCATGTGCGATGGTGGAAGGGAAGGGGAAAAGGAAAACTCAAGTTAGAAGGTATCTAGGACTTATCACATAACTATGCAAAAACAATTTAAACAAACAAGGCAGTCCAACTGTAAATTAAGGCCCAAATTGAAATACTGTAAATAACTCAGCCCAAAAAAATACATAATGACATAAAGAAAGCAAACAAATGGGCTCAGCCCAATAATTAGTGGGTCAAGTTTAGTTGTTATAATTATGAAGGAAAGGCAGGAGAATTAACACAAATGGGTTAAGCCCAACAAGCATTTATGGTATAGAACACGTGTGATATACAAGGGGATATACATATCTTATACATCCGATATACTAAGTATACATGATATACAGGTTATATAAATGTGTATATCAGTACCTAATGCAAGCTAACACAAAGAAGAGGCGAGAATAAATACGTAGAAAGAGATAGTACACAATATACAGTGCAAGTATTTCCTTTTCAAACACTACTGTACATATTCTATTTAGCATTGTGTGAACATGATTAAGTGCCCGTTTGGTTGGGCTTTTCCAAAGGCCAGAAGTGCTTTTGGAAAGCCAAAAGCACTTCGGGCCTTTAATTGGAGTGTTTGGTTGACAAATCCAAAAGTGCTTTTGGGTTCCAAAAGCATTTTTGGAAGAAGCCCAAAATTTGGGCTTCTTGAGTAGAGGTAATTTTGGCTTATAACTTTTTTGTCTTTTATACAAAAGCACTTTTTTTATTGACAACCAAACACCTAACTACTTTTTGATAAAAAACTCTACTTGAAAAGTTCTAGCTCTACTTCTAAAAGCTTTTTTTAATAAGTTGTACCAAACGGGCCCTAAAGCATCTAAGATCATATTCAATTTTTTAAACATATGGCCATATTGACAGTCTATATGGGTTCTATCTATTTACCAGAAATGACACAAGGGGCATGGTTCATGATTTCACATTATAAAATTCAAGTTAAGCAAGCAGATACACACATATCTTATTTATCTTCATTTAAGGCACCCAAATGACTAAGAGAAAACAACAAAGACTAAATGAAGTAAGATACTTAGCCAGAACTATCAGACCTTGTCTTTGGTACTAGTGACTTCAATTCATGATAAATAAAACGAATATTGGTATTATAAGATCTACAAGCTTCATATAAAGAATGGAGAATAGGCATGCTATAGATACACACTAAGTGCTGCCAACTTTGCCACGAATAGATAGTATCACACGATGCTTGAATGCAAATTCTAATTCCTATATGCTTGTCAACGTCAAATTTCTGAACTAGATCATATGTGAAGAGATGCATAAGTTCACACATTTAACAGTCCTCTTTTGCTGCCTATAATGCACTAGTGATCTTAGCTAACTTAGAGATGCAAACAGGTATAGCCATGAAAATGAAACAAGCAGTGTGCTTTGAAGACTTGTCTAACAGATGGAGGCTTTGGAGGAACCACTTTAACCTACTCTTTCAGAAATCATGTTGGGAATTAGCCTGTTTTTTATCTTTGAAATAGTCAATGACATATGGCAACTACCACAAGAATTCAGAATTTCTTTTATTCTTTACCTAAAAATGCATTGGAAGTAGGTGAATTGATTTACATATAGGCAGTGATGACATGGGCACATGGGTGGATGCAAACAATTCTCCCCTAGGCATTCATGGTACAGATTTGGTTGATTTAAAACACAAGTAGAGACTAGGCATTCACTAAACACTAAGCAGGGATGCAGGCATGCCATTTAATCTAAAACATCAATAAAGATCCTAAAGTAGACATGGTTAATTCACACAATACTAACATGTTGTCACTTTATGGTTTAAGGCAAACACATATCAAGTTAAAACTAAACAAGAAATATTAACACAAGTAGCAAATCCACATGACACAATTATTTAAGTTCACAAGTCTTAAAAGTCATTTAGACTTAGGTTAAGTTCAGATCCCAAAAATAATGAACACGTGGTTGTCATAAAATGAATCAAACAAATACTGGAAACATAGTGCTCAGATACCAAGCCCAAACCAATCCCAATGTACCCACAGAACATCATACAGAGGCATGACAGTTTAAAAAGATACATCAAGAGGCATTTAAGATTTATAGACATCACTTTCTTCACACATTCCACATATTTTTAACCAAGAGAAGCAAAAACACTACATCTTTAAACAAACAGGAACCAAATGTAATTCTATGTGCTAGAATTTATAAGTTCAAACCTCTTCACCTAACACTATTGCCAAGACATATCATTTTAAGCTTATTCCGACCTAAATTTAACCTAAACAGTCTCTAAATGACTTTCTAATGTCAAAACTTATGTTCATTAAACCTATTTAACTACTTCAAAGCCTAAAGTTTCTTTTAAGGTCATTTCTATACTATGTTTCATTCCCATACCTTCATATAACTACAACATGGAAACAAATCAATAAGTTTATTCATTTTTTAGACATAGAACACACAAATCATTAAGACTAGGTCATTTCTACTTTTGAAAAGTTATTGAAGGATCCTAAGATGATTGTGATATTATTTTTTATGCTAAGTCATGGCTATCCTCAGTTAAACAAGCTGATTAAGTCAGATACTAACAATCTTAAATCATTTTTTCTAGGCATTAACAAACATTAGGTGATATGAGAAGCACGATATGTTAATAAATTAGCTAGGCATGATTCCTAATCACTAATACACATTTTCAGACAAATATCATAACTTAAACAGCCTATACACAGCCAAAACAACTTCAAACAAACACACAATACATTATATCAACTAATCATGTTTAATCGCTCATATTAACATATAATATCAGTTATAAAACATAATTAAACATGAATTAAAAAGGAAATAGCATTACCTTGTATGGAGGCGGCCTAAAGGTCAAGGTAGAGCTTGATCTTCACTCTGTGGAACTCCGACACTCGCAAACATACAAAAAGGGGAGGATTTTAATTTTAAATGACTAGTTAAGGCAAATTGAGTTCCACCAAAGGGCTTAGATTCCAATTTAAGCAAGAACTAATCATATTTAGCTCAAAAATGTCTCTTAAAAATATAAAGCCAATGATTCGAGCTCAGAACTTTTTAAAAATAAAGATTGGAGGTTCAATTTGTAGAACCTCATGGAAACCCTTGACGGATCAAGGATCCGATGTGAGATAGATATATTTGGCTGGAAATCCCTTCAAAATCGATTAGCCAATAAGAATTCGGAGTTTGAAATCACAAAGGGACAAATACCATAAAAACAAACAGCAAAACGTTGAAAAGGGGGTTGAGCATTACTTGGAACTCAAATGGTGTATGGTAGCATGGAGGTGAGAGCATTTAATGCTCTTGTCGCATTTGGCTACGCATGACTAGAGGAAAATGACTTTCTCTGCCATATTTGCCGTTTCTAGAAACTGTCAGAGAGAGAGAGAGCGCGCGCGCTCAATCGCTAGGGTTTCGCCCATCGATCAAAATAGAAATGAAGATTGGATTGACCATCAGGGACCAGATTGACCCAAGTATACAGCTTCGAACCTACAAACGTAGTGTGGATGTACTCCTTTGTTGGACGACTTCTTGTGGGCCCTTGCATTTTGTTTTAAGATGTGGGTGGGGTCTGGGTCGTTGAGGACTTGGGTTCGGCCAATTAAAGGGAAATCAGGGAGCCCAGTCGTATTCAAAAGAAAATTTGAAACCATGGCCACATTTACAAAATGTGATCATGTTTAAAATTAATAAAAGATCCAAATCATTTCAAACATAGCCAAATTAGATCATAGGCTTTGAATTAAGCCCGATTTTGACATAATTTAGAAATTAAAATCTTAAAGTCAAGTAGAGATCTTTTAAAATAAACACAAAAATCATTTGAAATTGAGAAGTAATTTCATTATCATATTTAAGTAAACAACCTCCCGATTTCAACATACAGTAAAACCTCTATAAATTAATAACCTTGGGACCATGAAATTTTACTAATTTAGAGAAATATTAATATATCGATAAATTAATATTTTATTAATTAAAAGAGAGACTTTTTAAATTCGGCAAATTTAGTACATATGTATTGAAAATAAATGAATTCATATATGTTTCATTGATTATATTCATGCATCAATCAATTCTTTGTAACTAATTAAATATATTCATGTATAATATCAATTCATTGTATACAATTAACTATTATATTCATGGACGCATGTATCAATTCATTGGAATTACTTAAATAATGTATACATGTTTACATTAATTCGTTGCACTTAAATAACTATTATAGCCAATTAAATATATTCATGCATGATGAATGAAACATATACTATATAAATCTCAATATGGAAATAAAATAATTCATAACACTCAACCATGTCTTCTCATCTAAAAGGCATCGCAAAATCATCCATGAATGATCAAATGCCTAAAGCATTATGTGAGTATAAGAGAGACCATCCCACATGCACTAAAAAATATTTACAATTGCTTTCGGCACTGCAAAATCCGTTCAAATGAAGAAATTTCAAGTGAGACAAACTTTGAAGAAAGCCTACATGAGCTTGAGAATATGGTCAAGGATGTTGGTTATCACGATGAAATGGACGTCAACAAATTTGTGGACTATCCGGGTGAAAATGATGAATGTTCAATGGTTCAAAGTTTAGAGGAAATTGTTGCTGATATTATTGAAGATCCTACTAATGATGAAGTTGAAGATAATTAAATACCGTTGGAACCAGTCACGAGAAAGGAGGCTTTGAGCGCGACAACAACTCTTCAAATTTTTTTGTTGCAGCTAGAGAACGCGACACCGGAACTCTTGGTTGCAATTAAAAAAGTTAGGGATGAAATCCAATTAGATTTAAATTTTAAGAAAAATCAAGTAACAATATATTCATATTTTAGCAAATTACCATAATATTTATAATTGTAATATTTATGAATTATTAATTTAGAGTTTTAATGGGACCTAATATTTATAAAGGAATTTTTCGAAAAATTATTATCTTATCGAATTTGATGATTTTTTACAAAGGCTCAAGTCGGGACCGGAAGATTTTATTATTTTAGAGAGTTTATTAATTTATAGATGTTTTACTGTAGTAAAATATTGATTACTATAAATTGGGGATTTTAAGACAAATTAATTTTCATAGTTATCTTTAAAACTCTAAAATTGTAATTAATGATCAAAATAATGTGAAAATAGGATATAATATACAATAAATATATTTGATGATATTTTGTCAAATGAAATGATAAAAGATTTTCTGAATAATTTTGCATAATCCTTTTTGTCCTATAAAAAATATATTTCACCCCGTTTGTGACTCGAAATTTTCAATATTAATTAAAATTATTGAAAGGTAAAAATTAGGTGTCACCCCATTTAACCCATAATTTATTTTTATTTTTTAAATAATTGATATCAATTTAGGAGCACACCCAAATATCCCCTAATTCAATAAATACATTCGTAAGTCCTTTTTTCTAACTTACCTCTAACCACACCACTTGTTAGTTTTTGTGCCTTATGAACTTTTATACATACTTGGCCCTAGATTAACCCTTTCTCTCCTCGAATAAATGAATACATTCCTGAGTCTCGCATCTTTAGAATCAACTAAAGCATATATAAACTCACACATGTCGATTCTTACGTCACTAAGGACGGTGTTTCATTAATGATCTAGACTTTCTGTTAAACAAGATAATTATTCTTTGAAGGATTCAATTTTCACACCCCTAAATAAGAAACCGACACAGATCCTATTGCTCACCTCAGTTTATACTAGAAATACCAATCATTACCAATTTCTACAATCTAATCACACATAACAAGTAAACACAACAACAAACAATTAATAATGTGATGCAGATTAAAATGAATGCAATGATATGAATATGATGTAATGTGATGCACTATCCATCTTCCAAACATGAATACACATGCTACCGGACTTTGCCTTATAGTCATGACCCGTAATGGACCCGTGAAGTCCATACACCGCTCATAACCAATCAAAATAATACCTCGGTCTGGCTAGAGCATCAATCACAGACTCATTTGTCGAGCCATATCAATTTACATCATCTCAGTATCTGAATCATCTCATAACATTATCATTTACATTGATTTCCAAGTCTCATCGGACTAACAACATTCCATAACCAATTATATTCCAATTATTAGGATAATATGAGAGTATGAATGCAACAGCTAGAAATCATGAAGTATGAGATGAAATCATATTCAAAAGATGAATAACGCATGCCTCAAATATTTATTAGCACATAATTCCACATATCAATCTTTTTCATATCAGGAGGCATAACGTGATAAGTAATTTAAATCAAGAATCACAATTAAGATCAATCATGCCGACAAGCCCACATAACAACAGTCAGAATCAACCTAAGTATGATCCCTCAAATAGTTCAACATTGGTACCCACCCAAATACTCATCATAGTTACTAAGGTGGAACCCACATCACGCCCAATACCCCTCAATATTTTTATATACTACATGTATCTATCGGATACAAATAGAAAAAATGTAGCCTACCTCGAATTTCAAACTGGTGCCACAAACCCCAATCCAACACCTTTCCTTTTAGAAGAATCTCAGAACAATCAAGGTCTATCAAACACACTTTTTACGTTAGAATACAGATCTACGAACACTCATCTTGCTATACTTTTTAAATTAAGACAAAAAATGCAACCAAAAAGTAACCCCAGGCCCACAAGGCAAAATTAGATTTTTAAGTTAGAAACACGTTACCCATAATCTAAATAATCATAATCCTAGGTTTTATGGAATTCTAACCTTAATTGTGCCTTTAATTTCATAACTTTGCCCAATTCCACTTTGTATCAAAACCCATAAATTGAATATTTATCCGAGTTGAAATAGAAATTTATGTTAGAAATAGTTTAAACAAGCTAAAAACCAAGAATTTACTCAAATCCAACCATAATTAATTAAAGAAAATTCAAATTTCAACTTAGAGTTTAAAACCTCTAATCTTTTCAACCAAACACAAATAAAATCAATAACCAACGGAAATAATCATCATGAAATATCAAAATAATTAGATAATTACCCCCTTATTGAGACGAGAATGACACCATGAAAATCACCTTAATCGGAGCTCTAAAACTCAAGATATGCTCAAAATACTAAATGAACGCAGTTTGATTTTTTAATACACATTGATTTTCGCTTCCGCTAATAAAAGGTCGCACATGCGCCCTGCCACGTGTAATTTCCGCACCTGCAACCCATTTTTTTAACCTACAAGGTCGCAAGTATGGATCCCATTTCGTAGGTGCAACACATCAGCGCCTACAATTTGTTCCAACACTAAAATGGGCATAACTCCCTCATACGACGTCTGAATTTGATGATTCATTTTGCTATGGATCCGTAATTATGATACAGATTTGATGATTTAATTAAAACAACATTAATATCTCATTTAATAAAGTTGGTACCCTTTATGTCAGAAGAGACGATGCTTAAATCTCAAATAAGAGCGCGCTATAACCCAAATACATTTGTAACTCATCGGAATAACACCAAAACTTGTGGACAAGTTCAAAATCATTATACGGACATGCTCAAATCCTCAAAACACCTAAACCATAATTTCTTGACCCGATGTTACCGTGGTCAACTCTAAATTATCTCAAAAGCTAGTTTCTCAACCAATCACCTAAATCACACCCGCACTTCTCGAAAACTGAATCAATGACTCGACTAAGTCATTTTTCACATTCCATACCTAATGGAATCAACAAAATTTCAAAAAGACTCATTTACCCCGGGTGTTAACTGTTACACCCCGTAATTCCAGGGCATATAAGTGAGAACGTAATTAAGGAAATAAGATTTGAATGTTGGAAAGAAAAGTATATTTACATTTTTCTAATATGGAAAATTTTGGATACAAATGTGACGACGAGAATTATTAACTTGTAGTTAAATTCTTTCCAATGGATTTATGGACTTAGTATTGTATTATGAAGTCTTGGCATTGACAATATGGGGTCCACCAAAAATTTCACAATTTTATGGGCCCATCGAAACTTTAAGAATTTTGGCTTAGTGTTGAATTATTAAATCTTGGTATTGAGAAGTGAGGCCATCGAAAATTTATAGATATTTGGCTAAGTGTGGGATATTTTTTTGTGATGAGAAAGACAAGTGGACAAGTGGGGTTTGTCACGCCCCAAACTCCGGGCCCGTGACCGGTGCCCTACCTGGGCACCATTCTACCCATACAACATAAGTAACTCGCGGAAGGTAAATAACACTTTTTTTTTCTAAACAAAGGCAAAGCCGGAAAGGCTGTCATAATATATAACACCCCAAATGGGATTACACTGTACAACCATGTAAACACAACTCAAGTCAGTCCATCCCACATATGAATACAGACCTCTAAGAATTTGGACAGTAAACTATGACGGGACAAGGCCCCGCCGTACCCCTGAATATACCAAGCCATAATGACAAGCTCCAGAACATTGAAGCCATCTCAAAATGCTGAACCAGGATCCTAAGCTCGCGGATCCACAACTGAGTACCTAATACTTACGGGCATGAACGCAGTCCCCCGAAGGGGGTCAGTACGACAGGTACCAAGTATGTAAACATGAAGTACAGTAGACATGATCATAACTGTACAAAAGAATGACAGGGGCAAGTATGAAAATCAAATATCATATCCTACTGTGCCATATAAAATCAACAATACTTGTCTGTACATATCTATCATGTAATGTGACCATCTGAGTATCTAGCTTCGCACCATGGACTTTGTCCATGAACCAATTATCAAGTATTCTGTCCACCCCTTCTGGGACGCGATAAAGTCATGTAATCTATGTTGCCCTGCCCATTAAGGTATACTGCCCGGTCCATTCTGGGACTCGATGTAATTATCAATATGCGTGACGTAACACTGCTTATTTGCGGGACTCGATGTATTCTTCGACATGTAACCCGGCCCATTTGTGGGACGCGATGTGATGATGCAATATGACGTAACCCAGCCCATCTGTGGGACGCGGTGTGATGATGCAATATGACGTAACCTGGCCCATTTATGGGACGCGGTGTGATGATGCAATATGACGTAACCCGGCCCATATGTGGGACGCGGTGTATGCATATCTATATCGTAACCCGACCCATTTGCGGGACTCGGTGTATTGCATCTATAACATAACCCGACCCGTTGTGGGACGCGGTGTATCAATGCAACCATATAACATTTTTAAACCATCTTTTGACTTCCCATTAAGCCGTTATAACAACTTCTCATAAAGCTATTATAACAACCTTTCATTTTAGAAAACTAAGGCACTATCACATCTTTCCCTTTTTAATAAAACCAAGGCATTATCATGTCATGTAACTTTAGGAAAATTAACCCAAGGTACTACATACATCTATTCTTTAAAAAGAATCATTTCATGCAAATAACCCCCAAGATACTAACACTCGTAGTACCAAGACACTTCTACTATTCAAATCAAGTTACTTCTACTTTCAACATTAAGACAATTATTCATTTAAAACAAGTAACCTATACTTCATCTAATCAAGTCACTTACACTTTTAAAATAAATCCAGTCTCATGACTTTCAAATAAATCAAGTCTCATAACTTTCAAATAAATCTAGTCTCATGACTTTCAAATAAATCAAGTCTCATAACTTTCAAATAAATCTAGTCTCATGACTTACTAAAAACTCTTACCAACATCTCCCATAAGATTTGGTAAGGACTTAGGAATAATTTAGACATGCCTTTAACATAGAATCAATAACATATACTTCCTAACTTCTAAGAGTAGAATGAATCATGAAACAATACCACGTGTATATTTCATACGTAGAACATGCCAAAAGAAGGAAGAGGTTCACATACCTCGTTGACGGTTAACCAACACGACAAGTAGCAATACGCTTCAATGTACTTCAACCTTATCGGCTATTCCTCAAGCCAAGTTGAATATGCTACACGTAGTACTTCAACCTATAATGACGATAACACTTCTATCAATATCATACTTTCTAGTATAAGACTTATACCACATAATGGCCCTCTAATTCTACAAAAATTTGGGCAGCACTTCCTTTGTTTCTACGTACTTTTCCACCTTTTCCAAGGCCCGATTTCAACAACCAACAAGCCACACTTAAGGGAATAATCAACAGTTAACCAAAGGGGATTAAACGTCTAACTTGACGTGTAAAATTCAGCCCCTTAATCTACCAAAACAGTCCATCAAAATCAGTTCATAGTCCAATGTAAAAACAATCCTTTAGTCCGCTAAAACAGTCCACTAATACAGTACATTAGTACAGTCCTTTAGTCCGCTAAAACAGTCCACTAATACAGTCCTTTAGTCCACTAAAACAGTCCACTAATACAGTCATTTAGTTGGTGTTCTCGGCCAACTACTACAATCAAACTGTCCAGTTTTTGGCTAGCATGCCAAAACTCTTTCCATAACTTCTTATAATCCAACTTATATTCCAACACTTTTATATAAGTTATATTAACTTGTTAACAACAATATTCCTTAATGTCAACACGTAATAGGTAATGTTTAATGACAACAATATCCAATGAATTCGACAACGCCAAATTGTCCACAATCGGCTAACATGCCAAGATTGTGACATATACTTCTTATTCTCCATTCTTTTTAATCACAAGTCCATCCATTAACCATTACAACATGTAATATCTAGTTACACTAAGAGGACAAATGATTCATACCTCAAATATGCCCAAAAATAACCCAAGTTAAAAGTCGATCCTTAGCATATCTTAGCTCTTATTCTTCAAGTTCCATTCCACAATATGCAACCCTTAGAAGCTCATAACCAACTTCTCTTCAAGTCTCAACACCAAAGTTGAAGCACACCTTAGGGTTTCCAACCCTAATTTTCGGCCTATAGATTTTTCTTGGGGTTTAAGGGGTTATCTTGGCTTAGTACTCCATTAGGGAGCCTAGTCTAAGATTAGAGGATTTATCATCAAGGATTGAACAATTTTGGTCTTCATTTTTGCACCTTGGCCGAGAGCAACACTAAGGAGAAGTGAGATGGAATTTTCTAAGTGTTGTGCAAGTCTTGCACTCCCTCTATGTATATATAAATATCTCAAGCCAAGTGTAGCAAGACAAGTGGAGTGGGACCCACATGGCCCACTTGTCCACTTGTCTCCAAAATATCTAAGTCAAGTCTTCCAAGACCAAGACAAGTGGGGGGTGACACGTGTCGCCCTCCCATTCGTCCAAAATATTTCATCTCCCAAAATATCCATAATTGGTCAAAATATCGAAAACCTTGTGGGCCCCACAAAATCGTAAAATTTTCCGGGTGGGCCCCACATGACCAAATCCGAACTTAAAAATCCATAAATCCAATAAATTTCAAAAGTCTCAAATACCAAATTTGAGAACCATATTCTAATTTATAAACGTTTTCTTCACAAATTTCCGAGATTTTTCCTTAAGAAAAAGTAATTCTTCTTTCTTTCCAAAATCAAATCTTATTTTCATACGTACGTTCTCATCTCAATCTCTTGAAAATATGGGGTTTAACAGGGTTCATGGGTCTCCCCTCCACTTGTGTGCAAACTCCAATTATATCTAGACTTGGCAAGACTTTATGTTCATAATATCTTCTCCTTCAAACTCATTTCTCTCTTCCTTCTCCATCAAGTTTCGAAATTCCCATAGCCAAGTGAAGAACAAATTAGTTTCTTTTCCAAGATTAAGCTCCTTAACTAAGTTCTATGCAAGGTTAACTCTCAAAAACAGTGGGACACGGTTTTGGCCAAGAAACTTCTTTGAAATCCTAAGCTTGGAAATGAACTTTTTGGAAGAGAAACAAGAACGTAAGATGGTTACAAGCTTGTAAAAGATATATGCATGTTGTTGTGACTTGAAGAAAGGGTGCAAAGGTGAAGCAAAGGTGCTGAGAACTTGGGACTGTTTTGGCTAATAGTGACGGTAAGAGCTTTTTTTCCTCTTTAAGATTAATGGAAGTTAAATGATGTTATAATTAAGGGATGAACTTGTGTTAAGTGAAATGGAGAATAAAAAGTGCATGTGACAGTTTTTGGGCAAGTTAGCCGATTTTGGACTGTTTTATTATATTGGATTTCGTTGGTTATTATTGTTGCTATCTTCACTTATTGCATGTTAAAATGAAGGAATCTTATTGTTGATAGTTGATATGGTTTATATTAAAGTGTTGAAACTTAAATTGGATTATAAGGAATTATGAAAAGGGTTTTGGATTGTTGTTGTTGCCGAAACTATATTAAAACTGTTGGATATTGTCGTGTTGTTTTATGCGTGTATAATGCTGGAAATTCAGTACCATTACGCATGTTTAAATATGGTAATTGTTAACGTATGTCCTAAAGGAATACTGGTATAGAAAGGTGTAGAAAGGCTTCACATTCTACCCTCGTTGTTATTGGAATATGGACTGTTTTAGTGGACTGTTTTAATAGAGATTAAGAGGCTGAATTTACATGATAAGTGGGTGTGTAAATCCCCTTTGTTGTTGTTTTGGTTGTGCCCTTAATTGGTGCTTGGTTATTGATGTTATTGGCCTCGTTTAGAAGTTGTGGATATGTGTATAAATAGGGGAAGTGTTGCCCAAATTTTTATATGAAAAGAGAACCATTACTTGGTATATGACCTACACTAGTAAGCATGAAGTTGATACACGTATTATTGTTATTATAGGTTGAAGTACTACTTGAGACGTATTCTACTTATCGTGTTGGTATAGCCGATAAGGTATGTGAAACTATCATTTCTTCTTTTGGCATGATTTATATAAAGTGAGTGTACGGCGGACGTACATAGTTTTATTGGATCTTAATCCTTATTGATACATGATATGAGAGTGTCTTGGTTTTTCTAAAATGAAAGATATGAGAGTGCCTTGATTTTCTAAAATGAAAGTTCATTTTAATGATTTATACATGATATGATAGTGCCTTGGTTTTCGAAAATGAAAGTTCATTTTAATGATTTATACATGATATGATAGTGCCTTGGTTTTTGAAAATGGAAGTTCATTTTAAAGAATTTATTGAGAGTCAAATGATGATTTAAATTGCACAAGGTTGCTCATGATAGTTATTCGTGCAAGTGTTATTATTCCATTTCATCGAGTCCCATAATGGGTCGGCAATGTTTATACGTATATGATTACATGGACATGCTATCCATGATGCGAGTATAGATACCCATGACACCGAGTCCCATAATGGGTCGGGTATGTTCGTGCGCAGATTCTTGCAGTTGTTCACCGAGTCCCTCACTAGAGGGCCGACAATATTTATACGTATATGATTCCATGGACATGTATCCATGATGCGAGTATAGATACTCATAACAGTAGATATGATTCCATGGACATGTATCCATGATGCGAGTATAGATACTCATGACAGTATATGATCCCATGGACATGCTTCCATAAGACGGGTATAGATAACCATGACAGTATATGATTATATGGACAAACATTCATGATTTTGATATGACTCTTATTTTTATAAGGCACAGTTGACTCTCTATTTTTACAAGATACAGTTGACTCTTATTTTATATGGCATGGTTGGATCTGGTATTTGATTTTCATACTTGTCCCTGTCATCTTTTGGCCAGTTATGATCTTATTTAATGTACTTTATGTTTACATACTTAGTACATTGTTGTACTGACTCCTTCTCCTGGGGGCTGCGATCATGCCCGCAGGTATAGGTACTCAGTTGGGTGATCCTCAAGCTTAGCATATTTGCTCAGCTTTTGGAATAATTTCATTGTTCAGGGGCTTGTAATTTTGGTACAGACTTATGTATATTCAGGGGTACAGACTTGTCCCATCACATTTTATTATCAAACTCTTAGAGGTATGTAGACAGGTGTGGGTGGTAAATATGTATTTGGATACATGTGGGTTGTATATGTTGTAACTCGTTTTGGAATATTCTGCATATAGTGGCAGTCTTGTCGGCTTGCCTGTTCTTTTATTATATGAGTTATATTACAGTTTCAGGGGACATGATCCCTTTGTTATGAGCTTATGAGTTTTCTTAAGCTTCCGCTGGTTATATGTGATGTGTGGGTATAAGGGTGCCCAGGTAGGGCACCAGTCGCGGCCCGTCGGTTGCGTGATAAAAGTGGTATCAGAGCAGTTAGTCCTCGGAAAGTCTACAGGCCGTGTGCAATAGAGTCTTGATTATTGGTGTGTTGTGCACCACACCCATAAATAGGAGGCTACATTACATTTAGGATTGGTTTCTATTTTTCTTACTCTAAGATCGTGCGATAGAGCTATGTTGTTAGGATAGTTCCTCCCTAACGAATTATTGTGGTTGCAACTTTGCCTCCAAAGAAAGCGACAGTGGCCCAGAAGGAGAATATATGGACTTTGTATACAGGTTGGTAAAATTATTGTATAGTGGGTGCAATGATGATGTACATCTATACGAACATATTTATTAGGGCCATGTGTGTTTTGCCTGAAATGATTATGGATTATCATAAGTTGGTTAAGCTTTAATAATTGCTTGGAAGGTATGAAACAGTTTAATGAATCCACATCAAGGCATACAAGGTGTGCTAAATTGGAATATTCAGGAGGTAATGAGCTGTCTGAGATTGTGATGAAATCCTAAAAGATCATGTTGAATAGACTTAATGGCATACCATGTTGTTAGATTAAGCTATGTTGTACGCTTAAGTGATATGCACGAATAATATTTATATGGAGTAAATAGGGTTGTTTTGTTTAAGACAACATGATTTTGAGATTATGAGAAGCTATTTTATCCGTATACGGGGAGAGATAATGTAAGCTTGGGCCATGGAATATTTGAGAATCTTAGAATAGTTGATAATCGTTGAGCCCTTAGATGTACAAGGCCTTCTTGAGTAAAATATCCTATGTTTAATCTTGGTTAAAGTACATAGTATATGTGAAGTATATTAGTGGAGATGATTCATTGGTTTGAGTATAAACCACTTGTGATTGTTGTTAATGTTGTTGAGCCGATTGAAAATGATATTACCGATTTTAAGGGACTGTAAAATGCAGTAAAGGATTTACTCCCAGATGTTGAACACAGGAGGTGAACATACCCTTGCAAACTGGTCTAGCAATTATAAGAGGATAGAAAGAAGGAATTTATATTGGAAGGTTTAGTAAGTTATAAAGGTCCACACGTTTTACGGTGACCCTGGCTGATTAGAATTCTAGAGGGCACTGCAATAGGACCTTATGAATGTGACTTTGATTACAAATGAAGTACAATGTGCTAAGGATTATCAGAGGTGAAATGAGACAAGGAGTAGTGGTAAGTGAGAAACAGAGAACAATGCTAAAAGGGAAGATTATGAAAGAGAGCTAAGCTATCTTCCTCGTGTAAAGTGCGATATTGCGTATTATTAAGAATTATATGTATCAAGGTTAGTAAGCTAAGGTATGTTATAGATATTTGACTGGTAAGGTCTGCGGCTTCGTTGTGAAGCATGTTACAATTCTACATAACCTCGGGATAACAATGGTTTGTTGGGGGTAATGGAGGACGACATTGTGGAACAATCGAAGAAGTGTTGTAAGAATATGAAAGTAGTTAATAAGTGTTACACCCCGTAGTTCCAGGGTATGTATGTGAGGACGTACGTACGAGATTACGCCAGTAATATTGGAAAGGAAGAAAGATGTGATTTTTTGACGGAAAAGTTTCCGGTTTTTGTGAAGGAAAAAAGTTCGTTAATGGGAATTGGATTCCCAGATTTGGTATTTGGACTTCCTGGATTATATTGGAATTATGGAATTTTATTTCCGGAATTGGTCACGTGGGGCCCACGGGAGAAATTTACTTAGGGTGTTAGGAAGATTGTGTACCAAGAGTTGGAAAAGATTTCACACCCCTAGCCTAGAAACCTTGCCTTGACCGAAAGTTTCCAAATTGTAGCCTAAGTGTTCTTCACTTTTTTGGAGTTGGATCTTGAAGAGGAGTTGGTTAGAAACTTCTAAGGGTCGCTTGGAGCGGGTTGGAACGTAAGGAATTGGAGCTAAACGTTGCTCAGGATCGACTTATTAATTTTGGATAATTTTGGGCTTATCGAGGTAATGATATTTGCCCCTCTATTGTAATTGGATATTTCATATTGTAGTAGTTTAGAATTGAGTATAAGATTTATTGGAGGGATGATTATAAAGAATTGAACTGTATTTACATTGGGTGTATTCTGAGACTTGTAGTATTATTGTGGGGAAGTGTTGTACACGTCCGGTTAGACGTGTAACCCCCTTGGAGTTGTTGGCTTGGTAGCGGGCCTTGATAGAGGAGGAGATTTATGTGGTTTCGGGGGGGAGGTGCTGCCGAATTTTCCTTAGAATATGGAACCTTGTATTTAGAGATGTTCTACGAAGGGATCTAGAAGTTGATAGACGTTTTGTGGCCTTTATAGGTTGAAGTACTACGAGTAGCGTATTCTACTTGGAGGGTGGAAAAGGCTAGCAGGGTTGCAGTACTTTGGAGCGTTTTGCTAATTGTTGATAATCGTCGCGAGGTATGTGAACCTCTTCCTATCTTTTCTAGCATGATTGTTGTAAACTATGTAGTACGGTGGACGTACGTGTGCTAAATGAATTTGGTTGGTTTAGAACATAAAGTGTTATAATGGCTTTATGGGAAGTTAATTATAACGACTTTATGTAGGCAAAAGAATGGTTGATTGTTTTTAAAAGATAAGAGACTTGAATTGTGTTAAAAAAAGTTGTGAAACCTCATTCGTGAGTAATGAGTACTTGGTTTTTAAAGAATAATGTTATATTGATTTCGAAAATGGGAATAAGTATCGAACAAACCACTGCAGCGTTCATAAAGGAAAATATATTGACAAATAATTAATTATATTAAAACCAGTAGAAACCTCCATCTGCATAGAAGCTAAGATAAGACAAAATTGTATTACATTTCCTAGATCATAGCTGCTTTAATAAAATCATTAATAACAAGTATTAATTTTTTCTTAAAAGTCCACAGTAAGGAACTTGATTTCTAAAAGAAAAGAGACTTGAGGAATTTGAAGTGTTTTGGTTTAAAAGAAAGGCATGGTTTTGTCTTAAATTGGTTTAAAACATAAAGTGTTATAATAGCTTTATGGGAAGTTAGTTATAACGACTTTATGAAAACAAAAGAAATGTTTTATTATTGGATTTAAAATGGTAACTTGACTTTAAAGGGAGAAGTGATTTGGTTTAAAAAGAAGGTATGAAAATTGTTTTGGTTTACTTAAAAAGATAGTTACTCTATTTTGATACTACGGGTATCGTGTGACCTTTTGTGAAAGAAATGGATCTTTTAAAGTGTTAAAATACGTAGTACTTTGGGGTTAACATCCGGATTTGTTGTAATAAAAAAGAATGTCTAAAGTATGTTGAACTTGCCTATGCTTGTGGTGATAGCCTTTGTTGTGCAAGTGTTGTATTTCTGTGCTACCACGTCTCTCGTTGGAGGGCCGGCTATCTGGTTGATTGATGGACATACTGACACGATGGGTGGCCCACGGGTATGCTTCTACTATATCGATCCTTTTGGACATACTGACACGATGGGTGGCCCACAGGTATGCTTCCATTAGGAGTGTTATTTTGTTATTTGCTTTGGACATACTGACACGATGAGTGGCCCACGAGTATGCTTCCACTATGATTGTTATCTTTTTATTTCCTTTTGGACATACTGACACGATGGGTGGCCCACGGGTATGCTTCCATTAGGAGTGTTATTCTTTTATTTGCTTTGGACATACTGACACGATAGGTGGCCCACGAGTATGCTTCCATTATGATTATTATCTTGTTATTTCCTTTGGACATACTGACACGATGGGTGGCCCACGGGTATGCTTCCATTAGGAGTGTTTTGTGGCGAAGTCTCGTGATTACGGCTTTGGTATCTGGTAGTTGGTCTACGTACTTGCCCCGGTCAGCGACGTGATGCAGGGTAGATCTGGTAGAGGCCTTCGTACTTGCCCCGTGTCAGCTTCGCGAGTCAGTGTTTGGATGAAGTTTCGTGATGCAGGGTGGATCTGGTAGTTAGCTTACGTACTTGCCCCGGTCAGCGACGTGATGCAGGGTGGATCTGGTAGAGGCTATCGTATTTGCCCCGGTTAGCTTCGTGATACAGTTATTTAGTATTGTTGGTACGGTAGGTTCTGGTAGTTGGCTTTCGTACTTGCCGTCACGGTTTTATGACTCAGTGGGACTCGATGTTCATGTACTCGCGGTGTTATTATATCATAAATGGCGGTGAGGAAGGTATTCCACGGGCATGATTGATGTTGTGGGCGTGAGACCCATTGTTATATTTGAGTGATGACTTTGAGGGCGTGAGTCCCTGACTTGACATGACTGCTTATATGTTGTATCGTAGTTTGGTTATCATACATGTCTCTGCTCTATATAGACTATTATGATTTCATTTACGTATTTTGATTTCACATACTTGGTACTGTTATCGACCTCGCCCGAGCTGCGTTCATGCCGCAGTAGAGGTACACCGATTGTTGATCCTCGCTAGGATCACGTCAGATTCGGAAAGCTCCGTTTCTCGGAGGCTTATCTTTCGTATAGTCCTATTGTTGTAGGTACTTACATTCGGGGTATGGCGGGGCCCCGTCCGTCGTAGTTGTGGTTACATTCTTAGAAGTGCAGAAATCTTGTTGTGGCGGGGTTTGTAAAAGGATATAACTGTTCAGGTATATATATATATATGCAGAAAGGTAACCGTTTTGGTTAGCCTGTTTCTTATTTTATCTTGTTTCATGTTTAAGTTTTTATTTCCGCTGATTTTCTCTGATGTTGTATCACTAGGTTGCCCGGGGTAAGGCACCAGTCACGGGCCCGAGGTCGGGTCGTGACAAAAGTGGTATCAGAGCAGTTAATCCTCGGAAAGTGTCTACAGACCGTGTCTAGTAGAGTCTTGATTATCGGTGTGTTGTGCACGACATCTATAATCAGGAGGCTACAGGATATTTAGGATTGATTTCCATTCTTCTCACTCTGAGATCGTGCCTTAGAGTTGTGTTATAAGTTGGACTCCCTCGGACGTATTCGTATGTACCAGTTATGCCTCTGCAAAAGGCAACCAGGGCCCAGAAGGGCAAGCGGCGAGGAGCTACGAGTAGAACACGAGAGGGTTACGAGCCTGGCTTGGTCATTACGAGATAGTACTTGACGACGAGTTTTATGGCCGCTAGCCCAGCAGATTTTAGAGCGGCAGCTTTCTCACGAGGCCACGATACGAGCCTCGGTTCCACGGCCGGGAGCCGAGATATGAGTTCAGAGACGGCGATTACTAGCTAGGTGGTGGTAGGAATGAGGCGGACGGAGCCGGTGGTTCCGGCGGTACAATGATTCACCCTAGATCCGATGATCCGAGACTTTGGGATTTCTTGAGTTGCAGTTCGCCAGAGTTCTATGGATAGAGAGCTGAGGATGATCCTCAGGGTGTCGTGCTAGTTTGGGAGATTTTTATACCTGCGGCCGTAAGGGCCATGTGATGGGAGTATGTCCAAGTAGGAGGGATACAAGAGGGATGACTCACCTACGGTCGATTCTTGGGTTCATTGTTCGAGAGAAGGGGTGTTAGTCGGATGAGGTCACCCTACCTCGTTGTGGCGTTGTAATAGACTCCATTATGGGAGTGTCGTCTTTTCAACAGCTTGTATGCTTGCGGCCAACAGGGCCATTTGGTGAGAGTTTGTCCGACCAGAGGTAGCACAGATGTAGAGACTCAGCCTTCGGGATCGGTGGCTGGTTCATCGCCTTATATAGCTAGGCGCCCTGCAGAGCAGGATTATGATTAGAGCGACAAAGGGAAAGTGAGGCAGTAGTTACACATATATCTTCAGCCCTTAAGAGACTGGTTTATGTTGTCATGGTGGATACATGTTGAGTGCTATGTACGGATAGCATTGTGTTAATTGTGAATTAGAAAACATGGGTAGTTGAAAAAGGGTAAGTCTGGAGACGAGACAATTGTGAGCTTTAGAATTTATAACAGTTTCCTCGGATGCAAGGCCGCCTTGAGTGGGTGATTTTACGGTTGGTCTTTGTCGAAGTACTTGGTATGCGTGTTATATATTGTGGGATAATTCCATGGGTAGTGTGAGATGGAAGTGATAGCTTTCATGACGTGAATTAGTAAGATTGTTCCGGATCGGGGAACGAGAGAGTTTGGCGCGATAGCGGGTCGGGTTGAGGCCAGATCGCGGGTCAACCCGTAGCCCGAAATGAGGTGGGGTCAGTTTGAGGTGGTCCCGCCAGGTGGTAGGGTCAAGAGGGTGCTAGCCCCAGTCTAGGTAACCATCGTATGAGTTCGTGGATGTGTTCGACCAGAATCAGATCGTGAAGGCCAGGAATGGCCTTGAAGGAATTTGAGGCTAGTAAGATGACCAAGTTGGAGGTAGTGACTCCAAGGTTTTGGAAACTGAAGCGATGACTGGAGTATGGTACGTGTACTAGAAAGAGTTCGGGTGTACGAGAAGGGTACGACGAGTAAGGAAAGAAGTGAACGTGTATTAACAGAATAAAAGTGATCATTTTGTTGTGAAGTGAAGATGCGAAGGGAGTATCCTTTAGACCTTGGGTGGAACTTTTTGTGATGTTAGAGGTGATTCCTCGTTGGCTTGGATTTGAGTTTTTCGCGTATGTTATATTATGGCCATTGGTGGCATAATTGGTTTCGTAAGTATAGTAGTGAAGGCTATACCGGCGCATGTACGTTTGGAGACTTAGAAGGAACATTCGGGACGAATGTTTCTAAGGGGGGAAGAATGTTACACCCCGTAGTTCCAGGGTATGTATGTGAGGACGTACGTACGAGAATACGACAGTAATATTGGAAAGGAAGAAAGATGTGATTTTTCGACGGAAAAGTTTCCGGTTTTTGTGAAGGAAAAAGGTTCGTTAATGGGAATTGGATTCCCAGATTTGGTATTTGGACTTCCTGGATTATATCGGAATTATGGAATTTTATTTCCGGAATTGGTCACGTGGGGCCCACGGGAGAAATTTAAGGTTTGCGGGGCCCACTTTATTTTCGGATTTTTGGCATTACATATATTTTCGAAATATGAAATATTTTGGACGAGTTGGAGGGCGACACATGGCACCCCATGTGGCCCTATGGCCGAAAGTAGGGGGGACACCTGGACGTTTCTTTGGTGGACAAGTGGCAAGCCACTTGTCCCATTTTTGTGGTGGACATTTGGTTGGTAGTTTACCCACACACATGTACCCAATCTTCACCATACACTTGCTCACATCCTAGCCCTTGATTTCTCTATAAATACCCCCCTTGAGTGCAAGACTTATTCATTCCACACTTAGTTATTTCCAAAGCTTGAAAAATTACTCCCTCCCTTCTAGGTGCTCTCGGCCTTGGGCTGATTTGTGGAGCTTAAGTTGTCCAAAAATTCTTAAAGTTTTAAGTGTTCTTCCTTAGGGTGTTAGGAAGATTGTGTACCAAGAGTTGGAAAAGATTTCACACACCTAGCCTAGAAACCTTGCCTTGGCCGAAAGTTGCCAAATTGTAGCCTAAGTGTTCTTCACTTTTTTGGAGTTGGATCTTGAAGAGGAGTTGGTTAGAAACTTCTAAGGGTCGCTTGGAGCGGGTTGGAACGTAAGGAATTGGAGCTAAACGTTGCTCAGGATCGACTTATTAATCTTGGATAATTTTGGGCTTATCGAGGTAATGATATTTTCCCCTCTATTGTAATTGGATATTTCATATTGTAGTAGTTTAGAATTGAGTATAAGATTTATTGGAGGGATGATTATAAAGAATTGAACTGTATTTACATTGATTGTATTCTGATGACTTGTAGTATTATTGTGGGGCGATGTTGTACACGTGCAGTTAGACGATGTAACCCTCGAGTTGTTGGCTTGGTAGCGGGCCTTGATAGAGGAGGAGATTTATGTGGTTTCGGGGGGGAGGTGCTGCCGAATTTTCCGTAGAATATGGAACCTTGTATTTAGAGATGTTCTACGAAGGGATCTAGAAGTTGATAGACGTTTTGTGGCCTTTATAGGTTGAAGTACTACGAGTAGCGTATTCTACTTGGAGGGTGGAAAAGGCTAGCAGGGTTGCAGTACTTTGGAGCGTTTTGCTAATTGTTGATAATCGTCGCGAGGTATGTGAACCTCTTCCTATCTTTTCTAGCATGATTGTTGTAAACTATGTAGTACGGTGGACGTACGTGTGCTAAATGAATTTGGTTGGTTTAGAACATAAAGTGTTATAATGGCTTTATGGGAAGTTAATTATAACGACTTTATGTAGGTAAAAGAATGGTTGATTGTTTTTAAAAGATAAGAGACTTGAATTGTGTTAAAAAAAGTTGTGAAACCTCATTCGTGAGTAATTAGTACTTGGTTTTTAAAGAATAATGTTATATTGATTTCGAAAATGGGAATAAGTATCGAACAAACCACTGCAGCGTTAATAAAGGAAAATATATTGACAAATAATTAATTATATTAAAACCAGTAGAAACCTCCATCTGCATAGAAGCTAAGATAAGACAAAATTGTATTACATTTCCTAGATCATAGCTGCTTTAATAAAATCATTAATAACAAGTATTGATTTTTTCTTAAAAGTCCACAGTAAGGAACTTGATTTCTAAAAGAAAAGAGACTTGAGGAATTTGAAGTGTTTTGGTTTAAAAGAAAGGCATGGTTTTGTCTTAAATTGGTTTAAAACATAAAGTGTTATAATAGCTTTATGGGAAGTTAGTTATAACGACTTTATGAAAACAAAAGAAATGTTTTATTATTGGATTTAAAATGGTAACTTGACTTTAAAGGGAGAAGTGATTTGGTTTAAAAAGAAGGTATGGAAATTGTTTTGGTTTACTTAAAAAGATAGTTACTCTATTTTGATACTACGGGTATCGTGTGACCTTTTGTGAAAGAAATGGATCTTTTAAAGTGTTAAAATACGTAGTACTTTGGGTTTAACATCCGGATTTGTTGTAATAAAAAAGAATGTCTAAAGTATGTTGAACTTGCCTATGCTTGTGGTGATAACCTTTGTTGTGCAAGTGTTGTATTTACATTCTCTGGCGTCTCGTTGGAGGCGGCTATCTGGTTGATTGATGGACATACTGACACGATGGGTGGCCCACGGGTATGCTTCCACTATATCGATCCTTTTGGACATACTGACACGATGGGTGGCCCACGGGTATGCTTCCATTAGGAGTGTTATTCTGTTATTTGCTTTGGACATACTGACACGATGGGTGGCCCACGAGTATGCTTCCACTATGATTGTTATCTTGTTATTTCCTTTTGGACATACCGACACGATGGGTGGCCACGGGTATGTTTCCATTAAGTGTTATTCATTATTTGCTTTGGACATCGACACGATGGGTGGCCACGAGTATGTTTCTATTATGATTATTATCTTGTTATTTCCTTTGGACATCGACACGATGGGTGGCCACGGGTATGCTTCCATTAGGAGTGTTTTGTGGCGAAGTCTCGTGATTACGGCTTTGGTATCGGTAGTTGGTCACGTACTTGCCGGTCGCGACGTGATGCGGTGGATCTGGTAGAGCGCCGTACTTGCCGTGTCGGCCGCGAGTCGGTGTTTGGACGGTTTCGTGACGCGGTGGATCGGTAGTTAGCTTACGTACTTGCCCCGGTCAGCGACGTGATGCAGGGTGGATCTGGTAGAGGCTATCGTACTTGCCCCGGTCAGCTTCGTGATACAGTTATTTAGTATTGTTGGTACGATAGGTTCTGGTAGTTGGCTTTCGTACTTGCCCCGTACGGTTTTTATGACTCAGGTGGGACCTGGTGTTCATGTGTACTCCTTGGTGTTATTATATCATAGACTGCCGGCAGTGAGGAAGGTATTCCACGGGCATGATTGAAGTTGTGGGCGTGAGACTCATTGTTATATTTGAGTTATGACTTTGAGGGCGTGAGTCCCTGACTTGACTACTTATATGTTGTGTACTGTAGTTTGGTTATCATACATGTCTCCTGCTTTATATAGACTATTATGATTTCATTTACAGTATTTTCAGTTTCACATACTTGGTACCTGTTATCGACCTCGGGCTGCGTTCATGCCGCAGGTAGAGGTACACCAGTTGTTGATCCTCGCTCATAGGATCACAGTTCAGCGTTCGGGAAACTCCGTTTCTCCGGAGGCTTATCTTTGGTATAGTCCCCTGTTGTTGTAGGTACTTACATTCAGGGGTATGGCGGGGCCCTGTCCCGTCGTAGTTGTGGTTACATTCTTAGAGGTTTGTAGTACTGTTGTGGGCAGGGTTTGTAAAATGATATAATTGTTCAGGTATATATATATATGCAGAAAGGTAACCGTTTTGGTTAGCCTGTTTCTTATTTTATCTTGTTTCATGTTTAAGTTTTTATTTCCGCTGATTTTCTCTGATGTTGTATCACTAGGGTTCCCGGGGTAAGGCACCAGTCACGGGTCCGAGGTCGGGTCGTGACAATAAGTATGAATGGAACTGTATTATCGAGTATCAAGGTAGAAATATTTTTGTTTAATAATGAGTAGAATGAAGGATTACGACAATAATGATAAAGGAGAAATGGAAATGTAATGGTAAGACGAATGGGCACGCGATCGATGAGAGACATAATAATGATAAGACAAGAAAGCTTGACAAGCCATTGGATCATGTAACACCATGAATTGGATCTAAATATATGAAGCATCGGTTCCACAACATATGTAGACATATCTTTCAGAAAGTGTGTAAACGGAAGTAACAATGAGTAGAACTCGATATTAGCACCTAAACAGTTGAAAAGAGGCCAATGACGCCTATGGATATAAGTATAAGGTAGATATGAAAGATATATGTCAAGAGATAATGACATTATAAAACAGATAAATTGTCAGGCAAACACAGATGTCTATGAGCATTTTTGAACTGACCATAAGTTCGGCGAGATAGGTAAAGTAATGAGTTTACAACTTAACGAGATCAAGGAAATCTTTTCCTAAAATGCTATTGACAGGAGAGTTAGCCATAAGACAAGTGGAAGAATTTGAAGCGAAGTATATTGACCAAGCTTGGATATAGTAAACCAACATCATGTGATGCAATTCTTCAGATTCTTCTACGTATTGGATAAAGGAATAAGTTATCAATTCATCCCTTAAGGGGTAGTAACGCCAAGGATTGGAATCAGGAGCAATGTTTGAGATTACGTATGTATACCAGCATATTTTGGAATTATGAGGAGTACGCAAGTAAGAAAATGAGTGAACAAGTGTCAAAAGAAATGAAGTTGTTTTTAATTACGAGTAGTGAGAGGGTACAAAAAAAGGGATTCCTTTCAGACCACGAATGGGAATTAACTGTGATGATACACACACTTTAGATTCGATGACATTGCTCATAAAGTGTTCACATTTGAGATACTACAAATATAAGAGTTTTCAGCACACCAGTTAGTAAATGAAACTAAGTTGACTATATGATCATTCACCCACAAGCAACTTGACTAAGGTAAAGAATAAGGAGAGAAGTTGACATGAGGGAACACATCGGTTAGTTAAGAGGGAGTCCGATTGAAGGATTCTCAGAATACATCAGAGTCATCCCTCATACGTGAAGGATAAAGAACGTCATGATAAAGATCTCATTAATGGAATAGATTAGGAAAGATGTCTAACAAAATAAAAACTGCAACCTTCGAGTATAATAGGAAAGGGACCCTCAGATGAAAGGTCAATTTGTGCATTCCGAATATAGCAGGATTACGAAACAAGATTACGACGGAGGTCCATAGTTCATAATATTTCATTTACCATGAATCTACTAAATGTATCATGATCCCATAAGGTATGTATTGGTGGGATGACATGAAAATGGACATAGCGAAGGTTGTTGCTCAGTGCCCGAATTGTCAACAGGTTAAGGTCGAGCACCAGAAGCCTGGTGGATTATTGCAGGAGATAAAGATCCCAACTTGGAAGTGAGAAGTAATTAATATGGGTTATTATGGATAGGCTGACGAAATCAGCTCATTTCCTTCCAGTCAGGACTATTTACTCAACTGAGGACTATGCTAGGCTGTACATCGGGGAGATAGTGAGATTGCACGGGGTTCCCACATCTATTATATCGGACAGAGGATCTCAGTTTACAGCTAACTTTTGGAGATCGTTCCAGAAGGGATTTGGGACACAGGTGAGTCTCAACACAACATTTCATCCTCAGACTGATGGGCAGGCAGAACGTGCTATTCAGACACTAAAGGGTATGTTGAGAGCCTGTACTATTGACTTTAGAGGTAACTGGGATAACCATTTACCACTCGTTGAGTTTGCCTATAACAACAGCTACCATCCTAGTATCCAGATGGTCCCGTACGAGACCTTATATAGGAGGAAGTGCAGGTTGCATATTGGTTGGTTTGAGGTAGGTGAGACCAAATTACTTGGCCTAAACATGATTCAGCAAGCTGTGAATAAGGTGAAGCTTATTCAGGAGAGATTATTAGCAGTCCAGAGTCGACAGAAGTGGTATGCAGATAATCGACGTCGACACTTAGAGTTTCAGCTTGATGATTGGGTATTCTTGAAGGTGTCACTCATGAAGGGTGTGATGAGGTTCGGTAAGAAAGGGAAGCTTAGTCTGAGATACATTGGACCTTACCAGATTATTCGTTGGGTAGGCAAGGTTGCCTATGAGTTGGATCTACCCTCCGATTTGGAATCAGTACATCCGATTTTTCATGTATCAATGTTGCGTAAGTGTATTGGTGAATAGTACATGTGTTATATTATGGCCATGTGAGGTATCTTTGGGTTTGTTGTGTATTGTTCGAACTTGTAGAAGAAGAAGAGTTTAAGTGAAAAATGTGTGCTGTGAATTTCAGACACAGCGCCGCGGTGCTGACACTAAAAAGTATAAGTTGAGAGGTATAGTTAAAGGAGACTATGCCGAAATGTTTATAGTTTGAGACATATTATGAACATTCGGGGACGAATGTTTCTAAGGGGGGGAGAATGTTACAACCCGTAATTCCAGGTCATATAAGTGAGAACGTAATTAAGGAAATAAGATTTGAATGTTGGAAGAAAAGTATATTTACATTTTTCTAATATGGGAAATTTTGGATACAAATGTGACGACGAGAATTATTAACTTGTAGTTAAATTCTTTCCAATGGATTTATGGACTTAGTATTGTATTATGAAGTCTTGACATTGATAATATGGGGTCCACCGAAAATTTCACAATTTTGTGGGCCCATCAAAATTTTAAGAATTTTGGCTTAGTGTTGAATTATTAAATCTTGGTATTGAGAAGTGAGGCCATCGAAAATTTATAGATATTTGGCTAAGTGTGGGATATTTTTTTGTGATGAGAAAGACAAGTGGACAAGTGGGGTTCATGGGTCCCCCCTCCACTTGTGTGCAAACTCCAATTATATCTAGACTTGGCAAGACTTTATGTTCATAATATCTTCTCCTTCAAACTCATTTCTCTCTTCCTTCTCCATCAAGTTTCGAAATTCCCTTAGCCAAGTGAAGAACAAATTAGTTTCTTTTCTAAGATTAAGCTCCTTAACTAAGTTCTATGCAATGTTAACTCTCCAAAACAGTGGGTCACAGTTTTGGCCAAGAAACTTCTTTGAAACCCTAAGCTTGGAAATGAACTTTTTGGAAGAGAAACAAGAAGGTAAGATGGTTACAAGCTTGTAAAGGATACATGCATGTTGTTGTGACTTGAAGAAAGGGTGCAAAGGTGCCGAGAACTTGGGATTGTTTTGGCTAAAAGTGAAGGTAAGAGTTCTTCTTCCTCTTTAAGATTAATGAAAGTTAAATGATGTTATAATTAAGGAATGAACTTGTGTTAAGTGAAATGGAGAATAAAAAGTTCATGTGACAGTTTTTGGGCAAGTTAGCCGATTTTGGACTATTTTATTATATTAGATTTCGTTGGTTATTGTTGTTGCTATCTTCACTTATTGCATGTTAAAAATGAAGGAATCTTGTTGTTGATAGTTGATATGGTTTATATTAAAGTGTTGAAACTTGAATTGGATTATAAGGAATTATGAAAAGGGCTTTGGATTGTTGTTGTTGGCCGAAACTATCTTAAAACTGTTGGATATTGTCGTGCTGTTTTAGGGGCTGTTTTATGTGTGTATAATGGTGTAAATTCAGTACCATTACGCATGTTTAAATGTGGTAATTGCTAACGTATGTCCTAAAGGAATAATGGTATAGAAAGGTGTAGAAAGGCTTCACATTCTACCCTCGTTGTTATTGGAATATGACCTGTTTTAGTGGATTGTTTTAATAGAGATTAAGAGGCTGAATTTACATGAGAAGTGGGTGTGTAAATCCCCTTTGTTGTTGTTTTGGTTGTGCCCTTAATTGGTGCTTGGTTATTGATGTTATTGGCCTCGTTTGGGAGTTGTGGATATGTGTATAAATAGGTGAAGTGCTGCCCAAATTTTTATATGAAAAGAGAACCATTACTTGGTATATGACCTACACTAGTAAGCATGAAGCTGATAGACGTGTTATTGTTATTATAGGTTGAATTACTACTTGAGACATATTCTACTTATCGTGTTGGTATAGCCGATAAGGTATGTGAAACTATCCTTTCTTCTTTAGGCATGATTCATATAATGTGAGTGTACGGCGGACGTACATAGTTTTATTGGATCTTAATCTATATTGATACATGATATGAGAGTGCATTGGTTTTTCTAAAATGAAAGATATGAGAGTGCCTTGGTTTTCTAAAATGAAAGTTCATTTTAATGATTTATACATGATATGATAGTGCCTTGGTTTTCGAAAATGAAAGTTCATTTTAATGATTTATATATGATATGATAGTGCCTTGGTTTTCGAAAATGGAAGTTCATTTTAAAGATTTTATTGAGAGTCAAATGATGATTTAAATTGCACAAGGTTGCTTTTGATAGCTATTCGTGCAAGAGTTATTATTCCATTTCACCGAGTCCCATAATGGGCCGACAATGTTTATACGTATATGAATCCATAGACATGCTATCCATGATGCGGGTATAGATACCTATGACACCGAGTCCCATAATGGTCCGGGTATGTTCGTGTGCAGATCCTTGCACTTGTTCACCGAGTCCCTCACTAGAGGGCCGACAATGTTTATACGTATTTGATTCCATGGAAACGTATCCATGATGCGAGTATAGATACTCATGACAGTAGATATGATTCCATGGACATATGTCACGACCCGACCTCGGGCCCGCGACTGGTGCCTTACCCGGGCACCCTAGTAGATATATATCTGAGAAAACCAACGGTATAAACTCATAAACATGGAACAATGTAAAATAAGAAACAGGCTAACCGATAAGGTTGCCTTTCAACATGTATATAAAAATCAAAAGCCTGAACAGTTATATCCTTTACAAACCCAACTCACAACAGGACTACAGACCTCTAAGAGTTTATAACAACTATGACGGGACAGGGCCCCGCCATACCCCTGAATGTACATGAACCTACAATGACAGGGAATCATACCAAAGATAAGCCTCCAGAGAAACGGAGCTTCCAAAACGCAGAACTGTGACCCTATGAGCGAGGATCAACAACCGATGTACCTACTGCGGCATGAACGGCCGAAGGAGGTCGATAACAGTACCAAGTATGTGAAGAAATCTTGTAATGAAATAACAATAGTATAAAAACAAATTCAGAGACATGTATGAAAACCACTTAACAGTACACAGTGTCGTAGTATATATGAGAGCAAATAGGTGTAACCTGGCCGGTTCTGAGTAGGCAGCCAATGATCAAACTAGGGCCATTCGTCCATAGTATCATTGTGCAAACCCTAATCCTGGACTCCCGCAATCCGCATAGGTCGCGTGGACCCGCATGAGGTATTCCTCGCATCGGGGGAAGCAAACCCGCGGTAATACATAGGACCCTGTCCCGCATGAGCCCCTTGGACTCGCATGAGGGTATTCCTCGCATAGGACCTCGTCCCGCATGAGCCCCTTGGACCCGCATGAGGTATTCCTCGCATCGGGGGGAGCAAATCCCGCGGAATATGTGTCACGCAACGTGTCAGGGGGGTAAGTGATATAATACAAGCACAACCGGCTTATCCTAACCAACATAAGCACAACAAGAAAACCCCCTTAACACAAAAGTCTCAAAACACTAATACTCGTAGTATCCAGTCATGTTTACTTTATCAAACCAAGTTACTACACTTTCAGAAAATCATTACAAGGCCTTTAAAATCAAGTAATTAAACCGTTCTTTTTATCTGTCACGACCCGAAACTGGGCCCGTGACTGGTGCCTTACCCCGGGCACCCTAGTGACACAACATCAGAGTAATCAGCGGAACATAAAACAACAACAAGAGATAACAGAACTATAAAACAATAATCTGTGAAAACTTGCCTTTCGGCATATATATAACCATCAACTCTTTTACAAATGAACAGCTTAATCCTTTTTACCAACCCCGCCACAAAGTACTCTGACTCTAAGAATGATCGACCACAATGGCGGGGGAGGCCCGCCAAACCCCGAATGTAAACACTTACTACGACGGGGACTATACGTGATAAGCCTCGAGAAACGGAGCTTCCCAAGCAATGAGCGTGACCACGAGAGCTAGGATCAACGATCGATGTACCTCAACTGCGGCATGACGCGGCCCCGAAAGGTCGATCAACAGTGCAAGTATGTGAAACTAAAAATAAATCGTAAATGAAATCATAGTAGTCTATACAAAGCGGGAGACATGTATGATAACCAAACTACTGATTCACCATAAATAGCGATCATGTCAAGTCGTGGACTCACGCCTCAAGTCATCACTTAATTTAACAATGGGTCTCACGCCCACAACATCAATCGTGCGTGGAATACCTTCCTCACCGCGATTTATGATATACAAGCACCAAGGAATACACATGAACACGTGTCCCACTGTGTCCTAATAAAGCTGCATGCAGGTAATGCGAAGGCATAGCCGACTACTAACACCACGTACCAACAAGGTCATAAAGCGTATCATAAGATCTGTCTGGCCGTCACATGATCAAAGCCGCCACTTGCCCGCAGCACCTAATGTGCGCGTCTAGTCACGAACTTCCCGCACTCGCGTAGGCCAATCTCATCGGCCCGCATGAGGTATTCCGCGTCGAGGGTAGCTACTCCCGGCGTCGCCCCGACTTCGCATCGCGTACGCCACGTGGACCGCATGCCCATAAAGGGCGACACTAACACGGAACTCGTAGCTCGCATAGGCCGGGACTGCGCATGAGGTATTCTCGAATCATAGGTCCATCGACCGCTGAGTCTACCCGCGTCGGAGGAGCATTTTAACCGGAATCATCTCAAGAGATGAATGCCACCATACTATCATAACGACGATAGTTAATAAGCACAATCGCGGAAACCCCTTTACACAAACATCACAAGATACTAACACACGTAGCATCCTAACACGTTTACTTATCAAAGCAACAAGAAAGTATTACAAGGTTATCACAAACCAATACAATCAAGTTATTCACACAAGGTACTTTCTACTAACAAGTTCTGTATCTATCCCCAAAGTACTTCACACATTAAAATCTTAAAAAGATCTGTTTCTTTCACATAAGTCACACAATACCCGTAGTATAAAATAGAGTATCTTTTAAGAAAACCAAAACTCTTACCTTTGTAAAATCAAGTAACAACATTATTTTTCAAACGCCCAAGTTTGCCTAATTTCAAATGTTCACGTTTCTTATTTTTAGAAAGGTTTCAGAGTTCATAGTCTTATTCATTTAAGAATATAATTCTCTTTTAAACAACTGAGAAACATAAGCCTTATATGTGAGTAGGATATTCTTGTTTATAACAATCTTATTACAATGACCATGATCTAGGAAATATCATTTTGTCTCATCTTAGCTTCATGCAGATGGAAGTTTCTCTTGTTTCATAATACTTAATTATTCAAAACATTTCCTTTTATTAACGCTTGCAGTGGTTTGTCGATACACATTCCGATTCAAATCGAGAAAGCATTCTTAAGCCGTTATACCTAACTTCCCATAAAGCTAGTATAACTCTTAAGTTTTCAAACACCAAGTATTACTTCTCCTTTGAAAATGATTCAAAAATCTTTTGAAAATACTTCAAGTTATTTCTTATCATATAACAAGCCAGTTATAGTTCAAATCGCTTACCTTTTAAAAATCACATGTATTTTCTTACTAACATAAAGCTGTTATAACCAACTTCCCGTAAAGCCGTTATAACACTTTATGTTTTAAACCACTCAAACACATTTAGCACATGTACGTCTCATCTACATAGTTTACACATATCATGCTAGAGAGATAGGAAGAGGTTCACTTACCTCGCGACGAGTATCGACTCATATCAAAACGCTGCAAGTACTTCCAAACGTCGGCTACCCTTAAGCCACGTAGATCGCGCCACACGAGTACATCCACCTATAAGGCCACGCGCGCTTATTAACATTTAGGTCTCATCGTAGAACTTCTACGAAAATTCGGCAAAGACTTCCCGCAACAGCGTAAATCTCTCTCTATCGAGGTGGCTACCAAGCCAACCGGGGTTATACATCTAACCCTAACGGGTACAATTCTACTCCACGGTACTACTACACAAGTCTCATTGTCTGATCCTATGTAATTCTGATTCGATTGATTCTTGGGCTTAAGTCAAAAGACATTGCCGCAGTACTAAGCTTAGTTCTATATATAGTATACTTCAACTATATAATCTAACAACATGTAATTTCCAATTACAATAGAGGAGACAAGATATTTACCTCGATAAGCCCATAATTATCCAAGTATAAAGTCGATCTGGGCAATCGTTTAGCTCGACTCCGGCGCTCCAACCCGCTCTAAACCACCCTTAGAAGTTCTAACCAACACACAATACTCAACTGACTATGGAGATTTTCCTAGGGTTTCGGTTTTGTAGTGGAAGTATAATAGTATAACTGGGCTTTTGTAAAGGTATAACCTTAGAATACAACAAGGTATAAGGCTAAGGTAATTTGGGCATTATAACAATACTTGGAGGTATTTCTATACCACAAAGGGGTATTATGAAAGCAACTAGGCAGTGGGTACCCGGCTAGCACCTCAAAGGAGCGGGGGGTGTCTACCCACTACCTGCCACAAGGGGACTCTCGGCCAAGGGGGGAGGGAGGGGCTCTCGGCCAAGACACCACACTAAGGGGGAAGGAAGAAGCTTTCAAGACTTAGGCAATTTGTGAATGAATTAGTCTTCCAAGGGAGGGGTATTTATAGGTCAAGTGAAAGCCAACCAATGGCCAAGATTACACCAAGTGTTAGGCAAGTGTAGGGCCAAGATTCACCCATGTGTACCTAGCCAACTTGCACACAAAATATCTACCAAAAATATCTCCCACTTGCCTTCCCAAAATCGTCCATGTGCCGCCCACTTTGCCCACCAATGAGAGGGTGCCAAGTGCCGCCCTCTCGTTGGTCCAAAATGTTCCGTCTCTCGGAAAAATCCGCAAAAATACTAAATGACATAGCCGGAAATTCCCCTACGAAAGTCGTGGAAAACGCTTTCCGAAAACGACTCTAACCGGGTGTTGTGCACAAACATATTTCGGCCCAAAGGTGCCACATGGGGTGACACGTGTCGCCCCGATCGTCAAAATATTTCGTCTTCAGAAAATATAAAAACGGCCAAAATCTCAAAATCAAAGCGGGCCCCACAAATCAGTAAATTTCTCCCGTGGGCCCACGTGACCATTTTCGAAATAAAATTCCATAATTCTCTAATATTCCAGAAGTCCGAATACCAAATCGGGAATCCAATTCCCATAAACGAACCTTTTTCCTTCAAAACCGGAAACTTTTCCGTGGAAAAATCGCCTCTTTCTTCCTTTCCGATCTTTACGTCGTATTCTCATGCGTCGTCCTCGCATACATACCACGGAACTACGGGTATAACATTCTTCCCCTTAGAAACATTCGTCGAATGTTCCTTCTAAGTCTCAAGCGAACACGTGGCGATAGTCTTCACTACTATACTTACGAAACAATCCTTCCACAGCTGGCCATGGAAACACCTTCGCAAAACTTACATCTAAGTCCACGAGGAAACACCTCTACATCACCACAAATAATGCTACTTTGCCACATAGCATGAGATACCACTTTGTCACTTTGCGCGAGCCTTGCTCCAACGACCCAACAAATGGTATCGGCCGTCGCGATCATTTGTCAGACACTCGAATTCTTACCACATTTCTGATACTGCTTTAGTATCCAAAACTCGGGGTTACTATCTCTAACGTGGTCATCATTAACTGGGAACATTCTGGATGGATCTTCGATACTTTCCCGAACATAACAATACGAAAGACCGGACGGCAAATGCTAACGTATAGGCAACCTGGCCTATTCTTCACATGAACTCACAAAGGCCCAAAGTAACTCGGGCTAAGTTCCTTCTGTTTCCAAAACTCGTCACACCCTAACCGGGTGGTACTTTCAAGAAGACCGACCGTCAACCTGAACTCTAAGCGTCGTCGCCGATTATCCGCACAATTCCTCTGAGCTGCCAGAACTTCTTCTAGACAAGCTTCTCACTATCCACAGTCTGCTGGAACAAGCCTGAACCAACTATCTGAACCCTGCCAACATCGAACCAATCGACCGGCAACTTGCATTTCTGCCCCTACAAGGCGTCACAAGACGACATCCGAACACTGAAATGGTAGCTTAAACACTCCCAACCGGAGACAACGATCTCACGGTACCACGAAATCAAAACAACGGCGAGGCGAATGCGTCTGAGACTCACTGAGTTCCTAGCCCCGCACGTACAAACTCCCAGAAGAGAAACAGTAGTACCACAGGCTCCATGTCCGTCATAAGGTGAAGGTCGGCACCGTGCAACCTCACAACCTTTTGGATAACATCAACACCGCCGAGAGCGACACGACCAGAAGAACACGATAGTCGCCCATCGGCCGACCATCGGTCGAACGCATCCACGAACTTGCACGCGGCTAACTAAACATGGGCCTAACACCTCATGACCCTACCACAAGGCGGGACCACCACAAACTGACCCCACCACCATACCTGCCGCGGGTTGACCCGCAACATGGCCTCAACCCGACCCGGCATTGCGCAAAACACTAGCTCCCCGAAGGAATAATTTCACAAATCATATTACGAAAACCTAGCGGTCTTCCTAGCTCGACTACCTTCTTTCAAATCACGCTACTCAGGGACTTATCCCACGAACATAGCTCACGTGCACTATGCACTCCTATAAGGGTCAAACATAACACTACACCTTTCTCGAGATGGCCTTACCTCTAAGGTCTTTACGTATAACACTCTAAGGCTCACACCTTCTCTATCCCCCAAAATCTTACTCGGTTAACCCACCATGATTCTAATCACAACTAACACACTGCTATCAGAACATAGCACTTAAGGTATACTCACCTTGAAAGTTACCAAAGGACCTTGCTGCTCTGGCCCTCTTCTGTTGTCCTTCGTTAACCCGTCGATCTCTACGTTTCTCGGCCTGCTGCGCATAAGCCCGTACACAGGCCATGCTCAAGCCTAACTGAAGGATTACTCTTGCACAACCTTCTCTTAGGTAGTCATCAAGACTCGCGATACATCGGTATACTCTCTGGTAGCCAAATCCATAGCTAGTAACAAGGTTGTCTCTTGGCAATCTATATTCTCTGTTCCCGGTCGTGGAACTGAAGGTTCAAATATTATGGTCATTGTAGGCACTGCTGCCGCCGTGCTAAACTCTGCTGGGGCTAGTGACGTCGCAAAACTTCCCGAATGAAGCACTACCCTAGGTAATGATTGGGCCTGTGCCCTCGCCACCCTCTGAACTCTACTCGCGCCTCTCGGCTGCCTTGCCCTCTGGGCGGGTTGCCCTACGCGGAGGCATAACGATAAGGGAAAGAATTTCGTCAGAGGGTCCAACTTACAACACAGCTCTAAGGCACGATCTCAGAGTGAGAAGAATAGAAACCAATCCTAAATATCCTATAGCCTCCTGATTATTGGTGTGGTGCACAACACACCGATAATCAAGACTCTTGGATCGATGCGTAGACACTTTCCGAGGATTAACTGCTCTGATACCACTTTTGTCACGACCCGAAACTGGGCCCGTGACTGGTGCCTTACCCCGGGCACCCTAGTGACACAACATCAGAGTAATCAGCGGAACATAAAACAACAACAAGAGATAACAGAAATATAAAACAATAATCTGTGAAAACTTGCCTTTCGGCATATATATAACCATCAACTCTTTTACAAATGAACAGCTTAATCCTTTTTACCAACCCAGCCCACAACAAGATTACTACGGACCTAAGAATGATACGACCACGATGGCGGACGGGGCCCAAACCCCTGAATGTAAACACTTACTACGACAGGGGACTTTACCACTGATAAGCCTCCGAGAAAGCGGAGCTTCCCAATGAGCGTGACCACGAGAGCTAGGTTCAACGACTTATGTACCTCAACCTGCGGCATGAACGCGGCCCGGCGAGAGTCGATACAAATTTGCAGTATGTGAAACTAAAAATAAATCGTAAATGAAATCATAGTAGTCTATACAAAGCGGGAGACATGTATGATAACCAAACTGATTCACCATAAATAGCGATATGTCAAGTCGTGGACTCACGCCTCAAGTCATCACTTAATTTAACAATGGGTCTCACGCCACAACATCAATCGTGCGTGGAATACCTTCTCACCGCCGGCGATTTATGATATACAAGCACCAAGGAATACACATGAACACGGGTCCCACGTGTCCTAATAAAGCATGCGGGGTAAATGCGAAGGCATAGCCGACTACTAACACCAACAGTACCAACAAGGTCATAACTGTATCATAAGATCTGACTAGACCGTCACATGATCAAAGCTGGCCACTTGCCCGATACCTAATGTCGCGCGTCTAGTCACGGAACTTCCGCGACTCGCGTAGGCCAATCTCATCGGCCCGCATGAGGTATTCCCGCGTCGAGGTAGCTACTCCGGCATCGTCCCGACTTCGCGATCGCACGGCCACGTGGACCGCATGCCCATAAAGGACGTCACTAACACGGAACTCTCGTAGCTCGCGATAGGCCGGGACTGCGTGAGGTATTCTCGAATCATAGGTCCATCGACGCCGAGTCTACCCGCGTCGGACGGCTTAACCGGAATCATCTCAAGAGATGAATGCCACCATACTATCATAACGACTGATAGTTAATAAGCACAATCAAGGGAAACCCCTTTACACAAACATCACAAGATACTAACACACGTAGCATCCTAACACGTTTACTTATCAAAGCAACAAGAAAGTATTACAAGGTTATCACAAACCAATACAATCAAGTTATTCACACAAGGTACTTTCTACTAACAAGTTCGGGTATCTATCCCCAAAGTACTTCACATTAAAATCTTAAAAAAGATCTGTTTCTTTCACATAAGTCACACAATACCCGTAGTATAAAATAGAGTGACTGTCCTTTTAAGAAAACCAAAACTCTTACCTTTGTAAAATCAAGTAACAACATTATTTTTCAAACGTCCAAGTTTGCCTAATTTCAAATGTTCACGTTTCTTATTTTTAGAAAGGTTTCGTAGTTCATAGTCTTATTCATTTAAGAATATAATTCTCTTTTAAACAATCTGAGAAACATAAGCCTTATATGTGAGTAGGATATTCTTGTTTATAACAATCTTATTACAGCAGCCATGATCTAGGAAATATCATTTTGTCTCATCTTAGCTTCTATGCAGATGGAAGTTTCTACTGGTTTTCATAATACTTAATTATTCAAAACATTTCCTTTTATTAACGCTGCATTGGTTTGTCGATACACATTCTGATTTCCGAAATCAGTAAAGCATTCTTAAGCCGTTATACCTAACTTCCCATAAAGCTAGTATAACTCTTAAGTTTTCAAACACCAAGTATTACTTCTCCTTTGAAAATGATTCAAAAATCTTTTGAAAATACTTCAAGTTCTTTCTTATCATATAACAAGCCAGTTATAGTTCAAATCAGTTACCTTTTAAAAACCACATGTATTTTCTTACTAACATAAAGCTGTTATAACCAACTTCCCGTAAAGCCGTTATAACACTTTATGTTTTAAACCACTCAAACACATTTAGCACATGTACGTCTACCGTACTACATAGTTTACACATATCATGCTAGAGAGATAGGAAGAGGTTCACATACCTCGCGACGAGTATCGACTCATAGCAAAACGCTCCAAGTACTTCCAAACGTCGGCTACCCCTTAAGCCACGTAGATCGCGCCACACGTAGTACATCCACCTATAAGGCCACAAGGCGCTTATTAACATTTAGGTCTCATCGTAGAACTTCTACAGAAAATTCGGCAGCACTTCCCCCCCCCCGCAACAGCGTAAATCTCCTCCTCTATCGAGGCCGGCTACCAAGCCAACCAGGGGGGGGGTTATACATCTAACCCTAACGGGTACAATTCTACTCCACGGTACTACTACACAAGTCTCAGAATACAGTCTATGTAATTACTGATTCGATTCTTCAGCTTAAGTCAAAAGACATTGCGCAGATACTAAGCTTAGTTCTATATATATACTTCAACTATATAATCTAACAACATGTAATTTCCAATTACAATAGAGGACAAGATATTTACCTCGATAAGCCCATAATTATCCAAGTATAAAGTCGATCTGGGCAATCGTTTAGCTCGACTCCGGCGCTCAACCCGCTCTAAACCACCCTTAGAAGTTCTAACCAACTTACACAATACTCCAACGGACTATGGAGATTTTCCTAGGGTTTCGGTTTTGTGGTGACGGGAAGTATAATAGTATAACTGGGCTTTTTGTAAAGGTATAACCTTAGAATACAACAAGGTATAAGGCTAAGGTAATTTGGGCATTATAACAATACTTGGAGGGTATTTCTATACCACAAAGGGGGGTATTATACGAAAGCAACTAGGCAGGGGTACCCAGCTAGCACCTCAAAGGAGGGGGTGTCTACCTCGGCCTACCCCACAAGGGGACTCGGCGAGGGGAGGGAGGGGCTCTCGGCCAAGACACCACACTAAGGGGGAAGGAAGAAGCTTTCAAGACTTAGGCAATTTGTGAATGAATTAGTCTTCCAAGGGAGGGGTATTTATAGGTCAAGTGAAAGCCAACCAATGGCCAAGATTACACCAAGTGTTAGGCAAGTGTAGGGCCAAGATTCACCCATGTGTACCTAGCCAACTTGCACACAAAATATCTACCAAAAATATCTCCCACTTGCCTTCCCAAAATCGTCCGTATGCTTCACTTTGCCCACCAATGAGAGGGTGCCAAGTGCCGCCCTCGTTGGTCCAAAATGTTCCGTCTCTCGGAAAAATCCATAAAATACTAAATGACATAGCCGGAAATTCCCTACGAAAGTTGTAAAAACTTTTGGTCGAAAAACGACTCTAACCGGGTGTTGTGCACAAACATATTTCGGCCCAAAGGTGCCACATGGGGGTGACACGTGTCGCCCCCCGATGCGTCCAAAATATTTCGTCTTCCGAAAATATCCAAAACGGCCAAAATCTCAAAATCAAAGCGGGCCCCACAAAACCGTAAATTTCTCCCGTGGGCCCCACGTGACCATTTTCGAAAATAAAATTCCATAATTCTCTAATATTCCAGGAAGTCCGAATACCAAATCTGGGAATCCAATTCCCATAAACGAACCTTTTTCCTTCACAAAAACCGGAAACTTTTCCGTGGAAAAATCGCCTCTTTCTTCCTTTCCAATCTTTCTGTCGTATTCTTGTACGTACGTCCTCGCATACATACCCTGGAACTACGGGGTATAACATTATCCTCCTTAAGTTGTTATAACTAACTTCCCATAAAGCTATTATAACACTTATACTTTTAAGCAATTCAAAACAATCACACTCTTTTGAGAAACCAAGAGAACTTATTCTTTTAAAACCAAGTATCAATTTCTTTTCTGAAAAATGTTTCACAACTTTTTAGAATACTTCAAGGCTCATAAGATTTAGAAGTCAATCAAAGACATCAAAACTGAAACCAAATTTAGTTAACACACGTACGTCTACCGTACTATATATTTCACAACAATCATGCTCAAGATGATAGGAAGAGTTATATATCTCCTCGGCTAAATCCACTTGCAAAGTCGAATATATCGCGCGTAGAGTATCAACCTATAATAACCATAACACGTCTATCAACTTCTAGTTTTCTTCGTAGAGTATTCTAAGTGTAATGTCTTTTATCCTACGGAAAATTGGGCAGCACTTCCCCTGTTTCTACGTACTTTTCCACCTTTTTCAAGGCCCGAAATCAATAACCAAATGCCACATTTAAGACGCAACAATATAGCAAGTCAAAGGGGATTACACGCCTAACTGGACGTGTAAAATTCAGCCCCTTAATCTACAAAAACTGTCCATAATACTAGTCCAAAGTCCAATGTAGAAACAGTCCAAAGGCCAATGTAAAAACAGTCCAAAGTCCAATGTAAAAACAGTCCATAGTCTAAGTCCTTTAGTTGGTGTTCTTGGTCAACTATTACAATCAAAACTGTCAAGTTTTTAGGCTAGCATGCCAATACTTGTTTCATTACTTCTTTAATATTCCAACTTATATTCCAATCTTTATATAAGTTTCATTAACTTGTTATTAACAAGATTCCTTCATGTCAACAAGTAATAGGTAATGTTTTAACAACTTTTATGGTTAGCATGCCAATTCTCGATTTTAACAAGTTTTAATGGCTAGCATGCCAATTCTCGATTTTTAACATCTTAAAAGGGTCCAACTCTTTTCAATCTTCCTTCCACATATCACATACTCAATTTTATACTACTATAACATGTGAATTTCCAACTTCATTATAAGGACAAAGATCATTACCTCAATAAGCCCAAAATTATCCAAGATATAAAAATCGATCCTTAGCAACTTTAGCTTCTAATCCTTACGCTACAATCCGCTCCAAGAAACCCTTAGAAGTTCCTATCCAACTTCTCTTAAAACTTCATCCAAAAATGTGAAGATCACTTTAGGGTTTCACTTTGCGACTATCGGATTAACGTAGTATTTCCGGGATCTTGTGTTGGGATATCCTTAGAACACTACAAGGGACACTTGGTTTAAGTGTTGGAATTTATCAACAACAATTGAAGAATTGTTCTTCAAGAATGGGGGGGGGGGGGTGTGCCGAGAGTCACTTAAGGGAGGGAGTAATTTACTTGAAATTTTTCTAAGTGATGAAGTCTTCAACCCTAAGGTGTGTATATATAAGACAACCAAGGGCTATTATCAAAGCAAGTGTGTGTTTGAGATTGGGGACAAGTGTGTGTGGGTCCCACAAGCCACTTGTCCAACAAATATCTTGAGACAAGTGGCTTGCCACTTGGCTCAACCAATTCGCCCAACATGGGCCACATGGGGGTGACATGTGTCACCCTCCTATTGGTCCAAAATATTTCATCTCTCCACAATCTCAATAATTGGTCAAATATCGAAAACCTTGTGGGCCCCACAAAACGTAAAATTTTAAGGTGGGCCCAGCGACCAAATCTGGAAATAAAATTCCATAATTCTTATAAATTCTATAAGTCTCAATTACCAAAATTGAGAATCCAATTCTCAATAACAAACCTTTTTCCTTCATGTGGTTCAGAACATTTTCCGTAGGAAAAAAGAAATCTTTCCTCCTTTTCAAACCTAGAGTCGCATTCTCTTGCGTACGTCCTCATATACATACCCTGAAACTACGGGGTGTAACATTCTCTCCCCCTTAGAAACATTCGTCCCGAATGTTCCTTCTAAGTTTAGTCAAAATCTGATAACGACATAATCCCTCTTAACTAGACCCAACACAATCAAGAATGCCACACATGGCTACAATAACACTTAAGCATATATGTCAATTAAAATCAACAAGTAGGAAAGTGAGTTACCTGGAGGTGTAGGGAATAAGTGAGGATATTTCTTCATCATGTCATCCTCTGCTTCCCAAGTCATCTCCTCTCTATTCTCGTTCTGCCACAAGACCTTTACGGAAGCCACGTCCTTTGTCCGCAGTCGTCTGACCTGGCGATCGAGTATCGCTATGGGACTCTCCTCATATGATAACCCCTCCGTCACCTGGACATCACTCACCAGGAACACTCTGGATGGGTCTCTGATACACCTCCGCAACATAGAAACATGAAAGACCGGATGTACAGCCTCCAGATCGGACGGCAGACCCAACTCATAGGCAACCTTGCCTACTCTATGGAAAATCTGATAAGGCCCAATGTACCTTGGGCTAAGTTTCCCCTTCTTCCCAAACCTCATCACACCCTTCATGGGTGACACCTTCAGGAAGACCCAATCGTCAATCTCAAACTCCAAGTGTCGACGCCGATTATCTGCATACAACTTTTGTCGACTCTGAGCTGCTAGTAATCTCTCCTGGATAAGCTTCACCTTATCCACAGCCTGCTGAATCAAGTCCAGCCCGACTAACTGAACCTCACCCACATCGAACCAGCCTATTGGCGACCTGCACTTCCTCCCATACAAGGCCTCATAAGGCGTCATCTGGATACTGTAATGGTAGTTGTTATTATATGCGAACTCAACAAGAGGCAAATGATCCTCCCAGCAACCCCTGAAATCGATAACACAGTCCCGCAACATATCCTCAAGTATCTGGATAGTACGCTCTGCCTGTCCGTCGGTCTGAGGATGGAATGTAGTACTGAGGCTTACCTGCGTCCCTAATCCCTTCTGGAAAGACCTCTAGAAATTAGCCATAAACTGGGTTCCTCTGTCCGATATAATAGATGTAGGGACCCCATGCAGTCTCACAATCTCCCGGATGTAAAGTGTAGCATAATCCTCGGCCGAATAAGTCGTCCTGACTGGAATAAAGTGGGCTGATTTCGTCAGCCTGTCTACTATAACCCAGATGGAGTCACACTTTCTCTGAGTACGAGGTAACCCTATAACAAAGTCCATGTTGATCACCTCTCATTTCCAGGTTGGAATCTCAATCGTCTGCAACAACCCACCAGGTTTTTGGTGCTCCACCTTGACTTGCTGACAATTCAGACACTGAGCAACGAACTTTGCAACGTCCCTCTTCAGTCCATCCCACTAATACATACATCTGAGGTCGTGGTACATCTTTGTCGACCCCGGATGAATAGAGTAACGAGCACTGTGTGCTTCCCCTAGAACCTTCTGACGAAGTCCTGCAACATCGGGTACACACAATCTACCCTCGTATCTTAGCACCCCATCAGGTGCCACCTCAAATGAACCCTTCTCCTCTCGAAGAGCCGTATCTCGATACCGTGTCATAATCGGATCCTCATACTGTCGCCTCTTCAGCTCCTCAACGATGGAAGACTCGGTAACTTCTCGAACCCGAACCCGAACCCCACTACTATCGGAACCAACCAATCGAACCCCAAGGCTCGCTAGTTGATGTATCTCGCAGACCATGCCCCTTCTCTCTGGCTGCACATTTGACAGACTACCCATAGATCTACGACTAAGAGCATCTGTAACTACATTGGCCTTCTCTGGGTGGTATAGGATATCGACATCATAATCCTTAAGTAACTCTAACCACCGTCTCTGCCGCAAGTTCAGCTCCCTCTGGCTGAAGATATACTGGAGGCTCTTGTGGTCTGTAAAAATATCCATATGAACTCCATATAAATAATGCCTTCAGATCTTCAAGGCATGAATCACTGCTGCCAACTCCAAATCATGCGTAGGTTAGTTCTTCTCATTCTTCTTGAGCTGTGGAGATGCGTAAGCTATAACCTTACCATGCTGCATCAGCACACACCCAAGCCCGACACCCGACACATCACAATAAACCACATACCCGTCTACACCCTCTGGAAGAGTAAGAACTGAGGTTGTCGTCAATTTCTCCTTCAGTAACTGGAAGCCTTTTTCACAAGCATCCGTCCACTGGAACTTAGCCGCTTTCTGAGTCAGCTTAGTCAAAGGTGCTGAAACCGAATCAAACTTCTCCACAAACCTCCGATAATAACCCGCAAGGCCCAAAAAGCTGCGCACCTCCGTTGGTGTAGTAGGTCTAGGCCAAGTCTTGACTGCCTCAATCTTTGCTGTATCAACTTGAATACCATCGGCCCCGATAACATGCCTTAAGAATGCCACTGAAGCCAACCAAAACTCACATTTAGAGAACTTGATATACAACTGTCGGCCCTGGAGGACTCTCAGTACCGTCCGCAAATGATCTGCATGCTCCTGCTCCGTGCGAGAATAAACCAGGATATCATCAATGAATACTATAACAAACGTATCCATAAATGACTTGAACACCCGGTTCATTAAATTCATAAATACTGCTGGAGCATTAGTCAAACCGAAAGACATCACCCTGAACTCATAGTGCCCATACCGGGTCCTGAATGCAGTCTTTGGGACATCTGCCTCCCTAACTCGCACCTGATGATAACCAGATCGCAGGTCTATCTTGGAAAAACACTTCGCTCCCTGCAACTGATCAAACAAGTCATAAATCCTGGGGAGGGGGTATCTGTTACACCCCGTAGTTCCATGGTATGTATGTGAGGACGTACGTACGAGAATACGACAATAATATTGGAAATGAAGAAAGATGTGATTTTTCGACGGAAAAATTTCCGAACTACGTGAAGGAAAGAGGTTTATTATTGAGAATTGGATTCTCAATTTTGGTATTTAAGACTTTAAGAACTTATAAGAATTATGGAATTTATATTTTTGCGGATTTGGTCACGTGGGGCCCACCCGAGGAAATTTTACGTTTTGTGGGGCCCACGAGGGTTACAGAATTTTTTATGGACGAATGAGAGGGCGACACGTGGCACCCCCTCACATGGTCTTGGACGATTTTTGCAAGGATAGGATGGTCATTTGACCATTGTGGATGAAAGTCTTGAGCAGGTGTATTGACCAAGTCAACTTGTCCACTTGGCCATTATCCATGTGATCTTCATCCTAGCCACACATTTGTGATAATCTTGACCCTCCATAGTTTTATATATACACACTAGTGCAAGACTTGTCTTCCAACACTTAGAAAATTTGTCACAACATTTCTTGTTCTTCTTGTAGCTCACGGGTTTGAGGAAATCCCACACAAAAAAATTGTAGTTTTGTTCCAATATTCACAAGACTTAAACCCAAGGTCCCTAAGGGTGTTGTAAGGTTATCTCAATAGAAAGATTTCGGAAAAGTGGCGTTTTCGTATTAGTCGCAAGGCGGAAACTTAAGAAGTTCTTCAACTTTGAAGTTGGAACTTGAAGATGGGTTCTTCATAGGCTTCTAAGGAGTGCTTGGAGCGGATTGGAACTTAAGGAAAGGAGCTAAGAATTGCTAAGGAGCGACTTTGAATCTTGGAAATTTTAAGGGCTTGTAAAGGTATAATTCTTATCGTTTTAGTAATTAAGATTACTACTTGTTGTAGGTTTGGATATTAGCAAGCATGAGGTGTTTATATTATGAAGTTGATTAGTGTTATGGATATTGGAACCCTAACCCGAAAACTAGTATGTTAGCCCTTAAGATTGTAATTCAATTTGGTTACTAGTTTAGTTGTCACATGTTATATAAAGAGGGAATTATAGCTGTTGAAATTGTTTATGACTATGTAGCATGTTGGAACAACAACTTGTATTGAAATAGAAATTGAAAGAGAAGTAGTGTTGTTGTTAGCCGAGAATAACATTGTATAATTGGATTGGATTGTGGACTAGTTGGTAGTAATTGTGGGGCGGAATTTTACACGTATTGTTGGGCGTGTAATCCCCTTTGTATTTGCTGAAATGTTTGGGCCTTAAATGTGGCGTTTGGTTATTGAATTCGTCCTTGAAAAAGGTGGCAAAGTATGTAGAAACAAAGGAAGTGCTGTCCGATTTTCCGTAGAATTTAGTGACCTTGTACTTAGAATATTCTACGAAGAGAGCTAGAGGTTAATAGACATTTTATGACCATTATAGGTTAAAGTACTACGAGTAGCGTATTCTACTTGAAGGGTGGAAAAGGCTAGCAAGGGTATAGTACTTTGAGCGTTTTGCTAATTGTCGATAATCGTCGTGAGGTATGTGAACCTCTTCCTATCTTTTCTAGCATGATTGTTGTAAACTATGTAGTACGGTAGACGTACGTGTGCTAAATGATATTGGTTGGTTTAGAACATAAAGTGTTATAATGACTTTATGGAAAGTTAATTATAACGACTTTATGTAGGTAAAAGAATGGTTGATTGTTTTTAAAAGATAAGAGACTTGACTTGTATTTGACTTGAATTGTGTTAAAAAGTTGTGAAACCTCATTCGTGAGTAATGAGTACTTGGTTTTTAAAAGAATAATGTTATATTGATTTTTCTTAAATTCCAAAGTAAGGAACTTGTTTTCTAAAAAGAAAAGAGACTTGAGGAATTTGAAGTGTTTTGGTTTAAAAGAAAGACATGTTTTTGTCTTAAAATGGTTTAAAAAGAAAGGCATGTTTTTGTCTTAAAATGGTTTAAAAAGAAGGCATGGTTTTGTCTTAAATTGGTTTACTTGAAATGATAGTTACTCTATTTTTGATACTATGGGTATCGTATGACTTTTGTAAAAGAAAGGGGTCTTTTGAAAGAATTTAAGTACGTAGTACTTTAGGATTAAAACCCGGATTGTTGGCACAAAATGGGAATACTTGAGTTTATATAAATGGTGAATCAATTTACATGTTAATGAGAGTCTAAAAGTATGTTGAACTTGCCTATGCTAGTTGTGATAGCTTTTGTTGTGCAAGTATTGTATTTCTATACCACCGCGTCTCTCGATGGAGGGCCGACTGACTTGTTGTGAATTTACTTGGACGTCTGGCGATGTGAGAAGATTCCACGGGTATGCTTCCATTATTATTGTCACACGGGCATGTCTACACCGATGAGGATTCCGGGCATGTGACCATTATTGTTATTCCATGGACTAGCTCTCGCGAGGTTTCTTGATTCAACCTTGGTATCCGGTAGTTGGCTCGTAATTGCCGATCGTGGCTGATTCGGCTTTGGTTCGTAGTTAGCCCGTACTTGCCGTTCGGTTTTGTGGCGAAGTCTCGTGACTTACGGTTGTGATCCGGTGGTTAGCTCGTTACTTGCCCCCGTCAGCTACGTGACGCAGGTGGATCTGGTAGAGGTTATCGCACTTGCCACGCGTGTCGCCTTCGCGCGGTATCGTGACTTACGGTTGTGATCCGGTGGTTAGCTCGTTACTTGCCCCGCCGCCACGTGGCGCAGGGAGGATCTGGTAGAGGCTATCACACTTGCCACGTGTCAGCTTCGCGAGTCAGTATTTGGACGAAGCTTCGTGATTCTGATTTGTGATCGGTGGTTAGCTCGGTTACTTGCCCGTCGGCCTACGTGGTGCAGGGAGGATCTGGTAGAGGCTATCGCACTTGCCATGTCGCCGTGATATGGTTGTTTAGTATTGTTGGTACGGTAGGTTCTGGTAGCTGGCTTTCGTACTTGCCCCGGTCAGTTGATGATGCAGGTTGGATCTGGTAGCTATGCCTTCGTACTTGCCCCGTACGGTTTTATGACACAGGTGGGACCTGGTGTTCAAGTGTACTCCTTGGTGTTGTTACATCATAGACTGCCGGCAGTGAGGAAGGAATTCCACGGGCATGATTGATGTTGTGGGCGTGAGACCCATTATTATATTTTGAGTGATGTCTTTGAGGGCGTGAGTCCCTGACTTGACATGGCTACTTATATGTTGTATACTGTAGTTTGGTTATCATACATGTCTCCTGCTTTATATAGACTATTATGATTTCATTTACAGTATTTTCAGTTTCACATACTTGGTACTGTTATCGACCTCGCCCGGCTGCGTTCATGCCGCAGTAGGTACACGGTTGTTGATCCTCGCTCATAGGATCGCGATTCAGCGTTTGGGAAGCTCCGTTTCTCGGAGGCTTATCTTTTGGTATAGTCCCTGTCCATCGTAGGTACTTGTACATTGAGGGTATGGCGGGCCACTGTCCGTCATAGTTGTTATTACATTCTTAGAGTGCAGTAAAATCGTTATGGCGAGTTTTGAAAAAGGATGTATCGCTCGTGAGTTTAATTATTTATTTATGCAAAAAGGTAACCGTTTTGGTTAGCCTGTTTTCTTATTATCTTGTTTCATGTTTAAGTTTTTATTTCCGCTGATTTTCTCTGATGTTGTATCACTAGGGTGCCCGGGGTAAGACACCAGTCGCGGGACCGAGGTCGGGTCGTGACAAAAATGGTATCAGAGCAGTTAGTCTGTTATGCCCCGTTGTTCTGGTATACGTATGTGAGGACGTACGTACGAATGTATATGCCCTAAGTAGGGTAAGAACGATAGAATTGTTTTCCGACGAAAGTTGTTTCGAACCTTGTGAAGAAAATTTTACGTTTTCGATATTTTTACGACTATGGAATTGTTCCGAGAGATAAAATATTTTGGACCAATAGGAGGACGACAAGTGTCACCCATAGATTGGGCCAAGTGGACGAAAATGGGTGGACAACTTGGCAAGACAAGTGGCCAACAAATCTTGCCTAGTTGGCATAGGCTTGGACGGCAACATGGAGTTAGTGGGCAAGTCTTGCATGGTCAAGACTTGCATGGCTTTAACAAGACAAGTGTGGGAAGACTCTTACACAAATAATCTCTACCTTACACTTGTGTTAATCCCATCCCTTGGTTGTGCTATATAAACCCCCTAAGTGGATGAAAATCATCCACACTTAAACATATTACAAGTCTTGAAAAGTATTTTCCTCTCCCTCTTCTCTAGCTTGCTCTCGTCTAAACAGCCCCCTCCCCTACCAAAAGTTGTCCAAAAACTCTTAAACTTATAAGTGTTCTTCCTTAGTATGTTAGGAAGATCACCAACCAAGAGTTAGATAAGATTTTCACACCCATAGCCTCTAAAACACCACCAAAACCGAAACTGAACAGTTTTGAAGACTAAGTGTTCTTCACCTTTTGGAGTCCATTCTTGAATAGAAGTTGGTTGGAACTTCTAAGGGTAAACTATGGTGAGTTGGAACACAAGAAATTGGAGCTAAAGCACAAAGGTTTGGAGCTAAGACTTGCTTTGGAACGACTTTAAAATCTTGGAGATTGTTGGGCTAGTATTGAGGTAATGAACCTTAAACTCTTTGTGAATTTGATTATTATGTATATAAGGATATTATACATATATTGAAAATATATTATGTACTATAACTTATATAAAGATTGGAATATAAGTTGAAGAACTAATGAAGTAATTGGATAAGTAAAGTATAAAAGTTGGCCAAAGACCCCAACTTAAGGACCGTATCTACTTTGGACTTCATTACTTATTGTTATTATGAAGGCGAGATAGTAAACCGCGTTACCGTTTGGGCGTGTAATCCCCTTCTTTTACTTATTGTTATTATGAAGGCGAGATAGTAAACCGCGTTACCGTTTGGGCGTGTAATCCCCTTCTTTTACTTATTGTTATTATGAAGGCGAGATAGTAAACCGCGTTACCATTTGGGCGTGTAATCCCCTTCTTTTACTTATTGTTATTATGAAGGCGAGATAGTAAACCGCGTTACCGTTTGGGCGTGTAATCCCCTTCTTTACTTATTATATTTATGAAGGAGAGATTGTTAATCGCGTTCCGTTTGGGCATGTTATCCCCTTCCGTACTTATCGAAATTATTACGCCACGTTGGTTACTGTTATCGGGCTTTGTTAAAAATGAAGAATTGAGTAAAAACGGGGGAAGTGCTGCCCAAATTTTTCGTAGACTAAGAGGAGTCTTACTTAGAAGAATTCCACGAAAAACTAGAAGTTAATAGTCGTGTTTTGACTATTATAGGTTGACACTTTGCACGCGACATATCTGACTTGGCAAGTGGGTTTAGCCGATGAGGTATGTGATTCTTCCTATCCCTTTGAGCATGATATTTTCGAAATATATATAGTACGGTAGACGTACGTGTATTAAACTAAACTTGGCTTCACTTTGATGTTTTTGGACTTGAGTTCTAAATAATAAGAATCTTGAATATTTCAAAAGAGATATGAATCATTTTTGGAAGAAAAGTAATACTTGGTTTTTATAAAAGGCTTAAGTGTTATACTAGCTTTATGGGAAGTTAGGTATAACAACTTAAGAAAAATAAGAAAACGGTTTTTATTATTTGTTTATCAAATGCTTGAAATATTGTCTAAAGGTATGGTAAGTTGGTTTGATAGACATATTATGATACTACGTGTGTTAGTATCTTGTGACGCTTATGTAAGAAGGTTATTCTTGTTTTGCTTATATTGTTCAACGATTAGTCGTTGTGTTCGATTCTTGTGATGATTGTATAAATAGGTTATTCTTATTGTGCTTATGTTGTTTAACGATAATCCGTTGTGTTAGTATTGTACCACTCACTTCTTGACATGTTATACCGGGTTGTTGCCCCGTCGAGGATGCCTCATGCGGGTCCAGGGGACCTATGCGGAGCTACGAGAGTTCCAGGTTAGTGTGCGAGGAATACCTCATGCGGTCTATGTGGCCATGCGGACTGCGAGAGTCCAGGACGATGCCGAGGAGTAGCTACCCTCGATGCGAGGAATACCTCATGCGGGCCTAGGTGGCCTATGCGGACTGCGGGATTCCAGGATTAGGCATGCGTAATGATACTATGGGCGATTGGCCTTGCTTCGATCATTCGCGGCCTAGAAAAGACCTGTTACAGTATACTTATTATTGCTCTTGTTTGTGATGTGGCACTATGTGCAGTTAACTCGGTTGTTTTTGTCACAACCCAACCCCGGGCCCGCGACTGGTGCCCTACCTGGGCACCCTTGCAGGTAAGCATCAGAGATAATCAGCGGAACATACATAACTTAACAATGAAATAATTAATAGGCTAGCCGATAAGGCTACCTCTCTGGATATAAACAAATCCAAAAGCAGTTACCTCAATTTTTTTTTTAAAGTGACCCACAAGATATGACTACAGACCTCTAAGAGTTTACATAATCAATCAGTGGGACAGGGGCCCGCCATACCTCGAATGTACTAAAGTCTACAACTTCGTGGAACCATACCAAAAGACAAGCCTCCGAGAAATGGAGCTTTCCGAGCATCAACCGTGACCCGAGCGGATCGCCAAGTCGTGTATCTCAACTCGCGGCATGAACGCAAATTTCTAAGGAGGTCGAGACAAAATGTGTACCAAGTATGCAAAGCGAAAGTACTGTAATTTAAATCATAATAGTAAAAAAAATACAGCTGAAGACATATATGATAACCAAATTAACAGTACACTGTGCCTTACTGAAGTGGACATAATGAAAGTCAATTTTTTACCTTATACAACCTGTCTCAACATATGAACAATACACCGGTGGCTATGAACACCACCAAATATCAAAGCGTGCGTGGGATTCCCATCACAAATGCCGCTAGGTGTAAAATCTAACTCGTGGACGCCCGTGGTACCTACCTCACCGTCGGCGCACACACCTACAACACGATATACCGTATCCTCGCGGTGGAATCCCCGTCACTACCGACAGCCATAGAAGTACAATACAACCATGTGATGCGCTCGTGGCATCCTACCTCACTGTCAGCGTACACACATACAACACATATATACCTATATCCTCCGCTCGTGGAATTCCCGTCACTACCGACACCGTAAATGTAACTATAACCATGTGACGCAGTGGCATCCCACCTCATCCGGTGTTTGCACATGCATGTATATATATATATATCATGCCCGTGGAATCCCTCATCTCGGGTACATGACTTTCTTTAGTAATCCTACTCCTGGGACTATTTCACCCGCATAGGTCATATGGACCCGCATGAGGTATTCCTCGTGATAGTCGATCCGCCGCACGGGACTATTTCACCCGCATAAGCCCATAAGGACTCGCGTGAGGTATTCCTCGCATCGCGTAGCAAATCCACTAAACAGGTGGTATAACGATCTTGGGGATTTACCTCATTTATACTCTTACCCTCAAACTACATGCCTCTAATCCCACATCGCAGCATGTCCACTACAGACACCCGTGGAATCCCACATCACTGACAGTATGTCCCGGTAACCCATACTAAGACCATGGAAGCATACCCGTGGAATCCTCCATCACTATCGGTACGTCCAGGTAAACTCATACAATGACCAGGGAAGCCTACCCGTGGAATCCCACATCACTGTCGGTATGTCCCAGTAAGTTCACAACTCCTTTAGACTTTCATTAACATACAAAATGGATCTCATTTTATGACCTTACGACACTTTTCATATCACTTAACAAGTCCGGGGAAATTCAACCCAAAGTACTATGTATTGCTATTCTTTCCAAGATCCATTTTCCACATAAGACCCCAAGATACTAACACCCGTAGTATCAAGGCTTATCTATATTTCCAACAAGTCACTATACTATTAGAAATATGCTTCGGCTTCTAACTCAAGTGACCCTCATTTTAAACTTTTAAGCAATTGATGCCTTTAAATCGAATTAGCTTTCTTAGTATCCATTCTTTCATCTTGGTTTACCTTACTCGCGAAAACCGTTCCTCTAAGCTTCCATAAAGTTATTATAACCAACTTCCCATAAAGCCGTTATACTAACTTTATGCTTCTTAGAAACTAAGACCTCCTTAACCTCTCATAAAGCCGTCATAAGCAACTTCCCATAAAGCCGTTATAACTCTTTATGTCTAAGACCACTTTGTTCTTTCTATAACCAAGAGACTTGTACTTCAATTCAAGTCGCACTACTTACAAAGTACTTCAAGTCTCTTTAACTTAGAAGACAATTTCCCTAACTTAGAAACAAGTTCTTATCTTTATAATGGTTTAAGAATCAATACCTTCCAAATCCAGTATTCTAAACTTTTTCCTGTCAAGGAATCCTTGTCTACCTTATTAGGATAAACCGTTCTTATAACTCTTGCTTAAGGACACGTGAGTTAATTCCCTAACTCAACCAACTAGACATCCTTAAAATAAGTCAAATATATCAAATGACTTCACTTCATTAAAATCACGTACGCTCACCGCACTACGCTTATAACTACTCATGCTCAAGAGATAGGAAGAGTTCTACATACCTCTTTGCTTAATCCACTTGCCAAGTCCAATATGCCGTCCGTAGATGTCAACCTATAATGACCATAATACGCCTATTAGCTTCTAGCTTCAACGTAATACATTCTAATGAAAAGTCCTCGTTCTACGGAAAATCGACAAAGACTTCCTTTGTTCTACTAACTATGCCACCCCTTTCAAGGCCGAATTTCCACTAACCAACGCCACATTCAAGGCACACAACAAAGGGGATTACACGCCTTTACAGGACGCGTAAGACTCCGCCCCACAATAATACAAAACAAACCAATAGTTTCCAGGCCAACCTTGGCCAACAATATAACCAATACTAACCCCTTTCAACTCTTTTCCAATCCAAGTTCTTAGGTCTAACATGATATCTAGCCCTAGACATCTTCAACAATTACAATCTCCCTTTACGACATGAGACGACCCAAATCTATTCAAATAAAATGACCTCGGGCTCAACTCTATTCTACTACAATTAAATGACCTTTAGGCTCAACTCTAAATTGCTAAAATATAACAAATCTGTGCTCACATCTATACTACTAAAATATAACAGCCTTAGGCTCACAACCAAGAGAAAGGGGAAACTTTTACCTTAAGGAATAACCCACAAAAGCCCCTCTTTCTTCCACCTCTTTCCGTCAAAATCGCCCACTAGCGCTTCCCACAAGTTTACCCACACTTTTCCTTCTTGCCGCCGCTCCAACAATTTCCTCTTAGGCTAGGTTTTCTTCAAAAAACAAGAGATAAGGGCGAGGATCTTTCTTTGTAGGTTTTGAACATGAAATGGACAAGTCTTCCAAGACTTGGCCTAAAATAGGACCTTATTCGTCAAAATGATGGGAGGGACACTTGTCACCTCCCATAGGCTTTAAAAAATATCCCGATTTTCTTTGTGCTTGAGAAAAATCCGCCTCGGCCTTGTACCACTGTCACGACCGAACGGGCCGTGGATCGTGCCTACCGGGCACCCTAGTGATACAACATCAGAGAAAATCAGCGGAAATAAAAACATGAACATGAATTTAAAGAAAAAATAAATAAACAGGTCAACCAAAACAGTTGCCTCCATCTTATATACATAAATACGACAGCTTATCCTTTACAAACCCCGCCACACAGGACCTCTAGAGTTTATACAACAACTATGACGGGACAGGGCCCCGCCATACCCCTGAATGTACACGGACCTACAGACTCAGGGTAACATACCAAAGATAAGCCTCCGAAGGAACGGAGCTTCCCAACACGCTGAAAGGTGATCCTAAAAGCGGGGATCGACCTGCGGCATGAACGCAGCCCCCCGAAGGAGGTCAGTACAACAGGTACCAAGTATGTGAAATCGTAAAATATCAGAATGAAATCATAATAGTCTATAAAAGCAGGAGACAGGTATGATAACCAAACTACAGTACATACACATAACAGTTATATCAATTCAGGGTCTCACGCCACAACATCAATCCCGCGTGAGTACCTTCCTCCGCCAGGCAGTGATATGATAACAACAAGATAGAAATCCAAATGGGAGCATACGTGCGCTACGCGTCGTGTCGGTATGTCCAGGAACAAATAAGACAACATTCCAAATGGAAGCATACCCGTGCGCCACGATCGTGGTCGAGAGTCCAAGGAAACAATAAGACAAAGATTCCAAATGGAAGCATACCTGCGCTACGATCGTGTCGATATGTCCAAAGGGAAACAATAAGACAACAAGGCGGTAATCAAAGTGGAAGCATACCCGTGCGCTACGCATCGTGTCAGTATGTCTAAAGTGATTTAACAAAAGTAACACTATCAGCGTGAACGTGCGTGGAATTTCTCCACACCGCCAAGCACGCCCAAGTAAGTTCTTAAACAAGTCAACCGACCTCCATCGAGACGCCAGAGTATAGAAACACAATCTTTGCACAACAAAGGCTATCACAACAAGCATAGGCAAGTTTCACAACAACAAGCATAGACAAGTTTCACATCAACAAGCATAGTGAGTTATACACAACTCAAAGTACCTTCATTTTACGCCAAAGCGGGTTTTAACCTAAAGTACTACGACGTTAAATTCCTTTTAACGGATCTAATCCTTTTATAAAAGTCACCCGATACGTAGTATAAAAATAGAGTGACTTATATCTTTTAAGTAAACCAAAACAACTTCCATACTTTCCTTTTTAAAGTCAAGTTACCACATTAAAACCAATGATAAAACCTTTCTTTTGTTTTCATAAGGTCGTTATAACCAACTTCCCATAAAGTTGTTATACACCTTATGTTTTAAACCATTTTAAGACAACACAATGCCTTTCTTTTTCCTAAAGTTCCAGTTTGCCTAATTTCAAATACACAAGTCTCTTTTTTGAAAAGTTCATAGTTCAATGTCTTAATCTCTTTTAAAACAATTGAGTAACATATGCCTTAGGCGAGTAGGTTATTCTTGTTCATAATCAATCTTATTAGCAGCCATGATCTAGAAATGTAATATCATTTTGTCTCATCTTAGCTTCTATGCAGATGGAGGTTTCTACTGGTTTTAATAATACTTAATTATTCAATACATTTCCCTTTATTAACGCTGCAGTGGTTTGTCGATACACATTCTGATTTCCGAAATCAGTAAAACATTATTCCTTCCAAAAAACCAAGTACTCATTACTCACGAATGAGGTTTCACACAAACATCCATATTAAGTCAAGCCTCTTATCTTTTAAGAATAAGTCTCTTAACTTCTAAACCATTAAACCATTCTTTTTATCTCTCTTAAGGCGTTACACCTAACTTCTCATAAAGCTGGTATAACTTTTATGTTTTCAAACCAAGTATACACTTCTTTCAAAAAGGTTTCTTAATCTCTTAGAATACTTCAAGGTTCTTTTACAACAAGTCGGTTATAAGTCAAATCAGTTATCTTTTAAAAACCACAAAGCATTTCTCATTTACATAGAGCTGTTATAACCAACTTCCCATAAAGTCGTTATAACACTTTATGTTTAAAGACAATCAAATACATTTAACACATGTACGTCTACCGTACTACATAGTTATACACATATCATGCTAGAACAGATAGGAAGAGGTTCACATACCTCGCGACGAGTATCGACTAATAGCAAAACGCTCCAAGTACCTCAAACCGTCTGCTACACTCTCAGTCAAGCAGATCACTCCACACGTAGTACTACAACCTATAGAGGCCACACAGCGCCTATTAATATCTTTAGATCTCAATGTAGAATATTCTACAGAAAATTCAGACACCACACGCAGCGTAAATCTCCTCTCTATCGAGTGGCTACCAAGCCAACCGGGGGTTAACACTAACCGGATGTGTACAATTCTACTACACATAATGCTACACAAGTCTCATGTCTGATACCCTATGTAATTACTGATTCATTCTCTTCTTTAAATTCAGGCTTAAGTCGCAAGACATTGCCGTAAGTATTATTCAGGCTTAAGTCAAAAGACATTGCCGCACAATTATAATGTTCAGTTCTATATATAGTATACTTCAACTATATATTCCTACAACATGTAATTTCCAATTACAATAGAAGGTCAAGAGTGTTTACCTCGATAAGCCCAAAATTATCCGAGTTTATATGTCGATCCTGAGCAAGGTTTAGCTCCTACTCAGTGCGCTCAGACCGCTCCAACCAACCCTTAGAAGTTCTAACCAACTTCTACTTATAACTTCAACTACGGGTGAAGATTTACTTAGGGTTTCGTTTTTGTGACTGAGGGAAGTATAATAGTATTTTCTGGGCTTTTGTACAAGTGTAACTTTGGGAATACTACAAGGTATTTGGACATTATAACACTACTAGGAGAGTATTTCTATACCACAAAAGGGGGGTATTTATACGAGACAACAAGGCTAGGGGTACCTCGGCTAGGAGCACCACAAAGGGGAGGGGAGGCCTCGGCAAGACTCTCAAAGGAGGGGAGAGTTGGACGAACTCAACACTAAAGGGAAGGGATTTTTAACACTTAGAAAAGATTTTGGATGAAGAAAGTTCATCACTTAGAGGGTATTTATAGGTCAAGTGAAGGCCAACCAATGGCCAAGATGAAGACAAGTGCATAGCAAGTGTAAGGCCAAGATTTAGCCATGTGCTACCTTATCCATCTACACAAAAATATCCTACCTAACCCTTGACCAAAATTTCACACCAAAAACGTGCAAGACTAGCCCAATTGCCGTCCAACCTCTTCCAATGTGAGGGTGACACATGTCACCCTCCCGTTGGTCCAAAATGTTTCGTCTCTCGGAAAAATCCGCAAAAATTATTAATGACATAGCCGGAATTTTCCCTTGAAAGTCATGGAAACGTTTCGTCGAAAACGACTCCTTTTGGTAGCTATGCACAAATTCGAACCTATGCCTACTTTAAGGCTCAAATTGTATCGACGCCCTCACGTATATACTCTGGAAATACGGGGTATAACATTCTCCCCTCCTTAGAAACATTCGTCCCGAATGTTCCTTCTCGAGACGGATAACGAAGAATTTCTTCTAATAAGTTGCCAACGCCACACCTGGCCACGAAATATCACACGTTCTCTTCCTTCTTTACTCGTCGTGCCCTTCTCGGACACTTGAACTCCTCTAGTATACATACCACACTTCAGTCATCGCTTTAGTTCCAAAACCTTGGAGTCACTACCTCCAACTTGGTCATCTTACTAACCGCAATCTCCCTTAAGGCCATTCCCGGCCTTCATGACCCGCTTCTGGTTGAACATAACCACAAACTCTTACGACGGTTATCTAATCATGGGCCTAGCGCCCTCGTGACCCTACCACCTGGCGGGACCACCCAGAGCTGACCCCACTTTGAAACCGGCCGCGGGTTGGCCCTCAACATGGCCCCAACCCGACCCACTTACGCATCACGCTCTTGTTCCGATCCGAACAATCTTACCTCTGGTCATGAAAGCTACCACTTCCATTTTTACACTACCCAAGGAAACTTTCCCCACAATTACTCTACGTATGATAATACATTCTGACAAAGATCACCCGCAAGATCTTGTGCTCAAGACGGCCTTACATCTAAGGTCTCAACTGTAATATTCTAAGGTTCATCATTTCTACCCTTTGAGCTTACCCTTTTTCACTAACCAGGTTTCTAAATCACATTTTAGCACAAAGCTATCCGAACATAACACTAAACACATCATCACAACATCAATACATACAAAACTCTAGAGGGTTAAGGATATACCTGAAAATAGGAGATTCAGAGGACCGCTAAATCGGGAACTTCCACGCGACCTCTCTGTGGCCGCCGGTGTATGAACATCTGCTGACTATGGGAGGTGAAGAACCCGCCCGATCCGTAGTGTGCTATCCTACCAGCGCTACCCCTGGTCGGACAATTTCTCCCAAAATGCCCCTGCTGGCCGCATGTAAAACAAACTCCCGGACTAGCACGACACTCCCCACCGTGGAGTCTACCATAGCGGTCACAACGAGGTAGGGGTGGCTTCAGCTGGCTAACACCCCTGCTCTCTCGAAAATCTGAACCTGGAGCCCCGACCGCTCCCGAATACTCTGGATGCTCAAGATTGTGGAGGACCACTCAGATCGGCGGAGGCGCATAACTAGTCTGCTGAGGCGGTCCGCCTCGAAAGTCACCAAAGGACCTGCTCGGCCCTCTTCCACGACCTTGGTTATTTCGCCGATTTCTCGCTCCTCACCTCCAAGTGCATAAGCTGCGTGCGGGCAATGTTCATGCCGGTGAAGAGCTACACCGAACAACTCTGCTAGGTAATCATCGAGCCCTGAACATATCGGTGCACTCGATCCTCCATACTAGCTACTAATGCGGGACGTCGCCAATGAGTCGAACTCCACATTGTACTCCCGAACCGCACGCGGCTCGCCGCAACACCAAAAATCTGCGCGAGCCCTCATCCGCGAGGTAAGAAATGTGCAAGAAAGGCCTCGAGAACTCGTCCCATAAAGCTGGAAGTGCATGCTCTCCCGGGACAGCTCACGAATCAAACCCGATCGCGGTATCACTCAGCCTATGCGAACCTAATACCACCGACTCGGTCTCCTAAGCCATGATCACTCTCATGACCCGCTGTAACTGCCGGATGAACTCCTGCGGATCTTCCTCGTGCCTTGACCCATAAAACTCGGCGGGTTACACCTCGTAAAATCCCGTAATCTCAAACATGCGCTCGGGGTGAACTACGGGTGCTCTGGGTGGAAGCTGCTGCGTCGATCTATCCTCAAGTCGCCCTGACCACGGCCATTAATCGGGCCATCTCCTTGTAACCCATGTCCTGCCTCGGCTGTAGGATCGAGGCTCAGTCTGCGGTCTCTGTAGAGATCGCCGCTCTACTCGTATCTCCCTCTGCCGCCTTGCCGCCTTCGGGCGGGTTGCCTTGGCGGAGGCATAATCGGTAAGCGAGATAGTCGGAGGGTCCAACTTACAACACGGCTCTCTAAGGCACGATCTCGGAATGAGAAGAATGGAAACCAATCCTAAATGTCCTATAGCCTCACGATTATAGATGTGGTGCACAACACACCGATAATCAAGACTCTACTAGACACGGTGCGTAGACACTTTCAGAGGACTAATCGCTCGATACCACTTTTGTCACTTTCGCGAGTCTCACTCGAGACCCAACAAATGGTACCGGGCTGCTTGCGATCCCATACACGGCGGACGTGCCATACGGAGAGCCACGGTTGGTCTGTTTCGTGGTAGAGGCTCGCCTCTTTATACGCTCGGCCGAAGGAGGTCGAGACAACAGTACAGTATGTGAATCGTAAAAATCATGGCGAAATCATAATAGTCTATAAAGCGAGAGCGGTATGATAACCAAACTACAAACATACACATAATGATTATATCAATTCGGTCTCACGCCCACAACATCAATCCTTCCCGTGAGTACCTTCCTCATCGCCAGTCGTGATATGATAACAACAAGATAGAAATCCAAATGGGAGCATGCGTGCGCTACGATCGTGTCGGTATGTCCAAAGGAACAAATAAGACAACATTCCAAATGGAAGCATACGTGCGCTACGCGTCGTGTCGATGGAGTCCAAGGAAACAATAAGACAACATTCCAAATGGAAGCATACGTGCGCCACGCGTCGTGTCGGTATGTCCAAAGGGAAACAATAAGACAACAAGGCGGTAATCAAAGTGGAAGCATACGTGCGCCACGCGTCGTGTCGATATGTCCAAAGTGATTTAACAAAGTAACACTATCAGCGAGGAGCGTGCTGTGGAATTTCTCCGTCACTGCCGGCACGTCCAAGTAAGTTCTTAAACAAGTCAACCGACCCTCCATCGAGAGACGCGGTAGTATAGAAACACAATCTTTGCACAACAAAGGCTATCACAACAAGCATAGGCAAGTTTCACAACAACAAGCATAGACAAGTTTCACATCAACAAGCATAGGCAAGTTATACACAACTCAAAGTACCTTCATTTTATGCCAAAGCCCGGGTTTTAACCCTAAAGTACTACGTACGTTAAATTCCTTTTAACGGGATCTAATCCTTTTATAAAAGTCACCCGATACCCGTAGTATAAAAATAGAGTGACTTATATCTTTTAAGTAAACCAAAACAACTTCCATACTTTCCTTTTTAAAGTCAAGTTACCACATTAAAACCAATGATAAAACCTTTCTTTTGTTTTCATAAGGTCGTTATAACCAACTTCCCATAAAGTTGTTATACACCTTATGTTTTAAACCATTTTAAGACAACACAATGCCTTTCTTTTCCTAAAGTTCGGTTGCCTAATTTCAAATACACAAGTCTCTTTTTGAAAAGTTCATAGTTGATGTCTTAATCTCTTTTAAAACAATTGAGTAACATATACCTTAGGCGAGTAGGTTATTCTTGTTCATAATCAATCTTATTAGCAGCCATGATCTAGAAATGTAATATCATTTTGTCTCATCTTAGCTTCTATGCAGATGGAGGTTTCTACTGGTTTTAATAATACTTAATTATTCAATACATTTCCCTTTATTAACGCTGCAGTGGTTTGTCGATACACATTCTGATTTCCGAAATCAGTAAAACATTATTCCTTCCAAAAACCAAGTACTCATTACTCACGAATGAGGTTTCACAAACATCCATATTAAGTCAAGCCTCTTATCTTTTAAGAATAAGTCTCTTAACTTCTAAACCATTAAACCATTCTTTTTATCTCTCTTAGGCGTTACACCTAACTTCTCATAAAGTGGTATAACTTTTATGTTTTCAAACCAAGTATACACTTCTTTCAAAAAGGTTTCTTAATCTCTTAGAATACTTCAGTTCTTTTACAACAAGTCGGTTATAAGTCAAATCGCTTATCTTTTAAAAACCACAAAGCATTTCTCATTTACATGAAATTTGTTATAACTTGACTTCCCATAAAGTCGTTATAACACTTTATGTTTAAAGACAATTAAATACATTTAACACGTATGCGTCTACCGTACTACATAGTTATACACATATCATGCTAGAACAGATAGGAAGAGGTTCACATACCTCGCGGCAGTATCGACTAATAGCAAAACGCTCAGTACCTCAAACCGTGCTACACTCTCGGTCAGCGGATCACTCCACACGTAGTACTACAACCTATAGAGGCCACAAAGCGCCTATTAATATCTTTAGATCTCAATGTAGAATATTCTACGTAAAATTCGTAAGACTCCCCGCAACGGCGTAAATCTCCTCCCTATCGAGGCCGGCTACCAAGCCAACGAGGGGGGGGGGGTTAACACGGCTAACCGGCCGGGTACAATTCTACTACACAGTACTGCTACACAAGTCTCATGTAATACACCCTATGTAATTCTGATTGATTCTCTTCTTTAAATTGGGCTTAAGTCGCAAGACATTGCCGTAAGTATTATTCAGGCTTAAGTCAAAAGACATTGCCGCACAATTATAATGTTCAGTTCTATATATAGTATACTTCAACTATATATTCCTACAACATGTAATTTCCAATTACAATAGAAGGTCAAGAGTGTTTACCTCGATAAGCCCAAAATTATCCGAGTTTATATGTCGATCCTGAGCAAGGTTTAGCTCCTACTCCGTGCGCTCCGACCCGCTCCAACCAACCCTTAGAAGTTCTAACCAACTTCTACTTATAACTTCAACTACGGGTGAAGATTTACTTAGGGTTTCGTTTTTGTGACTGAGGGAAGTATAATAGTATTTTCTGGGCTTTTGTACAAGTGTAACTTTGGGAATACTACAAGGTATTTGGACATTATAACACTACTAGGAGAGTATTTCTATACCACAAAAGGGGGGTATTTATACGAGACAACAAGGCTAGGGGGGGTACCCCTCGGCTAGGGCACCACAAAGGGGGAGGGGGGAGGCCCTCGGCCAAGACTCTCAAAGGAGGGGAAGTTGGGCGAACTCAACACTAAAGGGGAGGGATTTTTAACACTTAGAAAAGATTTTGGATGAAGAAAGTTCATCACTTAGAGGGTATTTATAGGTCAAGTGAAGGCCAACCAATGGCCAAGATGAAGACAAGTGCATAGCAAGTGTAAGACCAAGATTTAGCCATGTGCTACCTTATCCATCTACACAAAAAATATCCTACCTAACCCTTGACCAAAATTTCACACCAAAACGTGCAAGACTAGCCCAATTGCGTCCAACCTCTTCCAATGTGAGGGTGACACATGTCACCCTCCGTTGGTCCAAAATGTTTCGTCTCTGGAAAAATTCGCAAAATTATTAATGACATAGCGGAATTTTCCCTTGAAAGTCGTGGAAACGTTTCGTCGAAAAACGACTCCTTTTGGTAGCTATGCACAAATTCGAACCTATGCCTACTTTAAGGCTCAAATTGTATACGTACTCCCTCACGTATATACTCTGGAAATACGGGGTATAACAACTTCCGAGAAAAGTTCCTGCATTCCGTGCGCGCGACCCACGCGTCCGGCGCCATGCTACCCTCGAACCCCCAGAACAACCGGCGCGCGCCCTCAGATTCCGGCGCGTGCACCGTGAGCGAAACCATCGCTTTGCTCGTGGGCACCAAACTTTAAACTTCCATAACTTTTGACTCCGATGTCCTATCGACGAACGGTTTGCTGCGTTGGGAACTAGATTAAACGGACTACACACTAGGCTTTTAAAAATCCTCAAATCTCCTAAGGAACTAGGAGATATACCGCTCCAAAGTTGACTAAAAGTCAGCCCACAACCTTTTGCCAACCCAACTTTCCAAAATTCAAATCTTATTTCCTTTCATATGTTCTTAACTTAACCTCTTGAATTTACGGGGTGTAACAGTTTTCATACATACTTGTGAATTGGTTTTAAAAATGTTAAGGTTTTATATGTGTATATATATATGTACTTTACAGTTTCACATACTTGGTACTTGTTGTACTGACCTCCTTCGGGGGGTTGCGTTCATGCCGCAGGTAAAGGGAAGCAGGTAGCGGATCCTCAGTCTTAGGATCTTTACTCTGGTGTCAGGAGCTCAATTTCTCCGGAGGCTCGACTTTTGGTATGGTTCTCCCTGGTGTCGTAGATGTTTTGTACATTCAGGGGTATGACGGGGCCCTGTCCCGTCATAGTGTTTACATTTCCTTAGAAGTGCGTAGTCTGTCGCATTTTGGGATTATGGCTGTTCACTCTTTGGGTAATTATATATATATGCCGAAAGGCAACTTTTCTTGGATAGACTATTCTTACTTTTATTGTTTCATGTCTTGGTTATATTCCGCTGGTTACTCTGATGTTTGGCTACTTGGGTGTCCGGGTAAGGCACCAGTCACGGACCCGGGATCGGGTCATGACATAGTCCTCGGAAAGTGTCTACAGACCGTATCTAGTAGAGTCTTGATTATCGGTGTGTTGTGCACCACATCAATAATCAGGAGGCTATAGGATATTTAGGATTGGTTTCCATTCTTCTCACTCTGAGATCGTGCCTTAGAGTTGTGTTATAAGTTGGACCCCTCTGACGTATTTCGTTTTTACCGATTATGCCTCACGCAAGGCAACCCGGCGAGAAGGCAAAGCGGCCGAGGAGCCGCTAGTAGGACACGAGAGAGTACGAGCGCGCAGCGGCCATTACGAGATAGTGCTTGACGGCGAGTTTTGCGGCGCCGCCCCAACGAGTTTAGAGCGCAGCAGAGGCTCACGAGACCACGATACTGAGCCTCCGTCCACGGCTGGAGCGGAGAGATGGATTACGAGGAGATGGCGATTACTAGCCGGGATCGTGGTCGACATGAGGATAATTTGGATCTGGCGATTCCGTGCACCGTGGTTCACCCGAGATCGGATAGTTTGAGGCTACGGGACTTTCGAGTTGCAGCCGCCCGAGTTCTACGGGTCGAGGCACGAGGATGATCCGCAGAGTTCATCAAGCGATTCTGCGGATCATGAGTGATCAAGCTTCGGAGACCGAGTCGGTGGTCTTAGGTTCGCATCGTGCGTGATACCGCTGATCGGTTTGATTCGTGAGCTGTCGGGAGTGCATGCGCCTCGGTGTATGGGACGAGTTCTGCGAGGCATTCCTTGGTCATTTCTTGCCGCCACGCGAGGAGCACGGCGGCAGATTTTTGATCTTTGAGACGAGAGGGCGCCTGATTCGGGAGTACAATGTTGAGTTCGACTCGTTGGCTCGATATGTCCCTGCGTTAGTGGCAGATATGGAGGACAGAGTGCACCGCTATGTCACGGGGCTCGATGACTACTTGGCAGAAGCTTGCTCGGGTGCAGCTCTTCAGCCGGGCATGGACATTGCCCGTATACAGGCTTATGCACAGGGGATGGAGGAACGTAGAGACCGACGTGGGGATTAGGATCAACATAAGAGGGCCAAGACAGCAGGGTCCTTTGGTAATTTCGAGGCGGACCGCCTCAGCAGCAGGCTAGTTAAACACCTACGCCAGTACAGAGTGGTCCTCCGCGATCTTGAGCGTCCAGGTATTCGAGGCGGTCGAGCTCCTGTGTTTTGATTTTTCGGGGAGTAGGAGTACTCGCTGGATGAGGCTACCCGTATCTCAGTGTATCCGTTGTGGTAAAACCCATAGGGGGGAGTGTCGTACTAGTTTGGGAGATTGCTATACTTGCGGCCGGAAGGGCCATTTTGCGAAAGAGTGTCCGACCAGAGGTAGCGCGGCAAGGGGAAAGTGAAGCAGTAGTTACATGTATATCCTTAACCCTCTAGAGACTAGTATGTATTGATGTTATGATGATGTGTGTAACGCCCCGAACCCGGGCCCGTTACTGGTGCCTTACCCCGGGCACCCTAGTGATACAACATCAGAGAAAACCAGCGGAAAATAAAACACGAGTCATGAAACAAGAGATATAAAAAAATAAGCACTGACAAACGATTTGCCTTGGTATATATACATAAAAACCCGAGCAGTTATCCTTTTTACAAACCACACAACAAGCGATGCTACACTTAAGATTTACAACAACTATGACGGACAGGGGCCCGCCATACCCCGAATGTACAAGAACCTACAACTCGGGAAACATACCAAAGATAAGCCTCAAGGAACGGAGCTTTCAGCCTTGAAATGAGATCTAGGCGGGGATCCACGGCCGATGTACCTCTACTGCGGCATGAACGCGGCCGAAGGAGGTCGATCTAACAGTACCAAGTATGTGAAATCACAAATCAGTAAATGAAATCATAATAGCCTAAAAGCGGGAGACATGTATGATAACCAAAATACGATGCGCAACATAAGCGATCAGTCGGGGACTCACGCCTCAAAGTCACCACTCAAATATAACGATGGGTCTCACGCCCACAACATCCATCATGTTCGCATCATGGCGCGTGCCGGAATCTTGTGACGGTGTAGACATGTCCATGATGCAACAATAATAACAAGGCGCGTGGCCACGTACCGGAATCTGCGTCGGTGTAGACATGCCCATGTAACCTCAATATGATATCTTTGGGTGGTCAACCCCGCGCGTGGCCACATGCCGGAATCTTGCATCGGTGTAGACCGTCCATGTTGCGGTAATAACCATATATCGGGTAATCAACGCCGCGTGGCCGCGATGCCCCGGAATCTTTGCGACGGTGTAGACATGTCCATGTGACATCAACAAAGCGATAATCAAAATGGAAACATACCGTGGAATTCTCCATCATTGCCAAGACGCGTCCAAGTAAGTTCTCAACAAGTCAACCGCCTCTATCGAGAGCGGTAACCTGAGAAAGACCACACTTGAACAACAAAGGCTATCATCACAAGCATAGACAAGTTTCACAACAATCAAGCATAGGCAAGTTTCACACAACTCAAAGTACTTTCATTTTATGCCAAAGTCCGGGTTTTTAACCCCAAAGTACTACATACGTTAAGTTCTTTTAAAAGATCCATTACTTTTATAAAAGTCACCCGATACGTAGTATTAGAATGACCAGCCACATTCCTTTCCAAAATCAAGTAACAACATTCTTTTCCTAAGTTCGGTTTGCCTAGTTTCATTACTCAAGCTTCATTTTCAAATGGTTTCATAGTTCATAAACTTAATCACTTGATTCCTTTTTAGAACAATTGAGTAATATATGTCTCACGTGAGTAGGTTATTCTTGTTTACAACATTCTTAATACAAGACCATGATCTAGAAAATGTAATATCATTTTGTCTCATCTTAGTTTCTATGCGGATGGAGGTTTCTCTTGGTTTTAATACGATACATCATTATTCAATACATTTTCCTTTATTAACTGCGGTGGTGCTGTCGATACATTCGATTTCCGAAATCAGTAAAACATTATCCCTTTAAATAAAACCAAGTACTCATTACTCACGAATGAGGTTTCACACAAACATTCACATTAAAACAAATAAGTTAAGTCTCTTATCTTATAAGATCAAGTCTCTTAACTTCTAACATTAGTAAACCATTTTCTTTACCTCTCTTAAGACATTATACCTAACTCACCATAAAGCTAGTATAACTCTTTTTTAAAACCTTTAAAACCAAGTGTTACTCTCCCTTCAAACGATTTATAAATCTTTTGAAATACATCAAGTTCTTTATTATAACTAGCCAGTTATAATTCACATCAGTTACCTTTTAAAACCACAAAGTATTTTCTTACCTACATAACACTGTTATAACCAACTTCCCATAAAGCCGTTATAACACTTTATGTTTTAAGAACAATCAAACACGCTTAACACGTATGCGTCACCGTACTCGTAGTTCACATATCATGCTAGAAGAGATAGGAAGAGGTTCACATACCTCGCGACGATTTATCGACTAATAGCAAAACGCTCCGAGTACCTCAAACCGTCGGCTACTCCTTAAGCCAAGTAGATCGCGCCACACGTAGTACTTCAACCTATAAGGCCACAAGGCGCTTATTAACATCTAGATCCCATCGTTCCATTTTCTACAGAAAATTTGGCCGCACCTCCCCCACAGCGTAAATCTCCTCCTTTATCGAGGTCGGCTACCAAGCCAACTGCGGGGTTAACACGCCTAACCGACGCTGCGTACAATTCTACTACACGGTAATGCTACATAAGTCTCATGTCAGACATACTAGGTAATTACAATTGATTCTTCTCTTAATTATCCTTCATGTGATTCTTGCTCAATTCTTCATTCTTCGTGCTTAAGTCAAAAGACATTGCCACAATACTAAGTTGATTCTATATATAGTATACAACAACTATATATTCAACACTTATGTAATTTCCAATTACAATAGGGGACAAGATATTTACCTCGATAAGCCCAAAATTATCCGAGTTTAATGTCGCTTCCCGAGCAAGGTTTAGCTCCTCCTCCGAGTGCTCGATCCGCTCCAAACAACCCTTAGAAGTTCTAACCAACTTCTCTTAAGTACTTCAAACAACAATGAAGATTTCCTTAGGGTTTCGTTTAGTGGCTAAAGGAAAGTATAATCGTATTTTAGGCTTTTATAAGTGTAACCACAGGAATACTACAAGGTATTTGGGCCAAGGTATTTGGACATTACAACAATACTTTGGAGAGTATTTCTATAACCACAAAGGGGTATTTATACGAGACAACTAGGCTAGGGGGTGTACCACGGCTAGCACTACTAGGAGGGGATACTTTCGGCGGGGGCCTTCCGAAGGGGAGGGGTGTGGCGGACGAATACAACAAGGAGAGGGGAGGGAGATTTCAAGACTTAGGCACATTTTTGGATGAAGAACTCTTCAAGCTTAGGGGGGTATTTATAGGTCAAGGAATGGCCAACCAATGGCCAAGATCCATCCAAGTGTATAGCAAGTGTAGGGCTAGGATTCACCTAAGTACACCTTATCCATCTACCACCAAAATATCCTACCTAATCCTTGACAAAAGCCAAGGCCAAATCGTCCACCATTGCCGCCCAACCTCATCCAATGTGAGGGTGACACATGTCACCCTCCCGTTGGTCCAAAATGTTTCGTCTCTCGGAAAAATCCGCAAAAATAATAAATGACATAGCCGGAAATTCCCCTACGAAAGCTGTGAAAACGTTTCGTCGAAAAACGACTCTAATCGGGTGTTGTGTACAAATTTCGAATCTTGCCTAATTTAAGGCTCAAATTTCTACGTACGTCCTCACGTACACTCTGGAAATACGGGGTATAACATTCTCCCCTCCTTAGAAACATTCGTCCCGAATGTTCCTTCTCAAGACAGATAACGATTAAGTTCTTCTTCTTAAACAAGTTTCCAATGCCACACATGGCCACAAACATAACATGCGCACGAAAACCCAAATTCAAGCCAACGAGGAATCACTTCTGCGATGCAAAATAATACAAATTCTCACTCCTGGTCCAAGGGACACGCCTCGTGATCTTCACTTCACAAAAGAAACGATCACACGCCCACTTCTCCCTATCTCGCCGCTTCTCGAACACTCGAGCTCTTTCTAGTATCCGTACCACTTCCGTCAACGTTTACGTTTCCAACCCTTGGAGTTACTACCTCCAAACTTGGTCATCTTACTACCTCGATTTCCTCTGGGCCATTCTCGGCCTTCACGAACTGATTCTGGTCGAACATATCTATGAACTCATACGATGGTCATCTAAACTTGGGCCTAGCACCCTCGTGACCCTGCCACCTGGCGGGACCACCCAGAGCTGACCCTTCCTCGAACGGGGCCGGGTTGGCCCGCAACATGGCCCAACCCACTGTAGCGCCAACTTCCGCTCCCCGACACGGAACACATCATGGAAGCTACCACTTCCATCTCACACTAACCAGATTTTTAAATCACACTATAGAACAAAGCTATCCGAACCTAACACTTAACACATCATTAACATCAATACATACAAGTATCTACTGTGGTTAAGGATATACACAAACTAGGCGGTTCAAGGACCGCTAAAGCGGAACTTCCACGCGACCTTACCGTGGCCGCAATCGCTCTAGTAGTCTGTGCTATCCTTCCAGCGCTACCCCTGGTCTGACATTATCTCGTCATATGGACCTGTTGGCGCAAGAATAACAAGCTCCTTGGTACTACGACACTCCCGAAATGCGGTCTACTACATCGACCACAGAGGTAGGGGTGACTACATCCGCCAACACCCTACTCGCGAACATCGAAACACAGGAGCCACGACCGCTCTGAATATCCCAAGGGTCCCGAAGGCTGCGGAGGACCACTCTGCAATGGCGGAGGTACATAACTAGTCTGCTGCTGAGGCGGTCCGCCTCGAAAGTCGCCAAAATATCCGGCCGTCTTGGCGCCTTAACCTGTGGCGGTCCACCTGCGTCGATCTGCGCTCCTCGCACCCAAGTGCATGAGCCTGCATGCGGGCAATGTCCATGCCCGGCTGAAGAGAAACACCCGCACAAGATTCGGCCATATAATCATCTAGCCCGGTGACGTAGCGATGCACCCTATCCTCCATGGTCGCTACTAAAGCGGGGACATATCGAGCTAATGAGTCGAACTCCACATTATACTCTCTAACCGTCCGCCCATCCTGCCTCAATGTCAAAAATCTGTCGGCCTGAGCCCTCCTCATCTGTGGAGGCAAGAAATGTGCAATGAATGCCCTCGAGAACTCATCCCAAACTGCTGGAAGCGCATGCTCTCCCCTGGATAGCTCCCACGAATCAAACCAGTCGACTGCAGTATCACGCAGCCGATGCGAACCGAAGGTCACAGACTCGGTCTCTGAAGCCTTGATCACCCGCATGATCCTCATGGCGACGGATGAACTCCTGCGGATCATCCTCGTGCCTCGACCGTAGAACTCGCGGGCTACAACTCGAGAAAATCTCGTAGCCTCAAACTATTCGCTCTCGGGTGCACCACGGTCTTCTGAACCGGATCGCGCGCGTCCGGCTGTCCTCATATTCGCCTGACAACGGCGATAATCGCCATCTCCGTGACCCATCTCCCTGCTCGGTGTGGGGTGGAGGCTCAGTCTTGTAGTCTCGGCCCCATCTGCGGCTCTAAACTCTCTGGTCTTTGGCGGCGTCGCGGCTTCGCCGTCGGGCTTAACTTGTCTCAGTCTTGGCCGGCTGCGCGCTCGTACTCCTCTGAATCACACTAGCGGCTCCTCGGTTGCCTTGCCGCCACGGGCCTTTGGTCGCACTGCGGAGGCATAATCGGTAAAATGAAACACATCGAGAGGGTCAACTTACAACTCGGCTCTAGGCACGATCTCGGAATGAGAAGAATGGAAACCAATCCTACATGTCCTATAGCCTCACGATTATAGATGTGGTGCACAACACGCGATAATCAAGACTCTACTAGACACGGTGCGTAGACACTTTCCGAGGACTAATCGCTCGATACCACTTTGTAACGCCCGAACCGGACGTTCATGGTGCCTTACCGGGCACCCTAGTGATACAACATCGAGAAAACAGCGGAAAATAAAACACGAGTCATGAAACAAGAGATATAAAAAAATAAACAGGCAACCAAGCGATTTGCCTTGGTATATATACATAAAAACCCGAGCTTATCCTTTTACAAACCACACTTGGCGATTACTCTGAGACCTAAGATTTACAACAACTATGACGGACAGGGCGCCATACCACGAATGTACAAGAACCTACAACTCGAGGAAACATACAAAGATAAGCCTCGAAGGAACGGAGCTTTCAGCCTTGTTGAAATGAGATCCTAGGCGGGGATCCACGGCCGATGTACCTCTACTGCGGCGTGAGCGCGGCCGAAGGAGAGTCGATCTGGTACCAAGTATGTGGCTTGTCAAATCACGTAAATGAAATCATAATAGCCTAAAGCGGGAGACATGTATGATAACCAAAATACGACGCATGACATAAGCGATCAAGTCGGGGACTCACGCCAAAGTCACCACTCAAATATAACGATGGGTCTCACGCCACAACATCCATCATGTTCGCATCATGGCGCGCATGCCGGAATCTGCGACGGTGTAGACATGTCCATGATGCAACAATAATAACAAGGCCGCGTGGCCCATGCCCGGAATCTGCGACGGTGTAGGCATTGCCATGTAACCTCAATAACAATATCTTGGGTGGTCAACCACGCGCGTGGCCACATGCCCCGGAATCTTGCGTCGGTGTAGACACGTCCATGTTGCGATAATAACCATATATCGGGTAATCAACGGCACGTGGCCGCGTGCCGGAATCTGCGACGGTGTAGACATGTCCATGTGACATCAACAAGGCGATAATCAAAATGGAAACATACCCGTGGAATTCTCCATCACGCCGACGTCCAAGTAAGTTCTCAACAAGTCAACGGCCTCTATCGAGAGCGGTAACCGTGAAAGACCACACTTGCACAACAAAGGCTATCATCACAAGCATAGACAAGTTTCACAACAATCAAGCATAGGCAAGTTTCACACAACTCAAAGTACTTTCATTTTATGCCAAAGTCCGGGTTTTTTTAACCCCAAAGTACTACATACGTTAAGTTCTTTTAAAAAAGATCCATTACTTTTATAAAAGTCACCCGATACCCGTAGTATTAGAATGACCAGCCCACATTCCTTTCCAAAATCAAGTAACAACATTCTTTTCCTAAGTTCCAGTTTGCCTAGTTTCAATTACTCAAGCTTCTCATTTTCAAATGGTTTCATAGTTCATAAACTTAATCACTTGATTCCTTTTTAGAACAATTGAGTAATATATGTCTCACGTGAGAGTAGGTTATTCTTGTTTACAACATTCTTAATACAGCAGCCATGATCTAGAAAATGTAATATCATTTTGTCTCATCTTAGTTTCTATGCAGATGGAGGTTTCTACTGGTTTTAATACGATACATCATTATTCAATACATTTTCCTTTATTAACGCTGCAGTGGTCTGTCGATACACATTCGATTTCAAATCAGTAAAACATTATCCCTTTAAATAAAACCAAGTACTCATTACTCACGAATGAGGTTTCACACAAACATTCACATTAAAACAAATAAGTTAAGTCTCTTATCTTATAAGATCAAGTCTCTTAACTTCTAACATTAGTAAACCATTTTCTTTACCTCTCTTAAGACATTATACCTAACTCACCATAAAGCTAGTATAACTCTTTTTTAAAACCTTTAAAACCAAGTGTTACTCTCCCTTCAAACGATTTATAAATCTTTTGAAATACATCAAGTTCTTTATTATAACTAGCCAGTTATAATTCACATCAGTTACCTTTTAAAACCACAAAGTATTTTCTTACCTACATAATTTGTTATAACCAACTTCCCATAAAGCCGTTATAACACTTTATGTTTTAAGAACAATCAAACACTGTTAACACGTACGCGTCTACCGTACTACGTAGTTCACACATATCATGCTAGAAGAGATAGGAAGAGGTTCACATACCTCGCGACGATTTATCGACTAATAGCAAAACGCTCCGAGTACCTCAAACCGTCGGCTACTCCTTAAGCCAAGTAGATCGCGCCACACGTAGTACTTCAACCTATAAGGCCACAAGGCGCTTATTAACATCTAGATCCCATCGTTCCATTTTCTCTGAGAAAATTTGGCGGACTCCCCGCAGCGTAAATCTCCTCCTTTATCGAGGTCGGCTACCAAGCCAACCAGGGGGGGGGGGTTAACACGTCTAACCGGACGCGTACAATTCTACTACACAGTAATGCTACATAAGTCTACTGTAATACAGCCCTAGGTAATTACAGTTCAGTTCTTCTCTTAATTATCCTTCTATGTGATTACTGTTCAATTCTTCATTCTTCAGGCTTAAGTCAAAAGACATTGCCACAATACTAAGTTCAGTTCTATATATAGTATACAACAACTATATATTCAACACTTATGTAATTTCCAATTACAATAGGGGGACAAGATATTTACCTCGATAAGCCCAAAAATTATCCGAGTTTAATGTCGCTCCTGAGCAAGGTTTAGCTCCTCCTGCAGTGCTCCATCCGCTCCAAACAACCCTTAGAAGTTCTAACCAACTTCTCTTAAGTACTTCAAACAACAATGAAGATTTCCTTAGGGTTTAGTTTAGTGGCTAAAGGAAAGTATAATCGTATTTTCAGGCTTTTATAAGTGTAACCTCGGAATACTACAAGGTATTTGGGCAGGTATTTGGACATTACAACAATACTTTGAGAGTATTTCTATACCACAAAGGGGTATTTATACGAGACAACTAGGCTAGGGGGTGTACCCACGGCTAGCACTACTAGGAGGGGATACTTTCGGCCAAGGGCCTTCAAAGGGGAGGGTGTGGCGGACGAATACAAAGGAGAGGGGAGGAGATTTCAAGACTTAGGCACATTTTTGGATGAAGAACTCTTCAAGCTTAGGGGGGTATTTATAGGTCAAGGAATGGCCAACCAATGGCCAAGATCCATCCAAGTGTATAGCAAGTGTAGGGCTAGGATTCACCTAAGTACACCTTATCCATCTACCACCAAAATATCCTACCTAATCCTTGACAAAAGCCAAGGCCAAATCGTCCACCATTGCCGCCCAACCTCATCCAATGTGAGGGTGACACATGTCACCCTCCCGTTGGTCCAAAAGGTTTCGTCTCTCGGAAAAATCCGCAAAAATAATAAATGACATAGCCGGAAATTCCCCTACGAAAGCTGTGAAAACGTTTCGTCGAAAAACGACTCTAATCGGGTGTTGTGTACAAATTTCGAATCTTGCCTAATTTAAGGCTCAAATTTCTACGTACGTCCTCACGTACACTCTGGAAATACGGGGTATAACAATGTGTTAAGTGTTATGTTCGGATAGCTTTGTGTTAAAATGTGATTTAGAAGCCTGGTTAGTGAAAAGGGTAAGTCTGGGGATGAGAAAATTTTGAACCTTAGAAATTATGACAGTTGAGACCTTAGATGTAAGGCCGTCTTGAGTAAAAGACTTTACGGTTAATCTTTGTCAGAATACATAGTATACGTGGAGTATTTGTGTGATAATTCCATGGGTAGTTGTGATAGAAGTGGTAGCTTTCATGACGCGAATTAGTAAGAGTGTTCCGGATCGGGGAACGAGAGAGTTTGGCGCGATAATGGGTCGGGTTGAGGCCAGGTCGCGGGTCAACCCGCAGCCCGGAATGAGGTGGGGTCAGTTTGAGGTGGTCCCGCTAGGTGGTGGGGTCACGAGGGTGCTAGGCCCAAGTTTAGATAACCATTGTATGAGTTCATAGACGCGTTCGACCAGAATGGGATCGTGAAGTCCGGGAATGGCCTTAGAGGAAATCGAGGCTAGTAAGATGACCAAGGTTGGAGGTAGTAACTCGAGGTTTTGGAAATCAAGCAATGACGGAATGCAGTGCGTGTACTAGAAAGAGTTCGGTGTTAGAAAGGTCGGCGAGTAAGGGAAGGAGTGAACATGTGTTAAGAGAAGGGAAGTGATCATTTTGTGAAGTAACGAGGTGAAGAAAGTATCCTTTAGACCATGGGTGGAAGCTTTTGTGACGTTAGAGATGATTCCTCGTTGGCTTGGATTAGAGTTTTGCGCATGTGTTATAGTATGGCCAGGTGTGGCATAATTGGTTTTGTAAGTATAGTAGTGAAGACTATACCGGCGCGTGTATGTTTTGAGACTTAGAAGGAACATTCGGGACGAATGTTTCTAAGGGAGGAAGAATGTTACACCCAGTAGTTCCAGGGTATGTATGTGAGGACGTACGTACGAGAATACGACAGTAATATTGGAAAGGAAGAAAGATGTGATTTTTCGACGGAAAAGTTTCCGAACTACGTGAAGGAAAGAGGTTTATTATTGAGAATTGGATTCTCAATTTTGGTATTTAAGACTTTAAGAATTTATAAGAATTATGGAATTAATATTTTTGCGGATTTGGTCACGTGGGGCACACCCGAGGAAATTTTACGTTTTGTGGGGCCCACGAGGGTTACAGAATTTTTTATGGACGAATGAGAGGGCGACACGTGGCACCCTCTCACATGGTCTTGGACGATTTTTGCAAGGATAGGATGGTCATCTGACCATTGTGGCTGAAAGTCTTCAAGCTTGAGTGTATTGACCAAGTCAACTTGTCCACTTGGCCATTATCCATGTGATCTTCATCCTAGCCACACATTTGTGATAATCTTGACCCTCCATTGTTTTATATATACACACTAGTGCAAGACTTGTCTTCCAACACTTAGAAAATTTATCACAACATTTCTTGTTCTTCTTGTAGCTCACGGGTTTGAGGAAATCCCACACAAAAAAATTGTAGTTTTGTTCCAATATTCACAAGACTTAAACCCAAGGTCCCTAAGAGTGTTGTAAGGTTATCTCAATAGAAAGATTTTGGAAAAGTGGCATTTTCGTATTAGTCGCAAGGCGGAAACTTAAGAAGTTCTTCAACTTTGAAGTTGGAACTTGAAGATGGGTTCTTCATAGGCTTCTAAGGAGTGCTTGGAGCGGATTGGAACTTAAGGAAAGGAGCTAAGAATTTCTAAGGAGCGACTTTGAATCTTGGAAATTTTAAGGGATTGTAAAGGTATAATTCTTGTCGTTTTAGTAATTAAGATTACTACTTGTTGTAGCTTTGGATATTAGCAAGCATGAGGTGTTTATATTATGAAGTTGATTAGTGTTATGGATATTGGAACCCTAACCCGAAAACTAGTATGTTAGCCCTTAAGATTGTAATTCAATTTGGTTACTAGTTTAGTTGTCACATGTTATATAAAGAGGGAATTATAGCTGTTGAAATTGTTTATGACTATGTAGCATGTTGGAACAACAACTTGTATTGAAATAGAAATTGAAAGAGAAGTAGTGTTGTTGTTAGCCGAGAATAACATTGTATAATTGGATTGTATTGTGGACTAGTTGGTAGTAATTGTGGGGCAGAATTTTACACGTATTGTTGGGCGTGTAATCCCCTTTGTATTTGCTGAAATGTTTGGGCCTTAAATATGGCGTTTGGTTATTGAATTCGTCCTTGAAAAAGGTGGCAAAGTATGTAGAAACAAAGAAAGTGCTGTCCGATTTTCCGTAGAATTTAGTGACCTTGTACTTAGAATATTCTACGAAGAGAGCTAGAGGTTAATAGACATTTTATGACCATTATAGGTTAAAGTACTACGAGTAGCGTATTCTACTTGAAGGGTGGAAAAGGCTAGCAAGGGTATAGTACTTGGAGCGTTTTGCTAATTGTCGATAATCGTCGTGAGGTATGTGAACCTCTTCCTATCTTTTCTAGCATGATTGTTGTAAACTATGTAGTACGGTAGACGTACGTGTGCTAAATGATATTGGTTGGTTTAGAACATAAAGTGTTATAATGGCTTTATGGGAAGTTAATTATAACGACTTTATGTAGGTAAAAGAATGGTTGATTGTTTTTAAAAGATAAGAGACTTGACTTGTATTTGACTTGAATTGTGTTAAAAAGTTGTGAAACCTCATTCGTGAGTAATGAGTACTTGGTTTTTAAAAGAATAATGTTATATTGATTTTTCTTAAATTCTAAAGTAAGGAACTTGTTTTCTAAAAAGAAAAGAGACTTGAGGAATTTGAAGTGTTTTGGTTTAAAAGAAAGGCATGTTTTTGTCTTAAAATTGTTTAAAAAGAAAGGCATGTTTTTGTCTTAAAATGGTTTAAAAAGAAGGCATGGTTTTGTCTTAAATTGGTTTACTTGAAATGATAGTTACTCTATTTTTGATACTATGGGTATCGTATGACTTTTGTAAAAGAAAGGGGTCTTTTGAAAGAATTTAAGTACGTAGTACTTTAGGATTAAAACCCGGATTGTTGGCACAAAATGGGAATACTTGAGTTTATATAAATGGTGAATCAATTTACATGTTAATGAGAGTCTAAAAGTATGTTGAACTTGCCTATGCTAGTTGTGATTGTTTTTGTTGTGCAAGTATTGTATTTCTATACCACCGCGTCTCTCGATGGAGGGCCGACTGACTTGTTGTGAATTTACTTGGACGTACCGGCAGTGGCGGAAGATTCCACGGGTATGCTTCCATTATTATTGTCACATGGGCATGTCTACACCGATGAGGATTAGGGGCATGTGACCATTATTGTTATTCCATGGACTAGCTCTCGTGAGGTTTCTTGATTCGGCCTTGGTATCCGGTAGTTGGCTCGTGACTTGCCGCCGTGGCTGATTCGGCTTTGGTTACGGTAGTTAGCCTTCGTACTTGCCGCTTCGGTTTGTGGCGGTCACGTGACTTACGATTGTGATCGGTGGTTAGCACGGTTACTTTCCCGTCGACTACGTGGCGCAGTGGATCTGGTAGAGGTTATCGCACTTGCCACATGTCGACCGCGGCGAAGTATCATGACTTACGGTTGTGATCGGTGGTTAGCTCGTTACTTGCCCCGTCGCTACGTGGCGCAGGAGGATCTCGTATAGGCTATCGCCACTTGCGTGTCGACCGCGAGTCGGTGTTTGGACGAAGCCGTGACTTACGGTTGTGATCGGTGGTTAGCTCGGTTACTTGCCCCGTCGCTCATTAGCGCGAGAGAGGATCTGGTAGAGGCTATCGCACTTGCCATGTGTCAGCTTCGTGATATGGTTGTTTAGTATTGTTGGTACGGTAAGTTCTGGTAGCTGGCTTTCGTACTTGCCTCGGTCAGTTGATGATGCAGGTTGGATCTGGTAGCTATGCCTTCGTACTTGCCCCGTACGGTTTTATGACACAGGTGGGACCTGGTGTTCAAGTGTACTCTTTGGTGTTGTTACATCATAGACTGCCGACAGTGAGGAAGGAATTCCACGGGTATGATTGATGTTGTGGGCGTGAGACCCATTATTATATTTTGAGTGATGTCTTTGAGGGCGTGAGTCTCTGACTTGACATGGCTACTTATATGTTGTATACTGTAGTTTGGTTATCATACATGTCTCCTGCTTTATATAGACTATTATGATTTCATTTACAATATTTTCAGTTTCACATACTTGGTACCTGTTGTACTGACCTCCTTCGGGGGGCTGCGTTCATGCCGCAGGTAGAGGTACACCGGTTGTTGATCCTCGTTCATAGGATCGCAGTTCAGCGTTTGGGAAGCTCCGTTTCTCCGGAGGCTTATCTTTTGGTATAGTCCCCTGTCACTGTAGTTACTTGTACATTCAGGGGTATGGCGGGGCCCTGTCCCGTCATAGTTGTTGTTACATTCTTAAGTGCAGTAGTATCTTGTTGTGGGCAGGTTTTTGAAAAAGGATGTAACTGTTCAGGTTTAATTATTTATTTATGCAAAAAGGTAACCGTTTTGGTTAGCATGTTTTCTTATTATCTTGTTTCATGTTTAAGTTTTTATTTCCGCTGATTTTCTCTGATGTTGTATCACTAGGGTGCCCGGGGTAAGGCACCAGTCGTGGGCCCGAGGTCGGGTCGTGACAGTATCTATTTTTGATGGCCACCTTGTTCAACTGCCTGTAATCAACGCACATACGCAGCAACCCATCCTTCTTCTTTACAAACAATACCAGCGCTCCCCAAGGTGAAGTACCAGGCCTAATAAAACCCTTCTCCAACAAATCTTTCAGCTGGTCCTTCAACTCTCTCAACTCAGCAGGTGCCATTCTGTACGGCGGAATAGATATAGACCGAGTATCTGGCAGAACGTCAATACAGAAATTTATCTCCCTTTCAGGAGGAATACCTGGGAGATCGTCTGGGAAAACCTCCGGAAATTCTCTAACAACCGGAACTGACTGAAGATCGGGCAACTCAGCCTCTGTATCAAATACCCGGACAAGATGGTATATATATCCCTTCTGAACCATCTTCCTAGCCTTGAGGTACGAAATAAACATACCCATCGGCGACGCTGTATTCCCTTTCCACTCGATAACCGACTCACCGAGAAACTGGAACCGTACCAATCTCTCCCTACAGTCCACATTGGCATAGCAAGAAGCCAACCAATCCATACACATAATAGCATCAAAATCCGTCATATCTAACTCTATTAAGTCGGCTTGAGTCTGACGACTGTATATAGTCACCGGGCAAGCCTTATATACCCGTTCCGCTACCACCGAATCACCTACTGGCGTAGTTACCTCAAAAGGTTCTATGGACTCAGGCTCTATCCCCATTCTACCAGCAATATGAGGAGATATATACGACAAAGTAGAACCCGGATCTATCAAAGCATATACGTCACAACATGAAACCAATAATGTACCTGTGACGACATCCGACGACGCCTCCTGGTCCTGACGGCTGGATAAGGCATAAATGCGATTCTGAGGACCGCTGGAACTAGGACCCCTGCGACGACCTCTGCCGCGACCTGCTGACCCATGAGCACCCTGCCCTCCGGGGCGAGTAACCGCAGGAGATGAAGACCCGACAAACGACCCTGCAGGTTGAACCCTACCATCTGCGCTACCTCTGGTCGGACAACTCTTCGAAAAATGGCCCTGCCTGCCGCAAGTGAAACAAGATCCCAAAGAACTACTATAATTCCCGAAATGGGGTTTACCGCATCGGCCACACCGAGGGGTGGGTGGTATCGATCGGTTAAAACCCCTGCCTTCTGAAACCGAAGTCTGGAGCCACGACCCGCCACGAATACCTGGACATCACGAAGGCTGCGAAGAGTACTGCATGTCTTGACCGAGGTGCATATCTAGCCTGCTGCTGAGGTTGTCCGCCTCAAAAGTTACCAGAGGACCCTGCTGTCCTGGCCCTCTTATGTTGATCCTGGTCCTTACGTCGATCTCTACGTTCCTCAGTCCCCTGTGCATAAGCCTGTATGCGGGCAATGTCCATGCTCGGCTGAAGAGCTACCCCCGTGCAACCTTCCGCTAGATAATCATCAAGCCCCGTGACATAGCGGTGCACTCTATCCTCCATGTCTGCCACTAGAGTGGGGGCATACCGAGCCAACGAGTCGAACTCTATGTTGTACTCCCGAACCGTTCGCCCATTCTGCCTCAACATCATAAACCTATCCACCCGGGCTCTCCTCATCTGTGGAGGCAAGAAGTGGTTAAGAAACGCCCCCAAGAACTCGTCCCAACCAGCTGGAAGCGCATGCTCCTCCCGGGACAGTTCCCATGAATCAAACCAGTTGATTACAATATCACGCAGCCGATGAGAACCCAATACCACTGACTCTGTCTCTGAGGCCTTGTTCACTTTCATGATCCGCTGCAGCTGTCGAATAAACTCCTGAGGATCTTCCTCAGTTCTCGATCCATAGAACTCGGTGGTGCTGACTCGAAGTCCGAAGCCTCAAACTATCGGTTCTGGGGTGCACCACCGGATCCCGTCTGTCCTCCTGCCTCGCCACGATCCTAGCTAGTAACTGGGCCATCTCCTTGTAACCCATATCCTCTGTTCCTGGCCGTGGGATTGGAGGCTCAGGTATCGTGGCCTCAGTAGATACTGCTACTGCTCAAAACTCCTCTGGGACTGGCGGCGTCGTAGAACTTGTCGTCTGAAGCACTATCTCAGGAAATGCCTGGGCCTGTGCCCTGGTAACCCTCTGAGTCCCACTAGCAGCTCCCTCTGCTGTCTTGCCCTTCTGGGCCGCAGTTGCCTTGCGTGGAGGCATAACTGGTACATAAGAATACGTCAGAGGGAGTTAAACCTATAACACAACTCTATTGCATGATCTCAGAGTGAGAAGAATGAAAACCAATCCTAAATATCCTGTAGCCTCCTGATTATAGGTGGGGTGCACAACACGCCGATAATCAAGATTCTACTAGATACGGTCTGTAGACACTTTCTGAGGATTAACTGCTCTGATACCACTTTTTTCACGACCCGACCTCGGGCCCGCGACTGGTGTCTTACCCGGGCACCCTAGTAGATATACATCAGAGAAAACCAGTGGAATAAATTCATAAACATGGAACAATGTAAAATAAGAAACAGGCTAACCGATAAGGTTGTCTTTCAACATGTATATAAAAATCAAAAGCCTGAACAATTATATCATTTACAAACCCAACTCACAACAGGACTACAGACCTCTAAGAGTTTATAAAAACTCGACGACGGGGAGCCGCCATACCCCGAATGTACATGAACCTACAATGACAGTGGAATCATAACAAAAGATAAGCCTCGAGAAATGGAGCTTCCCAGCCTTGAATCGTGACCACATGGCGAGGATCAACAACCGATGTACCTCCACCTGCGGCATGAACGTAGCCCCCCCGAAGGAGGTCAGTACAACAGGTACCAAGTATGTGAAACTGAAAGTACTGTAATGAAATCACAATAGTATAAAAACAAATCCAGAGACATGTATGAAAACCACTTAACAGTACACAGTGCCATAGTATATATGAGAGCAAATAGGTCAAACCTGGCCGGTTCTGAATAGGCAGCCAATGAACAAACTAGGGCCATTCGCCCATAGTATCATTGTGCAAACCCTAATCCTGGACTCCCGCAATCCGCATAGGTTGCGTGGACCCGCATGAGGCATTCCTCGCATCAGGGGAAGCAAACCCGCGGTAATACATAGGACCCTGTCCCTCATGAGCCCCTTGGACTCGCATGAGGGTATTCCTCGCATAGGACCTCGTCCCGTATGAGCCCCTTGGACCCGCATGAGGTATTCCTCGCATCGGGGGGAGCAAATCCCGCGGAATATGTGTCACGCAACGTGTCAGGGGGGTAAGTGATATAATACAAGCACAACCGGCTTATCGTAACCAACATAAGCACAACAAGAAAACCCCCTTAACACAAAAGTCTCAAAACACTAATACCCGTAGTATCCAGTCATGTTTACTTTATCAAACCAAGTTACTACACTTTCAGAAAATCATTACAAGGCCTTTAAAATCAAGTAAGTAAACCGTTCTTTTTATCCTCCTTAAGTTGTTATAACTAACTTTCCATAAAGCTATTATAACACTTATACTTTTAAGCAATTCAAAACAATCACACTCTTTTGAGAAACCAAGAGAACTTATTCTTTTAAAACCAAGTATCAATTTCTTTTCTGAAAAATGTTTCACAACTTTTTAGAATACTTCAAGGCTCTTAAGATTTAGAAGTCAATCAAAGACATCAAAACTGAAACCAAATTTATTTAACACACGTACGTCTACCGTACTATATATTTCACAACAATCATGCTCAAGAGGATGTGAAGAGTCATATACCTCCTCGGCTAAATCCACTTGCAAAGTAGAATATATCGCGCGTAGAGTATCAACCTATAATAACCATAACACGTCTATCAACTTCTAGTTTTCTTCGTAGAGTATTCTAAGTGTAAGGTCTTTTATTCTACGGAAAATTGGGCAGCACTTCCCTTGTTTCTACGTACTTTTCCACCCTTTTCAAGGCCCGAAATCAATAACCAAATGCCACATTTAAGGCGCAACAATATAGCAAGTCAAAGGGGATTACACGCCTAACTGGACGTGTAAAATTCAGCCCCTTAATCTACAAAAACTGTCCATAATACTAGTCCATAGTCCAATGTAAAAACGGTCCAAAGTCCAATGTAAAAACAGTCCAAAGTCCAATGTAAAAATAGTCCAAAGTCCAATGTAAAAACAGTCCATAGTCCAAGTCCTTTAGTTGGTGTTCTCGGCCAACTATTACAATCAAAACTGTCCAGTTTTTAGGCTAGCATGCCAATACTTGTTTCATTACTTCTTTAATATTCCAACTTATATTCCAATCTTTATATAAGTTACATTAACTTGTTATTAACAAGATTCCTTCATGTCAACAAGTAATAGGTAATGTTTTAACAACTTTTATGGCTAGCATGTCAATTCTCATTTTAACAAGTTTTAATGGCTAGCATGCCAATTCTCAATTTTTAACATCTTAAAAGGGTCCAACTCTTTTCAATCTTCCTTCCACATATCACATACTCAATTTTATACTACTATAACATGTGAATTTCCAACTTCATTATAAGGACAAAGATCATTACCTCAATAAGCCCAAAATTATCCAAGATCTAAAAGTCGATCCTTAGCAACTTTAGCTTTTAATCCTTACGCTCCAATCCGCTCCAAGCAACCCTTAGAAGTTCCTATCCAACTTCTCTTAAAACTTCATCCAAAAATATGAAGATCACTTTAGGATTTCACTTTGCGACTATCGGATTAACGTAGTATTTCCGGGATCTTGTGTTGGGATATCCTTAGAACACTACAAGGGACAGTTGGTTTAAGTATTGGGATTTATCAACAACAATTGAAGAATTGTTCTTCAAGAATGGGGGGTGGGGGGTGCCGAGAGTCACTTAAGGGAGAGAGTAATTTGCTTGAAATTTTTCTAAGTGATGATGTCTTCAACCCTAAGGTGTGTATATATAAGTCATCCAAGGGCTAGGATCAAAGCAAGTGTGTGGTTGATATTGGGGACAAGTGTGTGTGGGTCCCACAAACCACTTGTCCAACAAATATCTTGAGACAAGTGGCTTGCCACTTGGCTCAACCAATTCGCCCAACATGGGCCACATGGGGGTGATATGTGTCGCCCTCCTATTGGTCCAAAATATTTCATCTCTCCACAATCGCAATAATTGGTCAAATATCGAAAACCTTATGGGCCCCACAAAACGTAAAATTTTCCGGGTGGGCCCCACATGACCAAATCTGGAAATAAAATTCCATAATTCTTATAAATTCTATAAGTCTCAATTACCAAAATTGAGAATCCAATTCTCAATAACAAACCTTTTTCCTTCACGTGTTTCGAAACATTTTCCGTAGGAAAAAGAAATCTTTCTTCCTTTTCAAACCGAGAGTCGCATTCTCTTGTGTATGTCCTCATATACATACCCTGAAACTACGGGGTGTAACAACATGTATCCATGATTTGAGTATAGATACTCATGACAGTATATGATCCCATGGACATGCTTCCATGAGGCGGGTATAGATAACCATGACAATATATGATTATATGGACAGACATTCATGATTTTGATATGACTCTTATTTTTATAAGACACAGTTCACTCTCTATTTTTACAAGGTACAATTGGCTCTTATTTTATATGGCACGGCTGGATCTGGTATTTGATTTTCATACTTGTCCTTGTCATCTTTTGGCCAGTTATGATTTTATTTACTGTACTTTATGTTTACATACTTAGTACATTGTTGTACTGACCCCTTTCTCTGGGGGGCTGCGTTCATGCCCGCAAGTATAGTTACTCAGTTGGGTGATCCTCAAGCTTAGGATCTTTTCTCAGCTTTTGGGATAACTCCATTATTCCGGGGCTTGTCATTTTGGTACAAACTTATGTATATTCAGGGGTACGACGGGGTCTTGTCCCATCACATTTCATTATCAAACTCTTAGAGATCTGTAGACAGGTGTGGGTGGTAAATATGTATTTGGATACATGTGGATTGTATATGTTGTAACTCGTTCTGGAAAATTATGTATATAGTGACAGCCTTGTCGGCTTGCCTGTTCTTTTATTATATGAGTTATATTACAGTTTCAGGGGACAAGATCCCTTTGTTATGAGCTTATGAGTTTTCTTAAGCTTCCACTGGTTATATGTGATGTGTGGGAATAAGGGTGCCCAGGTAGGGCACCAGTAGCGGCCCGTCGGTTCGGGGCGTGACATTAACTTTGGTCAAACTTCTTCATTTCTTGATTTAAGGATTTCCAAAATATAATTTTCCTTATACAAAACTCTTTCACCCTTGAGAATTGCACCACTCATCCCCACAAGTAATAAACATCAATAGGAAGCTAATGGAGCAAACAAATTTTTTATCCGGCTCTTTTTTCTTCCCGTGACCATTTTTTCACCATATTTATGCATATTAGTACTAAAAGTGACTTAATTATCAAAACCCAACCAAACAAACTCTAAAATTAGTTCCGTCAATTTCTATAGGTCGTAAATAATATTTCAAATCTAACGGAGTCTTCATATCGCAAATCAGAGCATGTTCTTCCAAAATAAATAATTTATTCAAATAACTAATACCGAAATTTTCAAAGTGAAACCTTCTCCTAATGTGAATGAAATTACGTCAATTTGACTTTAAATTTTGCAAGCAAGTCAAAAACTCGGAGATAGAACTACGGGAAGGATATTTTAGGGGCAAGAAGCTTAAAACTCAAAACGACCAAATTGGTCGTTACATTTTAACACTTCAGCCATTTAAGCCAAATATCAAACACGAATGTCTCAACACTTTATCCATATATGGCTGAAGTACATGCAAAAATGAATGAACACCTAGATCATATGTAGTTGAAGTTCAGTCACACCAACATACACATAATTTTTGCAACTTCAATTCCATATGTCTTAAGTAATTCCCGAAATAGGTAATATTTCAAAAAAAAACTCCAGCTACAACTTGAACAACGATCCCAAAATTAGGTATTTGTGGACCACATATGTTTCCGTATTTGCTTTGTTTCTGCCTTACCTGCTGATGATCTATCAGAAACAACTTCTCTATCTGATAAGGTAGGAGTAAGGTCTGTGAATACTCTACCCTCCCCAGGCCCTATGTCACGCCCCGAACCATGGCCTAGAGGTAACATCACTCGGTGCCTAGCTACATGTGACCAAGTGAACCAACTGGCTAGCTAAATCAACATATGATATCAAAACATAATAAAAGCAGAATTAAACTAACACATGTTGATAGACTAAAAGTCTTACTTAATAATCATTAAGTGCAGAAAATCCTAAACAAGTTTGAAAATAGTAAAAGTGCCAACACGACAAACATGAAAATCTGATAAACTTTGTCTAACCACTACTCTAGTCTATGGAGCCTCTGAAGAGTATTGAGATGCTAACTATTTATCGGGACAAGGCCCCGACATACCTGACTATCTGTAATAAACTATAAAGGCTGCAAAAAAAATTATAAGGCCTCAAAAGACTGGGGCTCACAAACTCAGTTGATATTAATGATCCTAGTGTGCAGATGCGTCGTCCTAAAAATCATTACCAGCAATGTGAAGGCAGGCCCCGGGCAAAAGGAATGTTAATACATTTGAATTGGACTAGTATATAAAACCAACTAACGAAAATAAATAGATGTGGGGTGCTCGAGATAGGCGCAACCCAAATTAATAAACATGAATAAATACGAAACTAAAAACTATAATCGAAACTGAACATAAATACTCTTTATCCTGCATAAAGAATCACATGTTTAACTGAATAATTAAGATACAACCTCCAGCTAATATAAGTGCACAAGCTACGGCCTCGGGCCCAAGTATTCGCATACAAACTATGGCCTCAAGCCCAAAGATGCATAAACTACGGCCTCGAGCCTAAATATAGATGTTCAACATTCAGGAATATAAAACAAAGAACTGAGAATCATACTGTAATACATGTTAGTGAAATACTGAATCATACTGAAGTACATGATACTGAAATACTGAATAGAACTAGACTGAGACATGTAATCATAAAATGATTATGAAGTTTGAAGCATTAACTGTTCATTGTAAACTGAATTGTTATAATTGAGACTCATGGGATATCGAACACAAGTATATACTAATTACGAATGAGTTCACAATATTCAAAGTGATAATTATGAACAACTATGAAGTTATATTCTTAAAAGATAGAAATTATAGATTTTTCGTGAACTAGGGCACAATTTTTAATTCTGGAGTAATTTGTAGTAATCTTGATGGACGAGGCATGAGGATGATTAATAAGGTTCCCACACATATAGAGTTAGTCTCACATACCTGTAATCGCTCCTAGCAGCGAACTACATTTTTTCTGACGAAAAACGCTTCAAACCCTATCTTTAATCACTTGAGAAGGATTTAATTGTTTTTTTTTTTTTTTTTTTTTTTAGGTAAATGCAAATATTATTAATAATAACAGAAAGAAAAGTGGCTACAATCAGTCATTGAGGGTTCTCAATCCTCAACGTAATGAAAAGAAGAAATTGGGGAGGGAGGGGTGGTCACTCAAAGGTGCCATTACAAGAGGGGATAAAGTCATAGAGAACTCTATAAGATGTTGTTTTAATCCTTGTAATGACCTCTTACTGGCGATAGCTTGTGCCTTCAAAGCGGTGTGTTTCTTGTCCTCCAAATCTCATAGACCACTATGCAAAAGGCAAGCAAGATAGCTTTGGCTCGGATGCTTGTCGCGGTGGTCTTTCTTAATCCACTTGAGAGAACTTTCGGCGATTGACATTTCTCTCCTAATACCCAACCAATCCCTTATGCTCTTCCAAATCAAGTTGGTGTAGGGGCGGGTAAAGAAGAGGTGCTCCACTTGTTTCATTAGCTTGCTTGCGAACCCATGAGACTTATCCTCCAAATTTAGATATGAAAGAGTGTCCTTTGTAGCTAGCCGCTTTCTGATTAAGCCACGTGGTGAGCGAAAACTTAGGGGAATGAACCGCTTTCCAAATTTGGGACATCGAGGCTTTTTATCTTGCGTGGCGCAAGATATCATAAACGAGCTTGAATCAAATTTACCATTGGTACAACATTTTTCCAATCCAGAATTGCGACTCGCGCTCCGTAGATGGAAACAAGTTTGTCACGAATTCGCAAATCTTTTTGAATAGGGGTGAGTCCTAGGGCGCACCACATATTCCCAAAAAGAATTACCTCTCAAATAGAAGTGTTGATCGATGGACCCATAGTGAATCTGTCTCATTGTGGGTTTGCCAAATAGTCCGGGATAGCAGGGCATGGTTCCATTCCTTGACGTTCATAAGGCCCAAGCCCCCTTCGGATTGGGGCAAGCAAATAACCTCCCAAGCGACTCTTGGTGGTTTCCCACCCATAAGAAGCCCGAATACATGCAGACGCACCTTGTTGAGGAATGTGGTGGAATAGGAAGTGCCGGAACCAAAAGCTCTCAACCCGGATGACCGACTGATAAGTTCTAGCTTACGCGTAAGAAAGCGAGTGGTGCCCCCATTTCTGAATGTAATTCGAAATTGCACTAGTGAAAGGAGCAAATTGATCTACCGAGACTGATATTGGGGACAAAGGAATCCCCAAGTACCGAACCGGAAAGCTACCGATGCCGAATCCCACTCTGGACAAGATCAAGTCTCGAATAGTATCCTGCACTCCTGCTAAGTAGACGGAGGATTTGGATGGGTTAAGAGTTAACCACAGGCGACCTCCGTTCCTCGGACAATTCATAAGAGTCCCAACTGAAGATACATCACCTTTGGCAAAGAGCATGAGGTCATCCGCAAAGGCAAGATGAGTAATACCCAACCGTTTACACTTTGGATAATAAGAGAAAGTTCTTTCCTGAGCCTTCAAATTCAGCATCCTTGATAAGTATTCCATACACAAGATAAAGAGCGAAGGGGACATATGATCACCTTGTCTTAAGCCGCGCTTACCCTTAAAGTAACCATGTAGCTCACCGTTGATAGAAAGAGAGAAGGAGGCTGAGCAAACACATTCCATGATCCATCTAACAAATCTGTTCGGAAAGTTGAGGCCTCTTAATACCGAATCAAGGAAACTCCAAGAGACCGTGTCAAAAGCTTTCCGAAGATCTACCATAAGCATACACCTTGGTGAGACTCTGGCTCTATTAAATCCTCTCACGAGCTCTTGTGCTATATAGACATTGTCCATCATGTTTCTGCCTTTCACAAAAGCCCCTTGTGATTTGTCAACAAGAGAAGGAAGAACCCTTGCCATTCTGTTAGCTAGAATCTTTGTAATGATCTTATAGACCACATTAGTTAATCCAATAGGCCTAAAATCAGTTACCTTAGGATCCCGATCTGTCTTGGGTAGTAGGGCAATGATGGTATGATTTACTTGCTTCAAAAGAACCCCAGTAGAGAAGAACTCTTGAACACTTCTTACTACGTCATGTCCCACATCTTTCCATCTATTCTTGAAGAAGGCAGCCGAATAACCATCCGGTCCAGGAGCCTTGTCATTCCCAATATCAGAAAGAGCTTCCCAAATCTCCTTTGGGGATATGAAATGCAAAAGATGTATACTGTCCTCTTCCCTTATCTTCGGGCCAAAGTTGCATACTTCAGGATCAAAGTTCGATGTGGATTGGGATGTGCCTAAAAGATCTTTGTAGAACTCCACAAGTAGCTCCCTCACTTCCCCGGGTGATTTAGTGATAGCACCATTGGATTTGACAAGAAAGTTGATGGAGTTTTTGACATTACTTCTCTTGATCAAGCTATGGAAGTATTTGGAGCATTTATCACTTCCAATCAAGTGTTTCTGCCTCGACTTTTGCCTTATGAAGTGTCTCTCGGCTTCCATTAAGGTGTTAGCTTTAACTCTTGAGGACTTAACCTTGGCTTTAAGTTCCTCATCAAAGGGATCTTCCATGTGCTCCTTGATAGCCTCCTTAAACTCCATGTTAGCCTCCTTTGCTCTTTGATCAATACTACCAAATTCACTTATATTCAATGCCCTCAGTGGTTGTTTCAAGGTTTTCAATTTTGATGCTAGGACGAATTGAGCTGTTCCCAGTATGTCTTGCCTCCAGCATGAAGTCATAATGTACTCGAATGCGGGGTGAGTGAGCCACATATTCATGAACTTGAAAGGCCGCTTCCCAACATTATAGGATGCAATTACCGTAGCTATCACGGGACAGTGGTCCGAGACAGGTTCCATAGGCAAGAAATTGGCCGTGCATTCTAAGGTCAAATCACTCCAATTTTGATTCATCATTAATCTATCAAGCTTGGACCAAATCGAACCATTAGTCCAAGTGTAGAATGAACCGGAAGAAGGAGTGTCTTCTAGTCCATGAGCATTCCTGAAATCACCAAGGTCCTTAAGTGCATAAGGCGTAAGTGGAGGACCCCCCTCCTTATCATGAGGGTAGCAATAAGTGTTGAAATCTCCCATAATCATCCAAGGCCTAGTGATGCCAATGCCCAAGTGAGTAAGGTGATGCCAAAGCTTCCTCCTATCCGTGATGCTATAAACCGGGTACACAAATGTGGCAAGGAAAGACACTTGTGTTATCTTACAACTTGCCTGGACATGGATATGTTGAGAATCCATTCCAAGCGCTTCACAATGCACTGAGGGATCCCACATTAGTAGCGTTCGTCCGCCACCAATGAATTCTAGATTTGAGCAAAAGTTCCAATTTTGAATCTTTGAGTAGAAAGACTCAATCCTTTCCCTAGAGAGTTTAGTTTCCAACAGACAAATCAATGCCACATCATGCTGTTTAGTGAGACTACACATAAGAGCTTGCGTGGCTGCCCTGTCCCTTAGTCCGCAAAGGCCACGGACATTCCAAGAAAGAATTTTCATTAGGAAGCAGAGGAGGTTTTGTTAGCACCTCCGCTTTGCTCGCTTTAGTCTTCCAACGCTTTTGTCAAGAACTTCCGGCATTACATCTTTCCAACCATCTTCCTTCTTTGGAAGCCGTAGCGTGTGTTCCAAAGCTATGTTCCCGCTCAAAGGTAATACCGAGACGCCAAAGAACGAAACCTCCGTTACACCCTTGTTTGTATTACCATCCAAAGAGGGTTGCTGGTTTATAGGAACCTTAAGATCAGAATGCTTTGACTCATAACGCATCCTATCAAGTTGCACACTACCATCCCGTGAATGAGGCCTAGAGGACCTAGCTTGAGATTCCCGTAAAGATGTTGGACCAGAATGACCCAAAACCGAAGGATCCGCAGCATGTGTGGCTTCTCCCAAACAACCGGGACTAGGAGGTGTTGAGTGGTTACTTTCATCAACTTCCATCAAGTTATCAGCATCTGCGGGATGAAGCGCAGATGGTGGATAGGGGGGGGGGAGGCATGGTTCCATCCGTACCTCTGTTGGCATTCGCACAAGTAGAACCTACCTTGTTTTTAGGAGGTATCACTGTATTGCGTTTCTTTGGAGCATCTTCCGTGTTAGCATCATACCCAAAGATCCTACACTTGGTGATTGTGTCCAAAAGCCGCATTGATAGCAAAAGTCAGGATAATTTTCATAGTTTACCCTTTGAGTATACCTCACGTTATCGGGAGTTTGACAACAAACTCCTTTTTGGCTCCTCACGACATCCACTTCTACAAGAACTCTAGCATAGTTCATTTTGGATCTTTCCTTAGTAAATTGGTCAGTGTAAAGAGGTTTTCCTACACGTGAAGCAATCTTACTAAGTCCCGTTGCACTCCAGATAGAGAGGGAATGTCCTAAATGTGACCCAAATAGAATATCCATGAATAACTCATCCGTTATAAGAACTCCTTTATTGATAGCTTTGAGCATCATAGTCTTCCCGTAGACCATATAAGGGCCACCATGAAGTACATTAGTGCGCTCTTCCTCCGTCATAAATTTGAACACCGTCCATCCTTTGCCATATGGTATAATACGCATTTCACTCCCACCCCTTCACAATGGTATTTAAGGCTTCTCTTCTGGAAGGGACCGGTGAAGCAACCAATTAAGCAATAACCCCATGTTTCTATGAATGGAACTTCATCCTCAGCTTCTATGTCTACTTCCACCCCTTGTTGTTCAATATATTGTAGCTTCATTCCTTTTGCTTCAATCCTAGTACCCGCAAAGACTCCCGCATAAGTCTTCTTGGGAGGGAAGGGACCTTTGCCATGATTCGGGGGATGATTAATAAAAGTCGAACTTTCGGGTGGAATTTGGTGTTGTTTAGAAGATGCATTTGTTTGTGGATCAATGGGAGGTATTTCTGGGGGTATAGGCAGAGGGGGTTGGGTAGAAGGATTTGTGCTAGGGCAAGCAATAAGAGAAATAATTCGCGTGCCATTTGGTAGGGTAGGGAATGTGTCATGTGTTTTAGGAGGTAAAGAAGGAAGGGATGATAGAAGAGGTGAGGCTAAGTGTGGATCAGGGAGTATTGAGGAGGTATTGAGTGAGGGAGTGTTTGTTTAAGTCTTTGTTCGTGCCCAAGGAAGAGTTAAAGACGAAAGGTTTATTTCGGTTCTTGATGTTTGCCCCACTAAGCACACTTGTTAAAGAGGGGAAGGCTTCATTAGTGACACTTAGAATCAAGGGTTGTTGTCTCATTGCACGAGAGGGAGCTTTGAAACCCGCGTCATTTAAGTCCGACCCCTTGGCTTCCGCGTTATTAATGATCGTGTAGTTCCTAGGCTCATTGGAGATAGAATTCACCTTGTTTCCCAAAATTGACTTCGATCCTTGCATTACGGGAATAATTGATGACCCATGGGCACCCTCCTGACTTGCCTTGGTATTCTGTCCAACATAATGACCCGTCCTTGAATGAGGCACATTGGTACCCGCAGCCTTAACATGTGACACCTCGGCTCCCACAACATTAATGTAAGGCTCCTTTCCCACAAATGACTTCGATCCTTGCATAACGGGGATATTCAATGTCCCTTGAGCACCCTCCTGAACCGTCTTGGTATTCTTACCATCATAAAGTCCCGTCATTGAAGGAGTCTCGTTAATACCCGCAGCCTTAAAGTGTAACGCCTCGGTTCCCACAGCATTAATGTAAGGCTCCTTTCCCACAATTGACTTCGATCCTTGCATAACGGGGATACTCAATGTCCCTTGGGCACCCTCCTGAACCGTCTTGGTATTCTTACCATCATAAAGACCCGTCATTGAAAGAGGCTCGTTAATACCCGCAGCCTTAAAGTTTAACGCCTCGGTTCCCACAGCATTAATGTAAGGCTCCTTTCCCACAACTGACTTTGATCCTTGAACAAAGGGGATAGTCAATGCCCCATGGACACCCTCTTGAAACGTCTTGGTATTCTGATCCTCATAATGGCCCGTCATTTGAAGAGGCTCGTTGGTATCCGCATTCTTAGAGTGTGACGCCTCGGTTCCTTTAACCTTGACTCCCGCAACATGTTTTTTGGAAATAGGAGTGTCATTAATGCTATCAACTGACTTTGGAACTTGCAATACGTGAATAGTCTCAGACCCATTGACACCCTCCTGACCCGCCCTGAGCTCCTGACCCACGCCCATACCCGGTTCAGACCCTGGCAGGCCATCACTCCTCATTGCATCTAACGCAATGTCTGGCCCAGAAAACGTCCCTTTTCCAGTTAGCCTGAGCAAATTACCAGGATGTGTCGGGGTACTAATGCTGCCGTGACTGCCCTGTTCCTCCGTGGTAATCCCTGAATCAACCAATTGGCCCGTGATAGGATCTACCACCATAGAAGCAAGAAGCTTCCCGCCTTCAAATACCCTTATATCCAAGTTCTCAGTATCAATACTTTTGCCCCATTCATGAATCTTTTGTAGCGTAGCATCATCAATTACATTCTCTAGAGGGATGCGTGAGTCTGGCGTGACATGAACCAAGACAGATGGGTCTGAAATTGCCGGAATGAGATTTTCTTCGGCAATTATTGGACTGCCTCCATTTTTTTTCTTCTTCCTTGTTCTAGCCTTCGTCGAGCTTCCTGAACCTCCTGAATCATTACTGGAACGTGTGTAGCGTTTAGATTTCTTCATATTGCAAATGTAATACTTCAAACCATGGGGGAACAATCGGAAAACATAGGGGGGGGGGGGGGAGAAGAGGAGAAAACCGAAGGAGCAACTAAGGGAAAACGTTGAGAGCGTTTTCCTTAGTGAGAGAAACTTCTCTCTAACTCCTATAGGATTTAATTGTTAATCCTATGTTTTAGTTAGAGAATCATGTTACTAATTATTATTTAATACTAGAATTACTACGGAATCATTTGGAGCAAACTTAACTTGTTGTGTGAGGTTGAGTGGAGAGAAAAACGCTCTTAAAAGAGTTTCTACGAGGTTGAACGAGTTGGTGAATTATTTTTCAGACTAAGTGTTATATTTAGAATATGACATTTCGGACCTCCTGTCTCGTTGAGCGAGCTCCAAAGAGAGGTCCTACCTTGCTTTGAGCTAAGCTCAGCGAGCTCACCTATCCAAAATGTACTTAGCCGATTTTCTGAAATTTTCACTTTTGGGACCCTACACCTCATTGAGCGAGGCTCATAGCACAACCCTGTCTCACTTTGAGCTTAGCTCAGTGAGTTCATATGCTCATTTTACACTTGGTCAAATTTTACATTTTTTTAACTTTGATGGCATCGTTCAGTAAATGGACATAACTCCTACCAAAGAGCTATGATTGAGCTCCACCATATATGGTTAGCAAGGCATTTTAAATATCTACAACTTTCATATATTAAGTTTTCTCCAATTCGCAATGGAGTTTCACTAAATCGAGATGGAAGGAAGACCTACCGTAAACTTGGTCGATTCTATCGAATCGTAAGCACCTCACTGCTCGTCTTGATTTCAAAATAACTATTTATACCTAAAATCATCCTGACGGGGCTTCATATTATTAAAATGTAACACTAATACTCGTTTAACACATTCATCTTTTGTTCTTCTTATATATAAGATCGTGATTGGATCCTCATATGTTTGGTAAATAGAAGAGTCTTATCCTTTGAGAATAATCAAGCAGTTGTCGGGTTAACAACAACTTTTGACATGTCTTCCAGGAAATAAGATACCTAAAAAAGAAGAAAGAAAAGGAAAACGTTATTGTAAATGGCACGAAAAATGGACTCATTCTACAAATAATCTATCTACCAAGGGGAAAGAAACACGTACCATTCTTAGTTAGGGAGAGGGTATGTTCACATTGAGTATCCTCTTATGCTCAGTCGAGTGACAAACGTACCTATCCCCGACGTAGGTAACGCATCTACAAATCTTAGAAGGCTACGACTCTATAAGTTTCGCGTTTTATTTTTTTGCGTGTCTACTATTTATTTAGGTGCAAAGAGCCTAAGCGATTCAAGCTATTATATTCCGAGTCTGCTCTCTATTTCCAATTACACCCCACTTATAGGAATACACTGGTATATTATTGTTGTTGTTGTTGTTGTTGCACTTCGACCTATAAAATTCAAAAATATGTATTATAGAAAAGATCTCATGATCCTGAACTGTGGGCAATTACTTGAACAACCTTTCCTATCTGATAGAAAAAGATCTCGTGATCCTGAACCATAGTATTCAGGTGGTCGGGGGAGGGTAGGTGTCACGACCCGACCCCGGGCCCGCGACTGGTGCCCTACGTGGGCACCCTTACAGGTATACTTCAGAGAATAGCAGCGGAACATACATAAACTCATAAAATACTTAGACAAAAAAAATATCAACAGGCTAGCCGATAAGGCCACCTTCCGTGAAATATACATAACCCAAAAATAAAACAGTTACATCTTTGTTCTTACAACCCAATCCACAAGATATGACTACAGACCTCTAAGAATAACAACTGTGACGGGACAGGGCCCCGCCATACCCCTGAATGTACATAAATCTACAACATCAGGGAAACCGTACCAAAAGACAAGTCTCCGGAGAAATGGAGCTTTTGACAACTGATCAGTGATCCTAAGAGTGAGGATCCACCACCTGCTACTCCCTACCGCGGCATTTAACGCAGCCCCCGAGGAAAGGGGGTCAGTACAACAGATGTACCAAGTATGTAAAACTGAAAATACTGAAATGAAATCATAAAGTCTAAAATAAAGCTGGAGACATGTATGATAAATCAAATAACAGTACATTGTGCCTTACTAACAATGAGAGTAAACAAGAGTATACTTTACTGCATAAAAATAGGAGGATCATGATCAAAGTAGGGCCACCCGCCCGTAGTATCATTAAGTAATCCTACTCCTGGGACTATTTCACCCGCATAGGACTATTTCCCCCGCATAGGCCCGGTGGACCCGCAATGAGTACAAATGCCGCACTCGCATCATGGGTAGCAAATCCATGGAATAAGTAGTAACCCGGGGGTTTACCCCGCAAGAATAACATAACCTAACACAACCGGCTATCATACATAACATAAGCACCACCGACTTATCATACATAACATAAGCAAGTTAAGAAATTCTTTAACTTCTTATTAGCCTTATTTATCTACACTCTCATTTAGTTTACTTAAGGCACTAACATGTCATTATAAAATCCGGGAATTTAACCCAAAGTACTATGTATCTTTATCCCTTTAAAAATGACTCTTTCTTGTATAAAATCCCCAAGATACTAACGCTCGTAGTATCAAGGCTTGTCTACTTTTCAAAACAAGTCACTATACCTTTAGAAATACATTTTTAGGCTTCTAAACCAAGTGACCCTTGCTTTGAACTTTGAGCAATGGATACCTTTAAATCAAATTGCCATTCTTTATTTCAAGTCATTTATCCTTGTTTACTTTACTAGAATAAATCATTCTTTTAATTTCCCATAAAGTTGTTATAACCAACTTCCCATAAAATCGTTATACTAACTTTATGCTTTAGAAACTAAGATATCTTTAACCTTTAAAACAAGTGAGTTAATTCTCTAACTCAACCAACTTGGACATTCTTAAAACAAGTCAAGGATATCAAATGAAACTAAATTCATTTAAATCTCGTACGTCTACCGTACTATACATTTACAACTACTCATGCTCAAGAGATAAGAAAGTTCCACAGACCTCTTTGGTTCAATACACTTGCTAAGTCCAATTTGCCGTACGTAGTATGTCAACCAATAATGACCATAATACGTCTATTAACTTCTAGCTTCAAACGTGGAATATTCTAAGTGTAAAGTCACCAAATTCTACGGAAAATCGGACAACACTTCCTTTGTTTCTACGTACTTTTCCACCTTTTTCAAGGCCCGAATTCAATAACCAAACATGACACATTTAAGGCTCAACAATGTAGCTAACAAAAGGGGATTACACGCCTAACATGACGTGTAAAATTCTGCCCCACAATTGATATCAAACTAGTCCAAAAGACAATGTCATTCTCGGCAATTTGAGGTACAACTGTTATACCCCGTATTTCCAGAGTATGTACGTGAGGGCGTACGTATGTTAATTTGAGCCTTAAGTTAGGCTTTGGTTCGAAATTTGGGCACAAGTGCCGACTAGAGTCGTTTTCCGACGAAACGTTTCATTAGCCTTTCGTAGGGAAAATTCCGGCTATGTCCTTTTTAATTTTTATGGATTTTTCCGAGAGGCGAAACATTTTGGACCAACGGAGGGTGACATGTGTCACCTCACATTGAAGCTTGTGGGCGTCCAAGTGACGATTGGTTCACGAATTGGATTGATATTGTGGCTCACGTTTTTGGCCCTATTGGTTCCTTGTTTTGTGCCTTGTTTTGGCCTTGTTTTGTGGCTTGTCTTGTGCCATGTTTTGTGGAGTAGGGGTTAGGGTGCACTTGGCTTGATCAAGGCCTTACACTTGCCTTGCACATGGCTTGATCTTGGCCATTGGTTGGCATTTGGGTTTGCTATAAATACCCCCCCTGTGTGTAGACTTCCTTCATCCACAACTGTTTGCAGGTCTTGAGTCCCTCCCCTCTTGTCGACTCGCCCAAGAGCTCCTCCCCTTGAAAGTGGCCTTTGGCCGTGAGGTCTCCTCCCCTTGTGAGGTCTGGCCTGGGTACCCCTAGCCTAGTTGTTTCGTATAATACACCCCTTTGTGGTATTGAAATACTCCTCCAAGTATTGTTATAATGCCCAAATACCTTAGCCTTATACCTTGTAGTATTCCAAAGTTACCTCTATGCGTAGAGTCCGGAAATACTACCTTTTGTCCTTTTAGTCTCAAACCGAAACCCTAAGGAAATCTTCATTGTTAGTTGAAGGATTTGAGTAGAAGTTGGTTAGAACTTCTAAGGGTTGTTTGGAGGGATGGAGCACGGAGTTGAGCTAACGCTAAGGATCGACATTTAACTTGGATAATTATGGGCTCATCGAGGTAATTATCTTGTCCTCTATTGTAATTGGAAATTACATGTTTGTTGAATATATAGTTGAAGTATATTATATATAGAACTATACTTAGTATTCGCAAATGTCTTTTGACTTAAGCTGAAGAATAAAGAAAAGAATCGAATCAGTATTTACATAGGATTGTATTAGAGACTTGTGTAAGACATCGAGTAGAGTTGTACACGTCCGGTTCGAGGTGTAAGACCCCTGGTTGGCTTGGTAGCCGGCCTCGATAAAGGAGGAGATTTACGCTGTTGCGGGGGGGGGGGGGGAGGTGCTGCCGAATTTTCTGTGGAAAGATAGAAACTTGTGTTTTGGGGTTAATAGACGTTTGTGACCTTTATAGGTGAAAGTACTAAGAGTAGCGTATTCTACTCGAGGAGTGGAAAGGGCTAGCAAGGTTGTAGTACTTGGAGCATTTTGCTTATTGTCGATAATCGTCGCGAGGTATGTGAACCTCTTCCTATCTCTTCTAGCATGATATGTGTGAACTATGTAGTACGGTAGACGTACATGTGTTAACTGTGTTTGATTGTTTTAAAACATAAAGTGTTATAACGGCTTTATGGGAAGTTGGTTATAACAGCTTTATGTAGGTAAGAAAATGGGTTGTGGTTTTTCGAAAGATAACTGATTTGATTATAACTGGCTTGAAAAAGTTGAAGTATTTCAAAAGATTTGTAAATCGCTTTTGAAAGAAAGAGTAGTACTTGGTTTTGAGAAACTTAAGAGTTATACTAGCTTTATGGGAAGTTAGGTATAACGGCTTAAGAATGTGTTACCGATTTCTAAATCGATGTGTATCGACAAACCACCGCAGTTAATAAAGGAAAATGTATTGACTAATAATTGTATTATTAAAACCAAGAGGAACCTCCATCTGCATAGAAACTAAGATGAGACAAAATGATATTACATTTTCTAGATCATGGTCGCTATAGTAAGAATGTTATAAATCGAATAAACTACTCATGTTAGGCGTATGTTTTAAGGGATTAAAACTATGAACTATGAAACCTTTCTAAAGTAAGAGGCTTGAATAATTGAAAGTAGGCAAACTGGAACTTAGGAAAAGAATGTTGTTACTTGATTTTAAAAGGAAAGTGTTCTGGTTTACTTAATAATGTGAATCACTCTAGTTTTATACTACGGGTATCGGGTGACTTTTATAAAAGGAATGTATCTCTTTTAAAAAGGACTTAACGTACGTAGTACTTTAGGGTTAAAACCCGGACGTTGATATAAAGTGGAAGTACCTTGAGTTGTGTATAACTTGCCTATGCTTGTTGTTGTGTAACTTGCCTATGCTTGTTGTTGTGTAACTCGCCTATGCTTGTTGTGATATCATTTGTTGTGCAAGTGTTGATATCAGGTGACTTCTTGAGAAAGAATGGATCTTTTTATGAAAGTCTATAAGTATGGTATTTTGCTTGAGCTTGCTTGTGATAGCCTGGTGGTGTGATGTATTGTTATTGTGGTTACATGGACATGTCTACACCGATGCAGTATTCCGGGGGCATGTGGCCATGCGGCCTTGTTGATTAACCGAAATAAGGTTATTCTTGTTACATGGGCGTGTCTACATCGACGCAGATTCAGGGCACGCGGCGGGTTGATTACCGATATATGGTTATTCGCTATACATGGACGTGTCTACACCGTCGCGATTCCGGGGCATGTGGCCATACGGCACGGTTGACCACCCATTATATTGTTGTAGAGGTTACATGTGCATCTCTACACCGGCGCGATTCCGGTACGCCACGCGCCTTATTATTGTTGCATCATGGACATGTCTACACCGATGCAGTATTCCGGGGGCATGTGGCCATGATGCGAACATGATGGATGTCGTGGGCATGAGACCCATAGTTATATTTGAGTGGTGACTTTGAGGGCGTGAGTCACGACTGATCGCTTATGTTGCGATCGTATTTTGGTTATCATACCTGTCTCCTGCTTTATAGGCCATTATGATTTCATTTACAGTATTTTACGGTTTCACATACTTGGTACCTGTGTACTGACCTCCTTCGGGGGGCTGCGTTCATGCCGCAGGTAGAAGTACATTGGTTGTCGATCCCCGCTTGTAGGATCACGTTTCAGCGTTTTGGGAAGTCTGCCTTCTGAGGCTTATCTTTAGTAGGTTTCCGAGTTGTAGGTTCTTGTACATTCAGTGGTATGGCGGCCCCGTCCGTCATAGGTTGTTATTCTCTCTAGAGGTGCATGTAATCGCCAGCGTGTGGTTTGTAAAAGGATAACTGCTCGGGTTTTTTTATGTATATGCAGTAAGGCAACTGTTTTGGTTGGCGGTTTATTTATATTATCTCTTATTTCATGTTCATGTCAGATGTTCGCTGATTTTCTCTCGATGTTGTATCACTAGGGTGCCCGGGTAAGGCACGATCACGCCCGATTTCGGGTGTGACATAGTGGTATCGAGCGATTAGTCCTCGGAAAGTGTCTACGCACCGTGTTCAGTAGAGTCTTGATTATCGGTGTGTTGTGCACCACATCTATAATCGTGAGGCTATAGGACATTTAGGATAGTTTCTATTTTTCTCATTCCGAGATCGTGCCTTAGTCGTGTTATAGGTTGGACCCTCCGACGTGTCTCGCTTTTACCGATTATGCCTCCGCGCAAGGCAACCCGCCCAGTGGGCAAGGCAGCGAGGGAGGCGCTAGTGAGATCTGAGGAGTCCGAGGCGCAGCCCTGGCCAAGACTGAGACAGTGCTCCCGACGGCGAGTTTCGTGACGCCGCCAGCACCAGCAGGGTTTAGAGCCGCAGCCGTGGCTGATGAGACTACTGATACGAGCCTCATGTCCTGGCCCGAGCAGGAGATGGGTCACGCGAGATGGCGATTATTGGCGGTCGTGGCGAGATATGGCGACAGCCGGATGCGCGCCAGTTCCAAAGCGACTGTGGTGCACCCGAGAGCAGATAGTTTGAGGCTACGAGATTTTCTGAGTTGTAGCCCGCCAGAGTTTTACTGGTCGAGGCACGAGGATGATCCGCAGGAGTTCATCCGCTACCACAACGGATCACGCGGTGATCAAGGCTTCAGAGACCGAGTCGTGACCTTTGTTCGTGACGGCCGCGTGATACCGCGATCGATTGGTTTGATTCGTGGAGCTTTCGGGAGAGCATGCACCTCCAGCAGTATGGGATGAGTTTTGTGGGCTTTTCTCACGCACTTCTTGCCTCCGCGGATGGCGAGGGCACGGCCGATGATTTTTGTTATCGAGACAGAGGCGACCGTCGTGAGTACAATGTCGAGTTCGATTCTTTGCTCGATATGTCCCCGCCTAGTTGCAGATATGGAAGATAGGGTGCATCGCCACGCCACCGGGCTAGATGATTATATGGCCGAGTCTTGCGGTGTTTCTCTTCACCGGCATGGACATTGCCCGCATTCGCTCACGACTGCGCGGCGAGCACAGATCGTCGGGGACCGCCACAGGCGCCAAGACGGCGGATATTTTGCGACCTTCGAGGCGGACCGCCAAGAAGATACTAGTTTTGTACTCCGCCATTACTGAGTGGTCCTCCGCAGCCTTCGACCTCGGGATATTCAGAGCAGTGGCTCCTGTGTTTCGATGTTCGCGAGTAGGGGTTGGCAGACGCGATACCCCTACCTCGGTGTGGTCGATGTAGACCGCATTTCGGGAGTGTCGTAGTACCAAGGAGCTTGTTATTCTTGCGCCAACAGGCCATATGACGAGAGATCGTCCACCGTGGGTAGCGCTGGTAGATAGCACACTACTGTAGGCGATTGCGGGTTCTTCACCTTCCATAGCTAGACAGGATGTTCATACACCGACAGGCCACGCAGAGGTCGCGCGAAGTTCCCGCTTAGCGGTCCTTGAACCGCCTAGTTTCAGGTATATCCTTAACCCTCTAGAGACTTGTATGTATTGATGTTATGATGATGTGTTTAGTGTTATGTTCGGATAGCTTTGTGCTAAAATGTGATTTAGAAGCTTGGTGTCACGACCCGAAACTGGGCCCGTGACTGGTGCCTTACCCCGGGCACCCTAGTGACACAACATCAGAGTAATCAGCGGAACATAAAACAACAACATGAGATAACAGAAATATAAAACAATAATCTGTGAAAACTTGCCTTTCGGCATATATATAACCATCAACTCTTTTACAAATGAACAGCTTAATCCTTTTTACCAACCCTGCCCACAACAAGATTACTGCACTTAAGAATGATACGACACAATGGCGGACAGGGCCCCGCCAAACCCCGAATGTAAACACTTACTACGACAGGACTATACCATCGATAAGCCTCCGAGAAACGGAGCTTCCCAAACGCCGAATCAGGACTCGAGAGCTAGGATCAACGATCGATGTACCTCAACTCGCGCAGATGAACGCGGCTTCGGGCGAGGTCAAGACAACAGTACCGAGTATGTGAAACTAAAAATAAATATCAGAAATGAAATCATAGTAGTCTATACAAAGCAGAGACATGTATGATAACCAAACTACGATTCACCATAAATAAGCAAATATGTCAAGTCGTGACTCACGCCTCAAGTCATCACTCAATTTAACAATGGGTCTCACGCCCACAACATCAATCGTGCGTGGAATACCTTCCTCACCGCCAGCTTTATGATATACAAGCACCAAGGAATACACATGAACACCAGTCCCACTGTGTCCTAATAAAACTGCATGGTAAGTACGAAGGCATAGCCGACTACTAACACCTACGCATCAACAAGGTCATAAATCAGATCATAAGATCTGTCTGCATCATTACATGATCAAAGCCGCCACTTGCCCGCAGATCTAATGCGCGCGTCTAGTCCTCGAACTTCCCGCAGCTCGCATAGGCCAATCTCATCGCCCGCATGAGGTATTCCCGCATCGAGGTAGCTACTCCCCGCATCGCCCCGACTTTCGAGTCCGCATGGCCACAAGCGACCGCATGCCCATAAAGGACGACACTAACCTCGAACTCGTAGCCCGCATAGGCCCCGTGACCCGCATGAGGTATTCTCGAATCATGGTCCTGCATCACCGAGTCTTCCCCGCAGACGGAGGGCTTTAACCCTAATCATCTCAAGAGATGAATGCCACCATACTATCATAACGACCGATAGTTAATAAGCACAATCAAGGGAAACCCTTTACACAAACATCACAAGATACTAACACACGTAGCATCCTAACACGTTTACTTATCAAAGCAACAAGAAAGTATTACAAGGCTATCACAAACCAATACAATCAAGTTATTCACACAAGGTACTTTCTACTAACAAGTTCGTATCTATCCCCAAAGTACTTCACACATTAAAATCTAAAAAAGATCTGCTTTCTTTCACATAAGTCACACAATACCCGTAGTATAAAATAGAGTGATCGCCCTTTAAGAAAACTAAAACTCTTACCTTTGTAAAATCAAGTAACAACATTATTTTTCAAACGCCCAAGTTTGCCTAATTTCAAATGTTCACGCTTTCTTATTTTAGAAAGGTTTCGTAGTTCATAGTCTTATTCATTTAAGAATATAATTCTCTTTTAAACAACTGAGAAACATAAGCCTTATATGTGAGTAGGATATTCTTGTTTATAACAATCTTATTACAATGACCATGATCTAGGAAATATCATTTTGTCTCATCTTAGCTTCTATGCAGATGGAAGTTTCTACTGGTTTTCATAATACTTAATTATTCAAAACATTTCCTTTTATTAACGCTGCAGTGGTTTGTCGATACACATTCTGATTTCCGAAATCAGTAAAGCATTCTTAAGCCGTTATACCTAACTTCCCATAAAGCTAGTATAACTCTTAAGTTTTCAAACACCAAGTATTACTTCTCCTTTCAAAATGATTCAAAAATCTTTTGAAAATACTTCAAGTTCTTTCTTATCATATAACAAGCCAGTTATAGTTCAAATCAGTTACCTTTTAAAAACCACATGTATTTTCCTACTAACATAAAGCTGTGATAACCAACTTCCCGTAAAGCCGTTATAACACTTTATGTTTTAAACCACTCAAACACATTTAGCATACGACGCTCACCGCACTACATAGTTCACACATATCATGCTAGAGAGATAGGAAGAGGTTCACATACCTCGCGACGAGTATCGACTATAGCAAAACGCTCAAGTACTTCCAAACGTCGGCTACCCTTAAGCCACGTAGATCTCGCCACACGTTGTACATCCACCTAGAAGGCCACAAGGCTCTTATTAACATTTAGGTCTCATCGTAGAACTTTCTACGTAAAATTCGGCAAGAAGACTCTCCCGCAACAGAAATCTCCTCCTCTATCGAGGCGGCTACCAAGCCAACCGGGGGTTATACATCTAACCCTAACTGTACAATTCTACTCCACGGTACTACTACACAAGTTCATCAGAATACCCCTATGTAATTACAGCCAAGATTATATATAGTATACTTCAACTATATACTCCTACAACATGTAATATCCAATTACAATAGGACAAGATAATTACCTCGATAAGCCCATAATTATCCAAGTATAAAGTCGATCCTGGCAATCGTTTAGCTCCAACTCCGAGCGCCCAACCCGCTCTAAACCACCCTTAGAAGTTCTAACCAACTTCTACACAATACTCCAACTGACTATGGAGATTTTCCTAGGGTTTCGGTTTTGTGGATCGACGGAAGTATAATAGTATTTTCTGGCTTTTCAGATAGGTATAACCTTAGAATACTACAAGGTATACGGCTAAGGTATTTGTGCATTATAACAATACTTGCAGAGTATTTCTATACCACAAAGGGGTATTATACGAAAGCAACTAGGCAGTGGTACCCACTGGCTAGCACCTCAAAGGAGTGGTGTCTACCCTCGGCCCTACCCCACTAGGGGGACTCTCGGCGGGGGAGAGAGGGGCTCTCGGCCAAGACACTACACTAAGGGGGAAGGAAGAAGCTTTCAAGACTTAGGCAATTTTGTGAATGAATTAGTCTTCAAAGGGAGGGGTATTTATAGGTCAAGTGAAAGCCAACCAATGGCCAAGATTACACCAAGTGTTAGGCAAGTGTAGGGCCAAGATTCACCCATGTGTACCTAGCCAACTTGCACACAAAATATCTACCAAAAAATATCTCCCACTTGCCTTCCCAATCGTCCATGTGCCGCCCACTTTGCCCACCAATGAGAGGGTGCCAAGTGCCGCCCTCTCGTTGGTCCAAAATGTTCCGTCTCTCAGAAAAATCCGCAAAAATACTAAATGACATAGCCGTAAATTACCCTTCGCAAGTTAGGTAACGCTTTAAAAAAACGACTCTAACCGTGCCACAGACAAACATATTTCGCCCAAAGGTGCCACATGGGGTGACACGTGTCGCCCGATTCGCCCAAAATATTTCGTTTTAGAAAATATCCAAAACGCCAAAATCTCAAAATCAAAGCGGCCCCACAAAATCAGAATTTCTCCTGGGCCCCACGTGACCATTTTCAAAATAAAATTCCATAATTCTCTAATATTCCAGAAGTCCGAATACCAAATGGGAATCCAATTCCCATAAACGAACCTTTTTCTTCACAAAACCGAAACTTTTCCGTGGAAAAATCGCCTCTTTCTTCCTTTCCAATCTTTCTCGTATTCTCGCACGCACGCCCTCGCATACATACCACGAACTACGGGTATAACATTCTTCCTCTTAGAAACATTCGTCCCGAATGTTCCTTCTAAGTCTCAAACGAACACGTGCCAAGATAGTCTTCACTACTATACTTACGAAACAATCCCGCCACACCGCCACGTAAATACCCACGTAAAATACTTACATCCAAGTCCACGAGGAAACACCTCTAACATCACCACAAATAATACTACTTTTGTCACTTTGTCGCGAGCCTTGCTCCGACGACCCAACAAATGGTACCGGGCTGCATGCGATCACTGATTCGCCGTGACACTGAATTCTTACCACATTTCGACATCGCTTTAGTATCCAAAACTCGGTTACTATCTCTAACGTGGTCATCATTAATCGGGAACATTCGGATGGATCTTCGATACTTTCGAACATAACAATACGAAGACCGGACGCCCTTCCTCCTAAGTCGGACGGCAAATGCTAACATATAGGCAACCTGGCCTATTCTTCACATGAACTCACAAAGGCCCAAAGTAACTCGGGCTAAGTTCCTTCTGTTTCCAAAACTCGTCACACCCTAACCGGGTGGTACTTTCAAGAAGACCGACCGTCAACTCAACTCTAAGCGTGCCGCGCCGATTATCCGCACGATTCCTCCGAGCCGCCGTAACTTCTTCTAGACAAGCTTCACTATCCACATCTGGAACAAGCTCAACCAACTATCTGAACCCCGCCAACATCGAACCAATCGACCGCAACTTGCATTTCTGCTTCTACAAGGCGCCACAAGACGACATCCGAACACCGAAATGGTAGCTTAAACACTTCTAACCGAGACAACGATCCTCACAATACCCCGAAATCAAAACACCGCCCGGCGGCGAACGCGATTCGAGACTTACGAGTTCCTAGCCCCGCTAGTACAAACTCCCGAAGAGAAACAGTGCACTGGCTCCATCGTCGTCATAAGGTGAAGGTAGGCACCTGCAACCTCACAACCTTTTCGGATAACAACAACACCGCCGAGGAACGACCGACCAAGAACACGATAGGTCGCTTCATCGCCCGACCATCGGGTCGAACGCATCCACGAACTTGCACGCTGGCTAACTAAACATGGGCCTAACACCTCATGACCCTACCACAAGGCGGACCACCACAACCGACCCCACCACCATACCGCCGCGGTTGACCCGCAACACGGCCTCAACCCGACCCAGATCGCAAGAAACACTAGCTCCCAAGGAATAATTTCACAAATCATATTACGAAAACCTAGCGGTCTTCCTAGCTCGACTACCTTCTTTCAAATCACGCTACTCGTGACTTATCCCACGAACATAGCTCACGTGCACTATGCACTCCTATAAGGGTCAAACATAACACTACACCTTTCTCGAGATGGCCTTACCTCTAAGGTCTTTACGTATAACACTCTAAGGCTCACACCTTCTCTATCCCCAAAATCTTACTCGGTTAACCCACCATGATTCTAATCACAACTAACACACCGCTATCGAACATAGCACTTAAGGTATACTCACCTTGAAAGTTACCAAAGGACCTTTGCTCGCCCTCTTACGTTGTCCTTCGTTAACCCGTCGATCTCTACGCTTTCGCCTGCGCATAAGCCCGCATACGTGCCATGCTCAAGCCTAATCAAGGATTACTCTTGCACAACCTTCTCTTAGGTAGTCATCAAGACTCGCGATACATCGGTATACTCTCCGTAGCCAAATCCATAGCTAGTAACAAGGTTGTCTCTTGGCAATCTATATTCTCTGTTCCGTGGCCGCGAATCAAGGTTCAAATATTATGGTCATCAGAGGCACCGCCGCCGCGTGCTAAACTCGCTGGGCTAGTGACGTCGCAAAACTCCCGAATGAAGACTACCCTAGGTAATGATTGGGCACGTGCCCTTGCCACCCTCCTCGAACTCTACTCGCAGCCTCTGCCGCTTTGCCCTCCGGGCGGGTTGCCTACGCGGAGGCATAATGATAAGTGGAAATAATTTCGCGAGGGTCCAACTTACAACACGCCTCTAAGGCACGATCTCGAGTGAGAAGAATAGAAACTAATCCTAAATATCCTATAGCCTCACGATTATTGGTGTGGTGCACAACACTCCGATAATCAAGACTTCATCGATACGGTGCGTAGACACTTTCCGAGGATTAATCGCTCGATACCACTTTTGTCACGACCAAATCGCCCGTGGATCGTGCCTTACCCCGCACCCTAGTGACACAACATCGAGTAATCACGAACATAAAACAACAACATGAGATAACGTAAATATAAAACAATAATCAGGAAAACTTGCCTTTCGGCATATATATAACCATCAACTCTTTTACAAATGAACAGCTTAATCCTTTTTACCAACCCTGCCCACAACAGTACTACAGACCTCTAAGAATGATACGACCACAATGGCGGGACAGGGCCCCGCCAAACCCCTGAATGTAAACACTTACTACGACAGGGGACTATACCACTGATAAGCCTCCGGAGAAACGGAGCTTCCCAAACGCTGAACTGTGACCCTGAGAGCTAGGATCAACGACTGATGTACCTCAACTCGCGGCATGAACGCGGCCTCGGGCGAGGTCGATAACAAAAATTTAGTATGTGAAACTAAAAATAAATACTGTAAATGAAATCATAGTAGTCTATACAAAGCAGGAGACATGTATGATAACCAAACTACAGTTCACCATAAATAAGCAGTCATGTCAAGTCAGGGACTCACGCCCTCAAGTCATCACTCAATTTAACAATGGGTCTCACGCCCACAACATCAATCGTGCCCGTGGAATACCTTCCTCACTGCCGGCAGTTTATGATATACAAGCACCAAGGAATACACATGAACACCAGGTCCCACCTGTGTCCTAATAAAACTGTACAGGGTAAGTACGAAGGCATAGCCGACTACTAACACCCACAGTACCAACAAGGTCATAAACTGTATCATAAGATCTGTCTAGACCGTCACATGATCAAAGCTGGCCACTTGCCCGCAGTATCTAATGTGCGCGTCTAGTCCTGGAACTTCCCGCAGCTCCGCATAGGCCAATCTCATCGGCCCGCATGAGGTATTCCCCGCATCGAGGGTAGCTACTCCCCGGCATCGTCCTGGACTTTCGAGTCCGCATGGCCACAAGGACCGCATGCCCATAAAGGACGCACACTAACCTGGAACTCTCGTAGCTCCGCATAGGCCCCCAGGACCCGCATGAGGTATTCTCGAATCATGGTCCCAGACCGCCTGAGTCTACCCCGCATCGGAGGGCAGCTTAACCCCCGGAATCATCTCAAGAGATGAATGCCACAATACTATCATAACGACTGATAGTTAATAAGCACAATCAAGGGAAACCCCTTTACACAAACATCACAAGATACTAACACACGTAGCATCCTAACACGTTTACTTATCAAAGCAACAAGAAAGTATTACAAGGCTATCACAAACCAATACAATCAAGTTATTCACACAAGGTACTTTCTACTAACAAGTTCGGGTATCTATCCCCAAAGTACTTCACACATTAAAATCTAAAAAAAAGATCTGTTTCTTTCACATAAGTCACACAATACCCGTAGTATAAAATAGAGTGATCGCCCTTTAAGAAAACCAAAACTCTTACCTTTGTAAAATCAAGTAACAACATTATTTTTCAAACGTCCAAGTTTGCCTAATTTCAAATGTTCACGTTTCTTATTTTAGAAAGGTTTCGTAGTTCATAGTCTTATTCATTTAAGAATATAATTCTCTTTTAAACAATCTGAGAAACATAAGCCTTATATGTGAGTAGGATATTCTTGTTTATAACAATCTTATTACAATGACCATGATCTAGAAATATCATTTTGTCTCATCTTAGCTTCTATGCAGATGGAAGTTTCTACCGGTTTTCATAATACTTAATTATTCAAAACATTTCCTTTTATTAACGCCGCAGTTGGTTTGTCGATACACATTCGATTTCAAATCAAGAAAGCATTCTTAAGCCGTTATACCTAACTTCCCATAAAGCTAGTATAACTCTTAAGTTTTCAAACACCAAGTATTACTTCTCCTTTCAAAATGATTCAAAAATCTTTTGAAAATACTTCAAGTTCTTTCTTATCATATAACAAGCCAGTTATAGTTCAAATCAGTTACCTTTTAAAAACCACATGTATTTTCCTACTAACATAAAGCTGTGATAACCAACTTCCCGTAAAGCCGTTATAACACTTTATGTTTTAAACCACTCAAACACATTTAGCACATGTACGTCTACCGTACTACATAGTTCACACATATCATGCTAGAGAGATAGGAAGAGGTTCACATACCTCGCGACGAGTATCGACTCATAGCAAAACGCCCCAAGTACTTCCAAACGCCTACCCCTTAAGCCACGTAGATCGCGCCACACGTAGTACATCCACCTATAAGGCCACAAGCGCTTATTAACATTTAGGTCTCATCGTAGAACTTTCTACGTAAAATTCGCAAAGACCTCCCCGCAACACAGCGTAAATCTCCTCCTCTATCGAGGCCACTACCAAGCCAACCAGTGGGGTTATACATCTAACCCTAACTGCACAATTCTACTCCACGGTACTACTACACAAGTCTATCAGAATACGCCCCTATGTAATTACATTCAAGACTATATATATAGTATACTTCAACTATATACTCCTACAACATGTAATATCCAATTACAATAGGGGACAAGATAATTACCTCGATAAGCCCATAATTATCCAAGTATAAAGTCGATCCCGGCAATCGTTTAGCTCCAACTCCGAAGGCCCAACCCGCTCTAAACCACCCTTAGAAGTTCTAACCAACTTCTACACAATACTCCAACTGACTATGGAGATTTTCCTGTGGTTTGGTTTTGCCAGGATCGACGAAGTATAATAGTATTTTCTGGCTTTTCAGATAGGTATAACCTTAGAATACTACAAGGTATACAGCTAAGGTATTTGGGCATTATAACAATACTGAGAGTATTTCTATACCACAAAGGGGTATTATACGAAGCAACTAGGCTGGGGTACCCCACTAGCACCTCAAAGGAGTGGTGTCTACCCTCGGCCTACCCCACTGTGGGGGACTCTCGCCAAGGGGGAGAGAGGGTCTCTCGGCCAAGACACTACACAAAGGGGGAAGGAAGAAGCTTTCAAGACTTAGGCAATTTTGTGAATGAATTAGTCTTCAAAGGGAGGGGTATTTATAGGTCAAGTGAAAGCCAACCAATGGCCAAGATTACACCAAGTGTTAGGCAAGTGTAGGGCCAAGATTCACCCATGTGTACCTAGCCAACTTGCACACAAAATATCTACCAAAAATATCTCCCACTTGCCTTCCCAATCGTCCACGTGCGCTAACTTTGCCCACCAATTAGAGGGTGCCATGTGCCGCCCTCTCTTTGGTCAAAATTGTTCGTTCTCTCGTAAAAATCCGCAAAATTACTAATTGAAATAGCCTTATTTTACCCTTCGCAAGTTAGGTAACGCGTTTAAAAACGACTCTAACAGGGTGTTGTGACAAACATATTTCGCCCAAAGGTGCCACATGGGGTGACACGTGTCGCCCCGATTCGCCCAAAATATTTCGCTTTCGAAAATATCCAAAACGCCAAAATCTCAAAATCAAAGCGGCCCCACAAAATCAGTAAATTTCTCCGTGGCCCCACGTGACCATTTTCGAAAATAAAATTCCATAATTCTCTAATATTCCAGGAAGTCCGAATACCAAATCTGGGAATCCAATTCCCATAAACGAACCTTTTTCCTTCACAAAAACCGGAAACTTTTCCGTGGAAAAATCGCCTCTTTCTTCCTTTCCAATCTTTCTGTCGTATTCTCGTACGTACGTCCTCGCATACATACCCTGGAACTACGGGGTATAACACTTGGTTAGTGAAAAGGGATAAGTCTGGGGGTGAGGAAGTGATGAACCTTAGGCTATTTCACGATTGAGACCTTAGAGGTAAGGTCGTCTTGAGTAAAAGATGCATTTTATGTTTGACCCTTATCAGAGTGCGTAGTATACGTGGGTTATGTTTATGTGATAAGTCCATGGGTAATGTGAGATGGAAGTGGTAGCTTTCATGATGTGTTTAGCAAGATTGTTCCGTGTCGAGGAGAAAGAGTTGGCGCGACAGTGGGTCGGGTTGGGGCTACGTTGCGGGCCAACCCGCGGCTGCTCGAGGTGGGTCACTGCGGTCCCGCCAGTGGCGGTGGTCACGAGGGTGCTAGGCCCAAGATTAGATGACCATCGTATGAGTTCGTGGATATGTTCGACCAGAAGCGGATCGTGAAGGCCGGGAATGGCCTTAAGGAAGAATCGAGGTTAGTAAGTTGACCAAGTTTGGAGGTAGTGACTCCAAGGGTTGGAAGCAGAAGCATTGACGGAAATGTGGTACGGATACTAGTAAGAGTTCGAGTGTTCGAGAAGGGTACAACGAGATAGGGGAGAAGTGGACGTGTGTGATCGTTTCTTTTGTGAAGTGAAGATGCGAGGGACGTGTTCCTTGGACCAGGAGTGAGAATTTGTATTGTTTTGCATCGTCGAGGTGATTCCTAGTTAGCCTGGATTTAAGTATTTGGCGCATGTTTGTCTTGAGACCTAGAAGGAACATTCGGGACGAAAGTTTCTAAGGAGGAGAATGTTATACCGTATTTCCGCAGTATGCGTGAGGCGCACGTATGTTAATTTGAGCCTTAAGTTAGGCTTTGGTTCGAAATTTGGGCACAAGTGCCGACTAGAGTCGTTTTCCGACGAAACGTTTCCACAGCTTTCGTAGGGAAAATTCCGGCTATGTCCTTTTTAATTTTTGCGGATTTTTCCGAGAGACGAAACATTTTGGACCAACGGGAGGGTGACATGTGTCACCCTCACATTGGAAGCTTGTGGGCGTCCAAGTGGACGATTGGTTCACGAATTGGATTGATATTGTGGCTCACGTTTTTGGCCCTATTGGTTCCTTGTTTTGTGCCTTGTTTTGGCCTTGTTTTGTGGCTTGTCTTGTGCCATGTTTTGTGGAGTAGGGGTTAGGGTGCACTTGGCTTGATCAAGGCCTTACACTTGCCTTGCACATGGCTTGATCTTGGCCATTGGTTGGCATTTGGGTTTGCTATAAATACCCCCCCTTTGTGAAGACTTCATTCATCCACAAATGTTTCCAAGTCTTGAATCCTCCTCCTCTTGTTGACTCGCCCAAGAGCTCCTCTCCCTTGAAAGTGGCCGCCTTTGGCGTGAGGTCTCCTCCCTTGTGAGGTCTAGCTGGGTACCCCTAGCCTAGTTGTTTCGTATAATACACCCCCCTTTGTGGTATTGAAATACTCCTCCAAGTATTGTTATAATGCCCAAATACCTTAGCCTTATACCTTGTAGTATTCCAAAGTTACCTCTATGCGTAGAGTCCGGAAATACTACCTTTTGTCCTTTTAGTCTCAAACCGAAACCCTAAGGAAATCTTCATTGTTAGTTGAAGGATTTGAGTAGAAGTTGGTTAGAACTTCTAAGGGTTGTTTGAGCGGGATGGAGCACCCGAGTTGGAGCTAACGCTAAGGATCGACATTTAACTTGGATAATTATGGGCTCATCGAGGTAATTATCTTGTCCCTCTATTGTAATTGGAAATTACATGTTTGTTGAATATATAGTTGAAGTATACTATATATAGAACTATACTTAGTATTCGGCAATGTCTTTTGACTTAAGCCCAAGAATAAAGAAAAGAATCTGTATTTACATAGGATGTATTGACGGTAGACTTGTGTAGTATTATCGAGTAGAGTTGTACACGTCAGGTTAGGCGTGTAAGACTTCCGGTTGGCTTGGTAGCGGCCTCGATAAAGGAGGAGATTTACGCTGCCATGGGGGAGTCTTTGCGAATTTTCGTGGAAAGATAGAAACTTGTGTTTTGGGGTTAATAGACGTTTGTGACCTTTATAGGTGACAGTACTAAGAGTAGCGTATTCTACTCGAGGAGTGGAAAGGGCTAGCAAGGTTGTAGTACTTGGAGCATTTTGCTTATTGTCGATAATCGTCGCGAGGTATGTGAACCTCTTCCTATCTCTTCTAGCATGATATGTGTGAACTATGTAAGCGGTAGACGCATACGTGTTAACCGTGTTTGATTGTTTTAAAACATAAAGTGTTATAACGGCTTTATGGGAAGTTGGTTATAACACTTTATGTAGGTAAGAAAATGGGTTGTGGTTTTCAAAGATAACGATTTGATTATAAGCGCTTGAAAAAGTTGAAGTATTTCAAAAGATTTGTAAATCGCTTTGAAAGAAAGAGTAGTACTTGGTTTTGAGAAACTTAAGAGTTATACTAGCTTTATGGGAAGTTAGGTATAACGGCTTAAGAATGTGTTCTCGATTTCGGAAATCGGATGTGTATCGACAAACCATCGCGTTAATAAAGGAAAATGTATTGACTAATAATTGTATTATTAAAACCAAGGAACCTCCATCCGCATAGAAACTAAGATGAGACAAAATGATATTACATTTTCTAGATCATGGCTGCTATAGTAAGAATGTTATAAATCAGAATAAACTACTCTCATGTTAGGCGTATGTTTTAAGGGATTAAAACTATGAACTATGAAACCTTTCTAAAGTAAGAGGCTTGAATAATTGAAAGTAGGCAAACTGGAACTTAGGAAAAGAATGTTGTTACTTGATTTTAAAAGGAAAGTGTTCTGGTTTACTTAATAATGTGAATCACTCTAGTTTTATACTACGGGTATCGGGTGACTTTTATAAAAGGAATGTATCTCTTTTAAAAAGGACTTAACGTACGTAGTACTTTAGGGTTAAAACCCGGACGTTGATATAAAGTGGAAGTACCTTGAGTTGTGTATAACTTGCCTATGCTTGTTGTTGTGTAACTTGCCTATGCTTGTTGTTGTGTAACTCGCCTATGCTTGTTGTGATATCATTTGTTGTGCAAGTGTTGATATCGTGTGACTTCGAGAAAGAATGGATCTTTTATGAAAGTCTATAAGTATGGTATTTTGCTTGAGCTTGCTTGTGATAGCCCGGTGGTGTGATGTATTGTTATTGTGGTTACATGGACATGTCTACACCGACGCAGATTCCGGGCATGTGGCTACGCGTCGTTGATTACCCGATATATGGTTATTATGTTACATGGACGTGTCTACACCGACGCAGATTCAGGGGCGTGTGGCCGTACGCGTTGATTACCCGATATATGGTTATTCATACATGGACGGTCTACACCGACGCGATTCCGGCATGTGGCCATACGGCAGGTTGACCACCCAGATATTGTTGTTGAGGTTACGGGCACGCCTACACCGGCGCAAAGATTCGGTACGTGGCCACGCCTTGTTATTATTGTTGCATCATGGACATGTCTACACCGATGCAGTATTCCGGGGGCATGTGGCCATGATGCGAACATGATGGATGTCGTGGGCATGAGACCCATAGTTATATTTGAGTGGTGACTTTGAGGGCGTGAGTCCTCGACCGATCGCTTTTATGTTGCGTAATGTCATTTGGTTATCATACATCTCTCATGCTTTATAGGCCATTATGATTTCATTTACAGTATTTTACAGTTTCACATACTTGGTACCGTATCGACCTCTCCTTCGGGCCGCGTCATGCCGCAGTAGAAGTACATCGTCGCCGATCCCCTTGTAGGATCACGTTTCAGCTTTTGGGAAGCTCCGTTCCTGAGGCTTATCTCGTAGGTTTCCCTGAGTTGTAGGTTCTTGTACATTCAGGGGTATGGCGGGGCCCTGTCCCGTCATAGGTTGTTATTCTCTCTTAGAGGTCTGTAGCACTGTTGTGGGCAGGGTTTGTAAAAGGATAACTGTTCGGGTTTTTTTTTATGTATATGCAGAAGGCAACTGTTTTGGTTGGCCGGTTTATTTATATTATCTCTTATTTCATGTTCATGTTGTATGTTCCGCTGATTTTCTCTGATGTTGTATCACTAGGGTGCCCGGGGTAAGGCACCAGTCACGGGCCCGGATTTCGGGGTGTGACAACAACAACACAAAGTCTTTTCCAATTCTTTTTCAATCCAAGTTGTTTAGTCTAACATGTTATTTAGCCGCAATCGATTATAACAACTACAATCTTCAATTTGATAACATGCGACAATTCTAACTATCGACTAAATTGTATTTCAATTTCAAATGGCTAACAAGGTCATTTCGGATTTAGGCTTCCAATATCCATAACACTTATAAATCTCCAATACATATATCTCATGCTTGCTAAAATGTATAACTACAACAATATGTAATCTTATAACACTTAAGAGAACAAGATTGTTACCTTGACAAGCCTTAATCCAACTTCAAGATTTTTAAAGTCGCTCCTTAGCAACTTAGCTCCCTTCCTTGACACTCCAATCCGCTACTTGAAGCCCTTAGAAGTTCACAAACAACTTCCCTTCAATTTCCAATCAAAACCTATGGAAGCGACTTAGGTTTTCACCTTGCGACTAATGCAAAAACAACACTTTTCCGGGATCTTTCTATTGAGATATCCTTACAATACCCTTAGGAACCTTGGTTTAAGGTGTTGGGATTATTGAACCACAAACGAAATTTTTTCTTGTTGGATGGATAGCAAACCCGAGAGCTTCAAGAACAAGCACAATATTTTCTTGAAAGTTTTCTAAGTTGGAAGACTTGTCTTGCTACTAGTATGCTTATATAATTAAATGGAGGGTCTAGATCAATACATTTGTGTGGTTTGGATGAAAGGGATTTAAATATCAAGCCAAGTGGGCTCTTTGACTTAGTCAATAATCTCAAGCTTGAGCTTGCAAGACTTGTTCATCCTCGCTTTGGTCAAATGACCATCTTGACCTTGTCTAAATCGTCCAAGACCATCCAAGGGGGGGCGACACGTGTCACCCTCCCATTCGTCAAAATATTTCATTTCCCGACATTTCCATAATTCCGATAAATTTTTACTAGTCTCAAATCTTAACGTTTTTGAGTTCTTACGTACGTTCTTATAAACATGTCCTGGAATTACGGGGTGTAACATTCTTCCCCCCTTAGAAACATTCGTCCCCGAATATTCTTTCGGAGTCAGTCTTATAGATAGAGACATAGTCTCCTTTTACAACCCCTATATACCAATAATGCCACACGTGGCCACATAATAACACTTAAGAAATATACTTCAATTAAAACTTGACAAGTAAGGGAAATGAATTACCTGAAGGTGTAGAGAATAAGTGAGGATACTTCCTCAAAATGTCCTCCTCTGCTTCCCAAGTCATCTCCTCCCTATTATCATTCCGCCACAAGACTTTGACGGAAGCCACATCCTTGGTCCGCAGTCGCCTGACCTGGCGATCGAGTATCGCTATGGGACTCTCCTCATACGATAATCCCTCTGTCACCTGAACCTCGCTACCTGGGAAAACTCTCGATGGATCTCCGATACACTTCCGCAACATAGAAACATGGAAGACCGGATGTACCGCCTCTAAATCCGATGGCAGATCCAACTCATAGGCAACCTTGCCTACTCTACGGATGATCTGGTAAGGCCCAATGTACCTTGGGCTAAGTTTCCCCTTCTTTCCGAACCTCATCACACCCTTCATGGGTGATACCTTCAAGAAGACCCAATCGTCAACCTGAAACTCCAAATGTCGACGCCGATTATCTGCATAAGACTTCTGCCGACTCTGAGCTGCTAACAGTCTCTCCTGGATAAGCTTCACCTTATCCACAGCCTGCTGAATCAAGTCTGGGCCAACCAACTGAACCTCGCCCACGTCGAACCAACCGATCAGCGACCTACACTTCCGCCCATACAAAACCTCATATGGCGCCATCTGAATACTATAGTGGTAGCTGTTATTATAAGCAAACTCCACAAGAGGCAAATGATCCTCCCAGCTACCCCTGAAATCAATAACACAGGCCGCAAAGATATCCTCGTTGCGGATAGTACGCTCTTCCCGCCTGGCTTGCGAGGATGAAACGCGATCGAGACTCACGTGTGTCCCTAACCCTTCGAAAGACCTCCGAAGTTAGCCAGAACCGGGCTCCTGCGATATAATAGATATAGGAACTTCGTGCAGTCTCACAATCTCCCTGTATCAAAATCCATGTTGATCACCTCTCACTTCCATGTCGGAATATCAATCGCCTGCAATAGCCCACCGGGCTTCTGGTGCTCAACCTTGACCTGCTGACAATTCGGACACTGAGCAACAAACCCTACCACGTCCCTCTTTAGTCCATCCCACCAATACATACATCTGAGGTCATGGTACATCTTAGTCGATCCCGGATGAATAGAGTAACGAGCACTGTGTGCCTCTCCCAGAATCTGCTGACGAAGTCCTGCAACATCGGAAACACACAATCTGCCCTCGAATCTTAGCACCCCATCAGGCGCTACCTCAAATAAACTCTCATCTTCTCGAAGAGTCATATCTCGATACCGTATCATAACTGGGTCCTCATACTATCGCCTCTTCACCTCCTCAATGATGGAAGACTCGACAATCTCACGAACCCGTACCCCACTATCATCGGTATCGACCAACCGAACCCCAAGGCTCGCTAGCTGAAGGATCTGATGGACCATGTACTGTCTATCTGGCTGCACCTCTGACAGACTCCCCATAGATCTACGACTCAAAGTATCTGCAACCACGTTGGCTTTTCCCGGAGAATATAGGATATCAACATCATAATACTTCAACAGTTCTAACCACCGTCTCTGCCGCAAGTTCAGCTCCCTCTGCCTGAAGATGTACTGGAGGCTCTTGTAGTCTGTATAAATATCCACATGAACCCCATATAGATAATGTCTCCAAATCTTCAAGAGATGAATAACTGCGGCCAACTCTAAGTCGTGAGTAGGGTAATTCCTCTCATGCTTCCGTAGCTGTCGGGAAACATAGACTATAACTTTGCCGTGCTGCATCAATACACACCCTAGCCCGATACCCGAGACATCACAATAAATCACGTAGCCCTCTAACCCCTCGGGAAGAGTAAGAACTGGAGTCGTCGTCAACTTTTCCTTCAGTAACTGGAAGCCCTTCTCACAAGCTTCTGTCCACTGGAACTTAGCCGCTTTCTGAGTTAGCCTAGTCAATGGTGCTGATATCGAAGCGATCTGCTCCACAAATCTACGATAATAACCTGCCAGCCCCAAGAAGCTGCGCACCTCCGTCGGAGTAGTAGGTCTCGGCCAAGACTTGACCGCCTCAATCTTTGCCAGATCAACTCAACACCGCCACCATAATGTGCCCCAAGAATGCCACGGAGGCCAACCAAAACTCACACACGGAGAACTTGACGAACAATCACGGCCGCCCGAGGACCCAAGTACCGCCTCAAGTGATCTGCATGCTCGCTCAGGCGCGAATAAACCAGATGTCATCAATGAATACTATAACAACGATTCAAAATGGCTTGAACACGGTTCATCAAATCCATAAATACCGCTGAGCGTTGTCAAACCGGAAAGACATCACCTCGAACTCATAGTGCCCATACCGGTCCCGAATGCGATCTTTGGGATATCTCGCCTCTAACTCGCAGACTGATGATAACTGCACCGCAAGTCTATCTTGGAGAAACACCTCGCACTTCGCAATCGGGTCAAACAAATCATCAATCCTGTGGAGGGGGTATCTATTCTTGATGGTTACATTATTCAGCTGCATGTAGTCAACACACATACGCAGCGTCCCATCATTAATCTTTACAAACAAAATCGGCGCTCCTGTGGAGAAATACTAGGCCTAATAAAGCCTTTTTCCAAAGAAATCTTTCACCGGTCCTTCAACTCCTCAACTCGCAGTGTCATCCTCAGACGGCGGAATAGATATATGCCGAGTGTCTGGCAACGTGTCAATACAGAACTCTATCTCCCTCTCGGGAGGAATACCTGGGAGATCATCTGGGAATACATCCGGAAATTCTCTAACCACCGAATCGATCAAGAATCGCACTCACCGTATCGAATACCCGAACCAGATGATAGCTGTACCCTTTTTGCACCATCTTCCTAGCCTTGAGGTCAGACATAAACCTACCCCTCGGCGACGCTGTATTGGCCGTCCACTCGATAATCGCTCACCAGAAATCGAATCGACCAACTCGTCTCTACTACCAACGTTGGCATAACAAGAAGTCAACCAGTCCATACCCATAATGACGTCAAAATCTGTCATCTCCAATTCTATCAAGTCCGCTAGGGTCTGACGACTGTATATAAACACCGGGCAATCTTGGTACACCCGCTCAGCTAACACCGAATCACCCACTGGCGTAGCTACCACAAAAGGCTCTATCGATACCGGCTCTATCCCTATTCTACCAGCAATAAGAGGGGACACATAAGATAAGGTAGAACCTGGATCTATCAAAGCATAAACGTCACAGCATGAAATCAATAATGTACCTGTGACGACATCCGGGGAAGCCTCCTGATCTTGTCGGCTGGCTAAGGAATATATGCGATTCTGTGGACCGCTAGAACTAGGACCTCCACCACGACCTCTGCCGCGGCCTGCCGGTCCGTGAACACCCTGCCCTCCGGGGCGCATAACCACAGAAGATGAAGACCCAAAGAATCGACTCAGAGGTGAACCATACCACCCATGCCGCGCCTCGACGGACAATCTCTCTTCAAATGGCCCTGCTGGCCGCAAGAGTAACAAACTCCTAGAGAAATACGACACCCCCCACGATGGGAACTACCACATCGTCCATACCGAGGTAAAGTTGGCCTCATTTGATCGGAACCGGTTCCTCGGAACCGAAGCCTCGAGCCCGACTGCTCTCAATAACCCGGCCGATCAAACCTCCCGCGTAAAAACCGAGAAGGAGCAATGCGCTACCAAACGTGGACCTAGCTCGTTGAGGCCGTCCCGCCTCAAAAATTACCACAAACCTCGCTGCCCCGCCTCTGTGGTTGGCCTGGTCCGCTGATCCTCCTCTCTCGCCCTCTATCCCCGTGCATAAGTCGCATCTCCGGCAATATCCATACCGGGTGAAGGCCACTCCTGTGCATGCAAGAATCATATAACTGTCTAGCCCATCACATGTAGATGAACTCGCCCGCCATGTCGCCCACAATGGTGAGCGCATACAGCCAATGAGTCAAACTCTGTGTTGTACTCTCGATAGTCCTCCCATTCTGTATCAATGTCAAAAATCTATCCACGCGGCTCTCTCATCTCGTGAGGCAAAAAGTGATCAAGGAAGGCCTCGTGAACTCATCCCAAACACCGGAAGAGCACCCACACCTCTAGACGGCTCCCATGACTCAAACTACCAACGCAATATCGCGTGAATCGGTAGAAGCTAACATAATGCACTCTTTTTCGAGGCCCTAAGCACCGTGATAGTCCAGATTCGCCGACAAACTCCCGAGGATCCTCCTCGATCTCGAACCATAGACTCGTGGATTGCAACTCGTAAAATCCCAATTCTTAAACTGTCGACTTGGGTTAGCTACCGCTCCGCTGCGCCGCTCGCCACTATGCTAGTCAATAACCCGACCGCTTCTCCATAATCTCTATATCGCCTCGGCCGCGAATCAGAGGCTCTGTATCGAACTTCGCAGCCCCGCCGCCTGGCCTCTAATATCGGCGTGGCTGAACTCGCCGACCCGCCCACAACCTTAGGCATAGTTTGGGCCTGAGTCCTAGTAACCCTCTACGTACCACTAGCAGCCTCGCCGCCGCCTTCCGGGCCCCGATCGCTCGCGAGGCATAAGCGATACATAAGAATAGGTCGCAGAGATTCAACCAAATAAGATAGCTCATCGCACGATCTCGCAGAGAAGAATGGAAACCAATCCTAAATGTCCTGCAGCCTCCTGATTATAGATGTGGTGCACAACACACCGATAATCAAGACTCTACTAGACACGGTCTGTAGACACTTTCCGAGGACTAACTGCTCTGATACCACTTTTGTCACGACCCGACCCCGGGCCAGCGACTGGTGCCCTACCTGGACACCCTTACAGGTATACTTCAGAGAATAGCAGCGGAACATACATAAACTCATAAAATACTTAGACAAAAAAAATATCAACAGACTAGCCGATAAGGCCACCTTCCGTGAAATATACATAACCCAAAAATAAAATAGTTACATCTTTGTTCTTACAACCCAATCCACAAGATATGACTACAGACCTCTAAGAATAACAACTGTGACGGGACAGGGCCCCGCCATACCCCTAAATGTACATAAATCTACAACATCAGGGAAACCGTACCAAAAGACAAGCCTCCGGAGAAATGGAGCTTCTGACAACTGATCAGTGATCCTAAGAGTGAGGATCCACTACTCGCTACCCCTACCGCGCATGAACGCAGCCCGAGAAAGGGGGTCAAGACAACAGATGTACAAGTATGTAAATCGAAAGATCAAATGAAATCATAAAGTCTAAAATAAAGCTGGAGACATGTATGATAACTCAAATAACAGTACATTGTGCCTTACTAACAATGAGAGTAAACAAGAGTATACTTTACTGCATAAAAATAGGAGGCTCATGATCAAAGTACGGTCACCCGCCCGTAGTATCATTAAGCAATCCTACTCCTGGGACTATTTCACCCGCATAGGTCCTGTGGACCCGCAATGAGGTCATCCGCCTCGCATGAGACTATTTCACCCGCATAGGACTATTTCACCCGCATAGGCCCCAATGAGTACAAACGCCGCACTCGCATCATGGGTAGCAAATCCATGGAATAAGTAGTAACCCGGGGGTTTACCCCGCAAGAATAACATAACCTAACACAACCGGCTATCATACATAACATAAGCACCACCGGCTTATCATACATAACATAAGCAAGTTAAGAAATCCCCTAACTTCTTATTAGCCTTATTTATATACTGTTATACCCCGTATTTCCAGAGTATGTACGTGAGGACGTACGTACAAAAGTTTAGCCTTAGTTAGGCACTTTGGACGAAATGTTTGTGCACAACTCACTTAAAGAATCGTTTTTCGACAAAACATTTTACTAAACTCGCGTAGGGTAAATTTCGGCTATGTCATTTATAATTTTTGCGGATTTTTCCGAGAGATGAAATATTTTGGACCAACGGAAGGGTGACACTTGTCACCCTCATTGGACGGCAACTTGAGGCTTGGATTGGCACATTTTTTGTGCCTTTGCACAAGTCAAGGAGTTGGTAGGATATTTGTGTAGTAGATGGTTAAGGACACTTGGGTGAATCTCCACCCTACACTTGCCTTGCACTTGGCTTCATCTTGGCCATTGGTTGGCCATTTCTTGACCTATAAATACCCCCCTTAAGATGAAGAGTTCTTCATCCACAAATCAAACTTTCCAAGTCTAAAATCCTCCTCTCCCTTGTGAGCTTCTCGCCCAAGAGCTCTTCTCCCCTCTAAAGGAGCTTGGCCGAAACACCTTCCCTCTAGCCCTAGCCAAACACCCCCTTGGTAGATAGTTGTCTTCCAAATACCCTAGCCCAATTCCCTTATATAGTATTTTAGTAGAAGTTGTTGGGAACTTCTAAGGGTTCTTGGAGCTATCTGAGCGCATAAATTAGGAGCTAAACCTTGCTCGTGAGCGACTTTTAACTTGGATAATTTTGGGCTTATCGAGGTAAATACTCGCCCTTCTATTATAATTGGATATTACATATAAGAATAGTTAAGACTTGAGTATAAGATATGAAAGAATATTAAAGAATAGAATTGAACTGTATCACAGTAGGCGGTATAAAAGAAGAATAATTGAATCAGACTTACATGTGATCGCTTTTCATGAGACTTGAGTAGCTTACCGCAGGGAAGTCACGCCCGATTTTCCGTAGAATAGAGGACCCTCTACTTAGAATCGTTTACGTAATAGTCTAGACGTTGATAGACGTATTTGACTATTATAAATGATTCTCTGCGCGACATATTCGACTTGGCGTGGATTTCACGAGAAGGTATGTGATTCTTCCTATACTCTTGAGCATGATATTTTAAATATATATATAGTACGCATACACGCATTTGCAGTGTTAATCGAATAATAATTACGCAATGTCTTTTGACTTAAGCCCAATAATACTTACGGCAATGTCTTGTGACTTAAGCCCGAATAATAAGGATCTTGAAGCATTTCAAAAGAATCTCAATCATTTTTAACAGAAGAGAAATATTTGGTTTTAAACAAAGAGCTTAAGAGTTATACTAGCTTTATGGGAAGTTAGGTATAACAACTTAAGAAAGATAAAAGGAATTGTTTACTTAATTGTTTATAAAAACCTTGTATTGATTGTTGTAAGGTATAGTAAGATTGTTTGAAAAGTAGACATATTATGACGCTACGTGTGATAGTGTCTTGTGATGTGGTGAAAGCGGGTCATTCTTGTTGTGCTTACGTTGCTAAACGGTAAGTCATTGATCTTGTTATTATATCACCTACCCTCGACTTGTTATACCGAGGGCTTGCCACCCTTGACGCGTCTATACGCCTACGCGGTCCGTGACTACGCGAGTCGCGGAGTTCCAGGATTGATCATTCGGGTGTTTTAGCCCGACGCGGGATGCCCTATGCGGTGCGTGTGACTATGCGGTCTATTGAGACTATGCGATCGCGGAGTCCGTGAGGGTACCGGGTTAGCTACCCTCACGCGGCGAATACCTACGCGGTCTCGCGCGACTATGCGATCGCGGAAGTCTGTGATTAGGCACGCATAATGATACTATGGGCGATTGGCCTTGCTTCGATCATTCGCGCCTAGAAAAGACACATAGCTTACCTATTATTGTTCTTGTTTGTGATGTGCACTACGTGCAATTGAACCGATTGTATTTGCAAATGGTTTTAAATGCTTTGATTTCATTTAAGTACTTTACGCTTTCATATACTTGGTACTGTTATCGACCTCTTCGGGCCGCTCATGCCGCAGGTGGCAAGCAGTGCTAGATCCACATCCTTAGGATCTCTTGCTTTGGTGTCGTGAGCTCCATCTTCTCCGAGGCTCGACTTTGGGTATGATCTCCCGTTGTTGTATATAGTTTTGTACATTCAGGTATGGCGGGCCCCGTCCCGCCATAGTTGTTTATCTTCTTAGAGGTGCAGTAGTCCTATTGTACATTGGGATGTAATCGCAAAACTATGTTTATATATATGCGAAAGGCGACATTTTCTCACATAAAATCGTGTCTCATTTTACAACTGCTTTCATGTCTTGTTTTTATATTCACTGATTACTACGATGTATGACTACTGGGTGCCCGTAAGGCACGATCATGGGCCCTGAACGGTCGTGACAAAATTGGTATCGAGCGCTTAATCCTCGGAAAGTGTCTACGCATCGTATCTAGTAAGTCTTGATTATCGGTGTTGTGCACCACACCAATAATCGTGAGGCTATAGGATATTTAGGATTGGTTTCATTCTTCTCACTCGAGATCGTGCCTTGTAGCCGTGTTATAAGTTGGACCCTCTAACGTATTCCTTTCAGAATGCTTATGCCTCCACGTAAGGCAACCCGCCCGTGGCGGCAAGGCACCGAGGAGTCGTTAGTAGGACACCGAGAGTTACGAGGGCTCGTGCCCGCCTATACCCGAGACGGCGAGTTTACGACGCCGCCGACCCCAAAGAGACCACGCATTCGCACTCCCGCCCCACACCGGGGCGCAGGAGTTAGGGTACGGAGATGGTCGCCATCGCCGTGATCGTGGCGTGCATGAGGATAGCCGGACGCAGCTAGCCCAGTTCCACCCCGCAGTACCCGTGTTCACCCGAGGCGAATAGTTTGAGGCTACGAGATTTCCGAGTCAGAGCTCGCGAGTTTTACGGTCGAGGCCGAGGATGATCCGCAGGAGTTCATCCGTCGCCATGAGGATTATGAGGGTGATCGGGCGCCGAGACCGAGTCCGTGATTCGGTTCAGACGGCCGCGTGATACCGCAATCGATTGGTTTGATTCGCGAGTTATCCCGGGAGAGCACGCGCCCGACACCTACTGGGATGAGTTCTCGAGGCTTTCCTCACTCACTTGCCTCCACGGATGGCGAGGGCACGCCGATGCATTTTTGTTAATGAGACAGAGAGGACGCATAGCCAGGAGTACAATGTCGAGTTCGATTCTTTGGCTCGATATGTCCCTCATTGGTAGCGGATATGGAGGGCGGTGCATCGCCACGCCACCGCTAGATGATTATATGGCCGAAGTTTTGTGCGGGTGTGGCTCTTCACCGTGCATGGATATTACCCGCACGCAGCTCACGACCGATGCGCGAGAGCGTAGATCACGGTCGATGATATCAAGATCGTAAGGTCAAGACGACCAGATTTTTTGGTAGTTCTCGGGGAGGACGGCCTCAGCAGACGTCTAGGTTTGCACCACAGCCAGCTCAGAGAACTCCTACATCGCTTTTGCAGACCAGAGCATTCGGGGCGTGTCGGGCCCCGTGACTTCGACTTCGGGGTAGCGCGGTGCTAACCGATCGAGGTCTGCTCAGTGTGTCCGTTGTGGTAGATTCCATTCAGGGAGCTGTAGTACTACTTCAGGAGCTTGCTATACTTGTGTCCAGCAGGGTCATTTTGTGAGGGCATGTCCGACCGGGGCCACGGTGGTAGGCTCACCTGCTGTGGTCCGCTGCGGTTCATCATCTCCTACGCTACTCGCCCGAGGCGTGGTACTCATGGGCCAGCAGGTCGCGCAGAGGTCGTGGCGCGGTCCAGCTTCTAGCGGTCCTCGAATCGCATTTATGCCTTGTCCGGGCAGACCGTGAGGCCTCACCGATGTCGCTGTACCTTATCGCCTCCGACATGATGTGTATGCCTTGATAGATCCGGTTCTACTGCCCATATATCTCCTGTTGCTAGTAGGATGGATAGATCCCGAGTCCATAGACCCTTTCGAGGTAGCTACGCCAGTGGGTGATTCGGTGGTAGCTCGGCGGGTATATAGAGCTTGTCCAGTGACTTTATGCAGTCGTCAGACCCTAGCAGACTTGATAGAGCTGGACATGACTGATTTCGACGTGATCATGGGAATGGATTGGTTAGCTTCCTGCTATGCCAATGTAGACTGCAGAGAGAGTGGTACGATTCCATTTTCCCGGGAGCCGGTTGTTGAGTGGGAGGAACATCAGATCACCGGCGGGTAGGTTTATTTCCTACCTCAAGGCTAGGAAGATGCAGGCGGTACATCTACCATCTCGTTCGGTGTTTGATACCGAGGTCAGCGCAGATTTTCAGTTCCAGAGTCGAGAGTTCCCGACGTGTTTCCGCACGACCTCCTGTATCCTCCCGAGGAGATAGAGTTTTGTATTGATGTCTTTGCCGGACACTGCCTATTTCTATTCCGCCATACAGAATGGCACTTGCCGAGTTGAGGAGTCAAGGACCACCGAGAGATTTCCGGAGAAGCGGCTTCATCGACCTAGTTTCCCCGGGAGCGCCGGTGTTGTTCGTGAAGAAGGACGGACGACGCGCACGCGTGTGTTGATTACAGTGAACAAGGTGACCATTAAGAATACCCTTCCTGTGATTGATGATTTGTTCGACCACCGCAGAGTGCGAGATGTTTCTCCAAGATTGATCTGCGATCGGGCTATCATCGTAAGATTCAGAGAGTGGATGTCCCTAGATCGCATTCCGACGTGACGCATTATGAGTTCAGTGGTCATGTCTTTTGGGTTGACCAATGCTCCGCAGATTCATGGATTTGATGAACCGAGTGTTCAAACCATTTTGGACACGTTTGTGATAGTGTTCATCGATGATATTCGTTTATTCTCGCCAGAGCAGAGCATGCAGAGCATTTGGCGATCGTGGCCGATTCTCCAGACCCAGCTTATACGCCAAGTTTTCCAAATGTGAGTTTTGGTTAGCTTGGTGGCTTTTCTTGGGCATATTATCGGGGCCGATGGTATTCGTGGATACGCCAAGATCGAGGCCAGACTTGCCTAGACCTACTACTCCGCCGAGTGCACAACTTTCGGGCCTTGCAGTTACTATCGGTTCGTGGAGAAGTTTGCTTCTATCTTCGCACCATTGACTTACCGACTCGAAGCGGCTAAGTTTCAGCGGATCGATGCTTGGAGCGTGGTTTCCGCCATCGGCGAGAGATCGACCGCTTCGTTTACTCTTCCGCAGGTCCAGACGGCTATGTCGTGTATTGTGATCGCCGGGCATCGGGTTGGGATGTGTTGATGCAAAGAGGCAAGGTTATAGCGCACGCATCCCGACGCCTAAAAAGCATGAGAAACTACCCCACCCATGATTTGAGTTGGCGGTGATTCACGCCTTGAAGATCCGAGGCACTATTTGTATGGGGTTCATGTGGATATTTATACACCACAAGAGCCTCAAAGATATCTTCACCGCAGAGCCGAACTTACGGCGAGACGGTGGTGAGTTGCTTAAGGATTATGACGCCGATATCTGTACCACCCGGAAGGCCAATGTTGTGGCGATGCCCTTAGTCGAGTCGATGGGTAGCCCATCGATGCGCAGCAGAGAGGGCATGGTTCGCGATTTGCATCGATTAGCGAGCCTTGGTGTCCGCTTGATTGATTACGATAGCGGTGGGTTCGAGTTCGGCGGGTTGCCGAGTCTTCCATCGTCGGCGAGGTGAAGAGGCAACAGCTTGAGGATCCAGCTTGACACTGCATCGCGATACGACTCTTCGTGAGGAAGGGTCCTTGAGGTGGCACGATGGGGTGCTAAGGTTTGAGGGCAGGTTGTGTGTTCCAGATGTTTCGTGACTTGGCAGAGTTCTGGGAAGCACACAGCGTAGCGTTACTCATCCATCCGTGGTCGACCAAGATGTACCACGACCTTAGATCCGTATTAGTGGGATGGCTTGAAGAGGACGTTGCAGAGTTCGTAGCTCGCATTGCGTTGTCGCAGTGAAGGTAGAACACCGCAGGCCCGTGGTTTGTTGCAGACGATAGAGATCCCGACCTGGAAGTGGGAGGTGATCAACATGGACTTTATCACAGGATTACCTCGCACTCAGAGGAGACATGATTCTATATGGGTTATTGTCGACAGGCTGACGAAATCAGCCCACTTTCTTCCCGTCAGGACGACTTTTTCGGCTGAGGATTATGCCAGACTTTACATCCGAGAGATCGTCAGACTGCATGGAGTCCCTATTTCGATCATATCGCATGCAGGAGCCCGCCACGCTAACTTCCGGAGGTCTTTCCGTATGGTTTAGGGACGCAGTGAGCACGAGCATCGCATTCCATCCACAGCATGACGGACAGCCGAGCGCACTATCCGTAATCTTGAGGATATGTCGCGAGCCTGTTATTGACTTCGAGGGTACTGGGAGGATCATTTGCCTCTAGTTGAGTTTGCATATAATAATAGCTACCACCCAAAGATTCGATGGCGCCTTATGAGGCCTTGTATGGGAGGAAGTGCAGTCGCCGATAGCTGGTTTGATGTGGGCGAGGTGCGATTAGTGGGACCAGATGGTGCAGCGAGCGGATAAGGTGAAGCTTATCCAGAGAGGTTCCGACACTCGAGTCGCGAAGTCATACGCAGATCATCGCCGTCGGATCCGGAGTTCGAGGTTGATGATTGGGTTTTCTGAAGGTGTCACCCATGGCGGTGTGATGAGATTCGGAAGAAAGGGAAACTCACCAAGGTACATCGGGCGTATCGATTGTCCGCAGGTAGGCAAGGTTGCTGTGAGTTGGATCTGCCGTCCGATCCGAGGCGGCATCCGTGTTTCATGTTTCTATCGGCGAGATGTATCGGGATCCATCTAGAGTGCATCCGATTGACGATGTCCGTGTGACCGGCGGGTTATCGTATGAGGAAATTCCCATAGCCATAATCGATCGTCGTTAGGCGTCCGCGACCAGCGACGTGGCTTCCACAAAGTTACGTGGCGAACGAGCTCGGGGAGGAGATGACGTGGGAAATCGGCGAGACATGAGGCAGGTATCTCACTTATTCCCACACCTCCAGGTAACTACTTTCCTATTTGCTGGTTTTTAATTATCGTATTTGCTTAAGTGTTATATTGTGGCCATGTGTGGCACTTGCAAACCGTTAAGTTGAGGTACTTTATCGTTAATCGTCTTGGGAAGGAACATTCGACGAATGTTTCGGCGAGGGAGAATGTTATACCGTATTTCCGCAGTATGTACGTGAGGACGACGCACAAAAGTTTAGCCTTAGTTAGGCACTTTGACGAAATGTTTGTGCACAACTCACTTAAAGAATCGCTTTTCGACTAAACGTTTTACTAAACTCGCGTAGGGTAAATTCCGCCATGTCATTTATAATTTTTGCGGATTTTTACGAGAGATGAAATATTTTGGACAACGAGGGTGACACTTGTCACCCTCATCGACGGCAACTGAGGCTCGATTGGCACGTTTTTTGTGCCTTTGCACAAGTCAAGGAGTTGGTAGGATATTTGTGTAGTAGATGGATAAGGACACTGGGGTGAATCTCCACCCTACACTTGCCTTGCACTTGGCTTCATCTTGGCCATTGGTTGTCCATTTCTTGACCTATAAATACCCCCCTTAAGATGAAGAGTTCTTCATCCACAAATCAAACTTTCCAAGTCTAAAATCCTCCTCTCCCTTGTGAGCTTCTGCCCAAGAGCTCTTCCCTCTAAAAGAGCCTGCCAAACACCTTCCCTCTAGCCCTAGCCAAACACCCCGGTAGATAGTTGTCTTCCAAATACCCTAGCCCAATTCCCTTATAGTATTTTAGTAGAAGTTGTTGGGAACTTCTAAGGGTTCTTGAGCTATCTGAGCGCATAAATTGTGAGCTAAACCTTGCTCGTGAGCGACTTTTAACTTGGATAATTTTGGGCTTATCGAGGTAAATACTCTTGTCCTTCTATTGTAATTGATATTACATATAAGAATAGTTAAGACTTGAGTATAAGATATGAAAGAATATTAAAAATAGAATTGAATCAAGTATCACAGCAGGCGGTATAAAAGAAGAATAATTGAATCAGACTTACATAGAATTTGTTTTCACAATGAGACTTGAGTAGCTTACGCAGGGAAGTCTTTGCCCGATTTTCCGTAGAATAGGACCTCTACTTAGAATCGTTTACGTAATAGTTCAGACGTTGATAGACGATTTGACTATTATAGTCGATTCTCTGCGCGACATATTCGACTTGGCGGTGGATTTCGAGAAGGTATGTGATTCTTCCTATACTCGAGCATGATATTTTAAATATATATATAGTACGGTGACGCATTTGAGTGTTAATCGAATAATAATTACGGAATGTCTTTTGACTTAAGCTCGAATAATACTTACGCAATGTCTTGTGACTTAAGCCCGAATAATAAGGACATGAAGCATTTCAAAAGAATATCAATCATTTTTAACGTAAGAGAAATATTTGGTTTTTAAACAAAAGCTTAAGAGTTATACTAGCTTTATGGGAAGTTAGGTATAACAACTTAAGAAAGATAAAAGGAATCACTTTAATTGTTTATAAAAACCTTGTATTGATTGTAAGGTATAGTAAGATTGTTTGAAAAGTAGACATATTATGACGCTACGTGTGATAGTGTCTTGTGATGTGGTGAAAGGGGTCATTCTTGTCAGGCTTACGTTGCTAAACGGTAAGTCGCTTATCGTTATTATATCACCTACCCTCGACTTGTTATACCGAGGCTCCACCCTCGACGCGGTCTATACGGCTACGCGGTCTCGTGTGACTACGCGGAGTCGCGGAGTTCGAGTGATTGATCATTCCGGTGTTTTAGCCCGACGCGGGGATGCCCTATGCGGTGCGTGTGACTACGCGGTCTATCGAGACTATGCGATGCGGAGTCCGGAGAGGTACCGGTTAGCTACCCCGATGCGAGAATACCTACGCGGTTCGCGTGTGACTATGCGGATCGCGAAGTCCGTGATTAGGCACGCATAATGATACTATGGGCGATCGCCTTGCTGATCATTCGCGCTAGAAAAGACTGCTACAATTTACCTATTATTGTTCTTGTTTGTGATGTGCACTACGCGCAATTGAACCGATTGTATTTGCAAATGGTTTTAAATGCTTTGATTTCATTTAAGTACTTTACGCTTTCATATACTTGGTACTTGTCAGATCGACCTCCTTCGGGCCGCGTTAAATGCCGCAGTAAGGGCAAGCAGTGCTAGATCCACATCCTTAGGATCTCTTTGCTTTGGTGTCAGGAGCTCCATCTTCTCCCGAGGCTCGACTTTTGGGTATGATCTCCCTGTTGTTGTATATAGTTTTGTACATTCAGGGTATGGCGGGGCCCTGTCCCGCCATAGTTGTTTATCTTCTTAGAGGTCTGTAGTCCTATTGTACAGTTGGGATGTAACTGCAAAACTATGTTTATATATATGCTGAAAGGCGACATTTTCTCACATAAAACTGTGTCTCATTTTACAACTGTTTCATGTCTTGTTTTTATATTCCGCTGATTACTCTGATGTATGACTACTTGGGTGCCCGAGTAAGGCACCAGTCACGGGCCCCGGAACGGGTCGTGACATATACACTCTCATTTAGTTTACTTAATGCACTAACATGTCATTATAAAATCCGGGAATTTAACCCAAAGTACTATGTACCTTTATCCCTTTAAAAATGACTCTTTCTTGTATAAAATCCCCAAGATACTAACGCTCGTAGTATCAAGGCTTGTCTACTTTTCAAAACAAGTCACTATACCTTTAGAAATACATTTTTAGGCTTCTAAACCAAGTGACCCTTGCTTTGAACTTTGAGCAATGGATACCTTTAAATCAAATTGTCATTCTTTATTTCAAGTCATTTATCCTTGTTTACTTTACTAGAATAAATCATTCTTTTAATTTCCCATAAAGTTGTTATAACCAACTTCCCATAAAATCGTTATACTAACTTTATGCTTTAGAAACTAAGATATCTTTAACCTTTAAAACAAGTGAGTTAATTCTCTAACTCAACCAACTTGGACATTCTTAAAACAAGTCAAGGATATCAAATGAAACTAAATTCATTTAAATCTCGTACGTCTACCGTACTATACATTTACAACTACTCATGCTCAAGAGATAAGAAAGTTCTACATACCTCTTTGGTTCAATACACTTGCTAAGTCCAATTTGCCGTACGTAGTATGTCAACCAATAATGACCATAATACGTCTATTAACTTCTAGCTTCAAACGTGGAATATTCTAAGTGTAAAGTCACCAAATTCTACGGAAAATCGGACAACACTTCCTTTGTTTCTACGTACTTTTCCACCTTTTTCAAGGCCCGAATTCAATAACCAAACATGACACATTTAAGGCTCAACAATGTAGCTAACAAAAGGGGATTACACGCCTAACATGACGTGTAAAATTCTGCCCCACAATTGATATCAAACTAGTCCAAAAGACAATGTCATTCTCGGCAATTTGAGGTACAACAACACAAAGTCTTTTTCAATTCTTTTTCAATCCAAGTTGTTTAGTCTAACATGTTATTTAGCCGCAATCGATTATAACAACTACAATCTTCAATTTGATAACATGCGACGATTCTAACTATCGACTAAATTGTATTTCAATTTCAAATGGCTAACAAGGTCATTTCGGATTTAGGCTTCCAATATCCATAACACTTATAAATCTCCAATACATATATCTCATGCTTGCTAAAATGTATAACTACAACAATATGTAATCTTATAACACTTAAGAGAACAAGATTGTTACCTTGACAAGCCTTAATCCAACTTCAAGATTTTTAAAGTCGCTCCTTAGCAACTTAGCTCCTTTCCTTGACACTCCAATCCGCTACTTGAAGCCCTTAGAAGTTCACAAACAACTTCCCTTCAATTTCCAATAAAAACCTATGGAAGCGACTTATGTTTTCACCTTGCGACTAATGCAAAAACGACACTTTTCCGGGATCTTTCTATTGAGATATCCTTACAATACCCTTAGGAACATTAGTTTAAAGTGTTGGGATTATTGAACCACAAACGGAATTTTTTCTTGTTGGATGGATAGCAAACCCGAGAGCTTCAAGAACAAGCACAACATTTTCTTGAAATTTTTCTAAGTTGGAAGACTTGTCTTGCTACTAGTATGCTTATATAATTAAATGGAGGGTCTAGATCAATACATTTGTGTGGTTTGGATAAAAGAGATTTAAATATCAAGCCAAGTGGGCTCTTTGACTTAGTCAATAATCTCAAGCTTGAGCTTGCAAGACTTGTTCATCCTAGCTTTGGTCAAATGACCATATTGACCTTGTCTAAATCGTCCAAGACCATCCAAGGGGGGTGACACGTGTCAGCCCCCCATTCGTCGCAATATTTCGTTTCCCGACATTTCCATAATTTCGATAAATTTTTACTAGTCTCAAATCTTAACGTTTTTTATTTCTTACGTACGTTCTTATAAACATGTACTGGAATTACGGGGTGTAACAGTAGGTACCATGACTCCTCTCTTCTCGAGAATCCATACATCTCATTCATTATATGCTTTTTATGAATGTCAACTAATTATCCTAAGTAGATTGCTCCCGGTTGTTCAATCATTTGATAACCATTTCATACCAGAGAAGCCTATGTATGAACAAAATGATTATTTTATTTACTTAGATAATAATTGAATAATTTAACGATCTCCCTTTCATATTTGATACAACCCGACAAGATTTCTGAATAATTTAACACGATAGAAGAATAAATATTATACTAAAATTATGCCTCAACTGTTATAACTTGTGAACGATCGAGTATATGCAAGTTGTGCTCATCCTTCAAGACGTGTGAATAATTTAACAAGATAAGAGAATGAAGATTGTAATAAAATTATGATGCACCTGTCATAACTCGTGAACAACTGAACATGTGCAAATTCTATTGATCTAGCAAGATTTGTGAATAATTTAATAAAATAATATAACAAAGATTATACTAAACTTATGATAAGTGTGTTATAACATGTGAACAATTTAATAGGATACGAGAATGAAGATTATACTAAAGTTATGATCCATCCTCCTTTCGCAGTCAACCATTTAATAGCCATATTTCTGAATATAGACATAATAGTGCTTCAGTGAGCCCTAGATGTAAAGGGCACTTAAAACCCTTCTACTTCTAAGCAATTAGATAACTTGTTGAAATGTGGGTTTTCATTCTTTTGGATATATGGTTTAAGATTATTTTTGTCAAAATTTTTAAACGGAAACAAATGTTGAACGACGAGCAATAAATAATCCGTTTACATCAAATCACCACAAAAAGTTTTAAGCATATTTTGGTACTCTATTTGGTAAAGATGGCCTACAACAACACGAATTTGTATTTTGGGTCGAGCTCGTCTCGGGCGAATTATCTCTTTTATGTGATTTGTGGGATATTGCTAGGGGTGAGCATGGGTATAGAATACCCAGATATCCGACCGGAACCGACACTAACAGGTAGGTTCCTGATAGATATATTATAATAACAAGTAGGTTCCGGGTATTAAAATCAGGAACCGATCAATGTCGGGTCCGGTTCCGACAAATAGAGACAGAGTACAGGGACCCGGAACCGAAACCTATGAAATATTAAATATTTTGACTTTTTTTAAATCCTTTGTGGTCCATTCAACAGTTCTCCCATTTTTCGATTTGTCTTTTACAAGAGTTAAAATTAATTAAAGGTGCACTGGACCATGTGAATTTCATCACATTGAGTTTCACAGATAAAGAACACCAGAAGAATCTTTTGACATTGCAGAAAAGGAGAATATCAACATAAATAAAATAGACATACACACACGTCTAAACAATTGTTTCATTTGTTGACCATAGATCAAAAATGCCACTTAAGACATGATTTAATAAAACAATACAATGATGATAAACTATTTTACTTCTGTTATGACTATATATCAGAATGTAGCTACTAAAAAGCCAATTATTTCAGTTTATGCCACACTCTAGATATTATAATCATCATATATGAAAAAATATATACTAAAGTGAAGTAGGCTATAAATTGGTCCAGCTTATTTCACAAAAAATTATAGTATCCGAATAAGTTCTGGGTAATGATTGCTACCAATAGGTTCCGGATAGTAAATTTAGGAACCGATTTTTTACTGGATAAGATTCGAATAGTTAAAAAAAGTTTAGGTATCCGGACCCGCTCACTCCTAAATATTGAAACTGAGTTTAACCTATGTGCATCCAAAGAAGGTTAGCCGTTAATTGAACATGAGACTTTCATGGAAATTTCAGGCTATTGCACAGCAGCACGCTTGAGCACCCGTCGGACAAATTTAAAAGATTAACACTGCTCAATAAATACTTAAGAGATAAAGATCCAATTTTGTCATTTTCTGTGATTGTAACCAAAAACAAGACACAAGGTACTAACCAAAGCAAGCGAATGGAAAATTGGGAGTAAAGAGGGAGAACAAAACCAGTGGCAAGGGTGAGCTAAGATTCTTCGCTTGGCGGCTTAACTCTTGGTCAAAATGCAGCTTCACACTTGCAGCTGAAGTGCGCGAATCTGACATTTTGAAGAGATAATGAAGAAGCTTAGGTGGGCAATGGACTCTGGAGGATTTTGGGAATTGGACTTATCGACTCCAATAACTCTCAACGGACAGGCACGCCCAGTTCCTGGTGACCCATTTCCCTTGGGGTTGTCTCGTGGTTCCAGGCTTTCAAGGTTCCAACAAATCGATTTCTTTCAGCGCTTCATGGCCATGCCTTTCGTCCCTTCTTTCACCCCCAACAGTGGCTTCTTCCTTCAACGGGTTCTTTCTCTCCCTCTTGGTAAAACCTGGTATGTATTCCCCATTTACGCCGCAAATCAAATATATTTCTTTCCACGTGAAACCCCATTAATTATGTTTATAATCCTGATGTCCGGGCCATCTTGTGTGCACGTCCATTAATTTTGTCGAGTACCTATTACCTCCTATCAACTCAGGTTTCGGGTAACTTTGTCCATCAAGTCTTGGACTAACTACTCAAAATTATTATACTGATGGCAACTGTAATGCAATTGTGAGTTACACAATGGTGGATGTACGATAATAGTAACTAACTATTACTAGTGCTTTGAAAGGATAAACAATAATGAATTACAATACAAGGTATCCTGCTATACCCCACTTCACAAGTGTTAGGAATCATTAAAAGTTTCTCCAAATCTAGCCTCAACCGGTGAGAATCATGAAAGGTTTTGGAAACTTAACCTCTACCCACCATGCAGGTAGCACTATAAGGTCTATCGCGGAACGACTTTGGACTCATATTTTTTTACAAAAATCATCATCCGAAGTGCTTTTGTTTTCACCGAAGCGCTCAACTGAACCTTTACAATTTAGTTTTCCCATTAAACCTAATTCCTGAGATCTTCAGTCAGTAAGGTTGGGTATCCACCGTATCAGTCCTTATAGTTTGGGTTTTACGCCAATTCTCCTAGACCGGCAGAACTCTTGATCTTCGGGTAGCCCTTTAGCTAAAGGGTCCGCTATATCCTTTGATTAGTAATCAAGGAAGTGTCACGTGATGATCAACTGCCATACGGTCTTATGTCTCCGACAGATATGTCCAGACGCCGTCATCCGTGCCCTTACAGTGTATAACTGACGAAGGAAAGAGTTAATCCCAAGGAGGGACATCCTCTAAGAGATCGTGAAGTTACTCAACTTCTCATCATGCTTTGTACAAAGCGATAAACTCTAATTCCATCACGAATCGGCTGATGCAAATTTGCTTAGATGATTTTCCGAAGACACACCATGCACATCCACTTGTAGCTTTGGTGTTCTTCAAGTCTGATGTCAAGTTTGCATCACTGAGTTCTCCCAGAACCGCTGGACATCCAGAATACCATAATCCGTAGATAAACGAATATTTCAGATATCGTCATATCCGATTTAACGCCATCTATTGATCATTTTCAGAATCACGAGTGAACCTGAGTTCAACTGATCTGCTTTGTAAGCCGACATCGGGTCAGGTGTAGTATGTAAAATACATTGAACTACATGTGACCTACGCATGTCACTCCTGGTATATGGGTGCACCATAATTCCAATCAGTTGTATGATTCATATACATTGGTGACTTTCAACGAGACTGTCAAACACTTCATAAATGAGTTTGAATTTAGACCAGTCCGTTAGATGTCATAGAAATTTCAATTCCTAAGATGTCATCTGCAATACCCATATCATTCATAACGAAACATCGTTTCAACATACTCTTAGTCTCTAGGATCAACCTAGGACTTCTCTTTATGAGCAACATGTCGTCTACGTAAAGGCACATCATGACGAACAAGTTAGAATTACCTTTCATGTAGACACATTTTTTACACTCATTAATGGAGAAACCCTTCGACAATAGAGTACCATCAAAGTTTTCGTACCATTGCTTCGGGCCTGTTTTAGCCCGCATAGAGATTTGACAACTCGACAGACTTTCTTCTCTTCCTTGGAACCACATACCCCTCGGGTTGTTCCGTACGGACTTTTGGTTTTCCAACTGTTGGCTTTCCAGCGTCAGAGTCAATGTTTCTGTAGTCAGATTCATTATTTTTGTTTTATCTGAAACTTTCAGGACCAAAATGTAAACATTTCAGGGACCAAACGGAAGTTCAGGAAGAAGCCCAACAATCCACGAAACCAACTCTCCGGTTAGGAAGACTGCAGTGGCACTAAATGTTAAGCTACTCACATAGGAGCACATGTCCAAGTAGCTGAGGCCTTATACTCGTCAGTAGATTCATCTACTTTTTATTCAATTTGAGTATCCACTTTTACAACCCAAAGATTCTTTTTCCGGAGGAAGATCGACCATCACATAAGTATAGTTCTATCTGACGGAATCTATTTCTCTCGGTAGCTTCTTTACAAAGAGATGCTTCTGGAGTTGACAATTCTTTTTTAATTGTCCATGTTTTATTCTCAACCATATAAGCTAGATGGCATGGAACAAGTCTTCGTTCCTCTTTTGCTCCAGTTTGGTTCAACATCTAGAATCCCTGAGTTCTGTAGATGTGGAACATTACGTTTCGGATAGTCAGCAACTTTTGAGTCCTGTAGATCTGGAACGTCTAGTTCCGTACAACCAGGTACTCGCGGGTTCTTGTTAACCTTGAACAATTACTACTTTTTCTTTCTTAAGGAAATTTATCTTCAAAGAATTCAACATTCTTTGGCACCAAGATGCAATAAGCACTACTGTTATTTGCAGATCCAGTGGATATGCAATCTACAGTCTTAGGTCCAACTTGACCCACTTTGACTTTGGTATGTCAACACTTGCCACACTACCCCATATCACAACATTTGTAGATGAGATCCGTTGCCATTCTTATCCTTATGCGGAGTTCTTTTGAAAATCACATTAGCGGTAAGGATCGTCTTGCCCCACATATTTTGGTCGTTTGGTTTTGCCAACAAATTCATCTTTGTAATTCAACAAAGGATGCAATACGTTGTACCATCGTCAATAAAGATCACAATGTACTTGTATCTCCCTCTATTTGTACAAGCTTCAAATCACCCACGTAGGTGTGACTATGTTATAGAAGAGCGGTGCTTATTTCGCTATTCCTTTGACGGAATGGAAAGGTGACTTTGCCTCTTCGGCTACATCACATTCATTTTGAGGGTTTATGTCGACAGAAGGCAACAATCTCAACTTAGTTAGCTTTTGAATGACTTTCTATTTAATGTGTCTTAATCTATGATGACATAGATGCACAGATTACAAATATATCATTCATTTGGCTACAGACATACTGTACCATTCTTAGTTATTATGGACCTGTTGGACTAGTCTCAAACCAACTTGACCAACAGCGTTCCTGAAACCAAGTTTGGGACATGTATCACCTCTTTTTAGAGTGATCTCATTCTCTGAAGTCTTTTGAGGACAACCTCTTCAACTCCTTCTTCTTTGAAGGTGGCGTTGCTTCACATGAACAACCGCTTGCCCGTGGTTAGGGCGTCGCCGGATCATATGTGATCTAGATGTTCTGGCCCACTCTAGTTTCCTTGGCAGACCGAGTGTCCAATATCTTTTCTGCCTTTATTTTGCCCTTCAGATCATTTAAGATCTGGAAAACTCTGGCCCACTCCAGTTTCTCGTAGGCTTTGTATGACTGAGTGTCCAATACTATCCTGTCAAAAGACGAATCTTCTGTCGGAAACGGTGACAGGTTTGTCTCTAGTCCTCTTCCCTTACTTAGGATTGTCCATAAATCCAATTTATTACAACCTAAGTCCATATCTTTTAGGCCATTGTTTATAACAGTCCAACCTTTATGCGGGAAGGAAAATGAGATTAAACTTTTGATTTTAAAGCGTAAGGAATTTAATTTTTTGGAAAATCTCTTCATATTCCTAGCCTTACTATACTCATTTTAATCTCATTATTGACATCTTTTAATCTTATCTTTGACAAGGAAGAATAAGTATCTTAGACCTTTTGGATTTTGGCCCATGCTAGTCACGTTGTTGGACTGCGTGTCCAAATCCTCCTTACCATAAGATGTAGGCTTTTTTCTACAAGATGGAACATCATCTTCAACCTTCTCCTCATGTCCCAGTTGACATCCTCAACCTCTTGTGGGCGCTTGTTTCCACCACTCTTGGGAGCGGTGAACACAACTCTTCCTTAATCCTTAGCCGTACTAGCATGACTATCAGTAGTATCTTGAAGCTCATCCTCAGAAACAGAGGTCTCACCTTTGACGGAAATAGATCTGTAGCTATTGTCAAAGAGAGACCCATAACTAGGACCAGATTTGTTGACAGAGACAGTGGTTGAACTATTTACAGAGCTGTCAACAGAACTGGTTTCAACGAGAAAACCACAGCCAGATTTGGGATCATATCTGCTGGCAAACTTCTTTCTAGCGATAGTACAAATAATGTCTTAAGATTGTGAGTTACACAATGGTGAATGTACGGGAATAGTAACTAACTATTACTAGTGCTTTGAAAGGATAAACAATAATGAATTACAATACAATAGGCTTGAAGCCTAACAAGAGTTGTGACAACATCAATAAATTTTGTGATCGTGATCTTCTGTCTTGAATGAATCTTGGATTTGCCGTCCTGGATCTTCGTTCCTATTGCAACAAGCTCCTTGATCTTGATAGCCTTAAACCAGAAGACACTAAATTCCTACTTGTTACAACTGTGCTGAGTATAGTGTTAGCACTCTGTCCTTAAGACATTATTACCCCGTATAAATCCTTTTACGTTTATGGGAAACTGTCTCCCAAGATAAAACAGCATCAAACAAATGAGCAAAGGAAACTCAAGTGTTTCTAAAGAAGAACCTTTGAGTGTTTGAAAGAATACTTAGAAAGTAAGAGTTTCCAAAATCTGAGTGTAAGTATGAGTGTTGTGTGTTCTCTAATTGAGCCAAAGGCCTCAATATATAGTAGTGTAAGAATGCCTCTTCAAGTGCCCATGTAATGGTCATTTAAGTGCCATGTAATGACCACTTAATTCACCAAGTAATGCAGCCAAATAATGTCTGATTTATGGAGGATAAACTGACATTTCAATGCTCCAAAATGTCTCCAATAATCAGCCAAACTTTTGGACTTCCGTTCGCACAGACACTGCCTGGTTAGCGCCGCGGCTCCAGTAGCCAAAATGCCATTTAGCGTCGCGGCCCTTTTCCCGCCCCGTTTCAATCTTACACTTCTTCCTTCATTTACCAACGTGGAACACGCGTCATTTAACGAACGACCGTCCATCATTTCATATCTCAAACATTTACTCACGTACCAATATCTCTTTCACTAATGAAATTTACGATACTTGGCATTACGAGTGCACGAGTGTGGAAACGACATTTCCGACGTGCGAGGCCTCGATTGTTCGAGTCATAAATATTGGGTTAAACTTTATTCCACATTAGTAAATTTCCAACAGCAATTTGTGCTCTCTCTGCCTCATTTACTAAGTTAAAAGTTAGCAATGATGTGGTATTTGAACTATTCATATTCTTACCTATGCACCTTCTGGACTCTTATGGACATCAGAATAATGTTACATTTAGAGATGTGGTTTTCAGGGACTTCGATACGGTTATAGTTTATTTGGTATTCAACTATCATCTTGCTGCTCCTTCAAATTCTTTTTCGTGCTTGCATTGTGAAGTTGCTGCGAATCTGTAGTTCACTAATCCTCAATGTCATGCAGGTCTGCTATGCTGCTTGGTCAGTTAAATGTCCAGAAATTTGTTTCTTCTCTAAGGAAAAATAAAACTAAGCATCTGCCAGATTCCTCATGGCGTCAATCAATTGGAAGGAACTTTATCCAAAAATCTTTTTATGCCCTTGGCTTCTGTTCAGAGCTGTTTCTAACACCTGATGATACATTGCTCATAAGTTTGGATGCTTATGGTGATGAGAAGACACCTCAGAAAAAAGCAGTTCTTCATCATAAGGCAAGCGTATATGAACTCTAAAATTTCATTACCTGCTTATTGATGTTTCCTGTCATATTCTAGGTCTTTCTGATCACCCTCCATATATTATTTTGGTCTCACTGTTTAAAGAGGAGATCTTCTTTTCTCTGTTTCTGAATTAAGTTTCTTTTCGTTTTGTAGTTAATTTTTCCTATTGGAACATAACAATGATGTGGAAGTATACTAGAAAGGTTGTTTTGTTATTGTTGCAATTTTTTGTTGGCAAACAGTATTCCAAACGCCGGAATTAATAGGGGAATATGAGATCGATTTTTTTTGAATTACTTTGTTAGATTGAAATTCCTAAGTGAATTAGGACTCTTGCTATTTTTATTTTTTTAGGTCTTTTGCTATTTTTATTTCGTTAGGACTCTTACTATCAACATCAAGAGCTAAGTTGAAAACAACACCTTTTTAGCACTTTCACACCAAGGTAGATAGGCACATTACGATATCTTCTAGCCATTGAGGTTGACCAGTCCACATCAGACATTTTCATATCTTTACGAAAGTATGCGATTGACATAGTGAGAAACGGGGATGACAAAATGTGATAATCAAGCAGAACTTCATATTGCTAAATCCGGTGATTCGTGAGAGGAACAGACTCATGGAAATCGATTGTCACTTTGTCGGATAAAAGATTCTAGAAGGAGATACTGTAAAGTTCGTAAGGTCAAATAATCAACTTGCATACACATTCACCCAGTCTCTTGCCGGTGCTAATTAGTTATATATGACATATTCACCCAGTCTCTTGCCGGTGCTCAAATTAGTTATATATGTTGCAAGCTCGCACATACATTTGTATGAACCAGCTTGGGGAGAAGTATCAAGAATTGTGAGAAATATGACGAGGAAAGAAATGAAGAATGTAATTCTTAATGTTCACCCAAACTATAGGCTGTTTAAATAGTACATACATTCTAAACTAGGAAAGAAATCAAGGCTACATAATACATAGTATCTCCTAATTGATTCTGGTTGATATACAAAATACCCTAACAATATAACAATATTCTTAATTCTTACCCTCAAGCTAGTGCATATAAGTTGTACGTACCAAGCTTATTACAAATGTAACTAATTCGCGGACCAGTAAGGGACTTGGTGAAAATATCTTCAAACTAATCATTTGACTTCACGAATTTTGTGACTGTGTCTCCTGTTGAGGATTCCACTTGGGCGGATGTGCATCATTTCAAGCATGCCTTTTCAAATTCAAGCTTGAGTACAAGTTTTTTCCCTGGAAGGGAGTAATATCATCAACGCGTTTGTTGGCAAACAATATGCCAGACGCGGGAATTAATATACAAATATGGGATTGATGTTTTCGAATCATTATTTTTAGCTTCAAATAGTACTTTCCGAAGTCAAATAGGACTCTTTACTATTTATATTTTGTTGAAGGGGAGCCTTGGAGTAACCGTGCCTCCAAGTGACCTGGAGGTCACGGGTTCAAGCCGTGGAAACAACCTCTTGCAGAAATGCAAGGTAAGGCTGCGTACAATAGACCCTTGTGGTCCGACCCTTCCCCGGACCCCGCGCATAGAGGGAGCTTAGTGCACCGGGCTGCCCTTTACTATTTATATTTTGTTAGGACTCTTGCTATTGCAACTTGTGAGTCAGAACTCTTGCTATCCCTAGTGTCCGTTATGCAGTGAATTAATGAAGTCCATTAAGCTAGAGTTTTCTATCAAAGTATATACATCACATCCAATCATTGTTTGATGTGTAACGATAAAGAAACCAGTGAATACTGATAAAGAACTAGTCAATCACTTTTTCCCTGCTCCGTTCTACTTTAAAATATTTTAAAGCAAAACTACATTTATATCAGATTCTTTCCTTTTTTCAGTTTCCTCATCATAATCTCACAATGGAGGCAGCTTGGCCAGGACTTTTCGTCGATGGGAATGGGAGTTACTGGGATGTACCATTCTCACTTGCACTTGCTCTTGCATCAACTGCTCTTGACTCTGGTGTAGGCTATCATTTGTTTTTCAATAATTGTGCAGGTTCACCCAAGCAGTATGAAGGTCAGCATAGTGATGAACTACCACCTGCTGCTTTGCTTCCAGGTTTCACCGCCAAAGGTGTAGTTTCCCTGAAGAAAAATATTGACCTTTGGCGAAGTGAAGCGTCTATGCTAAAAATGGTGCAGCCATATGATATATTCCTGTCTAATCCTCATATTTCAGCATCATGGATCCTTGGTGAGAACTGCAATATCGGTGCTGAAATTTCTTCTTTATAGCTTAGAGCTAATATTATTGTTTTCACTCTGTATGCTGTTACTTTTCTCAACTTTTGTATACCACTTGTGTACTGGTTAATTCCTCACCACATTAATACAGTCGCGGTTTTCATTGTGTCGGTGCTCTCTTTGCCTGACCTGGTCGAGATTTACATAAATTGGGAATTCTGGCAGATATATCTCTCATCTGTTGTTTTGATTAGATAATGGAATAGATGCTGAGTTATCTTTTGACCCCTATAACAAAACCTCCTTTTTCCTGCACGTCTTTTCTCTTTCCTTTTGTATTTTTCCTGATAATGTTAATGTCAAAATGGATTTCAGCAATAATTGGTGATAAGATGTAGAAAGTGAGTCAGGAGTAAAGTGTGCATAATGCCGCTTGGTTGGCAACGACTTAGAAATTACTTCTGACCTTATTTGCTTCATTAAAACGTATAATGGACATAGATAATAGGCACAATTTACATATTGTCAATATGTCGACAACTCAGTGCTGTCTTGTAGAAGGATGATAGCTAAATGATCTCATTTTTTCCCATTCCTGTCGTAGCTTACATATGTTCATTATTATAGGGGCTGTTTTTTCTGCATATCTCGGAGACAATTCAATGAAAGGGCAACGATCCTGCAGTTTACGGGTTCTGAAAGATTTTGACCTTCGAGCCCAAGGAGCGAATTCTGCTGTTTCAGTGGATTCATTTGCATCTGCTTCACTCACTGCACAGCATGGAAATTTCCAAAGGCTGTTCCTGGATCTCACTCGTGTCCATACACGTTTCGACTTTCCTTCAGGGTCGAAGCTTCTTTCTGGAATTACCTCTGTGGCATACAGTCTTTACAATTCTCAAGTACCAAATTTTGAGGCACTACAGGCAATTTGTCCGCGTGCCTCGTTATGTTTACAGCAGCAGGTATCTCCTGTTTAAATATAATTTGGCCCACTAATTTTATGTTTTGATGAATTCCTCCCTCTGTCCTGCTTTTATTACCTTAGTTCGATAGCACTTTCTTATAGACAATATTTTCATTTAAGTACGAACAGAGCTTATATATTTTATTGATCAAGCAAGAAAAAATATTAATTTAAGGGAAACAAAACACGCCTGTATAGAAGAAGTATACCAATAAGTAGAAAACACTTGCAAAAACATATGGTTCACTAACGACACCCAATCTTATATACAACAGAGTATATATAGTATCCAATTAGAAGTGGGTCCAAAAGTAGAGTTATAAGCTATGTTCCCTGTTACTTTTGAAGTGTCATGAGCTGCGGATGCAACATGCAGGCACTGGGTTCATTTGAACCCAATACTTTTGACGCGGAGTGTAAATTTATATGTAAAAGTTCACTAAAAATAGTAATAAATTGTAGGCCTGAACCCATAATTTTGAAAATACAATGGGTTCAATTCTAAAAACCTTAGAGATTGAGCCCGTAACTTTTAAATACTGGATCCGGCTCTGCGTGATACTCAAAGCATTTTGGTGAAAGTAAACTTTCGAAACATGTTTAGAATGAAAAGGATAGTTAAAAATCTTTTAGGATAGAGGGCATCGAATCGATCTAGTAATATTTTTAGTGGAAGTCTTGTGTGGAAAGGTGTAGAAGCTGAATAACATAGAATTATTTACATACATTGCTGCCTTAGATAGTGTTTAATTACGAAGGATTAAAGGAATAGAAGAAATAATACAGCCTTGTGTTTAATGTGGTTCCTAATATTGTTACCTCTTGAGACCACGAGACATGTATTGGTATGATTACCTCATAGTGAGTTGTTCAATGTATTTCTTTAGCATAGAATTTTTGTGCGACATTAACACATTTATTAATGAAAATTGTGACTTTTGGTTTAAATAGTAAAACTACACAACATTATCACCTTAGTGTGCTATATTTACTATTATTTCTTTCAGTGTTCTGTCTGATAATATTCTGTCTGTTTTGTTAGCTGGGGGATAGGATCACTGCTATATTCATCCTGGAGGATGATAAAATAAGGGTTTGAGTGATAATTCTGGTAAAAATATTTGCTTCCTTGGTAATTCATCTAACCCCAGATTCCACCTCTCTAACCATCATGACAAACCATATTTTGATGTCACAAGAATCTCCCAATGGCCAGAAAGGTTGAACCAGGGTAGTAGAGTGGTCTCCAAAGATACAACAACCACTCTTCCTACTCCTAAAAATTATATAATCATAGGGATTCTAAAACTTGACTTTTTGTTGTATTTATATTTTTTACATATAACATTCTAAACAACATTTAAGGGTGTGGCTTAGCGGTCAATAAAGTGAAATGAAAATCATGGGAGGCCAAAGTTCAAATCTCAGCATAGGCAAAATATCTTTGTTGATTTCATCATCTGTTGACGTCTAAGCTTTAGTGAGCAAATTACACAGTACTTGTACTAGTGGGAGATAGTAGGTATCGGATGAAACAGAAGAGACGTGCACAAATTGATTCAAATACCACCATTATGTACGCACACTTCAAAATTTTCTCAGCAACTTTATTCCAAGTAGTATTTTTTAGGGAAGGGTTTAAGAGGTTGTAGTAATTCTTGGTAGGAGGTAGTAGATCGTCTTTGGAATTAGTCGAGGTGCGCGCAAGTTGGTCCGGACCCCATAGTTATAAAAAAAAATATAATAAATGAATAAAATATTGAATGGTTCAGCTAGTCATACTGGCTTAATGTGAAACTTTTTATTTTCCTCATTTTGGTTTGCGCTACATTCATGCAGATCATAGGACCTTTCAGCTTTAGAGTTGATTCAGAGATAGCAATTGATTTGAAGAAGGATTGGTGTTTAAGTGTGAAGAATCCCGTATTTGCGATTGAGCATGCTTTGCAAGTTCTCTGGTCTGCCAAGGCTGTCGCTTGGTATTCCCCCATGCAGCGTGAGTTCATGATAGAACTTCGTTTCTTTGAAACGTGATTATATCCTCAGCTGGATTGCAGTTAATTTTCGTTTTAATTTTCTTGTATTGGTAATTCTAGCTATTCAGCACCGCTGATTATTGTATAAACTGCTTAGGGACAAGTTTAAGTTGTCAGATTTTTCGCAAAAGGATATAAAAACCATGTCTCTATTTTAGCCGTAAAAACATAGCTTCTCCTGAAGGGTTCAAATACAAATTTTGGAAGGGACTGGAACGTGGACTTCAAAAGGTAAGAAAACAGTTTTGTTATAATTTGGGGGCCGGCCTAGCCCAAATGTCTAAGAAGAAGGCCCAAAGCACATTTGTTTTTTTTTGAATAATTACTTGCCATAGCCAACTCTAAGAAGTAATTATTAATAATAAGTATATTTTAATTTTATTATATTTAGTAGCTACAATAATTTTGTAAATTACCATCCATAGCTATACTAAAATGCATTAGGTTTATGACTTGTATTCATCCCTCACTCCTCACTCCTCTCTTCTCCCTCTCCCCTCCCATCTCTCTACCGTCGCCCCACTGTCGAAGTTCCGACAATGAACCACAAATACAACACCTCTCTTCTCTCCTCTCCTTCACATGACTTCCGGATCTCTCCTGCGACGACCAACTGGAGCTCCGCTTTCTCTCCGTCTCTATGGCAGCGGCGGACTTCGCTGTTCCTCACTGGTAACAACTGAAACGACCGCAAGACGCCTTTCATATCTTTGTCGTTCTCCTCCGTCCAATTCAGATCTGGAGCTTCGTCGTTCTGCTCCGTCTGGTTCAGACCTGGTCTTCATCACCTCTCCTCCCTCCAGATCTGGCCGGTGCCGAATTTCAGTGTGGTTTTTTGACATGCCGGCTCGGATCTGAGCTTCATCGGAGTTCAATATTGTTTTTGTATTTCAATTCAGAGTGTATGTTATTTTCTTGTATCTCAGATTGAATGTATTTTATTTCTTGTATTCAATTTTGGAGTGTATTCGTAAATTTATTGTAAAATCCAGTGTATGGGTGTATTTTATTTCTTGTATAAGGGAATTTGAGTGTATTCGTTAATATTTTAGTGTAAAATTCAGTATTTTGAGGTATATTTTATTTCGTGTATTCAGTACTTGAGTGTATTTGTTAATTAAAGTGAATTTGAATACATATGAATATTTCCTATTTGTTTTTTGCATTGATGGTTTTTGAATATAATCGATTTTAAATATAATAAGTTGAATACAGTGTAAAAGTAGCTACAAATGAATATAGTTGAGTTGAATACATCTGACTTGAATACAGCTGAGTTGAATACATCGAAAAGAATTTTGAATACACTTTACTGTAGCTACGAAATGTAATTATCAAAAGTATAGTTATGCCTAAAAAACTTAAAATGTAGTCATTTGTGTAAGTTTCACTTTTTTCGACAAGCTATTTTGATGCTAATATATTGAGCTAGTCCAAATATTTAAAGAGCAAGGTTCTAACCATATTTCTAGAATCTGTTTTGACATTTATATGGAGCACGCCCAGCCCTACAAGATTAGTACAAGAACTCCTATTAGGGCACGTTGATACGTCTGTATTCGAATCAGCATCTTGGATAAAAATAATCTGATGTTTACAAGCGTTTTGAATCGATCAGATTATTTCTAAAAATAAGATACCAACTGTCATTTTTGAGACCCATCTAGCAGGTGAGTCTCCCCTGGACTGTACTAAAAATAAAAATAAAATACAAAATACAATCCATTATATATTAATACTCTAATACCGTCCATTATATATTAATACTGATACCAAATTAAATACCCACCCAATAAAATTAGTGATTCGGTCATGACGTCTCAAACGAGCCCTAAAGGGCCCAAGTTATAGTGACCCAAGTCGTCTCTTTCAAAAGCAAGCTATAAGGTACGGACTCTACTTATATATTACTTATTATTCTAATACTAATACATTACTTTATTTTCACAAACTCTTTTTAATCATCTTTATCTCGTGCATATACATACGTGTTCTTTATACTGTAACATTATTCGCTAATACGAGGAGTTTTTAGGTGTTTCAAAAGCCTAAAATGAAGTTCGTCGAGTCTAGTTTCCAACGCAATAAACCGTTCGTCGATCGGACATCAGAGTAAAGAGTTATGGATGTCACAAGTTCAGCTGACAAAACAGTGAGCAAAAACGCTACACTAGGCCGAAAATGAGGGTGAAACCCTAGGCTTGTTCGTCGACTTTTCAGAAGCAAAACTTGAAGAGAAGTTGGTTATAAGCTTGTAGTAGATGATTGTGTATGATTGGAACATAAAGAAAATGAGCTAAACGTGCTAAGAATCGACTTTAAACTTGGACGTTTTTGGGCACAAAAATGAGGTAATAGTTCTTCTTAAATTAAAGTAATTGGATATTACTTATTGTTATAATGTATAGATGAATTCATGTTAAGGAAGAAATAGAAAATAAGATGTGTATGACGTAGATATGTTGTTGGCCGATTTGAGGCAATTTTGTGCCCTTGGTTTCGTTTGTTATATGGCTGTGGTTATCCACACTTGTCGCATGTTAAAATAAGGTAATATGGTTGTTGATAAGTTGGTAAGTCATATATGGAAGTGTTGGAACTCGAATTGGAATAAAATGGATTAAGGAAAGAGTTATCGGATTGTAGTTGTTTTAGTTAAAAAGCGCCTAAAATCGTTAGACGTTGTCGTGTCATTTTATGGACTGTTTTGGGCATGTAAAATGCTGGAAATTAAGCCCCTAATATGCATGTTTAAGTGTAGTAGTTGCTAATGAAAGTCCTAAGGAAATAGGGGTGTGAAAAGGTGTTGAAACGCCTCACATTTTAACCTCATTATTTGTTGGATTACAGACTGTTTTTATGGGCTGATTTGTGGATTGTTTTGTATAATTGTGGGGCAGAATTTTACACGTCAAGTTAGGCATGTAAAATTTGTATTCAATGCAATTGATCCTAATGGTACAAAATCTACCACCAAAAGTCAAAAATAAACCTCGGTGAAAGCCTCTTAGTCAGTCGAACTCTCGGGAATCTCCTAAAAACCTGGCGAATCTTTCACTCTACCTCCTCTTATTAAGACCATAGAATGTTCCTGCAAATTATGACTCAGAATGAAACCCCTCTCTTTCAATATCGGTGCGTGTAAACCTCCTAACCTCCGGCGAAAGCGCGCTTAACGAAACTCAGATCGAAACGGTTGGAAACCCGTCCGAATCCATCGTCTCGACAAAACCCGTCTGCGGAGAGAAGTCGTGCACGGCGGGTAGAAGAATCGCCGTTGGCTATGCTCTCTCGGTTACGGGAAGGTAGTTCAGCCTGCCGAGCACAAAAAGATGCGGGTCGCTAATAAGGAGGACTGTTAAGCCTTCTAGCATAGGTGATGCCTTCCCAAGGTCTGGTCTCTTCGGTACAAGTACGGACTTTCTCTTTTACTGTGTGGAATAAGAGCGGGTGCCTTTCATTTATCAAGATTGATCTGAATCGTAGTTCAGATTCAAATTGGTTTAGTGAGGGCGACCGCGAAAGATCCCCTTTGGTTAACTGTTTGTTGTGCCTTAAATGTGGCGTGTTTGTTGATGAATACGGGCCTTGAAAAAAGGTGAAAAAGTACGTAGAAACAAAGGAAGTGCTGCCCAATTCTTCGTAGAATTAGAGGACATTATTTGGTATAAGTCTTATACTAGAAAGTATGATATTGATAGAAGTGCGATCGTCATTATAGGTTGAAGTACCACATGTAGCATAGTCTACTTGGCTTAAGGAATAGCCGATGAGGTTGAAATACTTTGGAGCGTATTGCTACTTGTCGTATGGGTTAGTCGACACGAGGTATGTGAACTTCTTCCTTCCTTTGACATGATTATTTGGTAAGTCTATGTGACTTAATTCATTTGAAGTAAGTAAATCGATTTTGAAAATATATGAGTCTTGATTATGAAAGTATGAGTGACTTAGTCAGAATTTTATAAGTTACTTGAAGTACTTTAAAGTTAAGAGATTTGATTTAAAGTTATGAGACTTGATTTCTTTACAAGTTATGAGGCTTTATTTTTCAAGTTATGGGACTTGATTTCTAAAGTTAAGAGATTTGATTTAAAGTTATGAGACTTGATTTCTTTACAAGTTATGAGACTTTATTTTTCAAGTTGTGAGACTTGATTTCTAAAGCATAGATGACATGATTTTATATGTATAAGCGACATGATTTTAAAGAGTATATGTTACGAAGTTTTAAGAGTATAAGTTTTGATTTTATAAGTGGAAATGACTTGATTTAAACGTATGAGTTACTTGATTTACTTCTAAAGTTAAGAGGCTTGATTTCGAAAGAGTATGTAACTGGAGTTTTAAAAGTATACGTTTATTGATTTAAGAGAATGAGTTGCATGATTCTTTTATAAGTATGTATGTACGTAATACGTTTGGATTAAACTCCCTAATCTTTGATGCTATGATTCTTTTAAGTATGTATGTACGTAGTACTTTGGTCTAGTTTCCCTAACGATACAAGATATGAAAATGCCCTAGTGTTATTAAAAGGAAGATGTGATAAAGTGCCTTAAGTTCTCTAAAATGAAAGGTTGTTATAATAGCTTTATGGGAAGTTGTTATAACGACTTAGTGAGAAGTAAAAAGACGGTTTAAGATGTCATATGGTTGCATTGATACACCGAGTCCCACAAATGGGCCAGGTTACGTTATGTGATACACCGAGTCCCACAAATGGGCCAGGTTATGTTATGTGATACACCGAGTCCCACAAATGGGCCAGGTTACGTTATGTGATACACCGAGTCCCACAAATGGGCCGGGTTACATTATGTGATACACCGAGTCCCACAAATGGGCCGGGTTACGTTATGTGATACACCGAGTCCCACAAATGGGCCGGGTTACGTTATGTGATACACCGAGTCCCACAAATGGGCCGGGTTACGTTATGTGATACACCGAGTCCCACAAATGGGCCGGGTTACGTTATGTGATACACCGAGTCCCACAAATGGGTCGGGTTACGTTATGTGATACACCGAGTCCCACAAATGGGCCGGGTTACGTTATGTGATACACCGAGTCCCACAAATGGGTCGGGTTACGTTATGTGATACACCGAGTCCCACAAATGGGTCGGGTTATATTATGTGTAAAGTGACACCGAGTCCCACAAATGGGTCGGGTTATGTTATGTGTGAAAAGACACCGAGTCCCAGAATGGGCCGGGATACATTATGTGCCAACAATTACACGATTCCATTGGGTCCCTCCCTAAAGGGCCGGGATACGTTATATGTACGGAGTATGATATGTTATTTATATATGTATGTGGGTTTAACTCCCATGACAGTATTTGTTTATATATACAGACGTTCATGATTTTGACATGACTTCCCTCCTTTGAAAAAGTACAGTGATACAGTGATACAGTGGTACACGGTACAATTGACTCTTATTTTATATGGCACAGTAGGATCTGGTATTGATTTTCATACTTGCCTATGTCATTATTTTGTACAGTTATGATCTTGTTTACTGTACTTTATTTTCGTTCCATACTTAGTACTTGTTGTAATCGACCCTTCCAGTGGCCGCTCATGTCCACAGGTCTAGGTACTCAGATGTGGATCCGTGAGATTAGGATTCTGGTTCAGCATTTTGAGATGGCTCCAATGTTTCGGAGCTTGTCATTATGGCTAGGTATATTCAGAGGTACGGCGGGGCCTTGTCCCGCCATAGTATGTGTCCAAAATCTTAGAGGTCTGTATTCATATGTAATTTGGGTAGCAGAGTTGTATTCTGATGTTGAACAGTGTAGACCCTTTTGGGTGATTTTTATTATGGCAGCCTTATCGGCTTTGCCTTTGTCTTAAGAAGGAAAAAAAAAGAGTGTTATTTATCTTTCGCGGTTTATTGTGTTGTATGAATAGAAGGGTGCCCAGGTAGGGCACCAGTCGCGGGCCCGGGGTTCGGGGCGTGACATTAACTTTCCTCTCTTGCCGAACCTCATCACACCCTCATGATGGGACCTTCAAAAGAACTTTATCACCAACCATAATCTCTATGTCTCAGACCTTCTAGTCTGCATACTCCTTCTGCCTGCTTTGTGCTGCTAGGAACTTGTCCTGAATCACTTTCACTCTCTCTAAGGAATTCCTATACAAATCAGTACCCCAAGGACAAATCTCGAACACATCAAACCACCCAATGGGAGAATAATATCTCATACTATACAAAGCCTCGAATAATGCCATATAAATATTAGAGTGATAACTATTTTTGTACACAAACTCTGCCAAAGGTAAGAACTGCTTCCAATAACTACCAAAGTCAACCACAAAAGCTCGTAACGTGTCATCCAGTACCTGAATAGTCTGCTCAAACTGACCGTCAGTCTGAGGGTAAAAAACTGTATTGAGATCCAAGTGAGTACCCAACTCTCTCTGCAAAGTCTGCCAAAAATGTGAAGTAATACCATAATATGAGATAATAGAAATAAGAACCCCATGTAGATGCACAATTTCATGAATATAGATCTTATAAAACTTCTCAGCATTATAAGTCATTTGGACTGGAATGAAATGCGTGAACTTGGTCAATCTATCAACAATGATCCAAATAGCGTTAAACTTGCCCAAGGTCTTGGATAATCCCACCACAAAATTCATGGCAATCCTTTCTCACTTCCACTCGGGAATGGACATCCTTTGAGACATACCACCGGGTTTCTCGTGCTTATACTTGACTTGCTGATAATTCTAACACTGAGACACAAACTCAACAATGTCTCTCTTTATCCTCCCCCACAAATAATGCTGCCTCAAGTCACGGTACATCTTAGTAGCACCTGGATGAATCAAATATATGGAGTTATGGGCCTTCTCATAATCAGTCTAGTCAAATCACCAACTCTAGGAATGAATACTCTACCTTTGATCCTTAACACCCATTCACTATCAAGCATGGCCTCCTTCACCGCTCATCACCTTATCTTGAATTTTGGACAATTTCTCATCATCATTGTCACACCCCAACCATGGGAGGTGTGAATGAGACCTGATGTCCTAAGGCCCGAGAATACCACTCCTAATACATGCGATATGCATTACACATAGGCCAACTAGGCCTCTAATAAGAGATTTTCTAAATAAAAACACCAATTCCTACATACAGAAAAGGCCCAATCTATATAAATATATATATATAACAAAGCCGACATGAACACAATAAGTTTACAAAATAGGCCAACATGGCCCCACAAGACCATAATACACTACATGACTATCTACAAGCTTCTAGAGAGTATGTCAACAACATCTGGTCGTGACTGGGCCCCACCATACCCCAACTATATTTAACATCATACATATCGACCCACTAGATGACTGTGGAAGAAAGGATCATGACAAACTTCAGTTGAGTTGAGTCATCGACTGTGAGGAACCATCTGCATCTCTATCTATACCTGCAGATATAAAATACAGTGCCCCAGAAAGGGGCATCAGTATGAAAGATGTACTGAATATGTAAGATTGAAATTGCAAATAAGTACAATAATGTAAATAAGACATAAGCTTAGACTGTAACTGAATTCATAACTATAAGATACAAAAGTTGAGAGATAACCTATACTCTAAATGTTTCTTGGTCCAGATTATGGAAAATGAAATATAACTGCGTATATAATGCCATAGGACAATGTGGGCAGTGTTATTAATATCATATTTGTATAAATTGCGCGAGTAGCGCCACAGACCTAGGGGCAATATTATTAATCTCATATCTATATAACTACATATATAACACCATAGCCTCTGTGGGTAATATAGATATATGATACATGTATATGATGATCTCTTAGGGATTACCAAATACTCTTTTGAATTCGTTAGATTGACGTAAGGTCGTTATATCTCCGACTCCCTTATGAGGATTACCACATCATCTACTTCTCTTTTAAATGATTCCATGAGAACCATAAATCACATTATTACCTTAGCTTTCAAGGAATCATAAGGAGTCGACTTTTACTAACATAAAAAAATACATTAGAATGAGGATGTAATCTCGATGAGGGACGGTGATACACAACAATATATTATAGGAGAATCACACGTACTTTCTTAAGGACTTAAGAATGGAGTCTTTATCTGATTTAATTTCATACTAATCATTCCAAAAAGAAGGAAGTGAGCCTAACATACCTTTGTTTCTTTGACCATGCTAGCTTACAATTCACTGGCCGCCCTTCGAACGATATCCTACGTATAAGATGTTTCAAATGAATCGTGATACAAGTTGAGTATATTTCATCCCTATTTATCACTACCATGTTATTCACGTATTTACGACTCCATTCAACATCTTATATCTTACCAAATCATCCATGCATACGTTAATATCAACAATACAACCTTTACATATTTTCTAGCCATTTCTCCTTCTAGCTTGAAACTCCATTATTAAGATCAACACCTTAGACAAGAACCACAACGACATTTACAACATAATCATGTTATATCCTATAATTTCTAGTCACAACAAGTCATATACTTAGTCTCAAACAATCCAAAATCAAGACTGAACTTCCTTTGTTCTTTAAGGTGTTAACTCGTAGATGATTTACCCAAACACTTTAACTAATACATGAATAATATTAAGCACAAGATAGGGAGTGTAATTTGTACCTTACACAGTAAATATAACTTTGTACCAAGTCTCCTCATCCACCTAAACAACCCTCAAAGTGAACCACAACATTATAGAAGTATCCTTTTACCCTAACTTTTAATGTCGAATTATCCTGTAATCAACTTGAAACAATTGAAAATCCTTGGGAGGGTTAGAGGGTTTGGAAAAAGTTTGGTTGAGAAATGGCAAAAAATATCCCTAAAATTGTTTTAACCTGAAACAAAATCGGCCACCGACCAATTTGATGGTCCGTACAATTTTGTATGGTCATTTAATTTAGACCATATAATCTACCCTTAAGAATACAGTGAGAGTCCACATTTTAATGGGTCATACAAATTGTGCAGTCCGCCCTTATGGGTCGTAAAAAATGAGATTCTATAGATTTTCATCGAAACATACTTTCTTCAATCTGTTTAACTTCTATGTAATCTGATATTTCCATAAACAACCTATAAACTCTCTTTATCCTTCCATAAGGTCACATATCTTCTTGGAATGACAATATCAATTGATGACGTGACAAAACGTAAAATTACGAGACATCATCTTTCCATCCTTAGAAACATTAATCTGCAAATGTTGAAATTGTTATAACTCTCAAGTTTTCCCGAAATTTTGATAGAGTTTCTCTTATAAATAGGACCATACAAAACTCGTCAAGCAGCCCAAATACATATCCAATACAACACAAGACAATATAATAACATGACAACAGTGAATCAACGCTACATGACCATTTATACTTATAATGACAAAGAAAGCTTGGCCATAATTCACCTTAACATTCTTCTACTGACATCCGGACTGCACCTGATATACTTGTTCTGGCAACACCATATAAATAAGGTATATGGATCGGCTTTGGTACATAGAATAGAAAAAGAAAGATCATATCGCACGAATATTAATATGACTCTGAAGTTTGAAACATTCAAGTATAACAATTCTTAGGTTCTTTGACCACTTTGACAATGTTTTTTTGTACAAAGGACCATCTTAACCTGTCACACAATTAGATTACACTGTTAGTACATCATCGACCTCTACATGTGTTACATCCCGTAAGTTCAGGACATGTATAAGAGAAGGTATGTAAGAAATCAAGACTTGGAAATTGGTACGAAAGGAATAATTGTTTTTCCGACGGAAAATCTTCCGAACGTCGGAAAGGAAAAATGTTCGTTGTTGAGAATTGGATTCTCAAAATGCATTATTTGAAGAGTATGGAACTTTTAACATTATGGAAATTTGTTTTTACGTATTTGGTCATGTGGGGCCCACCCGAGGAATTTTACATTTTTGTGGGGCCCACGAGGGTTACAGAATTTTATGGACGAATGAGAGGGCGACACGTGGCACCCCCACACTTGGTCTTGGTCGAAATTAGTTAGGGTAAAATGGCCATTGACCATCTAGGAAGATAAGTCTTGCAAGCTTGATATAATTGACCAAGTCAACTTGCCACTTGGGCTTGATCCATGTGATCTTCATCTTAGCCACCCATTTGTTTAAGTCTAAGCCATCCAATGTGTTATAAATACATACTAGTAGCAAGACAAGGTCTTGAAGACTTAGAAAAATTTCACAACATTTCTTGTCCACTATGTTGTTCTCGGCTTTGTGCCATTTAGGAAGACAAAATTTTGTAGTTTTGATCCTTTGTTCACAAGACTTAAACCCAATGTCCCTAAGGGTATTATAAGGATATCTCAATAGAAAGATTTCGGAAAAACGGCGTTTTCGTATTAGTCGCATGGCGGATACTTAAGGAGTTCTTCAACTTTGAAGTTGGAACTTGAAGATGGGTTCTTCATAGGCTTCTAAGGAGTGCTTGGAGCGGATTGGAACATAAGGAAAGGAGCTAAGAATTGCTAAGGCGCGACTTTGAATCTTGGAATTTTTAAGGTCTTGGAAAGGTATAAATCTTGTCGTTTTAGCAATTAAGTTTACTTATTGTTGTAGCTATGGATATTAGCAAGCATGAGTTATATTGTATGAAGTTTGATAAGTATATTGGCTATTGAAACCCTAATCCGAAAACTAGCATGTTTAGCTTTAAGATTACAATTCAAGTCGATTATTAGTTTAAGTCGCCGCATGTTGTATAAAGAAGGAAAGTGTAGTTGTTGAAGTTGTTTATGACTATATAACATGTTAGACTTTAGAACTTGGAATTGGAAAAAAGAATTGGAAAGGACTTGTGTTGGGTTATTGTTGGCCGAGAATGGCTAGTGAGTATTAAACTACTTCGTATGAATTGTGGGGCGGAATTTTACACGTATTGTAAGGCGTGTAATCCCCTTTGTTTGGTTGTTGTTTTGAGCCTTAAATGTGGCGTGTTGGTTATTGTATTCGGCCTTGAAAAAGGTGGCAAAGTGAGTAGAAACAAAGGAAGTGCTGCCCGATTTTCCGTAGAATTAGAGACCGTATACTTAGTATTATTCTACGTTAGAGACTAGAAGTTGATAGTCTTGTTGTGACCATTATAGGTTGACACTTCTACGTACGGCATATTCGTCTTAACTTGTGGATTTAGCCGAAAAGGTATGTGAACTATCTCCTCTTCTAGCATGATTCCTTAAGATAAAGAAAGTATGTCATACTCCTTAAATGATCCATTCCTTGGTTGTATTTGGATTGCCTAAAATAGAATTTGTTCTATGTACTTCCTTGATTGTACTTTGATGTTTAAATTGTAAGTTGTATAATCCATTGCCTTTGTGAAGTTGGATTCCTAAAAGTGAAAGTATTTTACTTAAAGTACATGGAGTCTTGAAAAGGAAGTGGTTTCCAAATATTTTGGCTAGTGTCCTAGTTCCAAAACCTAAGGGTTGTTGTAATGACTTTAGAGGAGTCAAAGGAGTGATTTACTTAATTGTTTTAAGAGAGGAGAAATGCCATGATTTAAGAGAAGTAACTTGTTTTAAAGATGTGAGTTACTTGAGGTTTAAAAGTAGAAGAAACTTGTTTTCTAAATATTAAGAGACTTGAAGTATTTTGAAAGTTAAGAAACTTGATTTATAAGTATTTGATACTTGGTTTTAAGTATAAGTCTCTTGGTTATAAAAGGAATGGATATGTCTAAAACCATAAAGGGTTATAACGACTTTATGGGAAGTTGGTTATAACGGCTTTTATGGAAGGTTAAGAAAGTTGTCTATTTTGATTAATGGGCATAATTTGCCTAGTTTGTGAAAAATTTGAAGTTACTTGATTTCAAGCTTTGAAATGAGTTTCCTAAAAGTATAGTATCTTACTTTGAAAAATAGACATACATTGATACTACGGGTGTTAGTATCTTGGGGTTTTACATAAAAATGAGTCTTTGGAAAAGAATGTACGTACGTAGTACTTTGGCTTGTTTAATTGAGAATTATTCTATGTATGCCTTGATAAGTACTTTGGCTTGTTTAATTGAGAATTATTCTATGTATGCCTTGATAAGTACTTTGGCTTGTTTAATTGAGAATTATTCTATGTATGCCTTGATAAGTACTTTGGCTTGTTTAATTGAGAATTATTCTATGTGTGCCTTGATAAGTACTTTGGCTTGTTTAGTTGAGAATTGCCAATGTGTGCTGGTGATAGCATTTGAGTACAAGTATTATGTTTTATTACGTTGCCGCGACTCTCGGTTGGAGGGTGTTGCCTTGTTGTAAGTTTACTCGACGCATCGACGGTGGTGGGATTCCACGGGTATGCTTCCATTATTTGTGATACCCTATGGTCATGCTTATACGATGTGGGATGTCGGGGCATGCGACCACGAGGGATACTCGACATGCTTTATACGATGTGGGATTAGGGTATGTGACCGTGAGTCGTTAGATTCGGATTTGTTTGTGTTACCCTACGGTCATGCTTATACGATGTGGGATGCCGGGCACGCGACCGCGAGGATACCCTATGGTCATGCTTATACGATGTGGGATGCCGGCACGCGACCACGAGGATACTCTCGACACGCTTATACGATGTGGGATTCCGGCACGTGACCGAGCGAGTTTGATTCCTGGATTTTTTGGTATACCCCATGGTCATGCTTATACGATGTGGGATTCCGGGGCATGCGACCACGAGGGATACTCCTTGGATATGCTTATTGGTGTTATATTATATCATGGATCGCCGACGTGAGGAAGGATTCCACGGGCATGATTGATATTATGGGCGTGAGACACATAGTTATATTTGAATAGTGACTTAGAGGGCATGCGTCCCTGACTTGATATAACTGCTTATGTATTGTGTACTGTTGGGTGGCTATCATTCATGTCTCTGCTTTGTTTAGATCGTTATGATTTCATTACTGATTTAATGGTTCACATACTTGGTACATTCTTCGCATCGACCTCCTTCGGGCCGCTCATGCGCCGCAGTTTAGGTACGCTGCTTTGGTGATCTACAGTGTAGGACCGCTCGAAGTTTTTGGATAACTCCTTCTGCTCGAGTTTATCTTTTGGTATAAGTTCCTTCAAGACATGCTTTTGTATGATTATGGGTACGGGGCCTTGTCCGCCATAGTTGATATAACTCTTGAGGTGCAGATTCATATGTGGGATTGGACTCATGTACGGTGTAATGTCTTTAGTTATGTATATTATGGCAGCCTTGTCGGCTTTGCCCTTGCACGTATGTTGGTTTTTTTTTTTTAAAAAAAAGGGTGTTATTTAATTTCCGCAATTTACTTAGTTGTTAAGGTAGAAGGGTGCCCAGGTAAGGCACCAGTCACGGGCCCGGGGTTCGGGGCATGACAGAGTGGTATCAGAGCAGTCAGTCCTCGGAATGTCTACAGACCGTGTCTAGTAGAGTCTTGATTATCGGTGTGTTGCGCGCCACACCCATAAACAGGAGGCTACAGGACATTTAGGAGTTGGTTTCTATTCTTCTCACTCGAGATCGTGCCATGAGGCGTGTTAGTAAGATAAATTCCTCTCACGACGTATTGTTTTGTTACGATTATGCCTCCGGAGGGCAACAACCGCCTGAAGGGCAAAGGAGTAGCAGAGCTACTAGTCGACTCGAGAGTTGATAGGGCTTATGCCTGTGGTATACCGGATGTTGTTCGCAATGACGAAGTTCTTCTGCGCCAGTTTTGAGACCCCAGCACGAGCCTCCGCTTTTCATTTAGAGAAGACTATAGTGTGAGGGAAGCGATTATGTTATTGACCAAGATAGCGGCTACGCTTTCATCGCAGGAGGTTATTCGCCGATGCACAAGTGTACAGAGGGTAGAGGGCCAATGTGGAGATCAGCGTAAGAGGGCTAGACCGGTTGGTTATCCCGGTGAGTTTTTGGACGAGCTGCCTCAGCAGCGAGTGAGATATTCGTCCCAGCCTACCCAGTACATACCCCCGCAGTTCACAGGTGGGATATTGGACCCCACAAGGTATTTAGGAGCCGGTCCAAGCTCCAGGGGTCGAGGTTCTCAGAGGAGCAGAGGATTTTCTCAGTCGAGGCCACTTTTTCCTCAGTGTTTCCGATGTAGTAAGCGTCATTTGGGGGAATGCCGTTATGGCACAAGTGCTTGTTTTTATTGTGGCCGTCCGGGCCATATTTTGAGGGTATGTCCTTTTAGAAGGAGCACCGGTGAGGTGGCTCAGCCTATGAGGCCGATGGTTGATTCCCTTTCCTCCACAGCTGTGCGTTCCCCAGGGCAGGGTGTTCAGATGTTAGCCAGCCGTGGTATAGGTCAGGGTGGTGTTTATAATTCTGGCGGTCCTTCGAACCGCAGAGCTGACGTGACTACGGGACAGGATCAGGAGGCGACATCGCATGGGGCTATAGGTATATTTCGATTCTTTGGAATCATACGTGTATTGATAAATTCAGATTTCGCCCTAGCATATATGTTTTCCCTGTGTTGCTAGCAGTTGTAAGTGATAGTACCCCCAGAGAGGTAGGAATACTTTGATTAGTAAAGTGAAAAGTTAAGAATGTTGACAAGAATGGTAAGTGAACTGAGACTATAGTTGTGTAGAGTTCACACGTAGTAATTGCCCCATGACAGTGTAAGATCAATAGGGAAGGATGTACAGTAAAAATACTTTGGCTTATGTGACGAACCTCTAGTGAATAGGGGATAGGGTAAGAAGTACCTTGAGATAAGAGAGAGATTTATTTCAGACTAAGAATGAGAAGTTAAGTGTGACGATGGGTCGGGTTATAGACTCATTTCGGGTCAACCGGTAGTATGGAATGGGGTGATGTCAGTTAGAAATGGTCCCGTTGTGTGATAGGGTCCCGAGGATGCAAGGCCCAAGTTTAGTTAATCGTTGTACGAGTTCGTGGATGCGTTCCACCGGAACTAGGTCGTAAGGACCGAGAAGAGCCTTAACGGGAATGTAAGTAACAATATGGCCAAGTTTGGTTAGTAACTCCAAGGATTGGGGAATAGAAACAATATTTGAGATGTTGTACGTTTACTAAATAAGTTTAGAAGTACGAGAAAGAATGACAAGTAAGAAAATAAAGTAACCTCTAAAGATCTTGTTTGTGATAAGACTGTAACCTTCGAGTTTTGTGAGAAGGGGTCGCGGACGGAAGGTCCATTGATATGTTTACGTATGTTGTGGTGGCCATGTATGGCATCGTTGGTCTTGTGGAGTATTGATTGATAGGCATAGTATAGAGTTTATGCCGGAGTTTGTATAGCTTGACAACCGACTAAGAACATTCGGGGACGAATGTTTCTAAGGGGGGAAGAATGTTACATCTCGTAAGTTCAGGACATGTATAAGAGAAGGTATGTAAGAAATCAAGACTTGGAAATTGGTACGAAAGGAAGAATTGTTTTTCCGACGGAAAATCTTCCGAACGTCGGAAAGGAAAAATGTTCGTTGTTGAGAATTGGATTCTCAAAATGCATTATTTGAAGAGTATGGAACTTTTAACATTATGTAAATTTGTTTTTACGGATTTGGTCATGTGGGGCCCACCCGAGGAATTTTACATTTTTGTGGGGCCCACGAGGGTTACGGAATTTTATGGACGAATGAGAGGGCGACACGTGGCACCCCACACTTGGTCTTGGTCGAAATTAGTGAGGGTAAAATGGTCATTGACCATCTTGGAAGATAAGTCTTGCAAGCTTGATATAATTGACCAAGTCAACTTGCCACTTGGGCTTGATCCATGTGATCTTCATCTTAGCCACCCATTTGTTTAAGTCTAAGCCATCCAATGTGTTATAAATACATACTAGTAGCAAGACAAGGTCTTGAAGACTTAGAAAAATTTCACAACATTTCTTGTCCACTATGTTGCTCTCGGCTTTGTGCCATTTAGGAAGACAAAATTTTGTAGTTTTGATCCTTTGTTCACAAGACTTAAACCCAATGTCCCTAAGGGTATTATAAGGATATCTCAATAGAAAGATTTCGGAAAAACGGCGTTTTCGTATTAGTCGCATGGCGGATACTTAAGGAGTTCTTCAACTTTGAAGTTGGAACTTGAAGATGGGTTCTTCATAGGCTTCTAAGGAGTGCTTGGAGCGGATTGGAACATAAGGAAAGGAGCTAAGAATTGCTAAGGCGCGACTTTGAATCTTGGAATTTTTAAGGGCTTGGAAAGGTATAAATCTTGTCGTTTTAGCAATTAAGTTTACTTATTGTTATAGCTATGGATATTAGCAAGCATGAGTTATATTGTATGAAGTTTGATAAGTATATTGGCTATTGGAACTACTTCGTATGAATTGTGGGGCGGAATTTTACACGTATTGTAAGGCGTGTAATCCCCTTTGTTTGGTTGTTGTTTTGAGCCTTAAATGTGGCGTGTTGGTTATTGTATTCGGCCTTGAAAAAGGTGGCAAAGTGAGTAGAAACAAAGGAAGTGCTGCCCGATTTTCCGTAGAATTAGAGACCGTATACTTAGTATTATTCTACGTTAGAGACTAGAAGTTGAGAGTCTTGTTGTGACCATTATAGGTTGACACACTCGTGCGGCATATTCGGCTTAGCTTGTGGATTTAGCCGAAAAGGTATGTGAACTATCTCCTCTTCTAGCATGATTCCTTAAGATAAAGAAAGTATGTCCTACTCCTTAAATGATCCATTCCTTGGTTGTATTTGGATTGCCTAAAATAGAATTTGTTCTATGTACTTCCTTGATTGTACTTTGATGTTTAAATTGTAAGTTGTATAATCCATTGCCTTAGTGAAGTTGGATTCCTAAAAGTGAAAGTATTTTACTTAAAGTACATGGAGTCTTGAAAAGGAAGTGGTTTCCAAATATTTTGGCTAGTGTCCTAGTTCCAAAACCTAAGGGTTGTTGTAATGACTTTAGAGGAGTCAAAGGAGTGATTTACTTAATTGTTTTAAGAGAGGAGAAATGACATGATTTAAGATAAGTAACTTGTTTTAAAGGTGTGAGTTACTTGAGGTTTAAAAGTAGAAGAAACTTGTTTTCTAAATATTAAGAGACTTGAAGTATTTTGAAAGTTAAGAAACTTGATTTATAAGTATTTGATACTTGGTTTTAAGTATAAGTCTCTTGGTAATAAAAGGAATGGATATGTCTAAAACCATAAAGGGTTATAACGACTTTATGGGAAGTTGGTTATAACGGCTTTTATGGAAGGTTAAGAAAGTTGTCTATTTTGATTAATGGGCATAATTTGCCTAGTTTGTGAAAAATTTGAAGTTACTTGATTTCAAGCTTTGAAATGAGTTTCCTAAAAGTATAGTATCTTACTTTGAAAAATAGACATACATTGATACTACGGGTGTTAGTATCTTGGGGTTTTACATAAAAAGGAGTCTTTGGAAAAGAATGTACGTACGTAGTACTTTGGCTTGTTTAATTGAGAATTATTCTATGTATGCCTTGATAAGTACTTTGGCTTGTTTAATTGAGAATTATTCTATGTATGCCTTGATAAGTACTTTGGCTTGTTTAATTGAGAATTATTTTATGTATGCCTTGATAAGTACTTTGACTTGTTTAATTGAGAATTATTCTATGTGTGCCTTGATAAGTACTTTGGCTTGTTTAGTTGAGAATTGCCAATGTGTGCTGGTGATAGCATTTGAGTACAAGTATTATGTTTTATTACGTTGCCGCGACTCTCGGTTGGAGGTGTTTGCCTTGTTGTAAGTTTACTTGGGCGTGCAAGCGGTGAGTGGGATTCCACGGGTATGCTTCCATTATTTGTGATACCATGGTCATGCTTATACGATGTGGGATGGGGCATGCGACGCGAGGATACTCGCGGACATGCTTATACGATGTGGGATTAGGCGTGTGACCGGAGTCGGGTTAGATTCGGTTGTTTGTGTTACCCTACGGTCATGCTTATACGATGTGGGATGCGGGCATGCGACGCGAGGATACCACATGGTCATGCTTATACGATGTGGGATGCCGGGGCATGCGACCACGAGGGATACTCGCTGGACATCTTATCGATGTGGGATTCCGGCGTGTGACCGAGGCGGGTTTGATTCGGTTGTTTGTATACCCCATGGTCATGCTTATACGATGTGGGATTAGGCGTGCGACCACGAGGGATACTCCTTGGATATGCTTATTGGTGTTATATTATATCATGGACTGCCGGCAGTGAGGAAGGATTCCACGGGCATGATTGATATTATGGGCGTGAGACCCATAGTTATATTTGAATAGTGACTTTGAGGGCATGCGTCCCTGACTTGATATAACTGCTTATGTATTGTGTACTGTAGGTTGGCTATCATACATGTCTCCTGTTTTGTTTAGACTGTTATGATTTCATTCTGATCTTTTGGTTCACATACTTGGTACATTCTTCGTCTTGACCTCCTTTGGGCTGCGTTCATCTGCATGAGTTTAGGTCTGTTGTTTGGTGATCTGCAGTGTAGGACCGCTCGAGTTTTGGATAGCTCCTTCATTCGGAGTTTATCTTTTTGGTATAAGTTCCTTGATGCAGGCTTTTATGCGATTATGGATGCGGCGGGGCCTTGTCCCGTCATAGTTCAGTATAACTCTTAGAGGTCTGTATTCATATGTGGAATTGGACTCATGTACGGTGTAGTGTCTTTTGTTATGTATATTATGGCAGCCTTGTCGGCTTTGCCCCTGCACGTATGTTGGTTTTTTTTATTTTTAAAAAAGGGTGTTATTTAATTTCCGCAGTTTACTTAGTTGGTAAGGTAGAAGGGTGCCCAGGTAGGGCACCAGTCACGGGCCCGGGGTTCGGGGCGTGACAACACAGTTGTACATCTCTTTACAAAATTGCTTAGTGACTGTAATTTATTTTAATCGCTTAATTCTGATGTCTGAACTATGTATTTCTTTTCCTTGTTACAATTCTCATCTCATAATGGGGTATATGTGCCAACGTTCGTATACATGAGACATAAGTGATGTTATGATGAGGGACAATGGCATGATGATAGTTAAAGTCGAGCATTTGAAAAAAATAGGGTTATCTGAGTCAATTTCTTCCTCCGCACTTCCTCTTCATTTTTTCTATAATATCCGTATATGGTACATAAGTTTTGAATAACTTACTAGTTTTAATAATTCTTTCGTCAGTAAGTTCGTTTCCACTTTTACTTGAAGTGAATCCGCAATAAGCACATCTAATTAAGATTGTACTTTATTTGTTGGTTACTACATTTCTCAACCAAGTTCGATATTATGATCGCGGACGTTTCAGACAAAGTCTTTTTTCTTTATCAAGTTGTATCCTGCACCTGATACCAAATCTCTTAAAATATCTCTGCATTACTCTAAGCATTTTCTTATAACGTACTACATCAAATCCATTATCGTTACTTTGGTTCTCTTCCCTTTTTGTGATTTGATAAGAGTCCTACTCCCTTGCCATGTATAATTCCTTATTTATCGATATGATAATATGTTGTTTAATAGTTATTGATCCTTATTCCAGACTTCTTCCAAGTTTTATACATTCACTCTCTATCTGTATCTGATGGTCTGAATATTAGTTTTACTTGGCTCCCTTAGGACGGAGGTGAGGATAATACTGAACATTCAAAGCCCCTTCATCTGGTTCTTTCAACAGATGTTTATCATAAAGAGAAATTGTACAGTGGCTCAAAATAACTTTAAGATAAATTATCGGCCATACTTTGATTATATAGATGGTCTTTGTTGTCATGGCTCAAATTGTCGAATCTGTTGGGCACTACTTTTCTGAACTAGAATAACTTTCACTGATAATGAGATGTCCCACAATGATTCTTGGACAAATTAATAGTTCTTATGTAATTTTTCAAATACTAACTTCTTGGACCTCAGTAAGGTACCCTCTATAACCTTTACTCCATATCACAATATATCCCAAAGAACACTAGACGGTGCTCTTTGCCTTTATGCTCTCCCAATTCTCAATATAGGTAAGAATTCATTTCCCTTCTGCTTCAGGGAGTTATCATCGTCTAGTTTCTATTATGGATGGCCATCTATTATCTTCTTGGGTTGATTCTTCTTATAATTTCCGTAATGACCATCTTTTTCAATGGTACCCGACCCTATTGTCCATTATCACCCTGCTCATTACGTCGAAACTTCTTTCTTCTCACAATATCTCAAATTTGCATATTTCATTAATGATGCTATGTTTCCCAGAATAAATCCATTGTTCCTTATTGTACCCCACATTTTCTCAAGCATTATTTCTTCATTTGCATCATCCCCTTTATATTTACCTTAATTTCCCTTTATCGTTAAATATTGGAAACAAGACATTCTCTCACCTTCGACGTTATTTTCCTTTTTTGTTCGCCTAATTTCTTAAGCGTCTACTATTTTACTGACTTCAAACTGGTGCTTTTTGAGAACAACATTTACTTTATACTAAGAGTGCAACATTTGATTCTTGAAATTTTGAGACCTTTTATACGTTATATTCCACCATCTGTTCGTTGGGTATCTGTTGTGCCACATTTCCTAAAAGCAAACCTTTGACATACTCAGTATTTCTCATGATAGGGTTATCATGTCCCATTTTTATCGAAGTATTTACCTTTGCAAGATGTTGATCTACTTGATCCCCTCGTGGTTATCGTACCTGAGTTATGCTCCTGCCTTTATTCCTCGATTTTGGCTTTCTTTGCAGCTAATTTCCTTAACCTTACGACCACTGCACTATCCTCTATTTAGGGTTTCTAGTTCATTCGACAGTATAAAATTTACCATTACTCGCCTATTTACCTCTCGTTCCCTTGCTCTTATTGTCACGACCCGACCCCGGGCCCGCGACTGGTGCCCTACCTGGGCACCCTTACAAGTATACATCAGAGATAATTAGCGGAACATACATAAAACTCATAACGTAAATCAACAAGAAATAAACAACAGGTTAGCCGATAAGGCTACCTCCTGGGTGTATATATACATAGCCAAAAGCAGTTACATTATTTTTCTTTACAAACCGACCCACAAGATATGACTACAGACCTCTAAGAGTTTTTGGACATAGAAACTGTGACGGGATAGGACCCCACCATACCCCTGAATATATATATAAATCTGCAACATCAGGAAAACCGTACCAAAAGACAAGCCTCCGGAGAAATGAAGCTTTCCAAAACTGATCAGTGATCCTAAGAGCGAGGATCTGCAACTTCTTACCCCTACCTGCGGCATGAACGCAGCCCCCCCGAGGAAAGGGGGGTCAATACAAAATATGTACCAAGTATATGAAACTGAAAATACTGAAATGAAATCATATAGTCTAAAATAAAGCTGGAGACATGTATGATAACCAAATAACAGTACACCGCACATTAGTAACACTGAGACTAATGAGAGTAACTTTTTCCGTTTAAAAGTAGGAAGGTTATGATTAATTTAGGGCTACCCGCCCGTAATACCATTATGCAATCCTATTCATGGGAATTTAACCCACATGTGAATTGAACCCGCATAGGTCACGTAGACCCGCAATGAGTATATATGGATACCCGCATCGTGGAGAGCTAGCCCACGGAATAGTCATGGGAATTTAACCCGCATAGGAATTGAACTCGCATAGGTCACGTGGACCCGCAATGAGTATATATGGATACCCGCATCGTGGAGAGCTAGCCCACGAAATAGTCATGAAAATTTAACCCGCATGGGAATTGAACCTGCATAGGTCACATGGACCCGCAATGAGTATATATGGATACCCGCATCGTGGAGAGCTAGCCTACGGAATAAAAAAATGTCAAGGGAATTTAACCCGTAGCATAACACATGATTGCCGACCCTCAAGCGAGAGACGCGGTGATATGGAAATATAACACTTGCACGAATGTCTATTGTGAGAAACATATGCAACTTAAATCATTTAGGACTCTCATTAGATTAAGGTGAATCACTTATCATTTCATAAGACTCAAGACACTAGCATGTCATGTCAAATACGGGAATTTAACCCCAAGTACTACACATTTAGAAATTCAAATCGAAGCTTTTAAAAACAAGCGTTTCTACTTTCACAACCTAGGCAAGTTATGCCTATAAATCAAGTAGACCACTCTCTTAACTTCCATAAAGCCGTTATAACTAACTTCCCATAAAGCCGTTATAACTCTTTATGTTTTAGAAAATTAAGGCATTTTCATTCGTTAGCATCAAGGAAGTTAATTCTCTACCTCAACCAACTTGGACAATTCAATCAAGGTGATGATATCAAACACAAAGCCGAATCTAGTTAAAGCTCGTACGTCTATCGTACTATATATATCAAACATCATGCCCAAGAGATAGGAAAAGTTCCACATACCTTCCCGTCTTAATCCACTCGCTAGGTTGAATACGCCTCACATAGAATATCAACCTATAATAACCATAATACATCTATCAACTTCTAGCTTTCAATCGTAGAATAACTCTAAGTATAAAGTCTCTTATTCTACGGAAAATTGGGCAGCACTTCCTTTGTTTCTACGTACTTTTCCACCTTTTTCAAGGCCCGAAATCAATAACCAAACATGCCACATTTAAGGCTCAACAATTTTGCTAACCAAAGGGGATTACACGCTGTTATACCCCGTATTTCCAGAGTATGTACGTGAGGACGTACGTACAAAAGTTTAAGCCTTAATTAGGCAAAGGGCGAAATAGTGAACTTTCAACGGAAAATATTCGGAACCTTGCGAAGGAAAAATTACGGTTACTACATTTAAATTTTTTGCGGATTTTTCCGAGAGATAAAATATTTTGGACCAACGAGAGGGCGACATGTGTCACCCTCAAGTGGACGGTTTGGTGAGGGATTTCTTGGCACGTTTTTTGTGAGTAAAATGCCATGAACCTTTGGTCAATGTTTGGTTAGATATTTTTGTGGTAGATGGATAAGGTGGGACCCACACACACTTGTCCAAATCTCCACCATCCACTTGTTTTGATCTTGGCCATTGAAGGTTCTATAAATACCCCTCAAGTGCAAGACTAAATCTTCATCCCTTAAACATTTTCCAAGTCTCAAAATCCCTCTCCCCCTCTTGAAAGCTCTCGTCCAAACTCCCCCTCCCCCTTTGTGAAGCCCTCGGCCGAAACACCCCCCCCCTTCCTGGAGCAGAGGAGTTGGGGTACAAAGAGATGGCGATTCTTGGCGAGGATCGTGGCGAACATGAGGATAGGTGGATCTGGCGATTCGATTCGATGGTACCCATGGTTCACCCGAGATCGGATAGTTTGAGGCTACGGGACTTTCGAGTTGTAGCCCGCGAGTTCTATGGGTCGAGGCACGAGGATGATCCGCGAGTTCATCCGGCGATTCTGACGGATCATGAGTGATCAAGGCTTGGAGACCGAGTCGGTGGTCTTAGGTTTGCATCGGCTGCGTGATCTGCGATCGGCCGTTTTGATTCGTGGGAGCTGTCGGGAGAGTATGCACTTCCGGTAGTATGGGATGAGTTCTCGGGGCATTTCTTGCACATTTCTTGCCTCCAGATGAGAAGGGCTCGGCGATAGATTTTGACGTTGAGGCGGGCGTGCGGTTGGGAGTACAATGAGGAGTTTGACTCATTAGCTCGATGCGTCCCGCATTAGTAGACGACATGGAGGGCGAGTGCACCGCCACGTCACGGGCTCGATGACTACTTGGCGAGGCTTGTTGGTGTAGCTCTTGGCCGGGCATGGACATTGCCGCATGCGAGCTTATGCACTTGGATGTGAGGCGGAGGGTCGACGGAATGACCGAGATCGGCGAAGAGGCGAGGACTACGAGGTCCTTTGGTAACTTTCGAGGCGGACCACCTCGGCGAGTTAGTTATGTACCTCCGCCCGATGCAGTGGTCCTCGCGATCTTGGGGCGTTAGGGGTATTCGGAGCTGGTGAGCTCGGGGCTTAGTTTCTGAGATATACATGGGTTCTAGCCAGCAGAATTCATGTCCCCCTCAGTGTGCACGATATGGCAGGCGTCATCCCGGGGAATGTCGTCTTTTTAATGATGCTTGTTTCACCTGCGGCCGTCAGGGCCATGTGACGAGAGACTGTGCTTATAGGAGAATGCAGGCGAATGGCGCGACCCTAGGGTCGATGGCGTGTTCATCGCCTTCTACAACTATGCGCCCTGCAGGGCAGGCTTATGATTAGAGTGAAGCGGTAGATACAGATATATCCTTAACCCTCTAGAGATTTGTATGCGTGATATGATGATTTTATTATTGTGTGCTATGTACGAATAACATTGTGTTGATTGTGATTAGAAAACATGGTTGGTTAAAAGGGTAAGATTGGGGACAGGGAAATTGTGAGCCTTGGAATATTATACGTGGAGACCTTAGAGGCGAGGCCATCTTGGGTAAAAGATTTATTTTATGCTTGACCTTTATCGGAGTGCATAGTATACATGCGATATATTTGTGTGATAAGTCCCTAAGTAGTGGAAAATGAAAGAGGGTAGTTGAGCTAAGAATGACCACTAGGTTTTCGTGACTTGATTAGTGAGATTGTTCCGGATCGGGGAACAAGAGCTTGGCGCGATAAATGGGTCGGGTTGAGGCCAGATTGCGGGTCAACCCACAGCCCAGTTTGAAGTAAGGAAATTTGTGGTGGTCCCGCTATGTGATAGGATTACAAGGGTGTTAGGCCCAAGTTTAGTTAACCATCGTACGAGTTCGTGGATGCGTTCGACCAGTAGTCGGGCCGATGAGGTCAGCCCATCTTGTCTTTCAGTCAGGGTTGTTTACTCGGCGGAGGGTTATGCGAGATGTTGTATATCAGGAAGGTTGTAAGGCTGCACGGGGTTCCTACTTTTACTTTATGACGGGCAGTGGAGACCAGTTTACGGCTATTTCTTTTTCTGGAGGTTTTACCATGCGGGGGTTAGGAACTCAGGTGAGTCTCAGTATTGCATTCACCCTCGGGCCGACAGACAAACAACACGTTTTTACCCAGATATTTAAGGATAGGTTACGGGCCGGTGTTTTGATTTCAGGGGTAGCTGTGAGGATTAATTTCCTCTTGGTGAGCGAGTATTATAATAGCTACCATTTCAGTATTCAGATATCACCTTATGAAGCCTTGTATGGGCGGAAGTGTAGGTTGCCGGTCGATTGGTTCGATGTTGGCAAGGTTTAGATAGTTGGTCCGTACTTGATCCAGCAGGTTGTGGATATGTTCGGAAAAGTATCGGAGATCCATCCAGAGTGTTCCCAGTTAATGATGACCAAGTTGGAGGTAGTAACCCCGAGATTTTGGAAACTGAAGCAATAACAGAAGGGTGGTAAGTTTATTTAGGAAGTGTTCGAGTGTACGAGAAGGGTACGACGAGTAAGAGAATATAAGTGATCATTACTTTTGTGAAGTAAAGGTGCGAAAGGAATATCTTTTAGACCTTGGGTGGGAGCTTTTGTAATGCTAGAGGTGATTCCTCGTGGACTTGGATTAAGTATTTGCGCGTGTGTTATTTTGTGGCCAGGTGTGGCATTGGCAACTTGTTTAGGTTAAGAGGAACTTTATCGTTATCCGTCTTGAGAAGGAACATTCGGGACGAATGTTTCTAAGGAGGGGAGAATGTTATACCCCGTATTTCCAGAGTATGTACGTGAGGACGTACGTACAAAAGTTTAAGCCTTATTTAGGCAAAGGGCGAAATAGTGAACTTTCAACGGAAAATATTCGGAACCTTGCGAAGGAAAAATTACGGTTACTACATTTAAATTTTTTGCGGATTTTTCCGAGAGATAAAATATTTTGGACCAACGAGAGGGCGACATGTGTCACCCTCAAGTGGACGGTTTGGTGAGGGATTTCTTGGCACGTTTTTTGTGAGTAAAATGCCATAAACCTTTGGTCAATGTTTGGTTAGATATTTGTGTGGTAGATGGATAAGGTGGGACCCACACACACTTGTCCAAATCTCCACCATCCACTTGCTTTGATCTTGGCCATTGAAGGTTCTATAAATACCCCTAAAGTGCAAGACTAAATCTTCATCCCTTAAACATTTTCCAAGTCTCAAAATCCCTCTCCCCCTCTTGAAAGCTCTCGTCCAAACTCCCCCTCCCCCTTTGTGAAGCCCTCGGCCGAAACACCCCCCTTCCTAGTTGTTCTTGTCGAAATACCCCCCTTCCTAGTTGTTCTTGTCGAAATACCCCCCCCCCTCCCTTGGTTGAAAAATATTCTCCAAGTATTGTTATTCCAAAATACCTTAGCCCAAATCCCTTGTAGTATTCCAAAGTTACCTCTATACTAAAAGCCCGGAAAATACTACTATACTTCCTTTAGTCACTAAACGAAACCCTAGGGAAAATCTTCATAGTTGGTTGAAGTATTAAGTAGAAGTTGTGTAGAACTTCTAAGGGTTTCTTGGAGCAAATTGGAGCGTACATCATAGGAGCTAAACGTTGTTCAGGATCGACATTTTAACTTGGATAATTTTGGGCTTATCGAGGTAAATAATCTTGTCCTTCTATTGTAATTGGAAATTACATATAATAGTAGTTTAGATTTGAGTAGAAGATACTAGAAGGATATTATAGAAGAGAATTGAACTGTAATTACATAGGATTTGTATTCTGATGAACTTGTAGCATTGTGAGACAAATTGTACACGTCAGGTTAGGCGTGTAATCCACAGGAGTTGTTGGCACAGTAGCGGGCACGAGTAGATGAGGAGATTTATGTGGTTACGGGGAGGTCTGCGAATTTTACGTAGAATATTCTACGAAGAGATCTATGAGTTGATAGACGTTTTATGGCCATTATAGGTGGAAGTACTACGAGTAGCGTATTCTAGTTGAAGGGTGGAAAAGGCTAGCAAGGTTGTAGTACTTGGAGCATTTTGCTAATTGTCGATAATCGTCGCGAGGTATGTGAACCTCTTCCTATCCTTTCTAGCATGATGTTTTGTAAACTATATGATGCGGTAAGCGTACATGTGCTAAATGAATTTGGTTGGTTTAAAACATAAGGTGTTATAATAGCTTTATGGGAAGTTAGTTATAACGACTATATGTAGGTAAAAGAATGGTTTATTGATTTTAGAAGTTAAGAGACTTGATCTTGAAAGATAAGAGACTTGACTTAATTGACTTGATATGAATTTTGTTAAAAAGTTGTAAAACCTCATTCGCGAGTAATGAGTACTTGGTTTTTAAAGAATAATGTTTTACTGATTTCGGAAATGAGAATAATCATCTAACAAATCACTGCAGCGTTAATAAAGGAAAATGTATTGACTAATTAATTATATTAAAACCAGTAGAAACCTCCATCTGCATAGAAGCTAAGATAAGACAAAATTGTATTACATTTTCTAGATCATATGCCTTTAATAAGATTGTTATAAACAAGAATAACCTACTCACACATAAGGCATACGTTACTCAATTGTTTTAAAAAGAGATTACGTTATTTGATTAAGACTATGAACTATGAAATCTTTCGAAACTAAAAGACTTGAGTATTTGAAATTAGGAAACTTGATTTTAAAAAGGAAAGTGTTTTGGTTTAAAAAGGAGGGCATGATATTTCCTTAGTTTGATTTAAAAGGAAAGCATGATATTATCTTAATCTGTCTTAAAAGAGCATTTAAATGTTATGCCCGATTCTATACCGAGTCCATGGGATGGACCGGGAATGTATTCCACCCGATTCTATACCGAGTCCATGGGATGGACCGGGAATGTATTCCACCCGATTCTATACCGAGTCCATGGGATGGACCGGGAATGTATTCCACCCGATTCTATACCGAGTCCATGGGATGGACCGGGAATGTATTCCACACGATTCTATACCGAGTCCATGGGATGGACCGGGAATGTATTCCACCCGATTCTATACCGTGTCTATGGGATGGACCGGGAATGTATTCCACACGATTCTATACCGAGTCCATGGGATGGACCGGGAATATATTCCACACGATTTGGCACCGAGTCCATGAGATGGGCCGGGAATGTATTCCATACGATCCGACACCGAGTCCATGAGATGGGCCGGGAATGTATTCCATACGATCCGACACCGAGTCCATGAGATGGGCGAGACATGTTATCGTATCACACGATTTATACCTAGGCTGCGGCGGTGAGGAAGGAGTTCCACGGGCGTGAGGATGACTTTGAGGCGTGAGTCACGACTTGATCGCTTTTATGTTGTGAGCGTAGTTTGTTATCATACATGTCTCTGTTTTATTTTAGAATTTATGATTTCGTTCTGATATTTCGATTTCACATACTTGGTACTGTTGTCTTGACCTCCTTGAGGCTGCGTTCATGCCGCAGGTAGAGTACATCGGTTGTTGATCCTCGCTCATAGGATCACGATTCGGCGTATTAGGAAGCTCCGTTTCTCGGAGGCTTATCTTTTGGTATGTTTCCACGAGTTGTAGGTTCTTGTACATTGAGGTATGGCGGGAGCCCTGTCCGTCATAGTTGTTGTTACATTCTTAAGTGCAGATCTTTGTTGAGGCGGGGTTGTAAATGATGTAACTGTTCAATTTCTGTATATATGCAAGAAGGCAACCGTTTTGGTTGGCCTGTTTTATTATCATATCTCTTGTTTCATATCTGTATGTTTTATTTCCGCTGGTTTTTCTCTGATGTTGTATCACTAGGGTGCCCGGGGTAAGGCATCAGTCACGGGCCCGGGATCGGGTCGTGACACACGCCTAACATGACGTGTATAATTCTGCCCCACAATTGATATCAAAATAGTCCAATATTCAATGCCATTCTCGGCTATAATGTGCAACCACATAAAGTCTTTTCCAATTCCTTTTCAATCCAAGTTGTTTAGTCTAACATGTTATATAGTCACAACTAATTATAACAACTATAATCCCTTATTTAGATAACATGCGACGATTATAACTATCGACCAATTTGTATTGTAATTTCAATGGCTAATAAGCTCATGCTCGGATTTAGGCTCTCAATATTCCATAACACTTATCAATCTTCATTATATAATTCACATGATCAATTATCAACTACTATAACATGAAATCTTTACTTACATAAGTAAGACGAAGATTATTACCTTGTTAAGCCCAAATACAATCCAAAACCTAAAGTCGATCCTTAGCAACTTTAGCTCATTTCCTTTGCGTTCCAATCCGCTATTTTAAACCTTTAGAAGTTCACAAGCAACTTCCCTTCAATTTTCAACCAAAACTATGAAAAGTGAAGACGACGACCATATAAATCCAATGAACTAGAGGCTCGAAAATTGCCCTTTTATACTAAAATTTACAACATGGTGACATACGATTCTTCTTTCTATTTCCTTTACCACATGACGTTCTCCAATCACTACTATATGTATCCTAATTTACTTCCAATAGGAGAGGGAATTTACCTTAGGATTTCTCCCAAAACAGCCCCAAAATCTCGCCCACTTTAGCCCTTTTTCCGCAACTCCTTTTCACGTCAAAATCATCCACACAAACCCTCTACAAGTCTATCAACATATTATCTTCTTGCCGCCCTTCCAACAATTCCATGAAGGCTTAGGGTTTTATAAATTTTTAGAGAAAGAGAAGGGTAATTTATTTTGGATGAAGTCTTGCAAATGACCAAGTCTTGCAAGACTTGGTCATAATATAGGGTCTTGCTTGATCTACAAGTTGGGAGGGACACTTGTCGCCCTCCCATAGGTCCAGCTACAACAAATATCTTCTATTTTTACACATTTTGCAAAACATCCCGCTTCGGCGCCACGGCCCTGCAGCCCGGCGCCGTGGCGCTGAAACTTCAGAGGATTTCAGGACTTACGGAGCCACGACCCTGAGATACGGCGCCGTGGCGCCTGACTGAAACCTTTTCCTTCTCTTCTGTCAGCCGAACTTGTAACGTCCATAATTCTCTACTCCGATGTCCTATCGATGAGCAGTTTGTTGCGTTGGAAACTAGACTCAACAAAATTCATATTAGGATTTTGAAACACCTAAAAACTCCTAATATACTAGGAGACATACCGCTCCAAAGTTGACTAAAAATCTGTCCAAAAACATTCTGCCAACTTTTTTTCCAAATTCAAATCTTACTTCTTTTCGTACGTTCTCATCTCATTCTCTTGGAATTACGAGGTGTAACACTTATTTCTTAGTGTTTTTCCTTATTTTCTATCTTAGACCATTTATTTATCACCCCGTCATATGCTTACATCAGGCTGCATTTGACCTTACTTTCACTTACATATTCTGAAATGGTTTATCGACATTCCTGGAAGAACTAGTGCTTGATGTATTCAAATTGTAGTTGGATTCAATCTTACAACTAATTCAGGTTTCCTTCCCTTAATTGGTATTAGAGCCCTTCTCTACCCATCATCTAGCCAATCAACTTGTATGGTACATTACCAGTTTGAATTCCTTTAAAGATTCCTCATCATATTGTATTCCCAGTACCATATTTTATGGAAATCAAGTGCTATATATATTTTTTGGCTCGAAAAGTTTAAATACCACTCCTTTACTAATATTCTTATCTTTTAATGGTAGTCGTGTTGTCCTAGGTTCTATTGTAGTCTCATTATTGATGTCCTTATCATTAATGTCTTTCTGCAAGTCTATTTACATGACAAACATCCTTCGACCTTGTTATTGTGTTTTAAAACTTTCATTTGTGTTTACAAGACACCTGTTTATCACTTATCGAGACTTTTATGTGAACTCCAGCCTTTATCGCAAACTATCTTCGATCAATTATTCTTGCTCAATTGGCTCATTAAACTATAACATATGATACAATCTCATTACTTAATATAAAAAACCCTGCTATCTTTTACAGTAAAGAAGGTATATTGCTTTCCTTCACCTGACAAAAGTCATCCTGTCTTACGAACTCCCTAAATGGTTCAATCCTTGTGGAGGAGTTTGGGGTTACTATTTTGGGAATGATATTTTGTGCCTCTTTTATTTAACCACTTTCCGACATAAAGCTTCAGATAAATTATTCCCAGAAATCCATTTTCCTTATCATTACTCTGGGGTTTCCCCTTAATTCAAATTACTAGGACTTGATAGGGCGGCTTAAATCGCATTTTAATTTACCTTGTATATCTCGATATCACACATATTGTAAGACCTAAGAATATTGAGTATGTATGTAGCTAAGAAATGGTTGATTCCTGAGTCATCTTACTTATAACTTGAACATAATTGTAGTTTCACTTACCACCTTCCACTTCTATTATCCATTTATGGACTATATACATATGTATGACACACTTTATACATCAATGATAATTGTCCGATCATAAGCATAAGCATAGCTACTCTTAATAAAATTTTCAACATACCTGGTTAGTTTCATAACTTTGAGTAACATCGGGACCTACTATTCCATCTGAATCAATCTCGGGAATCTATATACTCTATGGCTTCTGCTTCCACACTAGTAGCACTCCTTAAAATCCCCCAGACATTGCCCATAATGCACTAGTCCCCACTGATTGCACAACAAATGAAATATCTCAGGGCATTCTCTGGCTCTATGGCCTAAGGCTCCACATCCAGAACATAACTTAATATTGGATAAACATGCTCTGTCATGCCCCTTTCCACATTACTGATAGCATGATCTACTGCTTCCAACATCTTTTTATGCTTGCTTGAATTCTACCTGGGAGCTTTGATGTGACATATCTCACAACACAAATCTTTCGTTACCTATTTCCATTCCAAACCTTTCAGTCTGTCTAGTAGTTACTTCTTCTTCACCTCTACTTGTTATTGGCGAACCTTAGTTAACTGACTACCATGATAATGGGCTTCTTGGTCTCTCCAAAGGCCTAACCTGTGGGGGCATATGAGCATGACCCTATGTTATACCCCGTATTTTCAGAGTATGTACGTAAGGACGTACGTAGAAAAATTTGAAGTTTAAAGTTGGCTTGGCCGAAAATTATTTTGTTCACAACACCCGTTTAGAGTCGTTTTCGGCGAAAGCGTTTTCCACGACTTTCGTAGGGAAAATTCGGCTATGTCATTTTTAATTTTTGCGGATTTTTGAGAGGCGAAACATTTTGGACCAACAAGAGGCGCGGCACTTGGCACCTCTCATTGGAGCTGCGTTTGGGGCGGTAAAGGGGTGGGCGAATGGCCATTGTTTGGTCAAGGGTCGGTAGGATATTTTGTGGTAGATGGATAAGGTGCACTTGGCAAGATCTTGGCCTACACTTGCCTTGCACTTGGCAAGATCTTGGCCGTTGGTTGGCCTTTGCTAGACTATAAATACCCCTCTTTGATGACTTCTTCATCCATTCTACAAATCTCTAAGTGTTAAAAATCCTCCCCTCTCTTAGTAGTGTTCTCGTCCAACACCATCCCCTCCCCTTGGCGAGAGCCCTTCCCTCCTAGTAGTGTGGTAGTGGGGTACTCACTAGCCTAGTTGTTTAGTATAATGCCCCTCTTGTTAGAAATACTCTCAAAGTATTGTTATAATGCCCAAATTACCTTAGCCATATACCTTGTAGTATTCTAAGGTTATACCTTTACAAAGCCAGAAATACTATTATACTTCCCTTGATCACAAAACCGAAACCCTAAGTAAATCTTCACTAGTAGTTGAAGTTATAAGTAGAAGTTGGTTAGAACTTCTAAGGGTTGTTTGGAGGCGGAGTCGGGCCGCGGAGTAGGAGCTAAACCTTGCTCGGGATCGACATTTAAACTCGGATAATTATGGGCTTATCGAGGTAAATATCTTGTCCTCTATTGTAATTGGAGATTACATGATTGTTAGACTATATAGTTGAAGTATACTATATATAGAACTGAACGTTGTTATCGTGATGTCTTTTGACTTAAGCTGAATAATAAGAAACCTTTTGAAGAAGAATCTTGAGCTGTATTTACATAGGTGTATTCTGATGAACTTGTGTAGCTTTTACGTGAGGTAGAATTGTACGTCGGATTAAGCGTATAACCCACTGGTTGGCTTGGTAGCGGCCAGATAGAGGAGGAGATTTCTGTTGTTGCGGGAGGTCTTGCGAATTTTACGTAGAATGTTCTCTGAAGGGATCTAAATGTTAATGGCGCCTTGTGGCCTTATAGGTTGAAGTACTACGTGTGGCGCGATCTACTTGGCTTAAAGGAGTAGCCAAAGCGGTTGGAAGTACTTGGGCGTTTTGCTATTAGTCGATACTCGTCGCGGTATGTGAACCTCTTCCTATCTCTTCTAGCATGATATGTGTGAACTATGTAATGCGGTGAGGCGTCATGTGCTAAATGTATTTGATTGGTTTAAAACATAAAGTGTTATAACGACTTTATGGGAAGTTGGTTATAACGACTTTATGTTGGTAAGAAAATACTTGTGGTTTTAAAAGGTAAGCGATTTGAACTATAAGCGGCTTGTTATGTGTTAATAAAGAACTTGAAGTATTTCAAAAGATTTTTGAATCATTTTGAAAGAAGAGGTAATACTTGATTTTTAGAAAACTTAAGAGTTATACTAGCCTTATGGAAAGTTAGGTATAACGGCTTAAGAATGTTTCTTGATTTTGGAAATCGAGAATGTGTATCGACAAACCACTGCGGCGTTAATAAAGGAAATGTTTTAATAATTAAGTATTATTAAAACCGGTAGAAACTTCCATCTGCATAGAAGCTAAGATGAGACAAAATGATAATTCCTAGATCATGATTCTTTGTAATAAGATTGTTATAAACAAGAATATCCTACTCACTTATAAGGCTTATGTTTCTCAGTTGTTTAAAGGAGAATTATATTCTTAAATGAATAAGACTATGAACTACGAAACCTTTCTAAAATGAGAAACTTGAACATGGGAAATTAGGCAAACTTGAACATTGGAAATTAGGCAAACTTGAACATTGGAAAAGAATGTTGCTACTTGATTTTACAAAGAGAAGTAATTGATTTACTTTAAAAGATAATCACTCTATTTTCATATACTACGGTATTGTGTGGTTTTGTGAAGTAACGTATCTTTTAAAGATTTAATGTATGAAGTACTTTGGGGATAGGTACGAACTTGTTAGTAGAAAGTACCTTGTGTGAATAACTTGATTGTATTGGTTTGTGATAGCCTTGTAATACTTTCTTGTTGATTTGATAAGTAAGCATGTTAGGATGCTACGTGTGTTAGTATCTTGTGATTATTGTGTAAGGGGGTCACTCTTGTTGTGCTTACGTTGTCAAACGTTAAGCCCGTTGTACTGTTATTGTATCACATACCCCCTTGACTTATTATACCGAGGGCTTGCCACCGCGATCTTGGTCTATACGGCTATGCGATCCTTGTGACTATGCGAGTCGCGGTAGCTCGGGATTGATCATTCGGGTGTTTAGCTTTGATGCGGGATTCTATGCGATGCTGCTGAGACTATGCGGTCTTTTGAGACTATGCGGGCTGCGGGAGCCTAGGCGGATACCGAGGTTAGCGCCCGATGCGGGGTATACCTCGGCGATGCAGGACCATGATTCGAGGAATACCTCATGCGGTGCATGGGTGACCTATGCGGGTGCGAGAGTTCGAGGATAGACGCGCATTGATATTGCGGGCGAGTGGCGGCCGATCATGTAGTGCGATGCAGAAAGACCTCGGGATACGGTTTGTGGTATTTTAGTGCGTGGGTCTTAGTAGTCGGCTATGCCTTCGTACTTGCCGTGCGGTTTTATTGTGATAACTTTGAGGCGTGAGTCACGACTTGACATATCGCTTATTTATTGTGAGCGTAGTTTGGTTATCATACATGTCTCTGCTTTATATAGACTACTATGATTTCATTTCTGATGTTATTTTGATTTCACATACTTGGTACTGTTATCTTGACCTCCTTGGAAGTGCGCTCATCTGCGAGTAAAGGTACACCGATCGTTGATCCTCGCTCTTAGGGTCACGATTCGGCGTTTGGGAAAGCTCCGTTTCTCGTAGGCTTATGCAGGTATAGTCCCTGTCGTTGTAGGTATTTACATTGGGGTATGGCGGAATACTGTCCGCCATTGTTGTCGTATCATTTTGTAAGTGCATGTAATCTTGTTGTGGCGGGGGTTGTAAAAGGATTAAACTGTTCATTTGTAGGAGTTGTTATTTATATATATCTTAGAAAGGCAAGTTTTCCTCAATTCTTGTTTTGTACTTCATTTGTTTCATGTATGTGTTTTATGTTCGTGATTACTCGATGTTGTATCACTAGGGTGCGGGGTAAGGCACGATCACGGAGCCAGTCGGTCGTGACAAAAGTGGTATCGAGCGATTAATCCTCGGAAAGTGTCTGACCGTATCCGATGAAGTCTTGATTATCGGTGTGTTGTGCACGCCGATGTCGAGGAGGCTATAGGATATTTAGGATTGGTTTCTATTTCTTCTCACTCACGAGATCGTGCCTTAGAGGCGTGTTGTAAGTTGGACCTCTAACGTATTTCTTTCCCTTAGTTATGCCTTGCGTAGGGCTCGAGCCGGAGGACAAAGCGTAGGGAGGCTGCGAGTAAATGCTGAAGGGTTACGTGAGCACAGGCCCAATTATCACCTTAGGTGGTGCTTCGTTCGGGAGTTACTGCGGCGTCATTAGGCCCAGCGAGTTTAGCGGCGGCGATTCCTCTGCGGCCATGATGTTTGAACGCCGGTTCCACGGCCGGGAGCAGAGAATATAGATTTCAGAGGCGACCACGTTAATAACTATGGATTTGACTACGGAGAGTATACCGATGTACGCGAGTCTTGATGAATATCAACGAGAAGGTTGTGCGAAGTAATTCTTGATTGGGCTTGAGCATGGCACGTATGCGGGCTTATGCGCGGCGAGCCAAGCGTAGAGATCGGCGGGTTAACGAAGGGCGAGAAGAGGGCGAGCGGCAAGGTCGCTTTAATGGCGCCGGCGAGTCGCCTCGCGGCGAATTAGATTATGCGCATCCACGATCTGAAAGGTCCTCGCGGGGTTCGGGGCGTTAGGTATCGCGAAGCTAGTCGAGCTCGAGCTTAGGTTCACCATCACACGAAGGTTCCGGCCATCGGATTCGATTTTTCGGTGTTCACGGTGTGGCGGCGTCGTCGAGGAATGTCGTCTTTTAGTTGGTACTTATTGTACCTATGACCGTCGAGTGCGATGTCGAAAGAGTGTCCTGCGGGAGGACTTAGCCTTGGGATCGGTGGGTAGTTCGTCATCTTCCAGCTATCGCCTACAGGCGAGTTTGATTAGACGACTAAGGAGTGAAGCGATGAATCTGAGATAGATCTTTAACCTCAGGGTTTAGTATGTGTGATAAGGTGAGTATACCTTAAGTGTTATATTACGATAGCATTGTGTAAATGGTGATTAGAAATCTTGGTTAGTTAACCAAGTAAGATTTGGGGATAGAGAAAGTGTGAGCCTTAGAGTGTTATACGTAGAGACCTTAGAGGTAAGGCCGTCTCGAGTAAAAGATGTATTGTTTATGTTTGACCATATAGGAGTGCATAGTGCGCGTGAGTTATGTTTGTGGGATTAGTCACGAGTAGTGTGGAATGAAAGAGGGTAGTTGAGCTAAGAAGACGCTAGGTTTTAAACGTGATTAGTGAGAGTTTTCCTTGAGGAGCTAGCGTTTTGCGGCGTTCTAGGGTCGGGTTGAGGCCACGTTGCGGGTCAACCGCGGCATGTATGGTGGTGAGGTCGGTTTGTGGCGGTCCGCCTTGTGGTAGGAACGCGAGGTGTTAGGCCCAAGTTTAGTTAACCAACGTGCAGTCGTGGATGCGTTCGACCGATGGTCGGGCCGAGAGGTCGGCCGTCTTGTCTTCTAGCAAAGACCGTTTACTCGGCGAGAGGTTATGCGAGATGATATATCGAGAAAGGTTGTAAAGGCTGCGAGGTGCCTACGCCGCTTATGGCGACAGTGGAGCCAGTGCAGTGTTTTGGTTTGGAAGTTTTACCAGCGGGGTTAAGAACTCGGGTGAGTCTCAAAATCGCGTTCGCCTCGGGCGGTGTGTGTATTTGAGAGGTAGTTGTGGGGATTGTTGTCTCTGTGGAGGAGTGTTTAAGCTACCATTTCGGTTTGAATGTCGCCTTATGAGGCCTTGTAGGGCGGAAGTGTAAGTTCTTGGTCGATTGGTTCGATGTTGGCAAAATTCAAATAGTTGGTTGAGCTTGTTCGGTAATTTGTGGATAGAGTAAAGCTTGTCTAGAAGAGGTTACGGCGGCTCGGAGAAATCGTGCGGATAATCGGCGGCGGCTTAGAGTTCGGAGTTGACGGTCGGTCTTCTTGAAGGTACCACGGTTTGGGTGTGGCGAGTTTTGGAAGCAGAGGAACTTAGCGAGTTACTTTGGGCCGCACGAGTTCATGTGAAGAATAGGCGGGTTGCCTATATGTTAGCGATTGCGTCCGACTTAGGAAGCGATACGTCGATCTTTCGTATTGTTATGTTGAAGTATCGAAGATCCATCCAGTGTTCCCGATTAATGATGACCACGTTAGGGATAGTAACCGAGTTTTGAATCTTGAAGCGATGCTCGAAATGTAGTAAGAGTTCGAATGTCGGCGAACGGATGATCGCATGCGGCGGTACCAATTGTTGGAGTCGCTTTGAGAAGGTTAATGCCTCGAGCAAAGTGACAAAAATGGTATATCATTTTGGTGATGTTAGAGTGTTTCCTCATGGACTTGGATGTAAGCATTTTGCGCGAAGTTGTTTACGTGGCGGTGTGGCGAGATTGATTCTCGTAAGTATAGTAGTGAAGACTATCTTGGCGCCGTTGTTTTGAGACTTAGAAGGAACATTCGGGGCGAATGTTTCTAAGGAAGGAGAATGTTATACCGTATTTTGGTATATGCGTGGGGCGTGCGTAGAAAAATTTGAAGTTTAAAGTTGGCTTGGCGAAAATTATTTTGTTCACAACACGTTTAGAGTCGTTTTTCGAAAGCGTTTTCCACGACTTTCGTAGGAAAATTCGGCTATGTCATTTTTAATTTTTGCGGATTTTTGAGGCGAAACATTTTGGACCAACAAGAGGCGCCACGCACTCTCATTGGGCTGCGTTTGGGCGGTAAAGGGGTGGACGAATGGCCATTGTTTGGTCGAGGGTTGGTAGGATATTTTGTGGTAGATGGATAAGGTGCACTTGGCAAGATCTTGGCCTACACTTGCCTTGCACTTGGCAAGATCTTGGCCATTGGTTGGCCTTTGCTAGACTATAAATACCCTCTCTTTGATGACTTCTTCATCCATTCTACAAATCTCTAAGTGTTAAAAATCCTCCTCTCTTAGTAGTGTTCTCGTCCAACACCATCCCTCCCCTTGGCAGAGCCCTCACTCCTAGTAGTGTGGTAGTGGGGTACTCCCCAGCCTAGTTGTTTAGTATAATTCCCCCTCTTGTTAGAAATACTCTCAAAGTATTGTTATAATGCCCAATTACCATAGCCATATACCTTGTAGTATTCTAAGGTTATACCTTTACAAAGCCAGAAATACTATTATACTTCCCTTGATCCTGGCAAAACCCTAAGTAAATCTTCACAGTAGTTGAAGTTATAAGTAGAAGTTGGTTAGAACTTCTAAGGGTTGTTTGGAGGCGGAGTCGGGCGCGGAGTAGGAGCTAAACCTTGCTCGGGATCGACATTTAAACTCGGATAATTATGGGCTTATCGAGGTAAATATCTTGTCCTCTATTGTAATTGGAGATTACATGATTGTTAGACTATATAGTTGAAGTATACTATATATAGGCGAGCGTTGTTATCGGCAATGTCTTTTGACTTAAGCTGAATAATAAGAAACCTTTTGAAGAAGAAATCTTGAGCTGTATTTACATAGGTGTATTCTGATGAACTTGTGTAGCTTTTACGTGAGGTAGAATTGTGCGTCGGATTAAGCGTATAACCCACATTTGGTTGGCTTGGTAGCCGGCCCGATAGAGGAGGAGATTTCTGTTGTTGCGGGGAGTCTTGCGAATTTTACGTAGAATGTTCTCTGAAGGGATCTAAATGTTAATGGCGCGCTTGTGGCCTTATAGGTTGAAGTACTACGTGTGGCGCGATCTACTTGGCTTAAAGGAGTAGCAAGCGGTTGGAAGTACTTGGGCGTTTTGCTATTAGTCGATACTCGTCGCGAGGTATGTGAACCTCTTCCTATCTCTTCTAGCATGATATGTGTGAACTATGTAATGCGGTGAGCGTCATGTGCTAAATGTATTTGATTGGTTTAAAACATAAAGTGTTATAACGACTTTATGGGAAGTTGTTATAACGACTTTATGTTGGTAAGAAAATACTTGTGGTTTTAAAGGTGGCGATTTGAACTATAAGCGGCTTGTTATGTGTTAATAAAGAACTTGAAGTATTTCAAAAGATTTTTGAATCATTTTGAAAGAAGAGGTAATACTTGATTTTTAGAAAACTTAAGAGTTATACTAGCCTTATGGAAAGTTAGGTATAACGGCTTAAGAATGTTTCTTGATTTTGGAAATCGAGAATGTGTATCGACAAACCAACTGCGGCGTTAATAAAAGGAAATGTTTTTAATAATTAAGTATTATTAAAACCGGTGAAACTTCATCTGCATAGAAGCTAAGATGAGACAAAATGATAATTCTAGATCATGGTTCTTTGTAATAAGATTGTTATAAACAAGAATATCCTACTCACTTATAAGGCTTATGTTTCTCAGTTGTTTAAAGGAGAATTATATTCTTAAATGAATAAGACTATGAACTGAAACCTTTAAAAAATTAGAAACTAGAACATCTGAAAATAGTCAAAATTGAACATTGGAAATTAGGCAAACTTGAACATTGGAAAAGAATGTTGCTACTTGATTTTACAAAGAGAAGTAATTGATTTACTTTAAAAATATAATCACTCTATTTTCATATACTACAGGTATTGTGTGGTTTTTGTGAAATGCATTATCTTTTAAAGATTTAATGTATGAAGTACTTTGGGGATAGGTACCCGAACTTGTTAGTAGAAAGTACCTTGTGTGAATAACTTGATTGTATTGGTTTGTGATAGCCTTGTAATACTTTCTTGTTGATTTGATAAGTAAGCATGGTAGGATGCTACGTGTGTTAGTATCTTGTGATTATTGTGTAAGGGTCACTCTTGTTGTGCTTACGTTGTCAAGCGTTAAGCGGTTATCTTGTTATTGTATCACATACCCTTGACTTATTATCAGGGCTTGCCACCCGATGCGGTCTATCGGCTATCACGATCCTTGTGACTATGCGGTCGCGGTAGCTCGAGATTGATCATTCGGGTGTTTAGCACGATGCGGGGATTCCTATGCGGTCTGTTGAGACTATGCGGTCTTTTGAGACTATGCGGGCTGCGGGAGCCTGGCGGATACCGAGGTTAGGCTGCGCCGATCGGGGTATACCTCGGTGATGCAGGACCATGATTCGAGAATACCTCATGCGGTGCGTGGGTGACCTATGCGGGCTGCGAGAGTTCGAGGATAGGCAGCGCGCATTGATATTGCGGCGAGTGGCGGCCGATCATGTGGTGCGGTCTAGAAAGACCTCGGGATACGATTTGTGGTATTTTTGATGCGTGGGTCTTAGTAGTCGGCTATGCCTTCGTACTTGCCGTGACGGTTTTATTGTGATAACTTTGAGGCGTGAGTCACGACTTGACATATTTGCTTATTTATTGTGAGCGTAGTTTGGTTATCATACATGTCTCTGCTTTATATAGACTACTATGATTTCATTCTGATGTTATTTTGATTTCACATACTTGGTACTGTTATGCTTGACCTCGCTTGAGCTGCGTTCATGCCGCAGGTAAAGGTACACCAGTCGTTGATCCTCGCTCTTAGGGTCACAGTTCAGCGTTTGGGAAAGCTCCGTTTCTCCGGAGGCTTATCTGGGAGAAAAATTAGAAATCTTGTTCTTGTTCTTGAAGCTCTCGGCTTTGCTCTATAGAAGGAAGAAAAAAAGTTTCGTTTGTGGTTCAATAATCCCAATACTTTAAACCAAGGTTCCTAAGGGTATTACAAGGATATCTCAATAGAAAAGTCCCGGAAAGACTACATTTTTACATTAGTCGCAATGTGAAAACCTAAGTCGTTTTCAAAGTTTTGGTTGGAAATTGAAGGAAAGTTGTTTGTGAACTTCTAAAGACTTTAAATAGCGGATTGGAGCATCAAGGAAAAGAGCTAAGTTGCTTAGGAGCGACTTCAGATCTTGAAGTTGGATTAAGGCTTGTCAAGGTAACAATCTTGTGCTCTTAAGTGATTAAAGATTACATGTTGATTGTAGTCATATATATATATATATATGTAAGTATGAGATATGTATAATGGAGATTGAAATGTTATGGAATAGTTGGATGGAGTCCGAAAGTTGCATGTTTAACCTTAAGATTGTAATTCGATTTAGTTATTAGTTTTAGTCGTCGCATGTTTTCATAAAGAAGGGATTGTAGTTGTTATTGTCGATTGCGACTATATAACATGTTAGACTTAACAAATTAGATTGAAAAAGAATTGGAAAGGATTATATGTTGTTGCACCTATTAGCCGTGAATGGCATTGTCTTTTGGACTATTTTGATATCAATTGTGGGGCAGAATTTTACACGTCCTGTTAGGCGTGTAATCCCCTTTGAATTTCTAAATTATTGAGCCTTAAATGTGGCATTTGGTTATTGATTTTCGGGCCTTGAAAAAGGTGGAAAAGTACGTAGAAACAAAGGAAGTGCTGCCCGATTTTCCGTAGAATTAAGGGTCCATATACTTAGAAATATTCTACGTTGAAAGCTAGTAGTTGATGGACGTATTATGGTCATTATAGGTTGACATTCTACGTACGGCGTATTCAACTTGGCAAGTGGTTTAAGTCGAAGAGGTATGTGGAACTTTTCTTATCTCTTGAGCATGAGTAACTATAAATGTATAGTACGGTAGACGTACGAGATTTAAATGAATTTAGTTTCATTTGATGTCCTTGAATTGTTTAAGAATGTCCAAGTTGGCTGAGTTAGAGAATTAACTCACTTGTTTTAAAGGTTAAAAGAATGGTTTATTCTAAAAAGGTACACAAAGATTTATTGACTTGAAAATATATAGAATACTTGATTTGGAAAGTATTGATTACTTGAAGTATTCTGAAAGTTATGTAACTTGATTTGAAAGTATATGATACTTGGTTTTTGAAAGTATAAGTCTCTTGGTTATAAAAAGAATGTAATTGTCTAAAACATAAAGAGTTATAACGGTTTTATGAGAAGTTAGTTATAACGGCTTTATGGAAAGTTAAGAGAGTGTCTACTTGATTTATAGGAACGAGTTGCCTAGGTTGTGAAAGTAGAAGTCACTTGGTTTTAAAGCCTTGAAATGAATTTCTAAAGGTGTAGTAACTTGATTTGAAAAATAGACATGCCTTGATACTACGGGTGATATTATCTTGGGGTTTTTATATAAAAAGGGTTCTTTTTAAAGGAACGAAAGTACATAGTACTTTGGGTTAAATTCCCGGATTTTTAATGACATGTTAGTGCCTTAAGTTAAAAAAAATGAGAGTGCATGATAATTAAGGCTAATAAGAAGTTAGGGGAATTCTTAACTTGCTTATGATAATTATGATAAGCCGGTGGTGCTTATGTTATGTATGATAACCCGGTGGTGATTATGTTATGTATGATAGCCGGTTGTGCTAGGGTTATGTTATTCTGGCGGGGTAAACCACCGGGTTACTACTTATTCCATGGATTTGCTACCCATGATGTGAGTGCGGCGTTTGTACTCATTGCGGGCCCACCGGGCCTAAGCGGGTGAAATAGTCCCATGCGAGGCGGATGGCCTCATTGCGGGTCCATAGGACCTATGCAGGTGAAATTGTTATACCCCGTATTTCCAGAGTATGTACGTGAGGGCGTACGTATAATAAATTTAAGCCTTAAAGTAGGCATAGGTTCGAAATTTGTGCACAACCCCCGATTAGAGTCGTTTTCGGCGAAGCGTTTCTGAGAACTTGCGAAGGGAAAATTCCGGCTATGTCATTTATAATTTTTGCGGATTTTTCCAAGAGACGAAACATTTTGGACCAACGGGAGGGTGACAAGTGTCACCCTCACATTGGAAGAGGTTGGGGCGGCAAGATGGATGATTGGGGTCAAGGGAGTAGGTAGGATATTTGTGCAAGTTGGTGTGGTAGATGGATAAGGTACACATGGTTAAATCTTGACCCTACACTTGCATGGCACTTGGCTTGATCTTGGCCATTGGTTGGCCATTGGTTGACCTATAAATACCCCTCTAAGTTGAAGACTTTCTTCATCCAAACTTGAGCAATCTTTCTAAGTCTTGAAATCCTCCCTCCCCTCTTGAGTAGTTCTCGTCCAAAGAGTCTCCCCCCCCCTTTTTGTGAGCCCTTGGCCAAGAGCCTCCCTCCCGCTGTAGTGTCTGGCAGGGGTACCCACAGCTTGTTGTTTTGAGAAATACCCCCGTAGTAGAAATACTCTCAGTATTGTTATAATGCCTAAATACCTTAGCCCATATACCTTGTAGTACTTTCCAAAGTTACCTCTATCGTAGAGCAGGAAATACTATTATACTTTCCCTCGATCAAAGCGAAACCTAAGGAAATCTTCACCGATAGTTGAAGTATTTGAGTAGAAGTTGGTTAGAACTTCTAAGGGTTGTTTGGAGGCGGGTTGGAGCGCACGAGTAGGAGCTAAACCTTGCTCGGGATCGACATTTAAACTTGGATAATTTTGGGCTTATCGAGGTAAATACTCTTGTCCTTCTATTGTAATTGGAAATTACATGTTGTTGGAATATATAGTTGAAGTATACTATATATAGAATTAAACATAGTTGTGCGGCAATGTCTTTTGACTTAAGCCTGAATTTAAAGAAGAGCTGAGAAATTACATAGGGTGTATTACAGTAGACTTGTGTAGCATTACTGAAGTAGAATTGTACACGTCCGGATTAGACGTACAACCCCCCCTCTAGGGAGTTGTTGGCTGTTAGCGTGCCTCGATGAAAGGAGGAGATCTCACGCGGTTGCGGGAGAGTCTTGCGAATTTTACGTAGAATATTCTACGTTGAGATCTAGATGTTAATAGGCGCCTTGTGGCCTCTATAGGTTGAAGTACTACGTGTGGCGTGAGCTACTTGGCTTAAGATGTGGCCAAGCGGTTTGAGGTACTTGGGCGTTTTGCTATTAGTCGATAATCGTCGCGAGGTATGTGAACCTCTTCCTATCTTTTCTAGCATGATATGTGTATAACTATGTAGTGCGGTAGGCGTACGTGTGTTAAATGTATTTGATTGGTTTAAAACATAAAGTGTTATAACGGCTTTATGGGAAGTTGGTTATAACGACTTTATGTAAGTAAGAAATGCTTTGTGGTTTTAAAGATAAGCGATTTGACTTATAAGCGACTTGATGTGTGATAATAAGAATCTTGAAGTATTTCAAAAGAATTAAGAAACCTTTTGAAAGAAGAGTAATACTTGGTTTTGAAAACATAAGAGTTATACTAGCTTTATGGGAAGTTAGGTATAACGTCTTAAGAGATAAAGAGAATGGTTTCTTGATTTTTAGAAGTTAAGAGACTTAATCTTAAAAGATAAGAGACTTGACTTAATATGGATGTTAGTGTGAAACCTCATTCGTGAGTAATGAGTACTTGGTTTTAAAAGGAATAATGTTTCTTGATTTGGAAATCGAATAAGTATCGAACAAACCACTGCAGCGCTAATAAAGGAAAATATATTGAATAATGAAGTATTATTAAAACCAGTAGAAACCTCCATCCGCATAGAAGCTAAGATGAGACAAAATGATATTACATTTTCTAGATCATGCATTGCTTTAATAAATGGTTATAAACAAGTATAAGCCGCCACACTTTATGGCATATGTTACTCAATTGTTTCAAAACGGATTAAGACATTGAACTATGAAACTTTTCTAAAATAAAGAGACTTGAGTAATTGAAATTAGGCAAACTGGAACTTTAGGGAAAAGAAAGGCATTGTTTTGTCTTAAATTGGTTTAAACATAAAGTGTTATAACAGCTTTATGGGAAGTTAGTTATAACGACTTTATGAAAACAAAAGAAGGGTTTTATCATTGGTTTTAATGTGGTAATTTGACTTTAAAAAGAGAAGTGTTTTGGTTTACTTAAAAGATGTAAGTCACTCTATTTTTTATACTAAGGGTATCGGGTGACTTTTATAAAAGGAATGGATCTCTTAAAAGGAATTTAACGTACGTAGTACTTTAGGGTTAAAACCCGGACTTGACATAAAATGAAAGTACCTTGAGTTGTGTATAACTTGCCTCTGCTTGTTGTAGTGAGACTTGCCTATGCTTGTTGTGATAGCCTTTGTTGTGCAAGAATTGTGTTTCTATACTACCGCGTCTCTCGGTGGAGGGCCGGTTGACTTGTTGAGAACTTACTTGGACGTACCGGCAGTGACGGAGAATTCCACGGGTACGCTCCTATTGATAGTGTTATTCCATGGACTAGCTCTCCATGAGGTTTCTTATTGTTCGGCCTTGGTACCTGGTGGTCGGCTTCAGACTTGCCGTGCCTCGTGGCTGATTCGGCCTAGTACACGGTAGTTAGCCCTCGCACTTGCCCCGTTCGGTGTAGTGACGGTCTCGTGATCTGACTGGTACTGTAGTTAGCCCTCGTACTTGCCGGTCGCCTCGTGGCGGCCTTGGTATCCGGTAGTCGGCTTCGTACTTGCCGAGTGTAAGCCGTGGTTTGGTTGTATTGTATTGTTAATACGGCTTTGGCATCGTAGGACTTGGTGTTCGTGTGTACTTCGGTGTTATCATATCATAGACTGCCGGCAGTGAGAAAGGTATTCCACGGGCATAATTGATGTTGTGGGCGTGAGACCCATAATTATATTTGAGTAATGACTTGGAGGGCGTGAGACCCTGACTTGATATACTGTATGTGTGTACTGTAGTTTGGTTATCATACATGTCTCCTGCTTTATATAGACTATTATGATTTCATTTACTGATTTCTGATTTCACATACTTGGTACTGTTATCTTGACCTCCTCGGGCTGCGTTCATGCCGCAGTAGGTACATCTACCGTCGATCCAGCTTTTAGGATCACATTTCAGCGTCTGGGAAGCTCCGTTCCTTGGAGGCTTATCTTTTGGTATGTTACCACGAGTGCAGAGGTTCTTGTACATTCGGGGTATGGCGGCCCTGTCCGTCATAGTTGTAAAAATCTTAGAGGTCTGTAGCACTGTTGTGGGCAGGGTTGTAAGGATTGTAACTGTTCAAAGATCGATATATATATATATATATATATGCTGAAAGGCAACCGTTTTGGTTGGCCTATTTTCTTTCATCTTGATCCATATCTATTTATATGTTTAAGTTTTTATTTCCGCTGGTTTTTCTCTGATATTGTATCACTAGGGTGCCCGGGGTAAGGCACCAGTCACGGGCCCGGGTTCGGGTCGTGACAGAAATAGTCCCAGGAGTAGGATTTCTTAATGATACTACGGGCGGGTGGCCCTAATTTGATCATGAGCCTCCTATTTTTATGCAGTAAAGTATACTCTTGTTTACTCTCATTGTTAGTAAGGCACAATGTACTGTTAATGTGGTTATCATACATGTCCCCAGCTTTATTTTAGACTATTATGATTTCATTACAGTACTTTCAGTTCACATACTTGGTACCTGTTGTACTGGCTTCCTCCGGGGGGCTGCGTTCATGCCGCAGGTAGAGTTATACAGGTTGCTGATCCTCACTCTTAGGATCACTATTCAAATGTTGAGAAGCTCCATTACTCCGGAGGCTTATCTTTGGTTCAGATCCCTGGTATTGTCGGTTGTTGTACATTCAGGGGTATGGCGGGTCCCTGTCCCATCACAATTGTTATGTAAAAATTCTTAGAGGTCTGTAGTCATATCTTGTGGATTGGGTTGTAAAGAAAAAAAAGGTAACTATTTTTTTGGGTTATGTGTATACTTTTGGAAGGTGGCCTTATCGGCTAACCTGTTATTTATTTCTTTTTGAGTTGTATGTATGTTCCGCTACTATTCTCTGATGTATACCTATGAGGGTGCCTGTAGGGCACGATCGAGCTTGAGTCGGAGTCGTGACAAAAGTGGTATCGAGGCGATTAGTCATCGGAAAGTGTCTGAGCCGTGTCTAGTAGAGTCTTGATTATCGGTGTGTTGTGCACCACATCTATAATCGGGAGGCTGCGGGCATTTAGGATTGGTTTCCATTATTCTCACTCACGAGATCGTGCGATAGAGTTGTGTTGTTAGTTAAATCTCTCCCAACGAGTTATGTTGATTGCGGTATGAAATCTGTGATGACCGGGAAGGATTATGTGGATTGCGTATCCAGGTTGGTAATACTTGTTGTATAGTTGGTATAATAACATACGACTATACAGATTTATTGTTATACCCCGTAGTTCCAGGGTATGTATGCGAGGACATACGTACGAGAATACGACAGAAATATTGGAAAGAAAGGAAGATGTGATTTTTTTCGACGGAAAAGTTTAGGTTTTGTGAAGAAAAAGGTTCGTTAATGGGGTGGATTCCCAGTTTGGTATTTGAACTTCTCGGATTATATTAGAATTTTGAGATTTTATTTTGGAAATGGCCACGTGGGGCCACGGAGAAAATTTACGGTTTTGTGGGGCGCTTTGTTTTTGAGGTTTAGGCTTTTTGGATATTTTCGGAAGGCGTAATATTTTGGGCGAATCGGGCGACACGTGTCACCACTGTGTGGCCATGTGGGCGAAATGGTGTGACAAGTGGCTAGCCACTTGTCGCTACTCACCTGGCGAAATGGCCTTACACTTGGCACCCGATTTCGTTGGCCATGTGGTGTGGTGGGACCAGCACACATGGCCCAATCTTGGCCATACACTTAGATGGATCTTGACCTCCATTGTTACATAAATAGACCCTTGGTTGATGAATAAGTTAATCTCACAGAAAGCTTCGAAGAGCAAAATACTTCCCTCCCTTTGTATTGGTTTCATCCCACCTCCCCCTTGTGTAGAATACTTGGTGTATTGTGGTATAATTCCAAATACACTAGCCTAGTATCCCTAGTAGTATTCCAAAGTTGTTTAAATACTAGGAGCCAGAAATCCTACTTTATTAGAAAGTCGCAAAATGAAACCACTAGAAAAACCTTCATGCTTTGGTTGAAGTGTTTAGAAGTTGTTTAGAAACTTCTAAGGGTCGCTTGGGCGGGTTGGGGCGTAAGGACTTGGAGCTAAGCGTTGCTCGGGATCGACGTTTAATCTTAGATAATTTTGGGCTTATCGAGGTAATGATTTATGCCCCACTATTGTAATTGGATATTACATGTTGTAGTAATGTATAGTTGAGTATACTATATTTAGAATGAGTATTGAGCTGTATTTACATAGAAATTTGTATTCTGATGTTGTTGTATTATTGTGAAGCGATTTGAACACGTCAGGTTAGGCGTGTAATCCAGGAGTTATTGGCACAGTAGCGGGCCTTGTTAGGAGAGATTTATGTGATTTCGGGGAGGTCTTTGCGAATTTTACGTAGAAAATGGAACCGTGTGTTTAGAAGTTAATAGGCGTTTGTGGCCTATATAGGTGGAAGTACTACGAGTAGCGTATTACTTGATGAGTGGAAAAGGCTAGCGGGGTTCTGATCTTGTGGGCGTTTTGCTTATTGTCGATAATCGTCGCGAGGTATGTGAACCTCTTCCTATCCTTTCTAGCATGATGTTTTGTAAACTATGTAGTGCGGTGAGCGTACATGTGCTAAGTGTTTTGGTTGGTTTAAACATAGGGTGTTATAATAGCTTTATGGGAAGTTAGTTATAACGACTTTATGTAGGTAAAAGAATGGTTTATTGATTACGAAAGTTAAGAGACTTGATCTTCAAAGATAAGAGACTTGACTTATAGACAACTTGATTTTGAAAGTTAAGAGACTTGATCTTGAAAGATAAGAGACTTGACTTATAACGACTTGTTTTGGAAAAGAAGTAACTTGATTTTAAGTATAGGTTACTTATTTTGAAAAGAGTACATTATTTGGGTTTTAAAAGAATACTTATGGTTGTTTTAAAAGGAAAGAGACTTGTAGAATTGAAGAGTTTTGGTTTAGAACATAAAGTGTTATAACGACTTTATGGGAAGTTAGTTATAACGACTTTATGAAAACAAAGGAATGGTTTTATCATTGGTTTTAAAATGGTAATTTGACTTTAAAGGGAGAAGTGTTTTGGTCTAAAAGGAAGGCATGTTATTGTCTTAATTTGGTTTAAAAAGGAAATGCGGGCGTTGTTTTGGTTTAATTAAAATATTAGTCACTTTATTTTCTTATACTACGGTATTGTGTGACTTTTGTGAAAGTAACGTATCTTTTAAAGAGTTAATGTATAAAGTACTTTGGGGATAAAACCCGATCTTGTTAATCATATAGTAGAAAGTACCTTGTGTGTATAACTTGATTGTGTTGGTTTGTGATAGCCTTGTAATACTTTCTTGTTGATTTGTTAAGTAAACATGCTAGGATGCTACGTGTGTTAGTATCTTGTGATGTTTGTGTAAAGGGTTTCCTCATTTGCGCTTAAGTTGTTTAACTATCGGTAGTTATGTTGGTATTGTACCGCTCACCTTGACATGTTTAGGAGGTTAAGGCGCCCTCCGTCGCGGGGTAGACTCGGTGATGCAGGACCGTGATTCGAGAATACCTCATGCGGGTCGAGGACTATGCGAGCTCTGAGAGTTCGAGTTAGTGTGCGGCCTTTATGGTCATGCGATGCATGTGGCCATGCGGTGCGAGTCGGCGGATGCGGGGTAGCTACCCTCGATGCGGGGTTATACCTCATGCGGGCCTATGAGGTTGGCCTATGCGAGGCTGCGAGGAGTTCGAGGGCTAAAGCGCGCATTGGATCTGCGGGCGTGTGACCGGCTTTGATCATGTGGCCAGTCTAGACATATCTCATAATCTGATTTATGACCTTGTTAGTACTATGGGTGTTAGTAGTCGGCTATGCCTTCGTACTTACCATGCGGTTTTATTATGACAGTGGGACACGGTGTTCATGTGTACTCCTTGAATGTTTTATATCATGATGCCGTGATGAGGAAGGTATTCCACGGGCATGAGTGATGTTGTGGGCGTGAGACCCGTTGTTATATTTGAGTAATGACTTTGAGGCATGAGTCACGACTTAACATGACTATTTATGTATTGTGGTGTAGTTTGGTTATCATACATGTCTCTGCTTTATATAGACTATTATGATTTCATTTCTGATATTTTTACAAGTTTCACATACTTGGTACTGTTATCTTGACCTCGCCCGGAGCTGCGTTCATCTGCGCGGTAGTAAGTACATCGGTTGTGGATCGCGCTCTTAGGATCACGAGTTGACTTTTGGGAAGCTCCGTTTCTCGGAGGCTTGTCTTTGGTATAGTCCTGTCGGTGTAGTTACTTGTACATTCGGGGTATGGCGAGCCTGTCCGTCATAGTTATGAATTACATTCTTAGAAGTGCATGAAATCTTGTTGTGGGCGGGGTTGTAAAAGGATTTAAGCTGTTGAGTTGATATATATATGTATATATTTCAGGAAGGTGACCGTTTTGGTTAGCCTAGTTCATGCTTTATGACTTGTCTCATGTTTTAGTTTTTATTTTTGATTTTCTCGATGTTGTATCACTAGGGTGCGGGGTAAGGCACGATCCACGGGCAGGATCGGTCGTGACAAAAGTGGTATCGAGCGATTAGTCCTCGGAAAGTGTCTGAGCCGTGTCTAGTAGAGTCTTGATTATCGGTGTGTTGTGCACCACATCTATAATCGGAGTGCTGAGACATTTAGGATTGGTTTCCATTCTTCTCATTACGAGATCGTGCCTTAGAGGCATGTTGTAAGTTGGACTCCTACGGCGTATTCTTATGTACTCGTTATGCCTCGCGCAAGCAGCGAGGCCCGGATGAGCAAAGCGTGAGAGGAGCTACGAGTTGAACACGAGAGGTTACGAGCACGAGGCACAGTTCTTACGAGATAGTACTTGACAGCGAGTTTTTATGATGCCGCTAGCCCACAGAGTTAAGCGGCGGCGATTTCTATGAGGCCACGATACGAGCCTTGATTCCACGGCGAGGCGAGATATGAATTGGTGATAGCCCGATTACTAGCTAGGCTAGTGGTGGGAATGAGAACGACGGGGCCGGTGGTTCGGCGATATCGATGATTCCCAGATCCGATGATGCGAGACTTAGGGATTTCTTGAGTTGCGATTCGCGAAATTCTATGGATAGAGATCGAGGATGATCCTCGAGTGTCGTACTTGTTGGGAGATTGTTATACTGTGGCGTCGGGGGCCGTGTGATGGGAGGATGTCGGTAGGAGGTTACGGAGGATGACTCGGCTGTCGGGTCGATCGCGGGTTGATTGTTCGGGAGAAGGGGTGTTAGTCGGATGAGGTCACCTACCTCGTTCGGCCATAGTAGTAGACTCCATTATGAGAGTGTCGTCTCGCCGGCAACTTTTGTGTTTTCGGCCAATAGGGCAATTTGGTGAGAGTTTGTCGACGAGGTAGCACGGATGTAGAGCCTCGACGCCGGGATCGATGGTGGTTCAACACCTTATATAGCTAGGCGCCTGCGGTGGGATTATGATTAGAGCAGCAAAGGAAAGTGAGGCGATAGTTGCGAGAGATATCTTTAGCCCTTAGGAGATTTTGTTTATGATATTATGGTGGGTACATGTTAGGTGCTATGCGGATAGCATTGTGTTAAGTGTGAATTAGAAAACATGGTTAGTTGAAAGGATAAGTATGGGGTCATGGAAGGTGTGAACCTTAGAATAGTACACGTTGAGACCTTAGATGTAAGGCCGTCTTGAGAAAAGGATTTTCACGGTTAATCTTTGTGAAACACTTGGTATGCATGAAATGTTTTGAGGATATTTTCCTTGGGATGTGTAAGGTGAAAGTGGTAGCTTTCATGACTTGAATAGGTAAGATTGTTCGGATCGGGAACAAGAGTTTAGTGCGATTATGGGTCGGGTTGAGGACGTTCGCGGAGTCAACCACGGCCGAAAGGAGATGTGGTCAATTTGTGGTGGTCGCTTTGTGATAGGATTACGAGGTGTTAGGTCGAGTTAGTTAACCATCGTGCGAGTTCGAGATGCGTTCGACGGTGGTCGGTGATGAGTCGACCCGTCTAAATCTTTCGAGCGGACTATTTACTCGGCGGAGGTGGCGATATGTTATATATCGGGAAGGTTGTAAGGCTGCGGGATTCCTACTTTTATGATGACGGTGGAGCCCGATTTTTCGGCTATGTCTTTTGTATGCAGAAGGTGTTACGAGGCGGGGTTGGAACTCGGTGAGTCTCGATGTGCATTCACCTCGGCCGACGGAAGAAACGGCGCGTTTTACGGATAGTTAAGAATAGGTTGCGGGCGATGTTTTGATTTGAGGGTAGCCGTGAGGATTGTGTGCCTCTTGGGTAAGTGAGTTTTATGATAGCTACCTTCTGATTCGGATGTCGCCATGAAGCCTTGTATAGGCGGAAGTGTAGGTTCTCGTCGATTGGTTCAAGGTTGGCAAGGTTCGGATAGTTGGTCCTACTTGTTTCACGGGATGTGGATAGGGTGAAGCTTATCGGAGGAAATTGTTAGCGGCTGAGTCAGCGAAGCGTGAGTACGTTTATTAGGAGGAGTTCGAGTTACGAGGAGAATGCGGCGAGTAAGGGAAGAAAGTGAACATATGTTATGAGCGGAGTGGTGGTCATGTTGTGAAGATCACGAAAGAGTATCGTTTGATCATGGGTGAGAGCTTTTGAGATGATTGAGGTGATTCCTCGTTAGCATGAAATGGAGTTTGCGCCGCATGTTATATTACGGCCATTGGTGGCATGATCGGTTTGTAAGTGTAGTAGTGGAGACTACACGACATATGTATGTTTAGAGACTTAGAAGGACATTGGGACGAATGTTTCTAAGGAAGAATGTTATACCCGTAGTTCCGAGGTATGTATGCGAGGACATACGTGCGAGAATCTGACGAAATATTGGAAAGAAAGGAAGATGTGATTTTTCGGCGGAAAAGTTTAGGTTTTGTGAAGAAAAAGGTTCGTTAATGGGAATTGGATTCCCAGTTTGGTATTTGAACTTCTCGGATTATATTAGAATTTTGAGATTTTATTTTGGAAATGGCCACGTGGGGCCAGGAAAATTTACGGTTTTGTGGGGCGCTTTGTTTTTGAGGTTTTAGGCTTTTTGGATATTTTGGAAGGCGTAATATTTTGGGCGAATCGGGGCGACACGTGTCACCACTGTGTGGCCATGTGGGCGAAATGGTGTGACAGTGGCTAGCCACTTGTCGCTCTACTCACTGGCGAAATGGCCTTACACAGCACCCAATTTCGTTGGCCATGTGGTGTGGTGGGACCAGCACACATGGCCCAATCTTGGCCATACACTTAGATGGATCTTGACCTCAGTTTGTTACATAAATAGACCCTTGGATTTGATGAATAAGTTCATCTCACGCCAGAAAGCTTCCAAGAGCAAAATACTTCCCTCCCTTTGTATTGGTTTCATCCCTCCCCCCTTGTGTAGAATACTTGGTGTATTGTGGTATAATTCCAAATACACTAGCCTAGTATCCCTAGTAGTATTCCAAAGTTGTTTAAATACTAGGAGCCAGAAATCCTACTTTATTAGAAAGTCGCAAAATGAAACCTAGAAAAACCTTTATAGCTTTGGTTGAAGTGTTTAGAGAAGTTGTTTAGAAACTTCTAAGGGTCGCTTGGAGGCGGGTTGGGCGTAAGGACTTGGAGCTAAACGTTGCTCGGGATCGACGTTTAATCTTGGATAATTTTGGGCTTATCGAGGTAATGATTTATGCCACTGTTGTAATTGGATATTACATGTTGTAGTAATGTATAGTTGAGTATACTATATTTAGAATGAGTATTGATTTGTATTTACATAGAAATTTGTATTCTGATGGTGTTGTATTATTGTGAAGCGATTTGAACACGTCAGGTTAGGCGTGTAATCCACTGGGAGTTATTGGCACAGTAGCGGGCCTTGTTAGGAGGAGATTTATGTGATTTCGGGGAGGTCTGCGAATTTTACGTAGAAAATGGAACCGTGTGTTTAGAAGTTAATGAGCGTTTGTGGCTATATAGGTGGAAGTACTACGAGTGGCGTATTCTACTTGATGAGTGGAAAAGGCTAGCGGGTTCTGATCTTGTGGGCGTTTTGCTTATTGTCGATAATCGTCGCGAGGTATGTGAACCTCTTCCTATCCTTTCTAGCATGATGTTTTGTAAACTATGTAGTACGGTAGACGTCATGTGCTAAGTGTTTTGGTTGGTTTAAACATAGGGTGTTATAATAGCTTTATGGGAAGTTAGTTATAACGACTTTATGTAGGTAAAAGAATGGTTTATTGATTACGAAAGTTAAGAGACTTGATCTTCAAAGATAAGAGACTTGACTTATAGACAACTTGATTTTGAAAGTTAAGAGACTTGATCTTCAAAGATAAGAGACTTGACTTATAACGACTTGTTTTGGAAAAGAGAAGTAACTTGATTTTAAGTATAGGTTACTTATTTTGAAAAGAGTACATTATTTGGGTTTTAAAAGAATACTTATGGTTGTTTTAAAAGGAAAGAGACTTGTAGAATTGAAGAGTTTTGGTTTAGAACATAAAGTGTTATAACGACTTTATGGGAAGTTAGTTATAACGACTTTATGAAAACAAAGGAATGGTTTTATCATTGGTTTTAAAATGGTAATTTGACTTTAAAGGGAGAAGTGTTTTGGTCTAAAAGGAAGGCATGCTATTGTCTTAATTTGGTTTAAAAGGAAAGTGCGGGCGTTGTTTTGGTTTAATTAAAATATTAGTCACTTTATTTTCTTATACTACGAGTATTGTGTGACTTTTGTGAAAGTAACGTATCTTTTAAAGAGTTAATGTATAAAGTACTTTGGGGATAAAAACCGATCTTGTTAATCATATAGTAGAAAGTACCTTGTGTGTATAACTTGATTGTGTTGGTTTGTGATAGCCTTGTAATACTTTCTTGTTGATTTGTTAAGTAAACATGCTAGGATCTTACGTGTGTTAGTATCTTGTGATGTTTGTGTAAAGGGGTTTCCGCCATTGCGCTTAAGTTGTTTAACTATCAGTAGTTATGTTGGTATTGTCCGCTCGCCTTGACATGTTTAGGAGGTTAAGGCGCCTCCGTCTGCGGGGTAGACTCGGTGATGCAGGACCGTGATTCGAGAATACCTCATGCGGGTCGGGGACCTATGCGGAGCTACGAGAGTTCGAGTTAGTGTGCGGCCTTTATGGTCATGCGATGCATGTGGCCATGCGGTGCGAGTCGAGGCGGATGCGGGAGTAGCTACCCTCGATGCGGGGTTATACCTCATGCGGGCCTATGAGGTTGGCCTATGCGGAGGCTGCGAGGAGTTCGGGGCTAGGCAGCGCACATTGAATCTGCGGGCGTGTGACCGGCTTTGATCATGTGACGGTCTAGACATATCTCATAATCTGATTTATGACCTTGTTAGTACTATGGGTGTTAGTAGTCGGCTATGCCTTCGTACTTACCACATGCGGTTTTATTATGACACAGTGGGACACGGTGTTCATGTGTACTCCTTGAATGTTTTATATCATGGATGGCGGTGAGGAAGGTATTCCACGGGCATGAGTGATGTTGTGGGCGTGAGACCCATTGTTATATTTGAGTAATGACTTTGAGGCATGAGTCACGACTTAACATGACTATTTATGTATTGTGGTGTAGTTTGGTTATCATACATGTCTCGCTTTATATAGACTATTATGATTTCATTTCTGATATTTTACAAGTTTCACATACTTGGTACTGTTATCTTGACCTCGCCCGGAAGTGCGTTCATCTGCGGTAGAGGTACATCGGTTGTGGATCCGCTCTTAGGATCACGATTCGGCTTTGGGAAGCTCAGTTTCTCGGAGGCTTGTCTTTGGTATAGTCCTGTCGGTGTAGTTACTTGTACATTGAGGGGTATGGCGGAGCCTGTCGTCATAGTTATAATTACATTCTTAGAAGTGCATGTAATCTTGTTGTGGCGGGGTTGTAAAAGATTTAAGCTGTTGAGTTGATATATATATGTATATATTTCAGGAAGGTGACCGTTTTGGTTAGCCTAGTTCATGCTTTATGACTTGTCTCATGTTTTAGTTTTTTTATTTCCGCTGATTTTCTCTGATGTTGTATCACTAGGGTGCCCGGGGTAAGGCACCAGTCACGGGCCCGGGATCGGGTCGTGACATTTATGTATGAGGGTCAGACGCGTGTTGCCTAGAATGATTTTGGATTACCAAGGATTGGTAAGGACTAAATAGATACCGGGAAGGTATGAAACAATTTAATGAATTCTCATCAAGGTTTTACGTACTAATTTGAGATAATTAGGAAATGATGAGCCGTCTGAAAGGGTAATGAACCCTTAAGAAGTCATGTTAAAGGACTTAATGGAAGACTATGTTGATAGATTAAGCTACTTGGTATGCTTAAGAGAATTGTATGAATGAGATCCGTAAGGAGTAAGTAATGGTTGTTGTGATCAAGCCAACACGATTATGGTATTATGAGAAGTTATTGTACCCGTTTACGGGGGGACTGATAAGGTAGGCCTGGAGCATGGAAATTGTGAGCCTAAGAATATTGATAACCGCCGAGACCTTAGGTATATAAGGCCTTCTAGGGTAATAAGGTTTAATTCAGACTAAGTGTAAGAGTTAAGTGCGACACCGAGTAGAGTTATGGACCTATTACGGGTCGACCCATAGCCTGTAGTTAAGCAGGGTCAGTTAAGGGTTGTCCCGCTATGTGACAGGGTCACGAGGGTGCAAGGCCCAAGTCTAGTTAATTGTTTTATGGGTTCGTGGACGCGTTCCACCGGAACCAGGTCGTGAGAGCCGGAAATAGCCTTAAATTGTTCGATATTGTAACTCCAAAGATTGGAGGCCATAATCAGTATGGAGGTTATGTACGTATGTTAGAATATGTTGGGAAGTACGGAAGAAATGCGACCGAAGAAAGAAACAACCAAGTGTAAAAGAATAGAGCCTGAATCCATAAGAACCCTTCAAGGAAGCTACACTGTGAGTGATTGGGTGGTAGCTGGACGGGTATATGAAAATTGCCCGGTGATGATAAAGTCGTCAGACCCTAGCAGACCTGGTAGAGCTGGACATGTCAGACTTTGAAGTCATTATGGGTATGGACTCTTTGGCTTCTTGTATGCCAATGGTGACTACAGAGAGAGATTGGTTCGATTCCAGTTTTCCGGTAAGCCGGTTATCGAGAAGAGAAGAAGGGAAGCGATTGTAACAAGTGAATTATCCTTCATTCTTTGGCATCATTGATTTTAATAAGTCTGTGTGACTTGTTCATTTGAGGTAAATTGATGCAAAAAGTAAGTAATACTTGAATTTGAAGGAGTTTATGTTAAGTGCCCTTGGAGGTGCTTGGAGTTGTTTAGTGTGGGGTCAGGGCCACGACTTTCCGAATGATTTCAGGAAAATGCGCAAAGCAGGAATAAGATAAGTACGAGTGCTGTCCTACGGAAAATAGAAGATATCATTGGTAGGTCTTAAAAATCTATACGATTAAGGTGGCACTTGATGATTAAGATGGTGAAGGGAGATAAGCTCTCCCCCCTACGTAAAAGTATAGTTCTACGTATTATTGAGGGTTATGAACAGAATGATAAAAAAGAATGCAACTATGGTTATGTAAGTTGCACGAGATATGATTACCCCAGACTAGTGTAAAGACTATTAGAGAATGATGGACAGTAAGAACACCTCGATGAAAGGTGGCAAAATCTATGCTGACAAGAAAGATAGTAGGAAAAATACAGGGAGAGGGGCGTAAGAGACCGGGACATCTTGAAATGAAAAATAAAGGTAAGACGAGTAGACACTCGAACGATGAGAGACCTAATCATGACAATATAAGAAATCTTGGCAAACCATTGGATTATGTCTGATGAATTGAGGTTGAACAGGACTATAAGCTCATGAAATTTGGGAAGAGTAATATGATTACTACTTGACGAGATCAAGGAAATCTCCCCCTAAATTGTGATTTGCAGGAAGTCTTAGCCATGAGACAAGCAAAGGAATCGAATCTAAGTATAGTGACCAAGTTTGGTTGAAACAGAGAAATGGGAACAAGAATCATAATTGAGATTATATCCCTGACTATTTTGGAAGTATGAGAAAGGCTTCCAGTTATTGGAAGAAAAGCTGACTACCACTACAGTTCTAACCCCTCCTGAGGGACTAGATGGTTAGGTTATTATGGTAACACTTTGAGTGTTTGGCTGGGTTGTGTGTGGATGCAACACGATAAGGTAACAACCTATATTTCCCGGCAGCTACGGGAGCATGATAGTGGAGCTCAGATTCGAGAGGTTGCCGAGTCTTTCCTCGTTGAGGAGGTGAAGAGGAGACAATATAAGGATCCAGTTATAGTGAGGAATTGAGATACGACTCTCCAAGAAGAGAAGGACCTGTTTGGGTAGCACCGGATAGAGTGCTGTGATATGAGGATAGATTGTGTGTGCCCAATGCTGCAGGACTTGTCAGTAGGTTTTAGGGGAGGCACACAGTGCTTATTGCTCTATTTGTTTGGGGTCGACTAAGATGTATCATGACCTCAAATTTATGTATTGGTAAGATGACCTGAAGAGGGACGTAGCAGAATTTGTTTTTTAGTGTCCGAATTAGTAGCAGGTTAAGGTTGAGCACCAGAAGCCCAATGGGCTATTATCGACGGTTGAGATCCCGACTTGGTAGTGGGAGGTGATTAATATGGATTTTGTTATAGGGTTGCATCGTGCTCAGAGGAAGTGCGACTCCTTTTGGGTCATAGTAGACAGGCCGACAAGGTCAACACATTTTTTCTTCCGGTAAGGACTATCTACTCGGCTGAGGATTATGTGAGATTATATATCAAGAAGAGTATAAGACTGCACGGGGTTCCTACATTTATTTACGACAGACAGATGAGCCCAGTTTGCGGCTAACTTCTGGAGGTTTTTCCAGAAAGGATTAGGGACACAGGTGAGTCTTAGTGTTGCATTTCAACTCAGACCGACGGACAGGCAAAAAGTACTTGTTATACCCCGTATTTCCAGAGTATGTACGTAAGGGAATACGTACAAAAAGTTTAGCCTTAAAGTTTAGGCTTGGACGATTTTTTGGGCACAACTCACTAAAAGAATCGTTTTTCCGAAAGCGTTTCCACGACTTCGTAGAGTAAATTCCGGCTATGCCATTTCTTATTTTTGCGGATTTTTCCGAGAGACGAAACATTTTGGACCAACGGGAGGGCGACACTTGGCACCCTCCAATTTGTGGACTTGAAATCGTCCATTTGGACGATTTGAAGAAGATTGGCACGTTTTTGGTGCCTTGTTCAAAGTCAAGGAGTTGGTAGGATATTTGTGTATAGTTAATCCTCACCCTACACTTGCCTTGCACTTGTCTAAATCTTGGCCATTGGTTGGCCACTTCTTGACCTATAAATACCCCCTTAAGATGAAGAGTTCTTCCTCCACAAAGCTTTCAAGTCTTGAAAATCCTCTCCTCTCCTTTGTAGCTCTTTTAGTCCAACACTCCTCCCCTCCCTTGTGAAGGCCTCGTGAATACCCCTAGCCTAGCCAAAAATCTACCCCCTCCTTGGTAGAAAAGTTACCTTCTTGTATCGTTATAATGCCCAAAATACCTAGCCCAAATACCTTAGTACTTTGTAGAAGTTGTGAAGAACTTCTAAGGTTCTTGGAGCATACAACTTAGGAGCAAAACCTTGCTCGGTAGCGACTTTTCTAGGATATTATTGGGCTTACCGAGGTAATAATCCTAACCCTCTTTTGAATTAGAGAATACTTCTTGTTATAGTATAAGAATAAGTATAAATACTTAGAAGTATATCACGAATAAAATTGAAGTGTTAATCACTTAGAAGGGTTTAAAGAAGAATAATCAAATCGTACTTACATAGAATTTGTTTTCACGATGAACTTATATAGCTCACCGGGTAGGGAAGTCTGCCCGACTTACAGTAGAATTATGAACCCCCTGTCTAGAATGACCTTGAGTAGTCTTTAATAGATATCCGTGACTATTATAGGTGACTCTCTGCGCGACATATTGACTTGGCGGTGGTTTTATTTGAGAAGGTATGTGATTCTTCCTAAAGCATGATATTTTACAATATAATTACGGCAATGCCTCACGGCTTAAGCTGAATAATACTTACGGCAATGCCTCACGCTTAAGCTTTGAATAATACTTACAGCGATGCCTCACGGCTTAAGCTGAATAATAAAGAATGAAAACATTTCAAAGGACTCTTGAGTCATATTAATGAAGAGAACTAATTGGTTTTAAAGCGAAGCTTAAGAGTTATACTAGCTTTATGGGAAGTAAGTATAACCACTTAAGATTTATAAAAGAAACAAGTGTGCTATGTGTTTATAACGGACTTATATTGTGAAAAGAATAATAAAGATGGTTTGATAAGTAGACATGATATGATGCTATGTGTGTTAGTATCTTGTAACGTTTGTATAGGTGAGTATCCTTGTTATGCTTATATTGTTTAAAGATAAGTTGTTATGTTAGTATACTATCACTCACCTCTTGAGATGATCACGGGGTTAAGCGCCCTCCGTCTGGGGTAGACTCGGTGATGCAGGACCATGATTCGAGAATACCTCATGCGGGTCGAGGGCCTATGCGGAGCTACGAGTTCGAGTTAGTATGCGGGGTTATACCTCATGCGGTCTGTGTGGCCATGCGGACGGCGAGTCGGGGCGATGCAGAGTAGCTACCCTCGATGCGGGGTTATACCTCATGCGGGCCCGTGAGTGGCCTATGCGGACTCGGGAGTCGAGATTAGGCTTGCGGAATGAGGATGGGGCGAGTGGCCTGTTTGATCATTCGCGGCCTAGACAAGACTCATTCTGATTACTATTGTTGCTCTTGTTTGTGATGTGGCACTATATGCGTTTTCCTTGGTTGTTTCATACATATTTGTAAACGGTTTTAAAATGATATGTTTCATTTAAGTACTTCTGATTTCGCATACTTAGTACTGTTGTCTTGACCTCGCCCGGGCTGCGTTCATCTGCAGTAAGGGCAGCAGTGCTAGATCCGCATTCTTAGGATCTACATTGGTGTCGGGAGCTCCATCTCTTAGGAGGCTCTACTTTTAGTATGATCTCCTGTTGTAGATAGTTTTATGCTGATCGAGGGTATGGCGGGAACTGTCCGCCATAGTTATATATTTCCTTAGAAGTGCAGAGTCGGGTTATGCGATTATCGGATGTAGCTTCGAACTATGATTATATATATATGCCGAAAGCGGTGTTTTTCTCACATAAAGCGTGTCTTATTTTATAAAGCTGTTTCATGTCTTGTTTTATATTTCCGCTGATTTCTCGATGTATGACTACTTGGGTGCCGGTGAGGCACGATCCACGAACCGGGCAGTCGTGACAAAAGTGGTATCGAGCGATTAATCCTCGGAAAGTGTCTGACCGTATCTAGTAGAGTCTTGATTATCGGTGTGTTGTGCACCACACCAATAATCAGGAGGCTATAGGATATTTAGGATTGGTTTCCATTCTTCTCATTACGAGATCGTCTTTGTAGAAAGTGTTATAGGTTGGACCCCTCTAACGTATTCCTTTCTATGTGATTATGCCTCGCGTAAGGCAACGGGCGAGAAGGGCAAGCGGCAGGAGGCGCTAGCGAGACACCAGTCACGAGGCTCGAGGCCCGGTCTATACGAGGCGGCGAGTTCTATGGCGCCGCCCGGCCAACCACGGACCACAGTACCGCACTCACCTTGCGGCACAGGCGGAGAGTTAAATCTGAGAGATGGCACTTTTGGCTAAAGTTGTGGCCCGTCACGAGAGATTGGATCGGCGGTTCAGCTCAGCTCGGTCGCACCGTGGTACACCGAGGCGAGTTTGAGGCTACGAGACTTCTTGAGTTGTAGCCGCCGGAGTTTTATGGGTCGGCGGGAGGATGATCGCGAGTTCATCCGTCGGCTTGAAGGATTTTGAGAGTGATCGGGCGTCGGAGACCGAGTGCGTGATCTTTGGTTCACATAGGCTGCGTGATACCGCGATCGATTGGTTTGATTCATGGGAGTTATCCGGGAAACCTGCGGCCCACTTTGGGATGAGTTCTCGAGGCTTTCCTCGCTCACTTTTGCCTCGCGGATGAGGAGGCGCGGGTGATAGATTTTTCTGGCGAGGCGAGAGGGCCTGCTTGTCGGGAGTACAATGTCGAGTTTGATTCTTTGGCTCGATATGTCCAGGCATTGGTAGCAGATATGGAGGATAGGGTGCACCGCTATGTCACCGGGCTGAAGCGACTATATGGCCGAGTCATGTCGGGGTTTCTCTCGGTAGGGTATGGACATTACCGCGTGCGAGCTCACGCCGCGGATGCGAGGCGCGAGGTCGGCGAGTGGGCGACGGCGAGAAGAAGGCGGGGCGGGAGGTCTTACGGTGGTTATCGTGGTGGCGGCCTCGGTGGCGATCTGGGTCGCACCACGGCCGGCTCGAGCACTCTGCGCGTCCTCGGCCCGGCGAGTTTTGAGGCGGCCGAGGCAGGGCTTGGGCGTCGAGTAGCGAGTGCGGCGATCGGGACCACCCGGTGTGGCGTGCGGTAGATCCCATTACGGGAAGTGTGGTACTACTTATGGATCTTATTCTGATTGTGGCCAGCGAGGTCACTGCGGCGTCGGCCGGCGTGGCGGTGGTAGGGCCCGGCCTTGAGTTACGTGGCGGCCGTCATCTCCTCTGATTACTCGCCGGGCGAGGTGCTCGTGGGTCGGCCAGTGTGGCGGAGTCGTGGCTCGAGTCGATTCTAGCGGTCCTCGAACGCATTTATGCTTTGTCCGGTAAGCGGGATCGGGAGGCCTCGCTGATGTCGTCCACGGTACCTTATCGGTTTAGGTTTGATGTTTATGCCTTGATAGATCCGGGTTCTACTCTGTCACATATATCTCCCTTGTTGCTAGTAGGATAGGGATAGAGCACGAGTCCATAGACCACTTCGAGGTGGCTACGCGATGGGTGATTCGGTGGTAGCTCGGCGGGTATATAGAGCTTGTCTGTGACCATTCTGATCGTCGGACCTGGCGACTTGATAGAGTTGGAGATGATTGACCGGCGTGATCATGGGGATGGATTGGCTAGCCTCTTGCTACGCCAATGTAGGCTGAGAGAGAAGTAATGCGGTTCAGTTTCTGAGGCCGGTTGTTGAGTGGGAGGAGCACGGTATCGCAGGGTAGGTTTATTTCCTACCTCGAGGCTAGGAAAGATGGTGCGAAGGGTATATCTACCATCTAGTTCGGGTGTTTGATCACGAGGTGCGGTACAGATTTTGAGCGATTCCGTAGTCGTGAGTTCCCAGGCGTGTTTCAGATGACCTCCGGGTATCCTCACGAGAGGAGATTGAGTTTTGTATTGACATATTGCGGATACTCGGCTATTTCCATTCCGCCATACGAGAATGGCACTGCAGTTGAGAGAGTGAAGGATCGGCTTAGGGATTTGCTAGAGAAGGGCTTCATTAGGCCCAGTGTTTCTCCACAGAAGCGCGGTATTGTTCGTGAAGAAGAAGGGCGGGGCCAGCTGCGCGTGTGTTGATTCTGACGGTGAACAAGGTGACCATTAAACGAATACCCTCCCGGGATTGATGATTTGTTCGACGATTGCGAGTGCGAGATGTTTCTCAAGATTGATCTGCGATCGGGCTATCATCAGTGCGAGTCGAGAGAGGTGGATGTCCCTAGGATTGCATTCGGACGTGCGGGCATTATGAGTTCGAGTCATGTCTTTTGGGTGACGATGCTCGTGTATTCATGGATTTGATGAACCGAGTGTTCAAACCATTTTGGACACATTTGTGATAGTGTTCATTGATGATATCTTGGTTTATTCGCTCGGGCGAAGCATGCGGAGCATTTGAGGCTATCTTGTGATTCTCGAGACCGTGATTTATGCGCCAAGTTTTCCAAATGTGAGTTTTGGTTAACCGATGGCGTTTCTTAGGCATATTAGCCGGGTGATGGCATTCGAGTTGTCTGGCGAATCGAGGCGATCGAGACTTGGCGAGACCTACTACTCAAACAGAGGTTCGCGATTTTACGGGCCTTGCGAGTTATTATCGGTTCGTGGAGAAGTTTGCTTATCTGCGCACCATTGACTAGGGTGACTCGGAAAGCGGCCAAGTTTGATGGTGATGCTTGTGGCGGGGTTTCCGATTCTTTGAAAGAAGGCGGCGGCCGCCCCGTTCTTACTCTTCCGGAGGTCGGATGGTTATGTCGTGTATTGTGATGCGTCGGGCATCGGGTTGGGATGTGTATTGATGCGGCATGGCGGGGTTATAGCATATGCATCCGGCGGTGAAAAACACGAGGAACTACCCGCCCATGATTTGGAGTTGGCGGTAGTGATTCACGCTTTGAAGATCTGGAGGCCTTATTTGTATGGGGTTCACGTGGATATTTATCTGAGACCACAAGAGCCTCGGTATATCTTGACGAGAGGAGTGAACTTACGGCGAGAGCGGTGGTTAGAGTTAAGGATTACGATGTTGATATCCTATACCACGGGGAAGGCGATGTTGTGGCGGATGCTCTGAGTCGTAGGTCGATGGGAGCCTATCGGATGTGCGGCTAGAGAGGAGGGACATGGTTCGTGATTTGCATCGATTAGCGAGCCTTGGTGTCGGTTGATTGATTACGATAGCGATGGGGTTAGAGTTCGTGAGGTTGCGAGTCTTCCATCGTCGAGGAGGTGAAGAGCAGCGATTCGAGATCCGGCTTTGATTCGATATCGTGATCTGACTCTTCGTGAGGGCAAGGTCGCACGAGTAGCACGATGGGGTGCTAAGGTTTGAGGCGGTATGTGTTCGGATGTTTGAGGACTTGGCGAGTTCTTGGGAAGCACGGTAGCGCGTTACTCTATCGTCAAAGTCGACCAAGATGTATCACGACCTTAGATCGTGTATTGGTGGGATGGCGAAGAGGGGCGTTGCGAGTTCGTAGCTCGGTGCGTGTTGTCGGCGGTGAAGGTAGAGCACGGAGGCACGGTGGTTTATTCTGACGATAGAGATCCCGACACGGAAGTGGGAGGTAATCAACATGGACTTCATCACGGGATTACCTCGCACTCGGAGAGACATGATTCTATTTGGGTTATCGTCGGCGGTGGCGAAATCAGCCCACTTTCTTCCGTCGGGCGACTTTTGGTGAGGATTATGCGGACTTTACATCAGAGAGATCGTCGGTGCATGGAGTCCTAACCCGATCATATCGAGACAGAGGAGCCCGGTTCGGCTAACTGGAGGTCCTTCGAGAGGGTTTAGGGGCGGTGAGCTGATCGCATTTCATCCACGAGCAGACGGACAGGCGAGCGCACTATCGGACTCTTGAGGATATCTGCGAGCTGCGTTATTGACTTTAGTGGTAGTTGGGAGGATCATTTGCCTCTAGTTGAGTTCGCGTATAATAATAGCTACCACTCCGGTATTCGGATGGCGCCTTATGAGGCCTTGTATGGGAGGAAGTGCGGATCGCCTATAGGTTGGTTCGATGTGGGCGGGGCGGCTAGTGGGACCATTTGGTACAGACGATGGATAAGGTGAAGCTTATCCGAGATCGGCTATTAATGACATTCGAGTCGGCAAGTCGTATCACGAGATCATCGTCGTCGGCATCTTGAGTTCGAGTTCATGATTGGGTTTTCCTAAAGGTGTCACCCATGAAGGGTGTGATGAGATTCGGGAAGAAGGAAGCTCGGCCCAAGGTACATTGGGCGTTTGATTGTCGCGAGGTAGGCAAGGTTACTACGAGTTGAATCTGCCGTCCGTCTGGAAGCGGTGCATCCGTGTTTCACGTATCTATCTTTGAGAGATGTATCGGGGATCCATCTAGGGTGCACCCGATTGGCGATGTCGGTGGCCAGAGGGCTATCGTATGAGAGATTCCATAGCGATAGTCGATCGTCAGGTTAGGCGTCTGCGGACGAAGGACGTGGCTTCCGTCAAAGTCTTGTGGCGGAACGAGCTCAGGGAGGAGATGACATGGGAAGCCGAGGAGGACATGAGGCGGAAGTATCCTCACCTATTTCCCACACCTCCAGGTAATTCACTTTCCTACTTGTAAATTTTCGTTATCGTTTTTACCTAAGTGTTGCTCTGTGGCCGTGTGTGGCATTTACAACTGTTTAAGCTTCTTCGATAACTGTCTTGGGAAGGAACATTCGGGACGAATGTTTCTAAGGAGGGGAGAATGTTATACCCCGTATTTCCAGAGTATGTACGTAAGGGAATACGTACAAAAAGTTTAGCCTTAAAGTTTAGGCTTGGACGATTTTTTTGGGCACAACTCACTAAAAGAATCGTTTTCCGACGAAACGTTTCCCACGACTTCGTAGAGTAAATTCGGCTATGCCATTTCTTATTTTGCGGATTTTTCCGAGAGACGAAACATTTTGGACCAACGGGAGGGCGACACTTGGCACCCTCCAATTTGTGGACTTGAAATCGTCCATTTGGACGATTTGGAGAAGATTGGCACGTTTTTGGTGCCTTGTTCAAAGTCAAGGAGTTGGTAGGATATTTGTGTATAGTTAATCCTCACCCTACACTTGCCTTGCACTTGTCTAAATCTTGGCCATTGGTTGGCCACTTCTTGACCTATAAATACCCCCCTTAAGATGAAGAGTTCTTCGTCCACAAAGCTTTCAGTCTTGAAAATCCTCTCCTCTCCCTTTGTAGCTCTTTTCGTCCAACACTCCTCCCCCGCCCCTTGTGAAGGCCTCGGCCGAATACCCCTAGCCTAGCCAAAATCTACCCCTCCTTGGTAGAAAAGTGACCAGCTTGTATCGATATAAGGCCCACACTACCCTAGCCCAAATACCATACCACTGGGTAGCAGGTGTGAAGAACTTCTAAGGGTCTTGGAGCATACAACTTAGGAGCACAACCTTGCTCGGTGACTTTTCTAGGATATTATTGGGCTTACCGAGGTAATAATCCTAACCCTCTTTTGAATTAGAGAATACTTACTGTTATAGTATAAGAATAAGTATAAATACTTAGAAGTATATCACAGAATAAAATTGAAGTGTTAATCACTTAGAAGGGTTTAAAAGAAGAATAATCATACTGTACTTACATAGAATTTGTTTTCACGATGAACTTATATAGCTCAGGGTAGGAAGTCTGCCCGACTTACCAGTAGAATTATGAACCCCCTGTCTAGAATGACCTTCAGAGTAGTCTTTAATAGATATCTGTGACTATTATAGGTGACTCTGTGCGACATATTGACTTGGCGGTGGTTTTATTGAAGGTATGTGATTCTTCCTAAAGCATGATATTTTACAATATAACTACGGCAATGCCTCACGGCTTAAGCTTTGAATAATACTTACGGCAATGCCTCACTTAAGCTTTGAATAATACTTACGGCAATGCCTCGGCTTAAGCACGAATAATACTTACAGCAATGCCTCGGCTTAAGCTGAATAATACTTACGACAATGCCTCACGGCTTAAGCTTTGAATAATAAAGAATCGAAAACATTTCAAAGGACTCTTGAGTCATATTATGAAGAGAACTAATTGGTTTTAAAGCGAAGCTTAAGAGTTATACTAGCTTTATGGGAAGTAAGTATAACCACTTAAGATTTATAAAAGAAACAAGTGTGCTATGTGTTTATAACGGACTTATATTGTGAAAAGAATAATAAAGATGGTTTGATAAGTAGACATGATATGATGCTATGTGTGTTAGTATCTTGTAACGTTTGTATAGGTGAGTATCCTTGTTATGCTTATATTGTTTAAAGATAAGTTGTTATGTTAGTATACTATCACTCACCTCTTGAGATGATCACAGGGGTTAAAGCGCCTCCGTGCGGGGTAGACTCGGTGATGCAGGACCATGATTCGAGAATACCTCATGCGGGTCGGGGGCCTATGCGGGCTACGAGTTCGAGTTAGTATGCGGGGTTATACCTCATGCGATGCAGTGGCCCGTGCGGACAGAGTCGGGGCGATGCGAGTAGCTACCCTCGATGCGGGGTTATACCTCATGCGGGCCCATGTGAGTGGCCTATGCGGACTCCGGGAGTCCAGGATTAGGCTTGCGAGAATGAGGATGGGGCGAGTGGCCTGTTTCGATCATTCGCGGCCTAGACAAGACTCATTCTGATTACCTATTGTTGCTCTTGTTTGTGATGTGGCACTATGCGTTTTCCTTGGTTGTTTCATACATATTTGTAAACGGTTTTAAAATGATATGTTTCATTTAAGTACTTCTGATTTCGCATACTTAGTACTGTTGTCTTGACCTCGCCCGAGGGCTGCGTTCATCTGCGCGGTAAGAGCGGCAGTGCTAGATCCGCATTCTTAGGATCTCTACATTGGTGTCGGGAGCTCCATCTCTTAGGAGGCTCTACTTTTGGTATGATCTCCTGTTGTAGATAGTTTTATCTGATCGAGGTATGGCGGGCCACTGTCCCGCCATAGTTGTATATTTCCTTAGAAGTGCTGTAGTCGGGTTATGCGATGTCGGATGTAGCTTCTTTGAACTATGATTATATATATATGCCGAAAGCGGTGTTTTCTCACATAAAGCGTGTCTTATTTTATAAAGCTGTTTCATGTCTTGTTTTATATTTCCGTGATTTCTCGATGTATGACTACTTGGGTGCCGGTAAGGCACGATCACGGGCCGGAGCAGTCGTGATAATATCGTGCAACGAGGATAGGTTGCGGGCCTGTGTTCTTGATTTCATAGATAGCTGGGAGGATTAGATCGCCGAGTGGTTGGTTCGACGTAGGCGAGGTTCAGTTAATTGGCCCAGACTTGATTCAGCGGGCTGTGGATAAGGTGAAGCTTATCCGGGAGGCTGATAGCGGCTCGAGTCGTGAAGTTTTATGCAGAGAATCGATGTCGACACTTAGAGTTTCAGATGGACAATGGAGTCTTCTTAAAGGCATCACCCATGAGGGGTGTGATGAGGCTTGGAAAGAATGATAAACTAAGCCCAAGGTACATTGGGCCTTATCAGATTGTCCGCAGAGTAGGCAAGGTTGCCTATGAGTTAGATATGCGTCCGCTTGGGAGGAATGTACATCCGATCTTCCATGTTGTTATGTTATGAGAGTGTATCAGAGATCCATTAAGAGTTTCCCGGTTAGTGATGTCCAAGTGACAGAGGGGTTATCGGTTGAGGAAAGTCCTACAACGATACTTGATCGCCAGGTCAGTCGATTACGGACTAAGGACGTGGTTTCCGTCATGGTCTTGCGGCGGAATAATAACAGAGAGAAGGTGACTTGGGATGCGGAGGAGGACATGTTGACAAAGTATCCTCACTTGTTCCCTACACCTACTAGTAATCTAGTCTTCCTAATTGTCGATTTTGATTGACGTGTTTGCCTAAGTATTATTATGTGGTCCGATGTGGCACAATTGTTATGTAGGAGTTGTAAAAGGAGACTATGGTGCTATCTAATTAGATTGACTCCGAAAGAACATTCGGGGACGAATGTTTCTAAAGGGGGAAGAATGTTACACCCCGTAATCCCAGGACATATATATAAGAACGTACGTAAGAAATCAGGACGTTAAGATTTGAGACTTGTAGAATTTATCGGAATTATGGAAATGTCGAGAAATGAAATATTATGACGAATGGGAGGGTGACACGTGTCACCCCTGGATGGTCTTGGTCGAATTGGACCAAGGGTAAAGAGGTCAAATGACCAAGGCAAATATGATAACGTCTTGACTAAGGTAAGCTTGATATAATTGACTAAGTCAATGAGCCACTTGATTAGATTTTTAAATAAAATTCATCCAAGCCACACAATTGTTTTAATCTAGACCCTCCATTGTTTTATATAATCATCCTAAGTAGCAAGACAAGTCTCTAACACTTAGAGAAAAATTAGAAATCTTGTTCTTGTTCTTGAAGCTCTCGGCTTTGCTCTATAGAAGGAAGAAAAAAAATTTCGTTTGTGGTTCAATAATCCCAATACTTTAAACCAAGGTTCCTAAGGGTATTACAAGGATATCTCAATAGAAAAATCTCGGAAAGACTACATTTTTACATTAGTCGCAAGGTGAAAACCTAAGTCGTTTTCAAAGTTTTGGTTGGAAATTGAAGGAATGTTGTTTGTGAACTTCTAAAGGCTTCAAACAGCGGATTGGAGTGTCAAGGAAAGGAGCTAAGTTGCTAAGGAGCGACTTCGGATCTTGAAGTTGGATTAAGGCTTGTCAAGGTAACAATCTTGTCCTCTAAGTGATTAAAGATTACATGTTGATTGTAGTCATATATATATATATATATATATATATGCAAGTATGAGATATGCATAATGGAGATTGAAATGTTATGGAATAGTTGGATGGAATCCGAAAGTTGCATGTTTAACCTTAAGATTGTAATTCGATTTAGTTATTAGTTTTAGTCATCGCATGTTATATAAAAAATGGATTGTAGTTGTTATTGTCGATTGCGACTATATAATATGTTAGACTTATAAAATTGGATTGAAAAGGAATTGGAAAGGATTATATGTTGTTGCACCTATTAGCCGTGAATGGCATTGTCTTTTGGACTATTTTGATATCAATTGTGGGGTAGAATTTTACACGTTCTGTTAGACGTGTAATCCCCTTTGAATTTCTGAATTGTTGAGCCTTAAATGTGGCATCTGGTTATTGATTTTCGAGCCTTGAAAAAGGTGGAAAAGTACGTAGAAACAAAGGAAGTGCTGCCCGATTTTCCGTAGAATTAAGGGTCCTTATACTTAGAAATATTCTACGTTGAAAGCTAGTAGTTGATGGACGTATTATGGTCATTAAAGGTTGACATTCTACGTACGATGTATTCAACTTGGCAAGTGGTTTAAGTCGAAGAGGTATGTGGAACTATTCTTATCTCTTGAGCATGAGTAGCTATAAATGTATAGTACGGTAGACGTACGAGATTTAAATGAATTTAGTTTCATTTGATGTCCTTGACTTGTTTAAGAATGTCCAAGTTGGTTGAGTTAGAGAATTAACTCACTTGTTTTAAAGGTTAAAAGAATGGTTTATTCTAATAAGGTAAACACAGATTTCTTGACTTGAAAATGTATAGAATACTTGATTTGGAAAGTATTGATTACTTGAAGTATTCTGAAAGTTATGTAACTTGATTTGAAAGTATACGATACTTGGTTTTTGAAAGTATAAGTCTCTTGGTTATAAAAAGAATGTAGTTGTCTAAAACATAAAAAGTTATAACGGTTTTATGGGAAGTTAGTTATAACGCCTTTATGGAAAGTTAAGAGAGTGTCTACTTGATTTATAGGCACGAGTTGCCTAGGTTGTGAAAGTAGAAGTCACTTGGTTTTAAAGCCTTGAAATGAATTTCTAAAGGTGTAGTAACTTGATTTGAAAAATAGACATGCCTTGATACTACGGGTGATAGTATCTTGGGGTTTTTATATAAAAAAGGTTCTTTTTATAGGAACGGAAGTACATAGTACTTTGGATTAAATTCCCAGATTTTTAATGACATGTTAGTGCCTTAAGTTAAATAAAATGAGAGTGCATGATAATTAAGGCTAATAAGAAGTTAGGGGAATTCTTAACTTTCTTATGATAATTATGATAAGCCGGTAGTGCTTATGTTATGTATGATAAGCCGGTGGTGCTTATGTTATGTATGATAGCTGGTTGTGCTAGGGTTATGTTATTCTGGCGGGGTAAACCCCTGGGTTACTACTTATTCCATGGATTTGCTACCCATGATGCGAGTGAGGCATTTGTACTCATTGCGGGCCCATCGGGCCTAAGCGGGTGAAATAGTCCTGTGCGGGTGAAATAGTCCCATGCGAGGCGGATGACCTCATTGCGGGTCCACAGGACCTATGCGGGTGAAATAGTCCCAGGAGTAGGATTGCATAATGATACTACTGGCGGGTGGCTCTAATTTGATCATGAACCTCCTATTTTTATGCACTAAAGTATACTCTTGTTTACTCTCATTGTTAGTAAGGCACAGTGTACTGTTAATGTGGTTATCATACATGTTCCCAGCTTTATTTTAGACTATTATGATTTAATTACAGTACTTTCAGTTTCACATACTTGGTACCTGTTGTACTGACCTCCTTCGGGGGGTTGCGTTCATCTGCAGTAGAGTTATCTGATTCTTGATCCTCACTCTTAGGATCACTGTTCAGCTGTTGAGAAGCTCCATTACTCCGGAGGTTTATCTTTGGTTCAGATCCCTGGTATTGTCGGTTGTTATACATTCAGGGGTATGGCGGGGCCCTGTCCCGTCACAGTTGTTATGTAAAAATTCTTAGAGGTCTGTAGTCATATCTTGTGGATTGGGTTGTAAAGAAAAAGAGGTAACTGTTTTTTTGGGTTATGTGTATACTTTTGGAAGGTGGCCTTATCGGCTAACCTGTTATTTATTTCTTTTTGAGTTGTATGTATGTTCCGCTACTATTCTCTGATGTATACCTGTGAGGGGTGCCCAGGTAGGGTACCAGTCGCGGGCCCGGGGTCGGGTCATGACAGTTACGTATATGGCACCACTCATAATTAACCCGACTGAAAACGTCCGATATATTGATACTGTATTATGTGGGCCCTCCTATAATCTGGCAACACCGCTGGAATCGATGACACTCGAAAGGGCGATTCTTTTAGGGCCTCAGATGGGTCCTCCTCCATAGACGAATCTTTAGAAATATCTTCTTCCATAGACAGCTCGTCTTCCATATACAAATATTCTTCCATAGAATAACTCACATTTTCTTCTGGTGTCCTTATATTCCTCAGATCCATATTAACGGGTGGAGATCTGCTGGTACCTTCCCCTGTATTTCTAACCAATTTCCTGCTAACAATACTTTTCTTTGATATTGGCATTGCTGAAAAAGAGAACCAAGGTGAGAAGATAGGAGTATAATTACTTATGACTTCTCTTTTAATGCACAATCTACATTTCAAGAAAAGCAACATCCTAAATGCCATATAGTCTCATGTTTATAAGTGTGGCGCGCAGCACAATCATAAGCAAGACTCTACTAGATACGGCTTATAGACATCCGTATGACTGACCTGCTCTAATACAAGGTTTGTCACACCCCAACCTTGGGAGGTGTGGTCGGCACCCGGTCCCCTAAGGCTCGAGCGTACCACTCTTGATACTTGCGACATGCTTAACAACACATAGGACGACTAGGACTTTGATAAGAGATTTTCTGAATAAAAATACCATTTTTTGCATGCAGAAAAGGCCTAATATATATATATAACAAAGCCGACAAGGCCGACATGAACACAATAAGTCTACTGAAGAGACAAACAAGGACCCACAAGACTATAATACACAACACGACAGTCTACAAGCCTCTAGAGAGTATGCCAATAACATCTAGTAGGGATAGGGCGCTGCTGTTACACCCCGTAGTTCCAGGACATGGGTTTACAAGAATAGACGTGAGAGCACAAGACTTATAAAAAAAGTGAATGAAAGAAAGAATTGTTTTCCAAAGGAAAAATCTTCCGAACCTCGGGAAGGAAAATTGTTCGTTACTGAGAATTGGGTTCTCAAATTTGTTATTTAAGACTTTTAGGACTTATCGGAATTATGAAAGTTTATTTACAGAGTTGGATACGTGTGGCCCAACCGAGAAATTTTACGTTTTGTGGGGCCCACGAGGTTTCCGATATTTTGACCAATTATGGAAATTTCGGGAAACGGAATGTTATGGACCAATGGGAGGGCGACAAGTGTCACCCTCCACATGTATCATCTTGGGCGAAATGGATGACAAAAATAGCCATATTGGCTTGAGATAAATGGACCAAGTCAAAGGGTCAAAGGAGCTTGATATAATTGACCACATCTTGACCACATATTTGTTTTGATCTAAGCCCTTGGTTGTGTTATATATTCATACTACTAGTGCAAGACCAATTCCATACTTAGAGAAAAATTGGCAAAACTTGTTCTAGCTCATTAGGAGCTCTCGGCTTTATGCCTAAAATGGAAGACAAAATTTTGCAATTGTGGATCATAATTCACAAGACTTTAACCCAAGGTTCCTAGGGGTATTGTAAGGATATCTCAATAGAAATATCCCGGAAAACGACGTTTTCACGTTATTCGCAAGGCGAAAACCTAAGGTGTTCTTCAACTTTGAAGTTGGAACTTGAAGAAGAGTTCTTCATGAGCTTCTAAGGAGTGCTTGGAGCGGATTAGAACGTAAGAAGAGGAACTAAAAGTTGCTAGGAACGACTTTTAATCTTGGATTATATTTGGGCTAAATGAGGTAATAATCTTCGTCTTACTATTGTAATTGAAGATTCCATGTTATGATAAGTTAGAAATGAGCATGTGATATATGTTATGAAGATTGATAAGTGTTATGGGATTTTAGAAGCCTAAAGTCCGAAAAGTTCATGTTAGCTATTAAGTTTGAAATTCAATTTAATTGTCGATACAATCGTCACATGCTATTGAAAGAAGGGATTATAGTTGTTATAATCGTTTGCGGCTATATAACATGTTAGACTAAACAACTTGGATTGAGGAAGAATTGGAAAAGACTTTGTGTTGTTGTACATTGTTAGCCGAGAATGACATTGAAATGTTAGACTATTTGGATATCGATTGTGGGGCAGAATTTTACACGTCCTGTGCAGCGTGTAATCCCCTTTGTTTAACTGATTGTTGAGCCTTAAATGTGGCATTTGGTAATTGATTTTCGGGCCTTGAAAAATGTGGAAAAGTACGTAGAAACAAAGGAAATGTTGCCCGATTTTCCGTAGAATTAAGAGTCCTTATACTTAGGAATATTCTACGTTGAAAGCTAGTAGTTGATGGACGTATTATGGTCATTATAGGTTGGCATTCTACGTGCTACGTATTCAACTTGGCAAGTGGATTAAGTCGAAGAGGTATGTGGAACTTTTCTTATCTCTTGAGCATGAGTAGCTATAAATGTATAGTACGGTGGACGTACGATATTTAAATGAATTTAATTTCATTTGGTATCCTTGACTTGTTTAAGAATGTCCAAGTTGGTTGAGTTAGAGAATTAACTCACTTGTTTTAAAGGTTAAGATGTCTTAGTTTCTAAAGCATAAAGTTAGTATAACGACTTTATGGGAAGTTGGTTATAACAACTTTATGGGAAGTTAAAAGAATGGTTTATGCTAAAAAGGTAAACAAAGATTTCTTGACTTGGAAATGTATAGAATACTTGGTTTGGAAAGTATTGATTACTTGAACTATTCTAAAGATAAGAAACTTGATTTCTAAAGTTAAGAGACTTGAAGTATTCTGAAAGTTATGAAACTTGATTTGAAAGTATATGATACTTGGTTTTAAAAGTATAAGTCTCTTGTTTTAAAAAAGAATGTAATTGTCTAAAATATAAAGAGTTATAACGGCTTTATGGGATGTTAGTTATAACGGCTTTATGGAAGGTTAAGAGAGTGTCTACTTGATTTATAGGCATGAGTTGCCTAGGTTGTGAATGTAGAAGTTACTTAATGTCAAAGCCTTGAAATGAATTTCTAACGGTGTAGTAACTTGTTTTGAAAAGTAGACAAGCCTTGATACTATGGGTGTTAGTATCTTGGGGTTTTTATATAAAAAAAAGGGTTCTCTTTTTCTAAAGGAACGGAAGTACGTAGTACTTTGGGTTAAATTCCCGGATTTCTAATAACATGTTAGTTCCTTAAGTTAAATAAAATGAGAGTGCATGATAATAAAAGCTAATAATAAGTTAGGGGATGTCTTAACATGCTTATGATAATTATGATAAGCCGGTGGTGCTTATGTTATGTATGATAAGCCGGTGGTGCTTATGTTATGTATGATAGCCAGTTGTGATAGTGATGTATTGTTCATTACGGGGTCATTCCCCGGGCATGTTGCATTTGCATATTCCATGGATTTGCTCCCCACGATGCGAGGAATACCTCATGCGAGTCCGTAGGGCTCATGCGGGTGAAATAGTCCTATGCGGGGCTGACCAGTCCTATGCGAGGAGATTACCTCATGCGGATCCATACGGCCTATGCGGAGGGATACAATCTATGCGAGGAAATTACCTCATGCGGGTCCATACGGCCTATGCGGGTGAAATAGTCTCAGGAGTAGGATTGCAGAATGATACTACGGGCGGATGGCCCTAGGTTAATCATGAGCTTCCTATTTTAAAACCGGAAAAGTTTATTCTTGTCCACTCTCATTGTTAGTAAGGCATAGTGTAATGTTAATGTGGTTATAATACATGTCCCCAGCTATATTTTAGGCTATTATGATTTCGTTACAGTACTTTCAGTTTCACATACTTGGTACTGTTATCGACCTCGCCCGGGCTGCGTTCATGCCGCAGTAGAGTTATCTGAGTTCTTGATCCTCACTCTTAGGATCACTGTTCAGCTGTTGAGAAGCTCAATTAATCCGGAGGCTTATCTTTGGTTCAGATCCCTGATATTGTCGGTTGTTGTACATTCAGGGGTATGGCGGGGCCCTGTCCCGTCACAGTTGTTATATAAAAATTCTTAGAGGTCTGTAGTCATATCTTGTGGATTGGGTTGTAAGAACAAAGATGTATATTTTTCGGAAGGTGGCCTTATCGGCTAGCCTGTTGATATTTACTGTCTAGTAATTTTTATGAGTTTATGTATGTTCCGCTGCTATTCTCTGATGTATTACTGTAAGGGGTGCCCAGTTAGGGCACCAGTCGCGGGCCCGGGGTTGGGTCGTGACAAAAGTGGTATCAGAGCAGTTAGTCCTCGGAAAGTGTCTACAGACCGTTTCTAGTAGAGTCTTGGTTATCGGTGTGTTGTGCACCACATCTATAACCAGGAGGCTGCAGGAAATTTAGGATTGGTTTCCATTCTTCTCACTCTGAGATCGTGCGATAGAGCTGTGTTGTTAGGGTCGTCTCTCCCTAACGATTTATGTTGATTGCAGCTATGAGAAAGACAACAGTGACCCAGGAAGGATTATGTGGATTGCATATCCAGGTTGGTAATAATTGTTGTATAGTGGTATAATAACGTACAACTATACGGATTTATATATGCGGGTCATATATGGATTGCCTAGAATGATTTTAGATTACCAAGAGTTGGTAAGGACTAATTAGATACCGGGAAGGTATGAAATAATTAATGAATTCTCGCTAAGGTCTTATGTTTTATTTTGAAATAATTGGGAAATGATGAGCTGTCTGATAGGGTAGTGAACCCTTAAGAAGTCATGTTAAGGAACTTAATGGAATGCCATGTAAATAGATTAAGCTACGTGGTAGGCTTAAGAGAATTATACGAATGAGATCCGTATGGAGTCAGTAATGGTTGTTCTGATCAAGACAACATGGTTATGGTATTATGAGAAGTTATTGTACCCGTTTACGGGGGGACTGGTAAGGTAGGGTTGGAGCATGGAAATTGCGAGCCTAAGAATATTGATAACTGCCGAGACCTTAGGTATATAAGGCCTTCTCGGGAAATAAGATTTTATTCAGACTAAGGGTAAGAGTTAAATGCGACGCCGAGTCGGGTTTTGGACCTATTACGGGTTGACCCATAGTCTGTTGTAAGGCAGGGTCAGTTAAGGGTTGTCCCGCCATGTGACAGGGTCACGAGGGTGCAAGGCCCAAGTCTAGTTAATTGTTTTACGGGTTCGTGGACGCGTTCCACCGAAACCGGGCCGTGAGAGCCGGAAAGGGCCTTATGTTGTTTAGAATAGTAACTCCAAAGATTGGAGGCCAAAATCAGTATGGAGGTTATGTACGCACGCTAGAATAAGTTTGAAAGTACGGAAAAAGTACGACTGGTAAGAAAGAGAACAACCAAGTGTAAAAGAATAGAGCCTGAATCCATGAGAACCTTTCGAGGTGACTACACCCGTGAGTGATGAGTGGTAGCTGAGCGGGTATATAATAATTGCCCGGTGACGATATAGTCGTCGGACCCTAGCAGACCTAGTAGAGCTGATATGACATACTTTGAGGTAAATTGATGCAGAAAGTAAGTAATACTTGAATTTGAAGGAGTTTATGTTAAGTGCCTTTAGAGGTACTTGGAGTTGGTTTGGTGTGGCGGTCAGGGCCACGACCTTCCGGATAATTTCAGGAAAACACGCAAAGTGAGAATAAAACAAGTATGAGTGCTGCCTGCGGAAAATAGAAGACATCGTTGGTAGGTTTTGAAAATCTATACGATGATAAGGTGGCGCTTGATGATTAAGATTTTGAAAGGGAGATAAGCTCTCTCCCCCACATAAAAGGATAGTTTTACGTACTATGGGGTTATGTGTACCCATGTTATTAGGCGATGGATATGAGACTGGTAAAGTCCCCGGCCTCGTTATGCAATAGGTTACAATAACCTTGGAAAAAGGTATTGGGTTGGGGTAATTGAAGACGACACTAGGAAATGGTTGAAAAAGTGTCGTAAGGATATAAATGCAGGTAGTACGCATGAATGAAACTGTATGATCATGAATCAAGATAGAAATACTTTTGCTAATAACAAGCATAAGGAAGGGTCATGACCAGAATGATAAAAGAGAATGCAACTATGATTATTTAAGTTGCACGAGATACGATTACCCCAGACTAGTGTAAGGACCATTAGTGAATGATGGGCAGTAAGAACACATCGAAGAAAGGTGGTAACATATGTACTGACGAGAAGGATAGTAGGAAAATACGGGGTAAGGGACCCCAGGAAAACTTGAAATGAAATATCAAGGTAAGACGAGTAGACACTCGAACGATAAGAAATCTTGGCAAGCCATTGCATTATGTAGTACCATGAATTGAGGTTGAACACTTGACAACAAACTCTATGAGCTGGGAGAGAATAATAGGATTACTACGTGACCAGATCCAGCAAAACCCCCCCCCCCCCCCGAAAAAGCGATTGGCAGGAAGTCTTAGCCATGAGGCAAGCAAAGGAATCGAATCTAAGTATAGTGACCAAGTTTGGTTGTAACAGAGAAATGGAAACATGAATCATAATTGAGATAATATCCCCGACTATTTCGGAAGTACGAGAAAGGCTTCCAGTTTTGGAAGATAAGCCGACTACGACTACAGTTCTAACCCATCATGAGACCTGAGAGACTAGAGGGTTAGGTTATTATGGTAACACTTTGAGTGTTTGGCTGGGTTGTGTGTGGATGCAACACGATAGGGTAACAACCTATATTTCCCGGCAGCTACGGGAGCATGCTAGTGGAGCTCGGATTCGAGAGGTTACCTAGTCTTCCCTCGTTGAGGAGGTGAAGAGGCGACAGTATAAAGATCCAATTCTGGGGCACGTTTGAGATACGACCCTCCAAGAGGAGAAGAACCTGTTTGGGTAGCATCAGATAGGGTGCTGTGATATGAGGATAGATTTCGTGTGCCCGATGCTGCAGGACTTGTCAGTAGGTTTTAGGGGAGGCACGCAGTGCTTATTGCTCTATTTGTTCGGGGTCGACTAAGATATACCATGACCTTAGATGTGTGTATTGGTAAGATGGCCTGAAGAGGGACGTATCAGAGTTATTGCTTAGTGTCCGAATTAGTAGCAGGTGAAGGTTGAGCACCAGAAGCCCAGTGGGCTATTATAGGCGATTGAGATCCCGACTTAGAAATGAGAGGTGAATAATATGGATCTTGTTACATGGTTGCAGCGTACTCAGAGGAAGTCCGACTCCTTATGGGTTATAGTATACGGGCTGACGAAATCAGCCCATTTTCGTCCGGTCAGGACCACTTACTCAGCTGAGGATTATGCTAGATTATATAGCAAGGAGATTGTGAGACTTCACGGGGTTCCTACATTTATGATGTCAGACAGATGAGCTCATTTTACGGCTAACTTCTGGAGGTTTTCCAGAAGGTATTAGGGACACAGGTGAGTCTCAGTGTTGTATTTCACCCTCAGACCGACGGACAGGCAGGGCATGATATCCAGACACTTGAGGATAGGTTGCGGGCCTGTGTTATTGTTTTCAGGGGTAGCTGGGAGGATCATTTTCCCCTTGTTGAGTTTACATACTATAATATCTACCATTCCAGTATTCTGATGGCCCTGTCTGAGGCTTTGTATGAAAGGAAGTGTAGATCGCCGATTGGTTGGTTCGGCGTGGCGAGTTCGATTAATTAGCGGACATGATTGAAGTGTGGATAAGGCGAAGCTTATCCAGAAAAGATTATTAATAAAGCTTTGAGTCAGCAGAAGCTTTATGCAGATAACCGACGTCGACACTTGGAGTTCAGGTTGACGTTTTAGCATAAGTATTGTTATGTGGCTATGTGTGGCAAGTGTGATTATGTTGGGTATAGTCAAGGGACTATGCCAATATCCATTTAGATGGAACTTCGAAGGAACATTCGGGGACGAATGTTTCTAAGAAGGGGAGAATGTTACACCCCGTAGTTCCAGGACATGTGTTTACAAGAATAGATGTGAGAGCACAAGACTTATAAAAAAAGTGAACGAAAGAAAGAATTATTTTCCAAAGGAAAAATCTTCCGAACCTCGGGAAGGAAAATTGTTCGTTAATGAGAATTGGGTTCTCAAATTTGTTATTTAAGACTTTTAGGACTTATCGGAATTATGAAAGTTTATTTACAGAGTTGGATACGTGTGGCCCACCCGAGAAATTTTACGTTTTGTGGGGCCCACGAGGTTTCCGATATTTTGACCAATTATGGAAATTTCGGGAAACGGAATGTTATGGACCAATGAGAGGGCGACAAGTGTCACCCTCCACATGTATCATCTTGGGCGAAATGGATGACAAAAATAGCCATATTGGCTTGAGATAAATGGACCAAGTCAAAGGGTCAAAGGAGCTTGATATAATTGACCACATCTTGACCACATATTTGTTTTGATCTAAGCCCTTGGTTGTGTTATATATTCATACTACTAGTGCAAGACCAATTCCATACTTAGAGAAAAATTGGCAAAACTTGTTCTAGCTCATTAGGAGCTCTCGGCTTTATGCCTAAAATGGAAGACAAAATTTTGCAATTGTGGATCATAATTCACAAGACTTTAACCCAAGGTTCCTAGGGGTATTGTAAGGATATCTCAATAGAAATATCCTGGAAAAACGACGTTTTCACGTTAGTCGCAAGGCGAAAACCTAAGGTGTTCTTAACTTTGAAGTTGGAACTTGAAGAAGAGTTCTTCATGAGCTTCTAGGGAGTGCTTGGAGCGGAATAGAACGTAAGAACAGGAGCTAAAAGTTGCTAGGATCGACTTTTAATCTTGGATTATATTTGGGCTAAATGAGGTAATAATCTTCGTCTTACTATTGTAATTGAAGATTCCATGTTATGATAAGTTAGAAATGAGCATGTGATATATGTTATGAAGATTGATAAGTGTTATGGGATTTTAGAAGCCTAAAGTCCGAAAAGTTCATGTTAGCTATTAAGTTTGAAATTCAATTTAATTGTCGATATAATCGTCACATGCTATTGAAAGAAGGGATTATAGTTGTTATAATCGTTTGCGGCTATATAACATGTTAGACTAAACAACTTGGATTGAGGAAGAATTGGAAAAGACTTTGTGTTGTTGTACATTGTTAGCCGAGAATGACATTGAAATGTTAGACTATTTGGATATCGATTGTAGGGCAGAATTTTACACGTCATGTGCGGCGTGTAATCCCCTTTGTTTAAATGATTGTTGAGCCTTAAATGTGGCATTTGGTTATTGATTTTCGGGCCTTGGAAAAGGTGGAAAAGTACGTAGAAACAAAGGAAGTGTTGCCCGATTTTCCGTAGAATTAAGAGTCCTTATACTTAGGAATATTCTACGTTGAAAGCTAGTAGTTGATGGACGTATTATGGTCATTATAGGTTGACATTCTACGTGCGGCGTATTCAACTTGGCAAGTGGATTAAGTCGAAGAGGTATGAGGAACTTTTCTTATCTCTTGAGCATGAGTAGCTATAAATGTATAGTACGGTGGACGTACGAGATTTAAATGAATTTAATTTCATTTGGTATCCTTGACTTGTTTAAGAATGTCCAAGTTGGTTGAGCTAGAGAATTAACTCACTTGTTTTAAATGTTAAGATGTCTTAGTTTCTAAAGCATAAAGTTAGTATAACGACTTTATGGGAAGTTGGTTATAACAACTTTATGAGAAGTTAAAAGAATGGTTTATGCTAAAAGGGTAAACAAAGATTTCTTGACTTGGAAATGTATAGAATACTTGGTTTGGAAAGTATTGATTACTTGAACTATTCTAAAGATAAGAAATTTGATTTCTAAAGTTAAGAGACTTGGAGTATTCTGAAAGTTATGAAACTTGATTTGAAAGTATATGATACTTGGTTTTAAAAGTATAAGTCTCTTGGTTTCAAAAAGAATGTAATTGTCTAAAACATAAAGAGTTATAACGGCTTTATGGGAAGTTAGTTATAACGGCTTTATGGAAGGTTAAGAGAGTGTCTACTTGATTTATAGGCATGAGTTGCCTAGGTTGTGAATGTAGAAGTTACTTAATGTCAAAGCCTTGAAATGAATTTCAAACGGTGTAGTAACTTGTTTTGAAAAGTAGACAAGCCTTGATAATACGAGTGTTAGTATCTTGGGGTTTTTATATAAAAAAAAGGGGTTCTCTTTTTCTAAAGGAACGGAAGTACGTAGTACTTTGGGTTAAATTTCCGGATTTCTAATAACATGTTAGTGCCTTAAGTTAAATAAAATGAGAGTGCATGATAATAAAGGCTAATAATAAGTTAGGGGATGTCTTAACTTGCTTATGATAATTATGATAAGCCGGTGGTGCTTATGTTATGTATGATAAGACGGTGGTGCTTATGTTATGTATGATAGTCGGTTGTGCTAGTGATGTATTGTTCATTACGGGGTCATTCCCCGGGCTTGTTGCATTTGCATATTCCGTGGATTTGCTCCCCACGATGCGAGGAATACCTCATGCGAGTCCGTAGGGCTCATGCGGGTGAAATAGTCCTATGCGGGGCGGACCAGTCCTATGCGAGGAGATTACCTCATGCGGGTCCATACGACCTATGCGGGCGGATACAGTTTATGCGAGGAAATTACCTCATGCGGGTCCATAGGCCTATGCGGGTGAAATAGTCCCAGGAGTAGGATTGCAGAATGATACTACGGGCGGATGACCCTAGGTTAACATGAGCTTCCTGTTTTAAAATCGGAAAAGTTTATTCTTGTCAACTCTCATTGTTAGTAAGGCATAGTGTACTATTAATGTGGTTATCATACATGTCCCCAACTTTATTTTAGGCTATTATGATTTCATTACAGTACTTTCAGTTTCACATACTTGGTACCTGTTGTACTGACCTCCTTCGGGGGGCTGCGTTCATGCCGCATGTAGAGTTATACAGGTTGCTGATCCTCACTCTTAGGATGTTACACTCCGTAATTCCAGGACATGTATAAGAGAATGGATGCGAGAACACAAGACTTGAAAATTAGTACGAAAGGAAGAATTGTTTTTCCGGAGGAAAATCTTCCGAACGTCGGAAAAGAAAAATGTTCGTTGAGGAGAATTAGATTCTCAAAATGCATTATTTTAGGAGTATGGAACTTATTAACATTGTGGAAATTTATTTTTACGGATTTGGTCACGTGGGGCCCACCCGAGAAATTTTACGTTTTGTGGAGCCCACGAGGGTTACGAAATTTTATGGACGAATGGGAGGGCGACACGTGTCACCCCCACATGGTCTTGGATGAAAATTGACAAGAGTAGTATGGTCATTGACCAATGTAGAAGATCAAGTCTTCAAGCTTGAGATTATTAACTTAGTCAACTTGCCACTTGTATAGATAATTAATTACTCTTCATCCTAGCCACACATATGTTATTATCTTTACCCTCCATTGTATTATATATACACACTAGTGCAAGACCAAGTCTTCAACACTTAGAATAAATTAGAGAGACATTGTTCTTCAATGTGAGCTCTCAGGTTTGGCCATATATACACACAAATTTTTTGAAATTGTGGTTCATTCTTCACAAGACTTTAAACCAAGGTCCCTAAGGGTATTTTAAGGATATATCAATAGAAAGATCTCGGAAAAACGACGTTTTCACGTTAGTCGCAAGGCGAAAACCTAAGTTGTTTTCATAGTTTTGGATTGGAAATGGAAGAGAAGTTGGTTGTGAACTTCTAAAGACTTCAAATAGCGGATTGGAGCGTAAAGAAAAGGAGCTAAGAATTGCTAAGGAGCGACTTTGAATCTTGGAATTTTATAAGGGCTTATAATGGTAAAAATCTTGTCGTTTTAGTAATTAAAGATTACTTATTGTTGTAGTTATGGATATTAGCAAGCATGAGGTATATATTATGAAGTTTGATAAGTGTATTGGCTATTGGAACCCTAATCCGAAACTAGCATGTTTAGCCTTTGAGATTACAATTCAATTTGATTATTAGTTTAGTCGTCGCATGTTATGTAAAGAAGGAATTATAGTTGTTAAAGTTGTTTATGACTATATATCATGTTATACCTAAGAACTTGGATTGAAAAAGAATTGGAAAGGACTTTGTGTTGTTGTATATGTTAGCCGAGAATGGCTTTGGATATTGAACTACTTGGTATTAATTGTGGGGCAAAATTTTACACGTATTGTAAGACGTGTAATCCCCTTTGATTGGTTGATGTATTGAGCCTTAAATGTGGCATGTTGGTTATTGATTATCGGGCCTTGAAAAAGGTGGAAAAGTACGTAGAAACAAAGGAGGTCTGCTTGATTTTCCGTAGAATAAGAGACCGTATACTTAGTATTATTCTACGTTAGAAACTAGAAGTTGATAGTCATGTTGTGGCCATTATAGGTTGACAATTCTACGTGCGGCGTATTCGACTTAGCTTGTGGATTAAGCCGAAAAGGTATGTGAACCATCTCCTCTTCTTCTAGCATGATTCCTTATGATAAAGAAAGTAAGTCCTACTTCTTAAATGGTCCAATCCTTGATTGTACTTGGATTGCCTAATATAGAAGTTGTTCTATATACTTCCTTGATTGTACTTTGGATGTTTAAATTGAAAGTTGTTATAATCCATTCCCTTAATGAAGTTTGGATTTTCAAAAGTGAAAGTATTTTTCTTGAAGTACATAGAGTCTTGAAAAGGAAGTAGTTTCCAAATCGTTTGGCTAGTGCCTTAGTTCCAAAACCTAAAGGTTGTTATAATGACTTTAGGGGAGTCAAATGAGTGATTTACTTAATTGATTTAAAAGAGGAGAAATGAAATGATTTAAAGAGAAGTAACTTGTTCTAAAGGTGTGAGTTACTTGGGATTTAAAAGTATAAGCTACTTGATTTCTAAAGTTAAGAAACTTGATTTCTAAAGTTAAGATACTTGAAATATTTTGAAAGTTAAGAAACTTGATTTGAAAGTATATGATACTTGGTTTTAAAAGTATAAGTCTCTTGATTATAAAGTGAATGAATTTGTCTAAAACTATAAAAAGTTATAACGGCTTTATGGGAAGTTAGTTATAACGGCTTTATGGAAGGTTAAGCAAAATTGTCTATTTTGATTGATAGGCATGAGTTTCCTAGGTTGTGAAATTAGAAGTTACTTGGTTTCAAAGTATTGAAATGAATTTCTAAAGGTGTAGTAACTTATTTGAAAAATAGACATGCCTTGATACTACGGGTGTTAGTATCTTGGGGTTTTATATAAAAATGAGTCTTTTGAAAAGAATGGACGTACGTAGTACTTTGGCTTGTTTAAATGAGAATTATTCTATTTGTGTCTTGATAGTACTTTGGCTTGTTTAAATGAGAATTATTCTATTTGTGCCTTGATAGTACTTTGGCTTGCTTGAATAAGGATTTCTCTTGGTATATGTAAAAAGGAAAGGCATGGTAATTGTCTTGGTTTGTGTAAAGGCATGGTATTGTCTTGGTTTATGTAAAAAGGAAAGACATGGTAATTGTCTTGGTTTGTATAAAGGCAAGGTATTGTCTTGGTTTATGTAAAAAGGAAAGGCACGGTGTTGTCTTGGTTTGCTAAAATGATGGTTATTAATTTTATAAATAAAGGTCAAGAATGGTTTGCTTGCATATGAGTTGCTCATATAGACATTCGTGCAAGTGTCATATTTCCACATATCCGCGTCCCTCCATAAAGGGCCAGCAACTTGTTTCAAGGATTTCATGGAGTAGCTCCCCATGGTGGTGAGTGGTACACACTCACGACGGGTCGGTATTTGACTCGGGCGGGTTAAATTCCCGGAATATATATAAGCCATGGATTAACTATCCGTGATGCGAGTATCATATACCGATGACTCATTTCGGGTCCACATGACCTAAGCGGGTGAAATAGTCCCATGATAGGTTGCATTATAACACAGAGGGTGGTTGACCCTGGCACTGGCACGACTTTCATGTTTTGAAACGGTAGTGATTTCATTAATGAAAGGGTGCAGTGTGTTTATGACTTAAAGTGGAACAATTGGTCTCATGGTTAAAAGCATAACTTAAAAGATAAAAATGATTGCATTACTCTCATGATTGCAAGGTTCAGTGTGCTTATTGATGTTATATTATATCATGGACTGCCGACAGTGAGGAAGGATTCCACAAGCATGATTGATATTATGGGCGTGAGACCCATAGTTATATTTTAGTAATGACTTTGAGGGCATGCGTCCCTGATTTGACATGACTGCTTATGTATTGTGTGATGTAGTTTGGCTATCATACATGTCTCCTGTTTTGTATAGACTGTTATGATTTCATTCTGATATTTTGATTTCACATACTTGGTACATTCTTCGTACTGACCTCCTTGGGCTGCGTTCATCTGCGCGAGTTTAGGTCTGTGATTTGGTGATCTGCAGTGTAGGACCTGCTCAGAGTTTTAGGTAGCTCCATCATTCATGAGTTTATCATTTTGGTATAGATCCTTGATGAGGCTTTTATGCGATTATGGGTACGGCGGGGCCTTGTCCCGTCATAGTTCAGTAAAACTCTTAGAGGTATGTATTCATATGTGAGATTGGACTCATGTACAGTGTAGTACCTTTTATTATGTATATTATGTGGCAGCCTTGTCGGCTTTGCCCTTGCATGTTCGTTGGTTTTAAAAAAAAAACGAGGTGTTATTTAGATCTGCGGTTTACTTGTGTCAGTTAGGGAGAAGGGTGCCCAGGTAGGGCACGATCCACAGCGTGGTTGAGCGTGATGAGTGGTATCGAGCGATCGATCCTCGAGAATATCTACAGACCGTGTGTCACGAACCGACCGGGCATGGCGGTGCCTACACAGGCACCCTTACAGGTATACATCAGAGATAATCAGCGGAACATACATGAAACTCACAACATACATTAACAGGAAAATAAACAACAGACTAGCCGATAAGGCTACCTCCCTAGACATATATATGTATATAACCGTAAGCAGTTACATCCTTTTTCTTTACAACTGACCCACAAAATATGACTACAGACCTCTAAGAGTATTGACATAACAACTGTGACGGGACAGGACCCCGCCATACCCCTGAATGTACAACAACCTACAATACCAGGGATCTGAACCAAAGGTAAGCCTCCGGAGTGAATGGAGCTTTTACCCAGCGAGCAGAGATCCTAGGCGAGGATCACCAACTGTGTACCTAATACTGCGGGCATGAGCGGCCCCGAAGAAGTCGATAACAACAGTGCAGAATATGGAACGGAAATAAGGTACGGTAAACAAATCATAACTGTACAAAAGAATGACAGTGGCAAGTATATAAAAATAAATACCAGATCCTACCGTGCCATTACCACTCATGAACTTAATCGCATATTATTATCTTTTCCCATTTTTCAATAAGAATTATATCAAATTCTTACATACATACTTAGGAAAAATCATCAAGTTCATAAACACATAACTTACGTATCTTGCATCACATAAAAATCCGGCCCTTTATGGAGGGACGCCTCATTTTGGAGTTCACTTTGATTATCCATACGTGATAACGTAACCCGACCCATTTGCGGTACACGACGAATTCATAAAATGTCTTCGCACGAAGGTATACTGCCCGATCCATTCTGGGACGCGATAAAGTCATATAGTCTGCCCATAAAGGTATACTGCCCGGCCCATTCCTGGGACGCGATAATGTCATATAGTCTGCCCATAAAGGTATACTACCCGGCCCATTCCTGGGACGCGATAATTTCATATGGCCTGCCCATAAAGGTATACTGCCCGACCCATTCCTGGGACGCGATAATGTCATATATTTTGCCCATAAAGGTATACTGCCCGGCCCATTCCTGGGACGCGATAATGTCATATAGTCTGCCCATAAAGGTATACTGCCGGGCCCATTCCTGGGACGCGATAATGTTATTTAGTCTATAAAGGTATACTTCCCGGCCCATTCCTGGGACGCGATAATGTCATATAGTCTGCCCATAGAGGTATACTGCCCGGCCCATTCCTGGGACGCGATAATGTCATATAGTCTGCCCATAAAGGTATACTGCCCGACCCATTCCTGGGATGCGATAATGTCTCTTTACATAACATTTTAAACCATCTTTTCACTTCTTCTTAAGTCGTTATAACAACTTCCCATAAAGCTATTATAACAACCTTTTCACTTTAAAGAACTTAAGACACTTTTATTCCTTATTACTTTTGGGAAAATTAAACCCAAAAGTGCTACGTACATACATACTTAAAAAGAATATTAAACTCCTTCTCTTTTTAAATCAATAAACTTCTTCTTTTTAAAACTCAAGTTACATTCTCTTTTGAAATCAAGCCTCTTAACTTTTGAAATAATTCATGGCAACCAAACTTTTTAAATCAAATCATTCATTTCTTTAAGAATCAAGTCCCATAACTTGAAAAGTAAAGTCTCATAACCTTTTTAGAAATCAAGGTTCATAGTCATAAAACTTCATAACATAAACTCTTTTAATTTAAGTAGCATATACTTTTATGAGTTGTGAATAGGTTATACTCGTTTATAACGATCTTATTAAAGCAGTCATGATCTAGAAAATATAATACAATTTTGTCTTATCTTAGTTTCTATGCAGATGTAGAATTCTACTCATTTTAATATAATTGATTGTCGATACATTTTCTTTTATTAACGCTGCAATGGCTTGTTCGATACTTATTCTCATTCGTGCAGTAAATTAGCAAAGTCAACTCGACACCAAATACTTTCTAACGACTCTTACCAATATCCCCCATAAGACTTGGTAAGAACTTAGAATAACTTAGACATAATTTTTACCTAGAGTAAATCAACATACATATCTCTTAACTTCTAAGAGTAGAAGGAACCATGAAATAACACCACATGTATATTTCATACATAGAATCATGCCAAAAGAAGGAAGAGGTTCACATACCTCGCGACGATTATCGACAAGTAGCAAAATGCTCCAAAGTACTTCAACCTTGATAGCTATTCCATCCTTTAAGTAGGATACGCTACCCGTAGTACTTCAACCTATATTAGTCATAACACGTCCATTAACCTCTAGCTTCAAACGTAGAATATTCTAAGTGTAAAGTCACCAAATTCTACGGAAAATCGGACAACACTTCCTTTGTTTCTACGTACTTTCCCACTTTTTTCAAGGCTCGAAAATCAATAACCAAACGCCACATTTAAGGCTCAATAAATTCAGCTAACCAAAGGGGATTACACGCCTTAACAGGACGTGTAAAATTCTGCCCCACAATTAATACGAAACTGTCCATTCCTTAAGGCACATTCTCGGCAATAACACTATCCATAACAATATCAATTCTCTTTCAATTCCTTTTTCAATCCAAGTTGTTATTCCAATATGTTATATACATAATAACAATTACAACAACTATAAATGCTTTCTTCCTTAACATGCGACGATTGTAACTATCGACCAAATTGATTACAACATAAATGACTAGCTTGTCCATTTTCTGTTTTAACATGTCGACATGATCCAAATCTTTTCAAACTTCATTCTATATACCACATGCTCATTTATTAACTACTATAACATGTAATCTTTAATTACATTAAGAAGATGAAGATTTTACCTCAATAAGCCCTAATAATGTCCAAGCGTAAAAGTCGATCCTTAGCAACTTTTAGCTCCTCTTCTTATGTTCCAATCCGCTCCAAGAACTCCTTAGAAGCTCATGAAGAACTCCTCTTCAAGTTCCATCTTCAAAGTTGAAGAACACCTTAGGGTTTCGCCTTGCGACTAACGTAAAAACGTCGTTTTTCCGAGATCTTTCTATTGAGATATCCTTACAATACCCCTAGGAACCTTGGGTTAAAGTCTTGTGACTAATGAACCACAAACGAAAATATTTTCTTGTTCTCTCAAGGCAAACCCGAGAGCCTCTCCTCAAGAACATCAAGTTCTTCATTTAATTCCAAGTGTAGAATTGTCTTGCACTAGTATAGGATATATACAACAACCAAGGTCCTAGATTAAAACACTTGTGTGGATGAGATGTGGTCAACAATATCAAGCCAAGTGGCTTTCTTGACTTAGGTAATTTCCGCCCCACTTGGGCCCATTGAGGGTGACACGTGTCGCCCTCCGGTTGGTCTAAAATATTTCATCTCCCAAAATTCCGATAAATTCTATAAGTCTCAAATATCAAATTCGGGAACTCAATTCTCATTAACGAACAATTTTCCTTCCCTTAGCTCGAAATCATTTTCCGTAGGAAAAAGCAATCTTTCTTTCGTTTCAATTTTTAAAGTTGTACTTTCTCACGTACATTCTCTTAAACACATGTCCTGGAACTACGGGGTGTAACATTCTTCCCCCCTTAGAAACATTCGTCCCCGAATTTTCTTTCGGAGTCCAATCTAATTAGATAGCGACATAGTCTCCTTTTTCTACACCCTTCATACAAAATATGCCACCCTTGGCCATATAACAATACTTATACTAAAACGTCAACCTGAACTCCAAGTACCTCCGAGGGCACTTAACATAAAATCCCTCAATAAACCTACGTTCTTATCTCCGTCTCTTAACGTTCAAATTCAAATCAATCATTTCAATAAAATAAGTCACATAGACTCTACAATTTCATGTCAAAGAATGAAGGAATAACTTACATATTACTAACACTTCCTTTCCTTTCCTATCGATAACCGGCTCACCGGGAAACTGGAATCGAACCAACCTCTCTCTACAGTCAACCTTGGCACCCACGAAGCCGACTAGTCCATACTCATAATGACCTCAAAGTCTGTCGTATTCATATCTACTAGGTCTGCTAGGGTCTGACGACTGTATTATCACAGGTAAAATCTCATATACCCGCTCAACTACCACCCCAAACACTCACGGGTGTAGTTACCTTGAAAGGTTCTTATGGATTCACGCTCTATTCCTTTACACTTGGTTGCTATCTTTCTTACTGGTCGTACTCTTTCCGTACTTCCAACACATACTAGCAAACATACATAACTTCCATACCGATTCTGGCCTCCAATCTTTGGAGTTTACTAAATCGAACAATATAAGGCCATTTCCGGCTCTCACGACCTGGTTCCGGTGGAACGCGTCCACGAACCCGTAAAACAATTAACTAGACTTGGCCTTGCACCCTCGTGACCCTATCACGTAGCGGGACTACTACCAACTGATCCCACTCCATTTCAGGCTATGGGGCGACCCGTAACAGGTCCTCACCCCGACCCACCGTCGCACTTAACTCTTACCCTTAGTCTGAATAAAATCTTATTGCCCGAGAAGGCCTTATATACCTAAGGTCTCGGCGGTTATCAATATTCTTAGGCTTGCAATTTCCATGCTCCAAGCCTACCTTACGATCCGTGGCGGTACTGATAACTTCTCATAATACCATAACCATGTTGTCTTGATCATAACAACCATTACTTACTCCATACGGAACTTATCCGTACAATTCTCTTAAACCTATCACGTAGCTTAATCTATTAACATGGCATTCCGTTAGGTTCCTTAACATGAATTCTCAAGGGTTCACTACCCTATCAGACATCTCATCATTTCCCAATAATCTAAAAATAAAACATAAGACCTTGGCGAAAATTCATTAACTGTTTCATACCTTCCCGGTATCTATTTAGTCCTTACCAATTCATGGTAATCTAAAATCATTCTAGGCAACACGCGTCTAACCCTCATACATAACTCCGTATAGTTGTATGTCATAATACAAACTATACTACAATCATTACCAACCTGGATACGCAATCCACATAGTCCTTCCTGGGTCACTGCTGCCTTTCTTGTAGCTGCAATCAACATAACTCGTTAGGGAGAGACGACCCTAACAACACAGCTATATCGCACGATCTCAGAGTGAGAAGAATGGAAACCAATCCTAAATGTCCTGCAGCCTCCTGACTATAGATGTGGTGCACAACACACCGATAATCAAAACTCTACTAGACACGGTCTGTAGACACTTTCCGAGGACTAACTGCTCTGATACCACTTTTGTCACGAACCGACCCCGGGCCCGCGACTGGTGCCCTACCTGGGCACCCTTACAGGTATACATCAGAGATAATCAGCGGAACATACATGAAACTCACAACATACATTAACAGGAAAATAAACAACAGACTAGCCGATAAGGCTACCTCCCTGGACATATATATGTATATAACCGTAAGCAGTTACATCCTTTTTCTTTACAACTGACCCACAAAATATGACTACAGACCTCTAAGAGTATAGACATAACAACTGTGATGGGACAGGGCCCCGCCATACCCCTGAATGTACAACAACCTACAATACCAGGGATCCGAACCAAATGTAAGCCTCCGGAGTGAATGGAGCTTTTACCCAAAACTAAACAGAGATCCTAGAGCGAGGATCACCAACCTGTGTACCTAATACCTGCGGGCATGAACGCAGCCCCCTGAAGGGTCGATAACAGCAGTGCCGAATATGGAACGGAAATAAGGTACAGTAAACAAATCATAACTGTACAAAAGAATGACAGTGGAATGTATATAAAAATAAATACCAGATCCTACCGTGCCATTACCACTCATGAACTTAATCGCATATTATTATCTTTTCCCATTTTTCAATAAGAGTTATATCAAATTCTTACATACATACTTAGGAAAAATCATCAAGTTCATAAACACATAACTTACGTATCTTGCATCACATAAAAATCCGGCCCTTTATGGAGGGACGCCTCATTTTGGAGTTCACTTTGATTATCCATACGTGATAACGTAACCCAGCCCATTTGCGGTACACGACGAATTCATAAAACGTCTTCCCACGAAGGTATACTGCCCGACCCATTCTGGGACGCGATAAAGTCATATAGTCTGCCCATAAAGGTATACTGCCTGGCCCATTCCTGGGACGCGATAATGTCATATAGTCTACCCATAAAGGTATACTACCCGGCCCATTCCTGGGACGTGATAATTTCATATAGCCTGCCCATAAAGGTATACTGCCCGACCCATTCCTGGGACGCGATAATGTCATATATTTTGCCCATAAAGGTATACTGCCCGGCCCATTCCTGGGACGCGATAATGTCATATAGTCTGCCCATAAAGGTATTGTCACGACCCATTCCGGGGCCCGTGACTGGTGCCTTACCGGGGCACCCAAGTAGTCATACATCAGAGTAACCAGCGGAATATAAAACAAGACATGAAACAGTTTATAAAATAAGACACAGTTTATGTGAACAAACGTCGCCTTTCGGCATATATATATGAACAATGTTTAGCGATACATCCGACCTTGCATAATATGACTCTGCACCTCTAAGGAAATATACAACTATGGCGACAGGTTCCCGCCATACCCCGACATACACACTATCTACAATACAGGAGATCATACCAAAAGTAGAGCCTCGGAGAAGATGGAGCTCACGACACCAATGCAAAGAGATCCTAAGGATGCGGATCTAGCACCGCTTGCCCTTACTGCGGCATGAACGCGGCCCAAGGAGGTCGACAACAGTACCAAGTATGTGAAACTATAAAGTACTTTAAAATGAAATCAAAGTATTTAAAACCTTTTCACAAATACAATCGCTCAATTGCACATAGTGCCATATCACAAACAATAACGATTTAGGAAAAGCAGAATAGTCTAGTCTAGGCGCGAATGATCAAGCAAGGCCAATCGCCCATAGTATCATTCGCGTGCCTAGTCACGAACTTCCGCACCGCATAGGTCACCTGCACCGCGTGAGGTATTCTCGCATCGGGGCAGCTAACCCCAGATCCGCCTAGGCTCCCGCACCCGCATAGCCTCAAAAGACCGCGTAGTCTCAACAGACCGCATAGGAATCCCCGCGATCAGGCTAGACGCCGGAATGATCAATCACGAGCATACCGCTGCTCGCATAGTCTCACAGACCGCATAGGCCGTATAGACCAAGATCGAGGGCAAGCCCTGTATAATAGTCGAGGGTAGGTGATACAAGAATAAAGATAACGGACTTACGGTTAGCAACGTAAGCACAAAGATTACAAGACACTAACACAGGCAGCATATGTCTACTTATCACACATTCTTACTACACTTAACAGAAAGCAATACAAGGCTTTTATAAACAAACAAGTAAACAGTTCCTTTTTATCTTTCTTAAGTTGTTATACCTAACTTCCCATAAAGCTGGTATAACTCTTAAGCTTTTGTTTTAAAAACCAAATATTTATCTTACATTAAAAATGATTGATATCCTTTTGAAATGTTTTGATTCTTTATTATTGAGCTTAAGCGTGAGGCATTGCCATAAGTATTATTCAGGCTTAAGTCAAAGACATTGCCGTAGTTATTATTCAGTTAACACATGTACGTCTACCGTACTATATATTGTAAAATATCATGCTTTAGGAAGAATCACATACCTTCTCGGCGAAAATCCTCCTGCCAAGTCGAGTATGTCGCGCGTAGAGGATCAGCCTATCATAGTCACAGACATCTATCAAAGTCTAGACTACTCTGAAGGTCATTCTAAACAGAGGGTTCACAATTCTACGGAAAGTCGGGCAGCACAACCCTACCCGGTGAGCTATATAAGTCTCTTCAGAAACAAATTCTATGTGAGTACAGTTCAATTATTCTTCTTTTAAACCCCTCTATTGTGATGATAGTTCAATTCTATTCTGTAATATTCTTCTAAGTATTTAATACTTATTCTTATACTTCTACAGTATGCATTCTTTAATACAAAAGAGGGTTAGGATTATTTACCTCGGTAAGCCCAATAATATCCTAGATAAAGTCGCGCCTGAGCAAGGTTTAGCTCCTATGTTGTACGCTCCGGTAGCTCCAAGAACCTTAGAAGTTCTTCACAACTTCTACTAAGTACTAAGGGATTTGGGCTAGGTATTTTGGGCATTATAACAATACTAGAAGACAACTTTTCTACCAAGGGAGGGGGTAGATTTCGCCAGGCTAGGGTGGGGTAGGCCTCGCCAAGCTCACTCAAAGGGGGGAGGTGTTGGGCGATTTGGCTTAAGGAAGAGGAGAGGATTTTTCAAGACTTGGAAGATTTGTGGATGAAGAACTCTTCATCTCTAAGGGTATTTATAGGTCAAGTGGCCAACCAATGGCCAAGATTGAGACAAGTGCAAGGCAAGTGTAGGGTGAAGATTTACTACACACAAATATCCTACCAACTCCTTGACTTTGTGCCAAGGCAACAAAAGCGTGCCAATGCCCATCCAATTCGTCCAAGGGCGATTTTCAAATCCACCAATGGAGGGTGCCAAGTGTTGCCCTCCGTTGGTCCAAAATGTTTCGTCTCTCGGAAAAATCCGCAAAAATTAGTAATGGCATAGCGGAATTTTCCTACGAAAGGCTGGGAAACGTTTCGTCGAAAACGATTCTTTAAGCGAGTTGTGTACAAAAAAGCGTCCAAGGCTAACTTTCAAGCCAAACTTTTATGCGTATTCCCTACGTACATACTCGGAAATACGGGTATAACATTCTCCTCCTTAGAAACATTCGTCGAATGTTCCTTCTCAAACGATTATCGAAGAAGCTTAAGCAGTTAGCAAATGCCACACACGCCACAAACAACACTTAGGCATAAATGATAATGGAAATTTACAAGTAGGAAAGTGAATTACACGGAGGTGTGGGAATAGGTGAGGATACTTACGCCTCATGTCCTCGCCGGCTTCCCACGTCATCTCCTCCCGAGCTCGTTCGCCACAAGACTTTGTGGAAGCCACGCCCTTCGTCCGCAGACGCCTAACGACGATCGATTATCGCTATGGGAATCTCTCATACGATAACCCCTGGCCACCGACATCGTCAATCGGATGCACCTAGATGGATCCCCGATACATCTCCTCAAAGATAGATACGTGAAAACCGGATGCACCGCCTCCGGTCGGACGGCAGATCCAACTCGTAGGCAACCTTGCCTACCTGCGACAATCAAACGGCCCGATGTACCTTGGGCCGAGTTTCCTTCTTCCGAATCTCATCACACCCTTCATGGGTGACACCTTTAGGAAAACCCAATCATGAACCTCGAACTCAAGATGCCGACGGCGATGATCTGCATACGACTGGCCGACTCGAGTGTCAATAGCCGCTCGGATAAGCTTCACCTTATCCACCGTCGCCGCACCAATCGTCCCACTAGCCGCACTCGCCCACATCGAACCAACCTATAGGCGATCTGCACTTCCTCCCATATAAGGCCTCATAAGGCGCCATCTGAATACTGGAGTGGTAGCTATTCTTATACGCGAACTCCCCTAGAGGCAAATGATCCTCCCAACTACCGCTGGAAGTCATAACACGGGCTCGCGGATATCCTCAAGAGTGCGGATAGTGCGCTTCGCTGTCCGTCTGTCTGCGGATGAAATGCGATTCGGGCTCACTGCGTCCCTAAACCTCTGGAAGGACCTCCAGAGTTAGCCGTAAACCGGGCTCCTGCATGCGATATGATCGAACTAGGGACTCCATGCAGTCTGACGATCTCTCGGATGTAAAGTCTGGCATAATCCTCAGCCGAAAAGGTCGTCCGAACGGGAAGAAAGTGGGCTGATTTCGTCAGCCTGTCGACGATAACCCATATGGAATCATGTCTCCTCTGAGTGCGAGGTAATCCAGTGATGAAGTCCATGTTGATTACCTCCCACTTCCAGGTCGGGATCTCTATCGCAGAATAAAACCACCGTGCCTCGTGCTCTACCTTCACCGCCGACAAAGACGGCACTGAGCTACGAACTCTGCAACGTCCCTCTTCATCCCATCCCACCAATACACAGATCTAAGGTCGTGGTACATCTTGGTCGACCCCGGATGGATAGAGTAACGCGCGCTGTGTGCTTCCCCAAGAACCTGCTGCCGAAGTCCTGAAACATCTGGAACACACGATGCGCCTCAAACCTTAGCACCCCATCAAGTGCTACTCAAAAGGACCCTTGCCTCACGAAGAGGCGTATCACGATATCGAATCAAAGCCGGATCCTCGAATTGCCTCTTCACCTCTCGACGATGGAAGACTCGCAACCTCACGAACTCTAACCCCACCGCTATCGGAATCAATCAAGCGGACACGAAGGCTCGCTAATCGATGCAAATCACGAACCATGTCCTCCTCGCTGGCTGCACATCGATAAGCTCCCCATCGACCTACGACTAAGAGCATACGCCACAACATTGCCTTCCGGGTGGTACAGATATCAACATCGTAATCCTTAAGCAACTCTAACCACCGTCTCGCCGTAAGTTCGGCTCCTCCGTGAAGATATCTGGAGGCTCTTGTGGTGCGTATAAATATCCACGTGAACCCCATACAAATAGTGCCTCAGATCTTGGCGTGAATCACCGCCGACTCAAATCATGGGTGGGGTAGTTCCTCCGTGTTTCTTCACCGTCGGGATGCATATGCTATAACTCGCCATGCCGCATCAACACACATCCCAACCCGATGCCCGACGATCACAATATACGACATAACCATCCGACCCTGCGGAAGAGTAAGAACGGGCGGTCGTCGGTCTCTTTCAAAGAATCGAAACCACGCCACAAGCATCACCATCGAAACTTGGCCGCTTACGAGTCACTAGTCAATGGTGCAGATAGACGCAAACTTCTCTACGAACAGCCGATAATACCCTGCAAGGCCCCGAAAACTGCGAACCTCTGGCGGAGTAGTAGGTTCAGGCCAAGTCCCGATCGCCTCGATCTTGGCGTATCCACTCGAATGCCATCACCCACAATATGCCCAAGAAACGCCATGAAGTCAACCAAAACTCACATTTGGAAAACTTGGCGTCTGTTCCGAGAATCACAAGACAGCCTCAAATGCTCCGCATGCTCGCTCTGGCGAGAATAAACCAAGATATCATCAATGAACACTATCACAAGCGTGTCAAAAATGGTTTGAACACTCGGTTCATCAAATCCATGAATACCGCCGAGCATTGTCACCAAAAGACATGACCACGAACTCATAATGCCCGCACGGGTCTGAATGCGATCTAGGGACATCCACCTCTCGACACGAACGATGATAGCCCGAACGCAGATCAATCTTGGAGAAACATCTCGCGCCGCAATCGGTCGAACAAATCATCAATCACGGGAAGGGTATTCGTTCTTAATGGTCACCTTGTTCACCGCACGTAATCAACACATGCGCAGCGTCCGCCCTTCTTCTTCACGAACAATACGGCGCCCCGGGGAGAAACATCGGGCCTAATGAAGCTCTTTCTCCAAAGCAAATCCTCACCGGTCCTTCAACTCTCTCAGTCGGCAGTGCCATTACGTATGGCGGAATGGAAATAGGCCGAGTATCCGCAACACATCTATACAAACTCGATCTCTCTCGGGAGGGATACCCGAGGTCATGCGGGAACACGTGCGGGAACTTCACGACCATCGAACCGATGAAAATCTGGTACCGCGACTTGATGTCGAACACCGAACGAGATGGTAGATATACCCTTCTCGCACCATCTTCCTAGCCTTGAGGTAGGAAATAAACCTACCCTCGGCGATACCGGTGCTCTCCCACTCAACAACCGGCCTCGTGAAACCGAACTGCACTACTCTCTCTCGGTCCACATTGGCATAGCAAGAGGCTAGCCAATCCATCCCCATGATCACGTCGAAGTCAATCATCTCCAACTCTATCAAGTCGGCTAGGGTCCGACGATCAGAATGGTCACAGACAAGCCCTATATACCCGCCGAGCTACCACCGAATCACCCACTGGCGTAGCTACCTCGAAAGGGTCTATGGACTCAGGCTCTATCCTATCCTACTAGCAACAAGGGGAGATATATAGGACAGAGTAGAACCCGGATCTATCAAAGCATACACATCAAACCTGAACCGATAAGGTACACAGCGAACATCGGTGAGGCCTCACGATCCCGGTACCGGACAAAGCATATATGCGGTTACGAGGACCGCTAGACCGACTGCGCCACGACCTCTGCCGCGACCCGGTCCATGTGTACCTTGCCCTCCGGGCGAGTAATCGCTTCGGGGATGAAGAAACGGCAATGCACTCGAGATCGGGCCCTACTACCGCCACTCCCGGCCGGACAAACTCGCGAAATGACCTGCTGCCACACGTAGCAAGCTCGAGTACGCCTCGAGAATGGTATCTACCACAACGGCACACCGAGCGGACCTCGAGCAGTTAGCACTCGCTACTCGAAATCAAGTCCTGGGCCCCGACCGCCCCGATCGCTCTGGCTGTATCAAGATGATATAGAGCGCTCGCGCATTGTGGTGCACCGACTTCGCGATGCCGCCACCACGAGAACCACCAAAAGAACCGCCGCTCGCCTTCTTCGCCGCTGATATCGCTTACCCGGCGTCTCTACGCCTCGCATCCTAGTGCATGAGCTGCATCCGGTAATGTCCATACGGTGAAGAGAAACACCCGCATATGACTTCGCCATATAATCATCTAGCCCGGTGACGTAGCGGTGTACCCTATCCTCCATATCTCTACCAATCTGGGACATATCGAGCCAAAGAATCAAACTCGACATTGTACTCGACGGTGCGCCCCTGTCTCGTGGTAAAAATCTATCACCGTGCCTCCTCATCCGCGAGGCAAGAAGTGTGTAAGAAAAGCCTCAAAACTCATCCCACTCTTTGGAGTGCATGCTCTCCCGAAAGCTCCCATGAATCAAACCAATCGATCGCGGTATCACGCACCGATGCGAACCGAATGTCACGCCTCGCCTCGAAGCCACGATCACCCGCATAATCCTCTGCGGTGACGGATGAACTCTCGCGATCATCCTCGGCCTCGACCAGTAAAACTCGGAGGCTACAACTAAGGAAATCCGTAGCCTCAAACTATTCGCCTCGGGTGTACCACGGTGCAATTGGGCCGAGCTGAATCGAATGGCCGCCAAACCTCTCTCTCATATCGGGCCACAACTTTAGCCAAAGTGGGCCATCTCTGTACTTCCTAACTCCTCCGCCAGCCGTGGGACGAGGAGGTGGTATCGCGATCTCTTTGGGCCGGCGGCGTCAAAGAACTCGCCGTCTCGTATAGACTGGGCACGAGCCCTCGTGACTCGGGTGTCTGCTAGCGCCTCCTGGCCGCCTTGCCCTTCGGGCGGGTTGCCTTACGTGAGGCATAATCACATAGAAAGGAATACGTTAGAGGGTCCAACCTATAACACGCCTCTAAAGCACGATCTCGGAATGAGAAGAATGGAAACCAATCCTAAATATCCTATAGCCTCACGATTATTGGTGTGGTGCACAACACACCGATAATCAAGACTCTACTAGATACGATCGTAGACACCTTCCGAGGATTAATCGCTCGATACCACTTTTGTCACGACCCATTCGGGGCCGTGGATCGTGCCTTACCGGCACCCAAGTAGTCATACATCGAGTAACCAATGAATATAAAACAAGACATGAAACGATTTATAAAATAAGACACGCTTTATGTGAACAAACGTCGCTTTCGCATATATATATGAACAATGTTTAGCGATACATCCGAAATCGCATAATATGACTACAGACTCTAAGGAAATATACAACTATGGCGGACAGGGCCCGCCATACCCCGATCATACACACTATCTACAATACAGGAGATCATACCAAAAGTAGAGCCTCGGAGAAGATGGAGCTCGACACCAATGCAAAGAGATCCTAAGGATGCGGATCTAGCACTGCTTGCCTTACCGCGGCATGAACGCAGCCCCAAGGAGGTCGATAACAGTACCAAGTATGTGAAACTATAAAGTACTTTAAAATGAAATCAAAGTATTTAAAACCTTTTCACAAATACAATCAGTTCAATTGCACATAGTGCCATATCACAAACAATAATAAGATTAGGAAAATCAGAATGTGTCTAGTCTAGGCGCGAATGATCGAAGCAAGGCCAATCGCCCATAGTATCATTCTGCGTGCCTAGTCACGAACTTCCGCTCCGCATAGGTCACCCATGCACCCGCATGAGGTATTCTCGCATCGGGGCAGCCAACCCCGGCATCCGCCTAGGCTCCCGCACCGCATAGCCTCAAAAGACCGCATAGTCTCAGCAGACCGCATGGAATCCCGATCAGGCTAGACGCCGAATGATCAATCTCGAGCATACCGCTGCTCGCATAGTCTCACAGACCGCATAGGCCGATAGACCAAGATCGAGGGCAAGCCCTCGGTATAATAGTCGAGGGTAGGTGATACAAGAATATGATAACGGACTTACGGTTAGCAACGTAAGCACAGATTACAAGACACTAACACGAGCAAAGATATGTCTACTTATCACACATTCTTACTACACTTAATGAAAGCAATACAAGGCTTTTATAAACAAACAAGTAAACAGCCTTTTTATCTTTCTTAAGTTGTTATACCTAACTTCCCATAAAGTGGTATAACTCTTAAGCTTTTGTTTTAAAACCAAATATTTATCTTACGTTAAAAATGATTCAAGATCCTTTTGAAATGTTTTCGATTCTTTATTATTGAGCTTAAGCGTGAGGCATTACCATAAGTATTATTCAGCTTAAGTCAAAGACATTGCCGTAGTTATTATTCGATTAACACATGTACGTCTACCGTACTATATATTGTAAAATATCATGCTTTAGGAAGAATCACATACCTTCTCTGAAAATCCTCCCGCCAAGTCGAGTATGTCGCGTAGGATCAGCCTATCATAGTCACGCACATCTATCAAAGTCTAGACTACTCAAGGTCATTCTAAGCAGAGGGTTCACAATTCTACGGAAAGTCGGGCAAAGACAACCCTACCCTGAGCTATATAAGTTCATCAGAAACAAATTCTATGTGAGTACAGTTCAATTATTCTTCTTTAAACCCTCTATTGTGATGATAGTTCAATTCTATTCTCAGAATATTCTTCTAAGTATTTAATACTTATTCTTATACTTCTACAGTATGCATTCTTTAATACAAAAGAGGGTTAGGATTATTTACCTCGGTAAGCCCAATAATATCCTAGATAAAGTCGCGCCTGAGCAAGGTTTAGCTCCTATGTTGTACGCTCCGGTAGCTCCAAGAACCTTAGAAGTTCTTCACAACTTCTACTAAGTACTAAGGGATTTGGGCTAGGGTATTTTGGGCATTATAACAATACTAGAAGACAACTTTTCTACCACGGGAGGGGGGGTAGATTTCGGCTAGGCTAGGGTGGGGTAGGCCCTCGCCAAGCTCACTCAAAGGGGGAGGTGTTGGACGATTTGGCTTAAGGAAGAGGAGAGGATTTTTCAAGACTTGGAAGATTTGTGGATGAAGAACTCTTCATCTCTGCGGGTATTTATAGGTCAAGAAGTGGCCAACCAATGGCCAAGATTGAGACAAGTGCAAGGCAAGTGTAGGTGAAGATTTACTACACACAAATATCCTACCAACTCTTGACTTTGTGCCAAGGCAACAAAAACGTGCCAATGCCCATCCAATTCGTCCAAGGGACGATTTTCAAGTCCACCAATGGGAGGGTGCCAAGTGTTGCCCTCCCGTTGGTCCAAAATGTTTCGTCTCTCGGAAAAATCCGCAAAAATTAGTAATGGCATAGCCGGAATTTTCCCTACGAAAGCTGTGGAAACGTTTCGTCGGAAAACGATTCTTTAAGCGAGTTGTGTACAAAAAAACGTCCAAGGCTAACTTTCAAGCCAAACTTTTTGTACGTATTCCCTTACGTACATACTCAGGAAATACGGGGTATAACAGGTATACTACCCGGCCCATTCCTGGGACGCGATAATTTCATATAGCCTGCCCATAGAGGTATACTGCCCGACCCATTCCTGGGACGCGATAATGTCATATATTTTGCCCATAAAGGTATCTCGCCCGCCATTCACGACGCGATAATGTCATATAGTCTGCCCATAAAGGTATACTGCCCGGCCCATTCCTGGGACGCGATAATGTTATTTAGTCTGCCCATAAAGGTATACTTCCCGGCCCATTCCTGGGACGCGATAATGTCATATAGTTTGCCCATATAGGTATACTGCCCGACCCATTCCTGGGAAGCGATAATGTCATATAGTCTGCCCATAAAGGTATACTGCCCGACCCATTCCTGGGATGCGATAATGTCTCTTTACATAACATTTTAAACCATCTTTTCACTTCTTCTTAAGTCGTTATAACAACTTCCCATAAAGCTATTATAACAACCTTTTCACTTTAAAGAACTTAAGACACTTTTATTCCTTATTACTTTTGGGAAAATTAAACCCAAAAGTGCTACGTACATACATACTTAAAAAGAATATTAAACTCCTTCTCTTTTTAAATCAATAAACTTCTTCTTTTTAAAACTCAAGTTACATTCTCTTTTGAAATCAAGCCTCTTAACTTTTGAATTAATTCATGGCAACCAAACTTTTTAAATCAAATCATTCATTTCCTTAAGAATCAAGTCCCATAACTTGAAAGTAAAGTATCATAACCTTTTTAGAAATCAAGGTTCATAGTCATAAAACTTCATAACATAAACTCTTTTAATTTAAGTAGCATATACTTTTATGAGTTGTGAATAGGTTATACTCGTTTATAACGATCTTATTAAAGCAGTCATGATCTAGAAAATATAATACAATTTTGTCTTATCTTAGTTTCTATGCAGATGGAGAATTCTACTCATTTTAATATAATTGATTGTCGATACATTTTCTTTTATTAACGCTGCAATGGCTTGTTCGATACTTATTCTCATTCGTGCAGTAAATTAGCAAAGTCAACTCGACACCAAATACTTTCTAACGACTCTTACCAATATCCCCCATCAGACTTGGTAAGAACTTAGAATAACTTAGACATAATTTTTACCTAGAGTAAATCAACATACATATCTCTTAACTTCTAAGAGTAGAAGGAACCATGAAATAACACCACATGTATATTTCATACATAGAATCATGCCAAAAGAAGGAAGAGGTTCACATACCTCGCGACGATTATCGACAAGTAGCAAAATGCTCCAAAGTACTTCAACCTTGATAGCTATTCCATCCTTTAAGTAGGATACGCTACCCGTAGTACTTCAACCTATATTAGTCATAACACGTCCATTAACCTCTAGCTTCAAACGTAGAATATTCTAAGTGTAAAGTCACCAAATTCTACGGAAAATCGGACAACACTTCCTTTGTTTCTACGTACTTTCCCACTTTTTTCAAGGCTCGAAAATCAATAACCAAACGCTACATTTAAGGCTCAATAAATTCAGCTAACCAAAGGGGATTACACGCCTTAACAGGACGTGTAAAATTCTGCCCCACAATTAATACGAAACTGTTCATTCCTTAAGGCACATTCTCGGCAATAACACTATCCATAACTGTTACACCCCGTAATTACAGGACATGTTTTAAGAACGTACGTAAGAACTCAGAGGTATCAAGATATGAGACTTGTAAAATTTTATCGGAATTATGAAATTGTCGGAAAACGTATTGCTATGACGAACGGGAGGGCGACACGTGTCACCCCCCTTATGTGATGCCTTGGTCGAAATGTGCAAGGGCAAGGGAGTCATTGGACCTTTGTTGCAAGACAAGTCTTGCAACTTGTGTAGCATGAGAATGTTGACTTGGTCAAGGGCCCACAAGGCTTGATATTTAATGAGAGATCATCCAAACCACCCAATTGTTCCTATCTTAACTCTCCATTATGTTATATATGTATACTAGTAGTGAAACTAGTCCCACACTTAGCCAAAATTTGCAAGAAATTGGATGAGCAAACTAGTGAGCTCCTGGCCACCAACAAGAAATAAGAAAATCTTTGTTCCTTGTTCTTTTAGATCCCCATTTTAAACCAAGGTTCATGAGTGTTATGTAAGTGTATCTCAATAGAAAAATCCTAAAAAGAGAGTTTTCAGATTAGTCGCAAAGTGAAAACCTAGTGGCTTTCTAGGTTTTGGATTGTAAGTTGAAGGAAAGTTGTTGGTGTGGTTCTAAGGGTCTCAAGTAGCGGATTGAAGTATCTTGGAGAGTCTCTAAGTTGCTAAGGAACGACTTCGGATTTGAAGATTGATTGAGAATCGTTAAGGTATAATCTTGTCCTTTAAGATGTTACAAGGTTATATATTTATTTTGTGTTGTTAGCTTTACATGTTGATAGCATGAAGTTGATATGTAGAAGTTTATAAGTATTATGGAGTTCTTGTAGCTAAATTCGAAATGTTATATAAGCCACTTGAAAATTGGATTACTAATTGTCGTTTATTAGAAATCGTCCGATGTTACCTACTTAGAGATTATGGATTGTTATAATCAAATGCGACTTGATATCATGTTATGCTACCAATTTGGGTTGAAATGGAAATTTGATAAGAATTGGTATGGTTGAACTCAAGGTGGCCGAATTTGGACTTTTAGTTTGTTATTCATTTGTATTGGACTACTTTCTAAATTGTGAGCCAATTGGGGCGTTTAGTTATTCATTGTATTGGAATACCTTCTATATTGTTGAGCCAATCGAGGCTGTTTGGTTATTGTATTCGCCTTGAAAAAGGTGGCAAAGTGAGTAGAAACAAAGGAGGTGTCGTTCGATTTTCCGTAGAATTTAAATGACTTAGCACCTAAAATATTCTACGTTAGAAGTGAAAGGTTAATGGACATATTGTGACCATTATAGGTTGAAGTACTAAGTATAGCGTATCCTACTTGGAGAGTGGAATAGCTATCAAGGTTGGAGTACTTTGGAGCATTTTGCTATTTGTCGACAATCGTCGCGAGGTATGTGAACCTCTTCCTTCCTTTGGCATGATTCTATGTATGGAATATACCGTGGTATCATTTCATGTTTCTGTTACTCTTAGAAGTTAAGAGGTAGTTGTGTGATCTACTCTATGTAGAACTTTTCCTATCTTTGAGCATGACTAGTTGCACGATGTAGTGCGGTAGACGACAACACCTTGATATCCTTTACTAGTTTGTGAATAGCCAAGTCGGGTGAGTTGGGAGATTAACTCACTTCTTTGAAAGTATAAAGGATGTCTTAAGTGTTATTAAAGTTAAGGACTTGAAGAGTTTTAAAGTATGTGATACTTGTTCCGCTTTAAACGTATAAGTCCCTTGATAGGAAATTGTTTTGGGCTAAGGTATAAAGTGAATATAACGCTTTATGGGAAGTTAGTTATATTTGCTTTAAGGAAAGATAAGTGATATGATTTTAGTGAAAAGGCCACGTGTTTTAAGGCATTAATTGCCTAAGTTTTTATAATAAAAGGAGTCACTAGTTTTCTAAGGGTTAAGAGACAATTTGTATTTTTGAAAGTTATGAGAATTTATTTGAAAGTATTTAATACTTGGTTTCAAAAAGTAAGTCTCTTGGTTATAAAATGAACGTGTTGTCTAAACCATAAAGGGTTATAACGGCTTTATGGGAAGTCGGTTATAACGGCTTTATGGAAGGTTAAGAGAATGGTTTTCTAATAGAGTAAGCAAAGAAATAACTTGTGTTAAGGAAGGGCAAATTGTTTTAAAGGTACCAATTGCTTAAGGTTTTAAATAAGGAAGTCACTTGATTTAGAAGCCGGTAATTGTATTTTCTAAAAAGGTATTGTGACGTGTCTTGAAAGGTGAATAGGACTTGATACTACGGTTGTTAGTATCGGGGAAGTTTTATTTGGAAAGCGAGTCTTTGAAAAGAATGTACGTACGTAGTACTTTGGCCTGTTTAATTGAGAATAATTTTATGTGATGCCTTGATTAGTACTTTGGCTTGTTAAATGGGAATTATTCTATTTGTGCCCCGATAAGTACTTTGGCTTGTTAAATGAGAATTATTCTATTTGTGCCCCGATAAGTACTTTGGCTTGTTAAATGAGAATTATTCTATTTGTGCCCCGATAAGTACTTTGGCTTGTTAAATGAGAATTATTCTATTTGTGCCCGATAAGTACTTTGGCTTGTTAAATGAGAATTATTCTATTTGGCTCCGATAAGTACTTTGGCTTGTTAAATGAGAATTATTCTATTTGTGCCTCGATAAGTACTTTGGCTTGTTAATTGAGAATTAGCCTATGTGTCCGGGTGATAGCCTTTGAGTGCAAGTATTATGTTTTATTACGATGCCGCGACTCGGTTGGAGGGTACTGCTTTTGTTATAAGTTACTTGACGCACCGACGCTGATGTGGGATTCCACGTATGCTTCCGTTATTTGTAGCACTCGGGTTAAATTCTGATTTTATAAAAGACATGGTAGTGCTTATGTCTTGTTTGATGGTCACGAGATAGGGTAAGAGTATAAATGGCGGGCAAGCCCCAAGACGTTATACCACCTCCGAGGTAAGAGTATAAGTGAGGGGTAAACCCCCAAGACGCTGTACCACCTGCTTTATGTGTTGTTTGACGACCGGTCGAGATAGGGTAAGAGTATAAATGAGGGGCAAGCCCCAAGACGTTATACCACCTTCTCCAGGGTAAGAGTATAAGTGAGGGGTAGACCCCCAAGATGCTATACCACCTGCTTTACCACCTTCTCCGTGGTAAGAGTATAAGTGAGGGTAGACTCAAGACGATATACCACCGGTGGGACTTGGTGTTCATGTATGCCTATTGGTGTATTATTATACCCTGGACTGTCGGCAGTGATGTGGGATTCCACGGGCAGGATATATATATATGTATTGTGTATGTGTACGCCGACAGTGAGCGGGATGCCACGCGCGCGTCACATGGTTATATTTTACACTAATAGCCGCCGATGATGGGGATTCCACGCATGCTTTGATATTAGTGTGACTTGATCGCGCCCCGCATCGGGTCGTAGTATATGTGTCCCTCCGTAGTGGGCGGACTATGTTATGAAAGATAAGTAAGTTATATGGTAATGAACTTAATGATTCTTTTTCTAATAATGTACGCAAGAATGTGACTATAACTTTTATTGGGACTGGAAAGGATAATAAGGTACGATTAAGTTCATAAGTGGTAATGACACGGCAGGATCCGTATGTATTTTTATACTTGTCCTTGTCATTATTTTGTACGCTTATGATTTGTTTATCAGACGTTATATTCTGCTCCACATTCGCACTGTTGTATCGACTTTCTTCGGGCCGCGTTCATGCCCGCAGTTTAGGTACACATGTGGATCCGCGAGCTTAGGATCCCGCTCAAAGAGTTGAGATGGCTCCAGTGTTCCGAGTTGTCACGTTTATGTTCATTCGTGGTATGGCGGCCCCGCCCCGCCACGATGGTTGTTAAAACTCTTAGAGGTCCGTAGTCACATATTGTGGGTCGCTTTGTAAAAGAAAGGAGGCAAATCGCCGGTTGTTTTTATATATGTTCGGAAGGTAGCCCTACGGCTAACTCGTTGCTTTACTTACGATGTTTTATTTTTAAGTTTCGTATGTTCCGCTGATTTTCTCTCGATGTTTATCGTAGCGGTGCCTGTAGGGCACCGCCGCGATCCCGGTCGTCGTGACAAAAGTGGTATCGAGCGCTTAGTCCTCGGAAAGTGTCTACTGCATCGTGTTCAGTAGAGTCTTGATTATCGGTGTGTTGTGCACCACATCTATAATCAGGAGGCTGCAGGACATTTAGGATTGGTTTCCATTCTTCTCACTCTGAGATCGTGCGATAGAGCTGTGTTGTTAGGGTCGTTCCTCCCTAACGAGTTATGTTGATTGCAGCTACGAGAAAGGCAGCAGTGACCTAAGAAGGACTATGTGGATTGCGTATCCATGTTGGTAATGATTGTAGTATAGTTGGTATGGTGATATACATCTATACGGAGTTATGTACGAGTGTCAGACGCGTGTTGCCTAGAATGATTTTAGATTACCAGGAATTGGTAAAGACTAACTAGATACCGGGAAGGTATGGAATAGTTAATGAATTTTCGCCAAGGTCTTATGTTTTATTTAAGGTAATTGGGAAAAGATGAGCTGTCTGATAGGGTAGTGAACCCTTAAGAAGCCATGTTAAGGAACCCAATGTAATGTCATGTTAATAGATTAAGCGCGAGTAAGCTTAAGAGAATTATACTGATGAGGTCCGGATAGAGTAAGTAATGGTTGTTGTGATCGAGACAACATGGTTATGGTTTTATGAGATGTTTTTGTACCCTGCATCGGGATGGTAAGGTAGGCGTGGAGCATGGAAATTGCGAGCCTAAGAATATTGATTATCGCCGACCTTCTGTATATAAGGTTTTCTCCGCAATAAGATTTTAAGTCGGACAAGGATAAGAGTTAAGCGACGAGTCGGTTGCCGAGGACTCACGGTCTCCCATGGCCTGGAAGGGAGTGGGATCAGTTGGTAGTTGTTCCACTACGTGACAGGGTCACGAGGGCGCAAGGCCCAAGTTTAGTTAAATGTTTTACGGATTCGTGGACGTTGCTCCACCTAACCAGTCACAAAGCCGAAATGACCTTATATTGTTTCATAGAGTGACTCCAAAGATTAGAGGCCAGAATAGGTATGGAAGTTATGTATGTATGTTCGAAGGATTTGGAAGTACGAAAAGGTAACCTCGTTTGGGCTTGTGATGGACGGGTATGCGTGTACAAGGTATTAGGACCATGTGGCATTGTTGGTATGTCGGGGTTGTGAAAGGGAACTATGTCGCTAATTATAAGTTTGACTCAAAGAACATTCGAGGACGAATTTTTCTAAGGGGGGAAGAATGTTACACCGTAATTACAGACATGTTTTAAGAACGCACGTAAGAACTCGGAGGTATCAAGATACGAGACTTGTAAAATTTTATCTAATTATGAAATTGTGAAAACGTATTGCTATGACGAACGGGAGGCGACACGTGTCACCCCCTTATGTGATGCCTTGGTCGAAATGCAAGGGCGCGGAGTCATTGTACCTTTGTTGCAAGACAAGTCTTGCAACTTGTGGAGCATGAGAATGTTGACTTGGTCAAGGGCACACAAGGCTTGATATTTAATGAGAGTTCATCCAAACCAGCCAATTGTTCCTATCTTAACCCTCCATTTTGTTATATATGTATACTAGTAGTGAAACTAGTCCCACACTTAGCCAAAATTTGCAAGAAATTGGATGAGCAAACTAGTGAGCTCTCATTCACCAACAAGAAATAAGAAAAATCTTTGTTCCTTGTTCTTTTAGATCCCCATTTTAAACCAAGGTTCATGAGTGTTATGTAAGTGTATCTCAATAGAAAATCCTAAAAGAGAGTTTTCGTATTAGTCGCAAAGTGAAAACCTAGTGGCTTTCTAGGTTTTGGATTGTAAGTTGAAGGAAAGTTGTTGGTGTGGTTCTAAGGGTCTCAAGTAGGAATGAAGTATCTTGGAGAGTCTCTAAGTTGCTAAGGAACGACTTCGATTTGAAGATCGATTGAGAATCGTTAAGGTATAATCTTGTCCTTTAAGATGTTACAAGGTTATATATTTATTTTGTGTTGTTAGCTTTACATGTTGATAGCATGAAGTTGATATGTAGAAGTTTATAAGTATTATGGAGTGCTTGTAGCTAAATTCAAATGTTATATAAGCCACTTGAAAATTGGATTACTAATTGGTCGCTTATTAGAAATCGTCATGTTACCTACTTAGAGATTATGGATTGTTATAATCAAATGCGACTTGATATCATGTTATGCTACCAATTTGGGTTGAAATGGAAATTTGATAAGAATTGGTATGGTTGAACTCAAGGCCGAATTTGGACTTTTAGTTTGTTATTCATTTGTATTGACTACTTTCTAAATTGTGAGCCAATTGGTCATTTAGTTATTCATTGTATTGGAATACCTTCTATATTGTTGTGAGCCAATTGAGGCTATTTGGTTATTGTATTCGGCCTTGAAAAAGGTGGCAAAGTGAGTAGAAACAAAGGAGGTGCTGTCCGATTTTCCGTAGAATTTAGCGACTTAGCACCTAAAATATTCTACGTTAGAAGTGAAAGGTTAATGGACATATTGTGACCATTATAGGTTGAAGTACTAAGTATAGCGTATCCTACTTGGAGAGTGGAATAGCTATCAAGGTTGGAGTACTTTGGAGCATTTTGCTATTTGTCGACAATCGTCGCGAGGTATGTGAACCTCTTCCTTCCTTTGGCATGATTCTATGTATGGAATATACCGGTGGTATCATTTCATGTTTCCTGTTACTCTTAGAAGTTAAGAGGTAGTTGTGTGATCTACTCTATGTAGAACTTTTCCTATCTTTGAGCATGACTAGTTGCACGTATGTAGTATGGTAGACGTACAACACCTTGATATCCTTTACTAGTTTGTTAATAGCCAAGTTGGGTGAGTTGGGAGATTAACTCACTTCTTTGAAAGTATAAAGGATGTCTTAAGTGTTATTAAAGTTAAGGGACTTGAAGAGTTTTAAAGTATGTGATACTTGTTCCGTTTTAAACGTATAAGTCCCTTGGATAGGAAATTGTTTTTGGGCTAAGGTATAAAGTGAATATAACGGCTTTATGGGAAGTTAGTTATATTTGCTTTATGGAAAGATAAGTGATTTGATTTTAGTGAAAAGGCCTCTTGTTTTAAGGCATTAATTGCCTAAGGTTTTATAATAAAAGGAGTCACTTGTTTTCTAAGGGTTAAGAGACTATTTGTATTTTTGAAAGTTATGAGAATTTATTTGAAAGTATTTAATACTTGGTTTCAAAAAGTAGAAGTCTCTTGGTTATAAAATGAACGTGTTGTCTAAACTATAAAGGGTTATAACGCTTTATGGGAAGTCGGTTATAACAGCTTTATGGAAGGTTAAGAGAATGGTTTTCTCTAATAGAGTAAGCAAAGAAATAACTTGTGTTAAGGAAGGGCAAATTGTTTTAAAGGTACCAATTGCTTAAGGTTTTAAATAAGGAAGTCACTTGATTTAGAGTTGGTAATTGTATTTTCTAAAAGGTATTGTGACGTGTCTTGAAAGGTGAATAGGACTTGATACTACAGTTGTTAGTATCGGGGAAGTTTTATTTGGAAAGTAGTCTTTTGAAAAGAATGTACGTACGTAGTACTTTTGCCTGGTTAATTGAGAATAATTCTATGTGATGCCTTGATTAGTACTTTGGCTTGTTAAATGAGAATTATTCTATTTGTGCCCCGATAAGTACTTTGGCTTTTTAAATGAAAATTATTCTATTTGTGCCCCGATAAGTACTTTGGCTTGTTAAATGAGAATTATTCTATTTGTGCCCTGATAAGTACTTTGGCTTGTTAAATGAGAATTATTCTATTTGTGCCCGATAAGTACTTTGCTTGTTAAATGAGAATTATTCTATTTGTGCTCGATAAGTACTTTGGCTTGTTAATTGAGAATTAGCCTATGTGCTGGTGATAGCCTTTGAGTGCAAGTATTATGTTTTATTACGATGCCGCGACTCTGGCCGAGGGTCACTGTTTTGTTATAAGTTACTTGACGCATCGATGATGTGGGATTCCACTGCATGCTTCCGTTATTTGTAGCACTTGGGTTAAATTCTGATTTTATAAAAGACATGGTAGTGCTTATGTCTTGTTTGATGGTCGGTCGAGATAGGGTAAGAGTATAAATGGCGGCAAGCCCCAAGACGTTATACCACCTCCTCCGTGGTAAGAGTATAAGTGAGGGTAAACCCCAAGACGCTGTACCACCCGCTATGTGTTGTTTGACGACCGGCCGAGATAGAGTAAGAGTATAAATGGCGGCAAGCCCCAAGACGTTATACCACCTTCTCCGTGGTAAGAGTATAAGTGAGGGTAGACCCAAGATGCTATACCACCGCTTTACCACCTTCTCCGGGTAAGAGTATAAGTGAGGGTAGACCCCAAGACGCTTATACCACCGTGGGACTTGGTGTTCATGTATGCCTATTGGTGTATTATTATACCGGATCGCGGCATGATGTGATTCAAGGCGGGATATATATATATGTATTGTGTATGTACGCCCGACTGAGGTGGGATGCCACGCGCGTCACATGGTTATATTTTACACTAATAGTCACGGTGATGGGGATTCCACGCATGCTTTGATATTAGTGTGATTTGATCGCGTCCCCATCGGGGTAGTATATGTGTCCCTCCGCAGGGCCGGACTATGTTATGAAAGATAAGTAAGTTATATGGTAATGAACTTAATGATTCTTTTTCTAATAATGTACGTAAGAATGTGACTATAACTTTTATTGGGAATGGAAAGGATAATAAGGTACGATTAAGTTCATAAGTGGTAATGACACGGCGCAGATCCGTATGTATTTTTATACTTGTCCTTGTCATTATTTTGTACAGTTATGATTTGTTTATCAGACGTTATATTGCTCCACATTCTGCACTGTTGTAATCGACTTCTTCGGGGCCGCGTTGATGCCCGCAGTTTAGGTACACTGAGGATCCGCGAGCTTAGGATCCTGCTCACAGTTGAGATGGCTCCGTGTTCAAGTTGTCACGTTTATGTTCATTCGTGGTATGGCGGGGCCCTGTCCCGCCACAGTGGTTGTTAAAACTCTTAGAGGTCTGTAGTCACATATTGTGGGTCAGTTTGTAAAAAGAAAGGAGGCAACTGCTTCGGTTGTTTTTATATATGTTCAGGAAGGTAGCCCTATCGGCTAACCTGTTCTTTTACTTACGATGTTTTATTTTTAAGTTTCGTGTATGTTCCGCTGATTTTCTCTGATGTTTACCTGTAAGGGTGCCCAGGTAGGGCACCAGTCGCGGTCCCGGGGTCGGGTCGTGACAATAACAATATCAATTCTCTTTCAATTCCTTTTTCAATCCAAGTTGTTATTCCAATATGTTATATACATAATAACAATTACAACAACTATAAATCCTTTCTTCCTTAACATGCGACGATTGTAACTATCGACCAAATTGATTACAACATAAATGACTAACTTGTCCATTTTCGGTTTTACCATGTCGACATGATCCAAATCTTTTCAAACTTCATTCTATATACCACATGCTCATTTCTTAACTACTATAACATGTAATCTTTAATTACATTAAGAAGATGAAGATTTTACCTCAATAAGCCCTAATAATGTCCAAGCGTAAAAGTCGATCCTTAACAACTTTTAGCTCCTCTTCTTATGTTCCAATCCGCTCCAAGAACTCCTTAGAAGCTCATGAAGAACTCCTCTTCAAGTTCCATCTTCAAAGTTGAAGAACACCTTAGGGTTTCGCCTTGCGACTAACGTAAAAATGTCGTTTTTCCGAGATCTTTCTATTGAGATATCCTTACAATACCCCTAGGAACCTTGGGTTAAAGTCTTGTGACTAATGAACCACAAACGAAAATATTTTCTTGTTCTCTCAAGGCAAACCCGAGAGCCTCTCCTCAAGAACATCAAGTTCTTCATTTAATTCCAAGTGTAGAATTGTCTTGCACTAGTATAGGATATATACAACAACCAAGGTCCTAGATTAAAACACTTGTGTGGATGAGATGTGGTCAACAATATCAAGCCAAGTAGCTTTCTTGACTTAGGTAATTTCCGCCCCACTTAGGCCCATTGAGGGTGACACGTATCGCCATCCGGTTGGTCTAAAATATTTCATCTCCCGAATTCCGATAAATTCTATAAGTCTCAAATATCAAATTCGGGAACTCAATTCTCATTAACGAATAATTTTCCTTCCCGAGGCTCGAAATCATTTTCCGTAGGAAAAAGCAATCCTTCTTGCGTTTCAATTTTTAAAGTCGTACTTTCTCACGTACTTTCTCTTAAACACATGTCCTGGAGCTACAGGGTGTTACACCGTGTCTAGTAGAGTCTTGATTATCGGTGTGTTGCGCGCCACACCCATAAACAGGAGGCTACAGGACATTTAGGAGTTGGTTTCTATTCTTCTCACTCTGAGATCGTGCCATAGAGCTGTGTTATTAAGATAATTCCTCTCTGACGTATTATTATGTTACAGCTATGCCTCCAAGGAGGGCAACAGTCGCCCAGAAGGGCAAAACAGTAGCAGGAGCTACCAGTCAGACTCAGAGAGTTGATAGGGCTCGTGCCCTGGGTATACCGGTGATTGTGCCGCGATGGCGAAGTTCTTCTGCGCAGTTTGAGGCCCCAAAGACTAGAGCCTCTGGTTCGATTAGGGGAAGACTATAGGGTCATAAGGGAAGCAGTTATGTTATTGACCAAGATAGCGGTACTACAGTTTCATCATCAGCAGGTTATTTGGCCAGTACAGACAGGTGTACAGAGGGTAGAGGGACAACGCGGAGATCAGCGTAAGAGGGTTATACCGATTGGTTATCCCGGTGCATTTTTGGACGAGCAGCCTCAGCAGCGAGTAAGATATTCATCCCAGCCTACCCAGTACATACCCCCGCAGCTCACAGGTGGGAGATTGGACCCCACAAAGTATTTAGGAGTCGGTCCGAGCTCCAGGGGTCGAGGTTCTCAGAGGAGCAGAGGATTTTCTCAGTCGAGGCCACTTATTCCTCAGTGTTTCCGATGTAGTAAGTGTCATATGGGGAAATGCCATTATGGAACATGTGTTTGTTTTTATTGTGGCCGTCCGGGCCATATACTGAGGGTATGTCCTTTTAGAAAGAGCACCGGTGAGGTGGCTCAGCCTATGAGGCCGATGGTTGGTTCCCTTTCCTCCACAACTGTGCGCCCCCCAAGGCAGGGTGTTCAGATGTCAGTCGGCCGTGGTAGAGGTCAGGGTGGAGTTTATAGTTCTGGCAGTCCTTTGAACCGCATAGATGACGTGACTACTGGGCAGGATCAAGAGGCAACATAATGGGGTTACAAATATATTTCGATTCTTTTGAATCATACGTGCATTGATAGATTCAGATTTCGCCCTAGCGTATATGTTTTCCCTTTGTTGCTAGTAGTTGTAAATTGATAGCACCACCAGAAGTAGAAATACTTTGATTAGTAAAGTGAAAAGTGAAGAATGTTGACAAGAATGATAAAGTGAACTGAGACTATAGTTGTGTAGGGTTCACAAGTTGTAATTACCCCATAACAGTGTGAAGACCGATAGGGAAGGATGTGCAGTAGAAATACTTTGACCTATGTGACGAACCTCTAGTGAATAGGGGGATAGGGTGAGAAGTACCTTGAGATAAAAGAGAAATTTATTGCAGACTAAGAATGAGAAGTTAAGTGTGACGATGGGTCGGGTTATGGACTCATTTCGGGTCAGCCTGTAGTATGGAATGGGGTGATGTCAGTTGGATATGGTCCCGCTATGTGATAGGGTCACGAGGATGCAATGCCCAAGTCGAGTTAATCGTTGTACGAGTTCGTGGACGCGTTCCATCGAAATCAGGTCGTGAGGGCCGAGAAGGGCCTTAACGGGAATGCAAGTAGCATAATGGCCAAGTTTGGATAATAACTCCAAGGATTGGAGAACAGAAACAATATTTGAAATTTTGTACGTATACTAAATAAGTTTGGAAGTACGAGAAAGTATGACAAGTAAGAAAAGGAAGGAACAAGGGTTAAATGAAATATAATGGTTATGGTTATGAGTAATAAATGTGCGTAGAGAAAATCATTTTAGGCCTTGAGTGGAGGTTAATTGTGATGATACACACGCTTTAGGTTCAGTAACACTATCCATAGGTTCTCGCGATTGGGATGCTACTAGTATTAGAGTTTACACCAGTTGGTAAACTAAGCTAGGCAGATTATAGGTTCATGTCCCAACTAGTTTGGTGACTAAGTGAGACAGAGAAGGGAAGTAATACGGGGGAACACATCAGTTAGCTGAGTGGGAGTCCGACTGAACGATTCAGATAGTGTTAGTCCCATGACTTAGAATACGACAGGGTCATCCCTTTATGCGAGAAAAAGAAAGGAACCTCTAAGGATCCCGTTTTTGAAGAATTTAACCTTCGAGTTTTGTGAGAAGGGACCGCGTATGGAAGGTCCATTGATATGTTTACGTATGTTATGTGGTGGCTATATGTGGCATCGTTGGTCTTGTGGAGTATTGATTGATAGGCATAATAAAGAGACTATGCCGAAATTTGTATAGCTTGAAAAACCGACTAAGAACATTCGGGGATGAATGTTTCTAAGGGGGGGAAGAATGTTACAACCCGTAATTCCAGGACATGTATAAGAGAATGGACACGAGAACACGAGAACACAAGACTTGAAAATTAGTACGAAAGGAAGAATTGTTTTTCCGGAGGAAAATCTTCCGAACGTCGGAAAGGAAAAATGTTCGTTGAGGAGAATTAGATTCTCAAAATGCATTATTTGAGGAGTATGGAACTTATTAACATTGTGGAAATTTAGTTTTACAGATTTGGTCACGTGGGGCCCACCCGAGAAATTTTACGTTTTGTGGGGCCCACGAGGTTTACGAAATTTTATGGACGAATGGGATGGCGACGCGTGTAACCCCCACATGGTCTTGGACGAAAATTGACAAGGGTAGTATGGTCATTGACCAATGTAGAAGATCAAGTCTTCAAGCTTGAGATTATTGACTTAGTCAACTTGCCACTTGTATAGATAATTAATTACTCTTCATCCTAGCCACACATATATTATTATCTTTACCCTCCATTGTATTATATATACACACTAGTGCAAGACCAAGTCTTCAACACTTAGAATAAATTAGAGAGACCTTGTTCTTCTATGTGAGCTCTCGGGTTTGGCCATATATACACACAAAAATTTTGCAATTGTGGTTCATTCTTCACAAGACTTTAACCCAAGGTCCCTAAGGGTATTGTAAGGATATCTCAATAGAAAGATCTCAGAAAAACGACGTTTTCACTTTAGTCGCAAGGCGAAAACCTAAGTCATTTTCATAGTTTTGGATTGGAAATGGAAGTGAAGTTGGTTGTGAACTTCTAAAGGCTTCAAATAGCGAATTGGAGCGTAAAGGAAAGGAGCTAAGAATTGCTAAGGAGATACTTTGAATCTTGGAATTTTATAAGGGCTTATAAAGGTAACAATCTTGTCATTTTAGTAATTAAAGATTACTTATTGTTGTAGTTATGGATATTAGCAAGCATGAGGTATATATTATGAAGTTTGATAAGTGTATCGCTATTGAACTCGTCACGACCGACCGGCCGCGATCGTACTTACCGGTACCTCGTCGTATACATCGAGAATAGCAATGAACATACATAACACCTAACTTATAATAAGGTAAACATCACTGGCCAGCCGACAAGGCCGCCTTCCATAAAATAACTTAATCGAAAGTGAAACAGTACAACTTATTCTTACAAATTTCAAACCACAAACGTGACTACGCACTTCCAGAATAACAATGGCGTATGACAGGCCCCGCCATACCCCGAATGTACAAAAGTCTATAACCTCGTGGAATCATACCAAAACGACAAAGCCTCCGAGAGATGGAGTTTTCAAGAATCAACAAATGATCCTAAGAGTGCGGATCGCAGTTACGATCTCGACTGCGCATTTAACGCATCCCCGGGCGAGGTCAAGACAACAGTACCAAATATGTGAAATCAAAATATCAGTAATGAAATCATAATAGCATATATAAAGGTGAGATATGTATGATAGCCAAACTACAGTACACAACATATACGCAGCCATGTCAAGTCAGGGACTCACGCCCTCTAAGTCATCACTCAAATATAACCATAGGTCTCATGCCCATAATATCAATCGTGCCCGTGGACTTCCTTCCTCACTGCCGGCAGTCTATGATATAACAACACTAAGGAGTACATATGAATACTAGATCCCACCTATATCATAAGAACCGTACGAGGCAAGTACGAAGGCATAGCTACCAGATCCACCCTGCATCCTCAACTGACCGGGGCAAGTACGAAAGCCAGCTACCAGATCCACCCGTACCAACAATACTAATTACCTGAATCACGAAGCTGACCGGGGCAAGTACGATAGCCTCTACCAGATCCACCCACGGCCACATCACGATCGGCAAGTACGCAGGCTAACCACCAGATCCACCCTGCATCACACAACTTCGCCCTAACACTGACCGGGGCAAGTACGAAAGCCAACTACCAGATCCACCCTGCGTCACATCGCTGACCGGGGCAAGTACGAGGGCTAACTACCAAATCCACCCTGCATCAGTAGACCTCATGGAGAGCTAGTCCATGGAACAACACTATCAACAAGGAGCGAACCCTCATCATGGACGCATACCCGTGGAATCCTCCATCACTGACGGTACGTCCAAGTAGGCTCATAACTACATGCTTTTAATTCGAATTGCAATACCATGTCTTTACAATAACATAAACCAAGACAATTACCATGCCTTCTTTTCACATAAACCAAGACAACTACCATGTCTTCTTTTCACATAAACCAAGGGAATCCTTATTTAAGCAAGCCAAAGTACTTATCAAAGCACACATAGAATAATTCTCAATTAAACAAGCCAAAGTACTATCAAGGCACCAATAGAATAATTCTCAATTAAACAAGCCAAAGTACTATCGGGTCTTTATGATGGTCTGATTTCCAAGACGGGACAGGGGGATAACCAAGGGACATTGAATACTCCCGTTATACAAGGAGCCAAGTCAGTTGTGAGTTCTAACGTTATTATTGAGGGTGCCGAGGCGTCACACTTTAATGCTGCGGGTACCAATGATTCACTCACTAGCACGGGACTTTATGATGGTCTGATTTCCAAGACGGGCCAGGGGGATAACCAAGGGACATTGAATATTCCCGTTATACAAAGAGCCAAGTCAGTTGTGAGAAACAAAGATAATTCTATTTCCAAGGAGCCTAGGAACTACATGACCATTAATAATGCGGGAGCCGAGGGGTCAGCCTTGAATGATGCGGGATCCAAAGAGTCCTCTCGTGTATTAAGACAACAACCCCAGATTTCTTTAAGTGTCACTAATGAATCCTTCCCTACTTTAGCTAGTTTGCTAAGTGGAGTCAATCTCAAGAATCACAACAAACCTTTCGTCTTTAATACTTCCTCAGATTCGAGTAAAGTCTTGAACATACCCCCTCTCTCATCTAATACCACTTCACTACTTTCTGACTTATACAACACCTCGCCCCTTCTATCTCCTCTTCCTTCTATTCCTCCTGAAACCCAACACAAATTCCCTACCCTTCCAAATGGCACGCGAATCATCCCTCCTATCGCGCCCAAGCTCATTTCCTCCTACCCATCCCCTCCGCCTATACCTCCAAATACACCCAATGATTTTCACACTAATGCATCTTCTAAACCACATCATATTACTACCGCTGATACACCTCATAACAATCTTGCCCTAAACCATGGCAAAGGTACGTTCCCTCCCAAAAAGACTTATCTGAGTCTCATGGAACTAGATCGAGGCAAAAGGTATGAAGTTACAATTTATTGAACAACAAGGGGCTAAGTAGATATAGAAGCCGAGGATGAAGTTCCTTTCATAGAAACACGGGCTATTGCCTAATAGGTTGCTTCACTGTCCTTTCCGGAAGAGAAGCATTGAATACCATTGTGAAAGGATGGGAGTTAAATGCCATATTATACCATACGGCAAAGGCTAGACAGTTGTTCAAATTCATGACGGATGAGGCGCACTAATGTACTTCACGGAGGCCCTTATATGGTCTACGGAAAACCATGATGCTCAAGGCTATCAATAAAGGAGTTCTAATAACGGATGATTTATTCATGGACATTCCTATTCGGGTCACTTTCCTGACATTCCCTTTCTATTCGAGGTAACTGCCTTAGTAAGATTGCTTCACGTGTAGGAAAACATCTTTACACGACCAATATACTAAGGAAAGGTCTAAAATGAACTATGCAAGAGTTCTAGTGGAAGTGGATGTTAGCAAGAGCCAATAATGGATTTTGTCGTCAAACTCCCGATAATGTAGGTATACTCAAAGGGTAAACTATGAGAATTACCCTGACTTTTGCTATCATTGTGCGCTTTTGGACACAACCATTTAAAGTGTAGAAAGTCGAGGGATGATGTCAACAATGAAGAAGCTCCAAAACACGCACATCTTGTGGTACCCCTAACAATAAGGAAGATTCTACTTGTTGGAAGTCAACAGAGGTACGGGTGGAACCAACCTCCTATTTCTCATCCACCAACTTCTCAACATCCCGTAGATGCCGATAACTTGATGGACATTGAAGAAATCAACACACAACACCTCCCGGTACCGTGGTTTGGGAGAAGCATCACATGCCGCGGTCCTCCGATTTTGGGTCATTCGCCCATCATGTTCATGGATTCTCTAGCAAAGTCCTCACCGCCTAATTCTCACCATGGTAGTGCACAACATGTTAGGATGATTTGTGAGTCAAAACATTCTGATTCTCGAGATGCCTATGAACCCGCCACCTTCATGGATGGAGATACATTCTGGGTGCTACGGAAAAGGCTCAACTTGAGTCACGTAACGTTAACTTTGAACGCGGGAACATAGCTTGGCCGAACACAAGTTATGGCTTCCAAAGAACAATGATGATGGATGGCAAGAAGTTTTGTCAAAAAGAATGGGCCAAAAAACAGTGGGAAAGCGGCGCTAAGCGGAGGTGCTAACAAAACCTCATTTGTTTCCTAATGAAAATACTTTGTTGGAATGTCCGTGGTCTTTGCGGACAAAGGGATAGGCAGCCATACAAGCTCTAGTGTGTAGTATCACAAAACAAATTTGACGCAGCCTATGATTTGTCTATTGGAAACTAAACTATCTCGCCAAGACAGAGTATTTCTACTCAAAGATTCAAAGCTTGGAAGTTTTGCTCAAATTTGGAATTCATCGAGGCGGAAGAATGCTATTACTTTGGGATCCATCTAGGGTTTGTTGCGAAGTGTTTGGTATGGACTCTCAAAGATATCCATGTCCGTGCAAGTTGCAATATAACACAAGTGTCCTTCCTGCCACATTTGTGTACCCGCTTATAGCATCTTGGATAGAAGGATGCTTTGGCATCACCTTACTCACTGGGCATTGGCGCCACTAAGCCTTGGATGATTATGGGAGATTTCAACACTTCATCGCAACCCTAAAGATAAGGTGGGGGTCCTCCTCTCACGCCTTATGCACTTAGGGATCTTGGCGATTTCAGATTTCTCACGGACTAGAAGACGCCCTTCTTCCTGCCTTCTACACTTGGACAAATGGTTCGATTTGGTCTAAGCTTGATAGAGTATTGATGAATCAAAATTGGAGTGATTTGACCTAGAATGCACGCCAATTTCATGCCTATGGAACCCGCCTCGACCACCGTCCCGTGATAGCCACTGTTATTGATCCTATAATGTTGGGAAGCGCCTCTTCAAGTTCATGAATATGTGGCTTTCACCCAGCCTTCGAGGACATAATGACTTCATGTTGGAGACAAGACATATTGGGAACTGCTCAATTCGTCCTTGCCTCAAAATTGAAAGCCCTAAAGCAACCATTAAGGGCATTGAACAGAAGTGACTTTGGGGGTATTGAACAAAGAGCAAAAGGGGCAAACATTGAGTTCAATGATGCTATCAATGCACACATGGAAAATCCCTTTGATGAGGAGCTAAAAGCCAAGGTTAAGTCCTCAAGAGCTAGAGCAAACACCTTACTGGAAGCAGAAAAACACTTCATAATGCAGAAGTCAAGACAGAAACACTTGATTGGAAGTGATAGATGCTCCAAATACTTTCATAGCTTGATCAAGAGGAGTAATGTCAGGAACTCAATTAGCTTTCTTGTTAAAGCCAATGGTACTATCACTACATCACCAGAAGAAGTTAGGAAGTTGCTTGTTGAATTTTACAAAGATCTATTAGGTACTTCCCGACCCACTACCAACTTTGATCCTGAAGTGTTCAACTATGGCCCGAAGCTAAGTGAAGAGGAGAGATTACAGCTTTTGCATTTCATCACCCCAAAGGAGATTTGGGAAGCTCTCTCTGATATAGGAAATGACAAAGCACCTGGACCGGATGGTTATTCGGCTGCCTTCTTCAAGAATAGATGAAGAGATGTGGGTCATGATGTTGTAAGAAGTGTCCAAGAGTTCTTCTCTACTGGAGTTCTTTTGAAGCAGGTGAATCATACCATCATTACCCTACTACCAAAGACTGATCATGATCCTAAGGTAAATGATTTCAGGCCCATCGGATTGACTAATGTGGTCTATAAGATCATCACAAAGATTCTATCTAACAGAATGGCATTGATCCTTCCTTCTCTCATTGACAAATCCCAAGGGGCTTTTGTGAAAGGAAGAAACATGATGTACAACGTATATGTGGCACAGGAGCTTATGAGAGGATTTAATAGAGCCAGAGTCTCACCAAGATGTATGCTTATGGTGGACCTTCGTAAAGCATTCGATACAGTCTCTTGGAGTTTCCTCGAATTGGTACTAAGAAGTCTAAAATTTCCAGACAGATTTACAAATTGGATCATGGAATGTGTTAGCTCAACCTCCTTCTCCCTTTCTATCAACGGTGAGCTACATGGATACTTCAAAGGAAAGCGCGGCCTAAGACAAGGTGATCCTATGTCCCCTAGTCTCTTTATCTTGTGCATGGAATACCTCTCAAGGCTGCTTAAAAGGAAGGCTGAGACAAGAGCTTTCATATTTTCCAAAGTGCAAGAAATTGGGCATTACTCATCTTGCATTTGCGACGACCTCATGCTTTTGCGGAGGAGATATGTCTTCAGTTGGGATTCTTATGAATTGTCTGGAAGAGTTGGAGGCTGCCTCAGGGCTAACTCTTAACCCGTCTAAATCCTCTGTCTACTTAGCGGGAATGCATACTACAGTTCGTGACTTGATATTGTCCAGAGTGGGATTCGCCATTGGTAGCTTTCCGGTACGATACTTGGGGATCCCTTTGTCCCCAATTTCAGTCTCGGTGGACCAATTTGCTCCATTCACTAGTGCAATTTCGAATTACATCCAGAAATGGGGGCATCACACCCTTTCTTATGCGGGTAAGCTGGAACTAATCAGGTCGGTTGTCCAAGGGGTTGAGAGCTTTTGGTTCCGGGCACTTCCTATCCCGGCCACTATTATCAACAAGGTACGGTCTGCTTGTATTCAGTTCTTATGGGGAGGGAAACCACCAAGAGTTGCTTGGGATATCATTTGCTTGCCTCAAACTGAAGGTGGCTTGGGTCTAATGAACATCAAGGAATGGAATCATGCCTTGCTATCCAGGACTATATGGCAAACTCACACGGATGCTGATTCTCTATGGGTCCAATGGATCAATAGCCACTATTTGAGAGGTATTACAATTTGGGACTATGAGGTACGTCCTAGGGACTCCCCCTTATTCAAAAGGATTTGTGGGATTCGCGAAAAATTTGTTTCTATCTTTGGTAGCCATGGTGATGCTATTGAAGGCTTTACAAAGTGTTGTGCCAATGGTAAATTTGATTCAAGCCTCGTGTATAATATCTTGCGCACTCCGCAAGTTAAAAAGCCTTGGATGTCACAAATTTGGAAAGACTTCATTCCTCCCAAATTCTCTTTTCTCAGGTGGCTAAATTGCAGAAAGCGTTAGCTACAAAGGATACTCTATCATATCTCAACTTGGAGGATAAATTCATGGTTCTGCAAGCAAGCAAATGAAACAAGGGAACACCTCTTCTTTACTTGCCCCTACACACACATGATTTGGAGGAGCATAAAAGATTGGTTGGGTATTAGAAGAGAGATGACAACTGTTGAAAGCTCCCTTAAGTGGATTAAGAAAGATCACCATGGACAAGCATCCGAGCCAAAGCTATTTTGCTTACTTTTTGCATTGTGGTCTATGAGATTTGGAGGGCAAGAAACACATTGCTCTTTGAAGGCACAAGCTTTCCGGCGGAAGAGGTCATTGCAAGAATCAAAACTACATGTTATAGAGTTCTCTATGATTTTATCCCTTCTTGTAATGACACCATTTGAGTGACCACTCCTCCCCTCCCTCTCTTCTTGTTTACATTACGTTGAGGCTTGAGATACCTCAACGACTGATTGTAGCCACTTTTCTTTTGTTATTACTAATAAAATTTGCATTTACCTGAGAAAAAAAAAGGCACAAATAGAATAATTCTCAATTAAACAAGCCAAAGTACTATCAAAGCGTGTCTATTTTTCAAAGTAAGTTACTACATCTTTAGAAAACTCATTTCAAAGCTTGAAACCAAGTAACTTCAATTTTTCACAATCTAGACAACTTATGCCCATTAATCAAATTAGACAACTTTCTTAACCTTCCATAAAGTTATTATAACCAACTTCCCATAAAGCCGTTATACTAACTTTATGCTTTAGAAATTAAGACATTCTTATCCTTTCATAAGGCCGTTATAACTAACTTCCCATAAAGCCGTTATAACTCCTCATAAACCATTTCGTTCTTTTACTAACCAAGAGACTTATACTTCAAACAAATTTACACAATTTTCCAAAATACTTCAAGCCTCTTATCTTTTAGAAAACAAGTTTCTTACCTCAAAAAATTTAAGCCTCTTATCTTTAGAATAATTCAATACTCAATACTTTCACACCAAGTACTCTATACTTCTTTATGTCAAGAAATCCTTGTCTACCTTTTTTAGGATAAACCACTCCTCAAGAACAAGCGGGCTAACTTCTTAACCCAACCAACTTAGACATTTTCTTAAAACAAGTCACGTATAACAAAAGGATTTACTTCATTTAAAACACGTACGTCTACCGTACTATATAGTTATAACTACTCATGCTCAAGAGATAAGAAAGTTTCCACATACCTCTTCGGTCAATCCACTTGCTAAGCTCAAACTACCGCAAGTAATATGTCAACCTATAATAACCATGATACGTTTATTAACCTCTAATTTCAATGTAGAAATAATCTAAGTTCAAAGCCACTAAATTCTATGGAAAATTGGGCAGCATTTCCTTTGTTTCTACATACTTTGCCACCTTTTTAAGGTCCGAATTCAACATCCAAACGCCACATCTTAGGCCCAACAATCCAAACATATCAAGGGGATTACACACCTAAACTTGGGTGTGTAAAATTCTGCCCCAAAAGGTACATAATTAACTTAATCAAGTTTAAGATAGTTCTTAGGCTACAACATGCTCATAATATCTTCTTAACCAATTCTTTCACATCCAAACCATATTTCTTACATGCAATGAATCTAAGAGCATTATTACTACTACAAGTTCCTTCTTCTTCACATGCAACATCAATACTAGCTATAAGAGAAGAAATGTTACCTTTAGAGCTTTAGCCAAAACTATTCCAACAACTTTGCTAGCCTCCTTTCCAAGAACACCTCCACAATAACTCCTACAAGCTAGCCACAAGCTTCCTTCTTGTCCTTAACTTTTCAGATTTTTCTTAGGCTTTGAATTCCTCTTAGAATTCTAGAGAGAAGTGGGAGCTCTAACTTAGAGAGAGGGAAAGTCTTGAAAGATGACCAAGTCTTCAAGACTTGGTCAATATAAGGGACATGCAAAAATCAGATGGGGACACTTGTCACCCTCCCATGGCCTTTAAAAAGAAGAAATTGATTTCGCGCTTTTTCCGCCAGATTCCCGCCGCTGGCCTCGCACTGGCGCCGCGGCGCTGAATCTTCCGCAACTCTACAGATCTTTCGCGCCATGCGCCTCGCTCACGGCGCGGCGCTGCAACTCCAGCGACCCTCAAGATATTCGGCGCCGCGTTCGCTTCCCACATGCGCCCTATGGCTCTCGGTCCAAACACATTTCTGTCCGATCACAAGACCGAACTTGCAACTCCCATAACTTTCTACTCCGATGTCCTATCGACGAACGGTCAGTTGCGTTGGAAACTAGACTCAACGAACTACGCAATAGTCCTTTGAAACACCTAGGAGTTCTCAATTTACCGGGTCATAACCCGCCCCAAAGTTGACCAATACCCGTCCGAGACAATCCGTCAACCTATCTTCCAAAAAATTTAAGTCTTACTCCCTTTCGTACGCTCTCATATGCATGACCTGAACTACGGGGTGTAACAGAACCCTAATCCAAAACTAGCATGTTTAGCCTTTGAGATTACAATTCAATTTGATTATTAGTTTAGTCGTCGCATGTTATGTAAAGAAGGAATTATAGTTGTTAAAGTTGTTTATGACTATATAACATGTTAGACCTAAGAACTTGGATTGAAAAAGAATTGGAAAGGACTTTGTGTTGTTGTATATGTTAGCCGAGAATGGCTTTGGATATTGAACTACTTGGTATTAATTGTGGGGCAGAATTTTACACGTATTGTAAGGCGTGTAATCCCCTTTGATTGGTTGTTGTATTGAGCCTTAAATGTGGCATGTTGGTTATTGATTATTGGGCCTTGAAAAAGGTGGAAACGTACGTAGAAACAAAGGAGGTGCTGCCCAATTTTCCGTAGAATAAGAGACCGTATACTTAGTATTATTCTACGTTAGAAACTAGAAGTTGATAGTCGTGTTGTGGCCATTATAGGTTGACAATTCTACGTGCGGCGTATTCGACTTAGCTTGTGGATTAAGCCAAAAAGGTATGTGAACCATCTCCTCTTCTTCTAGCATGATTCCTTATGATAAAGAAAGTAAGTCCTACTCCTTAAATGATCCATTCCTTGATTGTACTTGGATTGCCTAATTGTAACGACCCGTCCCGGGGCCCGTTACTGGTGCCTTATCCCGGGCACCCTAGTGACACAACATCAGAGAGAACCAGCGGAAAAATAAAACTTTAAACAAGAAACAAGATATATGATCATAAAACAGGCCAACCCAACGGTTACCTTCCAATAACATATATAAATACAACTCTTACAAAACGAATAGCTTTAATCCTTTTTACAAACCCCGCCACAACAAGATTACATGCACTTCTAAGATTTACAACAACTATGACGGACAGGGCTTCGCCATACCCCGAATGTACAAGAACCTACAACTCAGGAACACATACCAAAAGATAAGCCTCCGAGAAACGGAGCTTCCCAAAACGCCGAATCGAGATCCTAAGAGCGAGGATCCACGATCGATGTATTCTACTGCGGCATGAACGCAGCCTCAAGGAGGTCAAGATAACAGTACCAAGTATGTGAAATCAGAAAAATATCAGAATGAAATCATACTAGTCTATATAAAGCAGAGACATGTATGATAACCAAACTACGATTCACAACATAAAAGCAACATGTCCCGTGGACTCACGCCTCAAGTCATCACTAAATATAACTATGGGTCTCACGCCCACAACATCAATCATGTTCGCATCACGGCCGCATGCCCCGACTGCGATCGGTGTAGACATGTCCATGATGCAACAATAATACCAATGCCCCACGGCCACATGCCCGAATTCTACCTCGGTGCAGACACGCCCACGTGACATCAACAATAATATATCGGTGATCAACCCCGCCGCACGGCCACATGCCCCGAATTACCTCTGTAGACATGTCCATGTAACCACAATAACAATATATCGGTAATCAACCGCCGCACGGCCGCGATGCTCTTAACATCAGACGGTGTAGACATGTCCATGTGACATCAACAACAAGACAAGAATCAAAATGGAAACATACCCGTGGAATTCTCCATCACCGCCAAAGACGCTCCAAGTAAGTTCTCAATAAGTCGACCGCCTCTATCGAGAGACGCCAGAATACGTAAATACCACACTTGCACAACAAAGGCTATCATCACAAGCATAGGCAAGTTTCACAACAACAAACATAGGCAAGTTTCACAACAACAAGCATAGGCAAGTTTCACACAACTCAAAGTACTTTCATTTTATGCCAAAGTCCGGTTTTAACCCCAAAGTACTACATAAGTTAAAGTTCTTTTAAAAGAGATTCATTACTTTTATAAAAGTCACCCTATACCCGTAGTATTAGAATGACCAACCCACATTCCTTTTCAAAATCAAGTAACAACATTCTTTCCTAAGTTCCAGCTTTGTCTAGTTTCAATTACTCAAGCTTCTCATTTTCAAATGCTCAAGTCACTTATTTTAGAAAGGTTTCATAACTCATAGTCTTAATCTCTTTTAAAACAATTGAGTAACATATGTCATATATGTGAGTAGTTTATTCTTGTTTATAACGATCTTATTACAAAGACCATGATCTAGAAAATGTAATATCATTTTGTCTCATCTTAGCTTCTATGCAGATGGAGGTTTCTACCGGTTTTAATACAACACATCATTATTCAATACATTTTCCTTTATTAACGCCGCAGTTGGTCCTGTCGATACACATTCCGATTTCCAAATCAAGAAACATTATCCCTTTAAAACCAAGTACTCATTACTCACGAATGAGGTTTCACACAAACATCCACATTAAAACAAATAAGTTAAGTCTCTTATCTTATAAGATCAAGTCTCTTAACTTCTAACATCAAGAAACCATTTTCTTACCTACATAAAGTCGTTATAACCAACTTCCCATAAAGCCGTTATAACACTTTATGTTTAAACCAAACAAATACACTTAGCACCGTGACGCCCACCGCACTACATAGCTACACACATATCATGCTAGAACAGATAGGAAGAGGTTCACATACCTCGCGACGAGTATCGACAATAAGCAAAATGCTCCAAGTACTACAACCTTGCTAGCCCTTTCCACTCTCAAGTAGAATACGCTACTCTTAGTACTTTCACCTAGAAAGGTCACAAACGTCTATTAACTTCAAAACACAAGGTTCCATTTCTCGTAAAATTCAAGAAGACCTTCCCCGCAACAGAAATCTCCTCCTCTATCGAGGCCGCCATCAAGCCAACTGTGTGGGGTTTACACGCCTAACCTGACGTACAATTCTACTCGAATACTACACAAGTCTACCGCACACAATACCCTATGTAAATACAAAGGCGCTTCTTTTCTTTATTCTTCAGCTTAAGTCAAAAGACATTGCCACAAAGATTAAGCTTAGTTCTATATATAGTATACTTCAACTATATATTCTAATAACATGTAATTTCCAATTACAAATAGAGGACAAGATAATTACCTCGATAAGCCCATAATTATCCAAGTTAAACGTCGATCCTTAGCAACGCTTAGCTCCAACTCCGGTGCTCCATCCCGCTCCAAACAACCCTTAGAAGTTCTAACCAACTTCTACTTAAATACTTCAATCAATCAATGAAGATTTTCTTAGGTTTCGCTTTGAGACTAAAGGGACAAAAGTGGTAGTATTTTCTGCTCTACGATAGAGGTATCTTTGGAATACTACAAGGTACAAGGCTAAGGTATTTTGGGCATTATAACAATACTTGGAAGACAACTTTCTACCAAGGGGTAGGCTGCTAGCACACTAGGCTGGGAGGGTGTTCTCGCCAAAGGCCACACGGTGGGGAGGGAAGGCTCTCGGTTTAGAGCTCACAAAGGGGAGGAGAGGGTTTCAAGACTTGGAAGTTTTGGAATGGATGAAGTCTTCACATTTAGGGGTATTTATAGCAAAACCAAAGGCCAACCAAGGGCCAAGATCCTTCCAAGTGTATAGCAAGTGTAAGGACAAGATTAAGCCAAGTGCACCCTAAACCCTACTCCACAAAACAAGGCACAAAACATGGCACCAAACAAGCCACAAACAAGGCCAAAACAAGGAGCCAATAGGCCATAGAAACGTGACCCAATCGCCAACCCAACGCTTCACTGAGGGTGACAAGTGTCACCCTCCCGCTGGTCCAAAACATTTCGTCTCTAAAAAATTCGCAAAAATACTAAATGACATAGCCGGAATTTTCCCAACGTAGTCGTGGAAACGCTTCGTCGAAAACGACTCTATTCGCACTTGTGCCCAAATTTCAACCAAAGCCTAACTTAAGGCTCAAATTCTCCACGCACGCCCCACGCATACTGGAAATACGGTATAACATTCTCCTCTCTTAGAAACATTCGTCCCGAATGTTCCTTCTCAAGTCTCAACACAAATATGCGCTAGTATAGCCTTCATCGCTATACGCACGAAAAACAATCATGCCACACCCGCCATAAAAATAACAAACGCACCAATACTTAAACCTGTCAACGAGGAAACACCTCTAATCATCACAAAACCCTTACCCGAGGTCTAAAATATACTCCTTCACACCTTCATTTCACAAAAGAAACGATCACACACGCTCACTTTACCCTATCTTGTTGTACTTTCTCGAATACTCAAACTCTTTCTAGTATCTCGTACCACACTCCAACGCTCGTTTCCAACCCTCGAGTCACTACCTCCAAACTTGGTCATCTTACTAACTTCGATCTTTTCTAAGGCCGTTCCCGCCTCCACGATCCGCTCGTCGAACATATCCACCAACTCATACGATGGTCAAACAAACTTGGGCCTAGCATCCTCGTGACCCTACCACCGGAGGACCACCTAACCGACCCACCCCAAACCGGTTACTGGTTGACCCGCAAATGGTCCTCAACCCGACCCCCAACCGCGCTAAACTCTTGTTCCCGATCCGAACAATCTTACTAATTCACATCATGAAAGCTACCACTTCCATCTCACACTACCCACTGACTTATCACACAAATAAATCCCACGATACTACTACTCCGATAAGTGGTCAAACATAAAATAAATCTTTAACTCAAGACGACCTTACCCTAAGGTCTCAGTCGTGACCTAATCTAAGGTTCACACTTACCATGCCCCCATACGTATCCGCCCAACTAAGCATGTTTTCTAACTCACAATTAACACAACTCTATTCTGACATAGCACATACTAATGAGACCATCATAACAAGCATACCAAAACTCTAGAGGTTAAGGATATACCTGCTACCGCCCACTCTAATCATAGGCCACCGCAGGCGCATAATCGTAGAAGGCGATGAACCACCCATCGATCCTAGGGTGAGTCGTAACATCCGTGCTACCCTTGGCCTGACAGCTCGCAAATGGCCCCCGCTGGCCGCAAAAATAACAAGCTCCCCGGCACCACGACACTTCAAATGCGGTCTACCACATCGACCACACCGAGGTAGGGGTGACCGATCCGCCAACACCTTACTTCCTCGAAACTCAACCTCGAGCCCCGACCGCCCCGAATACTCAAGGTTGTGGAGGACCACTCTGACCGGGCGGAGGTACAAAACTAGTATGCCATCGAGGCGGTCCGCCTCGAAAGTCACCAAAGGACCTCGTTGTTCTCGCCTCTTCGCCGATTCGTCATTCCGCGACCTCTCCGTGCCTCACATCCCGCAGATGAGCTCGCATGCGGCAATGTCCATGCCCTACCAAGAGCTACTCCGAACATGCCTCGACATGTAATCATCGAGCCTCAGAACATATCGGTGCACTCGATCCTCCATACTAGCTACCAACGCTGACGCATCGCCAATGAGTCGAACTCACATTGTACTCCCGAACCGCACGCCCGCTCGTCTAAGCATCAAAAATCTGTCGCCCGCGTTCTCTCATTCGCGAGGCAAGAAGTGAGTGAGAAAGCCCCAAAACTCATCCCATACCGCTGAGGTGCATGCTCTCCCGAAAGCTCCCATGAATCAAACCAATCGATCCGCGGTATCACGCACCGATGCGAACCAAAGGTCACGACTCGGTCTCAAGCCTTGATCACCCGCATGATCCGTCAGAATCGCCGGATGAACTCCTGCGGATCATCCTCGTGCCTCACCCATAAAACTCGGGCTACAACTCGTAAAGTCCCGTAGCCTCAAACTATTCGCCGGGTGAACCATCGTGCATCGAACTGAATCGCCGTGATTCAAATTTATCCTCATATTCGCCACGACTCGCCAAGAATCGGGCCATCTCCTTGTAACCCATCTCTCTCGCCTGCATCGTGGGATCGAGGCTCAGTATCGCGTCTCGCAGCCTATTGATGCGCTTAACCTTCGCTGGGCCGGGCGGCTTACAAAACCCGCCGTCAAGCACAACCTCGTGTATCGCTCGCTCGCGCTCGCATTCTCTCAGATCTCACTAGCGGTTCCTCGGCTGTCTTGCCCTTCGTGGCTCGTTGCTTTGGCGCGAGGCATAATCGTAAAAACGAGATACGCCGAGGGTCCAACTTACAACATGCCTTCTAAGGCACGATCTCGTAATGAGAAGAATGGAAACTAATCCTAAATGTCCTGCAGCCTCTCGATTATAGATGTGGTGCACAACACATCGATAATCAAGACTTACTAGACACGGTTCGTAGACACTTTCCGAGGATTAATCGCTCGATACCACTTTTGTAACGACTCCGCCCCGGTTCAAGCATCGTGCCTTATCCTGCACCCTAGTGACACAACATCGAGAAAACCAATGAAAATAAAACTTTAAACAAGAAACAAGATATATGATCATAAACAAAGCAACCCAACTGTTACCTTCCAATAACATATATAAATACAACTCTTACAAAACGAATGCTTTAACTTTTTACAAACCCCGCCCACAACAAAGATTTGCACTTCTAAGATTTACAACAACTATGACGGACAGGCTCTTCGCCATACCCCGAATGTACAAGAACCTACAACTCAGTGGAACACATACCAAAAGATAAGCCTCCGAGAAACGGAGCTTCCCAAAACGCCGAACCGAGATCCTAAGAGCGAGGATCCACGACCGATGTACTTACTGCAGATGAACGCAGCCTCAAGGAGGTCGATAACAGTACCAAGTATGTGAAATCAGAAAATATCAGAATGAAATCATACTAGTCTATATAAAGCAGAGACATGTATGATAACCAAACTACGATCACAACATAAAAGCGATCATGTCCAAATGTGACTCACGCCTCAAGTCATCACTCAAATATAACTATGGGTCTCACGCCCACAACATCAATCATGTTCGCATCACGGCCGCATGCCCCTGACTCGCATCGGTGTAGACATGTCCATGATGCAACAATAATACCAATGCCCCACGGCCACATGCCCCTAATTCTACCTGCAGACACGCCCATGTGACATCAACAATAATATCTCGGGTGATCAACCCCGCCGCACGGCCACATGCCCCGGAATTCTACCTCTGTAGACATGTCCATGTAACCACAATAACAATATATCGGTAATCAACCCGGCCGCATGGCCGATGCCCCGGAATCGTGACGGTAGACATGTCCATGTGACATCAACAACAAGACAAGAATCAAAATGGAAACATACCCGTGGAATTCTCCATCACCGCCAAAGACGCTCCAAGTAAGTTCTCAACAAGTCGACCTACCTCATCGAGACGCAGAATACGTAAATACCACACTTGCACAACAAAGGCTATCATCACAAGCATAGGCAAGTTTCACAACAACAAGCATAGGCAAGTTTCACAACAACAAGCATAGGCAAGTTTCACAACAACTCAAAGTACTTTCATTTTATGCCAAAGTCCGGGTTTTTAACCCCAAAGTACTACATACGTTAAGTTCTTTTAAAAGAGATTCATTACTTTTATAAAAGTCACCCTATACCCGTAGTATTAGAATGACCAACCCACATTCCTTTTCAAAATCAATTAACAACATTATTTTCCTAAGTTCCAGTTTGCCTAGTTTCAATTACTCAAGCTTCTCATTTTCAAATGCTCAAGTCACTTATTTTAGAAAGGTTTCATAACTCATAGTCTTAATCTCTTTTAAAACAATTGAGTAACATATGTCGTATATGTGAGTAGTTTATTCTTGTTTATAACGATCTTATTACAAAGACCATGATCTAGAAAATGTAATATCATTTTGTCTCATCTTAGCTTCTATGCAGATGGAGGTTTCTACCGGTTTTAATACAACACATCATTATTCAATACATTTTCCTTTATTAACGCCGCAGTTGGTCCTGTCGATACACATTCCGATTTCCAAATCAAGAAACATTATCCCTTTAAAAACCAAGTACTCATTACTCACGAATGAGGTTTCACACAAACATCCACATTAAAACAAATAAGTTAAGTCTCTTATCTTATAAGATCAAGTCTCTTAACTTCTAACATCAAGAAACCATTTTCTTACCTACATAAAGTCGTATAACCAACTTCCCATAAAGCCGTTATAACACTTTATGTTTAAACCAAACAAATACACTTAGCACTGTGACGTCCCACCGCACTACATAGCTACACACATATCATGCTAGAACAGATAGGAAGAGGTTCACATACCTCGCGACGAGTATCGACAATAAGCAAAATGCTCCAAGTACTACAACTGCTAGCCCTTTCCACTCTCAAGTAGAATACGCTACTCTAGTACTTTCACCTAGAAAGGTCACAAACGTCTATTAACTTCAAAACACAAGGTTCCATTTCTCTACGTAAAATTCTAAAGACCTTCCCCGCAACAACAGAAATCTCCTCTCTATCGAGGCCGCCATCAAGCCAACTGTGGGGTTTACACGCCTAACCTGACGTGTACAATTCTACTCAAGAATACTACACAAGTCTATCGCAATACACCCTATGTAAATACAAAGGTGCTTATTTTCTTTATTCTTCAGCTTAAGTCAAAAGACATTGCATAAAGATTAAGCTTAGTTCTATATATAGTATACTTCAACTATATATTCTAATAACATGTAATTTCCAATTACAAATAGAGGACAAGATAATTACCTCGATAAGCCCATAATTATCCAAGTTAAATCGATCCTTAGCAACGTTTAGCTCCAACTCCGTGCTCCATCCCGCTCCAAACAACCCTTAGAAGTTCTAACCAACTTCTACTTAAATACTTCAATCAATCAACGAAGATTTTCTTAGGGTTTCGGTTTGAGACTAAAGGGACAAAAGGGTAGTATTTTCTGCTCTCTACGATAGAGGTATCTTTGGAATACTACAAGGTACAAGGCTAAGGTATTTTGGGCATTATAACAATACTGGAAGACAACTTTCTACCAGTGGGTAGGCTCACTAGCACACTAGGCTAGGGGAGGGTGTTCTCGCCAAAGGCCACACGAAAAGGGGAGGGGAAGGCTCTGCTTAGAGCTCACAAAGGGGAGGAGAGGGTTTCAAGACTTGGAAGTTTTGGAATGGATGAAGTCTTCACATTTAGGGGGGTATTTATAGCAAAACCAAAGGCCAACCAAGGGCCAAGATCCTTCCAAGTGTATAGCAAGTGTAAGGACAAGATTAAGCCAAGTGCACCCTAAACCCTACTCCACAAAACAAGGCACAAAACATGGCACCAAACAAGCCACAAAACAAGGCCAAAACAAGGAGCCAATAGGCCATAGAAACGTGACCCAATCGGCCAACCCAAACGCCCACTTGAGGGTGACAAGTGTCACCCTCCCGTTGGTCCAAAACATTTCGTCTCTCGGAAAAATTCGCAAAAATACTAAATGACATAGCCGGAATTTTCCCAACGTAAGTTGTGGAAACGCTTTTCGGAAAACGACTCTATTCGGCACTTGTGCCCAAATTTCGAACCAAAGCCTAACTTAAGGCTCAAATTCTCCACGTACGTCCTTACGTACATACTCTAGAAATACGGGGTATAACACTAATATAGAAGTTGTTCTATATACTTCCTTGATTGTACTTTGGATGTTTAAATTGGAAGTTGCTATAATCAATTCCCTTAATGAAGTTTGGATTTTCAAAAGTGAAAGTATTTTACTTGAAGTACATAGAGTCTTGAAAAGGAAGTGGTTTCCAAATCTTTTGGCTAGTGCCTTAGTTCCAAAACCTAAAGGTTGTTATAATGACTTTAGGGGAGTCAAAGGAGTGATTTACTTAATTGATTTAAAAGAGGAGAAATGACATGATTTAAAGAGAAGTAACTTGTTCTAAAGGTGTGAGTTACTTGGGATTTAAAAGTATAAGCTACTTGATTTCTAAAGTTAAGAAACTTGATTTCTAAAGTTAAGAGACTTGAAGTATTTTGAAAGTTAAGAAACTTGATTTGAAAGTATATGATACTTGGTTTTAAAAGTATAAGTCTCTTGATTATAAAGAGAATGAATTTGTCTAAAACCATAAAGGGTTATAACGGCTTTATGAGAAGTTAGTTATAACGACTTTATGAAAGGTTAAGAAAATTGTCTATTTTGATTGATAGGCATGAGTTGCCTAGGTTGTGAAATTAGAAGTTACTTGGTTTCAAAGTATTGAAATGAATTTCTAAAGGTGTAGTAACTTATTTGAAAAATAGACATGTCTTGATACTACGGGTGTTAGTATCTTGGGGTTTTATATAAAAAAGAGTCTTTTAAAAAGAATGGATGTACGTAGTACTTTGGCTTGTTTAAATGAGAATTATTCTATTTGTGCCTTGATAGTACTTTGGCTTGTTTAAATGAGAATTATTCTATTTGTGCCTTGATAGTACTTTGGCTTGCTTGAATAAGGATTTCTCTTGGTTTGTGTAAAGGCATGGTATTGTCTTGGTTTATGTAAAAAGGAAAGGCATGGTAATTGTCTTGGTTTGTATAAAGGCATGGTATTGTCTTGGTTTATGTAAAAAGGAAAGGCACGGTGTTGTCTTGGTTTGCTAAAATGATGGTTATTCATTATATAAATAAAGGTCAAGAATGGTTTGCTTGCATATGGGTTGCTCATATAAACATTCGTGCAAGTGTCTTATTTCCACATCTCCGCGTCCCTCCATAAAGGGTCGGCAACTTGTTTCAAGGATATCATGGAGTAGCTCCCCATGGTGGTGAGTGGTACACACTCACGGCGGGTCGGTATTTGACTCGGGCGGGTTAAATTCCCGGGATATATATAAGCCATGGATTAGCTATCCGTGATGCGAGTATCGTGTACCGATAACTCATTGCGGGTCCACATGACCTAAGCGGGTGAAATAGTCCCTTGCGGGTGAAATAATCCCATGATAGGTTGCATTATAACACAGAGGGTGGTTGACCCTGGCACTGGCACGACCTTCATGTTTTGAAACGGTAGTGATTTTATTAATGAAAGGGTGCAGTGTGTTTATGACTTAAAGTGGAACAGTTGGTCTCGTGGTTAAAAGCATAACTTAAAAGATAAAAATGATTGCATTACTCTCATGATTACAAGGTTCAATGTGCTTATTGATGTTATATTATATCATGGACTGCCGGTAGTGAGGAAAGATTCCACGGGCATGATTGATATTATGGGCGTGAGACCCATGGTTATATTTGAGTAATGACCTGATTTGACATGACTGCTTATGTATTGTGTGTTGTAGTTTGGCTATCATGTAAGTTTCTCATACTTGGTACATTCTTCGTACTGACCTCCTTCGGGGGGCTGCGTTCATGCCGCAGGTTTAGGTACGCAGTTTGGTGATCTGCAGGTGTAGGACCCTGCTCCGAGTTTTGGATAGCTCAATATCTTCAGGAGTTTATCATTTTGGTATAGATCCTTCAGTACGGGCTTTTGTACAGTTATTGGTACGGCGGGGCCTTGTCCCGTCATAGTTCAGTAAAACTCTTAGAGGTCTGTATTCATATGTGGGATTGGACTCATGTACAGTATAGTACCTTTTATTATGTATATTATGTGGCAGCCTTGTCGGCTTTGCCCTTGCATGTTCGTTGGTTTTAAAAAAAAAAAAGAAGATGTTATTTAGTTCCGCGGTTTACTTGTGTCAGTTAGGGAGAAGGGTGCCCAGGTAGGACACCGCCACTGCCCGGGTTCGGGCGTGACATAGATCACTGCTCACCGCTGAGAAGCTCCATTACTCAGAAGGCTTATCTTTCGTTCGATCCTCGGTATTGTCGGTTGTTGTACATTCGTGGGTATGCCGAGCCCCGTCCCACACGCTTGTTATATAAAAATTCTTAGAGGTCGTGAGTCATATCTTGTGGATTGGGTTGTAAGAACAAAGATGTATATTTTTCTGGCGTGGCCTTATCTAGCCTCGCTGATATTTACTGCCTAGTAATTTTTATGAGTTTATGTATGTTCATGCTATTCTCTCGATGTATACTGTAAGGGTGCCTGTAGGGCACCGGTCTGGTCGGGTCGTGACAGCTGCCATACCCCAACTATATTCGGCATCATACCTATAAACTAACTAGACGACTCTAGAAGAAAGAAGTGTGATAAACTTCAGCTGAGTCGAGTCATCGACTATGAGGAACCATCTGCATCTCTATTTGTACCTGCGGACATGAAACATAGTGCCCTAGAAAAAAAGGACATCACTACGAAAAATGTACTGAATATGTAAGGCTGAAACTGTAAATAAGTACAATACTGTAAATAAGGCATAAGCTAAGACTATAACTAAATGCACAACTGTAAGATAGAAATGTGGAGATAACCTATACTCTGAATTCCTCTGGGGGTCATAATATGTAAAATGAAATATAACTGCATATATAACGCCATAGGCCTCTGTGTTATATTATTAATATCATAACTGTATAAATTGCACGAGTAGAGACATAGGCCTCTAGGGGCAATATTCTTAATCTCATATTTGTATAATCTGGTATAAAATGACATAGGCCTATATGGGCAATATAGATATATGATACATGCATATGATGATCTCTTAAGTATTATCGAATACTCTTTTGATTTCGTCGGAGTGACGTAATGTCATTATACCTCCGACTCCCTTATGAGGGTTAACTCATCACCTATTACTCTTTCAAACGGTTCCATGAGAATCATAGATCACATTATTAGTTTAGCTTTCAAGGAATCATAAAGAGGTGACTTTTATTGACATCAAATAGTACATTGGAATGAGGATGTAATCTCAATGAGGGATGGTGATACACAACAATACATTTATAGGATAATCACACATACTTCATAAGGTTTTATGAATGGAGTCTTTATCAGATTTCATTTCATATTAATTGTTTAAATATCGATCATGCCAAACAGAAGGAAGTGAGCCTTACATACCTTTGTTGCTTTGACCATGCTAGTTTACAATTCTCCAGTCTCCCTTCGAACGATATCCTATGTATAAGAGATGTTTCAGATCAATCATGATTCAAGTTCAATATATTTCTTCCCTATTCATGACCACCATATTATTCATGTACTTATGACTTCATTCAACATCTTAAATCTTACCAAATCAACCCCATATAAGTTAATACCAACAAGACAACCCTTACATGTTTTCTAGCCATTTCTTCTTCTAGCTTGAAAATACATTATTAAGATCAACACCTTATACAAGCACCACAAAAATATTTACAACATAATCACATTACATCCCATAATTTCTAGTCACAACAAGTCATATACTTAGTCTCTAACAATCCAAAATTAAGACAACAACATCCTTTGTTCTTTAAGGCGTTAAGTCAAAGATTCTTTACCTAAACACTTTAACTAATACATGAATAATCTTAAGTACAAGAAAGGAGTGTAGTTATTACCTTACACAACAAATATAACTTTGTACCAAGTCTCTGAATCCACCATAACAACCCTTAAGTGCACCACAACTTCATAGAAGTATCCTCCTTCATTTACCCTAACTTTTGATGTTCAATTATTGTGTAATCAACTTGAAATCACCTTGAAACCATTGCAATTTATTGGGAGGGTTAGGAAGCGGGTTTGGGGAAAGTTTGGTTGAAAATGGCCAAAGATGGCCCTAAAATCATTTTAACCCGAAACAAAGACGGTTATCGACCAATTTAATGGTCCGTATAATATGCCCTTAAAATATGGTGAGGGTCCACATTTTGATGGGCCATACAAATTGTAAGGTCCGCCCTTTTGGGCCGTAAAAAATGCAATTCTGTAGATTTCAGTAGAAATATATTTTCTTTGATCCAGTTAACTTCTATACACTCTGATACTTCCATAAATAACCTATAAACTCTCTTTATCCTTCCGTAAAGTCACAACTCTTCCCAAATGCCGGTATCAATCGACAACGCGATGAAACGTAAAACTACGAGGCATAACAATCATACTTGGATCAACACATACCAAAATCCTATCTGGATCTGAAATATCAAGCTTCATGAAATTGTTGGATAGGGATTGGACCTCCAATGCTAAAGGACACTCAGAAACGATCAAACGAGCTAAACTCCCTATGCTGACTGCCTTTCGGCTCAAGGCATCCGCCACCACATTGGCCTTGCCTGGATGATATAAAGTAGTCATGTCATAATCTTTCAACAACTCCATCCACCGACACTGCCTAGAATTCAAGTCCCTTTGACTAAACACATGTTGTAGACTGCGGTGATCGATATACACCTCACAATGGACATTATAAAGATAATGCCTTCAAATATTCAAAGTAAACACAATAACAACCAACTCTAAGTCATGAACAGGGTAATTCTTCTCGTGCACCTTCAATCACATCGATACATAAGCAATAAACTTACCCTTCTACATCAATACACAACCCAACCCGGTCCTCGAAGCATCACGATATACGGTAAAATCCTTACACTCTATCAGAAAGGACAAAATCAAGGATGTGGTCAAAAGTGACTTGAGCTTTTGAAAGCTCTCCTCACACTTGTTGGACCACTAGAACGGTACCTCATTCTGAGTCAAATGCATCAGATGAAAAGCAATAAAAGAGAATCCATCAATGAACAAGACCCACAAAGCTCCAAATCTTTGTCATAAAATTCGGTCTAGGCCAGTCCCTTGCAGCCTCTATCTTCTTAGGATAAACCATAATACCCTCATTGGACATCACATATCCGAAGAATGCCACTGAACTCAACCAGAATTCACACTTCGAGAACTTAGCATATAGTTTCTTCTCCTTCAATAACCCAAAAACCACTCACATATGCTGCTCATGGTCCTCGTGACTCTTCAAATAGATCAAGATATCATCAATGAACACAATTACAAAATAATCCAAATAAAGCTTAAATATCCCACACATCAAGTCCATGAACGCTGCAGGGGAATTAGTAAGCCCAAATGACATCACTAGGAACTCGTAATGACCATAACAAGTCTGGAAAGCCATATTGGGAACATCTTCGGCCAGAATCTTCAACTAGTAATACCTGGACCATAAGTCAATCATCAAAAACACTGAAGCACTCTGAAGCTGGTTGAACATGTCATCAATACGAGGAATCGATACTTGTTTCTAATATTGACCTTATTCAATTATCTGTAATCAATGCACATACATAATCCTTCTTCTACACGAAAAAACAAGAGCACCCCATGGATATACACTCAATTGAATGAAGCCCTTACTCAACAACTCTTGAAGCTTCTCTTTCAAATCTCTAAACTCTACCAGAGCCATACGGTATGGAGGAATGAAAATAGGTCGAGTACCCAACTCAAGATCAATGCAGAAATTAATGTCCCTATCTGGTAGCATACCTGGTAAATCTAAAGGAAAGACCTCTTCAAACTCGTTAACTACCAGAATAGACTCAAAGGAAGGAGTCTCCACACTCGTATCCCGAATATGAGCAAGATATGTCAGACAACCCTTGTAGACCAACTTCTTACAAATGAAAAAAATGATCTTCATAGGAGAAGATCTAAGAGCGCCCCTTTACTTTAACCTCAGAAGATTAGGTATAGCTAACGTGACTGTCCTTACATGATAATCTAGAATCGCGTGTTATTGTGATAGCCAATCCATCCCTAGAATAACATCAAATTCGACCATGTTTAAAATGACCAAATCTACCCAGGTATCATACCTTACACAAATAAGGACATTAAGCATATCATACCATATATTCAAATTAGAAGAAAAGTAGGCAGACCATATGAGAATGTAGATGTCAGGCCCCGAACCCCGGGCCCGTGGCTGGTGCCCTACCTGGGCACCCTTCTACCTTAACAACTAAGTAAACTGCGGAAATTAAATAACACCTTTTTTTAAAAAAAAACCAACATACGTGCAAGGGCAAAGCCGACAAGGCTGCCATAATATACATACTCAAAAGACACTACACTGTACATGAGTCCAATCCCACATATGAATACAGACCTCTAAGAGTTTTACCGAAATATGACGGGACAAGGCCCCACCGTACCCATAACTGTACAAAAGCCTGTACTGAAAGAACTTATACCAAAAAGATAAACTCCCGAACAGAAGGAGCTATCCAAAAACTCTGAGCAGGGTCCTACACCTACAGATCACCAAACTGCGTACCTAAACTTCATAAGATGTAACGCACTTCGGGCGAGGTCAAGACGGAATGTACTGGCATGTGAAGTAAGTAATGTAATGAAATCATAATCTAAACAAAACAGAGACGTGTATGATAGCCAACCTACGATACAATACATAAGCGCTTATATCAAGTCGTGGACGCGTGCCTCAAAGTCACTACTCAAATATAACCATGGGTCTCACGCCCATAATATCAATCATGCCGTGGAATCCTTTCTCACCGCCATCCATGATATAATGTAACACCAATAAGCATATCCAGGAGTATCCTCGTGGTCGCATGCCGGAATCCTACATCGTATAAGCATGACCATGGGGTATACAAACAAATCCGGGAATCAAACCCGCTCCTGGTCACATGCCCCGGAATCCCACATCGTATAAGCATGTCCAAGGAGTATCCCTCGTGGTCGCATGCCCCGACATCCCACATCGTATAAACATGACCATGGGTATCCTCGCGTCGCATGCCCGATCCCACATCGTATAAGCATGACCGTAGGGTAACACAAACAAATCCGGGAATCTAACCCGACTCCTGGTCACATTCCCCGGAATCCCACATCGTATAAGCATGTCCAAGGAGTATCCCTCGTGGTCGCATGCCCCGGCATCCCACATCGTATAAGCATGACCATAGGGTATCCCTCGCGGTCGCATGACCGTAGGGTAACACAAATAATGGAAGCATACCCGTGGAATCCCACCTCACTGTCGGTACATCCAATTAAACTTACAACAAGGCAGCCGACCCTCCAACCGAGAGTCGCGGCAACGTAATAAAACATAATACTTGCACTCAAAGGCTATCACCAGCACATATATGCAATTCTCAATTAATCAAGCCAAAGTACTTATCAAGGCACACATAGAATAATTCTCAATTAATCAAGCCAAAGTACTTATCAAGGCACACATAGAATAATTCTCAATTAACCAAGCCAAAGTACTTATCAAGGCACACTTAGACTAATTCTCAATTAATCAAGCCAAAGTACTTATCAAGGCACACTTAGACTAATTCTCAATTAATCAAGCCAAAGTACTACGTACGTACATTCTTTTCAAAAGACTCCTTTTTATGTAATACCCCAAGATACTAACACCCGTAGTATCAAGGTGTGTCTATTTTTCAAAGTAAGTTACTACACTTTAGAAAACTCATTTCAAAGCTTGAAATCAAGTAACTTCAAATTTTCACAATCAAGGCAACTCATGCCCATTAATCAAAATAGACAACTTTCTAAACCTTCCATAAAGCCGTTATAACCAACTTCCCATAAAGTCGTTATAACCCTTTATGGTTTTTAGACAATTTCATTCCTTTTATAACCAAGAGACTTATATTTTTAAAACCAAGTATCATATGCTTACAAATCAAGTTCTTAACTTTCAAAATACTTCAAGTCTCGTAATATTTAGAAAACAAGTTTCTTCTACTTTTAAACCTCAAGTAACTTACACCTTTAAAAACAAGTTACTTCTCTTAAATCATGTCATTTCTCCTCTTTTAAAACAATTAAGTAAATCACTCCTTTGACTTCCCTAAAGTCATTAAAACGACCATTAGGTTTGGAACTAAGGCACTAGCCAAAAGGTTTGGAAACCACTTCCTTTTCAAGACTCCATGTACTTTAAGCAAAATACTTTCACTTTTAAGAATCCAAACTTCACTAAGGAAATGGATTATACAACTTACAATTTAAACATCAAAGTACAATAAAAGGAGTACATAGAACGAATTCTATTTTAGGAAATCCGAATACAACCAAGGAATGGATCATTTAAGGAGTAGGACATACTTTCTTTATCTTAAGGAATCATGCTAGAAGAGGAGATAATTCACATACCTTTTCGGCTAAATCCACAAGCTAAGCCGAATACGCCGTACGTAGAAGTGTCAACCTATAATGGTCACAACAAGACTATCAACTTCTAGTCTCTAACGTAGAATAATACTAAGTATACGGTCTCTAATTCTACGGAAAATCGGGCAAAGACCTCCTTTGTTTCTACTCACTTTGCCACCTTTTTCAAGGTCGAATACAATAACCAACACGCCACATTTAAGGCTCCAAACAACAACCAAACAAAGGGGATTACACGCCTTACAATACGTGTAAAATTCCGCCCCACAATTCATACGAAGTAGTTTAATACTCACTAGCCAATCTCGGCCAACAATAACCAACAACACTAAGTCTTTTCCAATCTTTTTCCAATTCCAAGTTCTAAGGTCTAACATGTTATATAGCCATGAACAACTTCAACAACTACAATTTCCTTCTTTAAACAACATGCGACAACTTAAACTAATAATCGACTTGAATTGTAATCTTAAAGCTAAACATGCTAGTTTTCGGATTAGGGTTCTTATAGCCAATATACTTATCAAACTTCATAATATACACCTCATGCTTGCTAATATCCATAGCTACTACAACAAGTAAATCTTAACTACTAAAACGACAAAATTTATACCTTTATAAGCCCTTAAAATTTCCAAGATTCAAAGTCGCGCCTTAGCAATTCTTAGCTCCTTTCCTTAGGTTCCAATCCGCTCCAAGCACTCCTTAGAAGCCTATGAAGAACTCATCTTCAAGTTCCAACTTCAAAGTTGAAGAACTCCTTAAGTTTCCGCCTTGACTAATACGAAAAACGCTGCTTTTTCCGAAATCTTTCTATTGATATAACCTTACAATACTCTTAGGAACCTTGGGTTTAAGTCTTGTGAATAATGGATCAAAATTGCAAAATTTTTGTAGGGATCTAGCCTAAACCCGAGAGCAACATAACAAGCTCAAAGTGTTATGAAATTTTTCTAAGTCTTCAAGACCTTGTCTTGCTACTAGTTATGTATATATAACACAATGGGAGGCTTAGATATCAACAAATGTGAGGCTAGGATGAATTTCACTAGGATTAAGCCCATGTGGACAAGTTGACAAGTCAACAATATCAAGCTTGCAAGACTTATCTTCCAAGATGGTCAATGACCATTTTACCCTCCCTCTAATTCGTCCAAGACCATATGTGGGGGTGCCACGTGTCGCCCTCTCATTCGTCCATAAAATTCCGTAATCCTCGTGGGCCCCGCAAAACGTAAAATTCCTCGGGTGGGCCCCACGTGACCAACCAGAAAATAAATTTCCATAAGGTTAAGAGTTCCATACTCTTCAAATAATGCACTTTGAGAATCCAATTCTCAACAACGAACATTTTTCCTTTCCGACGTTCGGAAGATTTTCCGCTTAAAAACAATTCTTCCTTTCGCATCAATTTCCAAGTCTTGATTCCTTACGTATATCTCTCTTATACATGTCCCGACTTACGGGATGTAACATTCTTCCCCCCTTAGAAACATTCGTCCCCGAATGTTCTTAGTCGGTTGTCAAGCTATACAAACTCCGGCATAAACTCTATACTATGCCTCTCAATCAAAACTGTACAAGACCAACGATGCCACACATGGCCACCACAACATACGTAAACATATCAATGGACCTTCCGTCCGCGACCCCTCCTCACAAAACTCGAAGGTTACAGTCTTATCACAAACAAGATCTTTAGGGGTCACTTTCTTTCCTTACTTGTCATACTTTCTCGTACTTTCAAACTTATCTAGTACACGTACAAAATCTCAAATATTGTTTCTTGTTCCCCAATCCTTGGATTTACTATCCAAACTTGGCCATTATGCTACTTACATTCCCGTTAAGTCTCTTCTCGGTCCTTACGACCTAGTTCCGGTGGAACACATCCACGAACTCGTACAACGATTAACTAAACCTGGGCCTTGCATCCTCGTGACCCTATAACATAATGGGACCATTTCTAACTGACATCACCCCATTCCATACTACCGGTTGACCCGAAATGAGTCCATAACCCGACTCATTGTCACACTTAACTTCTCATTCTTAGTCTGAACTAAAACTCTCTCTTATCTCAAGGTACTTCTCACCCTATCCCCCTATTCACTAGAGGTTTGTCACATAAGCCAAAGTATTTCTACTGCACATTTTTCCCTATTGGTCTTACACTGTTATGGGGTAATTACAACTTGTGAACTCTACACAACTATAGTCTCAGTTCACTTATCATTCTTGTCAACATTCATAACTTTTCACTTTACTAATCAAAGTATTCCTACCTCTGGGGGTACTATCACTTACAACTGCTAGCAATAAAGGGAAAACATATATGCTAGGGCAAAATCTGAATCTATCAACGCACGTATGATTCAAAAGAATCGAAATATACCTGTAACCCCGTGCGATGTCGCCTCCTGATCCTGCCCCATAGTCACGTCATCTCTGCGGTTCGAAGGACCGCCAGAACTATAAACTCCACCCTGACCTCTACCACGACTGGCTGACATCCAACACCGCTCGCGACGCACACCGTGGAGGAAAGGTAACCAACCATCACCATAGCCGAGCCACCTTACTGGCTCTTTCTAACAGACATTCCCACTTCTTGTGGCCGACGGTCACAATAATAACAAACACTGTGCCATGACGGCATTTCCCCAAATGACGCTTACTACATTGGAAACATCGAGGAATATGTGGCTCGATCGAGAAAATCCTCTCGCTTCCGAGAACCTCGACCGGAGCTTGGACCGCTCCTAAATACCTTGTGGGGTCCAATATCCCACCCGTGAGTCGGGGCATGTACCGGGATGGGGACGAATATCTCACTCGCCGCCGAGGCCGCTGCCCAAGAACTCACCGATAACCAACCGGTCTAGCCTCTTACGCCGATCTCCGCTGCCTCTACCCTCTCGTACACTGTCCTGCATCGCCGAATAACCTCTCGCCGATGAAATCAGAGTAGCACCGCTTATCTTGGTCAATAACATAATCGCTTCCTCATGACCCTATAGTCTTCTCCTAATCGAGAAACTGAGGCTCGTGCCGGGCCTCAAAACTCGCGCAGGTTAACTCGCCGATCGCAGACAACATCCGTATACCTCGGGCATAAGCCCTATCAACTCTCGAGTCCGACTAGTAGCTCGCTACTCCTTTGCCCTTCTCGGGCGGTTGCCCTCCTCGAGGCATAATCAGAACACAAAATTACGCTGAGAGGAATTATCTTACTAACACACTCTGGAACGATCTTAGAGTGAGAATAATAAACCAACTCCTAAAAGTCCTGTAGCTCTCTCGCATGGGGCGTGGCGCGCAACACACCGATAATCAAGACTCTACTAGACACGGTCGTAGACATTCCGAGGACCGATCGCTCGATACCACTGTCAGCCCCGAACCTCAAGCTGGATCGGTGCCCTACCTGGGCACCCTTCTACCTTAACAATTAAGTAAATCATGGAAATTAAATAACACTTTTTTTTTTTTTAAAACCAACATACGTAAGGGCAAAGCCGACAAGCGTCGCCATAATATACATACTCAAAAGACAATACATCGTATACGAGTCCAATCCTACATATGAATACTGCACTCTAAGAGTTTTATCAAATATGACGGACAAGGCCCCGCTGTACTCCATAATCAGATAAAAGCTCAGATCGAAAGAACTTATACCAAAACGATAAACTCCCGAATGTATGAGCTATCCAAAACTCGAAAGGTGGTCCTACACTGCAGATCACCAAATCAAGACTAAACTCATGCATTTAACGCAGCTTCGAAAGAGGTCAAGCATTTAAAAATGTACCAAGTATGTGAATGAAATCAGAATGAAATCATAACAGCCTAAACAAACAGAGACGTGTATGATAGCCAACCTACAAGATACAATACATAAGCTATATCAAGTCGTGGACGATGCCTCAAAGTCACTACTCAAATATAACCACGGGTCTCACGCCATAATATCAATCATGCCCGTGGAATCCTTTTCTCACCGCCATCCCATGATATAATGTAACACCAATAAGCATATCCAAGGAGTATCCTCATGGTCGCATGCCTAATCCCACATCGTATAAGCATGACCATGGGTATACAAACAACCGAATCAAACCCGCCTCCGGTCACACGCCTAATCCTACATCGATAAGCATGTCCATGAGTATCCTCGTGGTCGCACGCCCGCATCCCACATCGTATAAACATGACCATGTGGTATCCTCGCGGTCGCATGCCCCGCATCCCACATCGATAAGCATGACCGTAGGGTAACACAAACAAATCCGATCTAACTCGACTCTCGGTCACATGCCTAATCCCACATCATATAAGCATGTCCAAGGAGTATCCCTCGTGGTCGCATGCCCCGACATCCCACATCGTATAAGCATGACCATAGGGTATCCCTCGCGGTCACATGCCCCGGCATCCCACATCGTATAAGCATGACCGTAGGGTAAAACAAATAATGGAAGCATACCCGTGGAATCCCACCTCACTGTCGGTACGTCCAAGTAAACTTACAACAAGGCAACCGACCCTCCAACCGAGAGTCGCGGCAACGTAATAAAACATAATACTTGCACTCAAAGGCTATCACCAGCACATATAGGCAATTCTCAATTAATCAAGCCAAAGTACTTATCAAGGCACACATAGAATAATTCTCAATTAATCAAGCCAAAGTACTTATCAAGGCACACATAGAATAATTCTCAATTAACCAAGCCAAAGTACTTATCAAGGCACACTTAGACTAATTCTCAATTAATCAAGCCAAAGTACTTATCAAGGCACACTTAGACTAATTCTCAATTAATCAAGCCAAAGTACTTATCAAGGCACACTTAGACTAATTCTCAATTAATCAAGCCAAAGTACTACGTACGTACATTCTTTTCAAAAGACTCATTTTTATGTAATACCCCAAGATACTAACACCCGTAGTATCAAGGTGTGTCTATTTTTCAAAGTAAGTTACTACACTTTAAAAAACTCATTTCAAAGCTTGAAATCAAGTAACTTCAAATTTTCACAATCAAGGCAACTCATGCCCATTAATCAAAATAGAAAACTTTCTAAACCTTCCATAAAGCCGTTATAACCAACTTCCCATAAAGCCGTTATAACCCTTTATGGTTTTTAGACAATTTCATTCCTTTTATAACCAAGAGACTTATACTTTTAAAACCAAGTATCATATGCTTACAAATCAAGTTCTTAACTTTCAAAATACTTCAAGTCTCTTAATATTTAGAAAACAAGTTTCTTCTACTTTTAAACCTCAAGTAACTTACACCTTTAAAAACAAGTTACTTCTCTTAAATCATGACATTTCTCCTCTTTTAAAACAATTAAGTAAATCACTCCTTTGACTTCCCTAAAGTCATTAAAACGACCATTAGGTTTGGAACTAAGGCACTAGCCAAAAGGTTTGGAAACCACTTCCCTTTCAAGACTCCATGTACTTTAATCAAAATACTTTCACTTTTAAGAATCCAAACTTCACTAAGGAAATGGATTATACAACTTACAATTTAAACATCAAAGTACAATCAAAGGAGTACATAGAACGAATTCTATTTTAGGCAATCCGAATACAACCAAGGAATGGATCATTTAAGGAGTAGGACATACTTTCTTTATCTTAAGGAATCATGCTAGAAGAGGAGATAATTCACATACCTTTCGCTAAATCCACAAGCTAAGCCGAATACGCTGCACGAAGTGTCAACCTATAATGGTCACAACAAGACTATCAACTTCTAGTCTCTAACGAGAATAATACTAAGTATACGCCTCTAATTCTACGGAAAATCGGGCAAAGACCTCCTTTGTTTCTACTCACTTTGCCACCTTTTTCAAGGTCGAATACAATAACCAACACGCCACATTTAAGGCTCCAAACAACAACCAAACAAAGGGGATTACACGCCTTACAATACGTGTAAAATTCCGCCCCACAATTCATACGAAGTAGTTTAATACTCACTAGCCATTCTCGGCCAACAATAACCAACAACACTAAGTCTTTTCCAATAATTTTCCAATTCCAATTTCTAAGGTCTAACATGTTATATAGCCATGAACAACTTCAACAACTACAATTTCCTTCTTTAAACAACATGCGACAACTTAAACTAATAATCGACTTGAATTGTAATCTTAAAGCTAAACATGCTAGTTTTCGGATTAGGGTTCCAATAGCCAATATACTTATCAAACTTCATAATATACACCTCATGCTTGCTAATATCCATAGCTACTACAACAAGTAAATCTTAACTACTAAAACGACAAAATTTATACCTTTATAAGCCCTTAAAATTTCCAAGATTCAAAGTCGCGCCTTAGCAATTCTTAGCTCATTTCCTTAGGTTCCAATCCGCTCCAAGCACTCCTTAGAAGCCTATGAAGAACTCATCTTCAAGTTCCAACTTCAAAGTTGAAGAACTCCTTAAGTTTCCGCCTTGCGACTAATACGAAAACGACGTTTTTCCGAAATCTTTCTATTGAGATAACCTTACAATACTCTTAGGAACCTTGGGTTTAAGTCTTGTGAATAATGGATCAAAATTGCAAAATTTTTGTGTGGGATATAGCCTAAACCCGAGAGCAACATAACAAGCTCAAAGTGTTGTGAAATTTTTCTAAGTCTTCAAGACCTTGTCTTGCTACTAGTTATGTATATATAACACAATGGGAGGCTTAGATATCAACAAATGTGAGGCTAGGATGAATTTCACTAGGATTAAGCCCATGTGGACAAGTTGACAAGTCAACAATATCAAGCTTGCAAGACTTATCTTCCAAGATGGTCAATGACCATTTTACCCTCCCTCTAATTCGTCCAAGACCATATGTGGGGGTGCCACGTGTCGCCCTCTCATTCGTCCATAAAATTCCGTAATCCTCGTGGGCCCCGCAAAACGTAAAATTCCTCGGGTGGGCCCCACGTGACCAAATCCGTAAAAAATAAATTTCCATAAGGTTAAGAGTTCCATACTCTTCAAATAATGCACTTTGAGAATCCAATTCTCAACAACGAACATTTTTCCTTTCCGACGTTTCTAAGATTTTCCGTTTAAAAACAATTCTTCCTTTCGTACCAATTTCCAAGTCTTGATTCCTTACATACATTCTCTTATACATGTCCTGGACTTACGGGATGTAACAGTAGACCCTGTATCAAATAACACTGAATCAGACAGGTGAAAACTGAGAAAATACCTATAATAACCGCATTTGATGCCTCAGCCTCAAGCCTACCTAAAATTCATAGCAGTGAGTGAGTCTTACGTCGGACTGAGTACTCTACTGGCTACCTTAGCCCGAACGAGATCTATTTCTCCCTGACCGGGACACACCACGACCAGACTGATGGCCACCATAGCCCAATTGAGATACTGCTCGATTAACCTGACTACCACTTCTAAATGGATGTGCTGGAGTCCTGGGTGCACAAGATATACTCGATATATGTCTGGGTCGCTCTCTCTTGAAATGTCCTGTCACGACCCGAACCTGGGCCCGTGACTGGTGCCTTACCCCGGGCACCCTAGTGATACAACATCAGAGAAAATCAGCGGAAATAAAACATGAACATGAAATAAGAGATATTATAAGTAAACAGGTCAACCAAAAGCTTGCCTTCTCGTATAAATATATACAAACCCCGAATAGCTTTAATCTTTTACAACCCCCGCCACAACAAGATTACGGACTTCTAAGATTTACAACAACTATGACGGACAGTGGCCTCGCCATACCCTCGAATGTACAAGAACCTACAACTCGTGGAACACATACCAAAAGATAAGCCTCCAAGGAACGGAGCTTCCCAAAACGCTGAAATGAGATCCTAAACGCGGGATCGATAAATGACGACTCCTACCGCAGATGAACGCAGCTCAAGGAGGTCAAGACAACAGTACCAAGTATGTGAAATCAGAAATATCAGAAATGAAATCATAATAGTCTATAAAAGCAGAGAGACAGTATGATAACCAAACTACAAGACACACACATAACAGCTTATATCAATTCGTGGTCTCATGCTCATTAACATCAATCCCGCGTGAGTACCTTCCTCACTACCGGCAATCATGATATGATAACAACAAGACAACAATCCAAATGGGAGCATACCCGCAGCGCTACGCATCGTGTCAAGATGTCCAAAGGGAACAAATAAGACAACATTCCAAATGGAAGCATACCCGCGCGCTACGATCGCGGTCGCATGTCCAAAGTGGAAACAATAAGACAAAGATTCCAAATGGAAGCATACCCGCGCGCTACGATCGTGGTCGTGATGTCCAAAGGGAGCAAATAAGACAACATTCCAAATGGAAGCATACCCGCGCGCTACGCATCGCGTCAAGATTTCCAAAGGGAAACAATAAGACAACAAGCGGTAATCAAAGTGGAAGCATACCCGCGCGCCACGATCGTGTCGTGATGTCCAAAGTGATTTAACAAAAGTAACGCTTATCAACGAACGCATCTGCGGAATTTCTCCGCCACCGCGCGACGCCCAAGTAAGTTCTTAACAAGTCAACCGACCCTCCATCGAGAGACGCCAGAGTATAGAAACACAATCTTTGCACAACAAAGGCTATCACAACAAGCATAGGCAAGTTTCACAACAACAAGCATAGGCAAGTTTCACATCAACAAGCATAGGCAAGTTTCACAACTCAAAGTACTTTCATTTTATGCCAAAGTCCGGGTTTTAACCCTAAAGTACTACGCACGTTAAATTCCTTTTAAAGAGATTTATTCCTTTTATATAAAAGTCACCCGATAATTCGTAGTATAAAAATAGAGTGACTTATATCTTTTAAGTAAACCAAAACAACTTCCATACTTTTTTTTTTTTTAAAGTCAAGTTACCACGTTAAAACCAATGATAAAACCTTTCTTTTGTTTTCATAAGGTCGTTATAACCAACTTCCCATAAAGTCGTTATAACACCTTATGCTTTAAACCATTTTAAGACAACACAATGCCTTTCTTTTCCTAAGGTTCCAGCTTTGCCTAATTTTAATTACGCAAGTCTCTTTTTGAAAAGTTTCATAGTTCAATGTCTTAATCTCTTTTAAAACAATTGAGTAACATATGCCATGGTAGTAGAGTTATTCTTGTTCATAATCAATATTATTAAGCACCATGATCTAGAAAATGTAATATCATTTTGTCTCATCTTAGCTTCTGCGCAGATGGAGGTTTCTACCGGTTTTAATAATACTTAATTATTCAATACATTTTCCTTTATTAACGCCGCAGTGGTTTGTCGATACACATTCCGATTTCCAAATCGAAAACATTATTCCTTCCAAAACCAAGTACTCATTACTCACGAATGAGGTTTCACACAAACATCCATATTAAGTCAAGTCTCTTAACTTCTAAACCATTAAACCATTCTTTTATCTCTCTTAAGGCGTTACACCTAACTTCTCATAAAGTCGGTATAACTTTTATGTTTTCAAACCAAGTATACACTTCTTTCAAAAAGGTTTCTTAATCTCTTAGAATACTTCAAGGTTCTTTTACAACAAGTCGGTTATAAGTCAAATCGCTTATCTTTTAAAACCACAAAGCATTTCTCATTTACATAGTCATTATAACCAACTTCCCATAAAGCCGTTATAACACTTTATGTTTAAAGACAATCAAATACATTTAACACATGTACGTCTACCATACTACATAGTTATACACATATCATGCTAGAACAGATAGGAAGAGGTTCACATACCTCGCGACGAGTATCGACTAATAGCAAAACGCTCCAAGTACCTTCAAACCGTCGCTACACTCTCACCAGATCACTCCACACGTAGTACTACAACCTATAGAGGCCACAAAGCGCCTATTAATATCTTTAGATCTCAATGTAGAATATTCTACGAAAATTCGCAAAGACTCCCCGCAACAGCGTAAATCTCCTCTATCGAGGCCGGCTACCAAGCCCACCAGGGGGGGGGGGGGGTTAACATTGCTAAACGGACGTGTACAAATCTAATAAACAGGAATGCTACACAAGTCCATCAGAATACACCCATGTAATTACTGATTCAGCTTCTCTTCTTTAAATTCAGCTTAAGTCGCAAGACATTGCCGTAAGTATTATTCAGGCTTAAGTCAAAAGACATTGCCGCACAATTATAATGTTCAGTTCTATATATAGTATACTTCAACTATATATTCCTACAATATGTAATTTCCAATTACAATAGAAGGTCAAGAGTGTTTAACTCGATAAGCCCAAAATTATCCGAGTTTATATGTCGATCCTGAGCAAGGTTTAGCTCCTACTCCGTGCGCTTCGACCCGCTCCAACCAACCCTTAGAAGTTCTAACCAACTTCTACTTATAACTTCAACTACGGGTGAAGATTTACTTAGGGTTTCAGTTTTGTGACTGAGGGAAGTATAATAGTATTTTCTGGGCTTTTGTATAAGTGTAACCTTGGGAATACTACAAGGTATTTGGGCATAACAACAATACTAGGAGAGTATTTCTATACCACAAAGGGGGGTATTATACGAAGACAACTAGGCTTGGGGTACCTACGCAAAAACACCACAAAGGGGAGGGGTTTCGGCCAAGGGTTGGACGAGAACCACAAGAAGGGGGAGGGAAGGATTTCAAGACTTAGGCAATTTTTGGATGAAGAAGTTCATCAAGTTAGAGGGGTATTTATAGGTCAAGAAATGGCCAACCAATGGCCAAGATTCATCCAAGTGTTAGGCAAGTGTAAGGCCAAGATTAAGCCATGTGCTACCTTATCCATCTACCCAAAATATCCTACCTAACCCTTGACCACATTTTTAGCACAAAAAACGTGCCCAAGTCGTCCTCTTTGCCGTCCCTAGCTTCAATGCAGGGTGACACATGTCACCCTCCCGTTGGTCCAAAATGTTTCGTCTCTCGGAAAAATCCGCAAAAATTATTAATGACATAGCCGGAATTTTCCCTTCGAAAGCTGTGGAAACGTTTCGTCGAAAAACGACTCCTTTTGGTAGCTATGCACAAATTTGAACCTATGCCTACTTTAAGGCTCAAATTGTATACGTACGCCCTCACGTATATACTCTGGAAATACGGGGTATAACATGTCCAATCTCTTCGCACTCGAAATAGGTCCTGGCTGCTAAGGGCAGATGAATAGAGATAAAAGAACCCAAACCACTATGGTTAGAATACTGAGACTAAGAACCCTCAAAGACTGGCCCCCACCATAACCGATATGCCCTACTGAGAAACCACTAATAAGTTGAAGGTCTTCCTGAACCGGTCGACTAGGCTGCAACTGCTGATATCTTACCTGATGCCCATAACCATTAGAAGTAGATCCGCTGAACTGTCCATATCGCCTTGCCCTCTTATCAGGCTCATATCTAGACATCTCTCCCCTCACAAACTCCACCATCCTCGCATGCTCGACCACTATCTCAAATACTCCTAAAGGCCACAAACTGCAATGTGGAAAACTGAAGTGAAATGCTTAATCCCTAACAAAACATCTCATATGCTCAGCCTCTGTAGGTAGCAGCGGTGTTGCATATCATGATAAGGCATAAAAGCGAGTCTCATACTGTGTAGAACCTCCCTGCCCAATCTTTTGGAACTCATCACATTTGCGTAGTCGCAAGCTCAAAGGCATATACTTCTCTATGAAATAATGATAGAACCTAACCTAACTCAATGTAGGCGACCCCGTTAGTAGGGAGTCAACATACGACCTCCAATAGTATTTTGCATCTCCCAAAAGTTGAAGGTCCATAAAACTAACTTTGTCAGACTCCACAATACCAAGAGTATGTGTCACGACCCGACCCCGGGCCCGCGACTGGTGCCCTACCTGGGCACCCCTTACATGTATACATCAGAGAATAGTAGCGGAACATACATAACAACTGTGACGGAATAGGGCCCCGCCATACCCCTGAATGTACATAAACCTACAACCTCAGGGAACTGTACCAAACGACAAAGTCTCCGGGGAAAGGGAGATTTTCAAGAAATGAACAGTGATCCTAAGAATGAAGATCAGCAAGCTATGTACCTCAACTTGCGGCATGAACGCAACCCCCCGAAAGAGGTCAGTACAAAATATGTACCAAGTATGTAAAACTGAAAGTACTGTAATTTAAATCATAAAGTCTAGATCTACAAAGCTGGAGAAAAGTATGATAACCAAACTAACAGTACACTGTGCCTTACTAATAATGAGAGTATAACCAGGGGCAATCCGCCCGTAGTACCATGATACCATTCTATTCAAGGGAATTTAACCCTCTAGGGAATTGAACCTGCATAGGTCATGTGGACCCGCAATGAGTATATATGGATACCCGCATCATGGAGAGCTAACCCACGGAGTAGTCATGGGAATTTAACCCGCATAGGTCATGTGGACCCGCAATGAGTATATATGGATACCCGCATCGTGGGGAGCTAATCCCACGGATCAAACAATGTCAAGGGAATTGAACCCGTAGTATAACACTTGCACAAATGTCTATCATGAGGAACATACGCAAGTTAAATCATTTAGGACTCTCATCAGAACAAGATAAATCACTTATCATTTTATAACATTCAAGGCACTAGCATGTCACGTCAAATCCGGGAATTTAACCCCAAAGTACTACGTACTTCAACTCTTTTAAAAGAACCTTTTTTACATAAATACCACAAGATACTAACACCCGTAGTATCAAGGCATAACTAACTTTCAAATCAAGTTACTACACCTTTAGAAATTCATTTCAAGACTTTGAAACCAAGTAACTTTTAAATTTCATAACCTAGACAACTCATGCCTATCAATCAAATAGACCACTCTCTTAACCTTTCATAAAGCCGTTATAACTAACTTCCCATAAAGTCGTTATAACTCTTTATGTTTTAGACAAATTCATTCTTTTTATAACCAAGAGACTTATACTTTTAAAAACAAAGTATCATACTTTCAAATCAAGTTACATAACTTTCAAAATACTTCAAGTCTCTTAACCTTAGAATATGAAAGTTTCTTAACCTTAGAATATCAAGAAATCAATACTTTCCAAATCAAGTATTCTATACATTTTCAAGTCAAGAAATCTTTGTTTACCTTATTAGAATAAACCATTCTTTTAACTTCCCATAAAGTTATCATAACCAACTTCCCATAAAGCCGTTATACTAACTTTATGCTTCTGAAACTAAGACATTTTTATTCTTTAAAAACAAGTGAGTTAATTCTCTAACTCAACCAACTTAGACATTCTTAAAACAAGTCAAGGATATCAAATGAACTGAATTCATTTAAATCTCGTACGTCTACCGTACTATACATTTATAACTACTCATGCTCAAGAGATAAGAAAAGTTCCACATACCTCTCCGGCTCAATCCACTTGCCAAGTTGAATACGCCGCACGTAGAATGTCAACCTATAATGACCACAATACGCCTATCAACTTCTAGCTTTCAACGTAGAATATTTCTAAGTATAAGGACTCTTATTCTACAGAAAATCGCAAAGACTTCCTTTGTTTCTACGTACTTTTCCACCTTTTTCAAGGCCCGAAAATCAATAACCAAATGCCACATTTAAGGCTCAACAATTCAGCTAACCAAAGGGGATTACACGCCTAACAGGACGTGTAAAATTCTGCCCCACAATCAATATAAAACTGTCCAATATTTCCAAGCCATATTCAGCTACCATTGTCACAACAAATATCAATTTCCTTTCAATTCATTTTTCAATCCAAGTTGTTATTCTAACATGTTATATATCCTCTAACAATTATAACAACTATAAATCCTTTCTTCCTTAACATGTGACGATAGTAACTAACAACCAAGTTGTTTTCAACAATAAAGGCTAACATGCCCATTTTCGGTTTTTTACATGTCGACATAATCCAAATATTTTCAAACTTCCATCTAAATACCACATGCTCATTAATCAACTACTCTAACATGTAATCTTTAATTACATAAGTAGACGAAGATTTTACCTCAATAAGCACTAATAATATCCAAGCGTCAAAGTCGATCCTAGCAACTTTTAGCTCCTCTTCTTATGTTCCAATCCGCTCCAAGCACTCCTTAGAAGCTCATAGCCAACTTCTCTTCAATTTACAACCTCAAAGTTGAAGAACACCTTAGGTTTTCATCTTGCGACTAACGTGAAAACGTAGTTTTTTCGGGATCTTTCTATTGAGATAACCTTACAATACCTCTAGGAACCTTGGGTTAAAGTATGGTGAATTATGATCCACAATTGCAAAATTTTTGTGTGAAAAATAGGGCATTGCCGAGAGCCCCTATCTTGAACAATAAGTTCTTGATTTAATTCTAAGTGTAGAGTTTGTCTTGAACTAGTATAAGATATATACTACAACCAAGGGCCTAGATTAAAACACTTGTGTGGATGAGATGTGGTCAACAAAATCAAGCCAAGTGGCTCTTGACTTGGCTCACAATTTCCGCCCCACATGGGCATGTGGAGGGTGACACATGTCGCCCTTCGGTTGATCTAAAATATTTCATCTCCCGTAATTCCGATAAATTCTATAGTCTCAAATATCAAATTCGGGAACCCAATTCTCATTAACGAATAATTTTCCTTCCCGAGGCTCGAAATAATTTTTCGTAGGAAAAAGCAATCCTTCTTTCGTTTCAATCTTAAAGTCGTATCTTCTCACGTACATTCTCTTAAACACATGTCCTGGAATTACGGGGTGTAACATTCTTCCCCCCTTAGAAACATTCGTCCCCGAATGTTCTTTCGGAGTCCAATCTAATTAGATATTGGCATAGTCCCTTGACCACACCCATCATAATCACACTTGCCACACATGGCCACATAACAATACTTATGCGAAAACGTCAACCTGAACTCCAAGTGTCGAGGTCGGTTATCTACATAAAGCTTCTATCGACTCTGAGCTTGCTAATAATCTTTTCTGGATAAGCTTCGCCTTATCCACAGCCCGCTGAATCAAGTCTGGGCCAATTAACTGAACCTCGCCTACGTAGAACCAACCAATCGGCGATCTACACTTCCTTTCATACAAAGCCTCATACAGGGCCATCTGAATACTGGAAGGGTATCTGTTATCGTACGTAACTCAACAAGAGGCAAATAATCCTCCCAGCTATTTTTGAAATCAATAACACAGACCCGCAACTTATCCTCAAGTGCCTGGATAGTACGCTCTGCTTGTCCGTCGGTCTGAGGGTGAATTGCAACACTAAGACTCGCCTGTGTCCCTAATCCCTTATGGAAAACCTCCAGAAGTTATCCGTAAACTGAGCTTATCCGTCTGACATTATAAATGTAGGAACCCCGTGCAGTCTCACAATCTCCCTGCTATATAATCTAGCATAATCCTCAGCCGAGTAAGTGGTCCTGACCGGAAGAACATGGGTTGATTTCGTCAGCCTGTTTACTATGACCCTCAGGGAGTCGCACTTCCTCTGAGTACGATGCAACCCTGTAACAAAAATCCATATTAATCACCTCCCATTTCTAAGTCGGGATCTCAATCGCCTGTAATAGCCCACTGGCTTCTGGTGCTCAACCTTCACCTGCTACTAATTCGGACACTAAGCAACAAACTCTGCTACGTCCCTCCTCAGGCCATCTTACCAATACATACATCTGAGGTCATGATACATCTTAGTCGACCCCGAACAAATAGAGCAATAAGCACTGCGTGCCTTCCCTAAAACCTGCAGACAAGTCCTGCAGCACCGAGCGCACACAATCTATCCTCATATCACAGCACCCTATCCGGTGCTACCCATACATGTCCTCATCCTCTTGGAGAACCGTATCACAAATTCTCCCTAGAACTGGATCCTTATACTGTCGCCTCTTCACCTCCTCAACGAGGTAAGACTTGGCAACCTCTCGAATCTGAGCTCCACTATCATGCTCCTGTAGCTGCCGGGAAAATATAGGTTATTACCTTATCGTGTTGCATCCACACACAACCCAGCCAAACACTCAAAGTGTTACTATAATAACCTAACCCTTTAGTCCTTCAGGCCTCAGGAGGGGTTAGAACTGTAGTCGTAGTCAGCTCATCTACCAATAACTGGAAGCCTATCTCATATTTCCGAAATATTCGGTGATATAATCTCAATTATGATTCATGTTTCCATTTCTCTATTGTAACCAAACTTGGTCACTATACTTAGATTTGATTCCTTTGCTTGACTCATGACTAAGACTTCCTGCCAATCACCATTTAAGGGGATATTTCCTTGACCTCGTCAAGTAGTAATCCTATTATTCTCCCCAGCTCATAGAGCTTATAGTCAGGTGTTCGAACCTCATCTCACGGTATTACATAATCCAACATCAATTTATCTCAAATGAACAAGTCACACAGACTTACAAAAATCAAGTCACATAGACTTTTCAATTAACCATGTCAGAGAAGGAAGGATAATTCACTTGTTACAATCACTTCCCTTCTTTTCCACTTGATAACCGGCTCGCCGGGAAACTGGAATCACACCCATCTCTCTCTGTAGTCAACGTTGGCATAACAAGAAGCCAATTAGTCTGTACCCATAATGATATCAAAAACCTGTCATATCAAGCTCTACTAGGTCTGCTAGGGTCTGACGACTGTATCATCACCGGACAATTCTTATATACCCGCTCAGCTACCACCCAAACACCCACTGGGGTAGCCACCTCGAAAGGTTCTTGTGGATTCAGGCTCTATTCTTTTACACTTGGTTGCTCTCTTTCTTATTGGTCGTACTCTTTCCGTACTTTCGAACCTATTCTAGCATACGTACATAACTTCCATACTGATTTTGCCCTCCAATCTTTGGAGTTACTATATCAAACAATATAAGGGCATTTCCGGCTCTCACGACCCGGTTCCGGTGGAACGCGTCCACGAACCCGTAAAACAATTAACTAGACTTGGGCCTTGCACCCTCGTGACCCTGTCACGTAGCGGTGCTACTACCAACTGATCCCACTCCATATCAGGCTATGGGGCGACCCGTAATAGGTACTCAACCCGACCCACCGTCGCACTTAACTCTTACCCTTAGTTTGAATTAAATCTTATTGCCCGAGAAAGCCTTATATACCTAAGGTCTCGGCGGTTATCAATATTATTAGGCTCGCAATTTCCATGCTCCGAGCCTACCTTATCAGTGGGTAAATGGGTAAAAAAATAGCTTCTCATAAGCTCTCAATCGTGTTGTCTTGGTCACCACAACCATAGTTACTCCACACGGATCTCATCCGTACAATTCTCTTAAGCCTACCACATAGCTTAATCTATTAACATGGCATTCCATTAAGTTCCTTAACATGACTTCTTAAGGGTTCATTACCCTATCAGACAACTCATCATCTCCCAATTATCTCAAAATAAAACATAAGACCTTGGCGAGAATTCATTAACTGTTTCATACCTTCCCGGTATCTATTTAGTCCTTACCAATTTCCTGGTACTCTAAAATCATTCTAGGTAACACATATATGACCCTCATATACCAACCCATATAGATGTATGTCACTATACCAACTACACAACAATTATTACCAACCTGGATACGCAATCCACATAATCCTTCCTGGGTCACTGCTGTCTTTCTCGTAGCTACAATCAACAAAACTCGTTAGGGAGAGACGACCCTAACAACACAGCTCTATCGCACCATCTCAAAGTGAGAAGAATGGAAACCAATCCTAAATGTCCTGTAGCCTCCTGATTATAGATGTGGTGCACAACACACCGATAATCAAGACTCTACTAGACACGGTCTGTAGACACTTTCCGAGGACTAACTGCTCTGATACCACTTTTGTCACGACCCGACCCCGGGCCCGCGACTGGTGCCCTACCTGGGCACCCCTTACATGTATACATCAGAGAATAGTAGCGGAACATACATAACAACTGTAACGGGACAGGGCCCCGCCATACCCCTGAATGTACATAAACCTACAACCTCAGGGAACTATACCAAACGACAAAGCCTCTGGAGAAAGGGAGCTTTCCAAGAACTGAACAGTGATCCTAAGAATGAGGATCAGCAAGCTATGTACCTCAACCTGCGGCATGAACGCAGCCCCCCGAAGGAGGTCAGTACAAAATATGTACCAAGTATGTAAAACTGAAAGTACTGTAATTTAAATCATAAAGTCTAGATTACAAAGATGGAGACAAGTATGATAACCAAACTAACAGTACACTGTGCCTTACTAATAATGAGAGTATAACTAGGGGCTATCCACCCGTAGTACCATAATACCATTCTATTCAGGGGAATTTAACCCTCTAGGGAATTGAATCCGCATATGTCATGTGGACCCGCAATGAGTATATATGGATACCAGCATCATGGGGAGCTAATCCCACGAATCGAACAATGTCAAGGGAATTGAACCCGTAGTATAACACTTGCACGAATGTCTATCATGAGTTACATACGCAAGTTAAATCATTTAGGACTCTCATCAGAACAAGATAAATCACTTATCATTTTATAACATTCAAGGCACTAGCATGTCACGTCAAATCCGGGAATTTAACCCCAAAGTACTACGTACTTCAACTCTTTTAAAAGAACCCTTTTTACATAAAGACCACAAGATACTAACACCCGCAGTATCAAGGCATAACTAACTTTCAAATCAAGTTACTACACCTTTAGAAATTCATTTCAAGGCTTTGAAACCAAGTAACTTTTAAATTTCATAACCTAGGCAACTCATGCCTATCAATCGAATAAACCACTCTCTTAACCTTTCATAAAGCCGTTATAATTAACTTCCCATAAAGTCGTTATCACTCTTTATGTTTTAGACAAATTCATTCTTTTTATAACCAAGAGACTTATACTTTTAAAAACAAAGTATCATATACTTTCAAATAAACTTACATAACTTTCAAAATACTTCAAGTCTCTTAACCTTAGAATATCAAGTTTCTTAACCTTAGAATATCAAGAAATCAATACTTTCCAAATCAAGTATTCTATACATTTTCAAGTCAAGAAATCTTTGTTTACCTTATTAGAATAAACCATTATTTTAACTTCCCATAAAGTTATCATAACCAACTTTCATAAAGCCGTTATACTAACTTTAAGCTTCTGAAACTAAGACATTTTTATTCTTTAAAAACAAGTGAGTTAATTCTCTAACTCAACCAACTTAGACATTCTTAAAACAAGTCAAGGATATCAAATGAACTGAATTCATTTAAATCTCGCACGTCTACCATACTATACATTTATAACTACTCATGCTCAAGAGATAAGAAAAGTTCCACATACCTCTCCGGCTCAATCCACTTGCCAAGTTGAATACGCCGCGCGTAGAATGTCAACCTATAATGACCACAATACGCCTATCAACTTCTATCTTTCAACGTAGAATATTTCTAAGTATAAGGACTCTTATTCTACGGAAAATCGGACAGCACTTCCTTTGTTTCTACGTACTTTTCCACCTTTTTCAAGGCCCGAAAATCAATAACCAAATGCCACATTTAAGGCTCAATAATTCAGCTAACCAAAGGGTATTACACGCCTAACAGGACGTGTAAAATTCTGCCCCACAATCAATATAAAACTGTCCAATATTTCCAAGCCATATCCGGCTACCATTGTCACAACAAATATCAATTTCCTTTCAATTCCTTTTTCAATACAAGTTGTTATTCTAACATGTTATATATCCTATAACAATTATAACAACTATAAATCATTTCTTCCTTAACATGCGACGATAGTAACTAACAATCAAGTTGTTTTCAACAATAAAGGCTAACATGCCCATTTTTCAGTTTTTAACATGTCGACATGATCCAAATATTTTCAAACTTCCATCTAAATAACACATGCTCATTAATCAACTACTCTAACATGTAATCTTTAATTACATAAGTAGACGAAGATTTTACCTCAATAAGCCCTAATAATATCCAAGTTTCAAAGTCGATCCTAGCAACTTTTATGTTACACCCCGTATTTACAGGACATATTTTAAAAACGTACGTAAGAACTCACAAGTGTTAAGATTTGAGACTTGTAAAAATTTATCGGAATTATGAAATTGTCGGAAAACGTACTATTGTGACGAATGGGAGGGCGACACATGTCACCCCCCCCCCCTTATGGTTGCCTTGGTCGAAATAGGCATGGACAAAATGGTCATTTGACCATAGTCTTTGATGACTAAGTCTTGCAAGTTGTAGCTTGAGTTTCTTGACTAAGTCAAAGGACCCACATTAGTCTTGATATTTAACAAGAGCTCATCCAAACCACCCATTTGTTAGTATCTTGACCCTCAAATACACTATATAATACTAGTAGTGCAAGACAAGCTTAACACTTAGCCAAAATTTCACAAAAATTTGAAGAGCTCAAGAACTAGCTCTCGGGTTTGCTCACTTGCAACAACAAAAAAATTTGTTTGTGATCCATTTAACTCCACACTTTAAACCAAGGTTCTTGAGTGTAGTGTAAGCATATCTCAATAGAAAAATCTCGGAAAAATATAGTTTTCGGGTTAGTCGCAAAGCGAAAACCTAGTTGTCTTTCTAGGTTTTGTTTGGAGATTTGAAGGAAATTTGTTGGTGTTGTTCTAAGGGTCTCAACTAGCGGATTGAAGCGTCTTGAAGAGGCTCTAAGTTGTTAAGGAGCGACTTCGGATTTGGAGTTGGATTAAGATTCGTTGAGGTATAATCTTGTCTTTTAAAAGTGTTACAAGATTATTTATATTGTTGTTAGCTTTACATGTTGCTAGCATGAAGTATATGTGTTGAAGTTTATAAGTATTATGGATTGCTTGTAGCCTTAGAATCCGAAATGTTATACAAGCCACTTGAAGATTGGATTACTAATTGGTCGTTTATTAGAAATCGTCGCATGTTACTTACTTGAAGATTATAGTAGTTATAATCAAATGCGACTTGATATCATGTTATGCTACCAATTTGGATTGAAATGGAAATTGGATAAGAATTGGTATTGTTGTATTCATTATGGCCGAAATTGGACTAGTAGTTGTATTAGTTTGTTATCGTTTGTGGGGCGGAATTTTACACGTCTAGTAGGCGTGTAATCCCCTATTAATTAATTGCTTTGATTGTGCCTTAAATGTGGCGTGTTTGGTTGTTGTATTCGGCCTTGAAAAAGGTGGCAAAGTAAGTAGAAATAAAGGAGGTGCTGTCCGATTTTCCGTAGAATTTAGAGACTTTACACTTATAATATTCTACGTTTGAAGTAAGGCTTTAATAGACGTATTTTGAATATTATAGGTTGACATTCTACGGGCGGGACTTTGTACTTGGCAAGTGGTTTGACCCGGCGAGGTATGTAGAACTTTTCATATCCTTTGAGCATGACTAGTTGCACGTATATAGTACGGTAGACGTACAAGATCTTGATATCCTTTACTAGTTTATTGAATGGCCAAGTCGGGTGAGTTAGGAGATTAACTCGCTTCTTTGAAAGTACTAAGGATGTCTTAAGTTTTATTAAAGTTAAGGGACTTTAAGAGTTTTAAAGTATGTGATACTTGATTCGTTTTAAACGTATAAGTCCCTTGGATAGGAAATTGTATTTAACTAAGGTATAAAGTGAATGTAACGACTTTATGGGGAGTTGGTTATATTGGCTTTATGGAAAGATAAATGGCTTGATTTAATGAAAGGCAATTTGATTTTAAGGCATCGATTGCCTAAGGTTTTATAAGAAAAGGAGTCACTTGATTTAGAAACCTAACTTTATTTCTAAAGGTATTGTGACTTGCCTTGAAATGTAATTTGGACTTGATACTAGGGTTAATAGTATCTTGGAAGTTTTGTACTAAAAAGAGTCACTTGTTTTAAAGAGTTGAAGTATGTAGTACTTTGGGTTAAATTCCCGGATTTTTATAAAAGACATGTTAGTGCCTTAAGTAAACTAAAATGAGTGTTGACACCCAATTTTGACCCTCCCGTCCAGCCATTAACTATAGAATTACACTAATTTTGCAAAATAATTTTTTAGGATTTTTATAATAAAATACAACAATAAAACATTAAGTACAGGCATAAATAATAATTTAACAATGGCATCGCGTCTTACGTAGAGTTTTAAACATTTAGAGTCCCGCGCCCGCACTTATTAACTTTAAGCTTTGTCGTATTAATAAACGCATGAAAATAAATAATTTAGCGATAACGTCGTGTCAGGTAGCATAGCCGCATTAATTAGTAATCATTTAAAATCAATTTTTAAATCTAAATACATGCATTTAATAGCGTCGCATTTATAAAAAAGCTTTAAACAATTCTTAAATATCATACTTGCATTTAGCATTTAAGTAATTTAATAAACTCAATGCATTCTAATTTAACTTCGCAATAATGCACAATAATAAGATAATAGCGTCACGTTCTAAAGTATTGAGCATTAATTAAATAGCACGCCGCCTTCATAACAATTAGATTAATAAAACACCTAAATAATTTAATCACAATTTATTAGTTTATTTAGCACTAATTAATTTAAACACTACCTAATTAAATACCTAAAATTAACTCCTAAAATTAAATACCTAATTAAACTAACTAATTTAATACTAACCTACTTCTACCCAGCCCACTACCGCCTGGCCCAGATCGTCCCCGACCCGCAAAGCCCAACCCGCCCCACACCTAAAACCTATTACAACGCTCAGCCCAGAAGCCTCAGCCCACACCTCACTTCGTCGTCCAAGACAGAAGAACAAAAACGACGAAACCCTAAAACCTTTCAGATCGCCACCCTCATGTCACCCTCCTCGCCGGATTTCTCGCCTGAGAATCCGGCGACTTTCCTTTCCCTTACCCACGCACCCTAGCCAGCTCTCCCTTCCATAACCAAACGATTTCTTACCATAGAATCAAAACCCGTTCGAATCACACAAAATCAGCACCAATATCAAGCCTAGAATCGTCCTTATTTACTTACCATTATTAGAACCTTGAGGGAGGCTATATAACGCACATGCAGTCGAACACAGTGGGGGGCAGAGGATAGGAGAGGAATACAGAGCTCAGTCAGGGGGGATAGCAATTGTTTCACCCTTAGCAATAGTTAGGAGTCACATAGCAATTTAGGGCAGAGGGGGGAGAGCAGAGCACAATAGGGAATGGCATCGACTTAGGGATAGCATCGACGAGGACCTTGAGCAGAGTTTAGAACATTTCGCCATAGTTAGCAATTCAGAAGGCATCGGACACCCTTAGCAGCAGTTAAGAACACACACATGGGTGAACATAGCATCGATACAGAGCTCAGTCATCAGTCGAATGCAGAGCACAGTAGAGTACAAGACGAGGAGGCGAGGGCACCCAATTTTGTGACAAGAGAGCAGAGGGGGCATCGGTCGAACATAGAGATACCCGTTAAGAGCAGAAACAGGGAGAGCAGGGTCATAGCATCGATCGTCCAGAGTTCAGTAGGGAGGTAGCAAGAACACCGATTCAAAAACCCCTTCTTCTTAGTTGCAGAAGTCAGTCGCACATCAGCGAGTATTCTCAATAGCAAGCCTTACCCTTTCAATCGCATCGCAATAACCCGTCGGGTGGACCGACGACTTAATACGCTGCCTCGGTTCGCCGCCGGAGAAGGTAAACTAGAACTCTTCTCAGTTTGTTCTACTTTCTGAGTTTTATGTGTCTTATCAGTGATTTAGTTCAGCTGTTTATATTGTCATATTCTTAAATGTGATGTTTGGTTAATCTGTTGGTAATTGATTCAGTTTACAAAATTGTTGTTAGATCTAATACCATATGCTAAACAGTTGTCAAAGTTATGACAGGACCTTCTAATGACTTAAAAAGGGGAATGTGGGCTCTGTTTAAGTTTGTTGCAGTCTGGTGGTTCACTTAATGATGTGTGGTTTATTTTCCCTTAATGTGTATATCATCTGGGTCAACTCGAATCTGTTAAACAAATGAGTAAGGTGATTAAAAGTTTGTTTTGTTTGTCTAGTGTATATGCTAACTTCTAAAATCATGTCAGTATGTATATGTTGTCTAAAACGATATGCTAGCATGATCATGTCGTTCTGAATGTGCATTGATAGCCAATTCATAAACCCCATCATGTAGGTAGCGCTAGTCCATTCATGCGCATTCTCTCCTCTATATGAATTAACTCGACCTAATTTACAAATATATATGTCAGCCTTTATATGTAAATATTTAAGTTTCCCCTCGACGACTGCTTTTTGACATCTCATTCTAAGCGGTAGGATCCAAGTGATGATAGGTATAGGTCCCTGCCCAATGCATTTAAAGTCTAGAGTTATGGCATGTCAAATTGTATCCACGTTCGCATTCAGCTTTAGTTTGTAGCCATGTTTCACATAATTAAAATGTTAAGGGTATAATGTGACCTTAGAATGAACTATTTTACTTATTCCCTCTGTAATGTAAGAAGGACATAGGTTATTTCTTTGCTTTAAAGACATGTTGCATCGCCATTCTCTTCTCCTCTTCCAGACATCTTTATTCCACGCATTTCATTTGTTAGCATGTTCTTTTGTCCATTTCTGCTCATAATATGAAATGAAATCCATGTACGTGTGTCCCCTAGTTTGTCACTATATGGGTGATCCATATCAAGTAGTTCATAGTCTCTCTTCTATGTCCAGAATGCATATTAATTATGGGATGGGGTATTTTCTGAGTCTATAGATGGCTTTCTCGAGCTTTGTCAAAACTGTGAACCCGCTGATCTTCTTTTGAACCTGCTTGGCTTTTCTACTCTTATGTTCATACCTTAAAGACTCTACTCTAATGAAACTGGTGGTGGGCTGCTTCGAGCCCATGTGTTTTGATTTGACGAATCAAGTTGTTCTGTGTGTATTTCTATTTTTGTGTGGGTGTTATTCCGGAATAGTTACTAATCCTTATCTTTTCTTATTTTACATGAAACACATGCCTTGGAGCAAAGGGAGGAGTCTCAATACGAGACTCATCGCTATTTTCCCAAATGAAGATCCGTGCCTACATCCCTCGTTGCATCTCACATCTGATATCCTAAAGCCACAAGCGAAATGCTCTCGCTACCATTCCTTAGGGTCATTTTATTTTCTGCTTCCCCGCCCCATTCATTTATTGTAATATAATTGTCTAACATTACGCTATTAGTAAAACATTTGGAGTAGTTAAACATTGACGCAATAAATTAGAAGGTAGTTTGCCCCCTCTTAAGTTAATTGCCTAAATTATTAAACCATTTAATCACATAATTACTCGGGTAGTCTATGACATTATTTCCGTCATTAAATCTTAACTTGCATAATTAATCACATATAGCTATGATATTATTTTCCAGATTTCTAACTCATTTGCTATAGCACCCATATAGAAATCTTATTTTTCATATTAAGAAAACCCCCTTAAGCATGTGTTATACCAATCAAGGTAGGCAAATGTGTATATTTAGTCAATTAGTCTATTTTTGCATTATATATTATTTAAAGCATGCTTTAAACTTTAGTAACATTTTAGCACCTTCCTAGCATTCTTTCTACTTTAGCATATAGCACCTTTTGCCCTTTCAAACATTTTAACATGCTAGCATCTATCTCCTAGCCTTCAGCACTTTAGTATTTAGCACTTTTAAGCACCTCTTTACACCTTGGCACCCTTTAGCTTTAAAATTAACCTCTTAGCACCTTTAAACATCTTCCAACATTTTAAAACCTTTTCAACTACTTAGCATTATTTTAACATCCAGCACTTTATTTTCTAAACATTGCACTTTTTATAGATCTTTTACTTTGCATTTTTAAAATATAATAATTAACCCTAGGTTTGGCAGGACAACCGCAAGTTAGCGGATCTTAGAGGGTGCCTAACCCCTTCCCTCTAGATTAATAAAGAACCTCGCCTAATCTCACTAAGTTTAGCAGACCTTAAAATGGAGTTAATGTTTTACTTCAAACTAGTTAAACATTTAGGTGTCCTAATTCACCCAATTAATTAGGTGGCGACTCCGCGAACCCTTTAGCATTTTAGCACCCATTTAAACTTTAGCACCTTTTGCACTTTTAGCCTCTTTTGCGATTTTAACATCCCGTTAGCATTTTTAAACCCTTTTAAACCTTTTTATTATTCATTCTCTAACATTTGCATTTTTTAAAGCAGGGCTCGCTTATTTAGAATGCCGCGGCCGAAAAGGGGCGCGACAGAAATGGCGACTCCACTGGGGAATTTAGGTTCTTAACCACAACAGATCTAGGATAATTATTTGGCAATTACTTTGGCATTTAATTTTTGTGTGTTGTATTTTGTTTTATTTATTTTTGATTGCTACCGCTTATCGCTTTCCTTAAACTGGCATTCCGCTCATATTTCTTCCACTCTGGAAAATTCACACAATCACACACTACATGCGAGGTGCGCTGGGTGCATTAGCAAAATTCTTTCTTCAAAAACCAAATTTAGGAGAGTTGGTAATATACGTGGAGTGCCCGGTCTAACCGGTGGCCGCGTAGCCTTCTCACTCGAGTAGTCCGCTCGGGAACTCAAGGCCTAGAAAAGCCAAATCTTAGCAAACTTAAGATAGAGCTATACCACCCTTATTTTAGGGCACGTGCATTTACCTTAGGTGGTCGGTCCTGGCATCGACACCACAATTAGGAAAACACCAAACTTGTCGACGGGTTTCTCAACCCAACGACCAACCAAAGATATTATGTGTAGCGTGACATTGTGAGACAAATCCAAACCCAATCATGACATGCTGAAATTGGGAAAAGTGCACCGTCATTTGGTCGCCATTTCCAACAAAGGCATTATAGTTGGACGACTTGGACAAATCCGTCATAATCTCGCATAAGTGACGTCTAGGCTTACCTCTGGCATAAAGAGGTCCCCCTGCATGTTAGGAAACGTTTGAATGTGTTATGTGTCTGCTACATACCTGCAAATTATGTGCTTTATGCTAACATCGTTTGTTGCATTTTTTAGAAAATTTATCATCCTCCCCAAAGGGTCGGTTCGTATTTGACTAAACAATGGCAGAGCATCAATATTTCACAAGATCAAAGGTACGGTCCAAAGAACAGGATCGATTCAAGGACATCTCGAAGGAACGAGCCTGAACTCGTCTTGGTTCCTATAAGCAGCAGAGGTCTCGTGGAGAGAAAGACAAAGACAGATCCAATGAGCAACTCGCACAATTACCACAACAAATGGCAACCCTGCAGGCCGAAATCAAAAGGCTCAAGAACCTCACCAGAGCACTCGTCACTGCAAATAACCAAAACAGTCAAAAATCTCCGAATTATTACCAGTACCCGCTTGCTACATATCCCATTCAGCCAATATACAATGCACCCATATATCCCACACAAAACCGAATGCCTAACGTACTCCAGCTAAACACGAACCAAAGGCCACCACAAACCCCTTCTCGCAATGCATATGGCAACCCTTTGCGATACCCATATGTGTATACGCCACAAGCCCGCCCACCAAATATCTTCACACCCCGCCTAAATACCACAGAAAGGCCAGCCAAAATATACGCCCATTTAGCCGAGCCTTTATCGCAGTTGTACGAGAGGTGAGGTTTGCAGGGATACTCCACCAATTCCAGCACGTGCCCAATCCCAAGTCCAAAGCTCATGATGGAAACAAAAGTCTGCATACCATTCTGGAGCCATCTGGACACGACGTGGAAGGTGTTATACACTCGAGACAAAGTAAGGGAGCTGATCGGGCGAGGATTCATTCAGTGGAGGAGGCTTACCCTAATGAGTACAATGAACCCCAAAGGAAGAGAGTGTTCCTCGCGTAACCCTCTCCGCCGACCGCTTATTTATCCAAGCAGCACCACGCAGGCCAAAAGAAGGAGATATCGACACAGAGCACGAAGACCACCACCACGCAGCAGAGTGCTAAGCGTGTATTGGTTGGATTTGCACCCTTGTCTTGGTCCGCCAGAGCACGGATAGGAAAAACGATTTATTTTAGCGTAATAATTTATAAACTCATATTTAAGCTTTAATAATGTTTTCTTCGCTTTGCTTGTAATGAACTACGCTTGACTCGATTCCTCTGGATACGCAGCGGCCGCTCTCGCCTGGCCCCACACCTAGAATTTTAATTTTCCCAATATTCGCTTGTAATGAACTACGCTCGACCGATTCCTCACGGGATACGTAGGCGGCCTAAATCGGCTTCGGTCACACCATTAGGAAACTTTCCCTTTGCTTTGAAAATGACAAGAATACACATAGCATACAAGCAACTACATTAAGACCCACTTTAGGCCAGACACCCTTTTCAAAACTGGGACAATGTAGGAAACCAAACAGGGGTTGCAAGTCCAAACAAGCCAGGCACGCAGATATCAAGGAACAAGGCAGCAAAGTCAAATATGAATCGACCCCCCCCCAAAACTCACAAATTTTTCTCTGAGCGCAGGTCTTTTAATGGTTTAAAGTGCAACACCAAGGCGTAAAATACGACGAAAGCGTCTCTCCGGTAAGGTGAAAAGCAAAGAAAGGCGGAGGATGACAACAATCCAAAGTCCGTAGCAAGAGCAGCAGCAGCAGAAAGGGGCATCAACAAGCAGCAATCAAAGTTCAGAGTTCCGCAACAAAACCTAGCGCATCAACTCGAGCATAAAGTCAAATTGGCAACCCACGCATCGCACACAGCAAAGGCATCGTGGCAATTCGTCACCGCAACGCTCAGCGGTCCGCAAAGACAACATCTCGTGGACGACATCTCTACCCATAAAATTGCACTTCTCATATGTAGTTATCATTTCATTTAAACAGGTATACACTAACGCCTTTTTCTCAAGCTTAGCTTGCGTACATTCATTCTACGAGCAAAGAACACGCCCGTGCAACGACGTTATCAACACAAAGAAGTCTACGCAACGACGCCAAAGAAGAACACGCCCAAACAACGACGTAATCAGAAGTCCATGCAACGACGCCAAAGAAGAACATCGCCCGCATAAATGACGTAATCAAGAAGTCCACGCAACGACGCCAAAGAAGAACATCGCCCGCATAACGACGTAATCGCAAGTCCATGCAACGACAACAAAGAAGAACACGCCCGTGCAACGACGTTATCAACACAAAGCAAGTCTATGCAACGACGCCAAGAAGAACACGCCCGCATAACGACGTGATCGCAAGTCCACGCAACGACGCCAAAGAAAGAATACGCCCAAACAACGACGTAATCGCAAGTCCATGCAACGACGCCAAGAAGAACACGCCCGCATAACGACGTAATCAAGAAGTCCACGCAACGACGCCAAGAAAGAACACGCCCGCATAACGACGTAATCGCAAGTCCACGCAACGACGCCAAGAAGAACACGCCCAAACAACGACGTAATCGCAAGTCCATGCAACGACGCCAAGAAAGAACACGCCCAAACAACGACGTAATCGCAAGTCCATGCAACGACGCCAAAGCAAGAATACGCCCGCATAATGACGTTATCAAGACAAAGAAGTCTACGCAACGACGCCAAAGAAAGAACACGCCCGCATAACGACGTAATCAAGAAGTCCACGCAACGACGCCAAAGAAGAACACGCCCGCATAACGACGTACCGCAAGTCCATGCAACGACGCCAGAAGAACATCGCCCGCATAACGACGTGATCAAGAAGTCCACGCAACGACGCCAAAGAAGAACACGCCCGCATAATGACGTAATCGAAGTCCATGCAACGACGCCAAGAAAGAATACGCCCGCATAACGACGTTATCAAGACAAAGAAGTCTACGCAATGACGCCAACAAGAATATCGCCCAAGCAAATGACGCTTATCAAGACAACAAGTCCAAAACGACGCCATCATCAAAGATATCACGCAGGACGATTTCTATACTCCCAAATTGCATTTCTACGCATGCTTTATTGTTTTGTCTTAGCGCATGCACTAACTCTTTCGAGCCTTAGTACACGTGGACAATTGCAGCAAGGACAACATACCCGCTCACAATCGCAACACGCCCTGCGCAAGGACGAAAATCACAAAGATTCGCAAAATCGCATCAACACAACAGCATCGCGCTTTTGCAGATAACCTTTCTATTCACGCTACATTGTTTTTAAAATTATTTTGCCTTAGCGCTTATGCACTAACCGCTTGTTCAAGTCTTAGCATGCAATGGCAGGAGCACAACGTGGATTTTCTTACAATAACCGGCAACTGTCAGGGCCAACCTTCCCAACGACGCGTAGCTCAGCGTCGGCCCACTCGCTTCCACCGTAGAACCCAAAGACCACAAGCCATAGCAAAGGCACCCGTGTTCAAGCCAGTTATATTCTTTTACTTTTTTTACACCATAACCCAGTGTCATCATAACTCGACACTGGGACATCTCTAAGCCCGCGTTAGCCCGCCGTGGTGTTTAGACCATGGTAACCCAGTGTCATCATAACTCGACACTGGGACATCTCTAAGCCCGCATTAGCCCGCCTTGGTGTTTTGACCATGGTAGCCCAGTCGCCATAACTCGACATCGGGACTTTGAGTCCGCGCCACCGCCGTGGTGTTTAGACCATGGTAACCCAAAGGTCGCCATAACTCGACATCGGGGCGCTTTGATTTTCGCACACTTATCTACCGCCTAACATTTCGCAACTCGAAGATCGAGACAAAATTGGCATGAGTCAACGCGTCTTTGTCCAAGATTCTTCCATCATCTCCATACAAAGAGGACATCCGCTGACACCCAATTTTGACCCTCCCGTCCCACCATTAACTATAGAATTACACTAATTTTGCAAAATAATTTTTAGGATTTTTATAATAAAATACAACAATAAAACATTAAGTACAGGCATAAATAATAATTTAACAATGGCATCGCGTCTTACGTAGAGTTTTAAACATTTAGAGTCCCGCGCCCGCACTTATTAACTTTAAGCTTTGTCGTATTAATAAACGCATGAAAATAAATAATTTAGCGATAACGTCGTGTCAGGTAGCATAGCCGCATTAATTAGTAATCATTTAAAATCAATTTTTAAATCTAAATACATGCATTTAATAGCGTCGCATTTATAAAAAAGCTTTAAACAATTCTTAAATATCATACTTGCATTTAGCATTTAAGTAATTTAATAAACTCAATGCATTCTAATTTAACTTCGCAATAATGCACAATAATAAGATAATAGCGTCACGTTCTAAAGTATTGAGCATTAATTAAATAGCACGCCGCCTTCATAACAATTAGATTAATAAAACACCTAAATAATTTAATCACAATTTATTAGTTTATTTAGCACTAATTAATTTAAACACTACCTAATTAAATACCTAAAATTAACTCCTAAAATTAAATACCTAATTAAACTAACTAATTTAATACTAACCTACTTCTACCCAGCCCACTACCGCCTGGCCCAGATCGTCCCCGACCCGCAAAGCCCAACCACCCCACACCTAAAACCTATTACAACGCTCAGCCCAGAAGCCTCAGCCCACACCTCACTTCGTCGTCCAAGACAGAAGAACAAAAACGACGAAACCCTAAAACCTTTCAGATCGCCACCCTCATGTCACCCTCCTCGCCGGATTTCTCGCCTGAGAATCCGGCGACTTTCCTTTCCCTTACCCACGCACCCTAGCCAGCTCTCCCTTCCATAACCAAACGATTTCTTACCATAGAATCAAAACCCGTTCGAATCACACAAAATCAACACCAATATCAAGCCTAGAATCGTCCTTATTTACTTACCATTATTAGAACCTTGAGGGAGGCTATATAACGCACATGCAGTCGAACACAGTGGGGGGCAGAGGATAGGAGAGGAATACAGAGCTCAGTCAGGGGGGATAGCAATTGTTTCACCCTTAGCAATAGTTAGGAGTCACATAGCAATTTAGGGCAGAGGGGGGAGAGCAGAGCACAATAGGGAATGGCATCGACTTAGGGATAGCATCGACGAGGACCTTGAGCGAGTTTAGAACATTTCGCCATAGTTAGCAATTCGAAGGCATCGGACACCCTTAGCGATTAAGAACACACATGGGTGAACATAGCATCGATACTGAGCCTACCATCACGAACGCAGAGCACAAGAGAGTACAAGATTTATGAGCCGAGGCACCCAATTTTAGACAAGAGAGCAGAGAGGGGGCATCGGTCGAACATAGAGATACCCGTTAAGAGCGTAAATGGAGAGCAGTGGTCATAGCATCGATCGTCTGAGTTCAAGAGGAGGTAGCAAGAACACCGATTCAAAACCCTTCTTCTTAGTTGCGACCGCACGACATCAGCGAGTATTCTCACAGCAAGCCTTACCCTTTCAATCGTGATCGCAATAACCCGTCGGGTGGACCGACGACTTAATACGCTCGGTTCGCCACGAGAAGGTAAACTAGAACTCTTCTCGCTTTGTTCTACTTTACGAGTTTTATGTGTCTTATCGGTGATTTAGTTCACCGTTTATATTGTCATATTCTTAAATGTGATGTTTGGTTAACTGTTGGTAATTGATTCAGTTTACAAAATTGTTGTTAGATCTAATACCATATGCTAAACAGTTGTCAAAGTTATGACAGGACCTTCTAATGACTTAAAAAGGGGACTGTGGGCTCTGTTTAAGTTTGTCAAATCAGTGGTTCACTTAATGACGTGTGGTTTATTTTCCTTAATGTGTATATCATCCGGTCAACTCGAATCATAAACAAATGAGTAAGGTGATTAAAAGTTTGTTTTGTTTGTCTAGTGTATATGCTAACTTCTAAAATCATGTCAAGATGTATATGTTGTCTAAAACGATATGCTAGCATGATCATGTCGTTCTCGAATGCATTGATAGCCAATTCATAAACCCCATCATGTAGGTAGCGCTAGTCCATTCATGCGCATTCTCTCCTCTATATGAATTAACTCGACCTAATTTACAAATATATATGTCAGCCTTTATATGTAAATATTTAAGTTTCCCCTCGACGACTGCTTTTTGACATCTCATTCTAAGCGGTAGGATCCAAGTGATGATAGGTATAGGTCCCTGCCCAATGCATTTAAAGTCTAGAGTTATGGTATGTCAAATTGTATTCCACGTTCGCATTCAGCTTTAGTTTGTAGCCATGTTTCACATAATTAAAATGTTAAGGGTATAATGTGACCTTAGAATGAACTATTTTACTTATTCCCTCTGTAATGTAAGAAGGACATAGGTTATTTCTTTGCTTTAAAGACATGTTGCATCGCCATTCTCTTCTCCTCTTCCAGACATCTTTATTCCACGCATTTCATTTGTTAGCATGTTCTTTTGTCCATTTCTGCTCATAATATGAAATGAAATCCATGTACGTGTGTCCCCTAGTTTGTCACTATATGGGTGATCCATATCAAGTAGTTCATAGTCTCTCTTCTATGTCCAGAATGCATATTAATTATGGGACGGGTATTTTCTGAGTCTATAGATGGCTTTCTCGAGCTTTGTCAAAACTGTGAACCCGCTGATCTTCTTTTGAACCTGCTTGGCTTTTCTACTCTTATGTTCATACCTTAAAGACTCTACTCTAATGAAACTGGTGGTGGGCTGCTTCGAGCCCATGTGTTTTGATTTGACGAATCAAGTTGTTCTGTGTGTATTTCTATTTTTGTGTGGGTGTTATTCCGGAATAGTTACTAATCCTTATCTTTTCTTATTTTACATGAAACACATGCCTGAGCAGCGGAGGAGTCTCAATACGAGACTCATCGCTATTTTCCCAAATGAAGATCCGTGCCTACATCCTCGTTGATCTCACATCCGATATCCTAAAGCCACAAGCGAAATGCTCTCGCTACCATTCCTTAGTGGTCATTTTATTTTCTCGCTCTCGCCCATTCATTTATTGTAATATAATTGTCTAACATTACGCTATTAGTAAAACATTTGGAGTAGTTAAACATCGACGCAATAAATTAAGGTAGTTTGCCCTCTTAAGTTAATTGCCTAAATTATTAAACCATTTAATCACATAATTACTAGTAGTCTATGACATTATTTCCGTCATTAAATCTTAACTTGCATAATTAATCACATATAGCTATGATATTATTTTCCATTTCTAACTCATTTGCTATAGCACCCATATAGAAATCTTATTTTTCATATTAAGAAAACCCCTTAAGCATGTGTTATACCAATCAAGGTAGGCAAATGTGTATATTTAGTCAATTAGTCTATTTTTGCATTATATATTATTTAAAGCATGCTTTAAACTTTAGTAACATTTTAGCACCTTCCTAGCATTCTTTCTACTTTAGCATATAGCACCTTTTGCCCTTTCAAACATTTTAACATGCTAGCATCTATCTCCTAGCCTTCAGCACTTTAGTATTTAGCACTTTTAAGCACCTCTTTACACCTTGGCACCCTTTAGCTTTAAAATTAACCTCTTAGCACCTTTAAACATCTTCCAACATTTTAAAACCTTTTCAACTACTTAGCATTATTTTAACATCCAGCACTTTATTTTCTAAACATTGCACTTTTTATAGATCTTTTACTTTGCATTTTTAAAATATAATAATTAACCCTAGGTTTGGCAGGACAACCGCAAGTTAGCGGATCTTAGAGGGTGCCTAACCCCTTCCCTCTAGATTAATAAAGAACCCTTGCCCGGAATCTCACTAAGTTTAGCAGACCTTAAAATGGAGTTAATGTTTTACTTCAAACTAGTTAAACATTTAGGTGTCCTAATTCACCCAATTAATTAGGTGGCGACTCCGCGAACCCTTTAGCATTTTAGCACCCATTTAAACTTTAGCACCTTTTGCACTTTTAGCCTCTTTTGCGATTTTAACATCCCGTTAGCATTTTTAAACCCTTTTAAACCTTTTTATTATTCATTCTCTAACATTTGCATTTTTTAAAGCAGGGCTCGCTTATTTAGAATGCCGCGGCCGAAAAGGGGCGCGACAATGAGAGTGTATATAAACAAGAATAATAAGAAGTTAGGGGATTTCTTAACTTGCTTATGTATTGTATGATAAGCCGGTAGTGCTTATGTTATGTATGATAGCCGGATTTGTGCTAGTGGTATATTATTCTTTACGGGGTTATTCCCCGGGTTTGTGGCATTTGCATATTCCGTGGATTTGCTACCCACGATGCGAGGAATACCTTATGCGAGCCCGAAAGGGCTTATGCGGGTGAAATAGTCCCATGCGGGCGGGTCCAGCCTATGCGAGGAATACCTCATGAGAGTCCGTAAGGGCTTATGCGGGTGAAATAGTCCCATGCGAGGAATACCTCACGCGGGTCCACGCGACCTATGCGGGTGAAATAGTCCCAGGAGTAGGATTGCTAAACGACATCGCGGGTGGTCCTGCTTTGATCGTGAGCTTCCTATTTTATATTGTAAGGATACTACTATTTACTCTCATTGTTAGTAAGGCACAGTGTACTGTAATTTGATTATCATACATGTCTCCGGCTTTATTTTAAACTTATGTTGTAATTACGATTTTCCGCTTTTACATACTTAGTACATATTAATCGAATTCGCTCGGGGCTGCGTTCATGCCGCAGAAAGTGGTAAGGTGGTGGATCCTCATTCTTAGGATCACTTATCGACGTCGAAGCTCCATTTATCCGAGGCTTGTCTTTTAGTACGCTTTTTCCCTGATGTTGTAGATTTATGTACATTCAGGGGTATGGCGGGGCCCTGTCCCGCCACAGTTGTTCTTCCTAGAGGTCTGTATTCACATTTGTGGTTGGGCTGTAAGAACTGATTTGTACAGTTGTACTTTTGAGTATGTTTATATTATGGAAGGCGGCATTATCGGCTAGCCTGTGATGTTCATTGTTTACACATATGTTTATGTTGTGTATGTTCCGCTGCTATTCTCTGATGTATACCTGAACGGGGTGCCCAGGTAGGGCACCAGTCGCGGCCCCGGGGTCGGGTCGTGACATTTTAGCTCCTCTTCTTACGTTCCAATCCGCTCCAAGCACTCCTTAGAAGCTCATAACCAACTTCTCTTTAATTTCCAACTTCAAAGTTGAAGAACACCTTAGGTTTTCATCTTGCGACTAACGTGAAAACGTAGTTTTTCCGGGATCTTTCTATTGAGATAACCTTACAATACCTCTAGGAATCTTGGGTTAAAGTATGGTGAATTATGATCCACAATTGCAAAAATTTTGTGTGAAAAATAGGGCATTGCCGAGAGCCCCTATCTTGAACAATAAGTTCTTGATATAATTCTAAGTGTAGAGTTTGTCTTGCACTAGTATTGGATATATACTACAACCAAGGGCCTAGATTAAAACACTTGTGTGGATGAGATGTGGTCAACAAAATCAAGCCAAGTGGCTCTTGACTTGGCTCACAATTTCCGCCAACATGGCATGTGGAGGGTGACACATGTCGCCCTCCGGTTGGTCTAAAATATTTCATCTATCGTAATTTTGATAAATTCTATAAGTCTCAAATATCAAATTCGGGAACCCAATTCTCATTAATGAACAATTTTCCTTCCCGAGGCTCGAAATAATTTTTCGTATGAAAAAGCAATCCTTCTTTCGTTTCAATCTTAAAGTCGTATCTTCTCACGTACATTCTCTTAAACACATGTAATGGAATTACGGGGTGTAACAGTATGCAACCACTCATGGTTGCTCACAATGAACTCATACGCATCCTTCTCGTCCTGACAATAAAACATCGGAGGATTCATGTTTGAAAAGTTTGCCTAAATATTCCACTCACTACGAGTCATAGATTACCCTACAATCTATCGAGGACCAACCTCTGGAGCATGAACATCATCAATACGAGGCACTGACATGGTGTTTGTTGAACCTCGGGGGTCTGAATCTTTCCCTCTCCCACACAGGTATAAAAACCACCCAGAGTAGTCGGATGTATGACCGCATAGAAAAAACAATCTAAGATACTCAACAATTTGACCAACGTGTCCTATAAATTAGAGTAACAATAAATCCAGGTTGATCTTGGGCTTATTGTTACACCCCGAAATTCCAGGACATGTATACGAGAATAGACGTGAGAGCACAAGAATTATAAATTTGAACGAAGGAAATATTTGTTATTCTTAAGGAAAAGTTTTCCGAACCTCGGGAAGGAAAATGTTCGTTAATGAGAATTTAGTTCCCGAAATTGATATTTGAGACTTGTAGAATTTATAGGAATTATGGAAATATCGGAAAATGAAATATTTTAATGAATAGGAGGGTGACACGTGTCACCCCCCACTTGGGCTTGATCGATCTTAGCCAAGGATTAAGAGGTAATTTGACCAAGGTCAAATGTGCAAGTCTTGAAGACAAGCTTGACATTATTGACTAAGTCAACTTGCCAACATGACAAAGATTTTAGTCTTGATAAATCCAAGCCACACAATTGTTTTAATCTAGACCCTTCATTGTAGTATATATCCTATACTAGTAGCAAGACATCCCACACTTAAGAAAATAAATCAAGAACATTGTCTTGTGTAATAGGAGCTCTCGGCATTAGCTCAAATCCCTCACAAAAAAATTTTCATTTGTGGTTCAATAATCCCAATACTTTAACCCAAGGTTCCTAGAGGTATTGTAAGGTTATCTCAATAGAAAGATCCCGGAAAAACCACATTTTTACGTTAGTCGCAAGATGAAAACCTAAGGTGTTCTTCAACTTTGAAGTTGGAAATTGAAGAGAAGTTGGTTATGAGCTTCTAAGGAGTGCTTGGAGAGGATTGGAACGTAAGAAGAGGAGCTAAAAGTTGCTAGGATCGACTTTGACGCTTGGATATTATTAGGGCTTATTGAGGTAAAATCTTCATCTTCTTAATGTGATTAAGATTACATGTTATAGTAGTTGATAAGTGAACATGTGGTATATAGATTGATGTTTGAAAAGATTTGGATCATGTCGGCATGTTGAAAACCAAAATTGGGCATGTTAGCCATTAATTTTGTAATCAATTTGGTTGATAGTTGCAATCGTCGCATGTTAAGGAAGAAAGGATTTGTAGTTGTTGCAATTGTTATTATGTATATAACATGTTGGAATAACAACTTGGATTTAAAAGGAAATTGAAAGAGAATTGTTATTGTTATGATACATTGTAGCCGAGTGTGGCTTTGGATTATTGGACAGTTGTATATTAATTGTGGGGCAGAATTTTACACGCTTGTTAGGCGTGTAATCCCCTTTGGTTAGCTGAATTATTGAGCCTTAAATGTGGCATTTGGTTATTGATTTTCGGGCCTTGAAAAAGGTGGAAAAGTACGTAGAAACAAAGGAAGTGCTGCCCGATTTTCCGTAGAATAAGAGTCCTTATACTTAGAAATATTCTACGTTGAAAGCTAGAAGTTGATAGGCGTATTGTAGTCATTATAGGTTGACATCCTACGTGCGGCGTATTCAACTTGGCAAGTGGATTGAGCCGGAGAGGTATGTGGAACTTTCCCTATCTTCTTGAGCATGAAGTTTATAAATGTATAGTACGGTGGACGTACATGGTTAAAAATGAATTTGGTATCCTTGCCTTGTTTTCGAAAAGGATATGTGACTTGATGTTACGTGGAAGGATTTCTTGACTTGAAAAGTATAGAATACTTGATTTTGAAAGTATTGATTCCTTGTTTTCTAAGTTAAGAAACTTGATATTCTAAAGATAAGAGACTTGATTTCTAAATTAAGAAACTTGATATTCTAAGTTAAGAAACTTGAAGTATTTTGAAAGTTATGTAACTTGATTTGAAAGTATAAGTCTCTTGGTTATAAAAAGAATGAATTTGTCTAAGACATGAAGAGTTATAACGGCTTTATGGGAAGTTAGTTATAACAACTTTATGAAAGGTTAAAGATGTCTTAGTTTCTAAAGCATAAAGTTAGTATAACGGCTTTATGGGAAGTTGGTTATAACAACTTTATGGAAGGTTAAAGGAATGGTTTTCTCAAGTAATGTAAACAAAGATAAATGACTTGAAATAAAGAAGGGCAATTTGATTTAAAGGCATCAATTGCTTAAAGTTTTAAAGTAAGGGTCACTTGATTTAGAAGCCTAAAAATGTACTTCTAAAAGTGTAGTGACTTGGTTGAAATGTAGACAAGCCTTGATACTACGGGTGTTAGTATCTTGGGGTTTTATATAAAAATGAGTCTTTTGAAAAGAATGAAAGTACGTAGTACTTTGGGTTAAATCCCCGGATTTTTATGTGATATGAAAGTGCCTTGAGTTAATAAAATGAAATTCATTTTTGTATGATAATGAAAGTCTAAAGATTTTATGATCTTGCCTATACTTTCTTGTGATAGCCTTTGAGTGCAAGTATTATATTTTTACGCTGACGTGACTCTCAGTTGGAGGGCCGGCTGTCTTGTTGTGAATTTACTTGGACGTACCGACAGTGACGGAGGATTTCACGGGTATTCTTCCATTGTGATTGATCCTTGGACATGCTTATACGATGAGGGATTAGGGCACGACGAGATGACGCGTTAAATTCTCGGATGCTATTATTACTCCATGGACATGCTTATACGATGAAGGATTCCGGGGCATGCGACCATGTTATATACTATTACTCCATGGACTAGCTCTCCATGAATACATGTACCCGAGATGAGGGATTCCACGGGCATGTTATATACGATTATTACCCCATGGATTAGCTCTGCATGAAGTCATGTACCAGAGATGAGGGATTCTATGGGCATGAGATATATATATATATATATATATATATATATATATATATATATATATATAGCATATGTGCACGCCGACAGTGATGTGGGATGCCACGGGCGCGTTACATGGATATACTTTACACTTACGGCTGTCGACAGTGATAGAGGATTCCACGGACACGCTGTGATGTTTGCGGGCTTGAGACCCTTATTGTATTGTGTGATGGTTTTTGAGGGCTTGTGTCCCTAGCCATGGTGTGACTATTGTTCATGTGTTGCAATAGTCTTTTAAAAGGTAAAACTGACTTTCATTACTTTCATTTCGGCAAGGCACGGTTGTACTGTTAATTTGATTATCATACTTGTCTCCAGCTTTTTATATCTCGACTTTATGATTTAAATTACAGTACTTTCAGTTTTACATACTTGGTACATATTTTGTACTGACCTCCTTCGGGGGGCTCCGTTCATGCCGCATGTTGAGGTACATAGCTTGTTGATCTTCATTCTTAGGATCACTGTTCAGTTCTTGGAAAGCTCCATTTCTCCGGAGGCTTTGTCGTTTGGTACAGTTCCTTGAGGTTGTAGATTTATTTACATTCAGGGGTATGGCGGGGCCTTGTCCCGTCACAGTTGTTATGTAAACATTCTTAGAGGTCTGTAGTCATATCTTGTGGATTGAGTTGTAAAGAAAAAAAAAGGTAACTGATTTTTGGGTTATGTGTATACTTTTGGAAGGTGGCCTTATCGGCTAACCTGTTATTTATTTCTTTTTGAGTTGTATGTATGTTCCACAACTATTCTCTGATGTATACCTGTAAGGGGTGCCCAGGTAGGGCACCAGTCACGGGCCCGGGTTCGGGTCGTGACAAAAGTGGTATTAGAGCAGTTAGTCCTCGGAAAGTGTCTACAGACCGTGTCTAGTAGAGTCTTTGTTATCGATGTGTTGTGCACCACATCTATAACCAGGAGGCTGCAGGTCATTTAGGATTGGTTTCCATTCTTCTCACTCTGAGATCGTGCGATAGAGCTGTGTTGTTAGGGTCGTCTCTCCCTAACGAGTTATGTTGATTGCAACTACGGGAAAGACAGCAGTGACCCTGGAAGGATTATGTGAATTGCGTATCCATGTTGGTAGTAATTGTTGTATTGTTGGTATTATGACATACAACTATACGGATTTGTGTATGAGGGTCAGACGCGTGTTGCCTATAATGATTTTATATTACCAAGAGTTGGTAAGGACTAATTAGATACCGGGGAGGTATGAAACAATTTAATGAATTCTCATCAAGGTTTTACGTGCTAATTTGAAATAATTAAGAGATGATGAGCTGTCTGAGAAAGTAATGAACCCTTAAGAAGTCATGTTAAGGGACTTAATGGAAGACTATGTTGATAAATTAAGCTACATGGTATGCTTAAGAGGATTGTACGGATGAGATCCGTATGAGGTAAGTAATGGTTGTTGTGATCAAGACAACACGATTATGGTATTATGAGAAGTTATTGTACCCGTTTACATGGGGACTGAGAAGGTAGGCTTGGAGCATGGAAATTGCGAGCCTAAGAATATTGATAACCGTCGAGACCTTAGGTATATAAGGCCTTCTAGGGCAATAAGATTTAATTCAGACTAAGGGTAAGAGTTAAGTGCGACGGTGGGTCGGGTTGAGGACCTATTACGGGTCGCCCCATATCCTGAAATGGAGTGGGATCAGTTGGTAGTAGTCCCACTACGTAACAGGGTCACGAGGGTGCAAGGCCCAAGTCTAGTTAATTGTTTTACGGGTTCGTGGACGCGTTCCACCGGAACCGAGTCGTGAGAGCCGGAAATGGCCTTATGTTGTTCGAATTAGTAACTCCAAAGTTTGGAGGCCAAACCAGTATGGAGGTTATGTATGTATGCTAGAATAAGTTTGGAAGTACGGAAAGAGTATGACCAGTAAGAAAGAGAGCAACCAAGTGTAGAGGAATAGAGTCTGAATCCATAAGAACCTTTCGAGGTAGCTACACCCGTAAGTGTTTGAGTGGTAGCTGAGCGGGTATATAAGATTTGCCCGGTAATGATACAGTCGTTAGACCCTAGCAGACCTAGTAGAGCTGACATGCAGCAGACTTTGAGGTCGTTATGGGTATGGACTAGTTGGTTTCTTGTATGTCAAGGTTGACTATAGAGAGAGATGGTTCGATTCCAGTTTCCCGGTGAGCCGGTTATCGATGGGGAAGGAATGGAAGTGTTGATAATATGTAAGTTATTCCTTCCTTCTTTGATATGATAAGTTGTGGAGTTTATGTGACTTGTTTTATTGAAATGATTGATTTGAATTTGAACGTTAAGAGACGTAGATAAGAACGTACGATTATTGAAGGATTTTATGTTAAGTGCCCTTGGAGGTACTTGGAGTTGTTTAGTGTGGCGGTCAGGGCCACGACTGTCCGAATGATTTCAGGAAAATGCGCAAAACAAGAATAAGATAAGTACGAGTGCTGTCTGCGGAAAACAGAAGACATCGTTGGTAGGTTTTGAAAATCTATACGATTATAAGGTGGCACTTGATGATCAAGATTATGAAAGGGAGATAAGCTCCCTCCCCCACGTAAAAGGATAGTTTTACGTTTTATGGGGTTATGTGTACCCATGTTATTAGGCGATGGATGGGAGACTCAAAAGATCTTCAGTGTCGTCATGCCATAGGTTACAGTTTTAGATAACCGTGGGAAAAGTACTGTGTTGAGACAATTGAGGTTTATGCGAGATTATATAACAGGAAGATTATGAGACTGCACGGGGTTCCTACATTTATTTATGACAGACAGATGAGCCCAGTTTACGGCGAGCTTCTGGAGGTTTTTCCAGAAGGGATTGGGGACACAGGTGAGTCTCGGTGTTACATTTCACCCTCAGACCGACGGACAGACATGTCATGTTATCCAGACACTTGAGGATAGGTTGCGGGCCTGTGTTATTGATTTCAGGGATAGCTGGGAGGATCTTTTGCCTCTCGTTGAGTTTACATATTATAACAGCTACCATTCCAGTATTCGGATGGCACATTATGTGGCCATGTGTGGCACGAGATTATGTTGAGTATAGTTAAAGGAGACTATGTCGCTATCTAATTAGTTTGACTCCGAAAAAACATTCGGAGACGAATATTTCTAAGAAGGGAAGAATGTTACACCCCGAAATTCCAGGACATGTATACGAGAATAGACGTGAGAGCACAAGACTTATAAATTTGAACGAAGGAAAGATTTGTTATTCTTAAGGAAAAGTTTTCCGAACCACTGGAAGGAAAATGTTCGTTAATGAGAATTTAGTTCCCGAAATTGATATTTGAGACTTGTAGAATTTATCGGAATTATGGAAATGTCGGGAAATGAAATATTTTAACGAATGGGAGGGCGACACGTGTCACCCCCCCACTTGGGCTTGATCGATCTTAGCCAAGGATTAAGAAGTCATTTGACCAAGGTCAAATGTGCAAGTCTTGAAGACAAGCTTGACATTATTGACTAAGTCAACTTGCCAACATGACAAAGATTTTAGTCTTGATAAATCCAAGCCACACAATTGTTTTAATCTAGACCCTTCATTGTAGTATATATCCTATACTAGTAGCAAGACATCCCACACTTAAGAAAATAAATCAAGAACATTGTCTTGTGTAGTAGGAGCTCTCGACATTAGCTCAAATCCCTCACAAAAAATTCCGTTTGTGGTTCAATAATCCCAAAACTTTAACCCAAGGTTCCTAGAGGTATTGTAAGGTTATCTCAATAGAAAGATCCCGGAAAAATCACTTTTTTACGTTAGTCGCAAGATGAAAACCTAAGGTGTTCTTCAACTTTGAAGTTGGAAATTGAAGAGAAGTTGGTTATGAGCTTCTAAGGAGTGCTTGGAGCGGATTGGAACGTAATAAGAGGAGCTAAAAGTTGCTAGGATCGACTTTGACGCTTGAATATTATTAGGGCTTATTGAGGTAAAATCTTCATCTTCTTAATGTGATTAAGATTACATGTTATAGTAGTTGATAAGTGAGCATGTGGTATATAGATTGAAGTTTGAAAAGATTTGGATCATGTCGGCATGTTGAAAACCGAAATTGGGCATGTTAGCCATTAATGTTGTAATCAATTTGGTCGATAGTTACAATCGTCGCATGTTAATTAAGAAAGGATTTATAGTTGTTGCAATTGTTATTATGTATATAACATGTTGGAATAAAAACTTGGATTTAAAAGGAAATTGAAAGAGAATTGTTATTGTTAAGATACATTGTAGCCGAGTGTGGCTTTGGATTATTGGACAGTTGTATATTAATTATCGGGCAGAATTTTACACGTCCTGTTAGGCGTGTAATCCCCTTTGGTTACCTGAATTGTTGAGCCTTAAATGTGGCATTTGGTTATTGATTTTCGGGCCTTGAAAAGGTGGAAAAGTACGTAGAAACAAAGGAAGTGTTGCCCGATTTTTCGTAGAATAAGAGTCCTAATACTTAAAAATATTCTACGTTGAAAGCTAGAAGTTGATAGGCGTATTGTGGTCATTATAGGTTGACATCCTACGCGCGGCGTATTCAACTTGGCAAGTGGATTGAGCCGGAGAGGTATGTGGAACTTTCCCTATCTTCTTGAGCATGAAGTTTATAAATGTATAGTACGGTGGACGTACATGGTTAAAAATGAATTTGGTATCCTTGCCTTGTTTTCGAAAAAGATATGTGACTTGATGTTACGTGGAAGGATTTCTTGACTTGAAAAGTATAGAATACTTGATTTGGAAAGTATTGATTCCTTGATTTCTAAGTTAAGAAACTTGATATTCTAAAGATAAGAGACTTGATTTCTAAATTAAGAAACTTGATATTCTAAGTTAAGAAACTTGAAGTATTTTGAAAGTTATGTAACTTGATTTGAAAGTATAAGTCTCTTGGTTATAAAAAGAATGAATTTGTCTAAGACATAAAGAGTTATAACGGCTTTATGGGAAGTTAGTTATAACGGCTTTATGAAAGGTTAAAGATGTCTTAATTTCTAAAGCATAAAGTTAGTATAACGGCTTTATGAGAAGTTGGTTATAACAACTTTATGGAAGGTTAAAGGAATGGTTTTCTCAAGTAATGTAAACAAAGATAAATGACTTGAAATAAAGAAGGGCAATTTGATTTAAAGGCATCAATTGCTTAAAGTTTTAAAGTAAGGGTCACCTGATTTAGAAGCCTAAAAATGTATTTCTAAAAGTGTAGTGACTTGGTTGAAATGTAGACAAGCCTTGATACTACGGGTGTTAGTATCTTGGGGTTTTATATACAAATGAGTCTTGTGAAAAGAATGGAAGTACGTAGTACTTTGGGTTAAATCCCCGGATTTTTATGTGATATGAAAGTGCCTTGAGTTAATAAAATGAAATTCATTTTTGTATGATAATGAAAGTCTAAAGATTTTATGAACTTGCCTATGCTTGCTTGTGATAGCCTTTGAGTGCAAGTATTATCTTTTTATGATGTCGTGACTCTCAGTTGGAGGGTCGGCTGTCTTGCTGTGAATTTACTTGGACGTACCGACAGTGACTGAGGATTCCACGGGTATGCTTCCATTGTGATTGATCCTTGGACATGCTTATACGATGAGGGATTCCGGGGAATGCGACCAGGATGCGGGTTAAATTCTCGGATGCTATTATTACTCTATGGACATGCTTATACGATGAAGGATTCCGGGGCATGTGACCATGTTATATACTATTACTCCATGGACTAGATACCCATGAAGACATGTACCCGAGATGAGGGATTCCACGAGCATGTTATATACGATTATTACCCCATGGATTAGCTCTCCATGAAGTCATGTACCCAAGATGAGGGATTCCACGGGCATGAGATATATATATATATATATATATATATATATATATATATATATATATATATATATTTCATATGTGCACGCCGACAGTGATGTGGGATGCCAAGGGCGCGTTACATGGATATATTTTACACTTACGACTGTCGGCAGTGATGGAGGATTCCACGGACACTTGTGATGTTTGCGAGCTTGAGACCTCATCGGATGTGTGATGGTTTTGAGGCTTGTGTCCTAGCCATGGTGTGACTATTGTTCATGTGTTGAAATAGTCTTTTAAAAGGTAAAGCCGACTTTCATTACTTTCATTTCGGCAGCACGCGGTTATCGCTAATTTGATTATCATACTTGTCTCCATTTTTATATCTCGACTTTATGATTTAAATTACGATTTCGATTTACATACTTGGTACATATTTTGTCTTGACCTCCTTCGAAGCTGCGTCATGCCGCATGTTGAGGTACATAGCTTGCTGATCCTCATTCTTAGGATCACTGTTCAGTTCTTGGAAAGCTCCCTTTCTCCTGAGGCTTTGTCGTTTGGTACAGTTACCTGAGGTTGTAGATTTATGTACATTCAGGGGTATGGCGGGGCCCTGTCCCGTCACAGTTGTTATGTAAACATTCTCAGAGGTCTGTAGTCATATCTTGTGGATTGGGTTGTAAAGAAAAAAAAAGAGGTAACTGTTTTTTGGGTTATGTGTATACTTTTGGAAGGTGGTCTTATCGGCTAACCTGTTATTTATTTCTTTTTGAGTTGTATTCATGTTCAGCTACTATTCTCTGATGTATACATGTAAGGGGTGCCCAGGTAGGGCACCAGTTGCGGGCCCGGGGTCGGGTCGTGACACTTATCCTATCTCATCCGCAAGTAACTCGTTCTGAGGCTCAATATACAGCTTAATAGACTCTGACTTGGCATAAGCCTGACCGGCTCTTGGTGCCCCACCCCAAGATGGTGCCTCTCCTCTGGCTCTACCTTAGCCCTGAGCAGTAAAAATATGATACAAGTCTGAAAACCAAGACAACATAGGCCCAAAATGAAATCTAATAACATAAGTATCTGAACATACATCTCTACCATAAATAAAAGACAAGATAAGATATGAGTCTCCAAGGGTATGTCAGATATACATTCTCACCATGAAGTCTCAAAGACTGCCTTCCCCAAACCTATACTCGAGCTCGCAAACTGGTAGTGTGATCTATATTTATATCAAGAAAAGATGCAGCAAGTGGAGTATGAGTACACAATGTACCCCCGTAGACATTATAGGCTGACAATGATACAGGATATGAAGAAAGAGATAAATATCAAGTTGACACCAAGTAGCCCTATACTAACAGTTCAATAGTACAAGTAAGGTCACATTGTCCACAAAATAGTTCATAAAGTTCACATATCACCTTATTCAAGTAAGATTTCATAGTCACTTAATTCATCCAGTTCCAGAAGAGATAAAAACAATAATTCAAGTATCAGTGAGCAATTACAATACTTTCATATCTAGAAATCTAACCAAGTCATCAATAACCAATCTGGTAGCAAGTACATCCTCAAATAATCAATTATGTGATATATGTATGATATGAATGCAATGCATATGCCATGTACCTTTATCTTCAAGTATATAGGCTGTCAATTTTTTATTATGATCAGCACACCCATGAGCGACCCACAAAGTCCATATACTCATCCAAAATTTTCCATCAGACCCCAGCCATTGGTTGTACTAATTGTTGCAGACGTCCAACTCGTACCTCGCATATCATCATCATCTCAATGTTTCCATAATCTCATAAGTGTTCTTACCTTCCCAATCTCTTAGACCCACAACATATATCATACCACTCCAATATCAATATTATCAGAATCATGAGTATATGAATGCAAATGACAATACAAGGCAAGAATCATAATGTTATGATATTCAACCAAATATAGAGATAAATATCACATACTTTCAAGAATAATATCAATATATAATCTAAGTACAATCACTATATCATATCAAAGCATGTGTGATGAATAAGCACATCGATAACAAGTATGGCGACGAACCTACATAATGGATATAAGACCAATCAATCAAAAGTCGGAATCAGCTTAAGGCCGATTCCCTAAAACATCCATTATCCCAGTTTAACACTGGTACCACTCAACTGTTCATCACAACTGTTTGAGTGAGACCCTTAAACCTACCCAATATCACTCAATATTTATAACTAATTATGTAATTCTATCAGAGTTTTGTGAAAGTAAATTATAGCCTACCTCTAGGCCTAACGGGCGCCTTGAACAGTCAAATCTAGGTGATAGGCTTGCCCTTTCGTTACACCTCATGATAATCGAAGTCTAATCACGCATATCCTATTCGTTAATATAATAATTACACATAATACAAGGACTTAGTTGTCACGCCCCGAACCCCGGGCCCGCGACTGGTACCCTACCTGGGCACCATTCTATACATACTACATGAGTAACACGCGGAAGATAATAACACTTTTTTTTCTTAAAGCAAAGGCAAAGCCGATAAGGTTGTCGTATATATATACCATACCCAACTGGGTCTACAATGTACAACAACGTAAATATAACTCTCACCAGTCCAACCCACATATGAATACAGGCCTCTAAAAATTTGACAACAACTGTGACGGGACAAGGCCCCATCGTACCCCTGAATCTACCTAGCCATAATGATAAGCTCCGGAACATTGGAGCTATCCAAAATGCTGAACAAGGATCCTAAGCTCGCGGATCCACAACTGAGTACCTAGACCTGCGGACATGAACGTAGCCCCCCCGAAGGAGGTCAGTACAACAAGTACTAAGTATGGAACTGAAAATAAAGTACAGTATTAAAATCATGGCTGTGCACAAGAATTATAGGGGCAAGTATGAAAATCAAATACCAGACTCTACCGTATCACATAACCTAAAAGCCAACTGCACCTCGTGTCACTGTACTATAATAACTCCAAGAGTCGACTGTGCCTTTCAAGGATATAATATCACACAACCCAAATATAAAGCAGGAGACAAGTATGATAACCACATCAACAGTACACTGAACTTTACAAACAATGAGAGCAATAAAAGTCGATTTCGCCGGTTCGAAAATAGGAACCCGATGATCAAACTAGGGCCATTCGCCTATAGTATCATGGGGCAAATCCTGTTCCTGGACTCCTAGTCCGCATAGGTCGCGTGGACCCGCATGAAGTACTCCTCGCATCGGGGGGAGCAAACCCGCGGAATGTAACACATAGGACCCTGTCCTGCATGAGCTCCTTGGACTCGCATGAGGATGATCCTCGAATAGGACCCCGTCCCGCATGAGCCCCTTGGACCCGCATGAGGTACTCCTCGCATCGGGGGGAGCAAACCCGCAGAATATGAACAACGCAACATGGCCAGGGGGTTGACCCCACAATAAATCATAAAATACAAGCGCAACTGGCTATCGTAAACAACATAGACAAGTTAAGACAAGCTTTGACTCTCATTAGACAAAATGAAGGCACCATCTTTTTTAACAACCAAGGAAATACCATGCCTTCCTTTTAAAACAAACAAGAAAATAACATGTCTTCCTTTCTAAAATAACCAAGACAATACCATGCCTTCCTTTCTAAAACAAACAAGACACAAACAAGTCTTTCATTTTATAACACCAAGGTACTATCACACCTTGCATTACTAAGGATTAAAGTCCATTACAACAATGTACGTGAGCCGTACATTCACTTTATAAACTAAATTTCCATTTTAGCAAGTCAAAGTACTATCAAGGCAAAAGTAGTATAACATTCATTTACACAAGCCAAAGTACTACGTACGTCCACCGCACATCCGGTTCCTTTATAAAAATCCCAAGGCACTAGCCTTGCAACATCAAGTTACTTACTCATCAACTGAAGCGACCTACACTCTTTGTACTCTAGTCACTTCCTTCATGTACTACAATGAAACCAAGTTCATTTTTATCAACCATTTTAGACTTTTCATAAAGACCGTTATAACCACTTCCCATAAAGTCGTTATAACAATTCTTACGAAACTAAGGTACCATCACATCTTTCCTTTTCAATCATCATTAAGGTGTTATCACATAGTTCATTAAGGATTAAGATCCATTATAAGCATTATTTTGAAACCATCATTTGAAATATTAAGATACTTGTCATATCAAGTATCTATTAAAAACATCGTTTGGAAAATCAAGGCACTAGTTATCATGTACTATTTCTAAAACATCTTTTTAGAAAATCAAAGTGCCGTATATTGCGTAGGATTAATATCCAAAGAAGCTATGTACCTTTATTCTTTATAAGAAGAATCGTCTCATGAAATATTAGGGCGTTGGACCCAAAAGTTCTACGTACATCTATTCTTTATAAAAGAATCCTTTAAAACAAGTCACTTCACCTTTTTAAAATCAAGTAACCTATTCCTTTAAATCAAGTTACTTCTCCTTTTTAAAATCAAGTAACCTATTCCTTTAAATCAAGTTACTTCTCCTTTTTAACATCAAGTAACCTATTCCTTTAAATCAAGTTACTTCTCCTTTTTTAAAATCAAGAAACATATTCCTTTAAATCAAGTTACTTCTCCTTTTTAAAATCAAGTCCCATAACTTGAAAATAAAGTCTCATAATTATTTAAATAAAACAAGCCTCATAACATTGAAAATCAAATCTCATAACTTTCAAAATAAATATTCATTGAACCGTGAATAGGTTATACACGTTTATAACGATCTTGTCCATTGAGCCATGATCTAAAAAATGTATACAATTTTGTCTTATCTTAGTTTCTATGCAGATGGAAGATTCTACTCATTTCAATATAATTGATTACCGATACATTTTCATTAACACTGCAATGGCTTGTTCGATCCCTTTTTCATTAGTGTAGTAACTTAGCAAGGTCAACTAGACTCTACTACTTCATAACGACTCTTACCGACATCCCCCATAAGACTTGGTAAGAACTTAGAAATATTCTAGACATGATTTTAGCCTAAAATTTATAACATGAATACTTCCTAATTACAAGGCAAGTACTTCAAGAAGGCAAGTCACGTATACTCCAAATAACTAGGCAAGTATACTTCAAACAACAAGTCATGTATACTCCCAACAACAAGGCAAGTATACTCAAATATCAAGTCATGTATACTCCTAACAACAAGACAAGTATACCATAAAAATACTCATGTCTTATAGAAGAGGAAGTCCACATACCTCGCGACGACTAACCATTTCGACACGTAGCAAAACGCTCCAAGTACTTCAACTTCATCGGCTATTCCTTAAGCCAAGTAGACCATGCTACACGTAGTACTTCAACCTAAAATAGCCATAGTACTTCTATCAAAATTCTACTTACTATTGTAAGACTTATACCAATTAATAGCCCTCTAATTCTATGGAAAATCGGGCAGCACTTCCTTTGTTTCTACGTACTTTTCCACCTTTTCCAAGGTACGTATTTATCCACCAACAAGCCACATTTAAGGTGCAACCAACAGTTATCCAACAGGGATTATACGTCTAACTGGACGTGTAAAATTCAGCCCCTTAATCTACCAAAACTGTCCATTAAAACTAGTCCATAGTCCAATGTAAAAATAGTCCATTAGTCCACTGATACAATCCATTAGTCCAGTCCTTTTAGTTGGTGTTCTTGGCCAACTACTGCAATCAAAACTGTCCAGTTTTCGGCTAGCATGCCAAAATTGTTTCATTACTTCTTTATAATTCCAACTTATATTCCAATCTTTATATAAGTTATATTAACTTGTTATCAATATGATTCTTTCATGTCAACAAGTAATATGTAATGTTTTAACAACTTTAATGGCTAGCATGCCAATTTCGATTTTTATATCTTAATAAGGTCCAAATCTTTTCAATCTTCCTTCCACATATCACATACTCATTTATATACTACTATAGCATGTAATCTCCAATTACATTAGAAGGACAAAAATTAGTACCTCAATAAGCCCAAATTATTCCAAGATGTAAAAGTCGATCCTTAGCAACTTTAGCTCCTAATCCTTACGTTCCAATCCACTCCAAGAAACCCTTAGAAGTTCCTAAACAACTTCTCTTCAAGCTTCATCCAAAAATATGAAGATCACCTTAGGGTTGCACGTTGCGACTAACGGATTAACGTAGTATTTCCGGGATTTTTGTGTTGGGATATCCTTAGAACACCACTAGGGACACTTGGTTTAAGTATTGGGATTAATCAACAACAATTGAAGAATTGTTCTTCAATAAGGGGGGCGGGGGGAGGGGTGCCGAGAGCAACATCAAGGGAGGGAGTATTTTTGTCTTGGAAATTATTCTAAGTGTTGAAGAAGTCTTGCTACTAGTGTGTATATATAACACCACCAAGGGCTAGGATTAAAGCAAGTGTGTGGATGAGATTGGGGACAAGTGTGTGTGGGTCCCATTTGTCCACTTGTCCAACAAATATCTTGAGCCACTTGGCTCTATCATTCTCGCCCAACTTGGGCCCACACGGGGGTGACACGTGTCGCCCTCCTATTGATCCAAAATATCTTATCTCTCCAAAGTCTCCATAATTGGTTAAAATATCGGAAATCTTGTGGGCCCCACAAAACATAAAATTTCCCGGGTGGGCCCCACATGACCAAATCTGGAAATAAAATTCCACAATTCTTATAAATCCTATAAGTCTTAAATACCAAAATTGAGAATCCAATTTCCAATAATAAACATTTTCCTTCACGAGGTTCCGAGATTTCTTTTAAGGAAAAAGCGCATCTTCTATCATTTCACGATTTAACCCTTATCATCTTACGTACGTTCTCTTATTCTTGTGTTGGAACTACGGGGTGTAACATTAGTCCTTAAACAAATCAACACTTCAAATACCAACCCCGGTCCCACTTCACCAAAACTCAAAATTTATTACCCAAAAATTATCAAAACGTACTAGGTAGTCATATCCTTAAGTTAATTAGAAAAATGTACTCATTTGGACCTTCAATTGAACAATATACAAAAAGCTCCCATTTGGAAACTCTAGAATTTTCCCCAAATTAAATGGGTGTTCGTACTCAAATTAAACTCTACAACATGATTATCTAATATATTTCATCACTAATTCATGATAAATAAAGAAATCTGATCCCTAAGCACTTTTTAAATCAAGACTCAACTCTCTTATTCTCAAATGAACTTATATCTTATCCTCCCAAAACACATACACAATATAACACCATTAGAGGACTTAGAATCAAGAAATCAAATCATAAAGGATGGAATTCTTACCCTAAATAGAGGAATTGCTCTTAAAACTTCATAAACTCACTGGTGGAAGCTTTAGGTTTGATAATACTATTTTTGGAAAAGTGATCTGACCTAGGTAATTTAAAAAAGACACATGATCCAACAATTTCGCCCCAGTAGAATGACTCTGATGACGAGGACATGTTACCGTGTGAATCGAACTCGCTGAGGCGGTGTCACTAGACATGTCGCCTCAGTGTAGAAGCACATCCGAGTCCGTAGAGGCGCACATGCCGTTACAGAAATCCCCACATCCAAAGTAAAAACTCAACGAAAGTTCATACCCCATTTTTGCGAGCCAACCTCCGCAAAGGCGGATATATATATGAGCAAACACAATGTCGGCGAGGTAGACACTAGACACCAACAATAATGAAGCAATGCCAAACTTCAATCAAATACCCAAAACACTCCTGAGATCCCCCATACACAAACCGAACATGCTCATTTAAGGTAAATAGTTCTATGAACTCACTCGTACCCTCATACTTCTCATTTAATCGAGCTAAGAAATACTTTTTTAAAGAATCACCAGAAATAACCAAATGTCCAAATATTGCAAATAAGGCCGCAAAATATATCTGATTGTCTCGTGAAGTAAACCAATGACCCAAATAAACCATAAATGACCCTCCGGAACTAGTGGAAGTGATGGAATCTAGCAACAAACCCATCTACTGAAAAGTCAACCTTGAGTTAAACTATAAGTTTCTTATTTTGGATTTTTTCATGTGAAACTCATACAAGTGGACCTCATGATCCGTGCCACCCATTCCAGCGCATCATAACCCCTACATAGACACCATAAGATGGGAAAATAGGCAAATAAGTGTCTTTAGCTAAAAACAACCTAGCTAGTCGTTATATCGACATACTTTGAAGAACACCGGTGACCAAAACTACTTTGCCTCCAAATGATAACAATATCCCTTTCTAAACTTGGTGTTTGATTTTTACCTCTCTTATCAACTCATTATAATCAATTTTTCTCTTACTTGCATGTGTGATAGGCCATCCCAAGTATGTGAAATGAAATGATCCTCTTGAAAAACCAGTAGCACCCTCTACCTGTTCTACCAGAATATTTGATACCTTGCTATGCATGTAAAATGAACTTTTTCTTTATTGATCTTCTACCAAGAAACTTGTTCATGATCCTACAATACTCTCATAATCAACTCCAAAGACTTAGGTTCTGCAAATGTAAAAATGATGGTATCATCTGCATATGCAAGGTGATTCAGATTGGCACTCTACTTTGGCATTCTATAACTCCTAAAGTCATTGTTCTCAAATAAAGTGTTCAATTCTCTAGATAGTACTTCAACATATAAGATAAACAAGGTTACAGATAAAATATCTTCTTGTTTTACACCCTTAGTAGAATAAAAGAAACCATAAGCTTGCCTATTCGGGAGAACTGAGTACTAGTTATTAGCTATTAATATCCATACCATGTCTATAATTTTTTTTTGCAAATCCCATTTTCTTCAGTACCTTGGATAAGAAGATCCAAGATGCTCTATCATATGTTTTTGCCATATCAAGCTTAAGAACCACAATTGTTGGTTTTCCCCTTAGTCTAATATCAGTGATTATCTCCTGTGTTAATAGTACATTTTCAATGATATTCCTCCCCTTCACAAAGCTAGACTGATTATTAGAAATCGGAAAAGGTTCAATAGCCTCCAATTTATCTTGCACTACTCTTGAGATTACATTATTGGTAAAGTTATTGAAACATATTGGTCTCATATCAGAGAAAGTCTCATAATGTTCTTCTTTGGTAATAGCACCAGGTTGGTATATGCAATGGATTTTGACAATGTATGACCTTCAAAGAATTCTTTAACAACAATGTACACATTTGCTCCAACAATGTCCCAACACACTTGATAGAAAATACCAATTATGCCATCTGGACCACCTGAGCTTTCCCCTGACAGTTCAAATATTGCTTCTTAACATCCTCCAATGTAGACATGTTTATGAGATTTACATTTTCCTCCCGATTGACCATAAATGGTATATGTTGCAAGAATGTAAAATCAGACGTATCTCCTTCTTGAGTAAATTGCTATTGAAAGAATTTGATTGCCTCATATGCCAATTGATCAGATCCTCAATCTATGTTCCTTCCTGATTTTATATTCTCTTGAGTTGTAATCTTTTCCTTCTTCCATTCACATTGTTATGGAAGAATCTCGTATTCCTGTCACCCTCAGCTAAACAAGTGATATGTGATTTATGCCTCTAAAATTCCTCCTCATAGTGGACATGTTTCTTCATTTCTGCCCGAGCCTTCTGTAAGACCATCATATTCATTGGTGAAGGATCTTCTTCAAATAATTGCTCATTGATTCTCACAGTATCTTCTCTAATGGTTAGTTGTTTGAAGATATCCCCAAAAGCTTCTTTACTCCATGTTGATAAAGCAGTCTTAATATTTTTTAGTTTTAGTTTAAAAGAGATGAATCATCCCAATCAAAATCTGTACGCCAATTATGATTAACCACCTCTAAGAAGGATTCATGTTCTGTCCAGAACTTCTGGAATATAAAAGGTGTACTAAATGCTGAGATTTATCTCCACAAATCAACAACAAAAGAGCATAATCTGAACATGTTCTTGATAGATGTTCCACTTCTATTTGTCTAACCTAATCTTGTAGACTAGTTATATACATTATATCAATCCTCTTAAAATGCAGTCACTATCAATGCTTCCATTTCACCAAAGTAAAAGGCCTCCCTTTAAAGCGAATTTTAAAAAACTCACAAGAATTAGTGCAAAAGCAAAATTCTCATATTCAGCAGGGAAGACAGGTAAAACTCATATTTTCTCATTTTCATTCATAATCACAGTTAAAGTCTCCACCAATTAACCAGGGATATATCATGTGATAAGCAAGACAATACAAGATATCCCATGGAGAAATTCTTTCTAAGACATCACATTTGCATAAACCATTATTGTTAACATTTATCTACCCCAATTCTATAGAAACAATTTGACAGTAATTTGTTGTTCAATATCGTAAATTACCTCCACATCTACATTATCTTGCACAAAAAACCAGCTCTTGCCATTACAATTATAGTGACCATATTTCATGACCAACCTTCTATTGAATTTCTAAATGTGTCTAAAATGTTAGAAAGGTTCTATCAAATCAATGATGGAAAATTTATGATGTCTGTGCATTATTTGAACATTGTTAAAGTCCTGTTGTGTGTTCATTGACCTTATGTTCTAAAAAAGAGTCTTGATTATAATTTAAAACTAGGCTTATTAGACCCTCTCTTTGGCAGTACCCTTGTTGGTTGAGTATCTATTACACTTTATTTTTTGACTTGTCTATTCCCTTTCTGCATGGATTTTGGAGAAATACCAACTTTTATTGCCACCTGATGGAACACTTGAGAGTAAAAGAGAAAGACATTCCAAAAACAGCTTTCAGAATGAGGTATGTGAATTTGAGTTTCTAGTAATGTCATTTGGGCTAATGAGCACCGACAACATTTATTGATATAATGAATAGCATGTTTCACCCATTTCTGGGTGTGTTTGTGATAGTGTTTATAGATGACATTGTGGGTTATTCTTTTTAGAGGCGGATCATGCAGATCACTTATGAATGGTACTATAGACACTTCAGAATCATGACTTGTACGCTATGTTTTCCAAGGGTAAATTATTGTTGCATTTAGTGGAATTTCTTGGCCATATAGTGTCGCATGAGGGCATTATAGTTGCTATTTAAATGATAGAAGTGGCATTGGCCAAGGCCCACGACTTCATAAGAGGTTCATAGTTTCTTGGGCTTAGTCGGCTATTACAAAAGGTTTGTAGAGAGGTTTTCTTTCATATCAGGCCCTTTGATGGAAAAATCCCCGTGAACTCAAGGTGTCAATTTGATATTCGAAATGTTAAGTTTGGCGTTCCAAAGATATTCGATCAACCAAAGATAATGTGCTTAAAATGCATGGAAAATGGAGTGGAATTGGACTTGTCACATGAAGGTTCAATTACATATTTTATTTGGCCTTCTTGTTGGACCTGGCCGAGACTCATACAGTAATCTCTCCTATATGAGTTTCACCTTGTCGACAGCCTGTTGAACTATGTCTGGACCAATCAACTGAGTCTCACTTATGTCGAACCAACCAATGGGCGACCTGCACTTCCTCCCATACAAAGCCTCATACGGGGCAATCTGAATGCTATAGTGGTAGCTGTTATCGTAAGCAAACTCAATAAGTGGCAAGTGATTATCCCAGCTACCTCTAAAATCAATAACACAAGCCCTCAACATATCCTCCAGTGTCTGTATGGTACGCTCTGCCTGCCCATCCATCTGAGGATGAAATTGTTATACCCCGTAGTTCCAGAGTATATATGTGAGGACGTACGTACATTTGTATAAACCCTAATTAGGTTAAGGAGGAAATTGTGAACTTTCAACGGAAAAGATTCCGAACCTTGTGAAGGAAATTTTACGTTTTTAATATTTTAACCAATTACGGATTTTTCCGAAAGATGAAATATTTTGGACCAATAGGAGGGAGACATGTGTCACCCTTAGGTGGCACATGTTGGACGGAATTGTGGGCAAGTGGCCAAGTCAATTAGTCAAAGTCTTGGAAGATATTTTTGTGGGCAAGTGGGGGATGCCTTGGACGGTTTTGGAGGAGCAAGTGGATGGCCACATGTCTCTTTGTTGTGGGGGACATATGTCCCAAAGTTGTGGTGGACATATGTGTTATACCCCGTGGTTCAGGCCGTGCGTATGGGGCCGTGCGAAAGGAGTTAGGACTCGAAATCAGAAAATTTCGGTCAGGGCCTCAGCATGGCGCTGGGCGGAACGGTCATGGCGCCAGAATCGGGCCGCGCGGAAGTTCGAGTCCGCAGTTGCAGGCCACGGGCGCCGATCGCAGGCCGCGCCGAGGCGAAATCTGGCGGAAAAACTTAGGAAAATCTGATCTTTTCTTTTAAAAAGGCCATGGGAGGGTGACAAGTGTCCCCCCCCCCCCATCTGATTTTGCATGCATTATATTGACCAAGTCTTGAAGACTTGGTCATCTTTCATCTCTCTCTTAGACAAAAGCTCCTCCTTCTCTCTAAAATTCCAAGAGATATTTTAGCCTTAGGAAAAATCTGAAAAGAAAAGGCAAGAAGGAAGCTTGTGGCTAGCTTGTGAAGGTTGTTGTGGTGGTGTTCTTGGAAAGGAAGCTAGCAAGTTGTTGGAAAAATTTGGCTAAAGCTCTAAGGTAATGATTCTTCCTTTATAATTAGTTTTTAGTGTTGCATGTTAAGAAGAAAGAACTTGTGGTAGTAAATAATGCTCTTAGAGTCATTGCATGCAAGAAATGTGGTTTGGGTATGAAGGATTTGGCTAAAGAGGTTATGTGAGCATGTTGTAGCCTAAAAATTACCTTAAACTTGTTAAGATTAATTGTTATAACTTATGGGGCAGAATTTTACACACCCAAGTTTAGGTGTGTAATCCCCTTTGTGTTGGTTTGGATGTTGGGCCTTAAATGTGGCGTTTGAGTGTTAAAAATCGGCCTTTGAAAAGGTGGAAAAGTGAGTAGAAACAAAGGAAATGCTGCCCAATTTTCCATAGGAATTAGTAACCTTGAACTTGGAAATATTCTACTTTGAAACTAGAAGTTAATAAACGTATTATGGTCATTATAGGTTGACGCATTACGTGCGATAGTTGGAATTAACAAGTGGATTGACCGAAGAGGTATGTAGAGCTTTCCTATCTCTTGAGCATGAGTAGTTGTATCTATGTAGTACGGTATACGTACAAGATTTGATAATCTTCACTTGTTTTGAAGTATATGATACTTGTTTCGTTTTAAAGGTATAAGTCCCTTGGACATAGGGAAATGTGTTTGACTAACGTAAACAGTTAATATAACGGCTTTATGGAAAGTTGGTTATATTAGTTTGGGAAAAAGGTAAATAAAGAAGGGTTTACTTTACATAAAATAAGCAAGGGGAAAATCAGTTGAATTTGTGGAAGGTAAATTGTTTTAAGGCATAAATGGCCTAAGGTTTTAAGGGAAATGAAGTCACTTGATTTAGAAGCTTGGGATATTTTCTAAATGGGAAATTGTGACTTGTTTTGAAAGTGGTTGTGACATGATACTATGGATATTAGTATCTTGGAGGTTTTATATAAAAAAGAGTCATTTCGAAAAAGGTTTACGGTATGTGATACTTGGGTTAAATTCCCGGATTTCTCTTAAAAAGACATGTAGTGCCTTAATGAGCTAAAATGAGAGGATTTATATTAATAATGTTCATAAGAAGTTAGAAGATTTCTTATCTCCTTTATGTTATGATAAGCCGGTAGCGCTTATGTTATGTATACTAGCCGGTTGTGCTGATTTATGTATTATTATTGTTATCACTGAGTATTCTGATAAGCCGGTTGTGCTGATTTATGTATTATCATTGTTATTACTGCATATTCCATGGATTTGCTACCCATGATGCGAGTGCGGCGCTTGTACTCATGCGGGCCCATTGGGTCTATGCGGGTGAAATAGTCCCATGCGGGTCCACAGGATCCATGCGGGTGAAATAGTCCCATGCGGGTGAAATAGTCCCATGCGAGGCGGATGGCCTTATGCGGATCCACAGGATCCATGCGGGTGAAAGCGATCCGAGTAGGATTGCTTAGTGATACTACGGGCGAGAGATCCTGTTTTGATCATGAGCCTCCTATTTTTATGCAATATTATACTTATACTTGTTACTCTCATTGTTAGTAAGGCACAGTGCAACCTAATTTGATTTTTATCTATAACTTCAGTGTATTTTGGACTTATGATATTACTACGATATTTTCGATTTTACATACTTGATGCGTTGTGATCGACCCCTTCTGGAGGCTGCGTTCAATCTGCGAGTAAGGAAGCGGTGGTAGATCCTCATTCCTAGGATCTTTTACTCAGTGTCGTGAGCTCCATTTCTTCGGAGGCTCGACTTTTGGTATGGTTCTCCCCAATTGTTGTTGATGTTTTGTACATTCGGAGGCATGGCGGGGCCTGTCCGTCATAGTGTTACTCCTTCAGAGGCACGTAGTCTTGTCATAACTTGGTTTGTTTAAGGATGTAGCGTTCGGTTTATGTACTTTTGGGTAGCCATTTTGGGCTAGACTATTTTATATTATTATGGTTGTTTATTGTGATTTTATATTCATTTGGTTTTCTCGATGTTGTGTCACGAGGTGCGGGTTAAGGCACGGCCACGGATCCGGAGTCGGGTCGTGACAAAAGTGGTATCGAGCGATTAATCCTCGGAAAAAGGTCCACAGCCGTATCTAGTAAGTCTTGATTATCGGTGTGTTGTGCACCACATCTATAATCGGAGGCTGCGAGATATTTAGGATTGGTTTCCATTCTTTCACTCTAGATCGTGCAATAGAGGCATGTTATAGGTTGAATTTCCTCGACGTATTTTTCTGTATCGATTATGCCTCACGCAAGGCAACGCGGCCCGAAGGGCAAAGCGATGAGAACTACTAGTAGGGCACCGGGTTACGAGGCACGAGCCCAGTCCTTACGGATGAGGTGTTTGGACGGCGAGTTCTGGCGTCGCCAACCCCAAGTGCGAGCGGCGGCGGCTCACGAGACGCGGTGCACGAGCCTCGATCCAGCGGCGAGGCGAAGGATATGGGCTACAAGGAGATGGCCCGATTCGGCGAGATCGTGGCGAACATGAGATAAGTGAGACGGCGATTCGGTTGTACCCGTAGTTGAGCACAGGCTGCTAACGAGGCGAGGACTTTTGAGTTGCAGCCCACGAGTTTTATGGGTCGAGACACGAGGATGATCCTCGAGGAGTTTATCAAGCGATTCTGTGGATCGTGAGGGTGATCGGGGCTTGGAGACCGAGTCGGTGGTACTAGGTTCGCATCGGTGCGGGACGCTGCGATTGGTGGTATGATTCATGGGAACTATCCGGGGAGCATGCGCTTCCAGTATTTGGGACGAGTTCTCGGGCGTTACTTGGCCATTTCTTGCCTCGCGAGATGAGGAGGGCTCGGGCGATAGATTTTTTGCGAGGCGAGTGGGCGGGCGGTCGAGTACAACGTGGAGTTTGACTCATTGGCTCGGTATGTGCCCGCTTTGGTAGCGAACATGGAGGGCGGGGTGCACGCTATGTCACGAGACTTGATGATCACTTGGCGAGAGTTGCGGAGTAGCTCTTCCCGGGCATGGACATTGCCGTATGCGAGCATATGCACAGGTGTGAGAGCGGTAAGCGGATCGGCAGTATCAGCGAAGAGGCGGGACAGCGAGGTCCTCACGGTAGTTTTAGGGTAGACAACGGCGGCGACCAATTTGCACCACAATGGCCGGTCAGGCGCTCCTCCATGCCGGGGCGTCTGAGTATTCGGGGCGGGGCGGGGTTCGGTGCCGGGTTCCCGGAGGACCAGAGTTCCGGTCAGATAAGGCCACCTATACCTCGGTGTGGTCGATGTGGCGATTTCCATTATGTGGGTTGCCGTGTTACTCCAGGAGCTTATTATTCTTGCGGCGGCAGGCCATTTGAGAGAGATTGTCAGGCGAGGCGGCGAGAATATGATGGCTCGGTAAGCGGTCGATGGTGGATCTTCGTCTTCGGTGGCAATCGCCCGGGCGAAGTGTTCACGCAGCCAGCGAGCGCGGTAGAAGTCGTGGCGGGGTTCGATTCAGCGGTCCTCAGAACCGCGTCTATGCTATGTCCAGTCGTCAGGACCAGGAGGCGTCACCCGATGTTGTCACAGGTACATTATTGGTTTCTTGCTGTGATGTGTATGCTTTGATAGATCCAAGTTCTACTTTGTCCTATATATCTCCTCATATTGCTGGTAGAATAGGGATAGAGCCCGAGTCCATAGAATCTTTTGAGGTGGCTACACTGGTAGGTGTTTCGGTGGTAGCTGAGCGGGTATATAAGGCTTGCCCAGTGACTATAGATAGTCGTCAGACTCTAGCTGACTTGATAGAGTTGGATATGACAGACTTTGATGTGATTATGGGTATGGATTGGCTAGCGTCTTGCTATGCCAATGTGGACTGTAGAGAGAGACTAGTACGGTTCCAGTTTCTTGGTGAGCCGGTGATCGAGTGGAAAGGGAATACTGCATCGCCGAGGGGTAGGTTTATTTCTTACCTCAAGGCTAGGAAGATGGTGCGGAAAGGGTATATTTATCATTTGGTTCGGGTGTTTGATACTGAGGCTGATATACCGGACCTTCAGTCGGTTCCGGTTGTTAGCGAGTTTCCAGACGTATTCCCAGAGCTTAGGGTATCCTCCCGAGAGAGATTGAGTTTGCATTGATTTGGCGCGACACTCGGCCGATATCTATTCCGCCATATAGAATGGCACTGCGAGTTAAAGAGTTGAAGGACCAGTGAAAGATTTCTTTGGAGAAAGGCTTTATCGAGCCTAGTGTTTCTCCACAGGGAGCGCGGTGTTGTTTGTAAAGAAGAAGAATGGAACACTGCGTATGTGTGTTGATTACAGGAAGCTGAATAAGGTAACTATCAAGAACAGATATCCCCTCCCCAGGATTGATGATTTGTTTGACCAGTTGCAGGGTGCGAGATGTTTTTCCAAGATAGACATGTGTTACGGTTATCATCAGTGCGAGTTAGAGGCGAGATATCGAAAGCGCATTCGGGACCGGTATGGGCACTATGAGTTTAGGGTGATGTCTTTCGGGTTGACCAACGCCCCAGCAGTGTTCATGGATTTGATGAACCGGGTGTTCAGGCCATGCTTGGATATGTTCGTTATAGTGTTCATTGATGATATCTGGTTTATTCGCGCATGAGCGAGAACATGCGGATCATTTGAGGATGGTATCGAGTCCTCGAGACCGGATTTGTATGCCAAGTTCTCGAAACGCGAGTTTTGGTTGGCTTGATGGCTTTCTTAGGGCATGTTATCGGGCGATGGTATTGGGTTGATACATCAAAGATTGAAGCGATCAGACTTGGCCTAGACCAGCTACAAGCGGAGTGCGCGACTTTTGGGCACTGCGAGTTATTCTCGGAGGTTTGTGGAGAAGTTTGCTTCCATGTCAGCGCCTTTGACTAGGCTGACTCAGATGGCAACTATATTTCAGTGGACGGATGCTTGTGAGGAGAGTTTCCAGTTACTAAAGGAGAAATTGACGGCTTGATCCTTACTCTTCCGAGGGCTTAGATGGATATGTGGTTTATTGCGATGTGTCGGTGTCGGGCTTGAGTGCGTCTTGATGCGGCCGCAGCGAGTTATAGCTACGCGTCTCGGCGGCTTAGGAAGCACGAGAAAAACTATCCCACACATGATTTGAGTTAGCGGTAGTGATTCATGCCTTAAAGATGCGGAGACATTATTTGTATGGGGTTCGTGTGGATATTTACACGGACCAGAGCCTCGATATATCTTGACTGAGGAGGCTGAACTTGCGGCGAGGCGGTGGTTGGGCCGCTAAGGATTATGATATTGATATTCTATACCACGGGGAAGGCGATGTAGTTGCGGATGCCGCTTAGTCGCGGTCGATTGGTAGTCTATCCGATGCGGTAGGGAAAAAGGATATGGTCAGATAGATTCGTCATAGCGAGCCTTGGGGTTCGTTTGTTTGATTCGATAGTGATGGAGTTCGAGTTCGAGAGGTTGCGAGTCTTCCATCGTCGAGGAGGTGAAGAAGCGGCGATATGAGGATCCGATTATGGTGCGGTATCGAGATGCCGCTCTTGAAGAGAAGAGTCTATTTGAGGTAGCGCTGATGGGGTGCTAAGGTTTGAGGAGCGATTGTGTGTTCCGATGTAGCGAGGACTTCGTCGTGATTTTGGGAGGCACGCGGTGCTCGTTATTCTATTCACCCGGGTCGACTAAGATGTACCATGACCTCGGTGTGTGTATTGGTGGGATGGCACGAAGAGGGCGTGGCGGGTTTTGTTGCCTGATGTCCTAATTGTCGGGAGTCAAGGTTGAGCACCAAAAGCCCGGTGGGCTATTGCAGGCTATTGATATTCCGACTTGGAAGTGGGAGGTGATAAAAATGGATTTTATTACAGGGCTACCTACCACTCAGAGGAAGCATGATTCCATTTGGGTGATTGTCGGCGGTGTGAAATCAGCCCATTTTCTTCGATCGGACGGCGTTCTCGGTGAGGACTATGCGGATTATATATTAGAGATTGTGAGGCGCGGAGTCGGTGTCGATTATATCAGATAGAGAGTCGGTTCTCGGCTAACCGGAGGTCTTTTCGGAAGGATTAGGGACAGGTGAGTCTCGATCGCATTTCACCCTCGGTAGCGGACGGTGGCGCGCTATCCGACACGAGGATATCTTTGCGGGCTTGTGTTATTGATTTGAGGTAGTGGGAGGATCATTTACCTCTTGTAGTTTGCTTATAACAACAACTACCATTCTAGTATTCGGATGGCGCCTTATGAGGCCTTATACGGGAGGAAGTGCAGGTCACGATAGGCTGGTTCAAGGTAGGAGAAGTTGATTAGTCGGGCGGACTTGGTTGTGACGATGGATAAGGTGAAGCTTATCGAGAGTGGTTATTGGCAGCCAGTCGGCGAAGTCGTATGCATATCGACGTCGACAACTGGTTTGAGGTACATGATTGGGTTTTCTGAAGGTGTCACCCATGAAGGCGTGATGAGATTTGAGAAGAAGGAAAACTTAGCCCAAGGTACATTGGGCTTTACAGATGTCGGAGGGTAGGCAAGGTTGCCTATGAGTTGGGTCTGCCGTCCGATCTAGAGGCAGTACATCCAGTGTTTCATGTGTCTATGTTGCGGAAATGTATTGCGGACGAATGTTTCTAAGGGGGGGAGAATGTTATACCCCGTGGTTCAGGCCGTGCGTATGGGGCCGTACGAAAGGAGTTAGGACTAGAAATCAGAAAATTTCGGTCACGGGCCTCATGGCGTACACCGAGGCGGTGGCGCGCCGAAGTCGGGGCATGGCGGAAGTTCGAGTCATGAGTTGAGCGTAGGCGAAATCGCGAGAAAAACTTAGGAAAATCGATCTTTTCTTTTAAAAGGCCATGGGAGGGTGACAAGTGTCCCCCATTTGATTTTGCATGCATTATATTGACCAAGTCTTGAAGACTTGGTCATCTTTCATCTCTCTCTTAGACAAAAGCTCCTCATTTTTTCTAAAATTCCAAGAGATATTCTAGCCTTAGGAAAAATCTGAAAAGAAAAGGCAAGAAGGAAGCTTGTGGCTAGCTTGTGAAGGTTGTTGTGGTGGTGTTCTTGGAAAGGAAGCTAGCAAGTTGTTGGAAAAATTTGGCTAAAGCTCTAAGGTAATGATTCTTCCTTTATAATTAGTTTTTAGTGTTGCATGTTAAGAAGAAAGAACTTGTGGTAGTAAATAATGCTCTTAGAGTCATCAGCGCAAGAAATGTGGTTTGGGTATGAAGGATTTGGCTAAAGTGGTTATGTGAGCATGTTGTAGCCTAAATATTACCTTAAACTTGTTAAGATTAATTGTTATAACTTATGGGGCAGAATTTTACACACCCAAGTTTAGGTGTGTAATCCCCTTTGTGTTGGTTTGGATGTTGGGCCTTAAATGTGGCGTTTGAGTGTTAAAAATTGGCCTTTGAAAAGGTGGCAAAGTGAGTAGAAATAAAGGAAATGCTGCCCAATTTTCCATAGGAATTAGTAACCTTGAACTTGGAAATATTCTACTTTGAAACTAGAAGTTAATAAACGTATTATGGTCATTATAGGTTGACGCATTACGTGCGATAGTTGGAATTAACAAGTGGATTGACCGAAGAGGTATGTAGAGCTTTCCTATCTCTTGAGCATGAGTAGTTGTATCTATGTAGTACGGACAAGATTTGATAATCTTCACTTGTTTTGAAGTATATGATACTTGTTTCGTTTTAAAGGTATAAGTCCTCGACATAGGAAATGTGTTTGACTAACGTAAGCGATTAATATAACGGCTTTATGGGAAGTTGGTTATATTAGTTTGGGAAAAAGGTAAATAAAGAAGGGTTTACTTTACATAAAATAAGCAAGGGGAAAATGAGTTGAATTTGTGGAAGGTAAATTGTTTTAAGGCATAAATGGCCTAAGGTTTTAAGGGAAATGAAGTCACTTGATTTAGAAGCTTGAGATATTTTCTAAATGGGAAATTGTGACTTGTTTTGAAAGTGGTTGTGACATGATACTATGGATATTAGTATCTTGGAAGTTTTATATAAAAAGGAGTCATTTCGAAAAAGGTTTACGGTATGTGATACTTGGGTTAAATTCTGATTTCTTAAAAAGACATGTAGTGCCTTAATGAGCTAAAATGAGAGGATTTATATTAATAATGTTCATAAGTTAGAAGATTTCTTATCTCGTTTATTTTATGTTAAGTAGAGCGCTTATGTTATGTATACTAGCCAGGTTGTCTTGATTTATGTATTATTATTGTTATCATCGAGTATTACGATAAGCGGTAGCGCTTATGTTATGTATACTAGCGGTTGTCTGATTTATGTATTATCATTGTTATTCTGCGTATTCCATGGATTTGCTACCCATGACGCGAGCGCGGGCGCTTGTACTCATGCGCCCATTGGGTCCACGCGGTGAAATAGTCTCACGCGGTGAAATAGTCCATGCGGGTCCACAGGATCCATGCAGTGAAATAGTCCCACGCGGGTGAAATAGTCCCACGCGAGGCGGATGGCCTTACGCGATCCACAGGATCCACGCGTGAAACGATCCGCGAGTAGGATTGCTTAATGATACTACGCGAGAGATCTGCTTTTGATCATGAGCCTCCAATTTTTATGCAGATTATACTTATACTTGTTACTCTCATTGTTAGTAAGGCACGGTGCAACCTAATTTGATTTTTATCTATAACTTCGGTATTTTGGACTTATGATATTACTACGATTTTCCGATTTACATACTTGTACGTTGTGTCGACCGACTTCCTGGTGCGTTCATGCCGCATGTAAGGGAAAGCAGGTGGTAGATCCTCATTCCTAGGATCTTTTACTCAGGTGTCAGGAGCTCCATTTCTTCGGAGGCTCGACTTTTGGTATGGTTCTCCCTGGTGTTGTTGATGTTTTGTACATTCAGGGGCATGACGGCCCCGTCTCCATAGTGTTACTCCTTCTTAGAGGCCTGTAGTCTTGTCATAACTTGGTTTGTTTAAGGATGTAACTGTTCGGTTTTATGTACTTTTGGGGTATCCATTTTGGGCTAGACTATTTTATATCATTATGGTTGTTTATTGTGAGTTTATATTCCGCTGATTTTCTCTGATGTTGTGTCACAAGGGTGCCCGGGTTAAGGCACCAGTCACGGATCCGGGGTCGGGTCGTGACAATATGTCCCAATGTTGTGGTGGACACTTGGTGGAAGACTTCACTCACACAAGCTACCTAATCTACACCCTCCACTTGCTTGAATCTTGGCCCTTGATTGTTCTATAAATAACCCCCTTAAGTGCAAGACTTCTTCATCCATTAAACAATTTCCAAGTCTCAAAATCCCTCCCCCCTTTGTAGAGTTCTCGTCCAAAGTCCTCCCCCCCCCTTTTCCTAGCTCTCGTCCGAAACACCCCCCCCCCCCCTTGGTAGAAAAATTGTCTTCAAGTATTGTTACTATTCCAAAATACCTTAGCCTAAATCCCTTGTAGTATTCCCAAGTTACCTCTATACTAAAAGCCCGGAAATACTACTTTATTTCCTTTAGTCACAAAACGAAACCCTAGGAAAATCTTCATAGTTGGTTGAAGTATTAAGTAGAAGTTGTTTAGACACTTCTAAGGGTTTCTTGGAGCTATCGGAGCGTGCAAATTAGGAGCTAAACGTTGTTCAGGATCGACATTTAATCTTGGATAATTTTGGGCTTATCGAGGTAATAATCTTTGTCTTTCTATTGTAATTGGAGATTACATATTGTAGTAGTTTAGAATTAAGTATAAGATATATAGAAGGATGGTATAAAAGAAGAGAATTGAACTGTACTTACAATTTGTATTTCTGATGACTTGTGTAGTTGTGGGTAGGGAAATGCTGCCCAATTTTCCGTAGAATAGAGAACCTTCTTCTTAGAATATTCTACAGAATAGTCTAGACGTTGATAGACGCATTTGACTATTATAGGTTGATACTCTGCGCGCGACATATTCGACTTGGCAGGTGGATTGGTAGGAGGTATGTGATTCTTCCTATCCTCTTGAGCATGATACTTTGAAATATATATAGTACGGTGACGCATACGTGTTAACTAAACTTGGTTTTACTTTGATGTCTTTTGACTTGAGTTTTAAATAATAAGAATCTTGAAGTATTTCAAAAGAATTATGAATCATTTTTGAAAGAAAAGTAATACTTAGTTTTCAAAAAGGCTTAAGTGTTATCCTAGCTTTATGGGAAACGGTTTACTTATTTGTTTATAAAAGCCTTATAAATGATTTCTGAAGGTGTGGTAAGTTGGTTTGATAGGTAGACATATTATGATGCTACGTGTGTTAGTGTCTTGTAATGTTTGTGTAAAGGGGGTTTCCTTGTTGTGCTTATGTTGTTTAATGATAAGCAGTTGTGCTGATATTATATCACTTACCCCCCTGACTTGTTACGAGCCGAGGGCTAGTCACCCCCGATGCGAGGAATACCTCATGCGGGTCTGTGTGACCTATGCGCGAGTGCGGAGTTCGGGATGATCACTCGGGTGTTACCCGTCGCGAGAATACCTCACGCGTGCGTGACTATGCGATGCGGAGTCGAGTTGATGCCGGTTAGCTACCCCCGATGCGAGGAATACCTCATGCGGACCTAGGTGGTCTATGCGAACTGCGGGAGTCCAGGAATAGGCTCGCATAATGATACTATGGGCGATTGGCCTTGCTTCGATCATTAGCGGCCTAGAAAAGACCAGTTACATTATATCTATTTTGCTCTTGTTTATGTTGTGGCACTATGTGCGGTTGAATTGGTTGTATTTGTAAGTGGTTTTAAAATGCTTTGATTTCATTTGATTTTTACGATTTCACATACTTGGTACTGTTATCTCGACCTCCTTGGGCTGCGTTCATGCCGCAGGTAGAGGTACTCCTGTTTTTGATCCCCGCTCCTAGGATCACCGTTTCTGCTTTTGGGAAAGCCCCGTTTCTCCGTAGGCTTGTATTTTGGGTATGATCTCCCTGTCAGTGTAGCTTTATGTACATTCAGGGTATGGCGAGGCCCTGTCCCGCCATAGTTGTTTACATTCCTAGAGGTCTGTAGTCCTGTTGTAAAGTTGGGATGTAACTGTTCACTCTTTATGTATATACATGCCGAAAGGCAATCTTTTCTTGGATAAACTGTGTCTCATTTTACATATGTTTCATGTCTTGTTTGTTATATTCCGCCGTTACTCGATGTATGTCTACTTGTGCCGTCGCACTGGGCCACGCCCGGATCGGGTCGTGAAAAAAGTGGTATCCGAGCAGTTAATCCTCGGAAAGTGTCTACAGACCGTATCTAGTAGAGTCTTGATTAGCGGCGTGTTGTGCACCACACCAATAATCAGGAGGCTATAGGATATTTAGGATTGGCTTCCATTCTTCGCACTCGAGATCGTGCCTTAGAGTTTGTGTTATAAGTCCCCTCTAACGTATTTCTTTTACGCACGTTATGCCTCCGCGCAGCAACCCAGGCAGGCGAGGCAAGGCAGGAGTCGCTAGTAGGGCACCGAGGGTCACGAGGGCCCTGGCCCAGACTTTACCCGAGGCGATACCTCAGACGGCGAGTTCTACGACACCACCGGCCCCAGCAGAGTTTAGGGCCGCAGCAGACCATCGAGACCACGATACTGCGCCTCCCCACACAGGCGCAGGAGATGGGTTCTGAGGAGATGGCCCACTACTAGCCGTGATTGTGGCCGCATGAGATAGGCTGACGCAGCAGTTCAAAGAGCACCGTGGTTCACCCCGATCGGACGGCTTGAGACTACGGATTTTCCGAGTCAGAGCACGCCCGAGTTCTACGGTCGAGGCACGAGGATGATCCGCGGAGTTCATCCGGGTACAGCGGATCGCGAGAGTGATCGGGCTCGAGACCGAGTCGGTCTGGTTCGCGTCGCGCGTGATACCGATGATCGGCCAGTTTGATCGTGAGCTATCCGGGAGAGCATGCGCCTCAGCGGTATGAGACGAGTTCTACGAGGCATTTCTCACTCATTTCTTGCCGCCATAGATGAGAGAGCACGCCGGCAGATTTTTGATCTTTGGCGAGGCGCAGAGGCCGAGTACAACGTGAGTTCGACTCGTTGGCTCGATATGTCCTGCATTGGTAGCGATGGAGGAGGGTGGTGCACCGCTACGTCACCGGGCTAGATGATTATTTGGCGAGTCTTGCTCGTGTAGCTCTCGATCGGGCATGGACATTGCCGCATGCAGCTCATGCACTGGGTGTGAGGCGTGAGGCCGCGGTCGGCGGATATCGCCAGAAGAAGGCGGGGCAGCGGATCTTTTGGTAACTCTCAGGGTGGACGGTCTCAGCAGCAGAGTAGATTTGCACTACAGCCAGCTCAGAGCACTCCTACACCATCTTCAGTACATCCAGAGTATTCGAGGCGGTCAGGACGGGGCTTGACTTCGAGTAGCGAGTGCTAACCGATCGAGACCACCCGTGTGGCCCGTCGGTAGATCCCATTACGGGAGTTGTGGTCCTACTTCAGGAGTTTGTTATGCTTGCGGCCAGAAGGGTCACTTTGCGAGGGACTGTCCGACCAGAGGCAGCGCAGATGGTAGGGGTCAGCCTACAGGGTCCTTCGCAGGGTCTTCATCTCCTACAGTTACTCGCCCCGGAGGGCAGGGTACTCATGGACCAGCAGGTCGCGACAAAGGTCGTGGCACGGTCCCGATTCCGGTCCTCGAATCGCATTTATGCCTGTCGGCCGCCAGACGGGGAGGCATCGCCGGATGTAAATCCGCAGTACTTTATCAGTTTCTTGTTGTGACGTATATGCCTTGATAGATCCGGGTTCTACTCTGTCCTATATATCTCCCCATATTGCTAGTAGGATAGGGATAGAGCCTGAGTCCATAGACCCTTTCGAGGTAGCTACGCCAGTGGGTGATTCGGTGGTAGCTCGGCGGGTATATAGGGCTTGCCCGGTGTCTTTATGCAGTCGTCAGACCCTAGCCGACTTGATAGAGTTGGATATGACCGATTTTGATGTGATCATGGGTATGGATTGGTTAGCTTCTTGCTACGCCAATGTAGACTGCAGGGAGAGAGTGGTACGGTTCCAGTTTCCTGGGGAGCCGGTTATTGAGTGGGAGGGGAACACTGTGTCGCCGAGGGGTAGGTTTATTTCTTACCTCAAGGCTAGGAAGATGGTGCAGAAGGGGTATATCTACCATCTCATTCGGGTATTTGATCACGAGGTGCGATACAGATTTTGATCGATTCAGAGTCGAGAGTTCCCAGATGTGTTTCCAGATGACCTCCCGGGTATACCTCTTGAGAGAGAGATAGAGTTTTGTATCGATGTGCTTCCAGACACTCGACCTATATCCATTCCGCCATACAGAATGGCACCTGCCGAGTTGAGAGAATTGAAGGACCAGCTGAGAGATTTGCTGGAGAAGGGCTTCATCAGGCCTAGTGTTTCTCCCTGGGGAGCGCCGGTATTGTTCGTGAAGAAGAAGGACGACGACGCGCACGTGCGTGTTGATTACAGGCAGCTAAACAAGGTGACTATTAAGAACAGATACCCCCTTCCCAGGATTGATGATTTGTTTGACCAGTTGCAGGGTGCGAGATGTTTCTCCAAGATTGATCTGCGATCGGGCTATCATCAGGTGCGAGTTAGAGAGACGGATGTCCCTAGGACTACATTTCGGACCCGGTATGGGCACTATGAGTTCAGGGTTATGTCTTTCGGTTTGACCAATGCTCCGGCGGTATTCATGGATTTGATGAACCGAGTGTTCAAGCCATTTTTGGATACGTTTGTGATAGTATTCATTGATGACATCTTGGTTTATTCCCGCTCAGAGTAGGAGCATGCGGAGCATTTGAGGACTGTGCTGAGAGTTCTCCAGGACCAGCGGTTGTACGCCAAGTTTTCGAAGTGTGAGTTTTGGTTGGCTTCGGTAGCGTTCTTAGGGCACATTGTTGGGGCCGATGGTATTCGGGTGGATACGGTCAAGATCGAGCGCCGTGAGAGTTGGCCTAGACCTACTACTCGGCAGAGTGCGCGACTTTGTGGGCACTGCAGGTTACTCTCGTAGGTTCGTGGAGAAGTTTGCTTCTATTTCGCCTTTGACTGGCCCGACTCGAAGCGGCTAAGTTTCAGTGGACGGATGCTTGTGAGGAGGGCTTCCAGTTACTGAAGGAGAGGTTGACGACCGCCCCAGTTCTTACTCTTCCTGAGGGTCTAGACGGCTATGTCGTGTATTGTGATGCGTCAGGCATCGGGCTTGGATGTGTGTTGATGCAGCAGGGCAAGGTTATAGCATACGCATCTCGGCAGCTCAAGAAGCATGAGAAGAATTACCCCACCCATGATTTGGAGTTGGCAGCGGTGATTCACGCCTTGAAGATCTGGAGGCACTATTTGTATGGAGTTCATGTGGATATTTACACAGACCACAAGAGCCTCCAGTATATCTTCAGCCAGAGGGAGCTGAACTTACGACAGAGACGGTGGTTAGAGTTACTCAAGGATTATGATATCGATATCCTGTACCACCCAGGGAAGGCCAATGTTGTGGCAGATGCCCTTAGTCGTAGGTCGATGGGTAGTCTATCAGATGTGCAGCCAGAGAGGAGGGGCATGGTCCGCGAGATACATCATCTAGCGAGCCTTGGATTCCGATTGATTGGTTCTGATAGCAGTAGGGTTCGGGTTCGAGAGATTGCCGAGTCTTCCATCGTCGAGGATGTAAAGAGGCAACAGTTTGAGGATCCGATTTTGACACGGTATCGTGATACGGCTCTTCGTGAGGGGAATGGTCCTTTTGAGGTAGCACCTGATGGGGTGCTAAGTTTTGAGGGCAGGTTGTGTGTTCCAGATATTGCAGGACTTCGGCAACAGGTTCTAGGGGAAGCACACAACGCGTGTTACTCTATCCATCCGGGGTCGACAAAGATGTACCACGACCTCAGATATGTGTATTGGTGGGATGGCCTAAAGAGGGACGTTGCAGAGTTTGTTGCTCAGTGCCCGTGTTGTCAGCAGGTAAAGGTAGAGCACCAGAGGCCTGGTGGATTATTGCAGACGATAGAGATTCCGACCTGGAAGTGGGAGGTGATCAACATGGACTTTATCACAGGGTTACCTCGCACTCAGAGGAAGCATGATTCTATCTGGGTTATCGTCGACAGGCTGACGAAATTCGCCCACTTTCTTCCCGTCAGGACGACTTTCGGCTGAGGATTATGCTAGACTTTACATCCGAGAGATCGTGAGACTGCATGGGGTCCCTATTTCTATCATATCGGACAGAGGAGCCCAGTTTACGACTAACTTCTGGAGGTCTTTCCAGAAGGATTAGGGGCGCAGTGAGCCTCGATCGCATTCCATCCTCGAGCAGACGGACAGGCAGAGCGTACTATCCGGACTTCGAGGATATCTTTGCGAGCCCGTGTTATTGATTCGGTGGTGGGAGGATCATTTGCCGCTAGTAGAGTTTGCGTATAATAACGCCTACCATTCCAGTATCGACGACGCCTTATGAGGCCTTATATGGGAGGAAGTGCGGTCGATAGGCTGGTTTGATGTGGCGAGTTGATTGGTTGGGCGGACTTGAACTGAAAGTGGATTCGGCTAAGCTTCACTCGGGGAGAAGGCTTGGGCGAAAAGGCTCACAAGGAGAGGAGGATTTTCAAGACTTGGAGAAAGATTTGTGGATGAAGAACTCTTCATCTTAAGGGGGGTATTTATAGGTCAAGCCATGGCCAACCAATGGCCAAGATGAAGCCAAGTGCAAGGCAAGTGTAGGGTGAGGATTTTCCCAAGTCTCCTTATCCATCCACTACACAAATATCCTACCAACTCCATGCCCATCCATTCGGCCCTATTGCCGCCCACGTCCATCAATGAGAGGGTGACAAGTGTCGCCTCTCGTTGGTCCAAAATGTTTCGTCTCTCGGAAAAATCCGCAAAAATTAGAAATGACATAGCCGGAATTTACCCTACGCGAGTCTTGTAAAACGTTTCGTCGGAAAACGATTCTTTGTGTGAGTTGTGCCCAAAAAAACGTCCCATGCCTAAACTTTAAGGCTAAACTTTCGTACGTACGCCCTCACGTACATACTCTGGAAATACGGGGTATAACATTCTCCCCTCCTTAGAAACATTCGTCCCGAATGTTCCTTCCCAAGACCGTTAACGATAAGGTTCCTCATAACTTAAACAGTTTGCAAATGTCACACACGGCCACAAAACAACACTTAGGCATAAACGATAATAAAAATTTACAAGTAGGAAAGTGAATTACCTGGAGGTGTGGGGAATAGGTGAGGATACTTCTGCCTCGCCCTCGCCTTCCACGCCATCTCCTCCCGAGCTCGTTCCGCCACAAGACTTTGTGGAAGCCACGCCCGTCCGCAGACGCCTAACCTGACGATCGATTATCGCTATGGGAATCTCCTCATACGATAACCCCTCGGTCACCTGGACATCGTCAATCGGGTGTACCCTAGATGGATCCTCGATACATCTCCTCAGCATAGAAACATGAAACACCGGATGCACTGCCTCCAGATCGGACGGCAGATCCAACTCGTAGGCAACCTTGCCTACCCTGCGGACAATCTGATAAGGCCCAATGTACCTTGGCCGAAGTTTCCTTTCTTCCGAATCTCATCACACCCTTCATGGGTGACACCTTCAGAAAACCCAATCATCAATCGCGAACTCGGATGCCGACGACGATGATCTGATATGACTTCGCCGACTCGAAATACAAGAACCTCTCTGGATAAGTTTCACCTTATCCATCGTCACGCACCAAATCTGTCCCACTAATCGCACTCGCCTACATCAAACCAACCTATCGGCGATCTGCACTTCCTCCCATACAAGGCCTCATAAGGCGCCATCTGAATTCTGGAGTGGTAGCTATTATTATAAGCAAACTCAACTAGAGGCAAATGATCATCCCACTACCCTAAAGTCAATAACACAGCTCGCAAAGATATCCTCAAGAGTCTGGATAGTGCGCTCAGCCTGTCCGTCTGTCTGTAGATGGAATGCAGTACTCAGGCTCACCTGCGTCCCTAAACCCTTATGGAAGGACCTCCAGAAGTTAGCCATAAATTGGGCTCCTCTGTCTGATATGATCGAAATAGGGACTCATGCGATCGACGATCTCTGATATAAAGTCCGCATAATCCTCACCGAAAAGTCGCCCCGACGGAAGAAAGTGGGCTGATTTCGTCAGCCTGTCGACGATAACCCATATAGAATCATGTCTCCTCTGAGTGCGAGGTAATCCTGTGATAAATTCCATGTTGATCACCTCCCACTTCCAGGTCGGGATCTCTATCGTCTGCAACAAACCACCAGGCCTCTGGTGCTCTACCTTCACCTGCTGACAACACGCATCGAGCTACGAACTCGCAACGCCCTCTTCAAGCCATCCCACCAATACACGGATCTGGGCGTCGGGTACATCTTGGTCGACCCGACGGATAGAGTAACGCGCTACCGTGTGCTTCCCAAGAACTCACGAAGTCCTCAAACATCCGGAACACACAACTCGCCTCAAACCTTAGCACCCCATGGTGCTACCTCAAAAGGACCCTTGCCTCACGAAGAGCCGTATCACGATATCGAATCAAAACCGGATCCTCAAATCGTTGCTCTTCACCTCGCCGACGATGGAAGACTCGGCAACCTCTCGAACTCGAACCCCATCGCTATCGAATCAATAAAACGGACACCAAGGCTCGCTAATCGATGCAAATCGCGAACCATGCCCTCCTCTGGGCTGCACATCCGATAGACTCCCATCGACTACGACTAAGAGCACTCGCCACAACATTGGCCTTCCCGGTGGTACAGGATGTCAACATCGTAATCCTTGAGCACTTCAACCACCGTCTCGCCGTAAGTTCGGCTCCTCTGGTGAAGATATCTTGGAGGCTCTTGTGGTCGTATAAATATCCACATGAACCCCATACAAATAGTGCCTCAGATCTTGGCGTGAATCACCGCTAACTCCAAATCATGGGTGGGGTAGTTCCTCCGTGTTTCTTCACCGTCGGATGATACGCTATAACCTTGCCTCGCCGATCAACACACATCCCAACCCGATGCTCGACGATCACAATACACGACATAACCGTCTGGACCTCGGAAGAGTAAGAACGGGCCGTCGCCTCTCCTTCAAGAATCGGAAACCCCGCCACACGCGTCACCATCAAACTTAGCCGCTTTCCGAGTCACCCTAGTCAATGGTGCAGATAGAAGCAAACTTCTACGAACCGATAATAACTCGCAAGGCCCGTAAAGATGCGCACTGCCGGAGTAGGTCTAGGCCAAGTCTCGATCGCTCGATCTTGGCCGTATCCACCTGAATACCATCGGCCCCGACAATATGCCCAAGAAAAGCCACCGAAGCTAACCAAAACTCACATTTGGAAAACTTGGCGATAATCGCTGGTCCTGAGAATCACAAGACAGCCTCAAATGCTCCGCATGCTCCTGCTCTGAGCGAGAATAAACCAAGATATCCTCAATGAACACTATCACAAACGTGTCCAAAAATGGTTTGAACACTCGGTTCATCAAATCCATGAATACCACGGAGCATTGGTCAACCCAAAAGACATGACCAACTCATAATGCCCGCACGGTCCGAATGCGATCTAGGGACATCCGCCTCGACTGCACTGATAGCCCGATCACGATCAATATTGGAGAAACATCTCGCACTCGCAAATCGGGTCGAACAAATCATCAATCACGGGAAGGGTATCTGTTCTTAATGGTCACCTTGTTCCGTTCATCAACATCACAACGCGCAGCGGCCCCGCCCTTCTTCTTCACGAACACACGGCGCTTCCCGGGGAGAAACACTAGGCTCGATGAAGCCCTTCTCCAAAGAAATCTCTAAGCCGATCCTTCAACTCTCTCAACTCGGCGGTGCCATTCTGTATGGCGGAATGGAAATAGTAGTGTCCGCAAAGACATCGATACAAAACTCATCTCCTCTCGGGAGGATACAGAGGTCGTCGAAACACGCCCGGGAACTCTCTCGACTACCGGAATCGATCAAAATCTGTACCGCAGCCTTGATGTCAAACACCCGAACGAGATGGTAGATATACCCATTCTGCACCATCTTCCTAGCCTTGAGGTAAGAAATAAACCTACTCCGGCGTCTGATGTTCCTCCCACTCAACAATCGGCTCTCAGAAAATGGAACCGTACCACTGTCTCTCTGCAATCTACTTTGGCATAGCAGGAAGCTAACCAATCCATACCCATGATCACGTCGAAATCAGTCATGTCCAACTCTATCAAGTTGGCTAGGGTCTGACGACTGCATAAAGACACTGGGCAAGCCCTATATACCCGCCGAGCTACCACCGAATCACCATCGCGTAGCTACCTCGAAAGTGGTCTATGGACTCGTGCTCTATCCCTATCCTACTAGCAACAAGGGAGATATATAGACAGTAACCCGGATCTATCAAGGCATACAAATCATAATCGGAGACTGATAAGGTACCTGTGAAGACATCAGGTGAGGCCTCCTGGTCCGGCCGGATGGACAAGGCATAAATGTGGTTCTGAGGACCGCTAGAATCGGGACCGCGCCACGACTCGCCACGACTGGCTGGCCCATGAGTACCACGCCTCGGGCGAGTAATCGTAGGAGATGATGAACCGGAATGCACTGTAGCCGAGCCCTACCACCAGCCGCCGGCCTGACAAACTCGCAAAATGACCTGCCGCTACAAGTATAGCAAGCTCCCGGAGTAGTACTACAGCTCCCTGAATGGAATCTACCACAACTGACACACTGAGCAGAACTCGATCTTTTAGCACCCTAGCTACACTGGAAGTCCGAAGTCTTGGGGCCCGACCGCCTCAATGCTCTGCTGCACCGAAAATGATGTAGGAGTGCTCTGAGCCGGCCGTGGTGCAAATCTAGACGTCTGCTGATGCCGTCCACCCTGAGGGCTACCAAAAGAACCGGTCGTCTTGGCCTTCTTCTGCTGCTGATATCTGCCTACCCGTCGGTCTCTACACTCGCATCCGCGTACGAGCTTGCATACGGGTAATGTCCATGCCTGGCTGAAGAGACACACCCGCACAAGACTCGGCCATATAATCATCTAGCCCGGTGACGTAGCGGTGTACACGGTCCTCCATGTCTGCTACTAGCGCAGGGACATATCGAGCCAAAGAATCGAACTCGACATTGTACTCCCTAACTGTGCGCCCTCTCTGCCTCAGCAACAAAAATCTGTCGGCCCGTGCCCTCCTCATCTGCGGAGGCAAGAAGTGCGTGAGAAAAGCCTCCGAAAACTCATCCCATACTGCTGGAGGTGCATGCTCTCCTCGGGAAAGCTCCCACGAATCAAACCAATCGACTGCGGTATCACGCAGCCGATGCGAACCGAAGGTCACGGACTCGGTCTCTGAGGCCTTGATCACACGCATGATCCTTCAGAATCGGCGGATGAACTCCTGCGGATCATCCTCTCGCCTCGACGTAGAACTCGGCGGGCTACAACTCAGAAATCCGTAGCCTCAAATGCGCCTCGGGTGAACCACGGTACTACTGGGCCGAATCGAATGCTGCATCCAGCCTATCCTCATGTCTGGCCACAATCCTGGCCAATAGCTGGGCCATCTCCTTGTACCCTAACTCCTCCGCCCCAGGCTGTGGGACAGGAGGTGCGGGTACTGTGGTCTCTGCTGGGGCCGGCGGCGTCATGGAACTCGCCGTCTCGGGTATAGACTGGGCCTGAGCCCTCGTGACTCTCGGTGTCCTACTAGCAGCTCCCTCGGCTGTCTTGCCCTTCTGGGCCCGGGTTGCCTTACGTGGAGGCATAATGCATTCTGAAAAGGAATACGTTAGAGGGGTCCAACTTATAACACAGCTCTAAGGCACGATCTCAGAGTGAGAAGAATGGAAACCAATCCTAAATATCCTATAGCCTCCTGATTATTGGTGTGGTGCACAACACACCGATAATCAAGACTCTACTAGATACGGTCTGTAGACACTTTCCGAGGATTAATCGCTCGATACCACTTTTGTCACGACTGCCCGGCCCGTGGATCGTGCCTTACCCGGCACCCAAGTAGTCATACATCGAGTAATCTTCGGAATATAAGAACAAGACATGAAACAGTTGTAAAATGAGACACAGTTTTATGTGAGAAAATGTCGCCTTTCGGCATATATAAATAAACATAGTTTTGCAGTTACATCCCAACTGTACAATAGGACTACAGACCTCTAAGAAGATAAACAACTATGGCGAGACAGGGCCCCGCCATACCCTGACTGTACAAAACTATCTACAACAGGGAGATCATACCCAAAAGTCGAGCCTCCGGAGAAGATGGAGCTCCTGACACCAGCGTAAAGAGATCCTAAGGATGTGGATCTAGCACCTGCTTGCCCTTACCTGCGGCATGAACGCAGGGCGAGGTCAAGATAACAGTACCAAGTATGTGAAACTGTAAAGTACTTTAATGAAATCAAGTATTTAAACCATTTGCAAATCAGTTCAATTGCACATAGTGCCATATCACAAACAAGAACAATAATAGGTAAATTGTAACAGGTCTTTTCTAGGCCGCGAATGATCGAAGCAAGGCCAAGCGCCCATAGTATCAATATGCGTGCCTAATCACGACTCCCGCACCGCATAGGTCACACACGCACGCATGAGGTATTCCTCGCGGGGTAGCTAACCCTTGCCTCTCAGACTCCGCACCGCATAGTCTCATAGACCGCATAGTCACACTGCATCGCATAGGGCATCCCCACATCGGGCTAAAACACCGAATGATCAATCTCGAACTCCCCACCCGCATAGTCACACAGACCGCATAGGCCGTATAGACCCGCATCAAGGGTGGCAAGCCCTCGGTATAATAAGTCAAGGGGGTAGGTGATATAATAACATTACGACTGACTTACTGTTTAGCGACGTAAGCACAACAAGAATGACCCCCATACACAAGACACTAACACATATAGCATCATAATATGTCTATTTATCAACAATCTTACTACACCTTACAGAAATCAATACAAGGTTTTTATAACAAATAAGTAAACAGTTCCTTTTATCTTTCTTAAGTTGTTATACCTAACTTCCCATAAAGCTAGTATAACGCTTAAGCTTTTTGTTTAAAAACCAAATATTTCTCTTCTGTTAAAAGTGATTCAGTATTCTTTTGAAATGCATCAAGATTCTTATTATTCAGGCTTAAGTCAAAAGACATTGCCGTAATTATTATTCAGGCTTAAGTCAAAAGACATTGCCGTAATTATTATTCAGTTAACACATGTACGTCTACCGTACTATATATATATATCTTAAAATATCATGCTTTAAGAGTATAGGAAGAATCACATACCTTCTCGTTGAAATCCACCTGCCAAGTCGAATATGTCGCGTGCAGAGAATCAGCCTATAATAGTCAAATACGGCTATCAACGTCTAGACCATTCTGTATACAGTTCTAAGCAGAGGGTTCTCTATTCTACGGAAAATTTGGCAGCACTTCCCTACCCGTCAAGCTACTCAAGTCCATCGTGAAACAGTTCATGTAAGTATAGTTCAATTATTCTTCTTTAAACCCTTCATCGTGATATGATTCAATTCTATTCTTTAATATCCTTCTAAGTATTTTATACTTATTCCTATACTTCTACAGTATGTATTCTCTAATTACAAAAGAATGATAAGTTTATTTACCTCGATAAGCCCAAAAATTATCCAAGTTAAAAGTTGCTCCTGAGCAAGGTTTAGCTCCTAATTTGTACGCTCCGGTAGCTCCAAGAACCCTTAGAAGTTCTTCACAACTTCTACTAAGTACTAAGGGATTTGGGCTAGGGTATTTAGGAATAGTAACTATACTTGGAAGACAACATTTCTACCAAGGAAGGGGGGTAGGTTTCGGCTAGGCTAGAGGTTGCTTCGCTAAGCTTCACTCGAGGGGAGAAGGCTTGACGAAAAGGCTCACAAGGGAGAGGGGAGGATTTTCAAGACTTGGAGAAAGATTTGTGGATGAAGAACTCTTCATCTTAAGGGGGGTATTTATAGGTCAAGCCATGGCCAACCAATGGCCAAGATGAAGCCAAGTGCAAGGCAAGTGTAGGGTGAGGATTTTCCCAAGTGTCCTTATCCATCCACTACACAAATATCCTACCAACTCCATGCCCATCCATTCGGCCCTATTGCCGCCCCACGTCCATCAATGAGAGGGTGACAAGTGTCGCCCTCTCGTTGGTCCAAAATGTTTCGTCTCTCGGAAAAATCCGCAAAAATTAGAAATGACATAGCCGGAATTTACCCTACGCGAGTCTTGTAAAACGTTTCGTCGAAAAACGATTCTTTGTGTGAGTTGTGCCCAAAAGAACGTCCCATGCCTAAACTTTAAGGCTAAACTTTCGTACGTACGCCCTCACGTACATACTCTGGAAATACGGGGTATAATAGGACACTTGGTGGAAGACTCCACTCACACAAGCTACCTAATCTACACCCTCCACTTGCTTGAATCTTGGCCCTTGATTGTTCTATAAATACCCCCCTTAAGTGCAAGACTTCTTCATCCATTAAACAATTTCCAAGTCTCAAAATCCCTCCCCCCTTTGTAGAGTTCTCGTCCAAAGTCCTCCCCTTTTCCTAGCTCGTCCAAACACCCCCTTGGTAGAAAAATTGTCTTCAAGTATTGTTACTATTCCAAAATACCTTAGCCTAAATCCCTTGTAGTATTCCCAAGTTACCTCTATACTAAAAGCCCGGAAATACTACTTTATTTCCTTTAGTCACAAAACGAAACCCTAGGAAAATCTTCATAGTTGGTTGAAGTATTAAGTAAAAGTTGTTTAGACACTTCTAAGGGTTTCTTGGAGCTATCGGAGCGTGCAAATTAGGAGCTAAACGTTGTTCAGGATCGACATTTAATCTTGGATAATTTTGGGCTTATCGAGGTAATAATCTTTGTCTTTCTATTGTAATTGGAGATTACATATTGTAGTAGTTTAGAATTAAGTATAAGATATATAGAAGGATGGTATAAAAGAAGAGAATTGAACTGCATTTACACTATTCAGATTACAGTAGACTTGTGTAGTTTGACGGGTAGGGAAATGCTGCCCAATTTTCCGTAGAATAGAGAACCTTCTTCTTAGAATATTCTACAGAATAGTCTAGACGTTGATAGACGCGTTTGACTATTATAGGTTGATACTCTGCGCGCGACATATCGACTTGGCAGGTGGATTGAGCCGAGGAGGTATGTGATTCTTCCTATCCTCTTGAGCATGATACTTTTGAAATATATATAGTACGGTAGACGTACATGTGTTAACTAAACTTGGTTTTACTTTGATGTCTTTTGACTTGAGTTTTAAATAATAAGAATCTTGAAGTATTTCAAAAGAATTATGAATCATTTTTGAAAGAAAAGTAATACTTAGTTTTCAAAAAGGCTTAAGTGTTATCCTAGCTTTATGGGAAACAGTTTACTTATTTGTTTATAAAAGCCTTATAAATGATTTCTGAAGGTGTGGTAAGTTGGTTTGATAAGTAGACATATTATGATGCTACGTGTGTTAGTGTCTTGTAATGTTTGTGTAAAGGGGGTTTCCTTGTTGTGCTTATGTTGTTTAACGATAAGCAGTTGTGCTGATATTATATCACTTACCCCCCTGACTTGTTACGAGCCGAGGGCTAGCCACCCCCAATGCGAGGAATATCTCATGCGGGTCTGTGTGACCTATATGGAGCTGCGAGAGTTCCAGGATGATCACTCCGGGTGTGTTACCCGATGCGAGGAATACCTCACGCGTGCGTGTGACTATGCGCATCGCGAGTCGAGGTTGATGCCGAGGGTTAGCTACCCCCGACGCGGCGAATACCTCATGCGACCTAGGTGGTCTATGCGGATGCGGAGTCGAGAATAGGCTCGCATAATGATATCAGTAGGCGATTGGCCTTGCTTCGATCATTAGCGCCTAGAAAAGACCGATTACATTATATCTATTTTGCTCTTGTTTATCGCCGTGGCACTATGTGCGTTGAATTAGTTGTAATTGTAAGTGGTTTTAAAATGCTTTGATTTTATTTCGATTTTACGCTTTCACATACTTGGTACTGTTAGATCGACCTCCTTCGGGCCGTTCACGCCGCAGTAGAGGTACTCGTTGTTGGTCCCCGCTCCTAGGATCACCGTTGCTGGAAAAGCCCCGCTTTCTCCGAGGCTTGTCTTTGGGTATGATCTCCCGCCATTGTAGCTTTATGTACATTCAGGGTATGGCGGCCCCGTCCCGCCATAGTTGTTTACATTCCTGCAGGTCCGTAGTGCTGTTGTAAAGTTGGGATGTAACTGTTCACTCTTGATGTATATATACATGCCGAAAGGCAATCTTTTCTTGGATAAACTGTGTCTCATTTTACATATGTTTCATGTCTTGTTTTTATATTCCGCTGGTTACTCTGATGTATGTCTACTTGGGTGCCCGGGTAAGGCACCAGTCACGGGCTCGGGATCGGGTCGTGACAGAAATGTTGTACTGAGACTCACCTGCGTTCTCAATCCCTTCTGAAATGATCTCCAGAAGTTAGTCGTGAACTGGGCTCCTCGGTCAGATATGATAGATATGGGAACCCCATGTATTCTTACTATTTCCCTGATGTATAATCTAGCATAGTCCTCAGCTGAATAAGTAGTCCGGACTGGAAGAAATGGGCTGATTTTGTCAGCCTATCAACAATAACCCAGATGGAATCACACTTCCGCTGCGTACGAGGCAAACCTGTAATAAAATCCATATTAATTACCTCCCACTTCCAAGTCGGGAACTCTATCGCCTGTAATAGCCCACCAGGCTTCTGATGCTCGACCTTAACCTGCTGACAATTCGGGCACTGAGCAACAAACTCTGCTTCGTCTCTCTTCATGCCATCCCACCAATACAAGCATCTAAGGTCATGATACATTTTCGTCGACCCTGGATGAATAGAATAATGGGCATTGTGTGCCTCACCCATAACCTGCTGACGCAGTCCTGCAACGTCGGGTACACATAACCTACCCTCATACCGTAGCACACCATCAGAGGTCACCTCAAATAAAGCCTTCTCCTTTCAGAGAGCTGCATCTCTATACCGTGCCAGAACAGGATCATCATACTGGCATCTCTTTACCTCTTCTATGATAGAGGACTCAGCAACTCCTCGAACAAGAATACCACTATCTCCAGAATCCGCCAACCAGACTCCAAGACTGGCTAGCCTTTGAATCTCTCGAACCATCTCTTTCCTGTCCGGCTGTACATTCGATAAACTACCCATGGATCTACGGCTGAGAGCATCTGCCACAACGTTGGCCTTCCCTATGTGGTACAGAATATCAACATCATAATCCTTCAGCAACTCAAGCCACCGCCTCTGTCTCAGATTCAATTCCTTCTGCTTAAAGATGTATTGAAGACTCTTATGATCCATGTAAATATCAACATGGACACCATATACGACATTTGTACCTTGTTTTGGTTTGCGATGTTGTTATACCCTGTGTTGGGGAGTTCCCGGTTATACTTGTTGTTATCTAGTGGCAGCCTTGCCGGCTTGCTTATTTTGACTATTCCTTTGTGTACGTAATGTTGGTTGGTGGTAGCCTAGTCGGCTAGCCTGTTATGCTTGTTGTTCTATTGTTGATTTGGCAGCCTTGTCGGCTCGCCCATTTTGGGTAGATGTTGTAAAAGCAGCGTTGTGCTGCCGAAATTTCTATAGATGTTGGTATTAAATGGATTAAGAGTGACAGGTCATTAATGACGTCCAACTAGGATGTTTAGTCGCGGCCCGTCGGGTCGGGTCGTGACAAAAGTAGTATCAGAGCGGTTAGTCTTTAGAATGTCTACCGACCGTGTCTAATAGAGTCTTGTGTATGGGTATGTTGTGCACCATACTTATACACAGGAGGCTGCCGGACATTTAGGATTGTTTCTATTCTTCCATCTCTTAGATCGTGCTATAGAGTTGTTGTTACACCCCGTAATTCCAGGGCATGCATTTAAGAACTTACGAAAGAAAGAAGATTTGAATCTGGAAAGATAAATTGACAGAATGTTTTGGACAAAATTTTAGCCAACTTTGGAGCAGTATATATAAGGAATATTAGGAATTTTTGGGTGTTTCAAAGGCCTAATATGAGGTTCGTTGAGTCTCGTTTCCAACGCAACCAATCGCTCGTCGATAGGACATCGGAGTAAAAAGTTATTGGCGTTACAAGTTCAGCGGGATGATGAACAGGAAAATGTTTTCAGTCAGGCACCACGGCGCCGGCTGCAGGGCCGCGGCGCCATAAGTCCTGAAGTGTCTTGAAGTTGCAGCGCCACAACGCCGTCTGCAGGGCCGCGACGCCGAGGCGGGATTTTTCGCGAATAATGGGGAAAAATCAGAAGATATTTATGTAAAGGCCCATGGGAGGGCGACAAGTGTCCCTCCCATCTTGTAGACCTAGAAAGGTCTTATATATTGACCAAGTCTTGCAAGACTTGGTCATTTGCAAAGATCCATCCTAAAGGAATTCCTCTTCTCTTCTCCCTAAAAATTTTAAGAACCCCAAGCCTAGTGAAATTATTGGTGAGGCGGAAAGAAGATAAAATGTTGATAAACTTATAGAGGGTTCGTGTGGATGATTTTGACGAGGATAAGGAGTTGCGGAAAAAGGGATATAGTGGGCGAAATCCTAATGGTAAAATTCCCTCTCCTCTTAGAAGTAAATTATTAATTTTTTTTTTGGGTAAATGCAAATATTATTACTAGAAAAAGGAAGAATTGGGAGCTACAATCAGTCATTGAGGGTTCTCAATCCTCAACGTAAGCATAAACAAGAAATGAAAGAGAGTGGGAATAGGACGTTCACCCTTGGGTGACGTTACAATAGGGGATTAAGTCATAAAGAACTCTATAAGTTGTTGTTTTGACTTTTGCAACAACCTCTTTTGCAACAACCTCATCCGTCGTGATACTTCTGTCCTCGAATAACAATTCGTTTCTTGTCCTCCAAATCTCATATACCACTATGCAAAAGGCAAGTAAGATGGCTTTGGATCGGATGCCTGTCCCGCGATGCTCTTTCTTGATCCATTTGAGTGCGCTTTCAATAGTTGTCATTTCTCTTCTAATACCCAACCATTCCTTTGTGTGCTTCCAAATCAAGCGGGTGTAGGTGCAAGAAAAGAAGAGGTCTTGTCTCATTTGCCCTCTTGCAGAACCCGCAAGTCCTATCCTCCAAGTTTAGATAGGAGAGAGTGTCTTTAGTAGCTAGGCACATCCTACAAGCGAGCCATACAGTGAATGAGAATTTAGGAGGAATGAAGTCTTTCCAAATTTGAGACATCCAAAGCCTTTTATCCCGCGGTGTGCGCAATACCTCATACACAAGACTAGAATCAAATCTTCCATTGGTGCAACACTTTTCCAAGTCGGCAATTGCATTTCAGTGACTACCGAAGATGGAAATGAATGTGTCACGAATGCTACAAACTTTTTTGAATAAGGGGGAATCCCTAGCCCGTACCTCATAATCCCAAAAGGATTGGCCTCTCAAGTAGTAGCTATTAATCCATTGGACCCATAAGGTATCCGCCTTAGTGTGAGTTTTCCAGACGGTCCGGGAGAGTAAGGCATGGTTCCATTCTTTGATGTTCATAAGACCCAAGCCTCCTTCGGATTGAGGCACACAAATAACATCCCAAGCGACTCTTGGTGGCTTACCACCCCATAAGAACTGAATACATGCTGACCGTACCTTGTTGAGAACTGAAGAAGGAATAGGAAGCGCCCGAAACCAAAAGCTCTCAACACCTTGAATAACCGATCTGATTAGTTCCAGTTTTCCCGCATAAGATAGTGAATGATGCCCCCATTTCTGAATGTATTCCGAGATTGCACTAGTGAATGGGGCAAACTGATCAATCGAGACAGTAAATTGGGGACAAAGGGATCCCTGGCACCGCACGGAAAACTCCTAATGAGAAACCAACTCTTGCCATGATCAAGTCCCGGATTGAACCTTGCACACCCGCAATGTAGATGGATGATTTTGACGGGTTAAGTGGAAGCCCGAAAGCTACCTCTAAATCTTCAAGACACTCCATAAGAACATTTACCAAAGGTACATCCCCTTTGTCAAAGAGCATGAGATCATCCGCAAAGGCAAGATGAGAGATGCCTAGTCTTTTGCACTTCGGGTGATAAGAAAAAACTTTGTCTGAGGTCCTTAGCTTTAACATCCTTGAAAGGTACTCAATGCAAAGGATAAAAAGCATAGGGGACATAGGATCACCTTGCCTTAAGCCGCGTTTACCCGCAAAATGCCCATGTAACTCTCCATTGATGGAAAGACAGAAAGAGGTTGAACATACGCATTCCATAATCCATCTTACAAATCTGTCCGGAAACTTAAGACCTCTTAGCACTGATTCAAGGAAATTCTAGGAGACCGTGTCAAATGCTTTTCGAAGATCTACCATAAGCATACACCTTGGTGAGACCCTAGCTCTATTATAACCTCTCACAAGTTCTTGGGCAATGAAGACATTGTCCACCATATTCCTTTCTTTCACAAAAGCTCCTTGGCATTTATCAATAAGTGTAGGAAGAACCTTTGCCATCCGATTAGCTAAAATCTTTGTTATGATCTTGTAGACCACATTGGTCAATCTGATAGGCCTAAAGTCATTTACCTTGGGATCCCGATCAGTCTTGGGCAGGAGGGTAAGTATGGTATGGTTCACTTGCTTCAAAAGAACTCCGGATGAGAAGAATTCTTGTACATTTCTTACTACGTCTTGTCCCACATCTCTCCATCTTTTTTTGAAGAATGCGGCTGAGAAACCATCCGGACCGGGTGCCTTGTCATTGCCTATATCTGAAAAAGCCTCTCAAATCTCCTTAGGGGAGATGAAATGTAGAAGGTGTATTCCGTCTTCCTCTCCTAGCTTCGGGCCGCAATCCAATACCGCGGGGTCAATATTTGTTGAGGGTCGTGATGTGTCTAAAAGATCTTTGTAAAAATACATGAAATAGTTGATATTGATCATGTGAATTATACATTGAAGTTTGATATGTGTTATGGATATTGGAACCACTAATCTGAAACTAGCATGATTAGCCTTTGAGATTACAATTCCATTTGGTTATTAGTTTAGTCGTCACATGTTATATAAAGAAGGAATTATAGTTGTTAAAGTTGTTTATGACTATATAACATGTTTGACCTAAGAACTTGGATTGAAAAAGAATTGGAAAGGACTTAGGATTGGTTACATTGGTGGTCGAATGCCCTTATAAGTGTTGGATTGTTTTATATGAATTGTGGGGCAGAATTTTACACGTATTGTAAGGCGTGTAATCCCCTTTGATTGGTTGATGTATTGAGCCTTAAATGTGGCATGTTGGTTATTGATTATCGGGCCTTGAAAAAGGTGGAAAAGTATGTAGAAACAAAGGAGGTGCTGCCCAATTTTTCCGTAGAATAAGAGACTGTATACTTAGTATTATTCTACGTTAGAAACTAGAAGTTGATAGTCGTGTTGTGGCCATTATAGGTTGACAATTCTAAGTGCGGCGTATTCGACTTAGCTTGTGGATTAAGCCGAAAAGGTATGTGAACCATCTCCTCTTCTTCTAGCATGATTCCTTATGATAAAGGAAGTAAGTCCTACTCCTTAAATGATTCATTCCTTGATTGTACTTGGATTGCCTAATATAGAAGTTGTTCTATATATTTCCTTGATTGTACTTTGGATGTTTAAATTGGAAGTTGTTATAATCCATTCCCTTAATGAAGTTTGGATTTTCAAAAGTGAAAGTATTTTACTTGAAGTACATAGAGTCTTGAAAAGGAAGTGGTTTCCAAATCTTTTGGTTAGTTCCTTAGTTCCAAAACCTAAAGATTGTTATAATGACTTTAGAGGAGTCAAAGGAGTGATTTACTTAATTGATTTAAAAGAGGATAAATGACATGATTTAAAGAGAAGTAACTTGTTCTAAAGGTGTGAGTTACTTGGGATTTAAAAGTATAAGCTACTTGATTTCTAAAGTTAAGAAACTTGATTTCTAAAGTTAAGAGACTTGAAGTATTTTGAAAGTTAAGAAACTTGATTTGAAAGTATATGATACTTGGTTTTAAAAGTATAAGTCTCTTGATTATAAAGAGAATGAATTTGTCTAAAACCATAAAGGGTTATAACGGCTTTATGGGAAGTTAGTTATAACGGCTTTATGGAAGGTTAAGAAAATTGTCTATTTTGATTGATAGGCATGAGTTGCCTAAGTTGTGAAATTAGAAGTTACTTGGTTTCAAAGTATTGAAATGAATTTCTAAAGGTGTAGTAACTTATTTGAAAATAGACATGCCTTGATACTACGGGTGTTAGTATCTTGGGGTTTTATATAAAAAGGAGTCTTTTGGAAAGAATTGACGTACGTAGTATTTTGACTTGTTTAAATGAGAATTATTCTATTTGTGCCTTGATAGTACTTTGGCTTGTTTAAATGAGAATTATTCTATTTGTGCCTTGATAGTACTTTGGCTTGTTTAAATGAGAATTATTCTATTTGTGCCTTGATAGTACTTTGGCTTGCTTGAATAAGGATTTCTCCGGTATATGTAAAAAGAAGGCATGGTAATTGTCTTGGTTTATGTAAAAAGGAAAGACATGGTAATTGTCTTGGTTTATGTAAAAAGGAAAGACATGGTAATTGTCTTGATTTGTGTAAAGGCATGGTATTGTCTTGGTTTATGTAAAAAGGAAAGACATGGTAATTGTCTTGGTTTGTATAAAGGCATGGTATTGTCTTGGTTTATGTAAAAAGGAAAGACACGGTGTTGTCTTGGTTTGCTAAAATGATGGTTATTCATTTTATAAATAAAGGTCAAGAATGGTTTGCTTGCATATGGGTTGCTCATATAGACATTCGTGCAAGTGTCATATTCCCACATCTCTGCGTCCCTCCATAAAGGGCCGACAACTTGTTTCAAGGATATCATGGAGTAGCTCCCCATGGTGGTGAGTGGTACACACTCACGGAGGGTCGGTATTTGACTCGGGCGGGTTAAATTCTCGGGATATATATAAGACATGGATTAGCTATCCATGATGTGAGTATCGTGTACCGATGACTCATTGCGGGTCCACATGACCTAAGCGGGTGAAATAGTCCCTTGCGGGTGAAATAGTCTCATGATAGATTGTATTATAACACAGAGAGTGGTTGACCCTGGCACTGGCACGACCTTCATGTTTTGAAACGGTAGTGATTTCATTAATGAAAGGGTGCAATGTGTTTATGACTTAAAGTGGAACAATTGGTCTCATGGTTAAAAACATAACTTAAAAGATAAAAATGATTGAATTACTCTCATGATTGCAAGGTTCAGTATGCTTATTGATATTATATTATATCATGGACTGCCGGCAGTGAGGAAGGATTCCACGGGCATGATTGATATTATGGGCGTGAGACCCATGGTTATATTTGAGTAATGACTTTGAGGGCATGCGTCCCTGATTTGACATGACTGCTTATGTACTGTGTACTTTAGTTTGACTATCATACATGTCTCCTGTTTTGTATAGACTGTTATGATTTCATTACAATATTTCAGTTTCACATACTTGGTACATTCTTCGTACTGACCTCCTTCGGGGGGCTGCGTTCATGCCGCAGGTTTAGGTACGCAGTTTGGTGATCTGCAGGTGTAGGACCCTGCTCCGAGTTTTTGGATAGCTCCATCTGTTCAGGAGTTTATTATTTTGGTATAGATCCTTCAAGATGCTTATGGGTACGGGGCCTTGTCCGCCATAGTTCAAGAAACTCTGAGGTGCAGATTCATATGTGGAATTGGACTCATGTACAATGTAGTGCCTTTTTATTATGTATATTATATGGAAGCCTTGTCGGCTTTTCCCTTGCATGTTCGTTGGTTTTAAAGAAAAAAAAACGAGGTGTTATTTAGTTTCGCGATTTACTTGTGTCAGTTTGGTAGAAGGGTGCCTGTGTAGGCACCACCACTGCCCGGTTCGGCGTGACAGAGTGGTATCGAGCAATGGTCCTCGGAATGTCTACAGACCGTGTCTAGTAGAGTCTTGATTATCGGTGTGTTGCGCGCCACACCCATAAACAGGAGGCTACAGGACATTTAGGAGTTGGTTTCTATTCTTCTCACTCTGAGATCGTGCCATAGATCTGTGTTATTAAGATAATTCCTCTCTGGCGTATTATTATGTTACAGATATGCCTTCGCGAGGGCAACGCCTGATGGCAAAACAAGAGCGATGAGCTACCAGACTCAGAGAGTTGATAGGGCTCATGCCCAGGGTATACCGGATATTGTGCCACAGTCGGCGAGTTCTTCTGCACCAGGTTTTGAGGCCCCAGCACCAGAGCCTCCAATTTCTCAGTTAGGGGAAGACTATAGGGTCATAAGGGAAGCAGTTATTTTATTGACCAAGATAGCGGTGCTACAGTTTAATCAGCATGAGGTTATTCGGCCAGTACATACAGGTATACAGAGGGTAGAGGGCCAACGCGGAAATCAGCGTAAGAGGGCTAGACCGGTTGGTTATCCCGGTGAGTTTTTGGACGAGCAAATTTTAGCGGCAGTGAGATATTCATCCCACCTACCCAAAGACATACCCCGCAGCTCATAGGTGGGAGATCGACCCACAAGGTATTTAGAGCGGTCCAAGCTCCAAGGTTCAAGTTCTCGAGGAGCAGAGGATTTTCTCACGAGGCCACTTTTTCTCAAGAGCCTGGCCGTAGTAAGCGTCATATGGGGAAATTCCGTTATGGCACATGTGTTTGTTTTTATTGTGGCCGTCAGGGCTATATATTGAGGGTATGTCCTTTTAGAAAGAGCACCAGTGAGGTGGCTCAGCCTATGAGGCCGGTGGTTGGTTCCCTTTCCTCCACAACTGTGCGCCCCCCATGGCAGGGTGTTCAGATGTCAGCCAGCTATGGTAGAGGTCAGGGTGGAGTTTATAGTTCTGGCGGTCCTTCGAACCACATAGATGACGTGGCTACTGGGCAGGATCAGGATGCAACATCGCATGGGGTTACATGTATATTTCGATTCTTTTGAATCATACGTGCACTGATAGATTCAGATTCCTCCCTAGCGTATATATTTCCCTTGTTACTAGTAGTGGTAAATTGATAGCACCACCAGGAGTAGAGATACTTTGGTTAGTAAAGTAAAAAGTGAAGAATGATGACAAGAATGATAAAGTGAACTGAGACTATAGTTGTGTAGGGTTCACAAGTTGTAATTACCCCGTAACAGTGTAAAGACTAATATGGAAGGATGTACAGTAGAGATACTTCGGCCTAGGTGACGAACCTCTAGTGAGTGGGAGGATAGGGCCGAGAAGAGCCTTAACGGAAATGCAAGTAGCATAATGGCAAAATTTGGATAGTAACTCCAAGGATTGGAGAACAGAAACAATATTTGAGATCTTGTACGTGTACCAAAATAAGTTTCGAAGTACGAGAAAGTATGATAAGTAAGAAAATGAAGGAACAAGGGTTAAAAGAACTATAGTGATTATGGTTATGAGTAATGTAGGTGGGTAAAGAGAATCCTTTTTAGGCCATGAGTGGAGGTTAATTGTGATGATACACACGCCTTAGATTCAGTAACACTGTCCATATGTGCTCATGATGGAGATGCTACTAGTATTAGAATTTACACCGGTTGGTAAACTAAGCTAGGCATGTTATAGGTTCATGTCCCAACTAGTGTGGTGACTAAGTGAGACAGAGAAGGGAAGTAACCGGGGGAACATATCAGTTAGCTGAGTGGGAGTCCGACTGAAGGATTCAGATAGTGTTAGTCCCATGACTTAGAATACGACAGGGCCATCCCTTTATGCGGGAAAAAGAAAGTAACCTCTAAGGATCCCGTTTTTGAAGACTGTAACCTTTGAATTTTGTGAGAAGGGACCGCATTTGGAAGGTTCATTGATATTTTTACGTATGTTATGTGGTGGCCATGTGTGGCATCGTTGGTCTCGTTGAGAATTGATTGATAGGCATAGTAAATAGACTATGCCGGAGTTCATATAGCTTGACAACCGACTAAGAACATTCGGGGACGAATGTTTCTAAGGGGGGAAGAATGTTACACCCCTTAATTCCAGGGCATGCATTTAAGAACTTACGAAAGAAAGAAGATTTGAATCTGGAAAGATAAGTTGGTAGAATGTTTTGGACAAATTTTTAGTCAACTTTGGAGTAGTATATATAAGGAATATTAGGAATTTTTGGGTGTTTCAAAGGCCTAATATGAGGTTCGTTGAGTCTCGTTTCCAATGCAACCAACCGCTCGTCGATAGGACATCGGAGTAGAAAGTTATGGACGTTACAAGTTCAGCGGGCTGATGAACATGAAAATGTTTTCAGTCAGGCGCCACAACGCCACGGCACCGGCTGCAGGGCCGCGGCACCGTAAGTCCTGAAGTGTTCTGAAGTTGCAGCGCCACGGCGCCGGCTTGTTACACCCGTAAGTCCAGGACATGTATAGGAAATTGGACGCGAGAACACAAGACTTGAAAATTGGTACGAAAGGAAGAATTGTTTTTCCGACGGAAAATCTTCCGAACGTCGGAAAGGAAAAATGTTCGTTGATGAGAATTGGATTCTCAAAATGCATTATTTGAAGAGTATGGAACTTATTAACATTATGGAAATTTATTTTTACGGATTTGTTCACGTGGGGCCCACCTGAGGAATTTTACGTTTTGTGGGGCCCACGAGGGTTACGAAATTTTATGGACGAATGGGAGGGCGACACGTGGAACCCCCCCCCCCCCCCACATGGTCTTGGATGAAATTGACAAGGGTATTATGGTCATTGACCAATGTAGAAGATCAAGTCTGGCTAGCTTGAGATAATTGACCAAGTCAACTTGTCCACTTGGCTAGATATTTAATCTCCTCCATCCAAGCCACACAAGTGTTGTGATATAATCCCTCCATTGTGTTATATATACTATACTAGTACAAGACTAAGTCTCCAACACTTAGAAAAATTTCACACTTGTCTTGCATATTTAAGTGCTCTCGGGTTCACCACTAATCCCACATAAAATTTTTGTAATTTTGGTTCATTATTCACAAGATTTTAACCCAAGGTTCCTAAGGTTATTGTAAGGATATCTCAATAGAAATATCTCGGAAAAACGACGTTTTCACGTTAGTCGCAAGGCGAAAACCTAAGTCGTTTTCATAGTTTTGGATTGGAAATGGAAGAGAAGTTGGTTGTGAACTTCTAAAGGCTTCAAATAGCGGATTTGAGCGTAAAGGAAATGAGCTAAGAATTGCTAAGGAGCGACTTTGAATCTTGGAATTTATAAGGGCTTATAATGGTAACAATTCTTGTCGTTTTAGTAATTAAGATTACTTATTGTTGTAGCTATGGATATTAGCAAACATGATGTCACGACGACCAGGGTCGCGTGCGGTGCCCACCGAGCACCGTCAGTATATATCGAGAATAGTCATGAACATACATAACACATAACCAGTATAAAGTAAACATCACTGGCAAGCCGATAAGGTTGCCTTCCATAAAAATATACTTAATCAAAAGTACAACTTGTCCTTACAGCCCAAACCACAAACATGACTACAAACCTCTAGGAATAACAACTGTGGCGGGACAGGGCCCCACCATACCCCTGAATGTACATAATACCTATAGCATCAGGGAAAACCGTACCAACAAAACAAGCCTCCGGAGGAATGGAGCTTCTAACACCATACCAGTGATCCTAAGAATGAGGATCCACCACCTGCTTACCCCTACCTGTGGCATGAACGCACTTCGAGTAGCGGGTCCGCACAATATGTACTAAGTATGCGAAACTGAAAAATACTGAAAATATCTCATAAGTCTAAAATAACTGAAGACATGTATGATAAACAATTTTACAGAACACTGTGTCTTACTAACAATGAGAATATCAAGCATATACTATATTGCATGAAAATAGGAAGCTCATAATCAAAGCAAGGTAAGCACTCCTACTCCTGGGACTATTTAACCCGCATGGGTCATGTGGACCCGCATGAGGTATTCCTCGCATAGGTTGTACTCACCCGCATGGGATAATTTCACCCGCATGAGCCATACGGACTCGCTGAGGTATTCCTCGCATCGTGGGTAGCAAATCCACGGAATATGCAAATGCCACAACCCGGGGAATGACCCCGTAATAAATAATAATATATCATTAGCACAAACCGGATATCACACATAATGCAAGCAAGTTAAGAAACCCCTTAACTTCTTATTAGTCTTGTTCATACACATTCTCATTTTAGTTTACTTAAGACACTATCATGTCTTTATGAAATCCGGGCATTTAATCCAAGTACTATGTACTTCTATTTTTTTTTAAACCTTAGGCAATTGATGCCTTAAAATTAATTTACCTTCCATTAATTCATGTCATTATTTCTTACTTGTTTTACTTAGAGTAAATCTTCCTTTGTTAACCTTTCATAAAGCTAATATAATCAACTTCCCATAAAGTCATTATATTAACGTTATACCTTAGTCAAATACATTTTTCCTAAACCCAAGGGACTTACACTTTTTAAAAAGAAACAAGAATCATATACTTAAACACATCAAGTCCCTTAACTTTGAAAACCCAAGACATTCTTAATACTTTTAAAGAAATGAGTTAATCCCCCTTACTCACCAAACTTGGCCATCCTTAAAACAAGTAAGGGATATCAAAACCTTGTACGTCTATCGTACTATATAGGTTAAACTAGTCATGCTCAAGAGATAGGAAAGTTCCACATACCTCTTCGGTTAATCCACTTGCTAAGTCCAATATACCGCACGTAGTACGTCAACCTATAATGACCGTAATACGTTTATTAACCTCTAGTTTTAACGTAGAATATTCCAAGTGCAAAGTCACTAAATTCTATGGAAAATCGGGCAGCATTTCCTTTGTTTCTACATACTTTGCCACCTTTTTCAAGGACGAATTCAACATCCAAACGCCACATTTAAGGCCCAACAATCCAAACATTTCAAAGGGGATTACACACCAAATCTTGGATGTGTAAAATTCTTCCCCACAATGTATAACAACTAACTTAACAAGTTTAAGGTAGTATTTAGGCTACAACATGCTTACATATCATTCTTATCCAATCCTTTCATATCCAAACCATATTTCTTGCATGCAATGTATCTAAGAGCAATATTTACCACTACAAGTTCTTTCATCTTCACATGCAACACCAAAAACTAGCTACAAGAGAAGAATTGTTACCTTAGAGCTTTAGCCAAATTATTCCAACAAATTTGCTAGCCTCCTTTTCAAAAACACCACCACAATAACTCCTACAAGCTTGCAAATAAGTTTCCTTCTTGCCACATTTTTCAGATTTTTCTCAATCCTTGATTTCCTCTTGATTTTCTAGAGAGAATGAAGAGCTTCTAATTTAGAGAGAGAGAAGAGCTTGAAGAATGACCAAGTCTTCAAGACTTGGTCAATAAATAGTGCATGCAAAAATCAGATGGGGGGGGGGGGACACTTGTCACCCTCCCATGGCCTTTTTTTAAAACAAAACAGTTCAGATTTTTCCACTCACCCTCGCAGAACCCGCCTCGGCGCCGCGGCCCTGCAGACGGCGCCGCGGCGCTGAAACTTCTGCCAACCCTCGGATCTTCCAGCGCCGCGGCCCTGCTTCCCGGCGCCACGGCCCTGAGGCTCCTGACCGAAATATTTTTCTGTCCGACTGTGCACTGAACTTGTAACTTCCATAACTTTCTACTCCGATGTCCTATCGACGAACGGTTGGTTGCGTTGGGAACTAGACTCAACGAACTACGTACTAGGCCTTTGAAACACCTAGGAACTCATAATGCAGCTGGACATAAACTGCCTCAAAGTTGACTAAAAACCCGTCCGAAATAATCCGTCAACCTATCTTTCTAAAATTTTAAGTCTTAATCCCTTTCGTACGCTCTCATACGCATGGACAGAACTATGGGGTATAACATTCTTCCCCCCTTAAAAACATTCGTCTCGAATGTTCCTTCTAGGCTTACTCAAATCCCAATATCGACATAGACCCTCTTAACTATTTCTCTTGCAAATAAAGACGCTCCACATGCCACAACAATACTTAAGCATAATTGCCAAATTAAAACTAACAAGCAGGAAAGTGGGTTACCTGGAGGTGTAGGGAACAAGTGAGGATACTTCTTCATCATGTCCTCCTCTGCTTCTCACGTCATCTCTTTCCTGTTCTCGTTCCGCCATAAGACCTTGACGGAAGCCACATCCTTTGTACGAAGTCGCCTAACCTGACGATCGAGTATCGCTATGGGACTCTCCTCATACGATAACCCCTCTGTCACCTGGACATCACGAATCGGTTGCACTCTAGATGGATCTCCAATACATTTCTGCAACATAGACACGTGAAAAACTGGATGTACTGCCTCCAGATAGGACGGCAGATCCAACTCGTAGGCAACCTTGCCTACCCTACGGACAATCTGATAAGACCCAATGTACCTTGGGCTAAGTTTTCCTTTCTTCCCAAATCTCATCACGCCCTTCATGGGTGATACCTTCAGGAAGACCCATTCATCTGCCTCAAACTCCAAGTGTCGACGCCGATGATCCGCATATGACTTATGTCGACTCTGAGCTGACAATAATCTCTCCTGGATAAGCTTCACCTTATCCACTTCCTGCTGAATCAAGTCTGTCCTGACCAACTGAACTTCTCCCACCTCAAACCATCCTATCGGTGACCTGCACTTCCTCCCGTATAAGGCCTCATAAGGCGCCATCTGGATACTAGAATGGTAGCTGTTGTTATAAGAAAACTCCACAAGAGGTAAATGATCCTCCCATATACCCTTGAAATCAATAACACAAGCCCGCAGCATATCCTCAAGGGTCTGGATAGTACGCTCGGCCTGTCCGTCGGTCTGAGGATGAAACGCAGTACTGAGACTCACCTGTGTCCCTAATCCCTTCTGGAAGGACCTCCAGAAGTTAGCCGAGAACTGGGCTCCCCTGTCTGAAATGATCGATATAGGCACTCCGTGCAGTCTCACAATCTCTCTGATATACAACCTAGCATAATCCTCGGCCGAAAATATCGTCCTGACTAGAAGAAAGTGGGCTGATTTCGTCAGCCTGTCGACAATAACCCAGATGGAATAATGCTTCCTCTGAGTGTGAGGTAATCCTGTAATAAAATCCATATTTACCACCTCCCACTTCCAAGTTGGAATATCAATAGCCTGCAATAGCCCACCGGGCTTCTGGTGCTCCACCTTGACCTGCTGACAATTCGGGCACTGTGCCACAAACTCTGCAACGTTCCTCTTCAGGCCATCCCACCAATAGATACACCTGAGGTCATGGTACATCTTAGTCGACCCCGGGTGAATAGAATAACGAGCACTGTGAGCCTCCGAATCACGACGAAGTCCTGTCACATCGGGAACACACAACCGGCCCTCAAATCTTAGCACCCCATCAGGCGCTACCTCAAATAGACTATTCTCCTTCTGAAGAGCTGCATCTCGATACCGTACCATAATCGGATCCTCATACTGTCGCCTCTTCACCTCCTCGACGATGGAAGACTCGGCAACCTCTCGAACCCGAACTCCATTACTATCAGAATCAAACAAACGAACCCCAAGACTCGCTAGCTGATGTAACTCTCGGACCATATCCCTTCTCTCGGTCAGACATCGCATGCACTACCCATCGATCTGCGACTAAGGGCATCTGCAACTACATTGGCCTTCCCTGAGTGGTATAGAATATCGACATCGTAATCCTTGAGTAACTCCAACCACCGTCTCTGCCGCAAGTTCAGCTCCCTCTGGCTGAAGATATACTGGAGGCTCTTGTGGTCTGTGTAAATATCCACATGAACCCCATACAAATAATGTCTGATCTTGAAGGCATGAATCATCACGCCAACTCCAAGTCATGTGTAGGATAGTTCTTCTCATGCTTCCCGAGCCGCCGAGATGTGTGTTATAACTTTCCGTCCGCATCAAAGACACACCCAAGCCCGACACCCGACGCATCACAATAAACCACATATCCATCTAAACCTGCGGAAGAGTAAGGATCGGGCCGTCAATTTCTCCTTCAGTAACTGGAAACTCTCTTCACAAGCATCCGTCCACCGGAACATAGCTGCCTTCTGAGTCAGCCTAGTCAAATGTGCTGAAATGGAAGCAAACTTCTCCACAAACCTCCGATAATAACCTGCAAGGCCCAAAAGGCTGCGCACCTCCGTCGGTGTAGTGGGTCTAGGCCAAGTCTTAACTGCCTCAATCTTTGTTGTATCTACCCGAATGCCATCGGCCCCGATAACATACCCTAAGAAAGCCACTGAAGCCAACCAAAACTCGCATTTCGAGAACTTGGCATACAACTGCCGGTCCCGGAGGATTCCCAATACTTTCCTGCCGTGCGCATGTTCGCTCGGCGCGAATAAACCAGGATATCATCAATGAATACTATAACGAACATATCCAAGAATGGCTTGAACACCCGGTTCATTAAATCCATGAATACGGCTGGGGCGTTTGTCAACCCGAAAGACATCACCCTGAACTCATAGTGCCCATACCGGGTCCTGAATGCAGTCTTTGGGATATCAGCCTCTCTAACTTGCACCCGATGATAACCAGACCGCAGATCTATCTTGGAGAAACACCTCGCACCCTGCAACTGGTCAAACAAACCATCAATCCTGGGAAGGGAGTATCTGTTCTTGATAGTTACCTTGTTCAGCTGCCTGTAATCAACACACATACGCAGCGTCCCATCCTTCTTCTTTACAAATAACACTGGCGCTCCCTAGGGAGAAACACTTGGCCTGATAAAGCCTTTTTCCAACAAATCATTCAGCTGGTCTTTTAATTCCTTCAACTCAGCAGGTGCCATCCTGTATGGCGGAATAGATATCGGTCGAGTATCTGGCGACATATCAATGCAAAACTCAATCTCCCTCTCGTGAGAGGATACCCTAAGCTCGTCTCGGGAATACGTCGAAACTCTCTAATGACCGAATCGATCAAGGTCCAGATCTCACCTCGATGTCGAACACCAACCATGTGGTAGATATACCCTTCCGCACCATCTTCCTAGCCTCGAGGTAAGAAATAAACCTACCTCTGGCGACGCAGATTCCCTTCCACTCGAGCAACCGGCCACCAGAAACCGAACCGCATCAATCTCTCTCTACAGTCCATATTGGCATAGCAAGACGCTAGCCAATCCATACCCATAATCACGCCAAAGTCCGTCATATCCAACTCTATCAAGTCGGCTAGAGTCTGACGACCGTATATAGTCACTGGGCAAGCCTTATATACCCGCTCGGCTACCACCGAATTACCTACTGGCGTAGCCACCTCAAAAGGTTTTATGGACTCGGGTTATATCCCTATTCTACCAGCAATATGAGGAGATATATAGGACAAGGTAGAACCTGGATCTATCAAAGCATATACATCACAACATGAAACCAATAATGTACCTGTGATGGCATCTGGTGACGCCTCCGGTCCCGGGCGGCCGACATAGCATAAATGCGTTCGAGGACCTGAATCGGGACCCCACCACGACCTTCTCGCCGCGCTCGCCCGTGAACACCCGCCTCCGGCACATAACCGTCGAAGACGAAGATCCAAAGAATCGACCGCTTACCGAACCATCACACTCCCACCACCTCGCCGGACAATCTCTCTTCAAATGGCCCCGCCGCCACAAGAGTAACAAGCCCTCGAGAAACACGACACTCGCCGATGAGACCTACCGTGACGAGCACACCGAGATGGGGATGGCCTCGTCGGTAGCGGCTCGCTTCCTCGAAACCCCAAGTCCTGGAGCCCCGACTGCCTCGAATGACCGATTGATCGACCTCCCGCCGTAAAACCGAAGGAGCACTGCCTTTGGCTGAAATGTGGACCTAGTTCGCATCGAGGCCGCCCGCCGAAAATCGCCACGAGACCGTTGTCCCGCCCTCTGGGCTGGCCTAAGTCTAGATGATCCTCCATCTCTCGCTTCTATCCTCGCGCATACGCTCGTATCTCCGCAATATCCATACCGCCTGAAGAGCCACCCCAAGCACGCAGAATCATATGACGGTCTAGCCTCATCACATATCGATGAACCCCATCGCTATGCCGCCATACAATGGTGTGCATACCTAGCCAATGAGTCAAACTCGGTGTCACTGCGATAGTCCTCTCGCTACGCCTCAAGGTCAAGAATCTATCTACGCGGCCCTCCTCATCTCGGGAGGCAAGAAGTGATCCAAGGCCTCTGTGAACTCCTCCCAAACACCGGAAGAGCATCCTCACCTCTCGACAACTCCATGACTCAAACCAGTTCAACGCAATATCGCAGAACCCAGAAGAGGCTAGCATGATGGACTCGACCTCCGAGGCCCTAAGCACTGCATAGTCTCAGAATCGCCGAACAAACTCCCGAGGATCCTCTCGATCTCGAACCATAGAACTCGGGGATGACAACCCAGAAATCCCGAATCCGTAAATCGGCTCTGGGTGGTTGGTTGCTCGCTCACGGCCGCTCGCCACTATGCTAGTCAATAACCGGATCTGCTCCCCGTAATCTCTATACTCACCGGCCGTGGATCGAGGCTCAGTACCGCAGCCTCGATGAGCGTTCTGCCGCGCCGAACTCATTGAGGTTTGGCGATGTCGTGGAACTTCGCCGCCCAAACATGATCTCCGTGGGATCGGGCTCAGGCCTCGTGGACTCCGGCCCTACTAGCGCCTCTCACCGCTTGCCCTTCTGGGCCGCGGTTGCCTTGCGTGGAGGCATAACTGATACATAAAGGAAAATATCAGAGGAAGTTCAACCTATAACACAGCTCTATTGCACGATCTTAGAGTGAAAGAGTGAAAACCAATCCTAAATATCATGCAGCCTCCTGATTATAGATGTGGTGCACAACACACCGATAATCAAGACTCTACTAGACACGATCTGTAGACACTTTTCGAGGACTAACTGCTCTGATACCACTTTTGTCACGACCCGACCCCGGGGCCGCGGCTGGTGCCCTACTGGGGCACCCCGTCAGGTATATATCAGAGAATAGCAGCGGAACATACATAACACATAACCTGTATAAAGTAAACATCACTGGCAAGCCGATAAGGCTGCCTTCCATAAAAATATACTTAATCAAAAGTACAACTTGTCATTACAGTCCAAACCACAAACGTGACTACAGACCTCTAGGAAAAACAACTGTGGCGGGACAGGGCCCCGCCATACCCCTGAATGTACATAATACCTATAGCATCAGGGAAAACCGTACCAACAAAACAAGCCTCCGGAGAATGGACTTCGACACGGACGGTGATCCTAAGAATGAGGATCCACCACCTTACCCTACTGCGGCATGAATGCGGCCCGAGGAAGGGTTCGATTACCTGATATGTACTAATTATGCGAAACTGGAAAATACTGAAAATATCTCATAAGTCTAAAATAACTGAAGACATGTATGATAAACAATTTTACAGAACACTGTGCCTTACTAACAATGAGAATATCAAGCGTATACTATACTGCATGAAAATAGAAAGCTCATAATCAAAGCAAGGTCATCCGCCCCGCAGTATCATTAAGCACTCCTACTCCTGGGACTATTTCACCCGCACGGGCATGTGGACCCGCATGAGGTATTCCTCGCGTAAGATTTGTACCGCGCGTGGAACTATTTCACCCGCATGAGCCCTACGGACTCGCATGAGGTATTCCTCGCATCGTGGGTAGCAAATCCACGGAATATGCAAATGCCACAACCCGGGGAATGACCCCGTAATAAATAATAATATATCATTAGCACAAACCGGCTATCACACATAATGCAAGCAAGTTAAGAAACCCCTTAACTTATTATTAGTCTTGTTCATACACATTCTCATTTTAGTTTACTTAAGGCACTATCATGTCTTTATGAAATCCGGGCATTTAACCCAAGTACTATGTACTTCTATTTTTTTAAAACCTTAGGCAATTGATGCCTTAAAATCAATTTACCTTCCATTAATTCATGTCATTATTTCTTACTTGTTTTACTTAGAGTAAATCTTCCTTTGTTAACCTTTCATAAAGCTAATATAACCAACTTCCCATAAAGTCATTATATTAACGTTATACCTTAGTCAAATACATTTTTCCTAAACCCAAGGGACTTACACTTTTTAAAAAGAAACAAGAATCATATACTTAAACACATCAAGTCCCTTAACTTTGAAAACCCAAGACATTCTTAATACTTTTAAAGAAATGAGTTAATCCCCCTTACTCACCAAACTTGGCCATCCTTAAAACAAGTAAGGGATATCAAAACCTTGTACGTCTATCGTACTATATAGGTAAAACTATTCATGCTCAAGAGATAGGAAAGTTCCACATACCTCTTCGGTTAATCCACTTGCTAAGTCCAATATACCGCATGTAATACGTCAACCTATAATGACCATAATACGCTTATTAACCTCTAGTTTCAACGTAGAATATTCCAAGTGCAAAGTCACTAAATTCTATGGAAAATCGGGCAGCATTTCCTTTGTTTCTACATACTTTGCCACCTTTTTCAAGGCCGAATTCAACATCCAAACGCCACATTTAAGGCCCAACAATCCAAACATTTCAAAGGGGATTACACACCTAATCTTAGATGTGTAAAATTCTGCCCCACAATGTATAACAACTAACTTAACAAGTTTAAGGTAGTATTTAGGCTACAACATGCTTACATATCATTCTTATCCAATCCTTTCATATCCAAACCATATTTCTTGCATGCAATGTATCTAAGAGCAATATTTACCACTACAAGTTCTTTCTTCTTCACATGCAACACCAAAAACTAGCTACAAGAGAAGAATTGTTACCTTAGAGCTTTAGCCAAATTATTCCAACAATTTTGCTAGCATCCTTTCCAAAAACACCACCACAATAACTCCTACAAGCTTGCAAATAAGTTTCCTTCTTTCCACACTTTTCAGATTTTTCTCAATCCTTGATTTCCTCTTGATTTTCTAGAGAGAAGGAAGAGCTTCTAATTTAGAGAGAGAGAAGAGCTTGAAGAATGACCAAGTCTTCAAGACTTGGTCAATAAATAGTGCATGCAAAAATCAGATGGGGGGGGGGGGACACTTGTCACCCTCCCATGGCCTTTTTTTAAAACAAATCAATTCAGATTTTTCCACTCACCCTCGCAGAACCCGCCTCGGCGCCGCGGCGCTGAAACTTCTGCCAACCCTCGGATCTTCCGGCGCCGCGGCCCTGCTTCCCGGCGGCCAGAGGCTCACGGCGAAATATTTTTACGTCCGATTGTCTGTGAACTTGTAACTTCCATAACTTTCTACTCCGATGTCCTATCGACGAACGGTTGGTTGCGTTGGGAACTAGACTCAACGAACTACGTACTAGGCCTTTGAAACACATAGGAACTCATAATGCAACTGGACATAAACCGCCTCAAAGTTGACTAAAAACCCATCCGAAACAATCCGTCAACCTATCTTTCGAAAATTTTAAGTCTTAATCCCTTTCGTACGCTCTCATACGCATGGCCAGAACTACGGGGTATAACACATGAGGTATATAGTATGAAGTTTGATAAATGTATTGGCTATTGGAATCCTAATCCGAAACTAGCATGTTTAGCCTTTGAGATTACAATTCAATTTGATTATTAGTTTAAGCCGTCACATGTTATATAAAGAAGGAATTATAGTTGTTAAAGTTGTCTATGACTATATAACATGTTAGACCTAAGAACTTGGATTGAAAAAGAATTGGAAAGGACTTGTGTTGTTGTACATGTTAGCCGCGAATGGCTTTGGATATTGAACTACTTAGTATGGATTGTGGGGCAGAATTTTACACGTATTGTAAGGCGTGTAATCCCCTTTGATTGGTTGATGTATTGAGCCTTAAATGTGGCATGTTGGTTATTGATTATCGGGCCTTGAAAAAGGTGAAAAAGTATGTAGAAAAAAAGGAGGTGCTGCCCGATTTTCCCTAGAATAAGAGACCATATACTTATTATTATTCTACGTTAGAAACTAGAAGTTGATAGTCGTGTTGTGGCCATTATAGGTTGACAATTCTACGTGCGGCGTATTCGACTTAGCTTGTGGATTAAGCCAAAAAGGTATGTGAACCATCTCCTCTTCTTCTAGCATGATTCCTTATGATAAAGAAAGTAAGTCCTACTCCTTAAATGATCCATTCCTTGATTGTACTTGGATTGCCTAATATAGAAGTTGTTCTATATACTTCCTTGATTGTACTTTGGATGATTAAATTGTAGGTTGTTATAATCCATTCCCTTAATGAAGTTTGGATTCTCAAAAGTGAAAGTGTTTTACTTAAAGTACATAGAGTCTTGAAAAGGAAGTGGTTTCCAAATCTTTTGGCTAGTGCCTTAGTTCCAAAACCTAAAGGTTGTTATAATGACTTTAGGGGAGTCAAAAGAGTGATTTACTTAATTGATGTAAAAGAGGATAAATGACATGATTTAAAGAGAAGTAACTTGTTTTAAAGGTGTGAGTTACTTGGGATTTAAAAGTATAAGCTACTTGATTTCTAAAGATTAAGAGACTTGAAGTATTTTGAAAGTTAAGAAACTTGATTTCTAATCATGTATGTTCCACTGATTTTATCTGATGTATACTTGTAAGGGTGCCCAGATAGGGCACCAGTCGCGGGCCCGGGGTCGGGTCGTGACAACTGCGGGGGTGTGTTAAACAGTGGGTCCAGGCGTGTGGCCCATGCCCATGTACCGTGTGGGGTCCTTCCCCTTTCCTTGTGTATTTGGTAAATAGTAGACTTAGGTTTGTACCTTAATTAGTAGTGTAATATTACCATAATTGTAAAGTTAGTCTTCAAATAGAATAAGAATTTCTAGGTAGAATAGGAAGAGGATCTTCCTTGTAACTTGTATATATATGTCTTTCATTAATAAGAATAATCAAGAGATTATTTCTTTCAATACAATTTGAATTTCTTAAGTTGTATTTTTCTCATAAACATAGAAATTCCACAAGTTATGAAAATCATCAAAACTTCCCCAATTCTTATACAATCTTACCAAATAAGAAAATCATAGTTCATAACAAAGTTAATACACTACTAGTGAAGATCTTTCTAAAAAAATATAACCTCTATTGATCTAACTTTAGTTCAATAAAAAGAAAATTTGAACATGAGTTGTAGAAGTAAGTTTAGTTAGTAAATTATTGGTAAGAGTAAATTTCATTATAAACATATCTACCAATTTATGGATCTTTTTTATAAAATATAAATTTATGGGTCAAATTTACATTTAAAAAAATTAGAAATCGTGATTTGAAATTCCAAATCATGTCTTTTTGAAAAATTTAAAATTTGAAATCATGATATGAAGTTGAAATTTTATGTTAATTTCATAAACAAATATTGATTTGAAAACAAAATATTAAATCACGATCTTATCTCACATAGCCAAACGGCAACTAAAATTATGATTTCAAGTTCAGAGGATCATTTTCTCTCCATGCGTATGTTTATCATAAGGTTGAGTGGCACTTGTTCTGCCCTCATTGATGATTTGAATCAAGCAATTTTTTTATTAATGCACCAGCTTTTAGGCTGACTTTGTACACAGGTTTGCCATGTGTAAACTTGATTTTTGATATAAATAAAACAATTTATTATTTCATAAATTAGCATTAGTGATGATCCAGTACTTGGTGTTCGATCAACCTACCTTAGTGTTATATTATTCGTCTGGAAATTACTGATCATACGAAGGAAAAGAAGTGTAGATGTCTATTCTAAAGTTAAATATAGTTTTAATTTTCTTTTAAAGGAATATATGTGTATCATCAATAAAATTAGAAATAAGTAGGCCAATCAAGATCCGCACGAAGTGCTAAATTGGATTTAAAACAGTATAATAAACCACAATAAAAACATTCAACAATATTATATCTTAATTCTAAACTAATTGAGGTTTAGTGTTTGGAGATTCATGACAATATTTACTTTTATACTGATCGTTAATCTGTCCTTTTTTCTGCCTTAAAGCAACGATATATATAAAACCCACGTAAATAATGTATTTGTTAGTATTTTCAAATACCAAGTCTAATAATTGTTAGTAAAATACGGGATAATATTGATAAGAACAAATAAATCACTAAGAATAACTTATCGAATCACAACTGTGTCGTGGCAAATCACTGTCTTGAAAACGATTTCATATAGACTCCAATGCAAATTGTTAAGCTCGGTCGCTCCCCAAGGTTCCACAGCTCTTCCGAACACTTGCACTAGTGGTTGGAAATTTGGAGTTTGCACAACGTATTTTACCCAGAAACTGAAGGAGGAAAAAGATCTCTGAAGAAGAAGATATATTTTTCTATGTCAGATATATTTTTCTAAGTCACAACAATAGAGATTTCTACCTCTATATATAGATAGATGTCAAGGTGTTGTAGTAAATATTGAAATCTGAAACGTCTCTAACGTTCAGAGAGATCTGAAATGTATCCAACGTTCAGATAAATAAAGATCGGCATTAAGTCAAGGTATTTATGGATAATGATCACTATCACAATTAATTTTGAAGTAATGAGCTTTGACCAGTACCGAAATTATTACGGTTCCGAAAGAGTAAGTCTTGACCAGTAACAACTAACTCCGAAGGTAGGAGAGCTACGTCCGGATATGAGAGATACTCCTGGACTTGAATCCGGAAGCATGAATTTAATCCGGAAGCATAAATTTAGACAATTTCGAGTAAGCTCAAAAATAGCAAAATAATATTTTACAAAATTAGAATTGAATTAGGCCTCACATACACATTGTGCGCAGGGGTGAAATTGACATGTTTTGCCTACGAAGCCCAATTCTCATGTACGAGAGGCCCCTCTGTTGCTCTAGATCATTTACTAACCCAATAATTCACAATACAATATAAAGAGGAAGAAAAAAAATTCCACTACCAATGTAGTACAATGTGCATTTCACAAGAGACAAGAATGCGAACAAGAAAAATTAATCTACAAAGTTTTTTTGACTTTGCATTATTTAGGATAAAAGAGTAAGTGAAATGAGATATAACTCCTACGATCTTCCACTAATGCAAAGGTAAAGAATAGGAATGAATTATGGGCAAAAGGAAGGAACATGTGCTTAAGTGTTAATATCTTTCGATCTGAATTAACACGTAGTGAAATAAGGCAACAACAAAATATTCAAAAAATGAAGTACTCTTGAACTGATTGGACATAAGTTGAGACCCCCACAACGCATACTATATCCTTTAATTTATACAAACTCCGCGATACTAACAAAGTGTGTTTTATGGTCATGCACACACACCTTCGATCTAATGAGCGCTCTATAAAGATGACCTAAGTCTTTCTTAAAAGGTGACCACACCTTTACACTCATGTAGGTGATTTCATCAAGTCTATCTTATATACCACCTTAAGGTTAAGGAATCATTAAGAGTAAAACTCAAGTAAATTCATCAAGTTCATGTCAAACGCACCCCCCACAACGGACTATAAATTAAGAGTAAAACTCAACCTTACAAAACAATACCACACGTCATAGAGATAGAAAATGTAGTGTATATTGATGACCTATATGGCTTCGTTTGATCACAAATGTATATCCACCATATTACCTCAATATATAGGTTTTATCCCAATCCTTCTCAACGTTTCAAGGATCATCTTCCTTGCTAAACCATTGATTAAAGTATCCGCTAAATTTCTTTCGGACCTTACATATTCAAGGGAAATAACACCATGCTTCAATAGTTAAATTTCTTTCGGACCTTACATATTCAAGGAAAATAACATCATGCTTCAACAACTGTTTAACCACACCGTGACTAATGCAAATATATTTCCTTCTTCCATTGTATACATTATTATCTGTAATCTCAATTGCTTCCTGTGAATCACAGTGTAAGGAGATTGGAGAAGCTCGTCTTCCCCACAGTGACACATCCGCCAAAAAGTTTCTCAACCACTAAGCTTCTTCCCTGCCAACTCAAGAGCAATAAACTTTGATTTCATGGTAGAATGTGCTATAAAAGTCTGTTTAGAAGACTTTCACAAAATAGCAACTCCACCCAAATTAAACATATAGCTACTGGTGGAGTTAACTTCATCATTGTCAATTACCCAGTTTGCATCACAAAAATCTTCAAAAACAGAAGGAAATTTATTAAAATCAAAACACCAATACATAGTACCTTAACAAACGATAAATAGCAGTCCAATGCTCACTACTGGGACTATGTGTATATCTACACAATCTACTAACAACATAAGTAATATCAGACCGAGTATAGTTTATGAGAAACATTACACATACCCCCCCCCCCCCCAAATTATTTTAGCATATTCAGTTTGTGAAACACTAGTTTATTTATTCTTTCTTAAGTGTATGCTAGAATCATAAGGAGTTCTCATTGGAGCAACATCAAAACAATTAAACATTTTCAACATATTATCAATGTAATGAGACTGACACAAAAGAAAAACCATTAACAGTTCTTTTGATTTTAATTTCTAAAATCACATCTGCTTCTCCAAGGTATTTCATTTCAACTTAGAAGATAAAAAGTTCTTAGTCTCATTTACAACATTCACATTAGGACCAAAGATTAATATGTCATCCACATATAAATATATAATCACGCAACTTGATCCTATCATTTTAGAATAAACACAGGTATCTAAAGCATTAATAACAAAACCATCATCCATTAATGTGTTGTTAAATTTTTCATACCACTACTTATGTGCCTGTTTTAAATCATACAAGGACTTTCTCAACTTACAAACTTTATCTTCCTGCCCTACGACCACAAAACCCCCAGGTTGACTCATATAGATCTCTTCCTCTAAATTACCATTTAAAAAAGTCGTTCTAACATTCATTTGGTGTACCACCAAACTATGAATGGCGGCTAAAACAATAATGTTCTAATATTGATTATTTTAATCACATGAGAATAAGTATCAAAGTAATTAACACATTTCTTTGGTTAAAATTCCTAATCACAAGTCTAGTCTTATATTTATCAAATGTACCATCAGGTCCCAATTTCTTCTTAAATATAAACTTGCTACTTATGGATTTTGAACCTTTAGGTAAATCATGCAAGTCTCAAGTATGATTAAAAACTATATAATCTAATTCACTTTTAATGATTTCTTTCTAAAAAAAAATAACATATATTGACCTCATTGCTACATCATAAGTATTAGGGTCTTCTTCCATTAAATAAATATACAATAATTCATCATTTAAAACATCAATATCACAATTCTCAGTCAAAATGCAGTAATAAAATTAGGACCAGAACTAGTCTCAATTCTACATCTTTTACTCCTTCTAAGTCTAGTTTCATGTTCATTATTAACATCATTAAAAGAAGGCACAACATGAGAATTAACAGACATAGATGTAAAATCATTATTTTGCATATTACTAGACATATCATTTTTTCAAAGGAATAACATGCTCAAAAAATTATGCATCTCTAGATTCACAAATAGAATAATTATTCAGAGACATAAATCTATAAGCAACACTATTTTAAGAATAATCAATAAAAACAGTGTCAAAAGTCTTAGATACTACATTTATCCATTTGAAATCAGGTAGACCAACCTTAGTCATACCTCCACACTCATAAATTTCAAGTTAGGGAAAAACCCTTTTCATAATCTTTATGGAGTCTTGTCTAACTTTTTATGAGGGACTCTATTAAGAATATAACATGCTGCCAAAATAGCTTCTCCCCACCTATTATCAGATAGACCCGAACTTAAAAGCATAGAGTTCATCCTTTCCTTAAGGGTTATATTTTTACGTTCAGCTACACCATTTTGTTGGGGAGTATAGTGACCACTAACTTCAGGTATAATATCATTTTTTTCACAAAAAGACAAGAGTATTAGTACTATATGCACCACCCCTATCAGATCTAAGTCTCATAATTTTCTGTCTAATTGATTTTATAATTCTGCTTTGAATTTCAAAAATATGCTTTCAGCCTCATCTTTAGACTTAAGAAATATACCTTAGTGTATCTAGAAAAATCATCAACAAAGGTAATGTAATACTTCTTTTCACATTTATTAACAGTGTTCTTGAAATTAGCTAAGTCTGAATCTACTAGTTCAAGCAATTTTATACTTCTACTAGTAACATATTTAAATAATTTCTTAGCATGCTTTACTTCTACACACACAGGACACTTAAAAAATTTATTAACTTTTATCGCAAGAATTAATTCTATTTTTCTAAGTTTTTTAATAGAAGCATTATTAACATGACCTAGTCTACCATGTCATAAATCAACAGACTCAACAATATAAGAAGAACTGAAAACATTATTATTAATAGTCTCTTGAACAATGTTCAGTACAAATAAACTTCCACTAAGATATTCCTTCCCAATAAAGTCTCCTCCATGAGAAATAGTTATTTTAACTACTTCAAAAATAAGTTTAAGGTCGACATTATTGAGAAGTGATCCAAAAACTATGTTTCTACGAAGGGAAGGTACATACAAAAATCATGGCTAATATTTTTTCAGAGGTTAACTGAATAAAGGTTTTTCCTTTACTCATAACCCCAGCAGTAGTGGAGCTCCCATGTAAACATACTCTCCATCAGTAGACTCCTCAAATTTATGGAACATCTCCTTATTAGCGCAAAGATGCCTTGAAGCGTGTATGTCCAAACACCCAATCTGCACTGTTAGCCACCAAATTCGCCTCTACGACCACCGTAGCAATTACTTTATTTTCCATAACAATATTAGCTTTGGCAGCACCTTGTCCTCCCAACTTTGAGTTTTGCCCTTGTCTTTGATATCACTTGGCAGTGCTGTCTCCAAGTTTGGCACAAACAAAATAAGGTCCATTTGATTTCTGAATTTGACTCTCCAGTTTATTTAAGTGAGTATTCTTTTTTCCATTTTCCTTTTTCGGAACTTTCTTCTGTTTTCCTTTGAACATGTCTTTCACAACAGTACCGAAAGTTTCCATAAGATTAGCTTTAGAGGAATTAAGGAAAAGAGATTTCATCTTATATTTGATACGGTTTGCTTCCTCAGTCCTTATGTGATTGATCAGTTCCTGGAGAGTCAGGTTCTTTTTCTTATGCTTCAGTTGGTTCCAGTAATCACTCTAAGACGGTGAAAAAATTTCAAGTAAAACTTTAGCTTGAAATATCTCACACATCTTCATGCCCTCGGTAAAAACATCAGCAGTCAAGTTCTCATATTTGTGAACATGTTCTATGATTGGTTTATTGTCAACCATTTGAAACTTAATCTATTTGTCAACAACATACTTCTTCTTCCTTACATCGTTAGCACTATATTTATTTTCCAAACTATTCCAAATTTCCTTAGCAAATTTATTAGTAACAAATAAATTAAATAGAGGGTTAGTCATATGGTTAAGCAAATGACTCTAACTGTTATCCTTTTCAAATTTCCTTTTAAAAGAATCATCAACAATCAATGTAGCAATAGTTCTACTAACAGTAGTAGTAGTAGTAGTAGTATCAGTAGCAGTTGTACTGCCGATAACAGCAGAACTATCGGTGGTGTTAGAAATATTATTAACAACAATTGATTCATTAAACAGAACATAATCATCTTCTAATTGTTCAAAGAAAATAAAAATCTTTTGAGACCAATTTTAAAATTATTTTCGTCCAAAGGCTCAAGTTTTGATAAATCTGGAAGAGTTTTGTTCAAAGAAAAAAGTATTTTATCAATTTGTATAATGTCTCTTTCAAATTGTTAGTAAAATACGGGACAATATTGATAAGAACAAATAAATCATTAAGAACAACTTATCGAATCACAGTTATCTGTTACACTTCGTAGTTTTAAGGTGATAATTAAAAACGTCATTAAGAAAATAAGATTTGAATATTGGATATAAAGTATAATTATATATGCTAATCCGGAAATTTATATACAAAGGATGTGATTTCGGAATAATTTTGGCTACTATGAATGTGACGATGGGAACTTATAATAATAGTTGTATACTTTCTAACGGGATTGTGGATTAGTCGTATTATAAAAATTAGGACATTGAGAATACAAGGTCCGATGGAAATTTCAAGATTTAAAAAGAAATGGGATCCAAGACTAATTAATTATGGGAATTGGACTAAATTTGCAAAAATAAAAATCAGCCCACAAAGACCCTTAAAACCGTGTACTCCCTCCCTCCCCTTCAATTTCAAAAATCAACCTCCCTCACACCTTCTCATCTTCCTCCACAGATTTTTCAAGCTTCTCTTATCTTCCATAGCCAAGTTATAGACCTAATCAACTCCCATTTCAAGAATAAACTCCTCTACAAAGTAATAAGCCAAAGAAATAGTGGGCATTACGCCAGTGGTGCCGAGAATTTAGCCCAGAAAATTTCAATTTTAAGATGAAACTTTTGGAAGAAAAACATGTAAGAATGATGGATTAAACTTGTAGAATACATGCATGTCATTTTGGAGTTGAAGAAATGATAAAAATGGTGAAGAACACTTGAGCTTTGGACCGAAAACTTGGGACTGTTTTGGAGCAAAATTAAGGTAAAGATTCTTCTTTTTATAGTATAATTGAAGTTACATGATGTGGTAAATTAAAGAATGACTATTTTGGGTGTGGTTTACCGATTTTGGGACTATTTTGTATACCTTGGTTTCGAGTGTTGTTGTTGTCGTTCTTGTCGCTAATAGAATGTTGGAATTGAAAATAAATTTGGATATTTAAAGTTGTAATTGTTATATGGAAGTGTTGGAACATGAATTGGATTTTAAGGAGTTAAGAAAAGAACTTTGGCAATTAAGCCTTGTTGGCCGAGACTTGTATGGCATTTTTGGACATGTTGTGTTGTATTTTAGGGGATGTTTTGGTGGGATTATAATGCTGGAAATTTCAATTATGAATATGCATGTTCAATGTTGTAATTGTGGATATATGTCTTAAGGAATTAATGTATAGAAAGATGTTACTTTGCACTTTTTTGTTGTTGTTTTGAGGGTTGTTTTAACATGATTAGAGGAGTTAGATTAACATGAGAGATTGGTGTATTAATCACCTTGGTTGCTGTTTTAGTTGTACACCATAAATGTAAGGAAAAATAATGCATAATGGTATTGTTGGTTTTGTTTGTAAGTTGTGGATGTGCATATGAATAGGGGAGGTGTTGCCCAAATTTTTATAGAAAATAAAGTCGTCATTCGATATAAAGTATGCTAGTAATCATAGAATTGACGGACGAATTACTATTGATATATGTTGAAGTGCTATACGAGATGAACTTTAATTAGTGAGTTGGTTAGTTCGACTAAAAGGTATGTGAAACTATCCTTTCTTCTTTTTGGCATGATTTTCATAAATGAGTGTACGACGGACGTACATAGTTCTGATGAATCCTAACTCCTAATGATGATTTATAATGATATGTGACATGATAACATCTTTTATTTATTTCATTGAGAGTCAAATAATGATTTAAATTGCATATGGTCGCTCAAGATAGTTACTCGTGCAAAGTGTTATTATTCCACCTCACCGAGTCCCGGGCCGGCAATGTTCATGCGCAGATCCTTGCATTTGTTCACCGAGTCCCTCACTAGAGGGCCAAAAATATTTATATATATGATGATTCCATGGACATGTATTCATGATGTGGGTACAGATACCCATGATAGTATATGATGATTCCATGGACATGTATCCATGATGCTGGTACAAGTACCCATGACAGTATGTATATATATGATTATATGGGCAGGCATCCATGAATTTGATACGACTCTCATTTTTATAAGGCACAATTGACTCTCATTTTTATAAGGCACGGTTGACTCTCATTTTTATAAGGCACAGTTGACTCTCATTTTTATATGGCACAGTTGTATTGGTATTTTGATTATTACACATGTCTTCTGTTATCATGGCCAGTTATGATCACATTTACAGTACTTCATATTTTACATACTCAGTACATTATTTCGTACTGACCCCCTTTTCTCTGGGGGCTGCGTTTCATGTCCGCAGGTACAGGTACTTAATTTGGTGATCCTCCACTCTAGGATTTCCTATTCAGCTGTTGAGAGAGCTCCATTGATCCGGAGCTTAGTCGTTTTGGTATAGAGCCTTATTTTGACTTATGCATATTTTGGGGCACGACGGGGCCCTATCCCGTCATATTTCTTTATCGTACTCCTAGAGGTCTGTGGACAGTTATGGGTAGATGTGTTCTGGACTTGCGTGGATTGTATATGTATTTTGATCAACTGTACTGTTACACTTCATGTTGGGATGTTCCCGTATATAGTGGCAGCCCTGTCGGCTTGCCTATTTGATATGACTTACAAATTACCGTATTATCCTTGGTATCCGTGTGATTATGTGATAGGTGGGTATAAGGGTGCCCAGGTAGGGCACCAGGTTGCGGCCTGTCGGTTCGGGTCGTGACATTTAGTAGTATCAGATCAGTTCATCTTCGGAATGTCTATAGACCGTGTCCAATAGAGTCTTGCGTATGGGTATGTTGTGCACCATACTGATACGCAGGAGGCTGCCAGACATTTAGGATTGGTTTCTATTCTTTCCTCTCGTAGATCGTGCAATAGAACTATGTTATTGGGATGATCCCTCTCTGGCGTATTAATTTGTTTAGAGTTATGCCTCTGATTAAAGCGACAGCCGCCCAGAAGGGCAAATCAGTAGCAGGAGCTACTAGCCAGACCCGGCGAGTTACTATGTCCCGTACCCAGTCTATGCCTGAAACTGTACCCCAGTCGACGAGCTCCGCTACATCGCCACCTCCAGAGGCTCCAGTTCAGGGGCAACATCATCATTAGCTCCTGAGGCCCCGCACTGAGACTCAGCTCACCGGCGCAGGATAGAGCCATGAGAGATGCAGTACAACCGCCACTGACAAGTGGCGGCACTGCGAAGACAGGACTTGGGGTTGACAAAGAAACTGGCGCTTTGAGGGTTCCTGATTTTTTGAGTTGTAATCCTCCAGAGTTTTTTGGGTCAAAGCCCGAGGATGACCCACAGGAGTTTATCCGATAGATGCAGCGTACATTGAGGATGATCAAGGCTTCGGAGACTGAGTCCGTTGAGTTGGCTTCATATCGGATGCGGGATATAACTGTAAATTGGTATGAGTCTTGGGAGTTATCTAGAGGCGAGGGTGCTCCTCCAGCTATGTGGGATGAGTTTACAGAGGCCTTCCTTGGCCACTTTCTGCCTCCAGAGATGATACGGGCCAGAGTCGATAGATTCTTACAGTTGAGGCAGGGTGGCAGGAGCATTCGGGAGTATAGTCTCGAGATTGATTCATTGGCTATGTATGCGCCTACCATTGTAGCGGATATGGCGGATAGGGTGCATCGATATATGATGGGACTAGACCGCTATTTGATTGACAGTTGTATAGCGGTGGCTCTTCAGCCAGATATGGATATTTCCCGGATATAGGCATATGCACAGGGGGTAGAAGACAGACACAGGGGCAGAAGACAGACACAGGTCGGCTGGGTATTCGGGTGAGTCTCGAGGTGGGAGCCTCAGCAGCATGTCAGATATTCTTCCCAGCCAACACAGAGTGTACCTCTATAGTCTGCAGGTAGACGATTTGACCACACGGGATATTCAGGAGCTGGCTAGAGATGCAGGTTCACAGGCGAACAGGGGTTCGAGTTAGTCGAGGCCACCTTTACCTCGGTGTTCTCAGTGTGGTAGGTCTCATCTTGGGGAATGTCGTCTTGCTACTGGTGCTTGTTTTTCTTGCGGCCGTCAAGGCCATATGAGGAGGGATTGTCCTTATAGAAACAGTACAGGCGGTATGGCCCAGCCTACGGGATCGGTTGCTGGTTCATCATCTTCTATAGCTATGCGCCCCGCAGGGCAGAGTGTTTATATGCCAGCAGGCCGTGGTAAAAGTTGTGGTGGAGTTCCCAGTTCTAGCGGTCCTCCGCACCGTATATATGATTTGGCTAGTAGGCACGATCAGGAGGAGTCACCGGATGTGGTTACATGTATATTATCGATCTTTTTCCTGGACGTATATACATTGATAGATCCAGATTCTACTTTATCATATATATCCCCCTTTGTTGCTAGTAGTATCAGAATAGAACCTGAGTCGATAGAACCTTTTGAGGTAGCTACGCCGGTAGGAGATTCGGTCATAGCTAAGCGGGTGTATAGAAATTGCTCGGTGGTTATTTATAGTCGTCATACCATGGCAGATTTGATAGAGTTAGACATGACCGAGTTCGATGTTATTATAGGTATGGATTGGTTGGCGTCTTGTTATGCTAACGTTAATTGTCGGGAGAAGATGGTTCAATTTCAGTTTCCTGGCGAACCAGTTATAGAATGGAGAGGAAATACAGTATCGTCGAGGGGTAAGTTTATTTCATACCTCAAGGCAAAGAAGATGGTCAGAAAGGGTTGTATTTATTATTTAGTTCTGGTGCATGATACGGAAGCTGAGGTACAGGCTCTTCAGTCAGTTCCGGTGGTTAGTGAATTCCCAGATGTTTTCCCAGATGATCTTCCAGGTCTTCCTCCAGAGCGAAAGATAGAGTTCACTATTGCTATACTGCCAGGTACCCAGCCTATATCTATTCCTCCTTATAGAATGGCACCTGCAGAGTTGAAGGAATTGAAGGAGCAACTGAGGGACTTGTTGGAGAAAGGCTTCATCAGGCCTAGTCACCTTGGGGAACACCGGTGCTATTTGTGAGAAAGACAGATGGGTCGCTGCGGATGCTTATTTTTTACAGGAAGCTGAACAAGGTAACAAAAAGAATAGGTATCCCCTCCCCAGGATTGATGATTTATTTGACCAGTTGCAGGGTGCTAATTGTTTTTCCAAGATAGACTTGCAGTCAGGTTATCATCAGGTGCAGGTAAGGGAGGCAGATATTCTTAAGACAACATTCAGGACCCGATATGGTCATTATAAGTTCAGAGTGATGTCTTTTGGGTTGACCAATGCTCCAGCAGTGTTTATGGATTTGATGAACTGGGTATTCAAGCCATTCTTGGATATGTTTGTCATTGTATTCATTGATGATATCCTGGTTTATTCACGTTCAGAAGGGGAGCATGCAGACCATTTGAGGACGGTACTTTGGGTACTCCAGCACCAGCGGTTGTATGCCAAGTTTTCTAAGTGTGAGTTCTGGTTGACTTCAGTGGCATTCTTGGGGCATATCATTGGAGCTGATGGTATTCGGGTGGATACACAGAAGATTGAGGCAGTGAAGACGTGGCTCAGACCTATGACACCTACAGAGGTACGCAGTTTTCTGGGGATAGCAGGGTATTACCGGAGGTTTGTAGAAATGTTTGCCTGGATTTCAGCTCTTTTAACAAGGCTAAGTCATAAGACAGCTAAGTTCCAGTGGAACGATGCTTGTGAGCACAGCTTCAGTTGTTGAAGGACAAGTTGACTACGGCTCCAGTTCTGACTCTTCCTGAGGGACCAGAGGGTTATGTTATCTATTGTGATACTTCGGGTGTTGGAATAGGTTGTGTGTTGATGCAGCATGACAGAGTTATAGCTTATGCCTCCCGACAGCTCAGGAAGCACGAGAAGAATTACCCTACTCATGATCTGTAGTTAGCAGCGGTGATTCATGCCTTGAAGATATGGAGACATTATTTATATGGTGTTCATGTTGATATTTACACGGATCACAAGAGTCTCCAATATATCTTTAAGCAAAAGGAGCTGAATTTATGACAGAGACGGTGGCTGGAGTTGCTAAAGGATTATGATGTTGATATTTTGTATCATCCGGGGAAAGTAAATGTGGTGGCAGATGCTCTTAGTCGTAGATTTATGGGTAGCTTGACAGATGTGCAGCCAGACAGCAAAGAGATGATTCGTGAGATACACCAGCTAGCCAGTCTTGGAGTCCGTTTGGCTGATTCTGGAGATAGTGGAGTTGTTGTTCGAGGAGTTGTCGAGTCCTCTATCATAGAAGAGGTAATGAGACGTCAGTATGAGGACCCTGTTCTGGCACAGTATAGAGATGCAGCTCTCCGAAAGAAGAAGACCATATTTGAGGTTGCACCTGATGGAATATTACGGTATGGCAGGGCTACGACAGCAGGTATTGGGAGAGGCACACTATGCCCGTTATTCTGTTCATCCAGGGTCAACAAAGATGTATCACAACCTCGGATGTTTATATTGGTGGGATAGCATGAAAAGGGACATAGCGGAGTTTGTTGCTCAGTGCTCGAATTGTCAACAAGTTAAGGTCGAGCACCAAAGGCCTCGTGGTTTATTGCAGGAGATGGAGATCCCAACTTGGAAATGGGAAGTGATTAATATGGACTTCATTACAGGCTTACCTCATACTCAGCGGAAGTGTGACTCTATATGGGTGATTGTGGATAGGCTGACGAAATCAGCTCATTTTCTTCCAGTCAGGACTACTTATTCAGCGAAAGATTATGCGAGATTGTACATCAGGGAGATAGTGAGACTTGATGGGGTCCCTACATCTATTATATCAGACAGAGGAGCTCAGTTTACAGCTAACTTTTGGAGGTCGTTCCAAAAGGGATTGGGGACGCAGGTGAGTCTTAGCACAACATTTTATCCTCAGACTGATGGGCAGGCTGAGCGTACTATTCAGACACTTAAGTATATGTTGAAAGCATGTATTATTGACTTCAGAGGTAGCTGGGATAAGCATTTACGACTTGTTGAGTTTGCATATAATAATAGCTACCATTCCAGTATCCAGATGGCACCGTATGACCTTATATGGGAGGAAGTGCAGGTCACCTATCGGTTGGTTCGATGTGGGCGAGACTAAGTTAATCGGCCCAGACATGGTTCAGTAAGCGGTTGATAAGGTGAAGCTTATTCATGAGAGATATTAGCAGCCCAGAGTCTACAAAAGTCATACGCAGATAATCGACATCGACACTTAGAGTTTCAGATGAGTGATTGGGTATTCTTAAAGGTATCACCCATAAAGAGAGTGATGAGGTTCGGTAAGAAGGGGATGCTTAGCTCGATATACATTGGGCCTTATCAGATTATTCGTAGGATAAGTAAGGGTTGCCTATGAGTTGGATCTACCATCTGATTTGGAAGCGGTACATCCAGTCTTTCATGTGTCGATGCTACGTAAGTGTATCAGTGATCCTTCCAGAGTCTTCCCAGTAGATGATGTCCAGGTGACAGAGGAGTTATCTTATGAGGAGAATCCCATAGCCATACTTGATCGCCAATTCAGAAGGTTACGGACTAAGGATGTGGCTTCCGACAAAGTCTTATGGCGAAACAATAATAGGAAAGAGATGACTTGGGAAGCAGAAGACGAGATGAAGAAAAAGTATTCTCAATTGTTCCCTAAGCCTACATGTAATTCAATTCAACTCCTTATTTGACTATATCGATTGATGAATTGTATGTGTGCTATATCGTGGCCATGTGAGGCATCTTTGGGTTTACTGAATATAGGTGGATAGGTATAGTTATAAAGGAGAGTCTGCCGAAATTTTTCTAGCATGAGACCTACGATGAACATTCGAGGATGAATGTTTCTAAGGGGGGAAGGATGTTACACCTCGTAGTTTTAAAGCGATAATTAAGAACGTCATTAAGGAAATAAGATTCGAATATTGGATATAAAGTATAATTATATATGCTAATCCAGAAATTTGTATACAAATGATGTGATTCCGAAATAATTTTGACTACTATGAATGTGACGATGGGAACTTATAATAATAGTTGTATACTTTCTAACGGGATTGTGGATTAGTCGTATTATAAAAATTAGGACATTGAGAATAAAAGGTCCTATGGAAATTTCAATGTTTTAAAAAGAAGTGGGATCCAAGACTAATTAATTATGGGAATTGGACTAAGTTTTCAAAAATAAAAATCAGACCACAAGGACCCTTAAAACCGTGTAATCCCTCCTTCCCATTCATTTTCGAAAACCAACCTCCCTCGCACCTTCTCATCTTCCTCCACAGATTTTTCAAGCTTCTCTCATCTTCCATAGCCAAGTTATAAACCTAATCAACTCATCTTTCACAAATAAACTCCTCTACAAAGTAATAAGCCAAAGAAATAGTGGGCATTACGCCACTGCTGCCGAGAATTTAGCCCAGAAAATTCCAATTTTAAGATGAAACTTTTGGAAGAAAAACATGTAAGAATGATGGATTAAACTTGTAGAATACATCCATGTCATTTTGGAGTTGAAAATGATAAAAATGGTGAAGAACACTTGAGCTTTGGACCGAAAACTTGGGACTGTTTTGGTGCAAAATTAAGGTAAAGATTCTTCTTTTTATAGTAGAATTGAAGTTACATGATGTGGTAAATTAAGGAATGAACTTGTCTTAAGGGAAATTGGAGATAAGAGAAATGCATGTGACTATTTTTGGTGTGGTTTACCGATTTTTGGACTGTGTTGTATACCTTGGTTTCGAGTGTTGTTGTTGTCATTCTTGTCGCTAATTGCATGTTGAAATTGAAAAGAAATCTGGATATTTAAAGTTGTAATTGTTATATGAAAGTGTTGGAACATGAATTGGATTTTAAGGAGTTAAGAAAATAACTTTGGCATAAGCCTTGTTGGCCGAGACTTGTATGGCATTTTTTGACTTGTTGTGTTTTTAGGGGCTGGTTTGGTGGGATTATAATGCTGGAAATTACAATTATGAATATGCATGTTCAATGTTGTAATTGTGGATATATGTCTTAAGGAATTAAGGTATTGAAAGATGTTACTTTGCACTTTTTTGTTGTTGTTTTGAGGGTTGTTTTGATGGATGTTTTAATATGATTAGAGGAGTATTGGTGTATTAATCACCTTGGTTGCTGTTTTAGTTGTACACCATAAATGTAAGGAAAAATAATGCATAATGGTATTGTTGATTTTGTTTGTAAATTGTGGATGTGCATATGAATAGGGGAGGTGCTGCCCAAATTTTTATAGAAAAAAAAGTCGTCATTCGATATAAAGTATGCTAGTAATCATAGAATTGACGGGCAAATTACTATTGTTATAGGTTAAAGTGCTAGACGAGACGAACTTTAATTAGTGAGTTGGTTAGTTCGACTAAAAGGTATGTGAAACTATCATTTCTTCTTTTTGGCATGATTTTCATAAATGAGTGTACGGCGGACGTACATAGTTCTGATGATGATTTAAAATGATACATGACATGATAATGCCTTTTATTTATTTCATTGAGAGTCAAATGATGATTTAAATTGCATATGATCGCTCATGATAGTTACTCGTGCAAAGTGTTATTATTTCACCTCACCGAGTTCTGGGCCGGGAATGTTCGTGCGTAGATCCTTGCATTTGTTCACCGAGTCCCTCACTAGAGGGCCGACAATGTTTATATATATGATGATTCCATGGACATGTATCCATGATGCGGGTATAGATACCCATGATAGTATATGATGATTCCATGGACATATATCCATGATGCGGGTACAAGTACCCATGACAGTATGTATATATATGATTATATGGACAGGTATCCATGAATTTGATATGACTCTCATTCTTATAAGGCACAATTGACTCTCATTTTTATAAGGCACAGTTGACTCTCGTTTCTATATGGCACAATTGTATTGGTATTTTGATTATTACACATGTCTTCTGTTATCTTGGTTAGTTATTGTCACGACCCAACCCCGGGCCCGCAACTGGTGCCCTACCTGGGCACCCTTACAGGTATACATCAAAGATAATCAGCGAAACATACATAAACTTAACAATGAAATAAATAATAGGTTAGCCGATAAGGCTACCTTCCTGGATATAAACAAATCCAAAAGCAGTTACCTCTAAATTTTTTTTATAAAGTGACCCACAAGATATGACTACAGACCTCTAAGAGTTTACATAACAACTGTGATGGGACAGGGCCCGGCCATACCCCTGAATGTACAAAAGTCAACGACTTCAGGGAGCCATACCCAAAAACAAAGCCTCCGGAGAAATGGAGCTTTCCAGAACTGAACAGTGATCCTAAGAGCGCGGATCAACAAGCTATGTACCTCAACCTGTGGTATGAACGCAGCCCCCCGAAGGAGGTCAGTACAACACATGTACCAAGTATGCAAAACTGAAAGTACTGTAATTTAAATCATAATAGTCAAAAAGATACAGCTGAAGACATATATGATAACCAAATTAACAGTACACTGTGCCTTACTGAAGTGGAAGTAATGAAAGTCAGTTTTACCTTATACAGCCTGTCTCAACATATGAACCATAGTCACACCAGGGCTATGAACACCAGCCCTCAAATATCCAAGCGCGCCCGTGGGATTCCCCATCACTACCGACCGCTAGGTGTAAAATCTAACTCTGTGACGCGCCCGTGGCATCCTTCCTCACTGTCGGCGTACACACAATCTAACCATGTGACGCGTTCGTGGTATCCCACCTCACTGTCGGCGTACACCCATACAACGCGTATATACCTATATCCTCTGCCCATGGAATTTCCCGTCACTGCCGACAGCCGTAAGTGTAAACTATACCCATGTGACGCACCTGTGGCATCCCACCTCACTGTCGGTGTATACATACACAACACATACATGTATATATATATATATATCATGCCCGTGGAATCCCTCATCTCGGGTACATGACTTCATGAGGTGTCCCTCGCATCGTGGGTAGCAAATCCACGAAACAGGTGGTATAACGTCTTGGGGGTTTACTCCTCATTTATACTCTTACCCTGAAGAAGGTGGTATAACGTCTTGGGGGTTTACCCCTCATTTATACTCTTACCCTGAAGAAGGTGGTATAACGTCTTGGGGTTGTACCCCTCATTTATACTCTTACCCTGAAGAAGGTGGTATAACGTCTTGGGTCAGTACTTCATTTATACTCTTACCCCTCAAACTACATGCCTCGGAATCCCTCATCGCAAGCATGTCCACGGTACATACCCGTGGAATCCCACATCACTGACAGTATGTCCCGGTAACCCATACTAAGACCATGGAAGCATACCCGTGGAATCCCACATCACTGTCGGTACGTCCAAGCAAGCTCATACTATGACCAGGGAAGCATACCCGTGGAATCCCACATCACTGCCGGTACGTCCCGGTAGACTCATAAGGAGGCAATGGAGGCATACCCGTGGAATCCTCCATCACTGACGGTACGTCCAAGTAAGCTCCTAACTTCTTTAGACTTTCATTAACATACAAAATGGATCTCATTTTATGACCTTAGGCACTTTCCATATCACTTAACAAGTCCTGGGAAAATTCAACCCAAAGTACTATGTATTTCTATTCTTTCCAAGATCCCTTTTCCACATAAGACCCCAAGATACTAACACCCGTAGTATCAAGGCTTATCTACATTTCAAACAAGTCACTATACTATTAGAAATATGCTTCGGCTTCTAACTCAAGTGACCCTCATTTTAAGCTTTAAGCAATTGATGCCTTTAAATCGAATTGCCTTACTTAGTATCCATTCTTTTATCTAGGCTTACCTTATTCGAGAAAAACCATTTCTTTAAGCTTCCATAAAGTTATTATAATCAACTTCCCATAAAGACGTTATACTAACTTTATGCTAGAAACCAAGACATCATTATCCTCTCATAAAGCCGTCATAACTAACTTTCCATAAAGCCGTTATAACTCTTTATGTCTTAGACCACTTTGCTCTCTCTATAACCAAGAGGCTTGTACTTCAATTCAAGTTACACTACTTTCAAAATACTTCAAAAATCTTAACTTAGGAATCAGGTCTCTTATCTTTAGAATAGTTCAAGAATCAATACTTCCCAAATCCAGTATTCTATACTTGATCATGTCAAGAAATCCTTGTCTACCTTATTAGGATAAACCATTCTTATAACTCTTCATTAAGGACACGTGAGTTAATTCTCTAACTCAACCAACTAGACATCCTTAAAACAAGTCAAATATATCAAATGACTTCACTTCATTTAAATCACGTACGTCTACCGTACCATACAGTTATAACTACTCATGCTCAAGAGATAGGAACAGTTCTACATACCTCTTTTGTTTAATCCACTTGCCAAGTCCAATATGTCGTCCGTAGATGTCAACCTATAATGACCATAATACGTCTATTAGCTTCTAGCTTCAACGTAGTATATTCTAATGAAAAATCCCTTGTTCTACGGAAAATTGACAAAGACTTCCTTTGTTTCTACTTACTTTTCCACCTTTTTCAAGGTCCGAATTCAATACCCAAACGCCGCATTTAAGGCACAACAATTCAGCTAACCAAAAGGGGATTACACGCCTTCACAGGACGCGTAAAATTCTGCCCCACAATAATACAAAACAATCAAATAATTTCCAAACCACATTCGGCTATATTATCCCAACAATTATCAATTTCCTTTCCATTCCCTTTTAACCCAACTCGTTATCTAAATCATAACCAATTACATAACCCCCTATTTGTAACATGCAACGATTTTTAGCTAACAATCGAATTGATTACAACATGAGTGGCTAACATTCCCCTTTTCGGTTTTCAATAAGACAACAAGATCCAAATCTATCCCACTTAAATAAAACAGCCTCAGGCTCATTTCTAAACTACTATAACAAGTATTAACCCATATCCAAGAGAAGGGGAAACTTTTACCTTTGGAGAAGCCCACAAAAGCCCCTTTCTTCCACTTCTTTTCCGTCAAACTCGTCCACCAGCGCTTCCCACAAGTTTACCCACTCTTTTCCTTCTTGCTGCCGCTCCAACAATTTCCCCTAGGGCAAGGTTTCTTCAAGAAAACTAGAGAGAAAGGGAGAGGATTTCCTTGGAAGGGTTTTGAGATGAAATGGCCAAGTCTTCCAAGACTTGGCCCTAAAATAGGCCCCTTTCCTGGTCAAAAGGATGGGAAGGACACTTGTCACCCTCCCATAGGCTTTTAACAAAATATCCCCTGATTTTCGTCTTTTACCGCAGAAAAATCCCGCCTTGGCGCCCAAAGGCTGCGCTTCCACTTCGTGAGAATAATTACCGCATTCCGCGCCGCGCCTGCATTCCGCGCGCCATGCCTCGATTCCGGCCACAAGGCCGCAGCCTCGCGAACCCCGCACAATCGCGCCGCGCTTCAGATTCGGCCGCGCTGCACTTCAACCGAAATCGCCGCTGGCTCGATCGCGCACCTAACTTGTAACTTCCATAACTTTTGACTCTGATGTCCTATCGACGAACGGTTTGTTGCGTTGGGAACTAGATTTAACGGACTACACACTAGGCTTTTTTTTAACACCTCGAAATTCTTAACAACTGGGGTACAACACTCCAAGGTAGACTCAAAATCCGTCCAACACATGTTTGACCCCTTATCTTTCCACTTTCAAATCTTATATTCCTTGGTATGTTCTTATCTTATCTTCTTGAATTTACGGGGTGTAACAGTTATGATCTCATTTACAGTACTTCATGTTTTACATACTCAGTACATTATTTCGTACTGACTCCCTTTTCCCGGGGGGCTTCGTTTCATGCCCGCAGGTACATGTACTCCATTTGGTGATCCTCCAGTCTAGGATTTCCTGTTCAGCTATTGAGAGAGCTCCATTGATCCGGAGCTTAGTTTTTTTGGTAAAGAGCCTTATTTTGACTTATGCATATTTAGGGGCACGACGAGGCCCTATCCCGCCTTATTTATTTATCATACTCTTAGAGGTTTGTGGACAGTTGTGGGTAGTTGTGTTTGGGACTTGCGTGGATTGTATATGTATTTTGATCGACTGTACTGTTACGCTTCATGTTGGGATGTTCCTGTATATAGTGACAGCCTTGTCGGCTTTCCTATTTGATATGACTTACATATTACCGTATTATCCTTGGTATCCATATGATTATGTATCGCGGGTATAAGGGTGTCTGTAATAAGATCGTCGCAGAACTCCGCTGCCTGTCGTGACATTATCATAGTAAGCCACAGCCTTGAACGTGATTTCAGATCGACTCTGGTGCAAATCATTAAGCCCGAACACTCCCTAAGATTTCACATCACTTCCGAACACTTGCGGTAGTGGCTGACAATTTAGAGTTTGCAAAAAGTATTTTGGCAAGAAATTGAAGGAGGAAAAAGATCTCTGAAGAAGAAGATATATTTTTTATGTCACAACAATAGAGATTTCTACCTCTATATATAGGTAGATTGTGTGAAATAACAATGGATATACTGGGAATAGTAACTAACTATTACAAGTGCTTCGAAAGGATAAACAACTACGAAGTACAATAGTAATATACTTGACGCCAACAAGAATTGTGGAAACAATAATCTTTTCTGCTCTTGATATTCATTCTTGAATGCATTTTGAGTCTTTAGCTTTGTTCCAACTGCCGAGCGCTCCTTGTAAATCTTGATAACCTGAAACCAAGAGACACGTAATCTCTACTTGTTACAACGGTGTTGAATCGATTGTTAGCACTCTATCCTTAAGACAATATTGTCTCGTATATATATTTTTACGTTAGTGGACAATTATCTCCCAAGATAAAACATCAAACTATCACTTGTGCAAAGCAAACGTAAGTGATTCTAGTGAAGAAAACAAACATGAAACGATTGCTGAAGAATGGAAAAGAAAAACTTTCATGAACTGATTTTTATCAAGACTTGTGTCTTGTGTATTATGTTGTGTCTCTTTATCAAATCAGAATAATGTTTCAATTTATAGTGCTTAGGATGAGGAGATGTGTTAATGCAGATGTTTACGTCGGGTTCGTACACGCAGCAGAATTTGAAAATTTATGTTTCAAATCTGACATAAGCGGTCAAACTGAAGTATGATATGTAATGTAAATACAAAGCACAGAGCAAATGTAAAACTTCAACAGAAGACTTATATTTGAAGCAATCAGCCAAGCAGTTGAAATCTTCAAGCTTTGTGTAGTCCGAGGGTGCACACGCAAACGTCCCTCGATTTGTAAGTTCAGGAATCTATGATGTAATATGCTAAGTCATAAATGTTAGGGATTCTGACAGAACTTTAGAAGAGATTTACCTCTCTTAGGTTTGGTGTATTTGGAATGAGAGGTAAGCCCGCTATTTATAATTGCAAACAGATGCTTTAGGGTTTCTGTTGGTCAGGCCCAGCAAACCCCGGACTGACTAAAATTCGGATCGCCCGAAATCGGCTAGGCACCACGGCCCAAAGTAAGTGGCACCGCAGTGCCTGTGCGTGTTTTCGGAACCGCGGTCCTAAATCAAGGGCACCGCGGTCCTGTCCCTATTTTCAGCCTTTTCCCATCTCTAATATCCCGGTCATCAACCGAAAATATAGGTATAATCTCCTTCTAATTACATCCTTCAATCGACGGAACATTTGACTTAGTGTTACCCTTCAGGCCATTACATATCGTCACTAATAACATTAGGATCTTCACGGAACTCTTAGACTACGCCGGAAGACGAACCCAATATGTAAAGTTTAGCTACACAAAATATGTGAACTAAACCTATATGTGGGAAAGATAAAATCCTTTCATTCATGACATACTCAATTAAGCTTAGGATCTGTCAAGTGTCTATCCAAATGGCTTGATTATTATAACTCATCTATATTAGTTGACAACAGGACCATATCACAGACATGTCCATTGTATTGGCGAATTACTTAGTCAACCTAAGACCATATGAGTACTTGAGTGTTCACTCGAACATATATTCAAGGAATGAATCCTAATCTTGGCTCACATACCACCTTTAATCTACTTCGTAATGCACCCAAAACAAGTCGCGTCTTAACCTTTAAGGCATTTGAGCTTAGGACATGATCAAAGTACATTACTCCGTAAATAAGATGATATTGACCTCAAGTCTAAAGACTTTTATCTCTCACATGCCGATGACATTATAGACATATAACAAAACAGTACATCAACAGGGCATATCAATACTTCAACAAGTATCCATGTGTCCATCACGAGTTGTCATAACTCGTAGCAAGTGTGACATATTACATCCCCTAAGTATATGATGTAGACCACATGTCGACGTATCACATATCATCGATATCCCAATTTCGATGATCATTAGTCGAGGTAATTTAAGAGTTACGTTATAACATTAATTCTCACATCATTAATAAATACATAACCTCTAGAGATGCATTTATAGAATATTATAAACAATCAACTAATAATTCAACAAATTCAAATGCCATAATGTTAATCATCATTAATATAAATACGAATGTGTATAAAGTACATTGTGTCCTAATACATATTGTCTCTAGGACATACATATACTTTCAATCTCCCACTTGGCCTAGTGTCAATCACCAACATATCTAATACCCATATTCTCAAAATGACCATTATGTTTCACCAAACTTAATTGTTTAGTAAACGGGTCTGCTAGATTATTGTCTGTGGAATATAATCTATCTTGATATCTTCAGCTTCCACCATCTCTCTCCGGATGTGGTACTTCTTTGGTACATGATTGTTTCTGTTTGTTGATCTTGGTTCCTTTGCATGTGCAATGACACCAGTGTTGTCACAATAAATGGTTATTGAACAACTGGCACTCGGAACAACCCCTAGTTTCTTCAGGAACTCAGAAATCGCGACAGCTTCTTTAGTAGCTTCTGATCTAGCAATGTACTCCGCTTCAGTAGTCGAGTCTATAGTAGTAGCCTATTTGGAACTCTTCCAGCTCACTGCTTCTCCGTTGAAAATGAACGTGTAACCACACTGAGATTTGAAATCATCAACATTTGTCTGAAAACTAGCATCGGTATACTAGTGGCAACCAGCTCATCACTCTCACCATAGACTAGAAAGTAATTTTTAGTACGTCTGAGGTACTTGAGAATACTCTTGACTATTTTCCAGTGTTCCTCGCCAGGATTCTGCTGGAACTTGCAAGTCATACTAAGTGCAAATGCCACATCTGGCCTAGTACAGGTCATGGCATACATGATCGATCCTATAGCCGAAGCATATGTGATCTTCTTCATGCGCTCAAGTTCAATAACATTATAAGGGCAACCCTTCTTTGATAACTTGATGTCTTGACCCATCGGAAGACCGCCTTTCTTGGAATTCTCCAAGGAAAAACGTCTAAGCACTTTGTCTATGTAGACTAATTGTGACAGCCCCAACAATCTATTAGGTATATCTCTATAGATCCTAATTTCCATAATGTAGAAGGCTTCACCTAAATCCTTCATCATGAAGGTCTTGGACAACCAATCCTTAACTGACTGCATGAGAGCCTTATTGTCTCTCATTATCAATATGTCATCAATATATATAATAATGAAGACAATGCCCTCATCCTTGTGTTTGATATAAATACAAGGATCTTCTTTGCTTCTGACAAAATCAAAGGATTTGATAGCATTGTCAAAGCAAATGTTCCAACTCCTAGAGGCTTCCTAAGCCCATAAAATGGACTTCTGTAGCCTGCACACATCATTTGGTCTGAACTCACATGAAAAACTCTCGGGTTGTTTCATATACACTTCCTCAATTAGATTACCATTGAGGGACGCATTTTTGACGTCCATCTGCCAAATGTCATAATCATAATGTGCAGCTATAGCAAGCAAAATCTGAATAGACTTTATCTTAGCCACCGGTGAAAAGGTTTCATCATAATCCACACCAGGACGCTGAGTAAAACCTTTAGCCACTAGTCTAGCTTTATAAGTCTGAACCTTATCAGATGCATCAATCTTCTTCTTGAAGACCCACTTGCATCCTATGGGTTTAACCCCATTTGGAAAATAAACCAAGTTCCACACTTGATTGATATACATAGATTCCATTTCGGATTTCATGGCTTATTGCCATCTCTTTCAATCAATGTCTAGCATTGCTTCGTTATAGGTTCTAGGCTCGTCATCATCTGGAATATCTAGCTCATTTTGTGTTTCCACAAGTAGATTTAGTCTTTCCGGATGATGATAAGATCTAGTAGACCTACGGAGTTGATTGTCTTGCAGTTCAGTTACAGGTATGTTCTGACTGTGAGTAGGTTCTTTTGCGCTGGTCGATCCACCAACATTAGAGCTTTCAGGAATATCATTTTCATGTCTTTCCTGAATGGGAGGAAATGCAACTGGTGTACTTGCTCCCAAGGTCTGTGCCGGAAGATCTTGCATTTCTGCATTAATCCTCGTTGCACTCCCACTGGCCGAAGGGGGTACCCTAAATAACCAATCTTCACCTAAAGCTCCCACTGAATTCTTGCCTTCATCATCGGGCAAGGATTCAACCTCTTTGTTACTTTGTTCTTGAATTTCTTCAAGTTCTATCTCCGTGCAACTTTCATCCTTGTAGACATATTCATCTTCAAGGAAAGTTGCATTCCTAGAAACAAATATATTATGTTCTCCAGGATGATAGAAATAGTATCCCTTAGTTTCCTTTGGATACCCAACAAAGTAACATTTCTCATTTTTAGATTCCAACTTATCAGTGATCAATTTCTTGTCATATGCAGGACACCCCCAGGGCCTCATGTGTCTAAGTGATGGCTTCTTGTCACACCATACCTCATATGGTGTCTTTTCAACTGATTTAGATGGAACTCTGTTCAAAACATATATTGAGGTCAAAATAGCGTATCCCCAAAGGTATGTTGGAAGATCTGAAAAGCTCATCATGGAACGAACCATGTCAAGCAAGGTTCGGTTTCTCCTCTCGGTAACACCATTCATCTATGGTGTTCCAGGAGGTGTGCATTCGGAATAAACTCCATGAAGCTTTAAGTAGTCAAGAAATTCTTTACTTAAGTATTCACCCCCACGATCAGATCGGAGAGTCTTAATACTCTTTGAGAGCTGTTTCTCAACTTCACACTTAAACTACTTAAACTTCTCAAAAGCCTCGGACTTGTGTCTCATAAGATACACGTATCCAAACCTTGATAAGTCGTCTGTAAAAGTGATGAAGTATGAGAAACCTTCTCTAGCTTGAGTAGAAAATGGTCCACATACATCCGTATGTACCAACTCAAGTACCTCCTTGGCATGGATCCCCTTTCCAGAAAGAAGTTTAATGGTCATCTTACCCTTCAAACAGGATTCACAGTTACCATAAGATTCTAAGTCAAATGGTTCGAGGTAATTTAATTTTCTCTACCATTCTATCATTGTTTGATTGATATGACCAAGTCTGCAATGCCACAAGTAGGTAGAATTTCTTTTATTTAACTTAGCCCTTTTATTTTGTACATTGAAAATTTCCCTGTTGCAGTTTAATGTATACAATCCATTCACACGAGGCGCAATTCCATACACAACATTATCTAAAGTCAAAACCATATTGCCATTAGACATGTTTGAGGAAAAACCATCTGAATTAAGTACAGGAATAGAAATAATGTTCCTTGTCAAAAACGGAATATAAAAATAATTGTTTAACAACAAAATTCTGCCAAGGTAAATCTATCATATAAGTTCCCACGCGCTCAGCAGCAACTCGTGCTCCATTTCCGACATGCAGGTTCACCTCGCGAGGCCCGACCTTCCTGCTATCAGTTAGCCCCTGCACGTTTGTACAAATGTGTGAGCCACAAGCGGTATCAAGTACCCAGGAATGAGAATCATTTATAGATAAATTAATTTCAATTATAAATATACCTTGCCCATTAGAGGCTGTAGCACCTGGTTTCATTCCTCTGCCTGGAGCAGTACAATCCTTTCTCCAATGCCCCTTCCTATTGAAATTCATGCAAACATCTGATTTCTTCTTCTTCTTCGCCCCTCCCTTGGGCTTCATTGTTGCTGCCGGAGCAACAGTTTTGCCCTTCCCCTTATGTTGTCCCTTGCCTTTCGGTTTGGGGCGATTAGAGGAGCCAACCATCAGAATAGGCTTGGTCTTGGAGGTCAAAGATTCAAAAGTTTTCAACATATTATGTAACTCCGGCAATGTCGCTTTAGTTCCATTCATATTATAATTCACAATGAAACTCTCAAACGATCTAGGAAGTGAGTGTAGGATGAGGGTGGTGGAGACTCCGTCATGAAACTTTATGTCTATGGCGGTCAACCTCTCAATCATCCTCAACACATGAGGTGAAACTTGGCCCCTTCATTTAGCCTACACTTGAAGAGTTCTATGAGCAGGTCATACTCCATTGTCTGACTCTGCGAATCATAAAGACTCCTCAAATGGGCTAACATTTCGTTGGGCCCCATAGTTTCATATTGTCTTTGCAATGGTTGTGACATAGAAGACAACATAAGGCATTGAGCTGAGGTGGCATCCTTATAATGTTTCTGGTAAGCAGCCTTGTCGAAGGTTGCATATTCTGCAGAGTCCTCCGCTGGAGCGGTGGGGAACACTTTATCCAATGTATACTCAATTTCTTCTTGTCTCAGGACAATTCTGATATTTCTGAGCCAGACTATGAAGTTTGGTCCAGTAAGTTTGTTGGACTCAATAAGCATTTTCAACGAAAAGTTTGACATTTCTGAAGATCTAAAGATATAGATAGAATAGGAAAAATGCAATCAACAATTCATTCTTCCAATAATACACATTTATTATAAACTAATTAATTTGGCCTTTTGTTTAATTAGCTCCCACTATTTTGCATACTTCTACGATCCCAAGGTAGAATACAGACCTAAATCAATATAAAGGTCATAATGGGTCAAGATCCAAATATATGTTATATCCGTGTTTTCTTTGGCTGATAACATCAATAGCACACTTTGGTAGTTCCTCAACCAATTGTAAAGCAACTCTACAACTCTTGGTTTAATTAAATATCTTTTAGTTTAATCTTACGTCTTTAGACTAGTCCGACACTTTGGCGCCAAGATTCATCTAAACAGGCCAACCCCATTACACGACTGCATTTAAATGCCTAAGTAAACTTAGCCTTTGCAAGCAAACACTTTGGTGTAAATACCTACAAAAGTTTATTATCTACTTTTATTTTAACACATCTATGAAAGGGTCTCGATCCTCTTAGACTTAGAGCAAATGCTTTGACATAAATACTCGTATCGCCTAAAAGGATTTAGCACCCTAACAATTATAATGGACGACGCGTTATAATTTAGACTTGTATTTAATGTTTGGGAAACATTTTCAGTTTTCGGGGATTCATTCAAGATCAACAATCAAGTCATACATCATATGACTTCCTATTATGCAATTTCTAAACACAATTAGATGGAAAACCATCAAACCCAATAGGTATGATAAAAGATGGTTTTAATCACAAACTGGGTGTCGTCTACCCAGACAGTTATAACGGTCATTTGAATTTAAATAATTATTGGGCGTCGCCTACCCAGACAATAATTGCGGACGCTATGTTAATAATTTAAATGCATCACATTCAATCACTTAGCACATTTATATATTATTTAATAATATACTATTAATGATAACTATGGGTCTATTTGTCTAAACTCTATAATCTATGTATATGTCAAACAGTCCCTAAATATTTCTGATTTCAAAATTCTGATTTTTAGGAATTCTACAAACTTTAAATATTTATATTTTAGTCCTTTAAGAATTTAAAAGTTCAATTTGAACCCCTATAAACTCAGAAAATGCAATTCTAAACCTCAGAAAATATTTACAAGTTTCTGGGACCTGTTTGTAATTTCCAGAACCTAAAATCAACTTTCAAAAAACTTTCTTTAATTACAGATTTTCCCGAACGAACCAAATCTGTTCGATTCAAGAACTTTATTTTCAAAAACTGAAACCTTTAAACTTCAGATTCAAAATTTGTAACTTTTAAGTCTTTGTTTTTGATTTCGATTTTTTTTTATAATTTGTCGTCGGCACCGCTGTTCCAACTGGTGGCACTGTGGTGCCTTCGAGGCAGTAAGTCACTGGATTCGTAGAATCTAATTTGCATCGCGGTTCCTAACAGGTGGGACCGCGGTTCCGTAATTATCGTCACAGGCACGACGGTTCCGTAATTACCGTCACAGGCACCGCAATCCTAACAGGTGGCACTGCGGTGCTTCGAAGGCAGTGTCCAAAAAATTAATTTTAAGCTTCTGGATGAACTGCACCGCGGCTCCCATGAATAGGACCGCGGTGCCTTTGGCTTCATCTGGGCAGCATCGCGGTGTTCCATCATGGAATCCCGACGCCGCCACAAACCCCTAGCAGGCACCGCGGTGCTCCATCATGGAACCGCGGTGTCTTATGCTCAGAAACACAAAACTAAAATTTCTGAACCCCTAAAACTGGTTTAGGACCAGATCTTTCAGATATATCACTTGTTTAACCATCACCATTAAAACAACATGTTCATCGACCATCAAATCCAAATTTATTCTCGTTCTTCGTTTCAATGCACCATGCTTTAAGTCGGATAACGCATATCAACTTAGAAGAGTTATTTATTGGATTTACTTGTTCGAATACATAATTGCATTAATAGATCTAGTCACAAAGACCATTTGTTCTAAAGGTTTAGGGTTTTAAAGTTTTTAACAACATAAAATATAGATTTAAACAAATCCTAACCAATATAATCATTAATATCAACTACATATCATACAAAACAGTCCTGGCTCTGATACCACTGTAGGTATTTACGTCGGGTTCGTACACGCAGCGAAATTTGAAAATTTATGTTTCAAACCCGACATAAGCGGTCAAACTAAAGTATGATATGTAATGAAAATACAAAGCACAAAGAAAATGTAAAACTTTGACAGAAGACTTACATTTAAAGCAATCAGCCAAGCAGATGAAATCTTCAAGCCTTGTGTAGTCCGAGGGTCCACACGCAAACGTCCATCGATTTGTAAGTTCAAGAATTTATGATGTAATCTGCTAAGTCATGAATGCTAGGGATTCTGACAGAGCTTTAGAAGAGATTTACCTCTCTTAGGTTTGGTGTATTTGGAATTGGAGGTAAGACCTCTATTTATAATTGCAAACAGAGGCTTTAGGGTTTCTGTGGGCCAGACCCCGCAAAACCCCGGACTGACTAAAATTCGGACCGCCCAAAATCGGCTAGGCACCGCGGCCCAAAGTAAGTGGCACCGCGGTGCCTGTGCGTGTTTTCGGATCCGCGGTCCTAAATCAAGGACACCGCGGTCCTGTCCTTATTTTCAGCCTTTCCCATTTCTACTGTCCCGGTCATCAACCAAAAATATAGTTATAATCTCCTTCTAATTATATCCTTCAATCGACGGAACATTTGACTTAGTGTTACCCTTCAGACCATTACATATCGTCACTAATTGTATTAGAATCTTCACGGAACTCCTAGACTGCGCCGGAAGACGAACCCATTATGTAAAGCTTAGCTACACAAAATATGTGAACTGGACCTATATGTAGGAAAGATAAAATTCTTTCATTCATAACATACTCAATCAAGCTTAGAATTTGTCAAGTGTCTATCCAAATGGCTTGATTATTATAACTAATCTATATTAGTTGACAACAGGACCATATCACAGACATGTCCATTGTATTGGCCAATGACTTAGTCAACCTAAGACCATATGAGTACTAGAGTGTTCACTCGAACATATATTCAAGGAATGAATCATAATCTTGGCTCACACACCACCTTTAATCTACTTCGTAATGCACTCAAAACAAGCCGTGTCTCAACCTATAAGGCATTTGATCTTAGGACAGGATCAAAGTACATTACTCCGTAAATAAGATGATATTGACCTCAAGTTTAAGGACTTTTATCTCCCACATACCGATGACATTATAGACATATAACAAAACAGTACATCAGCAGGGCATACCAATACTTCAACAAGTATCCATGTGTCCATCACGAGTTGCCATAACTCGAATCAAGTAAGACATACTACATCCCCTAAGGATATGATGTAGACCACATGTCGACGTATCGCATATCATCGATATCCCAATTTCGATGATCATTAGTCGAGGTAATTTAAGAGGTACGTTATAATATTAATTCTCACATCATTAATAAACACGTAACCTCTAGGGATGCATTTATAGAATATTATAAACAATCAACTAATAATTCAACAAATATAAATGTCATAATATTAATCATCCTTAATATAAATACGAATGTGTATAAAGTACATTATGTTCTAATACAGATTGTCTTTAGGACATACATATACTTTCAATCTCTCACTTAGCCTAGAGCTAATCACCAACATATCTAATACCTATGTTCTCAAAATGACCATTATGCTTCAGACTGATGGGAATGCTGAGCGTACTATTTAGACGCTAGAATATATGTTGCGAGCCTGTACTATTGACTTCAGAGGTAGCTGGGATGATCATTTACCACTTTTTGAGTTTGCTTATAATAATAGCTACCATTCTAGTATCCAGATGGCACCGTACGAGGCCTTATATGAGAGGAATTGTAGGTCACCTATCGGTTGGTTTGATGTAGGTGAGACTAAGATAATAGGCCCAAACATGATTCAGCAAGTTGTTGATAAGGTGAAGCTTATTCGGGAGAGATTGTTGGCAGCCCAGAGTCGACAGAAGTCATATGCAGATAATCGACGTCGACACTTAGAGTTTCAGATTGGTGATTGGGTATTCCTGAAGGTGTCACCCATGAAGGGTGTGATAAGATTCGATAAGAAAGAGAAGCTTAGCCCGAGATACATTGGGCCTTATCAAATTATTCGTAGGGTAGGCAAGGTTGCATATGAGTTGAACTTACCATCTGATTTGGAAGCGGTACATCCAGTCTTTCATGTATCGATGCTGCGTAAGTGTATTGGTGACCCTTCCAGAGAGTTCCCTGTAGATGATGTCCAGGTGACAGAGGAGTTGTCTTATGAGGAGAGCTTCATAGCTATACTTGATCGTCATGTTAGAAGGTTATGTACAAAAGATGTGTCTTCCGTCAAGGTATTATGGCGTAACAATAATAGGGAAGAAATGACTTGGGAAGTAGAAGACGAAATGAAGCAGAAGTATTCTCACTTGTTCCCTATGCCTGCATGTAATTCGTTTTCTTACTTGACTATATTGATTGATGGATAATATATGTGATATATTGTGGCCCTGTGTGGTATCTTTGGATTTGCTGAATATAGGTTGGTAGGTGTAGTTATAGAAGGGACTATGCCGAAATTTTTATAGCATAAGACCTATTATGAACATTCGAGGACGAATGTTTCTAATGGGGGAATGATGTTACACCTCGTAGTTCTAGGGCGATAATTTGTGAACGTAATTAAGGAAGTAATATTCGAATATTGGATATAAAGTATATTTATATATGCTAATACGGAAATTAGTATACAAAGGATGTAATCCCGGAATAACCTTGAGTACTACAAGTGTGACGATGGGAATTAATTGAATATTCCCAATAGGATTGGACAAGTTCCGTGTATATATATGTATTAGGACATGAAATTTTCAGATTTTATATAAGATTGATTATGTGGGATATTGACTTATTAATTGTGGGATTAATTTTAGTGGAGAGAATAATAATTAGTGGACAAAATTATGGGAACTAGAACCCCCTCCCCCCCCCCCCTCACACGTCGAACCATATGGCACAACACCAAAAAATATTTCAGCATGCTCACATATAACCATGCTCCACTCATTTCTTTCCCCTCTAATTCGAAAACCACACTTCCAAATCACCTCCATTATATTCTCTCCAAAACAGATTTTCTCCCCATCTTCCCTAGCTTAGTTTAAGACTAAATTACTCCCCTTACTAGATTAAGATCATCTATAAATTTTTAAGCCATAGTAACTCCCTAAAACAGTGGTGAAATCGGCAATGTTGGCCGAGAGTTGCCCCAGAAATTGTAAGTTTTGGAGATAAGTTATTTGGAAGAGAAACATGCAAGTAAGATAGATTTAAGCTCATAAGGAATGCATGTATGTCATTGGAAGTTGAAGAAATGATGCAAATTGGAGCAAATGGTGCAAATCGGTGTTGAGGATAGTAGGGTCTGTTTTGGGCTTAAGTTAAGGTAAGATTCTTCTTCTTATAAAGTTATTGAAGTTAAATGATGTTGTAGTTAAGAGATGAACTTGTGTTAAGAGAAAAATGGAAGTAATAAAATGTATGTGGTTGTTGTTGGAATTGTTGGTGTCGATTTGGGGCTGTTTTTTATAAGTTGGATTTGATTGTTGTTGTTGTTGTTGTTATCATTATCACTAATTGCATGTTAAAATTGAAGGAAGCCTTGATATTTAAAGTTGTAATTGGTTATATGAACGTATTGAAACATGAATTGGATTTCTAAAAGAACTATGGTATTATGTTGTTGTGGCCGTGACATCCAAAAATTGTGGGTATTGTGGTGTCGAATTTAAGGGCTGCTTTGTTGAGTTAGAATGCTGGAAATTTTAGTTACAAATATGCATGTACATTGTGACAATTGCTAATGTATGTCATAAAGGAGTAAAGATATAGAAAGGTGTAAAAAAGCTTCACATTGCACTCTCGTTATCGTTGTTGTATATCTCGTTGTTGTTGGAAATATGGATTGTTTAAGGGCTGTTTCGATATGATTAAATGGGTTGGGTTAACATGAGAAATAGGTGTATTAATCACCTTGGTTGTTGTAGTTGTTGTACTCCTTGAATGTAAAGAGAAAGAACGTATAACAATGGCATATGTAGAAGTATATGGGACTGATTTGGTTATGACCTTGAGACGTGTCTTATTATTGATGTTGTTGACCTTTTTTGTGAGTTGTGGATGTATATATAAATAGGGGAAGTGCTGCCCAATTTTATATAACAATAGAGTCACCATTCGATACATACAAAGTATACTAGTAATCTAGAGTTGACGGACATATTATTATTATTATAGGTTGAAGTGTTAATTGAGACGTATTCTAAACATTGAGTTGGTTAGTTCGACTATAAGGTATGTGAAACTATCCCTTCTTTCTTTTTGACATGATTTACATAAATGAATGTATGGCGGATGTACATAGTTCCAATGAATCTTAATTCCTAGTGACACTTGATATGATAGTGCATTTGATTTTACAGTGATAGTTCATTCTATTTATTTCATTGAGAGTCAAATGATGATTTAAATTGTATAAGATTACTCATGATATTCTATCCGTGTTTGATGTTGTTATATGATTTCACCGAGTTCCACATTGGTCCGGGTACGGTATGTATATATATGATGATCTTACCGAGTCCCAGAATGGGCCGGGTACGACATATGTGGACAGGCATGCACATATATGATTATTTCACCGAGTCCCACGATGGGCCTGCACGGTATGCGCAAGATGGGCGGTATCCACGGATATGATATATGTGACAGCATCCACGATATGACTTTATTCACCTGTGCCCGAATGGGCCGCACAGATATGTGGACAGGTATCCACGGATATGATATATTATATGGACATGTATGACTCTCATTTCATAAGACACAGTTACATTGATATCTTGATTATTATACTTGTCTCATGTTATACTCTGGTCAGTTATGATCTTCTTTACAATACTTCATGTTTTACATACTTAGTACATTATTTCGTACTGACCCCCCTTTCCTCAAAGGGGGCTGCGTTCATGCCCGCAGGTACATGTACTCAGTTTGGTGATCCACCAGTCTAGGATTTCCACTCAGATGTTCAGAGAGCTCTATTGTTCCGGAGCCTAATCATTTTGGTACAGATCTTCTATTATAGACTCATGCACATGTAGGGGTACGGCGGGGCCCTGTCCTGTCATATTTCATTATCATACTCCTAGAGGTCAGACAGGTGTGGGTGGTAAATGTGTTTGGTACATGTATATTCGTTTTGGTCAGACGTATGGATATGGTCAGATATTCCCGTGTACAGAGGCAGCCTTGTCGGCTTGCCTATTTTTATTATGAGGATTTGCTATGACAGTTCAGGGGACATGATCTCTTTGTTATGTGGCATTATGAGTCCACAGCATGTTGATACATATTCCTACGTTTTCCTTAGTCTTAATTGATTATATGGACATGTGTGGATTGTAGACGTGTGTTGGTCATCTGTACTGTTATACTTTATTTTCGGATGTTCCCGTATATAGGGGAAACCTTGTCGGCTTGCCTATTTTGATATGGTTTACAGATTTCTACATTATCCTTGGTATCTGTGTGATTATATGTGACAGATGGGTATAAGGGTGCCCAGATAGGGCACCGGGTCGCGGCCCGTCGAGTCGGGCCGTGACACTCGATTATGCATATATTCATGGTTATGACAGTTGTACACCCTCAGAGGCAGTTTTGAGTTTCAAGTTGACTTTGTACTCTTTCCTTGTATTACATTCCTTATTTATATATTTTACCTGTCTTACATATTCAGTACATCTTTCGTACTACTGATTTCCCTTTTGTCGGGGGACACTGTGTTCATGCCCATAGGTGTAGATAGACGATTTGATGATCCTCCTCAGTAGGTTCGATGTTCAGCTTGAGTTAGTGCATTCCTCTTCTTCAGAGTTGTTGATCGAGTGTTGGGTTATATTTATATGTATATGGTTATTTTGAATATGTCAGGGCCCTGTCCCGACTTGATGACAAATAGTAGTACTCCTAGAGGCTTGCAGACTAGAGGTTGTTATACATATATGTTGTGTTGGGACTTTTCTGCGTGCAGGTTATTATTGCTTTTTATCTTATTACTGTCATTTGGAGGTCTTGTCAGCCCAGGTTTCATGTCAGGTTATTCAGGTAACAGTTGGTACGATTGGGCCTTAGGGTGTCGGGTGCCAGCTACACCACCCCAAGGTTGGGGTGTGACAGCAGAGAAGAGCATTGACATCTGCATAAGTCTTCTCCAAAGGTCTTCAATAAGAAGGAGAGTTCGAGAGATATCCTCCCTCAAGAACAATCCGAAGTGTTGCTCAAATTTTCTTGGATATTCAACACATCACCGGAAGTCCAACCTTCGTTCAAAAAAGACGCTACATAGGCCCTCTAGTCAAGGTGAACAACGCGAAAATTAGATTCAAGGGATACGTTCAAAGTTGTACTCATAAAATAATCAATAAAATATTTTATTCTCTCATGTTTGTTTTGTGATTGCAACTATTTATTTTCTGCTAAGAAAATTTGTCATGAAGAACTACTATTGTTAATTTATAGGATCAGTGGATCTTTACAAAATTATGTGTATTTGTAAATTTATAATAGTGTGTTATCGCAATTTATATATACATATATATGTATATATATATACGGTACATGAAGGTATGAGATATATTAATGCAATGACTTAGGATATTTTGATACTTTTTTTGAACTATGATTTACTCATTTGGTAAGAATGTATATAAAATGTGAGAAAGTTGTGATAATTTTCACAAATTGTTATTTTTTCATGTTTAAAGAAAAATACAATTATTGAAATCCAAATTACATGTTCAAATCAACCTCTACCCAAGTTAATGATTTAAGACCCCGTTTGGACATGATTTGAAATCATGATATGCAATTAGTGATTTGAAATCAAGATGATTTGAAGTTGAAGTTTTGTTTGGACATACAATTTGAATTTCTTAAATTGTATTTTTCTCATAAACATAGAAACTCCACAAGTTGTGAAAATCATCAAAACTTCCCCAATTCTTATACAATCTTACCAAATAAGAAAATCATAGTTCATAACAAAATTAATACACTACTAGTGAAGACCTTTCTAAAAAATATAACCTCTATTGATCTAACTTTAGTTCAATAAAAAGAAAATTTGAACATGAGTTGTAGAAGTAAGTTTAGTTAGTAAATGATTGGTAAGAGTAAATTTTTTTTTTTCCGGGTAAATGCAAATATTATAAAAGCAAAAAACAGGGAGCTACAATCAGTCGTTGAGGGTTCTCAATCCTCAACGTTAGCATAAACAAGAAATGAAAGAGATGAGGGATGGGGCGTTCACTCAAATGTGACGTTACAAGAGGGGATTAAATCATAAACTCAATCTTGGAAGGTTGAAATACTCTTTTCACTTCTCAAACTTGTTGCTTGGCTTTGTTCTTGATAAAATTCTTCCTTGAAGTAACTTCTTGCCATCCATCATTATCCGCACAAAGTGGTGTTTGCATGTACACACTCGGCGTATTCACGATACCCATAGCACTTCTAAAGGACCCCGTGATTTAAAGGAGTTTTAGACCCTCGCCGCTTCTCGCAAAGGTCCTGACTTGATTAAAATCTCTATTTCCCACCTTTGTTCTATTGGGAACATCATGTGCATCCCGCAAACGGTGTTCATCAAATTGATCTTCACCCGAAGTTCGATCAAGATTCCAAGCTATATCGACACTTCCGGGCATAGAGGGCAAATTCGTATCCTTGCCATTTTGAGGCAAGGCAGTCGAATTATGAGGTTGGAAAGTCTCCATAGGCTTCTCTTGTTTCTTCAACTTCTTACACTTTAAGTGGCTATGTCCAAATATTTGGCATAGAAAACAAAAATCCGGATAATGTTCATATTCCACTTTTTGAACATACATGACGTTACTTGGCAGCTTTACATTAAATTCGTGGATCGCTCTTTACTAACATCGACTTCGATCAATACTCGTGCATAGTTCATTTTGGACCTCTCTTTAGTAAATTGATCCGTGTATAGAGGCATTCCAACACGCGATGCTATTTTACTCAAACCGGTTTCACTCCAAACTGATAGGGGGATGTCATGTAGCAACACCCAAACGGGGATTTTCAAGAAAAGATCATCTGAAAGTATCACGTCCTTATCAACTAGTTTTAACATCAATGTTTTGCCGAATGTCATATATGGGCCACCATGAAACACCTTAAAGCGATCATCCTCTGATCTGAAACGAAAGACGGTCCATCTATTTCCATAAGGAATGATACGACACTTCACATTCCATCCCTTAACAATTGAATTCAGTGCCTCACGTCCCGGAAAAGGACCCGTGAAACATCCAATAAGACAATAGCCCCAAGTCTCAACGAATGGAACTTCATCATTTGCATCAAGTTTTACAATATCTCCTTCTTGTTCAATAAATTGCAATTTCATACCCTTCGCTTCCAAACGTGACTCCGCAAAAACCCCTGCATAAGTCTTCTTCCTTGGAATAGGCTTATCCTTAGGTGCATTTACAGCTTCGAGTGAAGTGAAGGGTTGAGGGTTCAAAGGTACATTGTTGGTTCCCGCAAATGAAGTCAAAAATCGTGTATCATTGGGATTTGGTGTCCCAAAAGTCTTTTGTTGTATTAATGCATTATCAATTAATGTATTAAAGTTCCTAGGGCTCTCGGTTTTGTCAACACCGGTTTCCCCCCAAATCGAGTTATGAAGTCCATTAAAACGAGATGACTCTACATTCCCCATGCCAATTAAATGTGTTGAGTTAATAGGCATCTTTTGGAGAGAAAACCCCTCAGCTTCCGCAGCTTTTGTCTTACCAAGATCCGTTGGAATAGGAGCAATTTCGAATGTAGCACCCATTGAATGAGGCGTGCTATTGTCAAAACCGGTTCCCACCGAAATCGAATTTCGAAGTCGCCTTAAATGAGATGGCTCGACAATCCCAAGAACCATGGATTAGGAGCATCTTCGGATGTAGCACCTAATGAATGAGGCGTGCCATTGATATCCGCAACAATTGAATGCATCAAATTACTAGACCTCTTTTGAATAAAAAACTCTTCGGCTTCCGCAACCTTAGCATTTCCAAGGCCTATTGGAAAAGAAGTTTGCTCGGACTCAACAACCAAATACTGGTGACCCATGGACTTCCCCCAAGACCCATGCCCACCCTCCTGACCCGCAATCAACCCGTGACTAACCTCGAGACCCGCTTTCACCTCGGCATCCAAAGTGCCCGCCGGAAAAACCTCTTTGGACTCAGAAACCAAGAATCGGTGACCCAAGGGTTCAAACCACAAACCAAGACCATCAACACCACCCTCCTGCAAACCGGGACCACCCTCCATGCCCACTTTCGACCCGGGATCCCCATCAAGACCCGCAATCCCCCCAGAGTCAAGAGTGCCTACCGGAACCGCAGCTGCCTTCCCGACTTCCAAGGTGCCTGCCGGAAAAGCCCCTTTGGACTTAAAAACCATAGAACGGTGACCCATGGGTTTCAACCACAACCCCTTATCACCATCACGACCCTCCTGCAACCCGGAACCACCCACCATACCCGCATTTGACCCGGGATCACCATCAAGACCCGTAATTCTTCCAGTGTCAAGTGTTCCAACCGAAACACCACCTGAGGTTGCCACCGGAAAGTTGAGAGAATCAATGAGTTGCATCCTCGACCCAAGACCACCATCATGACCCTCTTGCACACCAAGACCACCCTCCTGACCTGCTAACAACCCGGCAACACCCGCCTGACCCGAATTCTCCACAATGTTCAGAGAAGCAAACTGGCCACCGCCGGAAGCTGCCCCCACCGGAAATGCACTCTTCGAATTCAAATCTTGAACAATCAAACTAATCTCTTTCTTTCTTTTGGCTGAAATCTTTATATTCTTTCTCATGGCTAGAAGGAAGATAACTCACTCTATAACAAATCGATTAAAGTGAACATGAAATGAACACACAAACTTCTTCGTAGGATGGATTAGATCAAAGAACAATCCGTAATAAATCAGTTGATGAAAATCATAGAAGAAGGGAGATGTAGAAGAGCAACTAGGAAAAAATGTTGAGAGCATTTTCGCCTAGTGAGAGAAACATCTCTCTAACTCCTTTTTTGAGTAAATTTTATTATAAATATACTATCAACTTGCATTTTTTAATATTTGATATAAATGGTTGGTAAACATATCTACCAACTTATGAATCTTTTTTATAAAATATAAATTTATGGGTCAAGTTTACATTTAAAAAAATTAGAAATCGTGATTTGGAATTCCAAATCATGTCTTTTTAAAAAAATTGAAATTTGAAATCATGATATAAAGTTGAAATTTTGTGTAAATTTCATAAACAAATATATTCGTTTATGAGGAATTACTGATCATACGAAGGAAAAGAAGTGTAGATGTCTATTCTAAAGTTAAATATAGTTTTAATTTTCTTTTAAAGGAATATATGTGTATCAACAATAAAATTAGAAATAAGTAGGCCAATCAAGATCCGCACGAAGTGCTAAATTGGATTTAAAACAGTATAATAGACCACAATAAAAACATTCAACAATATTATATCTTAAATTCTAAACTAATTGAGGTTTAGTGTTTGGAGATTCACGATTGACAATATTTACTTTTATACTGATCGTTAATCTGTCCTTTTCTCTGCCTTAAAAGAAACGATATATATAAAACCCGCGTATATAATGTATTTGTTAGTATTTTCAAATATCAAGTCTAATAATTGTTAGTAAAATACGGGACAATATTGATAAGAACAAATAAATCACTAAGAACAACTTATCGAATCACAACTGTGTCGTGGAAAGCCACTGTCTTGAAAACGATTTCAGATAGACTCCAATGCAAATTGTTAAGCTCGGTTGATCCCCAAGGTTCCACAACACTTCCGAACACTTGCACTAGTGGTTGGAAATTTGGAGTTTGCACAACGTATTTTACCCAGAAACTGAAGGAGGAAAAAGATCTCTGGAGAAGAAGAAGATATATTTTTCTATGTCAGATATATTTTTCTAAGTCACAACAATAGATATTTCTACCTCTATATATAGGTAGATGTCAAGGTGTTGTAGTAAATATTGAAATCTGAAACGTCTCTAACGTTCAGAGAATAATGAATGAGATCTGAAACGTCTCCAACGTTCAGAGAATTAAATATCGGCATTAAGTCAAGGTATTTATGGATAATGATCACTACAACAATTAATTTAGAAGTAATGAGCTTTGAACAGTACCGAAATTATTACGGTTCCGAAAGAATAAGTCTTGACCAGTAACAACTAACTCCGAAGGTAGGAGAGCTACGTCCGGATATGAGAGATATGCCCGAATTTGAATCCGAAAGCATGAATTTAATCCGGAAGCATAAATTTAGACAATTTCGAGTAAGCTCAAAAATAGAAAAATAATATTTTGCAAAATTAGAATTGAATTAGGCCTCACATACACCTCATGCGCAGGGGAGAAATCGACATGTTTTGCCTACGAAGCCCAATTCTCATGTACGAGAGGCCCCTCTCTTGTTCTAACTCATTTACTAACTCAATAATTCACAATTCAATATAAAGAGGAAGAAAAAAATTCCCACCACCAATGTAGTACAATGTGCATTTCACAAGAGACAAGAATGCGAACAAGAAAAATTAATCTACAAAGTTTCTTTGACTTTGCATTATTTAGGATAAAAGAGTAAATGAAATGAGATATATCTCCTACGATCTTCCACTAATGCAAAGGTAAAGAATAGGAATGAATTATGGGCAAAAGGAAGGAACATGTACTTAAGTGTTAATATCTTTCGATCTGAATTAACACGTAGTGAAATAAGACAACAATAAATATTCAAAAAATGAAGTACTCTTGAACTGATTGGACATAAGTTGATACCCCCACAACGCATAATATATCCTTTAATTTATACAAACTCCGCGATACTAACAAAGTGTATTTTATGGTCATGCACACACACCTTCGGTCTAATGAGCGCTCTAGAAAGATGACCTAAGTATTTCTTAAAAGGTGACCACACCTTTACACTCATGTAGGTGATTCCATCAAGTCTATCTCATAGACCACCTTAAGGTTATGGAATCATTAAGAGTAAAACTCAAGTAAATTCATCAAGTTCATGTCAAACGCACCCCCCACAACGGGCTATAAATTAAGAGTAAAACTCAACCTTACGAAACAATACCACACGTCATAGAGATAGAAAATGTAGTGTATATAGATGACCTATATGGCTTCGACCATATTACCTCAATATATAGGTTCTATCCCAATCCTTCTCGACGTTTCAAGGATCATCTTCCTTGCTAAATCATTGGTTAAAATATCCGCTAAATTTCTTTTGGACCTTACATATCCAAGGGAAATAACACCATGCTTCAATAGTTAAATTTCTTTCGGACCTTACATATTCAAGGAAAATAACACCATGCTTCAACAACTGTTTAACCACACCGTGACTAATGCAAATATATTTCCTTCTTCCATTGTATATATTATTATCTTTAATCTCAATTGCTTCCTGTGAATCATAGTGTAAGGAGACTGGAGAAGCTCGTCTTCCCCACAGTGACACATCCGCCAAAAAGTTTCTCAACCACTAAGCTTTTTCCCTGCCAACTCAAGAGCAATAAACTCTGATTTCATGGTAGAATGTGCTATAAAACTGTTTAGAAGACTTTCACAAAATAGCATCTTCACCCAAAGTAAACATATAGCTACTGGTGGAGCTAATTTCTTCATTGTCAATTACCCAGTTTGCATCACAAAAACCTTCAAAAACAGCAGGAAATTTATTAAAATCAAAACACTAATACATAGTACCTTAACAAACGATAAATAGTAGTCCAATGTTCACTACTGGGACTATGTGTATATCTACACAATCTACTAACAACATAAGCAATATCAGGACGAGTATAGTTTATGAGAAACATTACACCCCCCCCCCTCCCCCCAATTATTTTAGCATATTCAATTTGTGAAACACTAGTTTATTTATTCTTTCTTAAGTGTATGCTAGAATCATAAGGAGTTCTCATTGGAGCAACATCAAAACAATTAAACATTTTCAACATATTATCAATGTAATGAGACTGACACAAAAGAAAAACCATTAACAGTTCTTTTGATTTTAATTTCTAAAATCACATCTGTTTCTCTAAGGTATTTCATTTCAACTTAGAAGATAAAAATTTCTTAGTCTCATTTACAACATTCACATTAGGACCAAGAATTAATATGTCATCCACATATAAATATATAATCACACAACTTGATCCTATCATTTTAGAATAAACGCAGGTATCTAAAGCATTAATAACAAAACCATCATCCATTAATGTGTTGGTAAATTTTTCATACCACTACTTATGTGCCTGTTTTAAATCATACAAGAACTTTCTCAACTTACATACTTTATCTTCCTGCCCTACGACCACAAAATCCTCAGGTTGACTCATATAGATCTCTTCCTCTAAATCACCATTTAAAAAAGTCGTTCTAACATTCATTTGGTGTACCACCAAACTATGAATGGTGGCTAAAACAATAAGGTTCTAATAGTGGTTATTTTAATCACATGAGAATAAGTATCAAAGTAATTAACACATTTCTTTAGTTAAAATCCCTAATCACAAGTTTAGTCTTATATTTATCAAATGTACCATCAGGTCCCAATTTCTTCTTAAATATCAGCTTGCTACTTATGGGTTTTGAACCTTTAGGTAAATCATGCAAGTCTCAAGTATGATTATAAACTACATAATCTAATTCACTTTTAATGGTTTCTTTCTTAAAAAATAGCATATATTGACCACATTGTTATATCATAAGTCTTAGGGTCTTCTTCCATTAAATAAATATACACTAATTCATCATTTAAAACATCAATATCACATTTCTCAGTCAAAATGCAGTAATAAAACTAGGATCAGAACTAGTCTCAATTCTACGTCTTTTACTCCTTCTAAGTCTAGTTTCATGTTCATTATTAACATCATTAAAAGAAGGCACAACATGAGAATTAACAGGCATAGATGTAGAAACATTATTTTGCATATTACTAGACATATCATTTTTCAAAGGAATAACATGCTCAAAAAATTATGCATCTCTAGATTCACAAATAGAATAACTATTCAGAGACATAAATCTATAAGCAACACTATTTTAAGAATAATCAATAAAGACAGTGTCAAAAGTCTTAGATACTACATTTATCCATTTGAAATCAGGTAGACCAACCTTAGCCATACCTCCACACTCAGAAATTTCAAGTTAGGAAAAAACCCTTTCCATAACTCTTTATGGAGTCTTGTCTAACTTTTTATGAGGGACTCTATTAAGAATATAACATGCATCCAAAATAGCTTCTCCCCACCTATTATCAGATAGACCCGAACTTAAAAGCATAGAGTTCATCCTTTTCTTAAGGGTTATATTTTTACGTTCAGCTACACCATTTTGTTGGGGAGTATAGTGACCACTAACTTCATGTATAATATCATTTTTTTCACAAAAAGACAAGAGTATTAGTACTATATTCACCACCCCTATCAGATCTAAGTCTCTTAATTTTCCGTCTAATTGATTTTCTAATTCTGCTTTGAATTTCAAAAATATGCTTTCAGCCTCATCTTTAGACTTAAGAAGATATACATTAGTGTATCTATAAAAATCATCAACAAAGGTAATGTAATACTTCATTTCATATTTACTAACAGTGTTCTTGAAATTAGCTAAGTCTTAATCTACTAGTTCAAGCAATTTTATATTTCTACTAGTAACATATTTAAATAATTTCTTAGCATGCTTTACTTCTACACACACAGGACACTTAAAAAATTTATTAACTTTTATCGCAGGAATTAATTCCATTTTTCTAAGTTTTTTAATAGAAGCAATATTAACATGACCTAGTCTACCATGTCATAATTCAACAGACTCAACAATATAAGCAGAACTGGAAACGTTATTATTAATAGTCTCTTCAACAATGTTCAGTACAAATAGACTTCCACTAAGATATTCCTTCCCAATAAAGTCTCCTCCATGAGAAATAGTTATTTTATCTACTTCAAAAATAAGTTTAAGGTCGATATTATTGAGAACTGCTTCAAATACTATGTTTCTAGGAAGGGAAGGTACATACAAAAATCAAGGCTAAATTTTTTTCAGAGGTTAACTGAATAAAGGTTTTTCCTTTACTCATAACCCTAGCAGTAGTGGAGTTCCCATGTAAACATACTCGCCATCAGTAGACTCCTCAAAAGTACGGAACATCTCCCTATTAGCGCAAAGATGCCTTGAAGCACGTATGTCCAAACACCCAATCTGCACTGTTAGCCACCAAATTCGCCTCTAAGACCACCGTAGCAATTACTTTATTTTCCATAGCAAGATTAGCTTTGGCAGCACTTTGTCCTCCCAACTTTGAGTTTTGCCCTTGTCTTTGATATCACTGGGCAGTCCTGTCTCCAAGTTTGGCACAAACAAAATAAGGTCCATTTGATTTCTGAATTTGACTCTCTAGTTCATTGAAGTGAGTCTTCTTTTTTCAATTTTCCTTTTTTAGAACTTCCTTCTGTTTTCTTTTGAACCTGCCTTTCACAACAATACCGAAAGTTTCCATAAGTTTAGCTTTAGAGGAATTAAGGGAAAGAGATTCCATCTTATATTTGAGACAGTTTGCTTCCTCAGTCCTTATGTGATTGATCAGTTCCTAAAGAGTCAGGTTCTTCTTCTTATGCTTCGTTCCAGTAATCACTCTAAGACGGTGAAAAAATTTCAAGTAAAACTTTAGCTTGAAAGATCTCACACATTGTCGCGCCAATTTTGACCTCGGGGTCTGAACGGTATCCGCAACGTTGCTCTTTGGCGTGGTTCCCTGGATGGAGCAATAATGCTGATTTTGAGGAGTCGCCACCTAATTAGTTAAGTGAATTAGGACACTTGATTTATTGCAATAAAAATACTGCAATTAATCTCCATTTAATGGTCTGCGAAATTAATAAGATTCTGGATCAGGGTTCTTTATTATCCTAAAGGGAATGTGTCACGCCCCGAACCCCGGGCTCGCGAATGGTGCCCTACCTGGGAACTCTTCTATTCATACAACACAATAAACCGCGGAAGATAAATAACACTCTTTTTTTTTTCTTAAAACAAAGGCAAAGCCGAAAAGGCTGCCATAATATAAATCACCCAAAAGGGTCTGCACTATTCAATAATGTAAATACAACTCTAGTCACCCAAATTTACATATGAATACATGCACTTCTATGATTTTGGACAATACTATGACGACAAGGCCCCGCTGCACTTCGAATATACCTAGCCATAATGACAAGCTCCGAACATCGAGCCATCTCAAAATGTTGAACCAGATCCTAAGCTCGCGATCCACAATTGTGTACCTAAACTCGCGACATGAACGCACTGCCACGAATTCGCCCAGTGTTCGTGGATCGTGCCTTACCGGCACCCAAGTAGTCATACATCGAGTAATCTGAAATATAAAGCAAGACATGAAACAGCTTTATAAAATAGACACGCTTTATGTGAGAGCACGCTTTCTAAGATACATATAAAAACACGGTTTAGCAGCTACATCCGACAATCGCATAAATACGACATGCACTCTAAGGAAATATACAACTATGGCGGACAGGCCCCGCCATACTCGATCAGATAAAACTATCTACAACAGGAGATCATACCCAAAAGTAGAGCCTCCTAAAAGATGGAGCTCCCGACACCAACGTAGAGATCCTAAGAATGTGGATCTAGCACTGCCGCTCTTACTCGCAGATGAACGCAGCTCGGGCGAGGTCAAGATAACAGTACTAAGTATATGAAATCAGTAAAATACTTAAATGAAACATATCATTTTAAAAATAGTTTTGCAAGATGTATGAAACAACCAAGGAACCCGCACATGGCCACATCACAAACAAGAGCAACAATAGGTAAACTGTAATAGGTCTTTTCTAGGTCGCGAATGATTCAAGCAGGCCACTCGCCAGATATCACTCGCAAGCCTAATCTCGACTCCCGAGTCCGCATAGGCCACTCACACGGGCCCGCATGAGGTATAACCCCGCATCGAGGGTAGCTACTCCTCGCATCGCCCCGACTCGCTGTCCGTGACGGCCACATGCATCGCATGAGGCATAACCCCGCATACTAACTCCGAACTCTCGTAGCCCGCATAGGCCCTCGACCCGCATGCAGGTATTCTCGAATCACGGTCCTGCATCGCCCGAGTCTACCCCGCACGGAGGGCGCCAACCCAGATCATCTCAAGAGGCGAGTGATGGTACACTAACGTAATAAATTATCTTTAAACAACATAAGCACAACAAGAATACTCTTTTCACAAACGTTATAAGACACTAACACACATAGCATCATATCATGTCTACTTATCAAACCATCTTATTATTCTTTTCACAATTCAATTTAAGTCTGTTATACACACATAGTCAAACTTGTTTCTTTTATCAATCTTAAGTGGTTATACTCAACTTCCCATAAAGCTAGTATAACTCTTAAGCTTCGCTTTAAAACCATTAGTTCTCTTCATAAAAATGATTCAAGATTCTTTGAAATGCTTTCAGATCTTTATTATTCAAAGCTTGCCGTGAGGCATCGCCAGTAAGTGTTATTCGTGCTTAAGCCGTGAGGCATTGCCGTAAGTATTATTCGTGCTTAAGTCAAAGACATTGCCGTAGTTATTATTCGCTTAACACACGTACGCTCACCGCACTATATATATATTGTAAAATATCATGCTTTAGGAAGAATCACATACCTTCTCAATGAAAACCACCGCCAAGTCAATATGTCGCGCAGAGTCACCTATAATAGTCACAGATATCTATCAAAGACTACTCAAGGTCATTCTAAACAGAGGGTTCATAATTCTACGGAAAGTCGGGCAGCACTTCCTACCCATGAGCTATATAAGTTCATCGTGGAAAACAAATTCTATGTAAGTACAAATTTTGATTATTCTTCTTTAAACCCTTTTATCGTGGTAATACTCAATTCTATTCTCGTGATATTCTTCTAAGTTTATAATACTTCTTATAATACTCCTACAGTAAGTAGACTCTAATTCAAAAGTGGGTTAGGATTAGTTACCCTGTAAGCCCAATAATATCCTAGAAAAGTCGCTACTGAGCAAGGTTTTGCTCCTAAGTTGTATGCTCCAAGGAAACCTAGAAGTTCTTCACAACTTCTACTAAGTAGTAAGGTATTTGGGCTAGGTATTTTGGGCATTATAACAATACAAGAAGGCAACTTTTCTACCAAGGAGGGGTAGATTTTTGGCTAGGCTAGGGGAAGCCTCGGCCAAGGGTCACTTAGGCTAGAGGGGGAAGAGGGCTTGGACGAAATGGCTAACAAGTGAGAAGGAGGATTTTCAAGACTTGAAAGTAATTTGTGGATGAAGAACTCTTCATCTTAAGGGGGTATTTATAGGTCATGGATGGCCAACCAATGGCCAAGATTTAGACAAGTGCAAGGCAAGTGTAGGTGAGGATTAACTATACACAAATATCCTACCAACTCCTTGACTTGTGCACAAGGCACAAAAACGTGCATTGCTTAGCCAATTCGGCCCAATCGACGATTTGAAGTCCACCAATTGGAGGTGCCAAGTGTCGCCTCCCGCTGGTCCAAAATGTTTCGCCTCTGGAAAAATCCGCAAAAATAGAAATGGCATAGCCGAATTTACCCTACGAAAGTCCGTGGAAACGCTTTCGTCGAAAAACTATTCGCTTTGAGTCAGGCCCAAAAATCGCCCAAGGCCTAACTTTAAGACCAAACTTGTCAGACGTATTCCTTTACGCATATACTGAAATACGGTATAACATTCTCCTCCTTAGAAACATTCGTCCCAATCTTCCTTCCCAAGACAGATAACGATAAGGTTCTTCAAAACTTAAACAGCTTTGCAAAAGCCACACACGCCATAAAACAACACTTAGGCGTAAACGATAACGAAAATTTACAAGTAGGAAAGTGAATTACGGAGGTGTGGAATAGGTGAGGATACTTCGCCTCATGTCCTCCTCGCTTCCCACGCCATCTCCTCTCGAGCTCGTTCCGCCACAAGACTTTGACGGAAGCCACGCCCTTCGTCCGCAGACGCCTAACTCCGACGATCGATTATCGCTATGGGAATCTCTCATACGATAACCCCTGCCACCGGACATCGCCAATCGGATGTACTTAGATGGATCCCGATACATCTCCTCAAAGATAGAAACGTGAAACACCGATGCACCGCTTCCAGATCGGACGGCAGATTCAACTCATAGTAACCTTGCCTACCTCGCGACAATCAAACGCCCAATGTACTTGGGCCGAAGTTTCTTCTTCCCGAATCTCATCACACCCTTCATGGGTGACACCTTTAGGAAAACCCAATCATGAACCTCGAACTCAAGATGCCGACGACGATGATCCGTGATACGACTTGCCGACTCGAGTCATTAATAGCCGCCTTCGGATAAGCCGCACCTTATCCATCGCCGCCGCACCAACCGTCCCACTAGCCGCACTCTCACCCATATCGAACCAACCTATAGGCGACCGCACTTCTCCCATACAAGGCCTCATAAGGCGCCATCCGAATACCGAGTGGTAGCTATTATTATACGCGAACTCAACTAGAGGCAAATGATCCTCCCAACTACCATCGGTCACAACACGTGCTCGCAACATATCCTCAAGAGTCCGATAGTGCGCCGCTGTCGCCTGCTCGTGGATGAAATGCGCACTGTGCTCACTGCGTCCCTAAACCCTGCGGAAGGACCTCCGTAAGTTAGCCGAACCGGCTCTCGCTCGATATGATCGGTAGGGACTCATGCACCGACGATCTTCTGATGTAAAGTTCGCATAATCTCACCAAAAGTCGCCCCGACGGAAGAAAGTGGGCTGATTTCACCGCCGACGATAACCCATATAGAATCATGTCTCCTCCGAGTGCGAGGTAATCCCGTGATGAAGTCCATGTTGATTACCTCCCACTTCCGTGTCGGATCTCAATCGCTCAGAATAAACCACCGTGCCTCCGTGCTCTACCTTCACCGCCGACAACACGCATCGAGCTACGAACTCGCAACGCCTCTCTTCAAGCCATCCCACCAATACACAGATCTGGCGTCGTGGTACATCTTGGTCGACTTTGATGGATAGAGTAACGCTGCATTTGGTGCTTCCCCAAGAACTCGCCAAGTCCTCAAACATCCGAACACATACCGCCTCAAACCTTAGCACCCCATCGTGCTACCTAAAAGGACCCTTGCCTCACGTAAGAGTCAGATCACGATATCGAATCAAAGCCGATCTCGAATCTGCCTCTTCACCTCTCGACGATGGAAGACTCAAGAACCTCACGAACTCTAACCCCATCGCTATCGTAATCAATCAAACGACACCAAGGCTCGCTAATCGATGCAAATCACGAACCATGTCCCTCCTCTCTAGCCGCACATCCGATAGGCTCCCATCGACCTACGACTAAGAGCATCCGCCACAACATTGGCCTTCCCCGTGGTACAGGATATCAACATCGTAATCCTTAAGCAACTCTAACCACCGCCTCGCCGTAGTTCACTCTCCTCCGGTGAAGATATACCTGAGGCTCTTGTGGTCCGTATAAATATCCACGTGAACCCCATACAAATAAGGCTCCGCATCTTCAAAGCGTGAATCACACCGCCAACTCCAAATCACGGGTGGGGTAGTTCCTCTCGTGTTTCTTCACCGTCGACGCATACGCTTATAACTCTACCATGCCGCATCAACACACATCCCAACCCGATGCCCGACGATCACAATACACAACATAACCGTCTGACCCTCCGGAAGAGTAAGAACGGGGCGCCGCCTTCTTTCAAAGAATCGAAACCCCGCCACAAGCATCACCATCAAACTTGCCGCTTTCTCGAGTCACCGTCAATGGTGCGTAGATAAGCAAACTTCTCCACGAACCGATAATATCCTCGCAAGGCCCGTAAAATCGCGAACCTCTCGCTTGAGTAAGAGTTCAGGCCAAGTCCCGATCGCCGATTCGCCAGATTCACTCGAATGCCATCACCCGGCAATATGCCCGAGAAACGCCATCAAGTCAACCAAAACTCACATTTGGAAAACTTGGCGCATAACCTGGTCCCGAGAATCACAAGACACCTCAAATGCTCTCGCCTGAGCGAATAAACCAAGATATCATCAATGAACACTATCACAAACGTGTCCAAAATGGTTTGAACACTGCTCATCAAATCCATGAATACCGCCGAGCATCGTCAACCCAAAAGACATGACCGAACTCATAATGCCCGCACGTCCGGAATGCAATTCTGTGGACATCCACCTCTCGACTCGCACTGATGATAGCCCGACCGCAGATCAATCTTGAGAAACATCTCGCGCTCGCAATCGTCGAACAAATCATCAATCCCGGGAAGGGTATTCGTTTAATGGTCACCTTGTTCACCGTCAGAAGTCAACATACATGCGCAGCTGCCCCGCCCTTCTTCTTCACGAACAATACCGGCTTCCCTGCGGAGAAACACTAGGCCCGATGAAGCCCTTCTCCAAAGAAATCTCTAAGCCGATCCTTCAACTCTCTCAACTCGCAGCGCCATTCTGTATGGCGAATGGAAATAGGCCGAGTGTCCGCAATATGTCAATACAAAACTCGATCTCCTCTCGTGAGGGATACCCGAGGTCATCCGAAACACGCCCGGGAACTCGACCATCGAATCGATCAAAATCTGTACCGCAGCCTTCAAGATCAAACACCCGAACGACGGGTAGATATACCCTTCTCGCACCATCTTCCTAGCCTCGAGGTAGGAAATAAACCTACCCCTACGATACCGCGTTCCTCCCACTCAACAACCGCTCCTCAGAAACCGAACTGCACTACTTTCTCTCAGCCTACATTGGCGTAAGAAGCTAGCCAATCCATCCCCATAATCACGCCGGTCAATCATCTCCAACTCTATCAAGTCGGCCAGTGGTCCGACGATCAGAATGGTCACAGACAAGCTCTATATACCCGCCGAGCTACCACCGAATCACCCATCGGCGTAGCTACCTCGAAAGTGGTCATGGACTCGTGCTCTATCCCTATCCTACTAGCAACAAGGGGAGATATATAGGACAGAGTAGAACCCGGATCTATCAAAGCATACACATCAAACCTGAACCGATAAGGTACCGCGACGACATCAGCGAGGCCTCCGATCCTCGCTTACCGACAAAGCATAAATGCGGTTCGAGGACCGCTAGAATCGACCCGAGCCACGACCGCCACGACCGCCGACCCACGAGCACCCTCGCCCGGCGAGTAATCAGAGGAGATGATGGCCGCAACAACTCGGCGCCGAGCCCTACCACCGCCACGCTTCGGCCGACAGCCGCAGTGACCCCGCCGCCTACAATCGTAATAAGCTCCAAAAGTAGTACCACACTTCGTAATGGGATCTACCGCGATCGCCACACCGGGTGGTCCCGATCGCCGCATTCTCGCTACTCGACGCCCGCCCCGGCCCCGGGTCCGCCAAAACTCGGGCCGCGGCCGAGGACGCGCAGGAGTGCTCGAGCCGGCCGTGGTGCGACCCAGATCGCGCCGAGGCCGCCACCACGATAACCACCGTAAGACCTCCCGCCCCGCCTTCTTCTCGCTGCTCGCCCACTCGCCGACCCGCGCCTCGCATCCAAGGGCGCGAGCTCGCACGCGGTAATGTCCATACCCGGCCGAGAGAAACCCCGCACATGACTTCGCCATATAGTCGCTTCAGCCCGTGACATAGCGGTGTACCCTATCCTCCATATTCGCTACCAATGCCGGGACATATCGAGCCAATGAATCAAACTCGACATTGTACTTCGACAAAGGCGCCCTCTCTCGCCTCGCAGTAAAATCTATCCGCCCGCGCTCCTCATCTGTGGAGGCAAGAAGTGAGTGAGGAAAGCCTCGAGAACTCATCCCAAGTAGCTGGGACGCGTGTTTCCTCGGGATAACTCCCATGAATCAAACCAATCGATCGCGGATCACGCAGCCGACGCGAACCGGCGTCACAGACTGCCTCGAGGCCTCGATCACCTCACGATCCTTCTGCCGACGGATGAACTCCTCGCGATCATCCTCCGCCTCGACCAGAAACTCAAGCGCTACAACTCAAGAAATCTCGTAGCCTCAAACTATCTCGCCTCTGGTGTACCACGGGCGCGATCGAGCCGAGCTGGACCGAACCGCCGATCCAATCTCTCTCAGACGGGCCACAACTTTAGCCAAAAGTCGGGCCATCTCTCAGTTTCCTAACTCCTCCGCCCAGCCGCGGGATGCGAGGTGTGGTACCGTGGTCTGGCCGGGCGGCGCCATAGAACTCGCCGCCTCTCGTATAGACCGGGCTCGAGCCTCGTGACTGGTGTCTCGCTAGCGCCTCCACGCCTTGCCATTCTCGGGCCCGGTTGCCTTACGCGAGGCATAATCAGCATAGAAAGGAATACGTTAGAGGGGTCCAACCTATAACATTTCTAAAGCACGATCTCGTAATGAGAAGAATGGAAACAAATCCTAAATATCCTATAGCCTCGACATTGTGTGGTGCACAACACACCGATAATCAAGACTTACTAGATACGGCTCAGACACTTTCCGAGGATTAATCGCTCGATACCACTTTTGTCACGAATTCGCTCCAGTGTTCGTGGATCGTGCCTTACCGGCACCCAAGTAGTCATACATCGAGTAATCACGAAATATAAAGCAAGACATGAAACAGCTTTATAAAATAGACACGCTTTATGCGAAAGCACGCTTTCTAAGATACATATAAAAACATGGTTTAGCGCTACATCCGACACTCGCATAAATACTTACTGCACTTAAGGAAATATACAACTATGGCGACAGTGGCCCCGCCATACCTCGATCAGATAAAACTATCTACAACAGGAGATCATACCCAAAAGTAGAGCCTCGGAAAAGATGGAGCTCCCGACACCAACGTAGATCCTAAGAATGTGGATCTAGCACTGCCGCTCTTACCGCAGATGAACGCAGCCTCAAGGAGGTCAAGACAACAGTACTAAGTATATGAAATCAGAAATACTTAAATGAAACATATCATTTTAAAAATAGTTTTGCAAGATGTATGAAACAACCAGGAACCCGCACATAGTGCCACATCACAAACAAGAGCAACAATAGGTAAATCGTAATAGGTCTTTTCTAGGTCGCGAATGATTCAAGCAGGCCACTCGCGCGTATTATCACTCGCAAGCCTAATCTCGACTCCCGAGTCCGCATAGGCCACTCACGGGCCCGCATGAGGTATAACCCCGCATCGAGGGTAGCTACTCCTGCATCGCCCCGACTCGTTGTCCGCACGGCCACATGCACCGCATGAGGCATAACCCCGCATACTAACTCCGAACTCGTAGCTCGCGATAGGCCCTCGACCCGCATGCAGGTATTCTCGAATCACGGTCCTGCATCACCGAGTCTACCCCGACGGAGGGCGCTTTAACCCCGTGATCATCTCAAGAGGCGAGTGATGGTACACTAACGTAACAGCTTATCTTTAAACAACATAAGCACAACAAGAATACTCTTTTTCACAAACGTTACAAGACACTAACACACATAGCATCATATCATGTCTACTTATCAAACAATCTTATTATTCTTTTCACAATTCAATTTAAGTCTGTTATACACATATAGTCAAACTTGTTTCTTTTATCAATCTTAAGTGGTTATACTCAACTTCCCATAAAGCTAGTATAACTCTTAAGCTTCTGTTTTAAAACCGCTTAGTTCTCTTCTCATAAAAATGATTCAAGATTCTTTTGAAATGCTTTCGATCTTTATTATTCAGCTTAAGCGAGGCATCACGCTAGTATTGTTATTCAAGCTTAAGCCAGGCATTGCCGCGTAAGTATTATTCAGCTTAAGTCAAAGACATTTCCGTAGTTATTATTCGCTTAACACACGACGTCTACCGCACTATATATATATTGTAAAATATCATGCTTTAGGAAGAATCACATACCTTCTCAAATAAAACCACCGCCAAGTCAATATGTCGCGCGCAGAGTCACCTATAATAGTCACAGATATCTATCAAAGACTACTCAAGGTCATTCTAAACAGAGGGTTCATAATTCTACGGAAAGTCGGGCAGCACTTCCTACCCGTGAGCTATATAAGTTCATCGTGAAAACAATCTATGTAAGTACAGTTTGATTATTCTTCTTTAAACCCTTCACTGTGGTAATACTCAATTCTATTCTGTGATATTCTTCTAAGTATTTGATACTTATTCTAATACTACTACAGTAAGTATTCTCTAATTCAAAAGAGGGTTAGGATTAGTTACCCTGTAAGCCCAATAATATCCTAGAAAAGTCGCTACCGAGCAAGGTTTTGCTCCTAAGTTGTATGCTCCAAGGAAACCTTAGAAGTTCTTCACAACTTCTACTAAGTAGTAAGGTATTTGGGCTGTGGTATTTTGGGCATTATAACAATACAAGAAGGCAACTTTTCTACCGGGAGGGGGTAGATTTTTGCTAGGCTGTGGGGAAGCCTCACAAGGGTCACTTAGGCTAGAGGGAAGAGGGCTTGGACGAAATGGCTAACAAGTGAGAAGGAGGATTTTCAAGACTTGAAAGTAATTTGTGGATGAAGAACTCTTCATCTTGGGGGTATTTATAGGTCAGGATGGCCAACCAATGGCCAAGATTTAGACAAGTGCAAGGCAAGTGTAGGTGAGGATTAACTATACACAAATATCTTACCAACTCTCGATTGTGCACAAGGCACAAAAACGTGCCATTGCTTAGCCAATTCGGCCCAATCGACGATTTGAAGTCCACCAATCGGAGGTGCCAAGTGTCGCCTCCCGTTGGTCCAAAATGTTTCGCCTCTAAAAATCCGCAAAAATAGAAATGGCATAGCCGAATTTACCCTACGAAAGTCGTGGGAAACGCTTTCGTCGAAAAACTATTCGCTTTGTGAGTCAGGCCCAAAAATCGCCCAAGGCCTAACTTTAAGACCAAACTTGTTGTCAGACGTATTCCTTTACGCATATACTGGAAATACTGGTATAATAAAGAAATCGGCGGGTCAAGATAACAAGTACTAAGTATGGAACGGAAATAAAGTACAGCAATTACGTCCATAACTATACAAGGAATGACAGGGGCAAGTATGAAAATCAAATACCAGATCCTACCGTGTCATATAAAAATCAGAGTCAATTGTACCTTGTATCACTGTACTACTGTAACACCGCACCACTTTCAAATATAAAAGTCATGTCAAAATCCGGGACACCTGCCCTCAACATATAATATCACAGAAGCATGCTCGTGGAATACAACATTACTGTCAGCATGTAACAAGTATAACATACAACTACCCGCACACTGTGCCTTTTTAACAATTAGAGTAAACTTTACATGCTTTAAAATAGGAAGCTTATGATCAATCTAGGGTCACCCGCCCGTAGTATCATTATGCAAACCTACTCCTGAGACTGTTTCACCCGCAAGGGTCTTGTGGACCCGCATAGGACAATTTTCCCCGCATAGGACTATTTCACCCGCACAGGACTATTTCATCCGCTTAGGCCCTACGAGCCCGCAATGAGCATATACGCCATGCTCACATCATGGGTAGCAAATTCATGGAGATGTATAATGTCTTGGGGGTTTACCCCACAATTATACTCAGAAGGTGTATAACGTCTTGGGGGTTTACCCCGCATTTATACTCAGGAGGTGTATAATGTCTTGGGGGTTTACCCCGCATTTATACTCAGGGGGTGTATAACGTCTTGGGGGTTTACCCCGCATTTATACTCAGGAGGTGTATAACGTCTTGGGGGTTTACCCCGCATTTATACTCATATCACTAGCACCAATGGCTATCATGAACAAAATATGCAAGTTAAGATAATCTTTGACTCTCAACATCATAAAATGAATAAACCATCATTTTAACAAACCAAGAAAATTTCCATGCCTTCTTTTTCAACAATTCAAGACAATACCATGCCTTTCCTTTTTAACAAATCAAGACAATACCATTTAGGCAAACCGAAGTACTAACAAGGCACAAAATAGAATAACTATCATTTAAGCAAGCCAAAGTACTATCAAGGCACAAAATAGAATAACTATCATTTAAGCAAGCCAAAGTACTATCAAGGCACTAACACACCTTGCATTACTAAGGATTAAAGTCCATTACGACAATGTACGTGAGCCGTACATTCACTTTATGAACTAAATTTCCATTTTAGGAAAGCCCAAGTACTACATGTATCGCTAGGAAGTAGGATCCAATACATGTATCATTTTGAAATCATCATTTAGAAAATCGAGACACTTATCGTACCAAGTATCCTTCTACGACATGGTTTTGGCAAATCAAGGCACTAGACCTCACGTGTTACTTTAAAACATCTTGAATATCAAAGTGTCACATATCATGTATTATATTAAGGACTTAATCATGGAAATTCTCACACGATTCCCTTAAAACATTTTAAACCATCCCTTGACTTTCCACTAAAACTTGTTATAACAAACTTCTCATAAAGCCGTTATAACCACTTAATTTTTAGACAACTAACGCACCATTACCTCTTTCCTTTTTATCAAAACCAAGGCATTATCATGCCACGTAAGGGAATTGAACCCAAAGTACTTTGTACATCTATTCTTTATAAAAGAATCGTTTCATGGAATATTAGGGCGTTGGGCCCAAAAGTACTTTCACCATTAAACCCAAGTTACTTACCTTTTTTTTAAACTCGAGTAACTTATACTTTTAATACCAAGTAGCTTATTCTCTTTAAATCAAGTAACATATACTTTTCAAATCGAGTTACTACACATTTTCGAAATTCAAGTCCCAAGTACTTTCCAAAATCAAGCCTCATGTACTTACAAAATTAATACTTTTATGAGCCGTGAATAGGTTATTCTCGTTTATAACGATCTTGTTAAATCAGCCATGATCTAGAAAATGTAATACAATTTTGTCTTATCTTAGTTTCTATGCAGATGGAGAATTCTACTCAGTTCAATATAATTGATTGTCGATACATTTTCATTAACGCTGCAATGGCTTGTTTGATACCTATTCTCATTAGTGTAGTAATTTACCAAGGTCAACTCGACTCTAATACTTCCTAACGACTCTTACCAACATCCCCCATAAGACTTGATAAGAACTTAGAAATATTCTAGACATACCTTTTGCATAAAATCAATAACATGAATACTTCCTAATGACAAGTCAAGTACTTCAAGAAAACAAGTCATGTATACTCCAAATAACAAGGCAAGTATACCTCAAGAATAATCATGTCGATAGAAGGAAGAAGTTCACATACCTCGTGACGACTAACCCATACGACAAGTAGCAATACGCTCCAAAGTACTTCAACCTCATCGGCTATTCCTTAAGCCAAGTAGATCATGCTACACGTGGTACTTCAACCTATAATGACGATCGCACTTCTATCAATATCATACTTTCTAGTATAAGACTTATACCAAATAATTCCCTCTAATTCTACGGAAAATTGGGCAGCACTTCCTTTGTTTCTATGTACTTTTCCACCTTTTCCAAGACTCGTATTCATCAACCAACGAGCCACATTTAAGGCGCAACCAATAGTTAGCCAAAGGGGATTACACGCCTAACTGGACGTGTAAAATTCTGCCCCACAGTTATACAAAACAGTCCACAAATCATCCCATAAAAACAACAGAATCCAACAATAACGAGGGTAAAATGTGAGGCGTTTCAACACCTTTCCACACCCCTATTTCCTTAGGACTTTCATTAGCAACTACTACACTTAAACATGCATATTAGGGCTGATTTTCCAGCATAACCACACCCCCAAAACAGTCCATAAAATGTACGACAACGTCTAACGCTTTGGGCGCTTTTTACTAAAAAAACTACAATCTGATAACTCTTTCCTTAATCCATTTTATTCCAATTCGAGTTCCAACACTTCCATATATGACATACCAACTTATCAACAACCATATTACCTTATTTTAACATGCGACAAGTGTGGATAACAACAACCATATAACAAACGAAACCAAGGGCACAAAATTGTCTCAAATCGGCCAACAACATATCTACCTCATACACATCTTATTTTCAATTTCTTCCTTAACATGAATTCATCTATACATTATAACAATAAATAATATCCAATTACTTTAATTTTAGAGGAACTATTACCTCATTTTTGTGCCCAAAACGCCCCGCAGAATGCTCAACAATGGCCCGTAGTTTTCGTTTCGCTCCACTTCTTCAAGATCCAATCACATATATGTATCCCCTACAACCTTAGGAGCAACTTCCCTTCACATTCCATCACCAAAAATTCAACGGAACCCCTAGGGTTTCTGTCACGCCCCGACTTTTCCTAAGTCTTTACTTAGGGCGTGATGGCACCTGGACAATTATTTTCCACCAGGAGCACCATTTAATTCTCTTTATTTAGAAATTTGAACTTATATTCAAATACGGAGCGATTAATAAAAATAACAATAAAGAAATATGTTTATGACTTTATATGAAAATATAACGCGAGCCCATGCTCGGCAAATATTGTTTCTACATAGACATACCGACAAAGATTATTCTAAGTTGGAAGGAGATCATTCCACACGCATATCCCGAGACATTGAACCGACATTCGAACTCGACGAGTACCAAGCCCAAACAATGGACTTGGTATGAAAAGAGGTCATGGACGATCGCTAGCCTCGACGTGGAGCCTTCTCTATCACCCTTTCTGAAACATGTTAAATAAAGAGTCACCTACCATCCGGGCCGAGTGAGAACCTTACCGCAATTCAAAGTAACACCACAATATTCCAAGTGCAATCACATTATAACGTAATAAGCATATTGCAAAACATATCAAAGTTACAACATCTTTAAATATGCAACAACTCCTCATAGAAATTCTTGTTTAACTAACACTTCATTTTATCTCAGATTATACGTTAAGACATTCCTCGCATTTCCACATGTTTATTACATTTATATATTTGTGAACGCGTATTCACTTTTCATATTTATATATAGGTGAACATGTGTTCATCTTTCATATTTGTTGCGGCAACCCGATCCATTATATTTACGTATTTGTGAACACGTATTCACTTTACGCTTTGTTGCGCGCAACCCGATCCATTATGTTTACGTATTTGTGAATGTGTATTCACTTTACGCTCGCGGCGTGCAACCCGATCCATTATATTTACGTATTTGTGAACATATATTCACTTTACGCTTTGTTGCGCGTGCAACCCGATCCATTATGTTTACGTATTTGTGAACGCGTATTCACTTTACGCTTTGTTGCGCGCAACCCGATCCATTATATATTTATATATTTATGTGAACACGTATTCACTTTTCATATTTTTCGTAAGATCAAATAAATACTATTCTCTTTTCTAACATTCTGTCATTCATACTTGTAACGATTATAACTTTTTAACCATAACTCCAACTAAGGTGTTTCTCAAGCGGAAACTAAGGTAAGACGGGGATCTTTCACTGTACCCAATTTCATTTAAAACTACTTTGGGTAACTAACACAAATTTATCCTCAAAACAGCCACATGAAATTTGTTTCGGCAGAATTTTTATTAAACAGCACCCAATCTTATAATAGTCATCACTCCTAATCAGAAACCCGTTCAATCCCCATAAATTCTCAAAACGACGAGGACAGAGAGATACACGTCTCCATGTGAACCATTCTTTCATATTCTGTACCATTTGATACAGTTTTACACTTTTATTCGCTGCCCTTCCTGGATCTCGATAGATCCGAGACAGAAACTTTAAACAGAGATAACTCTCAATACGTAAGTCGGATAGACCCCCGTAAGGTCTCAAAATGTCCACAACAAAGAGATCTAGAACTTTCATTTAGCAACAATTTTCATATTCCCCACAGATTAGTACAGTTTTACGTTTCAACGTCCTGCCCTTCTGGATTCCGACGAATCCGAGGCAGCAACTTCAAACTACAATAACTTTCAACTCGTAAGTCCGTTTTAATAAATATTTATATATATCTGCCCGTAACAGAGAGATTTACAACCATGTAAATTTTCATATAATTCTAATAAGTAAAACTCAATAAAAACAGTCCGTAATTATGCCTTTCCGAATTTCGACCAAATCTAAGGCAGGAACTTTGAACTATGATAACTTTCAAACCGTATGTCCATTTTACCTCATTTTTGGTTATATATGATCATATTAGAGAGGTGTACAATTCTTCCAAATTTCATCAAATTCTAACAATTATAACTCAGTGAGAACAGTTCGTAAAGTTCATGACGCAACTAGTTATCTAAACCATCAAAAGTTCAATATTTCTTTTCAACACTCAATTCTTATTCCAACATGTATTGAACTAAAAATAAAGGATGTTACCAAGAATTTCTGAGTGAGAAAACTCACCTTGTAAGTGTGAAAAGATTGTGGTTCGGTTGCTACAAGTGGTCCTTGCTCCTTAGTGTTCCCTAATTGTATTGTTCTCCTTCCTCCCTTGATATTTTCTTGATTTTTTTCCTTCTTGTTCACTTGTTTTTTTCTGATTTTCTAACCTTTATGTTATGCCCTTTGTTTGTGTGTAAATACAATGTATAAATGAAGGAGTTTTCTATAACCTATGGGAGGTGAAAAACCAAAAGATTGAAAAGGGGAAGCAAAGGAGTATTGGACGTATTGCATGCTGAAAATTTTCTTCTTCTTTTTTTTTTTTTTTTTTTTCTTTTGTTTTTTTTTTTGTTTTCTTATTTTCATTTCATCTATCTATTTATCCAACTTTAACACTAACTCTATCTCATGCAATTTATTCTTTGTTTTCTTATATATATATATATATATATATATATATTTTTTTATTAACCCAACCACAACTATATATATATATATATATTTCCGGATTTCACATTCTCTCCTCCGTCAGCAACATTCGTCCTCGAATGTGAATAAGGTCGTACCATCATCACATACACACAAAAATGATTATTGATATTGTAACACTAATTGGGGCTTCACATTCTCCCTTCCTTAAGAAGCATTCGTCCCTCGAATGAGAATAAGGTTGTAACACAACGATATAGACACGCAAATGGCACACATACGAAGTACTATGTAATGCATTTTTTTACCTTAGTCAAATAGGAATGGATATTTGACTTTCATCGCCTCTTCCGCTTCCCGTGGCTTCCTCGTGGAGTGATTCCTCCATAGGACTTTCACTAAGCAATATCTTTATTTCTAAGGCGTTGGACCTTTCTATCAAGTATTTCTACCGAGCCTCTTCATATCAAGCTCCTTATTAAGAATTATCTCCGGGAAGGATGACGTGACTTGGATCGTGCAAGTATTTTCGTAATATCGACACATGAAATATCGGATGCACCGCCTACTCTGTGGAAGTGCTAATTCGTAAGCCACATTCCCACTCTTCGCAAGATCTCATATGGCCCAATAAACCTTGGGCTCAATTTCCTTTCTTACCAAAGCATCACTCCCTTCATCGGGGACACTTTTAAAAATACTTTCTCCCCTCGAATTCAAGATCTCTTTCCGATGATCCGCATAGACTTATGACGACTATGAGTCGCTTTGATCCGCTCCCAATCATCTCAGACCTTATCATTTGTTTCTTGAATGACTTCGTGTCCGAACAACAAGGCCTCACCCACCTCGAACCATCCAAGTGGAGACCTACATTTTCGTCCATATAATGCTTCAAACGGGGCCATTTGTATGCTAGAGTGAAAACTATTGTTGTAGGCGAACTCAATCAGACATAGATGTTCCAACCAGCTTCCCTGAAAATATAACACACAAGATCGCAACATGTCCTCAAGTATTTGAATTGTTCGCTCAGCTTGCCCATCTGCTTCATGGGTGGAAAGCCGTGCTTAACTTAACTTTTGTCCCGAGACCCTGCTGGAAACTTTGCCAAAAGTGTGAGGTGAACTGGGAACCCCTATCTGAAATAATTTGTAAAGGAATCCCGTGTAACCGCACAATCTTCCTCAAATAAATCTGTGCGTACTGTGGTGCGCGATACGTAGTCTTGACCGGTAAGAAATGGGCTGACTTTGTAAGCCGATCAACAATCACCCAAATAGAATCATACCCTTCTCGAGTTTTCAGACTGCCATTTAAATCCATATGAATCGCCTCCCACTTCCACACGGGGACTCCAATGTCCTCAAGTAATCCGCCAGTTTTGATGTTCACTTTCACCGCCGACATATAAGACACCTCCGACAAACTCCGCAACGTCTTTCTTCATCCCATCCCACCGAATTTACCTCGAGGTCCCGATACATTTTTGTCGACCACGGATGAATGGAATATCTTGTGTTGTGACCTCATCTAAGATCTTCCTCCTTAGATCCTTTACCTTAGGAACACATAACCTACCCTTATACCGGCGGTTCCGTCCATTATCTCCCAATGTAAATCGTGAAGGTCTTCCTCGTTGATCTTCTCGAAATCCAACAAACTCCGTATCCTCAAACCGACTTTCTTTTATTTCGGCTAAGGCGCATCGCGAGGTATCACGTATCACCACCCTACCTTCACCGATCTCGCTTAAGCTAACCCCGAGGTTTCCCAATCTTTGTACCTCACGAACAATACCCCTCTTTTGTATTGCCAAATGGGCCAAGCTGCCCATTGATCTCCTACTGAGTGCATCAGCCACCACGTTGGCTTTCCTGCGATGGTAAAGAATACTAAGGTCATAATCCTTAAGCAACTCTAACCATCTTCTTTGCCTGAGATTCGATCCTTCCGCGTGGTTATGTATCGCAAACTCTTATGATCTCAGAATATGTCCACATGCACACCATACAAATAATGTCTCCATATTCGTAAGGCAAACACCACCGCAGCTAATTCCAAGTCACGAGTTGGATAATTCTTCTCATGTATCTTCAACTGTCTAGATGCATACGCAATAACCTTTCCAAACTGCATCAAGACACATCCTAACCCAACTCTGGAGGCATCGCAATAGACTGTGAACCCTTCTTGTCCCGATGGTAAGGTTAGATCGCGCAGAGTCAACAATTCCTTCGCCAAAACTTGTTTCACATGCTTCGACCATCGGTACTTAACCGCTTTTTGAGTCAATCGGCCAAAGGAGCAGCAAGACTAGAAAACCTTTACGAATCTTCTATAATACCCACCAAACCCAAGAAACTTCTAACCTCCTCGTGAGTGGCTCTGTTTGGCCGCTTCATCGCTTCTATCTTCCTGGGGTCTACCATAATTCCATCCTTGACACAACATGGCCCAAAAGGCTACCTTTTCCAACCAAAATTCACACTTTGAAAATTTAGCATATAGTTTCTCCTGCTTTCAAGACTTGAAGACTACACTCGGACGCTCTTCATGTTCTTCAACACTCTTATCAGAAATTAGATATCATCTATGAACACAATCACGAACAAATCTAGGAATGGTTTGAAGATTCTGCTCATTAAATCCATAAAAGTCCGGGGCATCGTTAACCCAAAAGACATGACCAAGAACTCATAATGGCCGACGGGTTCTAAAGGTCGTTTTGATATATCATCCGGATTTATTTTCACCGGTGATATCCCGAACGAAGATCAATCTTGGAAAAATAGCTAGCTCCTCGAAGTTGGTCAAAAGATCATCGATTCTTGGTAATGGGTACCGCTTCGATCGTGACCTTATTGAGCTGCCGATCATCGATGCACATACGGAGCGATCCGTCTTTCTATTTCACAAACAGATCGTGCACCCTGAGGGAAACACTAGGCCTTATAAAGCCTTTATCCAGAAGATCCTTCAATTGTTCTTTTAACTCCCTCAATTCAGCTGGGGCCATTCGATATGGAGGAATAGAAATAGGTCTTGTACCCAGAATTAACTCTATGGCAAACTCCACTTCTCTATCCAGAGGAAGGCATGGAAGATCTTCAGGAAAAACCTCCTAAAATTTCGAACAATAGAACATCGCATCACGGGGATTCTTTTTGGGTATCCACTATATTAGCCAGATATGCATACTCCACTCTGTGACTTCTCAATAACTTTTGAGCCCCAAGGTAGGAAATAAACTGACCTGAGGATATTCCAACCCTACCCCTTATAACAACTTCTGGTTCTCCGGGAAAAGTTAATCTCACTATCTTTCGTCGACAATCTAACATGGCATAACATGCCGACAACCAATCCATACCCAAAATGACGTCGAAGTCTACCATATCAAGTAGTACTAGGTTCACCCTTGTTCCCCTGCCATTCACTTCTAATGGAAAATTATTTACCACCCGAGAGGCCCAAATTGAGGCCCCTACTGGTGTCATAACCTCAACAGGTTCACTTAAATAAGAAGGTTCTACATGTAAATTCTTAGCAAAGCTCATTGACACATATGAAAATGTAGAGCCGGGATCGTATAATACAAATGCAGGAATACTCGAGACTAGCAAAATACCTGTGACCACCGAATTAGATGCTTCTGGCTCATTACTCTGGGGAAATGCGTAGAGCCGATTAGAATTGTTGGGTTGTTGACCTCCCTGACTCTGGCGGGGTTGGTTTCCCTGATTTCCCCTGTAGGCAGCTGTGGTTGCTTCTGACCTCCCCTGAATATATTGAGTTTGGGTCCTCTTCTTGCAATCCCTGGCATAGTGGCCCGACTTCCACGCTTATAACATGTCTTCGTAAGAGCCGACATTCTCCAAGGTGTTTTCTTTGACAAATCTTACAAATCGGTTTGTCGCCTCCCGTGTTGGGTTGGTGGCCTTGTCCTTGCTACCTTGGTAATTAGACCAACTGCCCCTTAGGCTTGAAATAAGATCGACCACGCATTGGTTCTGGCCCCAAGATCCCTTACTAAACTCCTCGCTCGATTTTGACTCGTTAAACGATCCTCGACGTCCAAATCTCTTCTGCGAATATTCTCTTTTTCTTTAGCGAAACCTTCTACCCTCAAAGCCATATCGACAATCAAGATAAGTTCGATCGTTGGCTAACGCCACCACCTTCTTCTCGCTATGTTCGGTTTAAACCTCTACAAATCGCTTGACTCTATCCATTTCGTAGGACGACATGTGTGTCAGATGCCGATAACCTCACGAATCGTATCATATTCTTGTACACCGCGTCACCTTGCTTCAATTGTTCAAACTCCGCCCGAGCGCATCCTTGCGCGTATTAGGCATAAACTTCTCAATGAATGCCGCTCAACCTCCCCAAGTCATTGGTGGTGACATCGGGGACGATTTTTCCTAAAATTCCTCCACCACACCCTCGCATCATCCACTAGTCGCGCGCTACCAAGTTGACGCCCGCCTCCACGCATCCCAATGTGAACATTAAGTCTTCAACTTCATCGAGAATACCATCTGCCTCGGCCTGGGGTCCTTCCCGAGTACAATGGTTCTCTTCTCCTCATAAAATTTGCCCATAGCCTATCGTGCATCGCTGGGATTCTACACTCTGGCCTGGTGCGCACGCAATCGGTCCTCTACTGCCTGGTTCTGTTCGGGGCTATGACAGACACTAGGTGCGGCGAACCATGTGTGAATCGCACTGCCATTAACTCTATGAGTCTATCTAGTTTTTGTCCCACCGTTTCTTGGGCCATTTGACTCTCGTTTTCCAACATTTTCTCCAACATTTTCTCCGCTCCTTCGCACACCACTACGCCAATCGAGGTACATGAGCTTCGTGATGAACCTCCTCGAGCCCCTGGATTTGTGAATTCACCATTTTCTCGTGAAGACAAACACACTCATATTTTAGAAGACTAATGTCTATTCTAGCTCCTAAATTTTCTTATAGTTCATAAGCACGCAACACCACAATATGCCAACAAGGAAAAAATTTAATAAAACATATCCTTTCTTTCTTGTATTCATAGTACTTCATTCATCATATTTTAAAATAACCATGTCATGACCACAATACATCACATCGTCAACTCGCCATTGTGCAACCCGCTATAGCCCTCAGATCGAACAGACACCTACTATCACGCGTTCTAAAGGGCTTAACCGCATGATTCGCCTATTCCGCAGTTGACATTCAACTCCTCGTGAACCTTCCTTTTGCTTCTCTTTCCATATAGTTCATTTTATACCTTACTCCTCTTACATGATTCGTAAATGGTGCAATGAATTTTCTGTAATATCTTCTCTTAGCATCCTTGCCTTTCGAATGCGAAATGAAACTTTTCTCGACTAATTGACAATTATCTGTAGTATGACTCCAATTGGAAAGTTGAAGAAGATCGGGTCGTATGAACGCTTTTTCCTTCTAGTCCTAAGCAAATATGTACATAGTACGATTGTGTCATCAATGTACTCATCAAAATCACCTTCTGAGTCCATCTGACGCATGAACTCCTCTCGAGCTCTCATTTCCTTTGCATGCTCCATGAGTACTTCCCTTTGTTGAACCCGCCTTTATAATCGCCATCTACACAAATCATATTAGTCAAGATAACGTTGTACAATCCCCTTTTCTAACCCGTGAAGGAGGTAGTACGAGAAATCAAGTCTTTGAAAAGACTCAGTAGGCACGGTAAGAGTAATGAAAGAGTGGAAACTTTAGGATGTTATTCCGCTCACTTATTACTAAGGTGGCGCGCACACCGTCGCAATAAGTAACCGCTCAAATACCCAACTCAAGGAAACTTCCTAGAATCTCTTAACTCGTTTAGCTCGATACCAACTTGTCACGCCCGACTTTTCCTAAGTCTTTACTTATGGCGTGATGTCACCTGGACAGTTATTTTCAACCATGAGCACCATTTAATTCTCTTTATTTAGAAATTTGAACTTATATTCAAATACGGAGCGATTAATAAAAATAACAATAAAGAAATATGTTTATGACTTTATATGAAAAACATAACGCGAGCCCATGCTCGTGCAAATATTGTTTCTACATAGACATACCGACAAAGATTATTCTAAGTTGGAAGGAGATCATTCCACACGCATATCCCGAGACATTGAACCGACATTCGAACTCGACGAGTACCAAGCCCAAACAATGGACTTGGTATGAAAAGAGGTCATGGGACGATCGCTAGCCTCGACGTGGAGCCTTTCCTCTATCACCCTTTCAAAACATGTTAAATAAAGAGTCACTCTACCATCCAATGAGTGAGAACCTTACCCGCAATTCAAAGTAACACCACAATATTCCAAGTGCAATCACATTATAACGTAATAAGCATATTGCAAAAACATATCAAAGTTACAACATCTTTAAATATGCAACAACTCCTCATAGGAAATTCTTGGTTTAACTAACACTTCATTTTATCTCGTATTATACGTTAAGACATTCCCCGCATTTCCACATGTTTATTACATTTATATATTTGTGAACGCGTATTCACTTTTCATATTTATATATAGGTGAACATGTGTTCATCTTTCATATTTGTTGCGTGCAACCCGATCCATTATATTTACGTATTTGTGAACACGTATTCACTTTACGCTTTGTTGCGCGCAACCCGATCCATTATGTTTACGTATTTGTGAATGTGTATTCACTTTACGCTCTGTTGCGCGCAACCCGATCCATTATATTTACGTATTTGTGAACATATATTCACTTTACGCTTTGTCGGCGTGCAACCCGATCCATTATGTTTACGTATTTGTGAACGCGTATTCACTTTACGCTTTGTTGCGGCGCAACCCGATCCATTATATATTTATATATTTATGTGAACACGTATTCACTTTTCATATTTTTCTAAGATCAAATAAATACTATTCTCTTTTCTAACATTCTCATTCATACTTGTAACGATTATAACTTTTTAACCATAACTCCAACTAAGGTGTTTCTCAAGCGGAAACTAAGGTAAGACGGGGATCTTTCACTGTACCCAATTTCATTTAAAACTACTTTGGGTAACTAACACAAATTTATCCTCAAAACAGCCACATGAAATTTGTTTCGCAGAATTTTTATTAAACAGACCCAATATTATAATAGTCATAACTCCTAATCAGAAACCCGTTCAATCCCCATAAATTCTCAAAACGACGAGGACAGAGAGATACACGTCTCCATGTGAACCATTCTTTCATATTCTGTACCATTTGATACAGTTTTACACTTTTATTCGCTGCCCTTCCTGGATCTCGATAGATCCGAGACAGAAACTTTAAACAGAGATAACTCTCAATACGTAAGTCGGATAGACCCCCGTAAGGTCTCAAAATGTCCACAACAAAGAGATCTAGAACTTTCATTTAGCAACAATTTTCATATTCCTCACAGATTAGTACAGTTTTACGTTTCAACGTCCTGCCCTTCTGGATTCCGACGAATCCGAGGCAGCAACTTCAAACTACAATAACTTTCAACTCATAAGTCCGTTTTAATAAATCTTTATATATATCTGCCCGTAACAGAGAGATTTACAACCATGTAAATTTTCATATAATTCTAATAAGTAAAACTCAATAAAAACAGTCCGTAATTATGCCTTTCCGAATTTCGACCAAATCTAAGGCAGGAACTTTGAACTATGATAACTTTCAAACCGTATGTCCATTTTACCTCATTTTTGGTTCTATATGATCATATTAGAGAGGTGTACAATTCTTCCAAATTTCATCAAATTCTAACAATTATAACTCAGTGAGAACAGTTCGTAAAGTTCATGACGCAACTAGTTATCTAAACCATCAAAAGTTCAATATTTCTTTTCAACACTCAATTCTTATTCCAACATGTATTGAACTAAAAATAAAGGATGTTACCAAGAATTTCTGAGTGAGAAAACTCACCTTGTAAGTGTGAAAAAGATTGTGGTTCGGTTGCTACAAGTGGTCCTTGCTCCTTAGTGTTCCCTAATCAGATTGCTTCTCCTTCCTCCTCGATATTTTCTTGATTTTTTCCTTCTTGCTCACTTGTTTTTTCTCGATTTTCTAACCTTTATGTTATGCCCTTTGTTTGTGTGTAAATACAATGTATAAATGAAGGAGTTTTCTATAACCTATGGGAGTGAAACCAAAAGATTGAAGAGAAATGAAAAAAGGAAAGAAAAGACGATTTATGCATTTGAAAATTTTCTTCTTCTTTTTTTTTTTTTTTTTTTTTTTTTTTTTTTTTTTTTTTTTTTCTTATTTTCATTTCATCTATCTATTTATCCAACTTTAACACTAACTCTATCCCATGCAATTTATTCTTTGTTTTCTTATATATATAAATATATATATATATATATATCTATATTTATATTAACCCAACCACAACTATATATATATATATATATTTCCGGATTTCACAGTTTCACCCTCTATTCTCGTCCTAGCGTAGCGTTTTTGCTCACTGTTTTGTCAGCTGAACTTGTGACGTCCATAACTCTTTACTCCGATGTCCGATCGACGAACGGTTTGTTGTGTTGGAAACTAGACTCGACGAAATTAATTTTAGGCTTTTGAAACACCTAAAAGCTCCTCGTATACCAGGAGATATACCTCTCCAAAGTTGGCTGAAATCTGTCAACCTTGGCCGAGAGCATAAGAGAAGAGGGAAAGAGATGAAATATTTCTAAGTGTTGTGCAAATGAAGTCTTGCAATGTCTCTAAGTATACATATATAATGTATCACAATGGGTAAGATGAGGACAAGTGTAGGGACTAAGTGTAGAAAGACAAGTGAGTGACCCATATACGCCCACTCATTCCACTTGTCTCTAAAATATCTAAGGTCAAAGTCTTCCAAGACCAAGACAAGTGGGGTGGGGGGTGTGCTACGTGTCACCCTCTAATTGGTCTAAAAATATTTCATCTCCCAAAAATCCATAATTGGCCAAAATATCTCAAAAATATTGTGGGCCCCACAAAACCATAAAATTTTCCCATGGGCCCCACATGACCAAATCCGGAATTTAAAATCCAAAATTCCAATATATTCAAAAAGTCTCAAATACCAACTTTGAGAACCAAATTCCATTTAACAAACTTTTTTCCTTCACGAGGTTCGGAAGATTTTCCTTAGGAAACACAATTCTTTCTTTCGTTCCAACTTTCAAAATTATTTCCATACGTTCGTTCTCATTTCAATCTCTTGGAAATACGGGGTGTAACAGAAGGGGTTAGTCATCTTTTAGGATCCGCTAACTTGCGGTTATCCGTTCAAACCTAGGTTAATTATATATTGACTTTTATTCTACCTATTCTAAGCATTTTTCATAATTTACAATTAAAATAAAATGCAATACAGAATAATAAAACTAAAATTAAATGCGACATGAATAAAACTCCGGAACATTCTTTTTGAAATGCATCTCCGAGTACCTGTATAAACACTTAGTAAAAGTATTAGTAATAGAATGAATAATTCTAAAGCAATGACAAGGGTTAATAAGTTAAGACCAAAAACCCGTCTTTTATACAGGGGAGGCCTTGGAAATCAGACGTGTCACGACCCGACCCCGGATCCGTGACCGGTGCCTTGACCCGGGCACCCTTGTGACTAGGGGTGCACAAAGGGTCAAAACCGGACCGGACCGGACCGAAGACCGAATCTTCGGATTCTCCGGACCGAAGACCGGACCGAATTTCTCGGTCCGGTCCGGTCCGGTCCGGTCCGGGTCAATTTCGGTCCGGTCCGGCCTACTGGACCGATGGACCGACCGCCTCCCCGTGCAGCCCCACTCCCTGTGCCCCACCAAATTTCCCCCCAAATTTCAGATTTTAATTATAGATATATTATATATTAGGAATTTAGAAAATTAGGAATTATATATATTATATATATTAGGAATTATATGAATTATATATATTATATATATTAGAAATTATATATAATATATATATTAGAAATTATATATATTATGAATTATATGTATTAGTAATTTAGAAAATTAGTAATTATATATATTAGGAAGGAATTTAGAAAATTAGGAATTATATATATTATATATATTAGAATTATATATATTAAATATATTATATATATTAGGAATTATATAAATTATATATATTATAAAAATAAAAAAATAAAAATTGGTCCGACCGATCGACTGACCGACCGACCGGACCGAAACCGAAATAAGTTTTTAAGATCAAGACCGGACTGATAATCTCGGTCCGGTCCAAAGAGGGTCAGTCCGGTCCGATTTTTCGGTCCGGACCGAAAATTGTGCACCCCTACTTGTGACACAACATCAGAGAAAACCAGCGGAATATAACTCAAAATAAAACAACCATAATGGTATAAATAGTCTAGCCCAAAATGGCTACCCCAAAAGTACATAAAACCGAACAGCTATATCCTTTAATAACCCAAGTTATGACAAGACTCATGCACTTCTAAGAATGAGTAATACTATGACCAGACAGGGCCCCGCCATGCCCTGAATGTACAAAATATCAACAACCCTGTGGAGAACCATACCAAAAGTCGAGCTCCAAGAAATGGAGCTCACGACACCGAGTAAAAGATCCTAGGAATGAGGATCTACCACCGCTTCCCTTACTCGCAGATGAACGCATCCCCACGGCGGGTCAGTACACAACGTACCAAGTATGTAAAACTGGAAAATACTGTAGTAATATCACAAGTCAAAGATAAACTGGAGTCATAGATAAAAATCAATTTCCTTGCATTGTGCCTTACTAACAATGAGAGTAACGAGAATAAAACTTATAGCATAAAAATAGGAGGCTCACGATCAAAACAGGGTACCTCGCCCGTAGTATCATTAAGCAATCCTACTCCTAGGACTATTTCACCCGCATAGGTCCTGTGGACCTCGCGAGGTCATCCGCCTCGCATGGGACTATTTCACCCGCACGGGACTATTTCACCCGCACGGATCCCGTGGACCCGCATGAGTACCATCGCCGCACTGCACGGGACTATTTCACCCGCACGGATCCCGCGTCCGGATCCGCATGAGTGCAAGCGCCGCACTCGCATCATGGGTAGCAAATCCATGGCATAGATAATAACTCGGGGTTTACCCCGTAATAATACAAATATATAACATAGCTCATTCGGCTATCATATCATACATAAGCACTACCGGCCTATCATATCACAACATAAGCACTACCGGCCTATCATATCATACATAAGCACTACCGGCCTATCATATCATACATAAGCACTACCGGCCTACCATATCATAAGCAAGTTAAGAAATCCCCTAACTTCTTATTAACATTATTAATATATCCTCTCATTTTAGTATCCTAAGGCACTAACATGTCTTTTAATAGAAAAATCCGGGAATTCAACCCAAGTACCATGTACTTCTAACTTTTTAAGAAAAACTCTTTATACAAGGATTCCAAGATACTATTCACCATAGTATCAAGTTACGATTTCTTTTCAAGACAAGTCACATTTCCTTTTAGAAATATAATAGGCTTCTAAATCAAGTGACTTCATTTCCTTTAAAACCTTAGGCAACCAATGCCTAAAAATCAATTCACCCTTCTAAGTTTCAAATCCTTTACCCGTACTTGTTTTAATTAGAGTAAACCTTTCCTTGTGAACCTTTCAAGAAAACTAATATAACCAACTTCCCATAAAGCCATTATATTAGCGTTATTCCTTTGTCAAATACATTTTCCCTAAATCCAAGGGACTTATACTTTTGAAATGAAACAAGCATCATATACTTTAAAACAAGTGTAGATTATCAAATCTTGTACGTATACCGTACTACATAGATACAACTATTCATGCTCAAGAGATAGGAAAGCTCTACATACCTCTTCGGTCAATCCACTTGCTAAGTCCAACTACCGCAAGTAATATGTCAACCTATAACAACCATAGTGCGTTTATTAACCTCTAATTTCAATGTAGAAATTCCAAATTCAAGTTACCAATTCCTAAGGAAAATTGGGCAGCATTTCCTTTGTTTCTACTCACTTTGCCACCTTTCAAAGGTCGATTTTCAACACTCAAACGCCTCATTAAGGCCCAACATCCAAACCAACACAAAGGGGATTACACATCTAATCTTGGGTGTGTAAAATTCTGCCCCATAAGTTATAATAGCACACTTAACAATTCTAAAGTGGTTTTTAGGCTACAACATGCTCATAATATTTCTTTAGCCAAATCCTTCATATCCAACCCACATTTCTAGCATGCAATGACTCTAAGAGCATTATTTACCATCATAAGTATTTTCTTCTTAACATGCAACTCTATAAACTAATAATAGAGGAAGAATCATTACCTTAGAGCTTTAGCCAAATTTATCCAACAATTTGCTAGCCTTTCTACCAAGAATACCACCACCACCACCTTCACAAGCTAGCCACAAGCTAGCCACAAGCTTCCTTCTTGTCTTTTAATTTTTCAGATTTTTCTTAAGGCTAGAATCCTCTTGGATTTTTAGAGAGAAGGAGGAGCTTGAAATATTTAGAGAAAATGAAGAGGTTTTTCAAAGAGAGAGATGACAAATGACCAAGTCTTTAAGACTTGGTCAATATATTGCATGTAAAAATCAGCTGGGGACACTTGTCCCCACTCAGGCCCTTTCAAAATAAAAATCTGACTTTTCCTAAGTTTTTCGCTGATTTCCGCCCAGACCGCTGCTTCCCTGTGCACGCGGCTGAACTTCAGCGACCAAGATTTCGCCAGCCCGACTTCCGCGCGCCCTTCAATCACTCCGCCAGCCGGCTGAGACTCGATCCGGTCCAGTTCGAACCACGGGGTATAACAAGACGAAGATTCCTTCATCGTCCATTGTTATGAACAATACAATAAAATAAATAAAACCTTCAGATCCGCACCCAAAACAATAATAGTTTTGATTACAGAGGGCTCAGATATGAAAAATGAAGTGGGACGTCCTAAACAAGTCTTGGCTGCGAACTAGTGACTTATTAGTCAATCTAATCATCCCGCCAGCGCATGTTGGCATCCGGTGTAAATAAAAGAAATCATCAACGCCCAGAAAGCTTCATTTTATTTTATTTTCCGTCTTTGCAACTGTGGAGGCCTCAAAAACCGACGGATAACTGTTTCATTGGTCATTCAAGTGTAATACCTTGTCCATTATCAGTTAACCAGCAAAAAAATGTCAAAAGAGCAAGATGATCAATAGCAAAATGACCGAAAATCAGTAGCAAAACAACCCAAGAATCAGTCCAGCCAAAATGGTGAGACAGCAAGCAATAGCCAACAACATTCGCATATCAAAGGACCCGACCCAGATCAGTAGACATGACCCAGATCAGAACAGCCAAACAGATCCCCAAAAAGATAAACCGACAGAGGTCACCGGAGTTTTTAAGAACTCCGGCAGAGAGCCACAACCACAAAAACAGTCCAACGAAGACCAACGGATAACTGTAACATAAAAACCAACTAGGTCGCCAAACCAAAAAAATGAAAAATCAGTCCTGTAACCCAGCCATCAACAGATTCCTTTAAAAATGATACCAACGAAGGTCGCCGGAGTTTTTATGAACTCAAGCCAGGTATAAAATTAGAAAAATCATGTGAAATTCGTCCAATAAACAACAAAAATATACAATACAGTGAGGGTAGCCGGTGACAGGATTTGAAAGCAAGATGGGAGCAATGTTTCACCGGAGCTTAGAGCTCCGGCGTTGGAAGCAAGGTCGAGTGTGAGAGGTCGATGGAGTTCGCGAGAGTGTTGGGCGTGGTTCGACGGGAATCCGACAGGCGGTGAGTGGCGGTGAACAGTGGTTCGAGGTCGACGACACAGTGGGAGTGGTCTACGGGAACCAGTGGTGCTCAATGGTGCAGTGGTTGAGGATGATGGTTGGTGGTATTGGAGTGGTCAGCGACTGTTATGGAAGAGGAGAGTGAGAGAGTGGGTGTGTGTGTGTGTGGAGATGAAGAAAATAGGAATGAGAGAAGTGAGGTGCGGTTACTGTTTTAGGTTGGGTTCGCCGGAACTCGAGCTCCGGCGATGGGCGGTGGTAGCAGGGATTGAAGGAGTTTAAAATGAAAATGGGAGCAGGGGTGAGGAGTGCGGCTGCTGTTGTCTTTTCTTAGAATAGGGAGGGAATAGTTTTATTTATAGTGTGGGATTAGGTTTAGGTTTAGTTTTGGGTTTTGGGGGGAAAAGATGAAAGGTGTACTGGGCCTCATTTTTGGGCCTCGATTGGGCTTTTGCCATGATTGACTGATCCATATTGTGCCTCGGACTGGACTGGTTTGACAAAAATGCAAAACGAGTTTTTTATTTTAAAGAAAAATTATTTAAAAAGGTACAAAATTATCAAAATAAAAATGTCGATGCAATAATAATAAAATACAATATTTAAGAAATGTTTAATGCCTAATTAAAAATAAAAATGGGATGCCAACTAATTATTTAAAGAGATGCAAACATTAAAAAAATAAAAAGACGGTGTAATAATAATAGAAACATAATATTAACAAAGACATCATGCTTAATTTAAAATAAAAAGATGCAATGTCATTTTGTGAAGAAATAAACATAGAATATTATGTAAAAAATGCAAAAAATGATGATTAAAATGCGGTGTCTTAAAATGCTTAAAATTGCAAGAAATGACTAAAAGATGGGTCAAAATTGGGTGTCAACAGCTTTTTCCTCTTTGACCGAAGACGATGAAAGAGTTTTCGGACAAAGACGTTGACTTGTAGCCAATTTTGTCCCCATCGTCAGAATTAAAACAAATATCAAGAAAATGAATAGGCGAAAAGCTGATGCAGATTCAAAATTTTGTCCCAGTGTCGAATTATGATGACACTGGGTCGTTGTGATGCAAAAATAAATGGCAAAGCTGATGCAGATTTAAAATTTGTCCCAGTGTCGAATTAAGAGGACACTAGATTGCTACGATGCTAGAAAATTAAAGCAGGCAGACGCCGAATCAAAATTATTCCAGTGTCGAATCATGATGACACTGGGCTGCTGTGATGTTGCAAAATTAAAGACAATGCCGACACAGATTCAAAATTTGTTCCAGTGTCGAATTATGATTGACACTGGGTTAGAGGTGGTTCTGTAAAAGACAGGGTGTTTGTTCCCTGAAATGCCTCTAGGATGTTTGTTCCCGAGGTCTAAATGCAAAAGGTGTTTGTAGATGATGATGGCGTCATTGCATGGACGCGATACAAATGTTCGTCGTTGCATAGACGAAACATAGATGAAGTCATTGCATAGGCTTAAATAAAAATGTGTCGTTGCATAAACGCGATGCAGATGTTCGTCGTTGCATAGACGAAATATAGATAAAGTCGTTGCATACGCTTACATGAAATGACGTCGTTGCATAGACGCGATACAGATGCTCGTCGTTGTATAGACGAAACATGATGAAGTCGTTGCATAGGCTTACATGAAATGGCGTCGTTGCATAGACGCGATGCAGATGCTGGTCGTTGCATAGATGAAATATAGATGAAGATGTTGCATAGGCTTAGAAGATATGGCGTCGTTGCATAGACGCGATGCATATGCTCGTCGTTGCATAGACGAAACATAGATGAAGTCGTTGCATAGGCTTACATGAGATGGAGTTGTTGCATGAACGAAACATAGATGAAGTCGTTGCATAGGCTTACATGAAATGGCGTCGTTGCATAGACGCGATGCAGATGTTCGTCATTGCGTAGACGAAACATAGATAAAGTCGTTTTATAGGCTTACATGAAATGACGTTGTTGCATAGACGCGATGCAGATGCTCGTCGTTGCATAGATGAAATATAGATGAAGTTGTTGCATAGGCTTACATGAAATTACATTGTTGCATAGACACGATGCAGATATTCGTCATTGCATGAACGAAACATAGATGAAGTCGTTGCATGGGCTTACATGAAATGACGGCGTTGCATAGACGCGATGCAGATGCTCGTCGTTGCATGAACGAAACATAGATGAAGTCGTTGCATAGGCTTACATGAAATGATGTCATTGCATAGACGCGATACAGATGGTCGTCGTTGCGTAGACGAAACATAGATGAAGTCGTTGCATATGCTTACATGAGATGGCGTCGTTGCATAGATGCGATGTAAATGTTCATCGTTGCGTAGACGAAACATAGATGAAGTCGTTGCATAGGCTTACATGAGATGACGTCGTTGCATAGACGCAATGCAGATGTTCGTCGTTGCATGAACAAAACATAGATAAAGTCGTTGCATGGGCTTACATGAAATGACGTCGTTGCATAGACGTGATGCAGATGCTCGCCGTTGCATAGATGAAATATAGATGAAGCCGTTGTATAGGCTTACATGAGATGGTGTCGTTGTATAGACGCGATACAGATGTTCGTCATTGCATGAACGAAACATAGATGAAGTCATTGCATAGACTTACATGAAATGGCGTCGTTGCATAGACGCGATGCAGATGTTCGTCGTTGCATAGATGAAGCATAGATGAAGCTGTTGCATAGGCTTACATGAGATGTCGTAGTTGCATAGACGTATTGCAGATGTTCATCGTTGCATAGACGAAGCATATATGAAGCCGTTGCATAGGCTTACAATGAAATGATGTCGTTTTATGGATGTACCTGCTTTGTGACTCGCCTGGGTTGAGATAACGTCATTGCATAGACGTTGTGCGTTTGTAACCCGCATGGGCTTATTGTTGTCCTCCCGCCTTTGCTGATATGAAGATCCTGCACTCAAAGAAAACTTGTAAGTTTTAGGAAAGGAGTGGTTGATTCGCGTCAACTTTGTTGCTTTGGCTCTTGACGCTTGCATGCTCAGACTGGTTTGGACTGAAGACTTAGTTGGCCGGTTTTTCCTATCTATTATCGTCTTCTTGCAGTGAATTCTTAAAATGCTCCAGTTTCTGGTAAATGAAGATGTTGAACATTTAAATGGGCAAGGCCGAGACTTACGGCTTGATCAAAGCGACCAGGTAATTAATTTTTTTATTTATTTATTTATTTTTAATCATAAATGAAAGCTAATGCGAGGGTATAGACAATGTACAATTGAGTAGATGAGAATGCAACTCTCAAAATATACCTCAGTCATGTGTAGGTAGTCATGGATGCAAAGCATATGAGATGTTAAACTCTCAAATGGACAAAATCGAGTCTTGTGCAAAACAAGGGAGAAATATTTCTAATGGTGTGACCGAAGCCGATATGGATGCCTACGTATCCCGCCGAGGGAAACAGGTCAGAGAGTAGTTCGTGATGCGAAAATAAGAATTTTTATGATTTTCAAATGATGTGGGACCGAAGTCAATGTGGCCGCCTACGTATCTCATCTTTGACGAGAATCAGGTCAAGACGTAGTTCGTGATGCAAAAAATGAGAATTTTTATATATGTATTTTTTGTTGTTTTTTTTTATGAAAAAGTGGAAAGACAACATCACGTTCTGACTTCAGTTGATACCAACAATTAGTATTGTGCTTAGAAATTCTGTTATTTACTTTCAGTCTAACCGAGACTGACTTCTGGGTAATTCCTATAGTTTCAAATGGTACCTCAGACACCTAAGTATCGACACACTTGATTGCAGCCAAGGTTTCGAACTACACGTAATCTCACGTTTCAAATGCGCTCACTGAAGAAAGTCTCATTTCTCACATATATTCCAGTATTTTGAATTTTGGGACGTTTAGAGAAGTACGCTCATACTCAAAAGGATGTTCAATGCATGCAATTGTGATACCATATGCTTGGCCATCATGTAACTATCCACTAATGTGAGAACCCTTAGTATAAGATCATGTAGGGCTTGTCACGGGCTTGTAATGTAAGTTTGGGGGAAGGGATGAATATCATTTGGGTAGAAAGTGACTAATCCTTCCTCGAGCGTTGGACTACGTTCGTGCTTGATATTTGTGTGCTTTAATGCTGACCTGCTTTCTTTTTGTCCCAGTTTTTCTGTACTGACTTCTTTTTGAATCTTTCGTTTGGAGCCCCCTTTTTTCAAAGTTATTCTCTCATTTTTATTCATTTTTTTTATAATGTCGGGGCTTTTGATTTCTTCTTTTTGTGAAGTCGTCATTTGTGTTTTTCTTTTCCCTTTTGGGACTTTGACAATTTTTGCCTTTGCAAACTTCGACGCAGAATTTTGTCAGCCACTTGCACATTTCTAAAGCGCTCAAGGAGGTCGGGCCAAGAGAGGGATAGTGCGTATGCACTCAGAAAGGGTATAGGTGTAATATGCGATTGTCGAAAGAATAAGTTTTAGGCTCAAAAGGGGTGTACTACGGATAATGTTATTTGGTAGGCTGAAAAGGCTCAAACGGGTCAAAGAAAACCTACGATCATTTCCTACACCGAGTGTTACTCAGGATTTCGCCTTAACAAACATTCAGGTCAAGTTCTAGATCACAATGCAATACAATTGAACTTATTCTAAAACTCACCACACAATGCACATGAAATGATGAGGTTGGTTTCGTTCTTATCTTGAAAGCATGCAAGACAATGTCATTACAGGTGTGCGTGAGAGGTACCAAAAGAATCTATGGTTTACCACGAAGTCAACCCCTACTGATTATTACTAGTTTTTTCTTATGCACAATCCTAACTGTGTTGGTATCAAACCAGTCAAACAATAATACTAAAAGGAAAATGTTTTTGTATTTTTCGAATAACATTTTGTATTTTCGAATAAAATATTTTTTTTGTATTTTTTTTTTGTATTTTGAATAAAAAAAAATTGTATTTTTTAAATAAAGGGTACCGAACCCGAATAGGGCTGCCTACGTATCCCGCCGAGTGAATCAGGTGCGCGTAGTTCATTCAGATATGTTTTAAAATGTATGCTTGAAAAAGAATTCAACTATGATAGGATATCAGTAGTAAAAGTTGTGCAAAACAAATGACCGTCTACTATAAGATGAATGCAAGTAAGATGACTGTCCATGATATGATTAATGTAATAACAAAAAAAAATGAATGCATGTGATAGAATGAATGTAATGAAAAAAATGAATGTATGTGATAAGATAAATGAAATGCATGGGTGAACCAAATATGTCCTCCCTTTTATTAATTACTTTTTTTATGTGGTGTCGAACCCTAGATGGGTTGCCTACGTATCACACCGTATGGTGAGAATCAGACACGCGTAGTTCGGGATGATTATGTTGTAAAATGCATGATAAAGAATTATGTAATAAACACTAGACACATCAATTGCATTTGCAAATATGTATAAAAATACAAAATATAGGACCCAGAGCGATGCTTCGTTGAATCTGGTATAAGCTGACTTCTTTCCGTCAACATAACTCCAGCTCATTCTTGTGATGATTCTTTTTTTCTTCCATTTTTTTTTCCGGCCGCCCTCGACTGTTTGCGAGGACGGTCTTCCTGCAAAAAAATGATAAATTGGGTGAGAGTAGAAAAGTGACAAAATAATAAAAATACAGGGTGTGACAATATAGTCAAAGACTCCCCTGATTGGTTCGACCGGACTGGTGGTTGATGCTTCACAAAGTCCAAGTCGCGTTATTCAAGAGTGATTTACGCAGTAGAAGTCCTGATTGCAATGTGACGACAAAAAGTACAAAAATGCAAATGCTCGTGGCCGGAGTTATAAGCACATAGCATGATATGTACAGGGGTTAAAAGGGTAATTATTGCATTAAATAATATGTACAGAATTGCTAGCGACAACAATAGTAAACAAAAGCATGCAAATCAAGCGCGCGCCCTAATATGCATGAGACCTCTCTTATGCCAGAGGTCGGCCTAAACGCCAGATATGCGAGATTGGGATAGATTGACCAAAGTTGCTAAACATTAATGCTTTTGTTGGAAATGACGACCAAATGACGGTGCACTTTTTCCAATTTCGGCGTGTCATGATCAGGCTTGGATCCGTCTATCATCATCACGCTACACATAGTATGCTAATGGGTCGTTGGGTTGTGAAACCCATCGACAAGTTTGGTCGATTTCTAATTGCGGCGTTAATACCAAGGATTAACCCACCTAAAGTTTATGCATGCATGACTTAATATAAAAGGGTGGTATAGCTCTATCTTAAACTTTCTAAGATTTGGCTTACTAGACGCAAGGTTCCTGAGCGGACAACTCGAGTGAGAAGGCTACGCGGCCGTCCAGACGAACCGGACAACTCCGCGTAAAATGCCAACTCTCCTAAATTTGGGTATTTGAAAGAAATTTGCGGATGCACAAAGCACACCTCACATGTAGTGTGTGATAGTGTGAATTTTCCGTAAGGGATGAATATGAGTGGAATACCAATTTAGGGAAACAATAAAAGAATGTAGCAATTAAAGCAGTTAATTACAAAAATAAAAGCAAACAATATAAAGCATTTACAACAAAAATAAAACAAAATAAAGTGCAATATTTAATTAACCTGAGTTTGTTGTGGTTAAGAACCTGATATCCCCAGTGGAGTCGCCATGCTGTCGCGCCCGTTTTTGACCTCGGGGTCTGAACGGTATCCGCAACGTTGCTATTTGGCGTGGTTCCCTGGATGGAGCAATAATGCTGATTTTGAGGAGTCGCCGCATAATTAGTTAAGTGAATTAGGACACTTGATTTATTGCAATAAAAATATTGTAATTAATCTCCATTTAATGGTCTGCGAAATTAATGAGATTCTGGATCAGGGTTGTTTATTATCCTAAAGGGAAGGGGTTAGACATCCTTTAGGATCCGCTAACTTGCGTTATCCGTTCAAACCTAGGTTAATTATATGTTGGCTTTTATTCTACCTATTCTAAGCATTTTTTTATAATTTACAATTAAAATAAAATGCAATACAAAATAATAAAACTAAAATTAAATGCGATATGAAATAAAACTCCGGAACATTCTTTTTTAAATGCATCTCCGGGTACCTGTATAAACACTTAGTAAACGTATTAGTAATAGAATGAATAATTCTAAAGCAATGACAAGAGTTAATAAGTTAAGACCAAAAATAAAAACTCGTCTTTTATACAGGGGAGGCCTTGAAAATCAGACGAAGATTCCTTCATTGGCCATTGTTATGAACAATACAATAAAATAAATAAAACCTTCAGATCCGCACCCAAAACAATAATAGTTTTGATTACGGAGGGCTCAGATATGAAAACTAAAGTGGGACGTCCTAAACAAGTCTTGGCTACGAACTACTGACTTATTAGTCAATCTAATCGCCCCGCCAGCGCCCGTTGGCATCCGGTGTAAGTAAAAGAAATCATCAACGCCCAGAAAGCTTCATTTTATTTTATTTTCCATCTTTGCAACTGTGGAGGCCTCAAAAATCGACGGATAACTTTTTCATTGGCCATTCAAGTGTAATACCTTGTTCATTATCAGTTAACCAGCAAAAAAAATGTCAAAAGCGGTAGCAAGATGATCAATAGCAAAATGACCGAAAATCAGTAGCAAAACAACCCAAGAATTAGTCCAGCCAAAATGGTGAGACATCAAGCAATAGCCAACAACATTCGCATATCAAAGGACCCGACCCAGATCAGTAGACATGACCCAGATCAGAACAGCCAAACAGATCCCCAAAAAGATAAACTGACAGAGGTCGCCGGAGTTTTTTAGAACTCCGGCAGAGCGCCATAACCACAAAAACAGTCCAACGAAGACCAACGGATAACTGTAACATAAAAACCAACTAGGTCGCCAAACCAAAAAATGAAAAATCAGTTCTGTAACCCAGCCATAAATAGATTCCTTTAAAAATGATACCAACGAAGGTCGTCTGAGTTTTTATGAACTCAAGCCATGTATAAAATAAAAAAAAAATCATGTGAAATCTGTCCAATAAACAGCAAAAATATACAATACAATGAGGGTAGCCAGTGACAGGATTTAAAAGCAAGATGGGAGCAATGGTTTCACCGGAGCTTAGAGCTCCGGCGTTGGCAGCAAGGTTGGGTGTGAGAGGTCGATGGAGTTCGCGAGAGTGTTGGGCGTGGTTCGACGGGAATCCGACAGGCAGTGAGTGACGGTGAACAGTGGTTCGAGGTCGACGACATAGTGGGAGTGGTCTACGGGAACCAGCAGTGCTCAACGGTGCAGTGGTTGAGGATGATGGTTGGTGGTATTGGAGTGGTCGACGGCTGTTATGGAGGAGGAGAGTGAGAGAGTAGATGTGTGTGAGTGTGGAGATGAAGAAGATAGGAATGAGAGAAGTGAGGTGCGGCTGCTGTTTTTGGTTGGGTTCGCCGGAACTCGAGCTCCGGCGATGGGCGGTGGGAGCAGGGATTGAAGGAGTTTAAAATGAAAATGGGAGCAGGGGTGAGGAGTGCGGTTGCTATTGTATTTTCTTAGAATAGGGAGGGAATAATTTTATTTATAGTGCGGGATTAGGTTTAGGTTTAGGTTTAGTTTTGGGTTTTGGGGGGAAAAGATGAAAGGTGTACTGGGCCTCATTTTTGGGCTTCGGTTTTCGGTGGATTGGACTGATCCAGATTGTGCCTCGGACTGGACTGGTTTGACAAAAATGTAAAACGGGTTTATTATTTAAAAGAAAAATTATTTAAAAAGGTACAAAATAATCAAAATAAAAATGCCGATGCAATAATAATAGAATACAATATTTAAGAAATGTTTAATGCCTAATTAAAAATAAAAATGGGATGTCAACTAATTATTTAAAGACATGCAAACATTAATAAAATAAAACGACGGTGTAATAATAATAGAAACATAATATTAACAAATACATCATGCTTAATTTAAAATAAAAAGATGCAATGTCATTTTGTGAAGAAATAAACATAGAATATTATGTAAAAAATGCAAAAAATGATGATTAAAATGTGGTGTCCTAAAATGCTTAAAATTGCAAGAAATGACTAAAAGATGGGTCAAAATTGGGTGTCAACACACATCTTCATGCCCTCGGTAAAAACATCAGCAGTCAAGTTCTCATATTTGTGAACATGTTCTATGATTGGTTTATTGTCAACCATTTGAAACTTAATCTATTTGTCAACAACATACTTCTTCTTCCTTACATCGTTAGCACTATATTTCTTTTCCAAACTATTCCAAATTTCCTTAACAAATTTATTATTAACAAATAAATTAAATAGAGGGTTAGTCATTAGGTTAAGCAAATGACCTCTAACTGTTATCCTTTTCAAATTTCCTTTTAACAGAACCATCAACAACCATTGTAGCAATAGTACTACTAACAGTAGTAGTACTATCAGTAGCAGTTATACTACCGATAACAGCAGAACTATCGGTGGTGTTAGAAATATTATTAACAACAATTGATTCATTAAACATAACATAATCATCTTCTAATTGTTTAAAGAAAATAAAAATCTTTTGAGACCAATGTTTAAAATTATTTTCGTCCAAAGGCTCAAGTTTTGATAAATCGGGAAGAGTTTTGTTCAATGAAAAAGGCATTTTATCAATTTGTATAATGTCGCTTTCAAATTGTTAGTAAAATACGGGACAATATTGATAAGAACAAATAAATCATTAAGAACAACTTATCGAATCACAGTTATCGTAGTAAGCCACTGCCTCCACTGCCTTGTTCCAAAAACTGAAGGAGGAAAAAGATCTCTGAAGAAGAAGATATATTTTTTATGTCACAACAATAGAGATTTCTACGTTTATATATAGGTATATTGTGTGAAATAACAATGGATGTACTGGAAATAGTTACTAACTATTACAAGTGCTTCGATAAGATAAACAACTACGAAGTACAATAATAATAAACTTGACGCCAACAAGAATTGTGGCAACAATAATCTTTTGTGCTCTTGATCTTCGTTCTTGAATGCCTTTTGAGTCTTTATATTTGTTCCAACTGCCGAGCGCTCCTTGTAAATCTTGATAACATGAAACCAAGAGACACTAAATCTCTACTTGTTACAACTGTGTTGAATCGATTGTTAGCACTCTGTTCTTAAGATAATATTACCCCGTATATATACTTTTATGTTAGCAGACAATTATCTCCCAAGATAAAACATCAAACTATCAATTGTGCAAAGCAAACACAAGTGATTCTAGCGAAGAAAACAAACATGAAACGATTGCTGAACAATGAAAAAGAAGAACTTTCATGAACTGATTGTTATCAAGACTTGTGTCTTGTGTATTATGTTGTGTCTCTTTCTCAAATCAGAATAAGGTTTCAATTTATAGTGTTTAGGATCAGGAGAGGTGTTAATGTAGGTGTTGACGTCGAATTCGTACACGCAATGGAATTTAAAAATTTATGTTTCAAACCCGACATAAGCGGTCAAACTAAAGTATGATATGTAATGTAAACACAAAGCACAAAGCAAATGTAAAACTTTGACAGAAGACTTACATTTGAAGCAATCAGCCAAGCAGTTGAAATCTTCAAGCCTTGTGTAGTCCGAGGGTGCACACGCAAACGTCCCTCGATTTGTAAGTTCAGAAAACTATGATGTAATATGCTAAGTCAGGAATGCTAGGGATTCTGACAGAGTTTTAGAAGAGATTTACCTCTCTTAGGTTTGGTGTATTTCGAATGGGAGGTAAACCCTCTATTTATAATTGCAAACAAAGGCTTTAGGGTTTCTGTGGGCCAGGCCAGCAAAACCCCAGACTGACTAAAATTCAGACCGCCCAAAATAGGCTAGGCATCGTGGCCCAAAGTAAGTGGCACCGCGGTGCCTGTGCGTATTTTCGGAACCGCGGTCCTAAATCAAAGGCACCACGGTCCTGTCCCTATTTTCAGCCTTTTCCCATCACTAATGTCCCGGTCATCAACCGAACATAGGTATAATCTTCTTCTAATTACATCCTTCAATTGACGGAACATTTGACATAGTGTTACCCTTCAGGCCTTTACATATCGTCACTAATTACATTAGGATCTTCAAGGAACTCCTAGACTGCGCCGGAAGACGAACCCAATATATAAAGTTTAGCTACACAAAATATGTGAACTGAACCTATATGTGCTTAGGATCTGTCAAGTGTCTATCCAAATGACTTGATTATTATAACTCATCTATATTAGTTGACAACAGGACCATATCACAGACATGTCCATTGCATTGGCCAATGACTTAGTCAACCTAAGACCATATGAGTACCTGAGTGTTCACTCGAACATATATTCAAGGGATGAATCCTAATCTTGGCTCACATACCACCTTTAATCTACTTTGTAATGCACCCAAAACAAGTCGCATCTCAACCTATAAGACATTTTAGCTTAGGACAGGATCAAAGTACATTACTCCGTAAACAAGATGATATTGACCTCAAGTCTAAAGACTTTTATCTCTCACATGTCGATGACATTATTGACATATAACAAAACAGTACATCAACAGGGCATACCAATACTTCAACAAATATCCATGTGTCCATCATGAGTTATCATAACTCGTAGCAAGTGAGACATACTAAATCCCCTAAGAATGATATGATGCAGAGCACATGTCTACATATCGCATATCATCGATATCCCAATTTCGATGATCATTAGTCGAGGTAATTTAAGAGTTACGTTATAACATTAATTCTCACATCATTAATAAACACGTAACCTCTAAGGATGCATTTATAAAATATTATAAACAATCAACTAATAATTCAATAAATGCAAATGCGATAATATTAATCATCATTAATATAAATACGAATGTGTATAAAGTACATTGTGTCCTAATACATATTGTCTCTAGGACATACATATACTTTCAGTTAAAAGGGTTATTAAGAGGGTTAAGAGGGTTTAAGAGGTACAATGAAGGACAGAAACGTTTTGGAACCCGTTGGCTTTCCCGTTGATGGCCAGTTCACTTGACATGAGGCGCCGCGACCTACGACCCGGACCGGGCAGGTGGGTGGTTGTGGCACGTGTGTGGGCCTATCCTTGAACCCAAGCACACCTAGGCCCTCCCTTCTTCAAACACATGGATTTCCCCTTGGGGTCCCAAACCCTTATCCAGTTTTGAGGCTTATAATATGAACAATTCTTCATTTTCCCACCGATGTGGTATATTTGTCCCACACCATACTTTTATGCCTCAAACACCTTACTTTTCAGACCAATATCTCTTTCATTTCTTAACGAAATTTGATGATCCTTGGCCCTACGGTCATCTACTCACTTAGTAGATTAAGCACGTGTGAAGAACCAAAGTCTCCAACATGCAGAACCATGGTGTTTAAGTCATTAAATATGGGCGGACGCAACCTCCACCAAATGCAAATTTCCAACAAATCCCCTCTTGGAAGATATTTTGGCGAACACACAAGGTGTCTTCTTTCAGCAATATTTCAGCGAAAATATATTGCATCAGGAGAGGTTGCTTCCACTTTGTACCTTCCCTAGTTGAATACCATCGGACTTACTTACTGCGCGATGAACTTGATGTCTTGAAACGTCAGTGTTTAGTATAAGCCAAGACAATGATATCAACACAATCACTCTCCTTATTCATTTTCATTCTTATTGTTTTGTCCATTGTGGTCGTGGATACACTTGAATTCTTAAGTGCGTTCATTTGAGGTGGTCTGTCCTCGCACTTAAATAGGTGGTCTCTTACAAAGTATTTTGATATGCCCCACTTCACAAGTGTTAGGCACCATTAAAAGTTTCCCCAAACCTAACCTCAACTGCTGAGGATCATTAAAGGTTTTGGAAACTTATCCTCTACCCACCATGCAGGTAGCACTTTAATGTCTATCGCGAGAACGACTTTGGACTCATTTTCTTTATAGAAATCATCATCCAAAGTGCTCTTGCTTCCACCGAAGTGCTTAACTGAACTTTTACGGCTTAGTTTCCCATTGAACCTAATTCCTGGGATCACCAGTCATTAAGGTTGGTTATCCACCATATCAGTCCATATCATTTGGGTTTTACGCTAATTCCCCTAGACCGACAAAACTCCTGATCTTCGGGTAGCCCTTTAGTTAAAGGGTCAGCTATATCATTTGATTAGTAATCAAGAAAGTGACACCCATGATGATCAACTGCCATACGGTCTTATGTCTCCGACAGATATGTTCAGATGCCGTCATCTGTGCCCTTACAGTGTATAACTAACGCAGGCACGAGTTACTCCCAATGAGGAACATCCTCTAAGAGTTCATGAAGTTACTCAACTTCTCATCATGCTTTGTAAAAAGCTATAAACTCCGATTCCATCACGAATCGGTCAATGCAAGTTTACTTAGAGGATTTTCAAAGACACATCATACACATCCAACTGTGGCTTTTGGTGTTCTTCAAGTCTGATGTCCAGTTTGCATCACTATGTTCTCCCAGAAACGCTGAACATCCAGAATACCATAATTCGTGGATAAGCGAATATTTCAGATATCGTCATATCTGATTTAATGTCATCTATTGATCATGAGTGAACCTTAGCTCAACTGATCTACTTGTAAGCTAATATCAGGTCAGTTGTAGTATGTAAAACACATTGAACTACATGTGACATGCGCATATCACACCTGGTATATGGGTGCACCAAGATTCTAATCAGTTCTATGATTTATATCCACTGGTGACTTTCAACGAAACTGTTAAAACACCTCACAAATGAGTTCGGATTGACCAGTATGTTAGATGTCTTAGAAATCTCAATTATTAAGATGTCATCTGTGATGCTCATATCCTTCATGTCGAAACATTGTTTCAACATACTCTTAGTACCTAGGATCAACTTAGGATTATTCCCTATGATCAATATATCGTCTATGTAAAGGCATATCATGACGAATGAGTTAGAATTACCTTTCATGTAGATACATTTGTCACACTCATTAATGGAGAAACCCTTCTATAGTAGAGTACTATCAAAGTTTTCGTACCATTACTTCGGGGCCTATTTTAGCCGCCATAGATATTTGACAAGTCGACAAACTTTTTTCTATTTCCTAGAACCACATACCCCTCGGGTTGTTCCATATTACTTTCTTCTTCCACTTTCAGACTTTTGATTTTCTAACTATTGACTTTTTAGCTTCAGAGTCAATGTTTCTATCGTCAGATTCATTGTTTCTATTTTATCTTAAACTTCCAGGACCAAAATGTAAACATTTCAGGGACCAAAATGGAAGTTCGGGAAGAAGCCCAATAGTCCATAAAACCAACTCTCCGGTTAGGAAGACTGTCGCAACATCCATGTCACGCAAGACTACAGTCGCCCTGGATGTTAAGCTATTCACAAAGGAGCACATGTCAAAGTAGTCGATACCTTATACTCGTTAGTAGATCCATCTACTTTTTACTCACTTTGAGTATCCACTTTTACAACTCAAAGGTTCTTTTCCTTGAGGAAGATCAACCATCACATAAGTATGGTTCTGACAGAATCTATTTCTCTCTCTGTAGCTTCTTTCCAAAGCAGTGCTTCTGGAGTTGATAAATCTTTGTTAATTGTCCATGGTTTATTCTCAACCATACAAGCTAGAAGGCCTGGAACAAGTCTTTGTCCCCACTTTTGCTCCGATTTGGTTCAACACCTAGAATCCCTGAGTTCTGTAGATCTGGAATATTAAATTTCGGATAGTCAACAACTGCCGAGTCTTGTAGATCTGTAACATCTAGTTCCATACAATCAGGCACTCGCGGGTTCTTGTTAACCTTGAGCAATTACAACTTTTCCTTCTTGAGGAAAGTTATATTCAAAGAATTCAGCATCCTTTGATACCAGAATGCGATAAGCACTACTATTTTCTGCAGATCTAGTGGATATACAATCTACAGTCTTAGGTCCAATCTTGACCTGCTTTAGCTTAGGTATTTCAACCCTTGACACACTACCTCGTATCACAACACTTGTAGATGGGATCTGTTTCATATTTCGCATGGAGGGTTATCCTTATCCTTATGCAGAGTTTTATTGAGAATCACATTAGCGGTAAGGATCTCATTGCCCCACTTATTTTGGGCGTTTGGCTAACATCGTTACACTGAGGTGAGTAAGGATCATTCGTTTGTTGAACGATGTTTCGCACTCTCCCCCTCTATCACTATGAATTCCTCAATCCGTAGGCTTAGTAGTTTTTCAACTTCTGCTTTGTAGCGCTTATCCGCTTAAACAGATTCATCTTTGTTCTTCAACAAATAATGCAATATGTTGTACCATCATCAATGAAGATCACAACGTGTGTCTCCCCCCTCTATTTGTACAAGTCTCAAATCACCCATGTAGGTGTGACTAAGTTATAGATGAGCAGTGATTCTTTCGCTATTCCTTTGACGGAATGAAAAGATGATTTTGCCTCTTCGTCTACCTCAAATTCATTTCGAGAGTTTATGTCGACAGAAGGCAAAAATCTCAACTAAGTTAGCTTTTGAATGACTTTCTATTTAACGTGTCTTAATCTATGATGGCATAGATGCATGGATTATAAATATATTATTCATTTGGCTACAGACATATTGTACCATTCTTAGTTATTACGGACCTGTTGGACTAGTCTCAAACCAGCATGACCAACAGTGTTCCTGAAACCAAGTTTGAGACATGTATCACCTCTTTTTAGAGTGATCCAATTCCCTGAAGTCCTTTGAGGACAACCTCTTTAACTTTTTTTACTTTGGAGGTGGCGTTGCTTCACATGAACAACCTCTTACCCGTGGTTAGGGCGCAACCGGATCATATGTGATCTAGATACTCTGGACCACTCCAGTTGCCTTGGCAGACTAAGTGTCCAATTTCTTTTCTGCCTTTCTTTTGGCCTTCAGATCATTCAAGATCTGAAAACTCTGTCCCACTCCAGTCGCCCATAGGCTTTGTATGACTGAGTGTCCAATACGATCCTATCAAATGAAGGATATTCTGTCGGAAACGGTGACAGGTTTGTCTCTAGTCCTCTAGTTCTTTTTCCTTGTGATTGGTGCCTAGTGAAATTCCTGGCGCTTACTTAGGATTGTCCATAATTCCAATTTTATTACAACCTAAGTCCATAACTTTTATTTAAGCTATTGTTTCTAACAGTCCAATCGTTAATCGGGAAGGTAGGTGAGATTAAACTTCTAATTTTACAGACTGGGGAATATAAGTTTTTAATGAAACCACTTTATATTCCTAGCCTTACTTTACTCATTTTATTCAGACATGATTTAATCACCTTATTGACAAAGAAGAAAGTTTACTTAATCCATCTTCGGATTCCTTGTCTGGGACAAGTGTAGACCTTCTATTGCAAGATAGAACATCATCTTCAGCCTTCTCTTTTTGCCCCAGTTGATATCCTCCATCTCTCGTGGGCGCTTATTTCCACCACTCTCGGGAGTGGAGACAACAACTCTTCCTTGATCCTTAGCCACACCAGCATGATTATCAGCAGTATCTTGAAGCTCAACATCAAATCCAGATATCCCTCTTTTGACGAAAATAGATTTGTAACTATCGTCAAAGAGAGACCCAAAACTAGGATCAGATTTGATGACAGAGACAGTGGTTGAACTGTTTACAGAACTGTTAAGAGAACTAGTTTCACCAAGAAAGCCACAGCCAGATCTCAGATCATATCTACTGGCAAACATATTTCGAGCACTAATACAGATCTTGCCTTAAGATTGTGTGATATAACAATGGATGTACGAGAAATAGTAACTAACTATTACAAGTGCTTCGAAAGGATAAACAACTATGAATTACAATAGTAATAAACTTGACACCAACAAGAATTGTGGCAACAGTAATCTTTTGTGGTCTTGATCTTCGTTCTTGAATGCGTTTTGAGTCTTTGTGTTTGTTCCAACTGTCGAGCGCTCCTTGTGAATCTTGATAACCTAAAACCAAGAGACACTAAATCTCTACTTGTTATAATTGTGCTGAGTCGAGTGTTAGCACTCTATTCTTAAGATAAGATTGCCCCGTATATATGATTTTGCGTTAGCGGAAAATTGTCTTTCAAGATAAAACAACAAACTATTACTTGTGCAAAGCAAACACAAGTGATTTTAGCGAAGAAAACAAACACGAAACGATTGCTGAAGAATGGAAAAAAGAATTTTCATGAACTGATTATTATCAAGACTTGTATCTTGTGTATTATGTTGTATCTCTTTCTCAATTTATAATATTTAGGATGAGGAGAGGTGTTAAGATGGCTATTAAGAGGGTTGTTAAGAGGCACAATGAAGGCCAGAAACATTTTGGAATAAGTGCAAAACGTTTCAGCAGGTTAATTGTTACACCCCGTAAATTCCAGGACATGTATAAGAGAATCGACGGGAGAACACAAGACTTAAAAATTTGAACGAAAGAAAGAATTGTTTTCCGAAGGAAAAATCTTTCGAACCTCGGGAAGGAAAATTGTTCGTTAATGAGAATTGGGTTCTCAAATTTGTTATTTAAGACTTTTAGAATTTATCGGAATTATGGAAGTTTATTTACAGAGTTGGATACGTGGAGCCCACCCGAGAGATTTTACGTTTTTGTGGGGCCCACGAGGTTTCCGATATTTTGACCAATTATGAAAATTTCGGGAAATGAAATATTATGGACCAATGAGAGGGCGACACGTGTCACCCTCCACATGATTCATCTAGGACGAATTTATGGCTAAGTGTAGCAAATATTAGCTAGTTAAAAATGGACCAAGTCAAGGGTCAAACTTGGCTTGACATTCTTGACTCAATCCTAGCCCTTCAAGTGTATTAATCTTGTCCATTAGATGTGTTATATACTACACTAGTAGCAAGACTAATTCTCAACACTTGGAAATTTTCACAAACCTTGTTGTTCTTGAATGAAGCTCTCGGCTTTGAGCCTAAATTGGGAGATCAAATTTTACGTTTGTGGTTCAATAATCCCAATACTTCAACCCAAGATTTCTAAGGATATTACAAGGTTATCTCAATAGAAAGATCCCGAAAAAACTACATTTTCACGTTAGTCGCAAGGTGAAAACCTAACGTGTTCTTCAACTTTGAAGTTGGAAATTGAAGAGAAGTTGGTTATGAGCTTCTAAGGAGTGCTTGGAGCGGATTGGAACATAAGAAGAGGATCTAAACGTTGCTAAGGATCGACTTGAAGTCTTGGATAATATTTGGGATTATTTGAGGTATAAATTTTCGTCTTACTATTGTAATTGAAGGTTCCATGTTATTATAAGTTAGAAATGATCATGTGATATATATTATGAAGATTGATAAGTATTATGGAATTTTAGGAGCCTAAAATCCGAAACTACCATGAATTGCCTTTAAGATTGTAATTCAATTTAGTTATTAGTTTTAGTCATCGCATGTTATATAAAGAGGAGATTGTAGTTGTGATAATCGATTGCGGCTATATAACATGTTAGACTAAACAACTTGGATTGAATTCCCGTATTTCTAATTACATGTTAGTGCCTTAAGTTAAATAAAATGAGAGTGCATGATAATTAAGGCTAATAAGAAGTTAGAGGATGTCTTAACTTGCTTATGATAATTATGATAAGCCGGTGGTGCTTATGTTATGTATGATAAGTCGGTGGTGCTTATGTTATGTATGATAGCCATTGTCTTAGTGATGTATCGTTTCACGATCATTCCTCTGCTCAGGCATTTGCATATTCCGTGAATTTGCTCCCACGACGCGGCGAATACCTCACGCGAGTTCGTAGGGCTCACGCGGTGAAATAGTCCTACGCGGCGGACCGGTCTACGCGGCGAGATTACCTCACGCGTCCATACGACCTACGCGCGATACATTTACGCGAGGAAATTACCTCACGCGGTCCATACTACCTACGCGTAAAATATTCCCGTGAGTAGATTGCAAATGATACTACGCGACGGCCCTAGGTTAATCATGAGCTTCCTGCTTTAAACCGACAAAGTTTATTCTTGTCCACTCATCATTAGTAAGTCATAGTGTAATCGTTAATGTGATTATCATACATGTCCTCGCCTTTATTTTAGACTATTATGATTTCATTACGCATTTCGGGCCACATACTTGGTACACGCCAGATCGACTTCCTTCGGCCGCTCACGCCGCAGTAGAGTTATACAGTCGTTGATCCTCACTCTTAAGATCACCGCTCACCGCTGAGAAACTCCATTACTCCGAGGCTTATCTTTGGTCTGCATCTCGTATTGGTTGGTTGTACATTCGTGGGGTATGGCGGCCCCGTCTCCGTCACGCTTATGAAAAAATTCTTAGAGGTCCAGTCATATCTTGTGGATTGGGTTGTAAAAAAAGAAAGGTAATCGCTTTGGGTTATGTATACTTTTGGCGTGGTCTTATCGCTAACTCGTATTTATTCTTTTGAGTCAGATGATGTTCGCTACTATTCTCTCGATGTATACAGTAAGCGGTGCCTGTAGGCACCAGCCGCGCCCGGCTCGGTCGTGACATTAATGACATCAACATGTTGCCTTGGAGCATTGGAGCCGTGGCGCTTGCCAATTTTGGAATAAGTGCAAAACGTTTCAGCAGGTTAATGCCATCAAAACCTTACTTTGCAGACCAATATCTCTTTCATTTCTTAACGAAATTTGACGATCCTTGGCCCTACGGTCATCTACTCACTTAGTAGATTATGCACGTGTGAAGAACCAAAGTCTCCAACATGCGAAACCATGGTGTTTAAGTCATTAAATATGAGCGAACGCAACCCCATCAAAGGCAAATTTCCAACATAGATGTCAAGGTGTCGGTAGTAAATATTGAAATCTGAAACGTCTCTAACGTTTAGAGAATAATGAATGAGATATGAAATGTCTCCAACGTTCAGAGAAATAAATATCGACATTAAGTCAAGGTATTTATGGATAATGACCGTTACAACAATTAGTTCTGAACTAAGGAGCTTTGATCGATACCGGAGCTATTACGATTCCGAAAGAATAAGTTTTGACTCTCTGGAGGTAGGAGAACTACGTCTGGATATGATTGTAATGCCCGGACTTAAATCCGGAAGCATGAATTTAGGCAATTTCGGGTAAGCATAAATATAAGAGTTGCGTCCGTATTGAATTAGGTCTCATGTATACCTCGCGCGCAGGGGGAGGGGGCAAATCTACCCATCTTGCCTACGAAGTCCAATTCTCATATTTGTGAGACATCTCTTGTTCTAGCCCATTTACTAGCTCAATAGTGCACAATTCAATATAAAGGGAAAGAAAAAGTTTTCCACCACCAATGTGGTATGTACATTTCACAAGAGACAATAATGAAAACAAGAAAAAAGAACCAAGAAAGTTTCTTTGGCTTTACATTATTTAAGATAAAAAAATAAATGAAATGAGATATAACTCCTACAATATCAACATTTTCACTTCAACACTCCTTTTTTCCCTCCTCTAATCATGCAGCGATGGCTTTAGTGGGAAAGTATTACTACTTTTTAAAGTGCAAATATATCGGATATGTAGGGTAAGGTGCACGAGATTTGTCTTTGTAGATGCATCGCGCACTGCCACTCCATTCCCATTATATCCATGAAGATGAACTCATGAAAATGATTTGACTAATTAAAGGCCAAGTTTCATTTTAAAGAAGAAGATGAAGATAAAAGTAAAACGGAGAATAACTATTTTCTGTCCACGCATTTATTATCACTTGTCTTGGCTCAGGATGGTTTGATACCGGCAATTTGATTGCACAAAATAATTGGTTGATTTGTAACTAAGCATAGAGATTCTCTTGGTGTGTTTTAATTATAGGACCTACTTCTGAGTTTTTTAATCAAAATCTTAATTATTATAATGGAGTGGAATCTAAGTAAGACCCAAAAAGGAATATAAGTGGAGTAATGTTTTGTTTAGGAGTAGTTGTTTGGTTTGGATCGGATTGGCTGTGGGTTGTGGCCCTGTGTGGTGTAGGGTGGACTACGTCAACCTTCTTGATGATCATTGATTTCTGTGAGGCCAATAATTATTTTTCAATCTTTATTGTATTTCATAGATTAGTTTAATTCTATATGTTAGTTTTTGTTTGATTGAACACTAATTTTAAAAAATTAGAAAAGACTTTTCAATCTTGTAATTCTAAAGATGTAATTCTTATGTGTTCTTAAACCTGTTATGTAAATTTTTCAAATTAAAAAACTTACTAAATATAAAAAAATATATTATCTTTAAACGACTAAAAAGAAAAGTAAAATATTTAAATTGAGATAAGTAACACTTTTGAAATTTGGTTAAAAGAATAGCTGAGAATGTGTAAAATGTTTGTCCCTAGATGATTTTAATTGTAAAAGAAAAAAGTAGTACATTGTTTCACCTTCACCTACCAATGTTATTTTGCTTGTCTTGTTTCTCCCCTATATTTTTTTTAAAAAAATATTCATCCACATAATACATTAAAATTTCGTGTTTTTTTCATTTTTCTCTTATGGCTCGTAAAAACTCGAAAGGTTTTTTCTCCTTTCTTTTTTTCCAGTTTTTGTGTAATGAGAAAGCTACTTGATGAAAATTAATATGTTTGGCCAAGTTTTTTTTTTTAAAGTGTTTATTTTTTTCTAAAAGTGCTTATTTTAAAAAATTAAGGTGTTTGACCAAGCTTTTGGGAGAAAATAAGTGTTTTTGAGCAGTAACAGAAACTATTTTTTAGAAGCTAAAAAATAGTTTTTGCTCAAAAGTAAAGAAATATGTTCCCTTAATTTTATTGATGAATTATTTACACTATATATAACGTTACAAGAATATTTACTTTGAGACATACTAGATAACTAATTAACCTAATTACAAAAGAATTATAATTCTACCTAAAATATGAGATATACAATTAATACAATTAATGAAAGAATTTTGGAAAATATTCTATTACACCCCCGCAGTCGAAGCGGGAGGTTCTCGAACACTGAGACTAGCTCGAAAATTATCAAATAGTATGCGCGGAAGTCCTTTGGTGAAGATGTCGGCAATCTGATATCTAGAAGGAACATAAAGGACACGAACTTGACTACGAGCCACTTTTTCGCGAACGAAATGAATGTTTATCTCAATGTGTTTAGTGCGCTGATGTTGGACAGGATTGCCGGAAAGATATATCGCACTAATATTATCGCAGTAGACCAGTGTTGCCTTTTGAACCGGGAAGTGAAACTCAAGTAGAAGGTTACAGATCCAACATGACTTAGAGATGACGTTGGAAACACCTCTATATTCTGCTTTTGCATTAGATTGTGATAGTGTAGGTTGTCCTTTGGAAGACCAAGATACTAGTTTAACTCCGAGGAAAATGCAACAATCGAATGTGGAGCATCGGGTGTCAGTACATCCACCCCAGTTAGCATCAGAATAGGTAGTGAGACCAGTGAGCAAAGACTTGTATAAATGTAATCCGAAGTGAAATGTACCTTGGACGTATCGTAAAATACATTCGGCGAACGACGCATGCGCTCCGCCGATCGCGTAATGGACAAGCATATTTGTTGCACAGCATAGGATATGTCTGGTGTCGTGAATATGAGGTACTACAGGTCCCCAGTCATGTTATGTTAGTGAGTCGGATCTGAATATGAAGTGTCAGAATTAGCGCTTAGCTTGGAAATGGTATTTATAGGCATGTGGGATGGTTTAGAAGATGTCATACCTGCACGGTCAAGGATCTATTCGACGTACTTCTTCTGACATAGAAATAGGCCGCCAGAATGTCGAGTGACAGGGATGCCGAAGAAATAACTTAGAGGGCCCAGATCTTTCATAACAAACTCAAAGGAAGAGAGACATAATGGACCGGCGGAGAGCATCAGATGATGTGGTGAGGAAGATGTCATCAATGTATAATAATAGGTAATCCATGTTTGTACCCTTGTTATATATGAACACAGAATGATCGGATCTACTATGTGAAAAAATGATAGAGGAAACATAATCGCGAATCGCTAGTACCACGCTGGCGAGCCTGCTTTCACCATACCGCAAATGTATACGTTATACCGTATTTTCAGAGTATGCACGTAAGACGACGCATAAAAAAGTTTAAGCCTAAAGTTAGGCAAGACCAAAATATTTGTTCACTACTACCAAAAGAATCGTTGATGAAACGCTTTACAAAACTTCATGGGCGGAAAATTACGCTATGTCATTTATTATTTTTATGGATTTTTCGAGAGATGAAATATTTTGACCAACGAGAGGGCGACACTTGTCACCCTCTGGGGCGGTCTCACGGCCGATTGGTCAGACGCTTTGTGCCATGTCTTGTGGCCTAATCCATGGGTCAATGTTTGTGAGGAATTGTGGAGTAGGATAGGGGCACTGGGCAAATCTCGCCCTCCACTTGCCCCCACTTGGCTTGATCACGCCATTGGTTTCCCTATAAATACCCCTTTCAAGACTTCTTCATCCACTCCACAAATCTCTAAGTCTTGAAATTCCTCTCCTCCCTCTCTATGGTTTCGTCCAAGCCTTCCTCCCCTTCGGAAGGCCCGTCCGAGGTGGTACTGCCACGACCGAACCCTGCTCGTGGATCAGTGCCCTACCCGGGCACCCTTCTACCTTAACAATACAAGTAAGTCATGAATCAAACAACACCTCATTTTTTAAAAACAAACGACGTGCAGGGCAAAGCCGATGCGCGCCATATATACATAAACAAAAGACACTACACCGCATACGAGTCCAATCCCACATATGAATACTGCACTTAGACTTAAATCGAACTATGACGGACAAGGCCCCGCCGCATCCATAAATGTACAAAAGCCTGCATCAAGGACATATACCAAAGATAAACTCGGAATGAAGGAGCTTATCCAAAACCCCGAGCAGATCCTACACCGCCGATCACCGAATCACAGACCTAAACTCGCAGATGAACGCACTTCGGGCGAGGTCAAGACAAGAATGTACCAAGTATGTGAATAGTATCACTGTAATAAAATCATAAGATCTAAATAAAACAGAGACATGTATGATATCCAACCTACAAGCATAACACATAAGCAAATATATCAAGTCGTGACGCAGCCCTCAAAGTCATTACTCAAATATAGCCACGGGTCTCACGCCCATAATATCAATCATGCGCCGTGGAATCCTTCCTCATCACGGCGATCCATGATGTAATAACACCAATAAGGATACATGAACACCCACCCCACTCGTGTCCTAAATACCACGCGTCTCATGCCCCTAATCCCACCTCGTAAAAGCATGACCATAGGGTAACACAAACAACCGGGACATATATGATAATCAAAATACAACACATTGTGCCTTACTAACAATGAGAGTAAGCAGTAGTATCCTTACAATATAAACTAGAAGCTCATGATCAAGCAGACCATCCGCCCGCAATATCATTTAGCAATCCTATTCTCGGACTATTTCACCCGCATAGTCGCGTGGACCCGCGTGAGGTATTCTCGTGATAGGTCGGACCCGCCCGCACGGGACTATTTCACCCGCATCAGCCCTTTCGGACCCGCATGAGGTATTCCTCTGATAGGACTATTTCACCCGCATAAGCCCTTTCGGACTCTCATGAGGTATTCCTCGCATAGGATGGACCCGCCCGCATGGGAATATTTCACCCGCATAAGCCCTACGACTGCACGAGGTATTCCTCGCATCGTGGGTAGCAAATCCACTAATTATGCAATGCCACAAACCCGGAATGACCTCAAACGATCGATATAACAATAGCACACAACCGGCTATTTCCAAAGACACATAGGCAAATCCTTAATTACAAGCCAAAGTCCTTACCAAGGCATACTTAGAATAATTCTCTTTAACAAGCCAAAGTACTTATCAAGGCACACTTAGACAAATTCTCAATTTATCAAGCCAGAGTACTAATCAAGGCATACATAGAATCATTCTCTTTTAACAAGTCAAAGTACTTATCAAGGCACACTTTAGACAAATTCTCAATTTATCAAGCCAAAGTACTAATCAAGGCATACATAGAATAATTCTCTTTTAACAAGTCAAAATACTTATCACGGCACACTTAGACAAATTCTCAATTTATCAAGCCAAAGTACTAATCAAGGCATACATAGAATAATTCTCTTTTAACAAGTCAAAGTACTTATCAAGGCACACTTAGACAAATTCTCAATTTATCAAGCCAAAGTACTACATACGTACATACATAGAATAATTCACAAATAACAAGTCAAAGTACTTATCAAGGCACACTTAGACAAATTCTCAATTTATCAAGCCAAAGTACTACATACGTACATACATAGAATAATTCTCTTTTAACAAGTCAAAGTACTTATCAAGCCACACTTAGACAAATTCTCAATTTATCAAGCCAAAGTACTACATACGTACATTCTTTTATAAAAGACTTCTTTCTATGTAAAGCCCCAAGATACTAACACCCGTAGTATCAAGGCGTGTCTATTTTTCAAAGTAAGTTACTACACTTTTTAGAAAACTCATTTCAAAGCTTGAAATCAAGTAACTCTAAATTTTCACAATCTAGGCAACTTATGCCGATTAATCAAAATAGGCAACTTTCAAAACCTTCCCTAAAGCCGTTATAACCAACTTCCCATAAAGCCGTTATAACCCTTTATGGTTTTAGACGTATCCATTCCTTCAATAACCAAGAGACTTATACTATTAAAACCAAGTATCACATACTTACAAAACAAGTTCTTAACTTTCAAAATACTTCAAGTCTCTTAATAGTTAGAAAACAAGTTTTCTTTCACTTTTTAAACCTCAAGTAACTTCACCCTTAACGCAAGTTACTTCTCTTAAATCATGTCATTTCTCCTCTTTTAAATCAAATAAGTAAATCACTCCTTTGACTCCCCTAAAGTCATTATAATGACCTTTAGGTTTTAGAACTAAGGCACTAGCCAAAAGATTTGGAAACTACTTCCTTTTCAAGTCTCTATGTACTTTAAGAAAATATACCTTCACTTTTAAGAATCCAAACTTCCCTAAGGAAATGGATTATACTACTTACAATTTAAACATCAAAGTACACTCAAGGAAGTACATAGAACAAATTCTATTTTAGGCAATCCAAATACAAGCAAGGAATGGATCATTCACGAGTAGAACTTACTTTCTTTATTCTAAGGAATCATGCTGAAGAGAGATAGTTCACATACCTTTCGCTAAATCCACAAGCTGCCGAATACGCCGCACGTAGAAGTTGTCAACCTATAATGGTCACAATAAGACTATCAACTTCTAGTCTCTAACGAGAATAATACTAAGTATTTGGTCTCTAATTCTACGGAAAATCGCAAAGACTTCCTTTGTTTCTACTCACTTTGCCACCTTTTCAAGGCCGAATACAATAACCAACAAACCACATTTAAGGCTCCAAACAACAAACAAACAAAGGGGATTACACGCCTACAATACGTAAAATTCCGCCCCACAATTCATACCAAATAGTTTAATGACACTAGCCAATTCTACCAACTTACATAGCAACACTAAGTCTTTTCCAATCCTTTTTCCAATTCCAAGTTCTTAGGTCAACATGTTATTTAGTCATAAACAACTTCAACAACTACAATTTCCTTCATTATTCAACATGACGACTTAACTAATAATCGACTTGAATTGTAATCTTAAGGCTAACATGCTAGTTTTCTGATTAGGGTTCCAATAACCAATATCCTTATCAAAACTCATACTATATATCTCATGCTTGCTAATAACCATAGTTACAATCATAAGTAAGCCTTAACTATTAAAACGACAAAATTTATACCTTCAAAGCCCTTAAAATTTCCAAGATTCAAAGTCGCTACTTAGCAATTCTTAGCTCCTTTCCTTAGGTTCCAATCCGCCCAAGCACTCCCAGAGGCCTACAAGAACTCATCTTCAAGTCCCAACTTCAAAGTCAAGAACTCCCTTAGTTTCCGCCATGCGACTAACGTAAAAATACGCTTTTTCCAAATCTTTCTATTGAGATATCCTTACAATACCCTTAGGACCTTGGGTTAAAGTCTTGTGGCTAATGGACAACAAACTAAAATTTTTGTGTGAGACTATGCAAACCCGAGAGGTTCTCTTTGAAGAACACAATGTTCTCTATTTTTCTAAGTGTAAATGAGCTTGTCTTGCTACTAGTTAGCATATAACACATATCGAGGGCTTAGACTTAAACAAATGTGAGGCTAGGATTAAAATCACAAGGATCAAACCTATGGCAAGTTGACTAGTCAATTATGTCAAGCTAGCAAGACTAATCTTCCAAGGTGGTCAATGACCATTTTACCCTTGCATAAATTTCGACCAAGCCATGGGGTGCCACGTGTCGCCTCTCATTCGCCCATAAAATTTCAGAACCTCGTGGCCCCACAAAAATATAAAATTTCTGGGGCCCCACGTGACCAAATCCAGAAAAATAAATTTCCATAATATTAATAAGTTTCATATTCTTCAAATAATACATTTTGAGAATCCAATCAACAACGAACATTTTTCCTTTCCGACGTCCTAAGATTTTCCGTCGGAAGAACAATTCTTCCTTTCGCATATATTGTCCAAGTCTTGTTTCCTTACGCATATCTCTCTTATACATGTCCTCGACTTACAGGTGTAACAGTACCCTCTCCTAGTGGTGGGGCCGAGACACACCCCCCCCCCCCCCCTTGCCTAGTTGTTCTCGTAAAATACCCCCCTCCCCATTTGGTAGAAAATACTCTCCAAGTATCGTTACTATACCAAAATACCTTAGCCTTATACCTTGTAGTATTCCAAAGTTACCTCTATACGTAGAGCCCGGAAATACTACCTTATGTCCGTTTAGTCTCAAACCAAACCCTAAGGAAAATCTTCATACCATTGAAGTATTAAGTAGAAGTTGCGTAACTTCTGGCGGTTGTTGGAGCGGGTCGAGCGCCTGCAGTAGGAGCTAAACGTTGCTCAGATCGACATTTAAACTCGATAATTATGGGCTTATCGAGGTAAATATCTTGTCCCCTATTGTAATTAGAGTTTACATACTGTCAGTAGTATAAGAATTAAGTATGTTATATACCGGAAGGTATATAAGAAGGAATTGAATCAGATTTACATAGATCAGATTTACTGAGACTTGTGAAGTTTGACTGCAGTGAAGTGCGCCCAATTTTCCGTAGAATCTTGATTCTAGATTTATTCTACCGAGTAGTCTAGAATTGATAGACTTGTATAACCGTTATAGTCAAGATCGCGAGTAGCAGCGTATTCTACTCGAAGGGTGGAAAAGGCTAGCCGGACTACAGTACTTTGGAGTTATTTGCTAATAGTCGATAATCGTCGCGAGGTATGTGATTCTTCCTATCCTCTTGAGCATGATGTTTTAAAAGAATATATATATAGTACCAGAGACGACGTGTTAATCGAACGTAGTTTTACGGCAATGTCTTTTGACTTAAGCCCAATAATAAGAATCTTGAAGTATTTCAAAAGAATTAAGAATCCTTTTTGAAAGAAGAATGAGTACTTGGTTTTTAAAAGGAATAATGTTTTACTGATTTCGGAAATCAGAATAAGTATCGAACAAACCACAGCAGCGCTAATAAAGGGAAATGTGTTGACTAATAAGGTATTATTAAAACCAGTAGAAACCTCTATCTTCATAGAAGCTAAGATGAGACAAAATGATGTTACATTTCCTAGATCATTGCTGCTTTAATAAGATTGTATGAACAAGAATAACCTACTCACACATAAGGCATATGTTTCTCAAATGGTTTTAAAAGAGAATTATATTATTAAGTGTTTAAGACTATGAACTACGAAACCTTTCGAAAATGAGAAACTTGAGCATTTGAAATTAGACAAACTTGAACGTTTGGAAAATAATGTTGTTACTTGATTTTACAAAGGGAAGTGTTTTGGTTTACTTAAAAAGATAGTCACCTTATTTTTATACTACGGATATTGTGTGACTTTTGTGAAAGAAACGGATCTTTTAAAAAGAGTTATTGTATGAAGTACTTTGGGGATAAAAACCCGAACTTGCTAACATAAAGTAGAGAGTACCTTGTGAGAATAACTTGATTGTGTTGGTTTGTGATAGCCTTGTAATACTTTCTTGTTGATTTGATAAGAAAACATGTTAGGATGCTACGTGTGTTAGTATCTTGTGATGTTTGTGTAAAGGGTTTCCTTGTCAGGCTTATGTTGTTTAACGATAAGCTATTATGTTAGTATTACATCACTCACCTCGACATGATTCCGGGTTAAGTCGCCTCCGACGCGATAGACTCAAAGTGTCCGTGACCTATGGTTCGAGAATACCTACGCGGTGCAGTGTGACCTATGCGAGCTACGAGTTCCGTGTTAGTGTGCGGCCTTTATGGTCACGCGGTCTATGTGGGCTACGCGGATCGCGAGTCCGTGACGTTGCCGGGAGATACCGATGCAAGGAATACCTACGCGCCATCGAGTGGCATACGCGAGTGCGGAAGTTCCAGACTAGACGTGCACATTAGATATCGCGGCGAGTGGCCTTCGATCATGTGGCGGTCAGACAGATCTCATGATACGCTTTATGACCTTGTTGGTACTGGTTTTAGTAGTCGGCTATGCCTTCGCATTTACCCCGCACGGTTTTATTATGACACGTGGGACCCGTGTTCATGTGTTCCTCGTGCTTTTATATCATAGATCGCTTCAGCGGTGAAGGTATTCCACGGCATGATTCATGTTGGGCGTGAGACCCATAGTTGTATGCGAGTGATGACTTTGAGGCGTGAGTCCCCGACTTGACACGATCGCTATTTATCAGGAATCGTAGTTTGGTTATCATACATGTCTCGCTTTATATAGACTACTATGATTTCATTTACTGATTTTCGCCACATACTTGGTACTGTTGTGATCGACTCTTCGGGCCGCGTTCATGCCGCAGAAGAAGTACACCGCCGCCGATCCTCGCCTAGGATCACGATTCAAAGATTCGGGAAACTCCGCTTCTCCGAGTCTTATCGATGTATAGTCCCCGCCGTCAGAGTACTTACATTCGTGGTATGGCGGGCCCCGCCCCGCCATTATTGTTATATCATTCTTAGGTCCGTAGTAATCGCTGTGCGGCAGAGTTTGTAAAAGGGATGTAATCGCTCAGATTTAAGTTTTATATATGTACGCGAAAGGCAACTTTTCACGTAAAAACTGCTTTTACACTTCCTATTATTTCATGTTCGTTTTATGTTCACGATTACTCGATGTATGTCTACTTAGGTGCCCGGTAAGGCACGATCACGCCCGGTTCGGTCGTGACAAAAGTGGTATCGAGCGATTAATCCTCGGAAAGTGTCTACACCGTATCTAGTAGTCTTGATTATCGGTGTGTTGTGCACCACACCAATAATCGTGAGGCTATAGGATATTTAGGATTGTTTTTCATTCTTCTCACCGAGATCGTGCTTAGAGCCGTGTTATAAGTTGGACCTCTAACGTATTCCTCGCCCCTACCGCTATGCCTCCGCGTAAGGCAACCCGCCCGAAGGCAAGGCGGCCATGAGTCGCGAGTAGAGCACAGAGGTTACGAGGCACAGGCCCAATCATCACCAGGTGGTGCTTCATTCGGGAGTTCGCGACGCCACCAAATTTCAAAGCAGAGTTTAGCACAGTTAGCGATTCCATCGCGGCCATGATATATGAGCCTTCGCCCACGACCGGGAGCAGAGAATATAGATTGCAAAGAGGCGACCCTGTTACTAGCTATGGATTTAGCAACCAGAGAGTATTTTATGTACCGATTTATCACGGGTCTTGATGACTATCTAAGAGAGGGTTGTGCAAGAATAACTCTTGAATGACACGAGCATGGCACGTGGTATGCACTTATGCAGGCCGAGAAACGAAGAGATTGACGGGTTAACCAAGATCAGCAGAAGAGGGCCAGATCGGTAGGGTCCTTTGGTAACTTTCGAGGCGAATTCAGTAGTTGGAGAGGAAGGGGTGTTAGCCAGAGGAGGCCACCCCCACCTCGGTGTGGCCGTTATGGTAAGTGTCATTGTGGAGAGTGTCGTACTTCTTCGACAGCTTGTTTTACTCATGCCAACAGTAAGGTGATTGATTAGAACGGCGCAGGAGTGAAGCAATAGATACAAGTATATCCTTAACCCTCTAGAGATTTGTAGGTGTGATGAGATGAGTATATCTTAAGTGTTATGTTCTGATAGCATTTGTGCAAAGTATGATTTGAAATCATGGTTAGTTAAAAGGGTAAGATTGGGGATAAGGAAAGTGTGAGCCTTAGAGTTTTATACGTGGAGACCTTAGAGGCAAGGCTATCTTGAGTAAAATATTACATTTATGATTGAATTTATCTGAGTGCATAGTACACGTGAGATATGTGATAAGTCCCCGAGTGGTATGAAATGAAAGAGGGTAGTTGAGCTAAGAAGACCCTAGTTCTTCGTGACTTGATTGCGGATTGTTCCGGATCGGGAGCAAGTGTTTGGCACGATAATGGTCGATTGGATCGATCGCGTCAACCCGCGACTGCTTTGTGGCGGGTCGGTTCGGGTGGTCCCGCCAGTGGTAGGTCACGCGTGTTAGGCCCAAGTTTAGTTAACCATCGACGAGTTCATGGATGCGTTCGACCGAAGTCGGGCCGATGAGGTCACCATCTTGTCTTTCACCAAAACCTTGTACTCGGCGATGGGTTATGCGAGATGATTATCAGGAAGGTTATAAGGCTGCACGAGGTGCCTGCTTTCACCTTATGTCGCGATGGAGCCTGTGTTACGACTATTTTCGCTCGAAGTTTTACCAGCAGGTTAGGAACTCGCAGTCTCCTCAGACGCATTCGCCTCGCCGGTGTTTGGATTTCAGGGGTAGCGGTGAGGATTGTTGCCTCCTGTTAGGGAGTGTTTTATAGCTACCATTTCAGTATTCGGATGTCGCTTTATGACGCCTTCTTGGGGCGGAAGTGTAAGTCACGGCCGATTGGTTCGATGTTGGCGTTCAGATAGTTGGTTCATACTTGTTCAGCAGGATGTGGATAGGGTGAAGCTTATCCAGAAGAGGTTATTGGCAGGTCAGAGTCAACAGAAGTCATGCGGATAATCGACGTCGACACTTGAAGTTCAGGTTAACGGTCGGTATTTCAAGGTACCACCGGAAAGCGTGTGACGAGTTTTGGGAAAGCGAAGAAACTTAGCCCGAGGTACTTGGAGCGTTTCAGATCATGTGAAGAATAGGCGGTTGCCTATAGGTTAGCATTGCCATCCGCTTAGAAGCGATATCTGGTCTTTCATGTCATTGTTCGAAAGTATCGGAGATCCATCCAGAGTGATCGATTAATAATGACCAAGTTGAGATAGTAACCCGAGATTTTTTGGAAAATCAAGCAAGATGTAAATGTGGTAAGTTATGAGAAAGAGTTTGAGTGTACGAGAATGGTACGACGAATAAGAGAATAGAAGTGATCATTGCGTTTGTAAAGAAAAAGCGCATGAGTGTCTTTTAGCCCTCGTGGAGCCTTTGTAGTGATGGAGGTGATTCTCGTAGACTTGAAGTTGAGTAATTGCGCGTATTATGTTATGGCCAGTGCGGCATGATTGTTTTCGTAAGTATAGTAGTGAAGACTATACGCACACTGTGTTTTTGAGGTTAGAAGGAACATTCGACGAATGTTTCTAGGAGGGGAGAATGTTATACCAGATTTCAGAGTATGTACGTAAGGACGTACGTACAAAAGTTTAAGCCTAAAGTTAGGCAAGGACCGAAAATATTTGTTCACTACTACCGAAAAGAATCGTTTTTCGATGAAACGTTTTACAAAACTTGCGAAGGGAAAATTACGGCTATGTCATTTATTATTTTTGCGGATTTTTTCGAGAGATGAAATATTTTGGACCAACGAGAGGGCGACACTTGTCACCCTCAAGTGGGCGATCACGGGCCGATTGGTTGCACGTTTTGTGCCATGTCTGTGGCCTAATCCACGTGTCAATGTTTGTGAGGAATTGTGGAGTAGGGATAGTGGCACTGGGCAAATCTCGCCCTCCACTTGCCCCCACTTGGCTTGATCATGGCCATTGGTTTCCTATAAATACCCTCCCTTTGAAGACTTTTTCATCCACTCCACAAATCTCTAAGTCTTGAAATCCTCTCCTCCTCTCTATGGTTTCGTCCAAGCCTTCCCTCCCCTTGAGAAGGCCCTTGGCCGAGGGTACCCTCCTAGTGGTGGGCCGAGACACACCCCTGCCTAGTTGTTCTCGTAAAATACCCCTTTGGTCGAAAAATACTCTCCAAGTATCGTTACTATACCAAAATACCTTAGCCTTATACCTTGTAGTATTCCAAAGTTACTCTATACGTAGAGCAAAATACTACCTTATGTCCTTTAGTCTCAAACCAAACCCTAAGGAAAATCTTCATAGCCATTGAAGTATTAAGTAGAAGTTGCGTAGAACTTCTAAGGGTTGTTTGGAGCGGTCGAGCGCCTGCAGTAGAGCTAAACGTTGCTCAGGATCGACATTTAAACTCGATAATTATGGGCTTATCGAGGTAAATATCTTGTCCCTCTATTGTAATTAGAGTTTACATACTGTTGTAGTATAAGAATTAAGTATAAGTTATATACCAGGAAGGTATATAAGAAGGGAATTGAATCAGATTTACATAGATCAGTATTTATGAGACTTGTGAAGTTTGACGGTAGGAAGTCACGCCCAATTTTCCGTAGAATCTTGTATCTAGATTTATTCTACCGAGTAGTCTAGACATTGATAGACTTGTATAACCGTTATAGTCAAGATCGCGAGTAGCGTATTCTACTCGAAGGGTGGAAAAGGCTAGCCGGACTACAGTACTTTGGAGCTATTTGCTAATAGTCGATAATCGTCGCGAGGTATGTGATTCTTCATATCCTCTTGAGCATGATGTTTTAAAAGAATATATATATAGTACGGTAGACGTACGTGTGTTAACTGAACGTAGTTTTACGGCAATGTCTTTTGACTTAAGCCTGAATAATAAGAATCTTGAAGTATTTCAAAAGAATTAAGAATCCTTTTTGAAAGAAGAATGAGTACTTGGTTTTTAAAAGGAATAATGTTTTACTGATTTCGGAAATCAGAATAAGTATCGAACAAACCACAGCAGCGCTAATAAAGGGAAATGTGTTGACTAATAAAGTATTATTAAAACCAGTAGAAACCTCCATCTGCATAGAAGCTAAGATGAGACAAAATGATGTTACATTTCCTAGATCATGGCTGCTTTAATAAGATTGTATGAACAAGAATAACCTACTCACACATAAGACATATGTTTCTCAAATGGTTTTAAAAGAGAATTATATTATTAAGTGATTAAGACTATGAACTACGAAACCTTTCGAAAATGAGAAACTTGAGCATTTGAAATTAGGCAAACTTGAACGTTTGGAAAATAATGTTGTTACTTGATTTTACAAAGGGAAGTGTTTTGGTTTACTTAAAAAGATAGTCACCTTATTTTTATACTACGGGTATTGTGTGACTTTTGTGAAAGAAACAGATCTTTTAAAAAGAGTTATTGTATGAAGTACGTTGGGGATAAAAACCCGAACTTGCTAACATAAAGTAGAGAGTACCTTGTGAGAATAACTTGATTGTGTTGGTTTGTGATAGCCTTGTAATACTTTCTTGTTTATTTGATAAGAAAACATGTTAGGATGCTACGTGTGTTAGTATCTTGTGATGTTTTTGTAAAGGGGTTTCCCTTGTTGTGCTTATGTTGTTTAACGATAAGCTATTATGTTAGTATTACATCACTCACCTCTTGACATGATTCCGGTTAAGTCGCCTCCACGCGGTAGACTCAAAGTGTCCGTGTGACCTATGATTCGAGAATACCTACGCGGTGCAGGTGACCTATGCGCGAGCTACGAGTTCCGTGTTAGCGGCCTTTATGGTCACGCGGTCTATGTGGCTACGCGATCGCGAGTCGGGACGTTGCCGGGAGTATACCCTCGATGCGAGGAATACCTCTGGGGCCATCGAGTGGCCTATGCGAGTCGCGGAAGTTCTGGACTAGACGCGCACATTAGATCATGGGCGAGTGGCGGCTTCGATCATGTGGCGGTCTAGACAGATCTCATGATACGCTTTATGACCTTGTTGATACTGTGGATTTTAGTAGTCGCTTATGCCTTCGCATTTACCCCCGACGGTTTTATTATGACACAGTGGGACACGTGTTCATGTGTGTTCCTTGGTGCTTTTATATCATAGATCGCCAAGGAGGAAGGTATTCCACGCATGATTGATGTTGTGGGCGTGAGACCCATAGTTGTATGCGAGTGATGACTTTGAGGCGTGAGTCCCGACTTGACACGATCGCTTATTTATCAGGAATCGTAGTTTGGTTATCATACATGTCTCCTGCTTTATATAGACTACTATGATTTCATTTACTGATTTTCGGGCCATACTTGGTACTGTCAGATCGACTCCTTCGGGGCCGTTCATGCCGCAGAAGAAGTACACCGCCGTCGATCCTCGCTCTAGGATCACAGCGTTGCTGGGAAGCTCCGCTTCTCCGAGGCTTATCACGTATAGTCCTCGTCGTTGTAGGTACTTACATTCGTGGTATGGCCGGGCCCGCCCGCCATTATTGTTATATCATTCTTAGAGGTGCAGAGTAATGCCAGGCGAGTTTGTAAAAGGGATGTAACTGTTCAGATTTAAGTTTTATATATGTACGCCGAAAGGCAACTTTTCGCAGAAAAACTGTTTTACACTTCCTATTATTTCATGTCTAGTTTTATGTTCCGCTGATTACTCTGATGTATGTATACTTAGGTGCCCGGGGTAAGGCACCAGTCACGGGCCCGGGTTCGGGTCGTGACAAGACACACATAATCCGGATGAGTAGGATCCCTAAAACCCATAGGTTATGCATACATACTATTTCATGAAGATCCTCATGTAAGAAGACATTCATGATATCAAGCTGATGAATGGATCAAGACTTGGATATGGCAATGTTGAGGACGGTCCGGATAGTTGCGGGCTTTACGACCGGGCTGAACTTTTAATCACAATCCACTCCCACTTGTTGAGACTTACCATCACCTACAAAACAATCCTTGTACCTCTCAAAAGAACCATCAGATTGTTTTATGTCTAAAAATCCACATATAACGAATAATGTTAGCATTAGGTGGACAGGATACTAGGTCCCATGTCTTATTATCAATAAGACATTGATAAGGAATAATCCTTGTGGCTTTCCAATTAGGGTCGGAAAAGGAATACTTCGGGTTACGAGGGACATGAGAAGGGATAACTAAAATGGAAAGGTTAAACATCCATTTAGGTTTATGAATTTTATGCATGACACAAGTTTCCATTGTCCGAGTGTGTGTCTCGGGATGCGGGACGGGAGGAGGGTTTCCCGCAGGACTGCCGGGAAGAAGAGGAAGGGCATGGGTAATGGTATTAGCTGGCCTAACCTCGGTTTGCCGAGAGGTAGTTGCGGAATCTCTCTAAGGCGGGTTATTTCGGGTTACCGTCGACAAAATTGGATGGGAAGCTCGTCCCGAACTACCCGAGGTGGTGACGAGTGTGGGGGTCTTGGATGGTGGACTATGTAAATAGTGAATTAGAAGAGAGTTTAGGCCATCGTCTAGGAAGTCGTATGAATGTCGAGGTGGTAAGTGTAGGGAGGTAAAGAGAATTAAGACTCATCAAATAGGACATGATGTGAAATAATAATTTTATGGCTCGGTATGTCATAGCACGAGTAACCACGATGATTGACAGGGTAACCCAAAAATACACACGGGAAAGACCATGGTTGGAGGCGTTCCTACAAAACAGAACTTGTGTGGGAGACCGTTGAGCTAGAGACTTGTTTGAGATTATGTTTAGGAGATAGTGGTTATGGAGAGTGCGTAATGCCAGAATTGAGGGGGAATTGAGGCGTAAGCAAGTAGGGAACAAATAAGGTTGTTTATGGTTCGTATTTTCCATTCGGCTTTACCATTTTGGGAGGATGTGTGAGGGCAGGAAAATGAAAGGTAAAACCGTTTTTGGAGAAAAAATATTTGAATTGGTTATTATTGAATTCTCTGCCATTTTCACATTGAAAATAGTTAATGCACTTATCAATTGTGTTTTTACGAAAGCACTAAATGAAGAAAAATGTGGTAGACCTGGGATTTATTTCCAATTGGAAAAGTCCATAGAAAGTTGGAATAATCTTTCAAAAATAACACATAATATATATGGCCAGCCTTACTCGAAATATGGGATGTCCACAAATCACTATGTATGATATTGAAAGACATTAAAATACAATTTGTGAATGCAGAAAATGGTAATTTGACATGTTTCCAAAAAATGCAAGATTCACAAGGAAAACCCAATTTTCAGTTGTCAAAATGTCACATGGAGATTAGATTCTTAATGAGATTAGGGGCATGGAGGACATTTTTTAAGATTAGTGGTGGATGTGGTGGGGATAGGGAGGAATGACCATAATCACAGATGAGAATGCCTTTTCCACTACCAACAATAATATTCTAATTTAAATTACTCAAATTGGAATAAGACGAGAGAGTACCTTGTGATGTCGTCACATGAGATGTGGTGTATGTGTCCATATACCAATTGTCGTCTGGAGTGTTGAGTGACATTGTGCTCATAGCTTCCTCAATATCAGTCGGTGTATAAGTCGATGAAGAGGGCCTATGTTGTGTAGGCCTGTTGTGGACGTGGGCCAAGTATGGCATGTTGGGCCTGTCGGTTCTGAGGTGGAGTTTACGAGGATGTCGTATACATGCAAAGAGGGGAGGCCCATGACGGTGGGCCCACACGGCCCACAGCGGGTAGGCAGCTTATGGCGGAAGCTGCTTCCATTGTTGCAGTCGTTGCTGGCTGTTTCCAGCCGGCGGGAACTACCCCTTCACGCCACCATTGTTGGAGGAATTTCTTTTTCCGCGGCCCTGCCGACCGTCGCTCTAGCAGCTTGTTACGGAGGAAGTGGATCGCCGCGGGTCCTCCGCCGATGGGCCTGTTGCCGACCAAGAGGCCCTACCATCGGCGGAGGGCCCAACTATGGTTGTGAGGGCAGTGTCGGTAATGCTGGCCCGAGTGGTGTTGCGCTTGCTTTTCCAGATTTCCTCAAGGATGAGCTTCGAACGGGCCTCATAAAACGAATGTAACGACGTGCATTTCTGAAGGATGGTGGAAACACCATCATAGGATTCGTTCAAACCTGCAATAAGTTGCATGACCAATCGCTGATGTTACACCCCGTAATTCCAGGACATGTATACGAGAATAGACGCGAGAACACAAGACTTAAAAATTTGAACGAAAGAAAGAATTATTTTCCAAAGGAAAAATCATCCGAACCTCGGGAAGGAAAATTGTTCGTTAATGAGAATTGGTTTCTCATAATTTTTATTTGAGACTGTTGGAATTTATCGAAACTATGAAATTTTATTTTCAGAGTTGGATACGTGGGGCCCACCCGAGAAATTTTATATATTTTGTGGGGCCCACGGGGTTTTCGATAGTTTGATCAATTATGGAAATTTTGGGAAACAGAATGTTATGGACCAATGGGAGGGCGACACATGTCACCCTCCACATGGTCATGTTGGACGAAAATGTCATTAAAAGAGTAGCCAATTTGGCTTGATAAAATGGACCAAGTCAAAGGGTCAAATTTAACTTGACATAATTGACCTCATCCTAGCCACACATTTGCCTTGATCCAAGCCCTTGAATGTAGTATATATCTATACTAGTAGTGCAAGACTAGATCATTTCCAACACTTAGAAAAAAAATGACAAAGTTGTTGTACTCCATTAAGAGCTCTCGGTCATGAGCCCTTTTGGAAGATAAAAATTCTTCAATTGTTGTTCATAAATCTCAATATTCAAACCTAAGATCCCTAGAGGTATTCTAAGGATATCCCAACATAAAAATCTCGGAAAAACTACGTTTTACGTTAGTCGCAACATGAAAACCTAAGGTGTTTGTCACGACCCGACCCCGGGCCCGCGACTGGTGCCTTACCCCGGGCACCCTAGTGATACAACATCAGAGAAAATCAGCGGAAATAAAAATTTAAACATGAAACAAGATATACAATAAGAAAGCAGGCTAACCAAAACGGTCACCTTTCTGCATATATATAAGAATTCGAACAGTTACATCCCTTACAAACCCTGCCCACAACAGTACTACAGACCTCTAAGAATTTTTATAACAACTATGACGGGACAGGGCCCCGCCATACCCCTGAATGTACAAGTACCTACAATCTCAGGGAATCATACCAAAGATAAGCCTCCGGAGAAACGGAGCTTCCCAAAACGCTGAACTGTGATCCTATGAGCGAGGATCAACAACTGGTGTACCTCTACTGCAGATTTAACGCAGCCTCCGGGCGAGGTCGATAACAGTACCAAGTATGTGAAATCGAAATACCGAAAGGAAATAATAATGATCTGTATAAAAATAGAGACATGTATGATAACCAAGTTACTGACATAATATATAAGCAAATATGCTGCCGTGGACTCACGCCCTCAAAGTCATCACCCAAATATAACCATGGGTCTCATGCCCACAATATCAATCATGCCCGTGGAATTCCTTCCTCACTGTCGGCAGGCCATGATATAATAACATCAAGGAATACACATGCACACCAGGTCCCACCTGTGTTATAAAAACCGTATGAAGTAAGTACGAAGGCATAGCCGACTTATTAGAACCTACCGTACCAACAATGCTATAAAATTGTATCGCGAGGTCTTTCTAGACCGCCAAATGAGCGAAGCTGGGCTATTCGCCCTCAGTATCATTTGTGCGATCCTAATCCTGGAACTCCCGCAGTCCGCATAGGCCACCTAGGCCCGCATGAGGTATTCTCGTGACGGGGTAGCTAACCCGCAGATCGCTCGACTCCCGCAGTCCGCATGGCCACATGGACCGCATGAGGTATTCTCAGACGGCCAGAACACACCCGGCAGTTCCTGGAACTCCCGCAGCTCCGCATAGGCCCCATGGACCCGCATGAGGTATTCCTCGCATCGCAGGGCAGCTAACCCACGGCAATAAAACAAGTCAGGGGGGTAAGTGATATAATACCAGCACAACGGGCTTATTGTTAAACAACATAAGCACAACAAGAAAAACCCCCCTTACACAAACGTCACAAGACACTAACACACGTAGCATCATAACATGTTTACTTATCAAACCAACAAGAAAGTATTACAAGGCTATCACAAGCCAACATAGTCAAGTTACTCACACAAGGTACTTTTATTTTATGTCAACAAATCTGGGTTTTAACCCCAAAGTACTACATACATTAACTCTTTAAAAAGATCCATTTCTTTCACAAAAGTCACACGATGCCCGTAGTATCAAAATAAAGTAACTATCTTTTTAAGTAAACCAAAACAATTTCCATACCTTCTTTTTGAACCAACTTAAGACAAAAGCATGCCTTCCTTTTTAAACCATTTTAAGACAAAACCATGCCTTCCTTTTTAAACCATTTTAAGACAAAACCATGCCTTCCTTTAAAACAACGACACTTTTCCTTTTTAAAGTCAAGTAGCAATATACTTTTTAAACCAAGTGTCTTACTCTTTTAAAAACAAGTTTAACCTATACCTTTAAATCAAGTTACTTCTCCTTCCCCAAAATCAAGTTGTTTATAAGTCAAGTCTCTTTACTTTCAAAAATCAGTCTCCTAATCTTTAAATCATATCTTTTAAGGAAACCAACCTCCAACTTTTAAAATGTCAAGTTATCATTTTAAATCCAATGATAAAACCATTCTTTTGTTTTCATAAAGTCGTTATAAATAACTTCCCATAAAGCTATTATAACACTTTATGTTTTAAACCAACCAAGGACAACTATTCTCATTTTCGAAATCAAGATAACTTTATTCTTTAAAAGACCACACACCCATTACTCATGAATGAGGTTTTACAACTTTTTAACATAATTCAAGTCCTTAATATTTCATAACAAGTCACTTAACTTTGGAATCAAGTCAAGGACACAAAAGGAAAATCAAATTCCTTTAAACACACGTGCGTCTACCGCATTATATATATTTCACAACAATCATGCTAGAAAGGATAGGAAGAGGTTCACATACCTCGCGACGATTATCGACAATTAGCAAAATGCTCCAAAGTACTATAACCCTGCTAGCCTTTTCCACCCTTCAAGTAGAATACGCTACTCGTAGTACTTCAACCTATAATGGTCATAAAACGCCTATTAACTTCTAGATCTCTTCAGAACATTTCTAAGAACAAGGTTCCATATTCTACGGAAAATTCGCAAGACCTCCCCGTAACCACATAAATAACCTCCACTATCAAGGCCCACTACCAAGCCGATAACTCAGAGGGATTACACGCCTAACCTGGACGTACAATTCCGCCCCACAATAATACTACAAGTCTCATCAGAATACACCCAATGTAAATACAGTTCAATTCTTTTTAATCATCCTTCCATAAATCATATACTCAATTATACATTACTACAACATGTAATCTCCAATTACAATAGGGGGATAAAGATCATTACCTCGATAAGCCCAAAATTATCCAAGTTTTATAAGTCGATCCTGAGCAACGTTTAGCTCCACTTCCTTATGCTCCAACCCGCTCCAAGAAACCCTTAGAAGTTTCTAAACAACTTCTCTTAACACTCCATCCATCTATGAAGATTTTCCTAGGGTTTCGTTTTACGACTATTGGAATAAAGTAGTATTTCCAAGCTCTTATGTTGGGATTACTTTAGAATACTACAAGGGATTACAAGGCTAAGGTATTTGGGACTATACCAACACTTGAAGAATTTTCTACACAAAGGGGGGGGGGGGTGTTTGGACGAGAATTAACTAAGGATGGAGTATATTTTTGCCTTGGAAACTCTTAAGTGTGGATGAAATAAGTCTTGAAATCAAGGGGGTATTTATAGAGAAATCAAGGGCTAGGATTAAAGCAAGTGTATGGTGAAGATTGGGTCCAAGTGTGTGTGGATTTTACCAACCAAATGTCCACCACAAAAATGCGCCACCAAACCGTCCAAGGCCACATGTCCATCATTAATTCGGCCAACATGGGCACATAGGGGTGACACGTGTCGCCCTCCTACTCGTCCAAAATATTTCATCTTCCGAAAATATCCGTAATGCCAAAAATCCGAAAATAAAGTGGGCCCCACAAAATCGTAAATTTTCCCCGTGGGCCCCACGTGACCAATTCCGGAAATAAAATTCCATAATTCTCAAATATTCCAAAAAGTCCGGATACCAAATCTGGGAATCCAATTCCCATTAACGAACCTTTTTCCTTCACAAAATCCGGAAACTTTTCCGTCGAAAAATCACATCTTTCTTCCTTTCCAATTTTTGTGTCGTATTCTCGTACGAACGTCTTCGTATACATACCCTAGAACTACGGGGTGTAACATTCTTCCCCCCTTAGAAACATTCGTCCCGAATGTTCCTTCTAAGTCTCCAAGCATACCTGTGTCGGTATAGTCTTCCCTACTATACTTACGGAACCAATTATGCCACACATGGCCATAATACAACATACGCGCAAAAACTCACATCCAAGCCAACGAAGAATCATCTCTAAAGCGTATAACAATACTAATAGCTCCACCCATGATCCAAAGGATACTTTCTTCACACCTTTACTTTATAAAAAGGACACTTCCATCTTCTTAGCACCTCTTCGCCTCTTTTCTTACTCGGCATACCCTCCTCGCACACTCGAACTCTTCCTAATATACGTACCACATTTCTGTCATTGCTTCAGTTTTCAAAATCTCGGGGTTACTATCTCCAACTTGGTCATCATTAACTAGGAACACTCTGAATGGATCTCCGATACTCTTCCGAAACATAGCAACATGGAAGACCGGACGTACTGCCTCCTAAGTCGGACAAGAAGCTTAACTTATAGGCAACCCGCCTATTCTACAAACGATCCGAAAAGGCCCATAGTACCTCGCTAAGTTTCCCGCTTCCAAATCTCGCCACACCTTCCGGTGGTACCTTCAAGAAGACCCACCGTCAACTCAACTCCAAGTCGACGCCGATTATCCGCACGACTTCGCTGACTCGAGCCGCTAATAACCTCTTCTCGATAAGCTTCACCTTATCCACATCCCGCCAATCAAGTATGGACCAACTATCTGAACCTTGCCAACATCGAACCAATCGACCGGCAACCTACACTTCCGCCCATACAAGGCTTCATAAGGCACCATCCGAATACTGAAATGGTAGCTATTATAATACTCACTGAACAAGAGGCAAATAATCCTCACAGCTACCCCTGAAATTAAAACACCGGCCCGTAACCTATCCTCAAATGTCTGGATAATACGCGTTGTTTGCCCGTCGGCCCGAGGGTGGATGCAATACTGAGACTCACCTGAATTCCTAACCCCGCATGGTAAAACCTCCAGAAAAAAAGAAATAGCCGTAAACTGGGCTCCACTGCATATCATAAATTTAAAAGTAGGAACCCCGTGCAGCCTCACAACCTTCCTGATATATAACATCTCGCATAACCCTCCGCCGAGTAAACAGTCCTGACTGAAAGACAAGATAGGCTGACCTCATCGTCCCAACTACTGGTCGAACGCATCTACGAACTCGTACGACGATTAACTAAACTTGGGCCTAACACCCTCGTGACCATATCATCTAGCGGGACCACCTCAAACTGACCCCACCACATTCCGGGCTGCGGGTTGACCCGCGATATGGCCTCAACCCGACCCACTTCACGCCAACCTCTCTCGTTCCCCCATCCGGAACAATCTTACCAATTCACGTCATGAAAGCTACCACTTCCATCTCACACTACCCATGGAATTATCCCACAATATATTTCACGCATACCAAGTACTTCGACAAAGACCAACCGTAAAATCATCCACTCAAGACTACTTGCATCCAAGGTCCCAATCATATAAATTCTAAGGCTCACCATTTTCTCGTCCCCGCACTTACCCTTTTCAACTACCCATATTTTCTAATCCACACCTAACACAATGCTATCCGCATAGCACTCACACGTATCTACCATAGCGACCTAAACAAGTCTCTTAAGGCGGTCAAGATATCTCAGAACTCACCGCTCACTTTCCTTTGTCGCCTAATCAAATCCGCTCACTGGGCGATAACTACGTAAGGTGATGAACCACCATCGTCCCGGCGTCGAGTCAGAACATCCGCGCCACCTGGTCTGGATAATTTTCGCAAATGGCTCGCCGCCGCAAGCATAACAAGCTATCAAGTAGTACGACACTCCCATAAGAACACCTACCACAACGCCATACCGAAAGGGGTGGCCTCTCTCGCTAACACCCCTTCCTATCCGAACCATCAATCCGCAATCGACTGGGTAGTCGAGTCCTCCTCCGGTATCCCTCCTACTAGACATTCTCTCTCACATGGCCCTCGACTACGCAGTAAAACAAGTATTAGTAAAAGATGACATTTCCTGAATGACGCCTACCACATAGTGAACACTGAGGAAAAATCGACCGGTGGCTAGAACCTAGGTAAATCTGTGAACCAGAAACCCTGGAGCTCTGACCAACTCCTGCATACCCCGAACGTCCTAAAGCCTGTGGAGGACCACTCTGTACTGGCGGAGGCGCATAACCAGTCTGCTGCTGAGAAGGTCCGCCTCGAAAGTTACCAAAGGACCCTGTTGTCGCCTCTTCGCTGATCTTGGTTAACTGCCGATCTCTACGTTTCCTCAATTCGCAAGATAAGCTCAGACGCGGCAACGCCCATGCCCTACCAAGAGCTACTCCTGTACAACTCTCTACTAGATAATCGTCAAGTCCTGTGACATATAGGTGCACTCTATCCTCCATGTATGCCACTAAAGCGGGGACATAACGAGCCAATGAGTCAAACTCGATACTGTATTCTCGAACCTTCCGCCCGTTCTGCCTCAACCTCATAAATCTATATGTCCGAGCTCTCCTCGTCTGTGAGGGTAAGAAGTGTGTAAGAAATGCCTCTGAGAACTCGTCCCAACCATCTGGAGGCGCATGCTCCTCGGGACGCTTCCATGAATCAAACCAATGATCGCAGATCACGCAACCGATGTGAACCTAATACCACCGATCGTGTCTCCAAGCTCGATCACTCCTACGATCCGTCAGAATCGCCGAATAAACTCCCGAGGATCTTCCTCGCCTCGATCTATAGAACTCGGTGGATCAGAACTCAAGAAGTCCCAAGTCTCAAACTATCTGATCTAGGTGAACCATCGGTACTACTGTAACCTCTCGACTCGCTCATCCTCATGCCTCGCTACAAGCCTAGCTAGTAACTGGGCCATCTCCTCGTAACCATATCCTCTGTTCCTGGCCGTGGGACTTGTCACGACCCGACCTCGGGCCCGCGACTGGTGCCTTACCCCGGGCACCCTAGTGATACAACATCAGAGAAAATCAGCGAAAATAAAAACTTAAACATGAACAAGACATAAAATAAGCAATAAAGCAACCAAAACGGTTACTTCCTCAGATATATAAATCAAAATTGAGCTTAAATCCCTTACAAACCTTGCCCATACAAGACTACATGCACTTCTACGAATTTTATAACAACTATGACGGACAGTGGCCCGCCATACCCCGAATGTACAAGAACCTACAAACTCAGTGGAATCATACCAAAAGATAAGCCTCCTGAGAAACGGAGCTTCCCAAAATATCGAATCGTGATCCTATGGCGAGGATCAACAACCTGTACTCTACCATGCAGATGAACGCACTCAAGGCGAGGTCAAGACAACAGTACCAAGTATGTGAAATCAAAATATCAGAATGAAATCATAATAGTCTATATAAAACAGAGAGACGTATGATAACCAAACTACGATCACAATATATATTAGCAAATATGTCAAGTCGTGACTCACGCCAGAAAATCATCACTCAAATATAACCCGAATTTAACTCAAGACAACGCCATGCCCCAAGATCTTACCTCGGTATAAGCGAGCCATAGAACCATCCTAATGGAAGATACCCGGCCACCCATCGTGTCGATGTCCAAAGGAAATAACAAGATAACAATCATAATGGAAGATACTCGTGGCCACCCATCGTGTCGGTATGTCCAAAGCAAATAATGTAATAACACTTAATGGAAGCATACCCGGCCACCCATCGTGTCGATGTCCAAAATGATCGATATAGTGGAAGCATACCCGTGGGCCACCCATCGTGTCAGTATGTCCATCAATCAACCAAATAGTCGGCCCTCCAACGAGAGACGCGGTAGCACAGAAACACAACACTTGCACAACAAAAGCTATCACCACAAGCATAAGCAAGTTCAACATACTTTTAGACATTCTTTTTATGAACACAAATCCGGGTTTTAACCCCAAGGTACTACGTATTTTAACTCTTTAAAAGATCTATTTCTTTCACACAAAGTCACATGATACCCGTAGTATCAAAAATAAAGTAACTGTCTTTGTAAGTAAACCAAAACAATTTTCATACTTTCTTTTTAAAACAAATCATTTCTCCCTTTAAAGTCCAGTTACCATTTTAAATCCAATAATAAAACCATCCTTTTGTTTTCATAAAGTCGTTATAACTAACTTCTCATAAAGCTGTTATAACACTTTATGTTTTAAACCAATTTAAGACAAAACCATGCCTTTCTTTTAAACCAAAACACTTCAAATTCCTCAAGTCTCATTTCTTTTAGAAAACAAGTTCTCATCGTGGAATTTAAGAAAAATCAATACTTGTTATTAATGATCTTATTAAAGCAGCCATGATCTAGGAAATGTAATTCAATTTTGTCTTATCTTAGCTTCTATGCAGATGGAGGTTTCTACTGGTTTTAATATAATTAATTATTTGTCAATACATTTTCCTTTATTAACGCTGCAGTGGTTTGTTCGATACTTATTCTCATTTCCGAAATCAATATAATTTATTCCTTTTAAAACTCAATTACCCATTTATCATAAATGCGGTTTCACAACTTTTTAACACAAACCAAGTCCTTAATATTTCACATCAAGTCATTTATAAGCCAAGTCACTTATCTTTTAAAAATCACAGACCATTTCTTTACCTACATAAAGTTGTTATAACAAACTTCCCATAAAGTCGTTATAACACTTTATGTTTTAAACCAATCAAATTCGTTTAGCACACGTACGTCTACCGTACTACATAGTTCACACAATCATGCTAGAAAAGATAGGAAGAGGTTCACATACCTCGCGACGATTATCGACAATTAGCAAAACGCTCCAAAGTACTATCACTCTGCTAGCCTTTTCCACCCTTCAAGTAGAATACGCTACTCGTAGTACTTCCACCTATAATGGCCATAAAATGTCTATCAACTTCTAGATCTCTTCGTAGAATATTCTAAATACAAGATTCCTTATTCTATGGAAAATTCGGCAGCACCTCCCCCCCGTAACCACATAAATCTCATCATCTATCAAGGCCCGCTACCAAGCCAACAACTCCTAGGGGGGTTACACGTCTAACCGGACGTGTACAACACTGCCCCACAATAATACTACAAGTCTACTGTAAATACAGTCCAATGTAAATACAGTTCAATTCTTATCCATATTCATTCTACATATAGTATACTCAATTATACATTACTACAACATGTAATATCCAATTACAATATGGGGACAAAGATAATTACCTCGATAAGCCCAAAATTATCCAAGATATAAGTCGATCCTGAGCAACGTTTAGCTCCAATTCCTTACGCTCCAACCCGCTCCAAGCAACCCTTAGAAGTTTCTAAACAACTTATCTTAACACTTCATCTAAACTATGAAGATTTTTCTAGGGCTTCATTTTGCGACTATGGAATAAAGTAGTATTTCCGGGCTCTTATGTTGGGATTTCTTTGGAATACCACAAGGGATTTAGGCTAAAGTATTTGGAATAACAACAATACTTGAAGAATTCTACTCAAGGTGGGGGGGGGGTGTTTGGACGAGAACTCACTAAGGGAGGGAGGAGAATTTTTTTGCCTTGGAAACTTTCTAATGTGGATGAAATAAAGTCTTGCACACAAGGGGTATTTATAGGGAAATCAATGGCCAAGATCTAGTAAAGTGGATGGTGAGGATGGGGTACATGTGTGTGGGTAGTTGGCCAACCATTTGGCTACCACAAAAATGGGACAAGTGGCCACCACAAAAATGGGCCACTTGTCCACCAAAAAAACGTCCCACTTGTCTCCATTCGGCCAACATGGCCACACGGGGGTGACACGTGTCGCCCCCCTACTCGTCCAAAATATTTCATCTTCCAAAAATATCCGTAATGCCAAAAATCCGAAAATAAAGTGGGCCCCACAAAACCGTAAATTTTCCCGTAGGCCCCACGTGACCAATTTCGGAAATAAAATTTCATAATTCTCAAATATTCCAAAAAGTCCAAATACCAAATCTGGGAATCCAATTACCTTTAACGAACATTTTTCTTTCACAAAATCCGGAAACTTTTCCGTCGAAAAAAATCACATCTTTCTTCCTTTCCAATTTTACTGTCGTATTCTCGTATGTACGTCCTCGTATACATACCCTGGAACTATGGGGTGTGACAGTACTAGAGGCTCAGGTATCGTGGTCTCTGTAGCTACTGCTGCTGCTCTAAACTCTTCTGGGGCTAGCGGCGTCGCAGAACTTCCCGAATGAAGCACCACCTCAGGTGATGACTGGGCATGTGCCCTCGCACTCCTCTGTGTTCCACTAGCAGCTCCCTATGCCGCCCTGCCCCTCTGGGCCCTGGTTGCCTTGCGTAGAGGCATAACTAGCACATACGAACACGTCAGAGGGAGTCCAACTTATAACACAGCTCTAAGGCACGATCTCAGAGTGAGAAGAATGGAAACCAATCCTAAATATTCTGCAGCCTCCTGATTATAGGTGTGGTGCACAACACGCCGATAATCAAGACTCTACTAGATACGGTTTGTAGACATTTTCCGAGGATTAACTGCTCTGATACCACTTTTGTCACGACCCGACCCCGGGCCCGCGACTGGTACCTTACCCCGGGCACCCTAGTGATACAACATCAGAGAAAATCAGCGGAAATAAAAATTTAAACATGAAACAAGATATACAATAAGAAAGCAGGCTAACCAAAACGGTCACCTTTCTGCATATATATAAGAATTGACGATTACATCCCTTACAAACCACGCCACAACAATACTATGGACTTAAGAATTTTTATAATAACTATGACGACGGGGCCCCCGCCATACCCCTGAATGTACAAGTACCTACAATCTCAGGGAATCATACCAAAGATAAGCCTCCGGAGAAACGGAGCTTCCAAAAACGCTGACGTGATCCATGGCGAGGATCAACAATCGTGTACCTCTACTGCGGCATGAACGCGGCCCGGCGAAGGTCGATCTGGGTACCAAGTATGTGAAACTAAAAATACTGAAAGGAAATCATAATGATCTGTATAAAAATAGGAGACATGTATGATAACCAAGATACAATACACAATATATAAGCGATCATGTCAAGTCGTGGACTCGCCTCAAAGTCATCACCCAAATATAACCATGGGTCTCATGCCCACAATATCAATCATGCCCGTGGAATTCCTTCCTCACTGCCGGCAGTCCATGATATAATAACATCAATGAATACACATGCACACCAGGTCCCACCTGTGTTATAAAAACCGTACGGGGTAAGTACGAAGGCATAGCCGACTACTAGAACCTATCGTACCAACAATGCTATAAAACTGTATCGCGAGGTCTTTCTAGACCGCCAAATGAGCGAAGCTGGGATATTCGCCCTCAGTATCATTTGTGCGATCCTAATCCTGGAACTCCCGCGATCGCGATAGCACTAGGCGCGCGCAGGTATTCCTCGCATCGGGGTAGCTAACCCGGCATCTTCTCGACTCCGCGATCGCATGGCCATGGACGCATGAGGTATTCCTCGCATCGGCGTAACACACCCGACGGTTCCTGGAACTCCCGCAGCTCCGCATAGGCCCCATGGACCCGCATGAGGTATTCCTCGCATCGTCGGGCAGCTAACCCACGGCAATAAAACAAGTCATGGGGGTAAGTGATATAATACCACACAACGGGCTTATTGTTAAACAACATAAGCACAACAAGAAAAACCCCCCTTACACAAACGTCACAAGACACTAACACACGTAGCATCATAAAATGTTTACTTATCAAACCAACAAGAAAGTATTACAAGGCTATCACAAGCCAACATAGTCAAGTTACTCACACAAGGTACTTTTATTTTATGTCAACAAATCCGGGTTTTAACCCCAAAGTACTACATACATTAACTCTTTAAAAAGATCCATTTCTTTCACAAAAGTCACACAATACCCGTAGTATCAAAATAGAGTAACTATCTTTTTAAGTAAACCAAAACAATTTCCATACCTTCTTTTTGAACCAACTTAAGACAAAAGCATGCCTTCCTTTTTAAACCATTTTAAGACAAAACCATGCCTTCCTTTAAAACAAAGACACTTTTCCTTTTTAAAATCAAGTAGCAATATACTTTTTAAACCAAGTGTCTTACTCTTTTAAAAACAAGTAACCTATACCTTTAAATCAAGTTACTTCTCCTTCCCCAAAATCAAGTTGTTTATAAGTCAAGTCTCTTTACTTTCAAAAATCAGTTCTCCTAATCTTCAAATCATATCTTTAAAGGAAACCAACCTCCAACTTTTAAAATGTCAATTTATCATTTTAAATCCAATGATAAAACCATTCTTTTGTTTTCATAAAGTCGTTATAAATAACTTCCCATAAAGCTATTATAACACTTTATGTTTTAAACCAACCAAGGACAACTATTCTCATTTTCGAAATCAAGATAACTTTATTCTTTAAAAGACCACACACCCATTACTCATGAATGAGGTTTTACAACTTTTTAACATAATTCAAGTCCTTAATATTTCATAACAAGTCACTTAACTTTGGAATCAAGTCAAGGACACAAAAGGAAAATCAAATTCCTTTAAACACACGTGCGTCTACCGCACTATATATATTTCACAACAATCATGCTAGAAAGGATAGGAAGAGGTTCACATACCTCGCGACGATTATCGACAATTAGCAAAATGCTCCAAAGTACTCTAACCCTGCTAGCCTTTTCCACCCTTCAAGTAGAATACGCTACTCGTAGTACTTCAACCTATAATGGTCATAAAACGTCTATTAACTTCTAGATCTCTTCGTAGAACATTTCTAAGAACAAGGTTCCATATTCTACGGAAAATTCGGCAGCACCTCCCCCCCCCCGTAACCACATAAATAACCTCCACTATCAAGGCCCGCTACCAAGCCGACAACTCAGAGGGGATTACACGTCTAATCGGACGTGTACAATTCTGCCCCACAATAATACTACAAGGCTACTGTAAATAACGTCCAATGTAAATACAGTTCAATTCTTTTTAATCATCCTTCCATAAATCATATACTCAATTATACATTACTACAACATGTAATCTCCAATTACAATAGGGGGATAAAGATCATTACCTCGATTAGCCCAAAATTATCCAAGTTTTATAAGTCGATCCTGAGCAACGTTTAGCTCCACTTCCTTACGTTCCAACCCGCTCCAAGCAACCCTTAGAAGTTTCTAAACAACTTCTCTTAACACTCCATCCATCTATGAAGATTTTCCTAGGTTTCGTTTTACGACTATTGGAATAAAGTAGTATTTCCGGGCTCTTATGTTGGGATTACTTTAGAATACTACAAGGGATTACAAGGCTAAGGTATTTGGGACTATACCAACACTTGAAGAACTTTCTACACAAAGGGGGGGGGGGGGGTTTGGACGAGAATTAACTAAGGATGGAGTATATTTTTGCCTTGGAAACTCTTAAGTGTGGATGAAATAAATCTTGAAATCAAGGGGGGTATTTATAGAGAAATCAAGGGCTAGGATTAAAGCAAGTGTATGGTGAAGATTGGGTCCAAGTGTGTGTGGATTTTACCAACCAAATGTCCACCACAAAAATGGGACAAGTGGCTTGCCACTTGTCCCCCACCAAACCGTCCAAGGCCACATGTCCATCATCAATTCGGCCAACATGGCCACATGGGGGTGACACGTGTCGCCCCCTACTCGTCCAAAAATCCAAAAATAAAATGGGCCCCACAAAACCGTAAATTTTCCCCGTGGGCCCCACGTGACCAATTCCGGAAATAAAATTTCATAATTCTCAAATATTCCAAAAAGTCCGAATACCAAATCTGGGAATCCAATTCCCATTAACGAACCTTTTTCCTTCACAAAATCCGGAAACTTTTCCGTCGAAAAATCACATCTTTCTTCCTTTCCAATTTTTGTGTCGTATTCTCGTACGAACGTCTTCGTATACATACCCTGGAACTACGGGGTGTAACAGTGTTCTTCAACTTTGAAGTTGGAATTTGAAGAGAAGTGTTTTATGAACTTCTAAGGATTGTTTGGAGTGGATTGGAACGTCAAGAAGAAGAGCTAAAGTTGTTAAGGATCGACTTTGATCTTGGATAAGATTTGGGTTTAAAGAGGTAATAATCTCCGTCTTGCTATTCTAATTCAAGATTTCATGTCGTAGTAGTTTATAGATGAGCATGTGATATTTAGAATGAAGATTGATAAATGTTATGGAATTTGGAAGCTTAAATCCGAGATTTGCATGTTAGCCATTAAAATTGGAAATCAATTTGGTCGATAGTTATAATCGTCGCATGTTGTATAAAAAATGGATTATAGTTGTTATAATTGATTGCGACTATATAACATGTTAGAATAACAACTTGGATTGAAAAGGAATTGGAAAAGAATAGATGTGGTGTTATCCTTGTAATTGCCGAAAATAGCCTTGAATATGGGACAGTTTTATATTAATTGTGGGGCAGAATTTTACACGTCCGGTTAGGCGTGTAATCCCCTTTGGTTAGCTGAATTGTTGAGCCTTAAATGTGGTGTATTGGTTGTTGATGTCGGGCCTTGAAAAAGGTGGAAAAGTACGTAGAAACAAAGGAAGTGCTGCCCAAATTTCCGTAGATTAAGAGATTGTACACTTAGTATTATTCTACGTTAAAAAGCTAGGAGTTGATGGACGTATTATGGTTATTATATGTTAAAGTACTACGTATAGCGTATTCTACTTGAAGGGTGGAACAGCTATCAATGTTGAAGTACTTTGGAGCATTTTGCTACTTGTCGATAGTCGTCGCGAGGTATGTGAACCTCTTCCTTCTTTTGGCATGTTCTACGTATGAAATATATATGTGGTGTTATTTCATGATTCCTTCTACTCTTAGAAGTTAAGAGGTACGTATGTTGATTTACTCTATGTAAAAGGTATGTCTAAGTTATCTTAAGTTCTTACCAAATCTTGTGGGGGATGTTGGTAAGAGTCGTTAGGAAGTATTTGGAGTCGAGTTGACTTTGCTAATTTACTGCACTAATGAGAATAGGTATCGAACAAGCCATTGCAGCATTAATAAAAAAAATGTATCGACAATCAATTATAACAAAATGAGTAGAATTTTCCATCTGCATAGAAACTAAGATAAGACAAAATTGTATTACATTTTCTAGATCATGACTGCTTTAATAAGATCGTTATAAACGTATAACCTATTCACATCTCATAAAAATATATGTTACTTAATTTAAGGAGTTTATGTTATGAAGTTTTAAGACTATGAATCTTGATTTCTTAAAAGGTTATGAGACTTTATTTTTCAAGTTATGAGACTTGATTCTTAAAGAAATGAATGACTTGATTTAAAAAGTATGGTTTCCATGAATTATTTCAAAAGTTAAGAGGCTTGATTTCAAAAGAGAATGTAACTTGAGTTTTCAGAATAAGAAGTTTATTGATTTAAAAGAGAAGGAGTTTTATGATTCTTTTAAGTATGTATGTACGTAGTACTTTTGGGTTTAGTTTTTCCTAATGTAATAAGAAATAAAAGTGTTACACCCCGTAAGTCCAGGACATATATAAGAGAATAGACGCGAGAACACATGACTTGAAATTGGTACGAAAGGAAGAATTGTTTTTCCGAAGGAAAATCTTCCGAACGTCGGAAAGGAATAACGTTTGTTGATGAGAATTGGATTCTCAAAATGCATTATTTGAGGAATATATAATGTATTATCATTATGGAAATTTATTTTTACGAATTTGGTCACGTAGGGCTCACCCGAGAAATTTTACGTTTTGTGGGGCCCACGAGGGTTACGAAATTTTATGGACGAATGGGAGGGCGACATGTGTCACCCCCACATGGGCTTGTTCGAATTATGCCAAGGGCTAAATGGTCATTTGACCATTGTACAGATGAGCAAGTCTTGCTAGGCTTGAGCTTGATATTATTGACTAAGTCAAAAGGCCACTTGGCTTGATCTCTTTCATCCAAACCTCACAAATGTTATAATCTAGACCCTCCAATGTGTTATATAAGCACACTAGTAGCAAGACAAGTCTTCCAACACTTAGAAAAATTTGAGAACTTAAGGAGCTAGCAATGGAGCTCTCGGCTTTGTGCAATAATGAAGGAGAAAAAATTTCATTTGTGGTTCATTATTCACAAGACTTAAACCAAAGGTTCCTAAGGGTATTGTAAGGATATCTCAATAGAAAGATTCCGGGAAAACGACGTTTTTACGTTAGTCGCAAGGCGAAACCCTAAGGTGTTCTTCAACTTTGAAGATGGAACTTGAAGAGGAGTTCTTCATGAGCTTCTAAGGAGTGCTTAGAGCGGATTGGAACATAATATGAGGAGCTAAAAGTTGCTAAGGATCGACTTTTACGCTTGGACATTATTAGGGCTTATTGAGGTAAAATCTTCACCTTCTTAATGTAATTGAATATTACATGTTATAGTAGTTAAGAAATGAGCATGTGGTATATATATTGAAGTTTGAAAAGATTTGGATCATGTCGACATGTTAAAACCGAAAAATGGACAAGTTAGCCATTAATGTTGTAATTAATTTGGACGGTAGTTACAATCGTCGCATGTTAAGGAAGAAAGGATTTATAGTTGTTGTAATTGTTATTATGCATATAACATGTTGGAATAACAACTTGGATTGAAAAAGGAATTGAAAGGAAATTGATAATTATTATGACATTGTAGCCGAATAGGGCTCGGAATTATTGGACAGTTTTATATTGATTGTGGGGCAGAATTTTACACGTCCTATTAGGCGTGTAATCCCCTTTGTATTTGCTGAATTGTTGGGCCTTAAATGTGGCATTTGGTTATTGATTTTCGGGCCTTGAAAAAGGTGGAAAAGTACGTAGAAACAAAAGAAGTGCTGCCCGATTTTCCGTAGAATAAGAGACCTTACACTTAGTATGATTCTACGTTAAAAAGTGAGGAGTTGATAGACATGTTATGATTAATATAGGTTGAAGTACTACGCGTAGCGTATTCTACTTAAAGGATGGAATGGATATCAAGGTTGAAGTACTTTGGAGCATTTTGCTACTTGTCGATAATCGTCGCGAAGTATGTGAACCTCTTCCTCCTTTTGGCATGATTCTATGTATGAAATATACATGTGGTGTTATTTCATGATTTCTTCTACTCTTAGAAGTTAAGAAGTATGTATGTTGATTTACTCTATGTGAAAGTTATGTCAAAGTTATCCTAAGTTCTTACCAAGTCTTATGGGGGATGTTGGTAAGAGTCGTTAGGAAGTATTTGAAGTCGAGTTGACTTTGCTAATTTACGGCACGAATGAGAATAAGTATCGAACAAGCCATTGCAGCGTTAATAAAAGAAAATGTATCGACAATCAATTATATTAAAATGAGTAGAATTCTCCATCTGCATAGAAACTAAGATAAGACAAAATTGTATTACATTTTCTAGATCATGGCTGCTTTAATAAGATCGTTATAAATAAGTATAACATATTCACAACGCATAAAAGTATATGTTATTTAATAGTAAAGAGTTTACGTTATGAAGTTTTAAGATCATGAACCTTGAATTCTTAAAAGGTTAAGAGACTTTAATTTTTTAAAGTTAAGAGACTTGATATTCTAAGTTAAGAAACTTGATTTCTAAAGTTAAGAGACTTGAAATATTTTGAAAGTTATGTAACTTGATTTGAAAGTATAAGTCTCTTGGTTATAAAAAAAAGAATGTAATTGTCTAAAGCATAAAGTTAGTATAACGACTTTATGGGAAGTTGGTTATAATAGTTTTATGGAAAGATGAAAGAATGGTTTACTCTAGTGATGTAAATAAGGATAAATGACTTGAAATGAAGAAAGGCAAATTGATTTGAAGGCATCAATTGCCTAAAGTTTTAAAGAAAGAAGTCACTTGATTTAGAAGCCTATAAATGTATTTCTAAAAGGTATTGTGACTTGTCTTGAAAAGTAGATATGTCTTGATACTACGGTTATTAGTATCTTGGGGTTTTATATGAAAAGGAGTCTTTTGAAAAGAATGGAAGTACGTAGTACTTAGGGTTAAATTCCCGGATTTTTATGTGAAACGAAAAGTGCCTTGAGTATATAAAATGAAAGTCTAAAGATTTAATGAACTTGCCTATGCTTGCTTGTAATAGCCTTGAGTGCAAGTATTATATGTTTACGCTGCCGTGACTCTCAGTTTGAGGGTATGTCTTGTAATAATTTACGTGGAGCGTCACAGAGTAGCGGAGGCTTCCACGGGTATGCTTCCATTGTGATTGCTTGGACATGCTTATACGATGTGGGATTCTGGGGCATGCGACCAGGATGCGGGTTAGATTCCCGGATTGTTTTTATTACTCCTTGGACATGCTTATACGATGTGGGATTCCAGGGCATGCGACCAGGAGGCGGGTTAAATTCCCGTATTTGTTTTTTTACCCCATGGCCATGCTTATACGATGAGGGATTCCGGGGCATGCGACCATGTTATATACGACTATTACTCCATGGACTAGCTCCTCATGAAGACATGTACCCGAGATGAGGGATTCCACGGACATGTTATATACGATTATTATCCTATGACCATGCTTATACGATGAGGGATTCCGGGCATGCGACCATGTTATGTACTATTACCCCATGGATTAGCCCTCCATGAAGTCATGTACCCAAGATGAGGGATTCCACGGGCATGAGATATATATATATATATATATATATATATATATATATGTATTGTATGTGTGTACGCTGACAGTGAGGTGGGATGCCACGGGAGCGTCACATGGTTGTATGTTACACTTATGGCTGTCGGCAGTGATGTGGGATTCCACGGACAGGAGATATATATATATATATATATATATGTATTGTATATGTGTACGCCGACAGTGAGGTGGGATGCCACGGGTGCGTCACATGGTTATATTTTACACTTATGGCTGTCGGCAGTGATGGGAGATTCCACGGGCACGCTATGATATTTGCGGGCTTACGTCCGTAGCCCTGTGTGACTATTGTTCATGTGTTGAAATAGTCTTTAAAAGGTAAAACTGACTTTCATTACTTTCCCTTCGGTAAGGCACAGTGTACTGTTATTTTGGTTATCATACATGTTTCAGCTTTATTATAGACTGTTATGATTTCATTACAGTATTTTCAGTTTCACATACTTGGTACATATTTCGTACTGACCTCCTTCGGTGGGATGCGTTCATGCCGCAGGTTGAGGTACATAGCTTGCTGATCCGCACTCTTAGGATCACTGTTCAGTTCTTTGAAAGCTCCATTTCTCCGGAGGCTTTCTCTTTTGGTACGGTTTCCTGAGGTTGTAGGTTTATGTACATTCAGGGGTATGGCGGGGCCCTGTCCCGTCACAGTTGTTATGTCAAAACTCTTAGAGGTCTGTAGTCATATCTTGTGGGTCGCTTTGTAAAAAAAAAAAGGGTAACTGCTTTTGGTTTTCCATAGTTATATGTATCCAGGAAGGTAGCCTTATCGGCTAACCTATTATTTATTTCTTGTTAAGTTTATGTATGTTCCGCTGATTATATCTAATGTATACCTGTAAGGGTTCCCAGGTAGGACACCAGTCGTGGGCCCGGGGTCGGGTCGTGACAAAAGTGATATCAGAGCAGTTAGTCCTCGGAAAGTGTCTACAGACCGTGTCTAGTAGAGTCTTGATTATCGGTGTGTTGTGCACCACATCTATAATCAGGAGGCTGCAGGACATTTAGGATTGGTTTCCATTCTTCTCACTCTGAGATCGTGCGATAGAGCTGTGTTGTTAGGGTCGTCTCTCCCTAACGAGTTATGTTGATTGCAGCTATGAGAAAGGCAGCAGTGACTCAGGAAGAACTATGTGGATTGCGTATCCAGGTTGGTAATGATTGTAGTATAGTTGGTATTGTGACATACAGCTATACGGAGTTATGTATGAGGGTCAGACGCGTGTTGCCTAGAATGATTTTAGATTACCAGGAGTTGGTAAAGACTAAATAGATACCGGGAAGGTATGGAACAGTTAATGAATTCTCGCCAAGGTCTTATGTCTTATTTTGAGATAATTGGGAAAGGATGAGTTGTCTGATAGGGCAGTGAACCCTTAAGAAGTCATGTTAAGAATTTAATGGAATACCATGTTAATAGATTAAGCTACGTGGTAGGCTTAAGAGAATTGTACGGATGAGGTCCGTATGGAGTAAGTAATGGTTGTAGTGATCAAGACGACACGATTATGGTATTATGAGAAGTTATTGTACCCATTATGGGGGGACTGGTAAGGTAGGCTTGGAGCATGGAAATTGCGAGCCTAAGAATATTGATAACCGCCGAGACCTTAAGTATATAAGGCCTTCTCGGGCAATAAGATTTTATGCAGACTAAGGGTAAGAGTAAAGTGCGGCGGTGGGTCGGGTTGGGGACCTATTATGGGTCGCCCCAAAGCCTGAAATGGAGTGGGATCAGTTGATAGTAGTCCCGCTACGTGACAGGGTCACGAGGGTGCAAGGCCCAAGTCTAGTTAATTGTTTTACGGGTTCGTGGACGCGTTCCACCGGAACCAGGTCGTGAGAGCCGGAAATGGCCTTATATTGTCCGATTTAGTAAACTCCAAAGATTGGAGGCCAGAATCGGTATGGAAGTTATGTATGTATGCTAGTATGAGTTGGAAGTACGGAAAGAGTACGACCAGTAAGGAAGATAGTAACCAAGTGTAAAGGAATAGAGCCTAAATCCATAAGAGCCTTTCGAGGTAACTACACCCGTGAGTGTTTGGGGTGGTAGTTGAGCGGGTATATGAGATTTGCCCGGTGATGATACAGTCGTCAGACCCTAGTAGACCTAGTAGAGATGATTATGACAGACTTTGAGATCATTATGAGTATGGACTAGTTGGCTTCGTGAGTGCCAAGGTTGACATTTTAGTATAAGTATTGTTATATGGCCAATGGTGGCATATTTTGTATGAAGGGTGTAGTAAAAGGAGACTATGTCACTATCTAATTAGAATGGACTCCGAAAGAACATTCGGGGACGAATGTTTCTAAGGGGGAAGAATGTTACACCCCGTAAGTCCAGGACATATATAAGAGAATAGACGCGAGAACACAAGACTTGAAATTGGTACGAAAGGAAGAATTATTTTTCCGAAGGAAAATCTTCCGAACGTCGGAAAGGAATAACGTTTTTTGATGAGAATTGGATTCTCAAAATGCATTATTTGAGGAATATATAATGTATTATAATTATGGAAATTTATTTTTACGGATTTGGTCACGTAGGGCTCACCCGAGAAATTTTACGTTTTGTGGGGCCCACGAGGGTTACGAAATTTTATGGACGAATGGGAGGGCGACACGTGTCACCCCCCACATGGGCTTGTTCGAATTATGCCAAGGGCTAAATGGTCATTTGACCATTGTAAAGATGTGCAGTAGTGAGGCGTCAGTACGGAGTTGCGTCAGCTGTGGATATAGACTAAGTCTTGCTAGGCTTGAGCTTGATATTATTGACTAAGTCAAAAGGCCACTTGGCTTGATCTCTTTCATCCAAACCTAACAAGTGTTATAATGTAGACCCTCCAATGTGTTATATAAGCACACTAGTAGCAAGACAAGTCTTCCAACACTTAGAAAAATTTGAGAACTTAAGGAGCTAGCAATGGAGCTCTCGGCTTTGTGCAATAATGAAGGAGAAAAAATTTCATTTGTAGTTCATTATTCACAAGCCTTAAACCAAAGGTTCCTAAGGGTATTGTAAGGATATCTCAATAGAAAGATTCTGGGAAAACGACGTTTTTACGTTAGTCGCAAGGCGAAACCCTAAGGTGTTCTTCAACTTTGAAGATGGAACTTGAAGAGGAGTTCTTCATGAACTTCTAAGGAGTGCTTGGAGAGGATTGGAACATAAGATGAGGAGCTAAAAGTTGCTAAGGATCGACTTTTACGGTTGGACAAGAGGAGTTCTTCATGAGCTTCTTGTGGGTCGCTTTGTAAAAAAAAATGGGTAACTGCTTTTGGTTTTCCATAGTTATATGTATCCAGGAAGGTAACCTTATCGGCTAACCTATTATTTATTTCTTGTTAAGTTTATGTATGTTCCGCTGATTATCACTGATGTGTACTTGTAAGGGTGCCCAGGTAGGGCACCGGTCGCGGACCCGGGGTCGGGTCGTGACAAAAAGTGTCTTAAGTTCTCTAAAGTGAAAGGTTGTTATAATAGCTTTATGGGAAATTGTTATAACGACTTAAGAAGAAGTGAAAAGATGGTTTAAAATGTTATGAGATACATCGAGCCTACAAATAGGCCGGGTTATGTTATGTGACATACCGCGTCCCAGAATGGGTCGGGCAGTATACCTTTATGGGCAGACTAATGTGACTTTACCGCGTCCCAGAAATGGGTCGGGCAGTATACCTTTATGGGCACACTTATGTGACTTTACCGCGTCCCAGAATTGGCCAGGCAGTATACCTTTATGGGCAGACTTATGTGACTTTCGCGTCCCGAGAATGGTAGGCAAGATACCTTATGGGCAGACTTATGTGACTTTACCGCGTTCCAGAATGGGTCGGGAAGTATACCTTTATGGGCAGACTTATGTGACTTTACCGCGTCCCAGAATGGGTCGGGCAGTATACCTTTGTGGGCAAATTTAAATGGCTTTACCGCGTCCTAGAATGGGTCGGGCAGTATACCTTCGTGGGAAGACTTTTTATGACTTCACTTTGTCCCGTAAATGGGTCGGGTTACGTTATCACGTATGGATAATCAGAGTGAACTCCAAAATGAGACGTCCCTCCATAAAGGGTCGGATTATGTTATGCAAGATACGTAAGTTATGTGTTTATGAACTTGATGATTTTTCCTAAGTATGTATGTAAGAATTTGATTATAACTCTTATTGAAAATGGGAAAAGATAATAATGTGCGATTAAGTTCATGAGTTGTAATGGAACGGTAGGATATGGTATTTACTTTTTATACTTGCCCCTGTCATTCTTTTGTACAGTTATGATTTGTTTATTGTACCTTATTTCCGTTCCATACTCGGTACCTCTTGTACTGACCCCCTTCGGGGGGTTGCGTTCATGCCCGCAGGTATTAGGTACACAGGTTGGTGATCCTTGCTCTTAGGATCTTTGTTCAGTTTTTGGGGAAAAGGCTCCATTTACTCTGGAGGCTTATCTTTTGGTACGGATCCCTGCTGATGTAGATTATGTATATTCAGGGGTATGGCGGGGCCCTGTCCCGTCACAGTGGTTATGTAAAAATTCTTAGAGGTCTGTAGTCATATCTTGTGGGTCGGTTTGTAAAAACAAATGTAACTGTTTTTGGCTATGTATGTATATATCCAGGTAGGTAGCCTTATCGGCTAACCTATTGTTTATTTCTTGTTGATTTATGTTATGAGTTTCATGTATGTTCTGCTGATTTTCTCTGATGTATACCTGTAAGGTGCCCAGGTAGGGCACCAGTCGCGGGCCCGGGGTCGGGTCATGACAAAAGTGGTATCAGAGCAGTTAGTCCTCGGAAAGTGTCTACAGACCGTGTCTAGTAGAGTCTTGGTTATCGGTGTGTTGTGCACCACATCTATAACCAGGAGGCTGCAGGACATTTAGGATTGGTTTCCATTCTTCTCTCTCTAAGATCGTGCAGTAGAGCTATTTTACTAGGTTGAATCCTCTCTGACCTATTCTTATGTATCAGTTATGCCTCCACGGAAGGCGACCAGGGCCCAGAAGGGCAAGGCAGCAGCGGGAACTGCTAGTGGTACACAGAGGGTTACTAGGACTCAGGCCCAGACTATGCATGAGGTTGTGGTCCATGCGGCAGTTGATTCGTCAGCGGTATTAGAGAGCGAAGCGATCGCGACTCCATAGGTTCCGATACACGAGCCTTGATCCACCGGCGGGCGGAGTATAAAGATTATGGAGAGCGGTCGGGTTATTGACTAGCATAGTGGCGAGCGTGCAAGCGGGGCGTAGCTAACCCTAGAGCCGACACTTTGAGGATTCAGGATTTTCTGGGTTGTAGTCCACCCGAGTTCTATGGTTCGAGATCTGAGGATGATCCTCAGGAGTTCATTCGGTAGGTACAGCGGACTATGCAGGTGATTAGGGCCTCGGAGACTGAGTCAGTTGTGTTAGCTTCTTACCGGTTACGCGATATTGCGTTGAACTGGTTTGAGTCATGGGAACTGTCTAGGGGTGTGGATGCTCCTCCAACTGTTTGGGATGAGTTCACAGAGGCCTTCCTTGATCACTTTTTTCCTCCTGAGATGAGGAGAGCCCGTGTTGATAGGTTCTTGGCATTGAGGCAAAATGGGAGGACCATCAGAGATTACAACCTGGAGTTTGACTCATTGGCCAGGTATGCGCTCACTATTGTGGCTGACATGGCTGATAGAGTTCATCGCTATGTAATGGGGCTAGACCGCTACATGGTTACTGTATGCCTGGGAGTGGCCCTTCAGCCAGGTATGGATATTGCCAGGATGCAGGAATATGCACAGGGGATTGAGGACAGGGAGAGAGAGGACCAGCCAGACCGAGGCCAGCCCAAGAGGGCCAGGATGGCAGGGTCTCAGGGTAATTTTCGAGGCGGATAGCCTCAGCAACAGGCTAGGTCTACATTTTAGCCAGCACCGAGTGCTCCTCCACAGTTTTCTGGCGGGGGGTTTTACAACCCCGGGAATGCAGGGGCCGGTCAGAGCTCTAGAGCTTCAGAGTCTCAGGGAGATGGGGGTTCCAGTCAGTCGAGGTCGTCTTTGCCTCAATGCACCCAGTGTGGTAGGTTCCATTCTGGGGTGTATCGCTCCGGTACGGGTGTTGTTTTTCTTGTGGTCGTCTAGGCCATAGGATAAGAGAGTGTCCTCATAGAGGTGGCACTGGTGAGATAGCACAGTCTACTGGATCAATTGCGGGTTCTTCGCCTTCAATAGCTAGACAGGATGTTCATGCACCGACAGGCCGTGGCAGTGGTCGTGGTGGAAGTTCCCAGTTTTAGCGGTCCTTTGAACCGCCTATATGATTTCAGGTATATCTTTTACCCTTTAGAGACTTGTATGCATGATAAGGTTGTTGTATGTTTAAGTGTCATGTACGGTTAATATTGAGATTATGTACGTATGCTAGAATAAGTTTGAAAATACGAAAGGATAATCCTTTTAGGCCATGAATAGGAATAAATAGTGATGGTGCACACTTTGGATTTGTTTCCTCGTTTGGCTTATGATGGATGGATATGCATGTGCGACGTATTAGGGCCATATGTGGCATAATTAGGTTTCATTAAGTGTAGTTTTATGAGACTATACCGAGAAATGTTTAGATTGAGCTCCGAAAGAACATTCGGTGACGAATGTTTCTAAGGGGGGGAAGAATGTTACACCCCGTAATTCCAGGACATGTATACGAGAATAGACGCGAGAACACAAGACTTAAAAATTTGAACGAAAGAAAGAATTGTTTTCCAAAGGAAAATTTTTCCGAACCTCGGGAAGGAAAATTGTTCGTTAATGAGAATTGGGTTCTCGGAATTGTTATTTGAGACTGTTGGAATTTATCGGAACTATGGAATTTTATTTTCAGAGTTGGATACGTGGGGCCCACCCGAGAAATTTTATGTTTTGTGGGGCCCACGGGTTTTTCGATAGTTTGATCAATTATGAAAATTTCGGGAAACGGAATATTATGGACCAATGGGAGGGAGACACGTGTCACCCTCCACATGGTCATGTTGGACGAAAATGTCATTAAAAGAGTAGCCAATTTGGCTAGATAAAATGGACCAAGTCAAAGGGTCAAATTTAGCTTGACATAATTGACCTCATCCTAGCCACACATTTGCCTTGATCCAAGCCCTTGAATGTAGTATATATTTATACTAGTAGTGCAAGACTAGATCATTTCCAACACTTAGAAAAAAATGACAAATTTGTTGTACTCCATTAAGAGCTCTCGGTCATGAGCCCTTTTGGAAGAGAAAAATTCTTCAATTGTTGTTCATAAATCCCAATATTCAAACCTAAGATCCCTAGAGGTATTCTAAGGATATCTCAAACACAAAAATCCCAGAAAAACTACATTTTACGTTAGTCGCAACATGAAAACCTAAGGTGTTCTTCAACTTTGAAGTTGGAATTTGAAGAGAAGTGGTTTATGAACTTCTAAGGATTGTTTGGAGTGGATTGGAACGTCAAGAAGAGGAGCTAAAGTTGCTAAGGATCGACTTTGATCTTGGATAAGATTTGGGTTTAAAGAGGTAATAATCTCCGTCTTGCTATTGTAATTCAAGATATCATGTTGTAGTACTTGATAGATGAGCATGTGATATTTAGAATGAAGATTGATAAATGTTATGGAATTTGGAAGCTTAAATCCGAGATTTGCATGTTAGCCATTAAAATTGGAAATCAATTTGGTCGATAGTTATAATCGTCGCATGTTGTATAAGAAAAGGATTATGGTTGTTATAATTGATTGCGACTATATAACATGTTAGAATAACAACTTGGATTGAAAAGGAATTGGAAAAAAATAGATGTGGTATTATCCTTGTAATTGCCGAAAATGGCCTTGAATATGGGACAGTTTTATATTAATTGTGGGCAGAATTTTACACGTCCGGTTAGGTGTGTAGTCCCCTTTGGTTAGCTGAATTGTTGAGCCTTAAATGTGGCATATTGGCTGTTGATTTCGGGCCTTGAAAAAGGTGGAAAAGTACGTAGAAACAAAGGAAGTGCTGCCCAAATTTCCGTTGATTAAGAGACTGTACACTTAGTATTATTCTACGTTAAAAAGCTAGGAGTTGATGGACGTATTATAGTTATTATAGGTTAAAGTACTACGTATAGCGTATTCTACTTGAAGGGTGGAACAGCTATCAATGTTGAAGTACTTTGAGCATTTTGCTACTTGTCGATAGTCGTCGCGAGGTATGTGAACCTCTTCCTTCTTTTGGAATGTTCTACGTATGAAATATACATGTGGTGTTATTTCATGATTCCTTCTACTCTTAGAAGTTAAGAGGTACGTATATTGATTTACTCTATGTAAAAGGTATGTCTAAGTTATCCTAAGTTCTTACCAAATCTTATGGGGGATGTTGGTAAGAGTCGTTAGGAAGTATTTGGAGTCGAGTTGACTTTGCTAATTTACTGCACTAATGAGAATAGGTATCGAACAAGCCATTGCAGCGTTAATAAAAAAAATGTATCGACAATCAATTATATTAAAATGAGTAGAATTCTGCATCTGCATAGAAACTAAGATAAGACAAAATTGTATTACATTTTCTAGATCATGGATGTTTTAATAAGATCGTTATAAACGAGTATAACCTATTCACAGCTCATAAAAATATATGTTACTTAATTTAAGGAGTTTATGTTATGAAGTTTTAAGACTATGAATCTTGATTTCTTAAAAGGTTATGCGACTTTATTTTTCAAGTTATGGGACTTGATTCTTAAAGAAAGGAATGACTTGATTTAAAAAGTATGGTTCCATGAATTATTTCAAAAGTTAAGAGGCTTGATTTCAAAAGAGAATGTAACTTGAGTTTTCAGAAGAAGAAGTTTATTGATTTAAAAGAGAAGGAGTTTTATGATTCTTTTAAGTATGTATGTACGTAGTACTTTTGGGTTTAGTTTTCCCTAATATAATAAGAAATAAAAGTGCTTTAAGTTCTCTAAAGTGAAAGGTTGTTATAATAGCTTTATGGGAAGTTGTTATAACAACTTAAGAAGAAGTGAAAAGATAGTTTAAAATGTTATGAGATACACCGAGCCTGCAAATAGGTCGGGTTATGTTATGAGACATATCGCGTCCCAGAATGGGCCGGGCAGTATACCTTTATGGGCAGACTTATGTGACTTTACCGCGTCCCAGAAATGGGCCGGGCAGTATACCTTTATGGGAAGACTTATGTGACTTTACCGCATCCTAGAATAGGCCGGGCTGTATACCTTTATGGGCAGACTTATGTGACTTTATCGCGTCCCAGAATGGGTCGGGCAGTATACCTTTATGGGCAGACTTATGTGACTTTACCGCGTCCCAGAATGGGTCGGGCAGTATACCTTTATGGGCAGACTTATGTGACTTTACCGCGTCCCAGAATGGGCCGGGCAGTATACCTTTGTGGGAAGATTGAAATGGATTTACCGCGTCCCAGAATGGGTCGGGCAGTATACCTTCGTGGGAAGACTTTTTATGACTTCACTGTGTCCCGTAAACGGGTCGGGTTACGTTATCACGTATGGATAATCAGAGTGAACTCCAAAATGATACGTCCCTCCATAAAGGGCCGGATTATGTTATGCAAGATACGTAAGTTATGTGTTTATGAACTTGATAATTTTTCCTAAGTATGTATGTAAGAATTTGATTATAACTCTTATTGAAAATAGGAAAAGATAATATTGTGCGATTAAGTTCATGAGTTGTAATGGCACGGTAGGATCTGGTATTTACTTTTTATACTTACCTCTGTCATTCTTTTGTACAGTTATGATTTGTTTATTGTACCTTATTTCCGTTCCATACTAAATTTTTGTTATCGACCCTTGAAGTGCGTTCATGCCCGCAGATATTAGGTACACAGTTTGGCGATCCTTGCTCTTAGGATCTCTGTTCAGTTTTTGGGGAAAAGGCTTCATTTACTCCGGAGGATTATCTTTTGGTACGGATCCCTGCTGATGTAGATTATGTATATTCAGGGGTATGGCGGGGCCCTGTCCCGTCACAGTGATTATGTCAAAATTCTTAGAGGTCTGTAGTCATATCTTGTGGGTCGGTTTGTAAAAAAAAAAATGTAACTGCTTTTGGCTATGTATGTATATATCTAGGGAGGTAGCCTTATCGGCTAACCTGTTGTTTATTTCTTGTTGATTTATGTTATGAGTTTCATGTATGTTCTGCTGATTTTCTCTGATGTATACTTGTAAAAGCGAGATAATTGGAAAAAAGATCTTAAATGTTCCTGGTTTTTCTGCCTTAAAGAATGTCTTACATATTGAATGACTAATGGCTAATTTGGTTAGCATAAGTCAACTATGTGACGAGAATCTTGAGGTAAAGTTTAATAAGAATGTTTGTGTAGTTACAAATGAAGCTAACATGTGTGTGATGACAGGTACAAGAACAGGTGACAACTGTTATCTTGTTGGAAGACAAGAAATATGCAATAATGTTAGGACAGATGACACAACATTGTGGCATCAAAAGTTAGGGCATGTAAACTACCGTAACTTAGAAAGATTGATCTCTTATGAAGTGGTAAGAGGCAATCCTAAATTGAGTCCTAAAAGTAAAACAGTGATCTGTGAAGATTGTCTAAAAGGTAAGCAAACTCGTATTTTCCATAATGTTGTCCAGAATGACGGACAACATTCAGGTACGTCTCATTGTTTCCAATTACTGCACATGGATCTTATGGGTCTAATTGAGGTAGACAGTTTAGGAGGCATGAGGTATTCCTATGTGATTGTAGATGATATTTCTAGATACTCATGGATATATTTTTTGAAAGAAAAATATCAAACTTTTGACATGTTTAAATTCTTGCACTCTAGGATAAGGAATTTATTTCATTCTCCTATCTTTCGGATTAGGTCCGATCATGGAAAGGAACTTGAAAATAACTTGTTCTCAAAATTTTGTGAGAAAAATGGTATTTTCCATGAATTGTTTGCTCCCAAAACTCCTCAACAGAATGGTGTAGCAGAGAGGAAGAATAGAACACTACAAGAAATGACTAGAGTAATGCTTAGTTCTAAGAAAATGTCAAAACGTTTTTGGGATGAAGCCTTGAATACTGCAAGTCACATCACAAATAGAGTCTATCTTAAGTCTGAAACAAAAATGACACCCTATGAGCTAATAAATGGAAAGAAACCTAACTTGCGTTACTTTCATGTTTTTGGGTGTGTTTGTTACATTTTAAATTATAGAGATCATTTGGCAAAGTTTGACTCTAAGAGTGACAAAGGGATTTTTATGGGCTATTCTCAAAATAGTCATGCCTATCGAGTGTACAATCTTAGGACCAAAACTGTACAAGAGTCGGTAAATGTTGTTTTTGATGACTTTTCTTTTTTTTACAGGGAATACATCTGAAAATAACGTTATAATTTCATTGGAGAATGAGCAGACTACTAAAGAACCAGATGTTGCCCCAAATGTTACCACATCTGAACCTGAACCAAAGACCACAGAAGGTGCAGATGAGGAGTCAAATGCAGATTGCTAGATCAAGTACGCAGGGACCCCTCATCCAGGATTAGGAAGAATCATCTTATAGATCAGGTGATAGGGGGAGTGTTTGAAGGAGTAAGGACAAGAGGGAAGGAACCACTCAATTACAGAGATATGATAAGGTATGTGTGTATGTCTACCATGTACAAAAAGGTTAGTCTTTCTTGTTCTGTATCTACTTTAGAACCTAAGAATGTTTCAGAAGCACTCAATAATAATTGTTGGATTCAAGCAATGCAAGAAGAATGCAAGAAGAACTTGAACAGTTCTCTCGAAATGAAGTCTGGAATTTAGTTCCACGCCCAAAAGATATCAATGTAATTGAAACTAAATGGATTTTTAAAAATAAGCCAGATGAATCAGGAACTGTTATGAGAAATAAAGCTCGTCTAGTTGCTCAAGGATATACTCTGGTCGAAGGGATTGACTATGATGAAACATTTGCTCATGTGGCTAGAATTGAGTCAATTAGACTATTACTTGTCATTTCTTGCTGTCTAAAGATTACTCTTCATCAAATGGATGTTAAATGTGCTTTCTTGAATGACTATCTTGATAAGGAAGTCTATGTTGAACAACCTAAAGGATTTGAAGATCCTCAGCATTCACAGTTTGTATACAAGCTCAAAAAGGCCTTGTATGGATTGAAACAAGCTCCTCGTGCATGGTATGGTCGTCTAACTCAATTCCTTCTTGAATTTAGTTTTAAACGTGGTGAAGCTGATTGTACTTTATTTATAACACATCACGGTGTAGATATTATTATTGCTCAAATCTATATAGATGTCATAGTTTTTTGTTCGATCTCACAGTCCTACCTTAAAACATTTGTTGAAGCAATGTCATCAACATTTGAGATGAGCATGATTGGGGAACTAACTTTTTTTCTTAGGCTTGCAGATAAAGCAAAGTGAAGATGGAATCTTCATCTCCCAAAGCAAGTATGCCAAGAATCTAGTTAAGAAATTTGGATTGGAAAATGCTAAAAAAATGAGGACTCCAATGGGATCATCACAGAAGATATACAAAGATGATGTTGGCGAAGATGTCGATCCAATACTGTACCGGTGTATAATAGGTAGTCTTTTATATCTCACTGCTAGTCGTCCTGATATAATGTTTAGTGTTTTTGTTTGTGCTCGATTCCAAGCCTGCCCCAAAATCTCTCACTTAAATATCGTAAAACGTGTCATTAGATATGTTCCGGCACATGTGATTTGAAAATTTGGTATTTCAAGGACACTAATTCAAATCTAATAGGATATAGTGACTCGGATTGGGCTGGTGATGTGGATGATAGAAAGAGTACAAGTGGAGGATATTTTTATCATGGCAATAATCTTATTTCTTGGTATAGTCACAAACAAAATTGCATCTCACTTTCAACTGCTGAATCTGAATATGTAGCAGCTGGAAGTTGTTGCTCTCAATTGATATGTCTAAGACACATGTTACACGACTATGGTTTTTAAAGTAATATCTTAGTTTTGTATTATGATAATTTGAGTGCTATAAATATTTCCAAAAATCCAATTCAGCACTCTCGTACAAAATATATTGATATCAAACATCATTTTTAAGAGACTTGGTTGAAAACAGCTAGTTCAAATTGAACATATTGACACTCTTCATCAACTAGCTGACATTTTTACAAAAGTTTTGGACCATGAGATATTTTCTAGTTTGAAGAAATCTCTTGGCCTTTGTAATCTCTAAAAAGGCATGTTCGGTGAATGTTAGCTAAAATGTCTCTAACATTTCGGGTGACATTTACCTTTTATAATATCATAATATGATTATTGTTACTGTATAGTGTATTAATTTTGGTCACACAAGAATGATCCTCAAAAGAATATGATTCGAAGGTGATACCGTTCTCTACGATGATATCAGATATCATAAAAATGGAGTATCGAAATAAGGCAAAACCTTTTATTAATTTTTGGCAATTGTGATATATGGGCAAAGCCCTTGAGATGATATCGTTCCTATTCTATAAGAGTGTCAAATACTTAAACTGAAATATAAGGATACTAAATAAGTATTCTTATTTTTGACACAAAAATAATTTTGTATGTATTTATGATTAGATCAAGGACACAATGAGAAATGTTACATTGGTCTAGTGGTTAAACTCATAAAAATACATATAAAATGTGTCTTGATTTGTTGCCAAAACAGAAAAGTTCTTGCGGGATCATAAACTTGTGTTATCCAAAATGTTACCAACATTGTTATTGACATTCTTAGATAATGATATTTGTTGGGATATTATTCATAACTGAATTTCGAAAAATCAGTTTTTTCTTCCCTATTTTTATGCCATACTTTAATTGGAATTCAAACTTATAAATAATTAGATCAAATTTCAAATTTTGATGTCTATCTTTTTCCATAATTTTAGGTGTAACCATTTGAATGTAATTCAAACACCTGAAACCAAGAATTTTGTTATTTTTTGCCAAGTGTATAAAATCTTTTTCATTTGTTCTTCTTTTTAGTCTTTTGTCTTTTCCGAAATATAAAAAAAAAAGGGAAAAGATCACATCACTCTCGATTAAATCAACCAAACCGATGGATTTCTTGCTTCACTCATCAACCAAAAACCCCAGAAACCCTAAACCTTCAATATCTTCTTCTCCAATCTCATCCATGGATACATCACCAATGTCACCAAATGTCCAGCAACACCACATATAACACACATATGAGCACCAGTCCACCACTGTGCTCAACCATTGTTATAAGTGATTTTCAAGAACCCTTGGAGATAAGTTACCCTGGGGATGACAACAACCCCATTGATGTGGACTCAACTCATGATGTTACTGTCCTAGGCAAAAGGACAAGATCTTCATCTTTTCCCTCAAGAAGATCAAATAGAGTGTTTGAACAAACATTCCAACAAGAACCTGTTGTGAAGAAGTCCAAGTTGATTTCAAAGTTCCTGCTTGCTCAAGCAGTGATACAGATGATACAGACTTCGAAATATCTTTCGAGGATACTGAAGAAGACACTCTCATAGCAGATCATCAAGATGAACCACAGATCTCTGTTCCTCAACCTGAACCCCAAATCTCTGTTCCTCAATGTGCATCTGAGGATGATGAAATTCCAGACGACACCCCCTTGAAGAGGTTCTACCCCAAAGGAGTTCTCAAATTCATAAGATCAAGTGTTGTCCCAGATGCTGCCCCAGATGTCACAACATCTCAGCCAACTACTTAAAAGGCACATTCTCCTATCTCCTCCAGCAAAACAGAATCAGACTCTGACCAATAGGTATCTTTTTTCTCTAAAAAATTACATTATAAAGCTAGCTCTGAAAATTGGGACTGGTACAAAAATAGAATCATTAGGTCCGAAAAGGTATTAGACATTGCCTCTTGCTCATAATATGACTTGGTAGAGTTTTTAAAGAAAAGACAACTCCTCGGATCTATCACGAACAAAGGACCTTATATTGATAAAATAGTCATGTTGTTCTATGCTAATTTAGAATATGTTGTAGAGGATACCAACTAAAAGAAATTTGGGAAAGTATATCTCTGTAACAGAATGTATTCTTTCACACCTGCTATTATAAATCAATGTTTGGAACTAAATGATGAGGATGATGATAAAGAAACAGACCCTGCAGTGGACAATAGAGATGAAATAATTAAATACCTCACATGAGGTATAATGCAAAAGTGGGTCTCTAGATGTCCAGCTTCTAAACTGACAGCTCTGTTTGCAACTCTACACAAAATTGATATACACAATTGACTTCCTTCTATGAATGAGTCAATTGTAACTTCAGAACAAGTCATCCTGCTGTACAAAATTGGCAAAGATTTGAAAGTTGATCTGGGCAGAATAATTTTCCATCAAGTTGTTAACTTGGCACAAAAAGAATCAACTTCAATCCTTTTTTTTTCCCTCTTTAATTTTCAAAGTCCTTACTACACAAGGCTTTCAACCAAAGAAGGACATAATTAGGAAAAATCCAGAGTTGTACACGGTCAACAAAACAGTTTTGAAAAGCAAAGATAGAATCATTGATCTACTCTGAAAAATAGAAATAAGCAGTATAGATGTTGAAAGGTATGTCACCAACATTTCTGGGAACACTGAATTAGGACAGTCTCCAATGATCATAGAATGGCTTGTGAATCAAATTACAAAGATCAACCATTAAATTTCCGAGGTTGATACTATGAGAGAAGCCTTAGTTCAAGCAAGAGATCGTCTCCTTCTATTGCTTTCTTCACATAAAGGGGGAGAAAATACTACTGATGCTAGTGAAAATGTTGATGTTAATACTGCTACTGAGAGTGATAATGCAGGGAGAGATGAGGAAGAATGATAGAGGTTGATGTTGTTGCAGTTGCAGAGGCAAGCAAAAGTAGAAAGCGGCTGGAAGCTACTACTGATACATGACATGCAAGGGAGGTGTGAGATGTTGATGTTGTTAAAATATTGCTAATTGGTTACTGTTGATATTTGGGATGTAATGATCTGCCAATTATTATTTTTTGTTTTGGATGATGTAATTAAATGACTATTTTTTAGTATTTATAATCCTATATGAATGACATATGTATGTGTTACTTGTATATGTTGTGTTTATATGCCATCACAGGTTAAGGGGAAGTATTATAGTAATCATAGATGTTGGGACAACATCTATGACATTGTCGTAAGTCACTTGCACATAATAGAATAAGTTTTGTGAAGAAAGACAAAAAGGGGGAGAATGTTAATATTGAGTTTGGTGTTGTGACATTTCTCCCAACATATCATTTTCAACTCTGAGTTAAAATCAGAAATGTTGGAACAAATGTCACGACATTCGGACCAACATTCTGTGAAACAGTTTTGCCTTACTTCACGGAACTGAAGATCTCGTGGGATTTTTACCATGATAGTAAAAGTGACTTGGCAAGGAGTTTTGGAGCTGATGAAAAACGTGGGAAGACCAAGTCAAAGTCGTTGCTAAGCTTGGGGAACAAGTCCAATAATTTAGAGGATCTTGCTCCACATTCTTCTCCAACAAACTTTAGCGGCTGCCTATCTTTCTCTCAACCTCTACAACGATTCAATGAGCATTTCAAGGAATTTTGTGTAGAGTTGCAAATAGAGAGGCTGCATCAGTGAATCAACATTTAGAAAAAGTTAGGAAAAAAATCAAGAGAGCTCTCCGATATATCCATCAGAAAACTAGATCACAAGTGTTGCCTGAGCGTGTCGACAACATTCTGTCCAACATTATAATTGTTGCCCAGATTCTAGATTAGTTCTTTATTGACGAAATTGTAATGAGATGTTGTCTATGTCTATTTAGGTAGATTTTTCAGGCAGAAGTCATCTGTTACTTCAACTTTGTAATTCATTTTGTATTATCTTATAATATTGTAAAAGAAGGAATTTATTTAATTGTATATAAATATATACAATACTTTCGGTCACTGACCGTCATAGAATCTATGTAAATATTAAATTTTGTGTTCTTTATATTTCCGCTGCATTTACTCTTAAATTTTTTTCTGTTTTATCGAAGTGTTGTCACTTTTATCAGACGACATTATCGCTGACATTTATAAATTGTATTAGCATTCGATTATATTTTACTTTCAGTTTGTTTCTTACTATTCTATAGTTAACCACCGATACCTAACACGTACTAACAAATGTAATGGCAGCACTACACACAGATTAATTAATCATTTCGTATAGTTACAAGATCGATCCTTACAAGATCGATCCTTTTGGAAAAAGTACTGACAGAAGATTTTCTTTGATTCTCAAATTTGTGAGACTTCCATGCTTTAAAGTTAAAAGTTGAATATTTGTAATTCATCGTGTACTTATTTCTTTTCAAACACTGGTAGTTCCTATCGAGATAACTAATTGCCTTATTTTCTAGATCTCCATAAAAACAATTGAATTTGAGAAAACACAATTAGTAATTCTGCTTCCAATTTATGCCCATGCAATAAGTAAATTTCATAAATGGTCGTTAAACATGATAAATTTATCTACTAATTTATATTTATTAGTAGATATAAATATCTACTAATTTATATTTATTAGAATTCTTTCAGTTTGGTGCCAAAGAATTCTGCTTCCAATTTATACCTGCACATGATGTTTACGCTTACCGTAGTTTAAGTGATTTAATGAAGTAAAAATATTTATTAATTAATCATGATTAAGTAAAAGAACTCTATATGTAAAAAATATGTATGTATGCATAATCTACTGCTCATTAATTCAATTTAAACGAAAGAAAAAATAGAAGATAATAAAATGAAAATTGAAGACATTACAATAACAACAAATGAGATATAGCAAGATCATATGCAAAACAACAAACTGCAAGCTAGACGTGACAACGATGAACTTTTGGGATAATTGGAAGCAGAACTTAGGCCTTCCTTCTATAGCGTTTCCGGTAGTATAGTTGTTCAGTTTACCAAAACAAAATGCGTATTCATATGACAGAAACAGAAAAAGTATTAGTCCTATTAAACTCCATAGGGGAGGATAAGTTAGAATTTGATTAATTTTCTCCTGCTTCGAGTTTTTTTTGTTTCTCTTAATGGGAATTAGTCAGGTTAGGTTGTCATACTCGTACATATTGCAAATGTCATTTAAATGGAAAATATGTATTGGTAAAACTACTACTTTTAACCATTAAATACCCTAGCTTTTATATTACACTCTACACTCAATTTATATGACACCATTTTCTTTTTATAGACTGTTTGACATGTAAGTTACAATGGATGTACGAGAATAGTATACAACTACTACTAGTGCTTTAAAAGTCACTTTAGCGCCGCGGCCCTACCCTTGGGGCGTCGCGGCACCGAGGCCCTTGTGGTGGTGGCGCCCCGGCTCTGCGGTGACGCCGCAACCCTTTTCCATCCCGTTTCGATCTTACACTTCGTATACTTCTTCCTTCATTTACCAACGTGAAACACGTGTCATTTAACCAACGACCATCCATCATTCTATGTCTCAAATGTTTACTCACGTACCAATATCTTTTTCACTAATGAAATTTACGATACTTGACACTACGTGTGCACGTGTGTGGAAACTGCGTTTCCGACGTGAGGGATCCCAATTGTTCGAGTCATAAATAATGGGTTAAACTTAATTCTACATTAGTAAATTTCCAATAATCCCCTCTTGAAAGAGATTTTGGCGCACTCATAAGGTGTCTTTCTAGCAATCTTTCGGCGGGGGTCAATGTTGCATCTGGATAGGTAGTCATAGCTTGAACCTTCCATAGTTGAATACCATCGGACTTACTTATTGCATGTTGAACGTGATGTCTTAAACAGTCAGTGTTTAGTGTAAGCCAAGACAATGGTACCAACACAACAACTTTCCTTACTTTGTTCTTCTTAATGTTTTGTCCGTTGTGGCTGTGGACACACTTGGATTCTTAAGTGCGTTCATTTTAGGTGGTCAGTCCTCGCACTTAAATAGGTGGTCTCCTACAAGGTATTCTGTTATACCTCACTTCACAAGTGTTAGGCACCATTAAAAGTTTCCCCAAACCTAACCTTAACCGATGAAAATCATTAAAGGTTTTGAAAACTTAACCTCTACCCTGTAGCATTCTAAGGTCTATCGCGGGAACGGCTTTGGATTCATGTTTCTTTACAGAAATCATCATCCGAAGTGCTCTTGCTTCCACCGAAGCGCTCAACTGAACTTTTACGACTTAGTTTTCTCATTGAACTAACTTCTTGGGATCTCCAATCAGTATGGTTGGGTATCCACCGTATCAGTTCTTATAGTTTGGGTTTTAAGCCCATTCCTTTAGACCGGCAGAACTCTTGATCTTTGGGTAATCCTTTAATTAAAGGGTCTATTATATCCTTTGATTAGTAATCAAGGATGTGTCACCCGAGACGATCAACTGTCATACGGTCTTATGTCTGCGACAGATATGTCCAGACGCCGTCATTCGTGCTCTTACAATGTATAACTGTCGAAGGCACGAGTAACTCCCAATAAGAGACATCCTCTAAGAGGTCGTGAAGTTACTCAACTTTTTATCATGCTTTGTACAAAGCAATAAACTCTGATTCCATCACGAATCGGCCGATGCAAGTTATGCTTAGAGGATTTTCCAAAGACACACCACACACATCCATTTATGGCTTTGTTCTTCATGTCTGATGTCCAGTTTGCATCACTGAGTTCTCCCAGAACCGCTGGACATCTAGAATACCTTAATTCATAGATAAGCGAATAATTCAGATGTCTTCACATCCTATTTAACGCCTTCTATCGATCATTACAAGTGAACTTTAGTTCAACTGATCTATTTTATGAGTTGATACCAGGTTAGTTGTAGTGTGTAAAATACATTGAACTACATGTGACTTGCGCATATCGCTCCTGGTATATGGGTGCACCATGATTCCTATCACTTCCCATGATTCATATCTATTGGTGACTTAAACGAGACTGTCAAACACCTCACAGATGATTTTAGATAGATCAGTCCGTTAGATGTCTTAGAAATCTCAATTCCTAAGATGTCATCTGCAATACTCATATCAGTTCATGTCGAAACATTATTCCACATACTCTTAGTCTCTAGGATCAACCTAGGACCATTCCCTGTGATCAATATATCGTCTACGTAAAGACATATCATTAACGAGTCAGAATTACCTTTCATGGAGACACATTTGTCACTCATTAATGGAGAAACCCTTCGATAGTAGAGTATTATCAAAGTTTTCATGCCATTTCTTCGGGACTTGCTTTAGCCCACATAGAGATTTGACAAGTCGACATATTTCTTCTCTTCCCTGGAACCACATACCTCTCGGGTTGTTTCATATTACTTTTTTCTTCCACTTTCGGACTTCTGGTTTTCCAACTGTTGTCTTTCTAGCTTCAGAATCAATATTTTTGTAGTCAGATTCATTGTTTCTATTTTATCAGAAACTTCTAAGACCAAAATGTAAACATTTCAGGGACCAACAAGGAAGTTCAGGAAGAATCCCAACAATCCACTAAACCAACTCTCCGGTTAGGAAGACTGTCTCAACATCCATGTCACGCAAGACTGCGGTGGCCCTGGATGTTTAAGCTATTCACATAGGAGCACATGTCCAAGTAGACGAGGCCTTATGCTCATCAGTAGATCCATCTACTTTTTACTTGATTTGAGTATCTACTTTTACAACCCGGTGGTTCTTTTCCCGAAGGAAGATCAACCATCACACAAGTGTGGTTATATCTGATGTAGTATATTTGTCTCTTTTTAGCTTCTTTCCAAATCAACGTTTCTGGAGATGACAATTCCTTATTAATTGTCCATGGTTCATTCTCAACCATATAAGCTAGAAGGCCTGGAACAAGTCTTTGTTCCCTCTTTTTGCTATGTCTTGGTTCAACATCTAGAATTCATGAGTTCTCTAGATCTGGAATATTAAGTTTCGGATAGTCAACAACTTCTGAGTCCTATAGATCTGGAACGTCTAGTTCCGTACAATCAGAAACTCGCAGATTTTTGTTAACCTTGAGAAATTACTACTTTTTCCTTCTTAAGGAAAGTTATCTTCAAAGAATTCATTATTCTTTGGCACCAAGATGAAATAAGAACTACTGTTCTTTGCAGATCCAGTGGATATACAATATATAGTCTTAGGTCCGACTTGACCTGTTTTGGCTTTGGTATCTCAACACTTGGCACGCTACCCCATATCACAATATTTGTATATGAGATTCTTTCCATGTTTCACATGGAGGGCTATCCTTATGGAGAGTTCTGTTGAGAATCACATTAGCGGTAATGATTGCTTTGCCCCATATATATTGGGCGTGCGGATCTACGCTTGGCTAACACAGTTTGACTGAGGTGAGTAAGGATCAGTCGTTTGATAAATGATGCTTCACATTCTCCCCCTCTATCCCTACGAATTCCTCAATTCGTAGACTTAGTAGTTTTGCAACTTCTTCTTTGTAGCGCTCATCCCCTTCAATAAATTCATCTTTGTTCTTCAACAAATAAAGGATGTAATATGTTGTACCATCATCAATGAAGATCACAACGTACTTCTCTCCCCCCCTCTATTTGTACAAGCGTCAAATCACCCACGTAGGTATGACTATGTTATAGAGGAGTGATGCTTCTTTCGCTATTACTTTGAAGAAATAGAAAAGTGATATTACCTCTTCTCTACCTCACATTTATTTGAGGGTTTATGTCGACAGACGGCAACAATCTCAACTTAATTATTTTTTGAATGACTTTCTATTTAACGTGTCTTAATCTATGAAGGGATAAATGCACAGATTACAAATATATCATCCATTGGCTGCAGTCTTACTGTACCACTCTTAGTTATTATAGACCTATTGGACTAGACTCAAGCCAGTTTGACCAACAACGTCCTTGAACCAAGTTTGGGACATGTATCACATCTTTTTAGAGTGATCCCATTTCCTTAAGTCCGTTTGAGGACAACCTCTTCAACTCCCTTTACTTTGGAGGTGGCGTTGCTTCACATGAATAACCTCTTGCCCATGATTAGGGCGCAACCGGATCATAAGTGATCTAGATACTCTGGCCCACTCCAGTTGCCTTGGCAGACTGAGTGTCTAAATTCTTTTCTGCCTTTCTTTTGGCCTTCAAATCATTTGAGATCTGGAAACTCTGGCCCACTCTAGCCGCCCATAGGTTTCCTATGACTGAGTGTCCAATATCATCCTGTCATGAGATGGATCTGGCCCACTCCAGTCGCCCATAGGTTTTGCATGACTGATTGTCCACTACTATTCTGTCAAAAGACGGATCTTCTGTCGGAAACGGTGACAGGTTTGTCTCTAGTCCTTGTCTTTAGTCGTCTTCCCTTGCTTAGGATTGTCCATAAATCAAGTTTTTTACAATCTAAGTTCATTCTTTTTAGGCCGTTGTATATAACAGTCCAATAAAAAATGGGAAGGTAAGTGAGATTAAACTTATGATTTTAAAGTGTAGAGAATATAAGTCTTAACAAAAACACTTCATATTCCTAGCCTTGCTTTATTCACTTTTATTTAGAAATTATCTTTTAATCTCAATTTTGACAAGAAATAAAAAGTTAACTCATACCTTTTGGATTCTGGCCTACGTAAGTTACGTGTCCAAATCCTCTTTACCATAAGATGGAGGCTTTCTGCTATAAGATGGAACATCATCTTCAGGCTTCTCCTCGTGTCCCAGTTGACATCCTCAACCTTTCATGGACGCTTGTTTCCACCACTCTCGGGAGCGGTGACAACAACTCTTCTTTGACCCTTAGCCGTACCAGCATGACTGTCGGTAGTATCTTCAAGTTCAGGATCAGCAACAGAGATGTCACTTTTGACGAAAACAAAATTGTAACTATCGTCAACAAGAGACCCAAAATTAGAACCAGATTTGTTGACAGAGACAATGTTTGAACTGTTTATAGAACTATCAACAGAACTGATTTCAACAAAAAAGTCATAGTTAGATCTGGGACCATGTCTACTGCATATATCTTTCTAGCACTAGTACAAATAATATCTTAAGATTGTGAGTTATAATGGATGTACGAAATAGTATACAAATACTACTAGTGCTTTGAAAGGGTAAACAATATGATTACAATAGCAATTAACTTGAAACCAACAAGTGTTATGGCAACAATAAGCTTTTGAGGTCTTGATCTTCGTTCTTGAGTCTTTCTTTCTTGGGATCTTGGATCTTTGGATCTTCGTTCAACTGCAGCAAGCCCCTTGATCTTTATAATCTGAAACCAAAAGACACTAAATCTGGTAGAGTTATAGTGGTGCTACTGAGTCGAGTGATATTCACTCTGTCCTTAAGACATTATTGCCCCGTATATATCCTTTTACGATATGGGCAACTGTCTCCCAAGATAAAATAGCAACTAAACAAATGAGCAAATGAAACACAAGTGTTTCTCAAGAAGAACCTTTGAGTGTATGAAAGAGTTCTTAGGGAGGAAGAATTCAGAAAATCTGAATTATGTATGTGTGAAGTCTTCAATTGAGCCTAAGTCCTCAATTTATAGTTGTGTAAGAATGCCTCTTCAAGTGCCCATGTAATGACCATTTAAGTGTCATGAAATGACCACTTAATTCACCAACTAATGCAGCCAAATAATGGCCGATTTATGAAGGAGAAACTGATATCTTAATGCCCCAAAATGTCCCACAATCAGCCAAACTTTTGGACTTCCGTCGCAAATACACTGCCCGGGAAGCGTCGCGGCTCCAGTAGCCAAAAGTCACTTTAGCGTCGCGGCCCTACCCTCTGGGCGCCGCGGCGTCGAGGCCCTTGTAGTGGTGGCGCTGTGGCGCCCCGGCTCCGCGGCCCTTTTCCGTCCCATTTCGATCTTACACTTCGTACACTTCTTCCTTCATTTACCAACGTGGAATACATGTCATTTAACCAACGACCATCCATCATTCTATGTCTCAAATGTTTACTCACGTACCAATATCTCTTTCACTAATGAAATTTACGATACTTGGCACTACGTGTGCACGTGTGTGGAAACTGCGTTTCCGACGTGTGTGATCTCAATTGTTCGAGTCATAAATAATGAGTTAAACTTAATTCGACATTAGTAAATTTCCAACATGACCAAGATTCTTAAATTATCTTATTTTGAAAAATATCTTTTTTTAAAAGTGCTTTTCAAAAAAATAATTTTGGCGAAAAACATTGTGTTTGATCAATTAATTTAAAAAAATACTTTTGAGCAATAATTAGTGTTTGGTCAAGCTTTTTAAAAAGTGTTTCTAAGTGTATTTTTCTCACAATTATTTTTCAAAAAAGTGTTTTTGGGCAAAAGTTATTTCTTTTAGCTTCTGAAAAAATGTTTCTGCTACTCCATGAAAACATTTATTTTCTCCAAAAGCTTGACCAAACACCTCACTTTTTAAAAATAAGCTTGGTCAAACAGGCTATTAATTTGTTAAATAATGTCATCTTTCGTTACTTGATAACTATTTAATAGCACCATCCTTATTTTATTTTTATTAAGTCTCACTTAGTTTTGAAGATGTTTATTATAATTTGTAAAGGAAAGTCAATAAAAATAAGCATTATAATAAATATAATTTAATAAAATGATAAAATTTTATTTATTTTTTAAACTTCGTATTGATGAAATGTTGTTACATAAATTTAGAGGGAGGGAGTGGTAAGAAATATGAAATTCTCACGTATTTAAGTGGGGTTTTAAGTGGCGTGTTTGACCTTTTGGAAAATAATTAACATATAAAGGAAGTGATCATTTTGGAAAATTTACTCCAATAATAAGGCAAGTAATTAAAGATTCGTCAACGTTGCACGAATTTTTCTTTTTTGGACAAAAATTAAATTTAAAGCGTGTGAACTAAAAAAGGTCACCACATAGGCAAAAAAAAGGAAAACAAAGAAATAAAAAAATCACACGACATGAGTATTTATTATTTATCCAAAGAGGAGTCTGAGTTTGTTGAGCCGCCAATTAATGGGTTATTATAAAAAGCCCAAACGGCCCGCGTTTAATTTTCACTGGTTACATACATACAACACAATACAACGAAGTAAACCCTAATCTACAGAGACGTGCAATTAGAGTTGATGATTGTGAAAGAGATGGCGGCAGCTGCGGCGGATGGGGAGATTTTGTGTCAGCAAAGCGCTTCGGTTCAATACCTCTGTGTCGACACCGATTTGGACTTGTTTGAAGTTAATAAGCCTCAGATCTTTCGTGCTACTGAGTCGGTTTCCATCGGCATAACTCGTTCTGACTCAGTCAGTTTCCAAACTCTCTTCCTTCTTAATTTATGAATTGACTTATTGAGTTCGATCTCGATACCTCTGTGTCTTTATTATCTGAATACTGAATAGAGCATCATAGGTTCAATGGATTCGTATAGACACTCCAACTATATTGGGGAATAGTTGATGGATTCATCTATTCGGATCTCGATACAACATATATGCGGGTTTGAAGTTGAAATATTAATAGCTACGACTCCTATCCTAATACAGAAAGGCATTCTTTGGATTGTCTCATTTGTTGTTCCTTAAAAAATAATTTTCGTTTGGCTTAATGGACTGATTTAACTTTGGGGATTCTTATTTGGATGATTTAAGTGGTGGTTTCTGTTTACATGAGTAATAATCATGATTTTCAGTTAATTGACAATACCTAATTTAGTAAATTTCCTACCTGTTAATTGCTGCTGGTTATGTGGTTATTGTGATAAAAGTTTACACTTTAGCGGTGGTTTATAATTTTTTTTTTCCATTTACCAGGCTGTGATATGTTCAACTAGTATTCAAAGTACAGCAGTTGATTCTGCTAACATCAGTAGTTTTGTGCCTATAATTCGTTCAGGCAGCCACACAGATATTGGGCCTCGTAAATCTAATGAAGATGAGCACATCAGAGTTGATGATCTATCTTCTCATCTGGGCTCTCTATACAATTGGCCTCTGCCAGGGGCTTTTTACGCCGTTTTTGATGGTCATGGGGGCTCTGATGCATCAGCTTATATTAAGAATAATGCCATGAGACTTTTCTTTGAAGATGCTGATTTGCCACAAACTTCTGCTGTTAATCAATCCTTCTTGGAGGAATTGGTGAATTCACATCGTAGAGCATTTTTGCTTGCTGATCAAGCATTGGCTGATGAATGTAGTGTTGATGCCTACTGTGGAACGACAGCAATAACTGTACTGGTTTTGGGGAGACATCTGCTTGTTGCGAATGCTGGGGACTGCCGTGCCGTCCTTTGTAGGAAAGGGGTTGCAGTTCAGATGTCTGAAGATCACAGACCTACTTGTCTGCTGGAACGACAAAGAGTCGAGGGTTTGGGTGGTATTATTGAATATGGCTACCTAAATGGTGATCTTGCAGTTACTCGAGCCCTTGGAGACTGGTATATGAAACTTCCATTTGGATCTCTTTCTCCTCTTACTGCTGAACCTGAGGTGCAGCAAACTTTGTTGACTGAGGAGGATGAGTTCATGATCATTGGTTGTGATGGCATCTGGGATGTGATGTCAAACCAAGAAGCCGCTAACATTGTTAGCCGTGAGCTTCGGCTGCACAACGACCCGCAGCAATCTGCCAGAGAGCTAGTGAATCAAGCTTTATGTAGGGATAATAATGACAATCTCACTGCTATTGTTGTATGCTTTACCAATCCTAATTGTCGAGATTCAGTTTCATCCCAGAGGCCACGATTTAGATGTTGCAGCCTGTCCGAAGAGGCAAGGAGGAAGCTGCGGAGCTTGTTGGAAAGCAATTGAATGTAAACTAGTATTTTGCCTGGCCATGGATGTTAATTCTTGATTAAAATGTGTAAATAGTTGATTCGTATTTTTGTCTTCTGGGAACGATTCAATTAGTTTCATCTGTTTGAGGTTGCTTCAGAAAGTGAGAAAAAGCAGCTAGCAGTTTTGTAGGGCTAGAGGAGGGACATTTTCCTGGTTGAGGTGGTGTGTGTCAACTGATATTATTTGTTTTAATGAGTAAAGAGTGAATTATCTATTTGTTTTAATGAGAGAGTAAAGATTGAATTATCTATTTGTTTTAATGAGAGAGTAAAGATTGAATTATCTCTGAAATTCTCAAGTTTGCGTTATGTATTCTGCAATTTCCCTCTAACATCATAAGCATTAGTTTATTTTTTGCACTCTACCTATTTTACTGCTAGTTTTTTAACACACTTAACGAGGATACAAATCTAGTGGCTTTCAATGTGGTCATCTACCTCATCTAGAAAGGGGAATCGGAACTCGTATAGGAGGTATGATTTGTGAGGACATAAATTCTTGTCTGCAAAGATGTTGCTATAGGTGTCAACCTGTAAATGCACATATCCGCTCACTTGCTGCAAAAGCACAAATCTCTTTTACTGGTGCTAAATATCCCAATTGTTTTTTCAATTTTCCCCTCACGATTTTGTCGCAAAGAACCAAAGCATTTAATGGCCTATGTGAGCTCCGCACCTTTCTTCACTTTGTTTCCTCGTCTTTCTAAAAGAAATGGATAAAGAATATCTCAACATGTGAGTATACGTCACAAGTTCTAACCCTTTTGTAGATGATAATTTATTATTTAAGTGGTGAAGAGTAGAAAGGTAAATTTATTATCCAATTTTTTGAAGGGTAAATGTGCATGTTAAGAGTCTTACATCGGAAATGTAATAGAAATATGGACTTCATATATTGACTTGGACAATCCTCACCCTATAAGCTAGCTTTTGAGTTTGAGTTAAGTCCAAGATTCATTCTTCACATGGTATCAGAGCAAGATGTATTCCAATTTTTTGTTCACCGATGTTGGGCCTCCAAATTATATTATACACGCTCCAGTTAACAAGGTCTGGGCGTGCGGGGGAGTGTTAAGAGTCTCACATCGAAAATGAAATGAGAACACGAACTCCTTATATGGTTTTGGACAATCATCACCCTACAAGCTACTTTTTGGGGTTGATTTAGGTCTAAGATCCATTCTTTATATAGTATCAGAGCCAGAGTCATTCTAATTCTTTGTTCACCGATGTTGGGCCCCCAAATTATATTATTCACGCTCCAGTTAACAAGGTCTGAGCGTGCGGAGGTGTGTTAAGAGTCCCACCTAAAAAATCGAATGAGAACATGGACTCACTATACGAACTTAAACAATCTTCACCCTACAAGCTAGCTTTTGGAGTTGAGTTAGGCCCAAGATCCATTCTTACATGATATCAAAGTCAATCCTATTCCAATTCATTGTTCACCGATGTTGGCCCCCCCAAATTATACTGTTCACGCTCTAGTTAATGAGGTCTGGCCAAGCGGGGGAGTTTTAAGAGTCCCACATCGGAAATAGAATGGAAACATGGACTCCTTATATAGATTAGGACAATCATCACCCTACAAACTAGCTTATGGGGTTGAGTTAGGCCTAAGATTCATTCTTTACATGGTATCAGAGCCAGACCCATTCCATGTTTACTGATGTTGGGCACCAAAATTATATTATTCACGCTCCAGTTAATAAGATCTGGTTGTGCGGGGGAGTGTTAAGAGTCTCATATCGAAAATGGAATAAGAACATGAACTCCTTATATGGACTTGGACAATCCTCGCAATACAAGCTAAATTTTAGGGTTGAGTTAGGCCCAATATTCATTCTTTATATGGTTGCAGAACCAGACCCATTTCAATTCTTTGTTCACCAATGTTGGGCATCCAAATTATATTATTCACGCTCCAGTTAAAAAGGTCTGGGCATGCGGGGGTGTGTTAAGACTTAAGAGTCTCACAGATATGAAATGAGAATATGGATAATTATATATACGTGGGCAATCCTCATCCTACAAGTTAACTTTTGGTGTTGAGTTAGGCCCAAGATCCATTCTTTACATGGTATCAGAGCCAAGCATATTCCAATTCTTTGTTCACCGATGTTGGACCCTCAAATTATATTGTTCACGCTTTAGTTAACAACGTCTGGGCATGCGGGGGTGTGTTAAGAGTCCCACATATGAAATGGAATGGGAACATGGACTCCTTATACGTACTTGAACAATCCTCACCCTATAAGCTATCTTTTGGGGTTGAGTTAGGTCCAAGATTCATTCTTACATTTATCCACACACGACCCTCAAGCTCGCGATCGTGCCCTACTCCGGCACTTTACGTATACATCGTAGATAATCAATGGAACATACATGAAACTATATAAAAATAAACAGAGTAAAACAACAGTTAGCCGACAGGCTACCTTCCCGACATATAATATACAATCAAGCACATTGCCTTTCCTTTACAAATCGACCCACAACTGTGACTGCACTTCTAAGAGTTTTAACATAACAATCGTGGACAGGCCCCGCCATACCTCGAATATACGAATCTACTACCTCGTGGAAAACCGCATCAAAAGATAAGCCCCTGAGCAAATGGAGCTTTTTCCCAAAATCAACCGAGATCCTAAGAGCAAGGATCACCAACCTGGTACCTAAACTCGCGGCATTTAACGCAGCTGGGCGGTCAAGATAACAGTACGAATATGGAATGTAAATAAGGTACATTAAACAAAACATATCTCAGATAAAAGCATGACGGGTAAGTATAAAAGGGTAAATACCGAACCTACCATGTCATAACCTCACGTGAACTTAATCGCACCTTATTATCTTTTCCCATTTCTCAATAAAAGTTATAGTCACTTTCTTACGACTTACTTAGAAAAATCATCCATTCATTACCATAACTTACTTATCTTACTTAACTTAGTCCGCTTACGAGGACACCTATACCGCCTACCAACCTCGGGACGCGATAAAGTCACATAGTCCGCCTAAAGCAGATTCGCCTACCATCTCGGACGCGATAATGTCCTATAGTCCGCCATAAAGGTATACCGCCGCCATCTCGGGTCGAGCACGTCATATAGTCCGCCTGCAGCGTATATCGCCCGCCATCTCTCGGTCGATAATGTCATATAGTCCGCCTGCAGCGTATACGCCCGCCATCTCTCGGGTCGAGCACGTCATATAGTTCGCCTGCAGGTATACCGCCCGCCATCTTCGGGTCGATAATGTCATATAGTTCGCCTGCAGCGTATACGCCCGCCATCTTCGGTCGATAATGTTATATAGTTCGCCTGTAGGTATACGCCGCCATCTTCTGGTCGATAATGTCATATAGTTCGCGTAGCGTATATCGCCGCCATCTTCGGGTCGATAATGTCATATAGTTTGCCCGAAGGTATACCGCCCGCCATCTCGGGTCGATAATGTCATATAGTTCGCTCAGAAGGTATATCGCCCGCCATCTTCGGTCGATAATGTCATATAGTTCGCCTGAAGGTATATCGCCTTACCATCTTCGGTCGATAATGTCATATACCGCTCAGAAGATATACCGCCGCCCATCTCCGTCGATAATGTCATATACCGCCTGCAGCGTATACCGCCTACCATCTCTCGGGTCGATAATGTCATATAAAACCCGAATTTAGCCCAACGTACTTCACGCACCTCTACTCTTTTAGAAAGACTCTTTTTCAAATAAAACTTCCTGATACTAACAACCGTAGTATCAAGTCATCTCTACCTTTCAGACAAGTCACAATACCTTTTAGAAATACAATTACCGCTTCTAAATCAAGTGACTTCTTTCTTAAAAACCTTAAGCAATTGGTACCTTTAAAACAATTTGCCCTTCTTTATTTCAAATCATTTCTTGTTTATGTTATCAAGAAAACCATTCTCTTAACCTCCCATAAAGTTATTATAACTAACTTCCCATAAAGCCGCCATACTAACTTTACGCCTTAAACTAATTCATTCTTTTTATAACCAAGAGACTTCTACTTTTTGAAACCAAGTATTATATACTTTCAAATCAATTCTCTTAACTTTCAAAAATACGCTTAGTCTCTTAACCTTTAGAACTCAAGTGACTCCTTTTGTTATACAACCTTAGGCAATTGATGCCTTAAAAACAAGTTGCCTCATTACTAAAATCAAGTCATTTATCTTTCCATAAAGCAAATATAATCAACTTCCCATAAAGTCGTTATATTCACTTTATACCTTAGCCAAAAAAATATAATTTCCTATCCAAGGGACTTATACGTTTAAAACGGAACAAGTATCACATACTTCAAAACTCTTCAAGTCCCTTAACTTTAATAAAACATTAGACATCCTTAATACTTTCAAAGAAGTGAGTTAATCTCCTAACTCACCCGACTTGGCTATTCATAAAACTAGTAAAGGATGTCAAGGTGTTGTACATCTACCGTACTACATACATGCAACTAGTCATGCTCAAAAGATAGGAAAAGTTCTACATAGAGTAAATCACACAACTACCTCTTAACTTCTAAGAGTAGAAGGAAACATGAAATGATACCTCAAGTATATTCCATACATTAAATCATGCCAAAGGAAGGAAGAGGTTCACATACCTCGCGACGATTATCGACAAGTAGCAAAAATGCTCCAAAGTACTTCAACCTTGATAGCTAATCCATCCTTCAAGTAGGATACGCTATACTAAGTACTTCAACCTATAATGGTCACAATACGTCCATTAACCTCTTACTTCAAACGTAGAATATTCTAAGTGCTAAGTCACTAAATTCTACGAAATATCGGACAACACCTCCTTTGTTTTTACTTACTTTGCCACCTTTTTCAAGGTCGAATACAATAACCAAACACGCCACATTTAAGGCCCAATCAATGCAATCATCAAAAGGGGATTACACGCCTACTAGACGTGTAAAATTCCGCCCCACAATAGATAACAAACTAAAACAACTACTAGCTCATTTTCGGCCAACTTGAAGTACTACAACATCAATTCTTATCCAATTTCCATTTCAATCCAAGTTATTAGCCTAACATGATATCAAGTCGCAATTGATTATAACTACTATAATCTCCAAGTAAGCAATATGCGACGATTTCTAATAAACGACCAATTAGTAATCCAACTTCAAGTGGCTAATATAACATTTCGGATATAAGCTACAAGCAATCCATAATACTTATGAACTTCAACATATCAACTTCATGCTAGCAACACGTAAAGCTAACAACAACAACATATATATAATCTTGTAACACTAATTAAGAGACAAGATTATACCTCAACGAATCTCAATCCTATTCCAAAATCCGAAGTCGCTCCTTAGCAACTTAGAGACTCTTCAAGACACTTCAATCCGCTACTTGAGACCCTTAGAACAACACCAACCAATTTCCTTCAAACTTCCAAACAAACCCTAGAAAAGCCACTAGGTTTTCACTTTGCGACTAACCCGAAAACTATCTTTTTCCGAGATTTTTCTATTGAGATATGCTTACAATATCCTCAAGAACCTTGGTTTAAAGTGGGGAGATTATTGGACAACAAACAAAAATTTTTCTTTCTCATCCATGTTGAACCCGAGAGCTAAGGCTCATGTTCATCCAATTTTTGTGTAAATTTTGCTAAGTGTTAGGCTTGTCTCACTACTAGTAGTATTATAAAGGGACATGGAGGGTCAAGATGCAAACAATTGGGTGGTTTGGATGATCTCTAATTAAAATATCAAGACTTTGGACCCTTTGTGTGAAGTCCCAAATTTGTTACAATAACAATAAACATTATTGTGTCTATGTGATTATGTTACGACCTTATTCACATTCGAGGACGAATGTTGCTTAAGGAGGAGAGAATGTAAAATCCGGAAAAAAATAATAATAATAATATATAGTTGTGGTTGAGTTAATAAATAAATAAATATATATATATATATATATATATATATATATATATATATATATATATATATATATATATAAGAAAACAAATGAATAAATTGCATGGAATAGAGTTAATGTTAAAGTTGGATAAATAGATGGATAAAAATGAAAATAAGAAAATAAAAAAACAAAAACAAATGAGAAACAAAACCAAACAAAACAAAAAAAAAAAAAAAAAGAAGGAAGAAACATGCAGACGTAAACCCCTTCCTTTACTCCTTCCCCTTTTCATTTCCTTCAATCTTTTGGTTTTTCACCTCCCATAGGTTATAGAAAACTCCTTCATTTATACATTGTATTTACACACAAACAAAGGACATAACATAAAGGTTAGAAAATCAGAAAAACAAGTGAACAAGAAGGAAAAAATCAAGAAAATATCGCTTTAAGGAGAACAAGAAAATTAGTGAACACTCAAGGAGAAAGACCACTTGTAGCAACCGAACCACAATCTTTTCACACTTACAAGGTGAGTTTTCACTCAGAAATTCTTGGTAACATCCTTTATTTTAAGTTCAATACATGTTAGAATAAGAATTGAGTATTGAAAAGAAATATTGAACTTTTGATTGTTTAGACAACTAGTTGCGTCATGAACTTTACGAACTGTTCTCACTGAGTTATAATTGTTAGAATTTGATGAAATTCGGAGGAATTGTACACCTCTCTAATATGATCATATAGAAGGTAAAATGGACGTACGGTTTGAAAGTTATCATAGTTCAAAGTTCCTGCCTTAGATTTGGTCGAAATTCGGAAAGGCATAATTACAGACTGTTTTTATTGAGTTTTACATATTAGAATTATATGAAAATTTACATGGTTGTAAATATCTCTGTTACGGACAGATATATATAAAGATTTATTAAAACGGACTTACGAGTTGAGAGATATTGTAGTTTGAAGTTGCTGCCTCGGATTCCGGAATCCAGAAGGGCAGGACGTTGAAACGTAAAACTGTACTAATCTGTGGGGAATATGAAAATTGTTGCTAAATGAAAGTTCTAGATCTCTTTGTTGTGGACATTTTGAGACCTTACGGGGGTCTATCCGACTTACGGATTGAGAGTTATCGCTGTTTAAAGTTTCTGCCTCGGATCTATCGAGATTCAGGAAGGGCAGCGAATAGTGTAAAACTGTACCAAATGGTACAGAATATGAAAGGATGGTTCACATGGAGACGTGTAGCTCTCTGTTCTCGCTGCTTTGAGATTTTATGGGGCTTGAACGGGTTTACGATTAGGAGTTATGACTATTCTAAGATTGGGTGTTGTTTAATAAATATTCTGCCGAAATAAATTTCATGTGGCTGTTTTGAGGATAAATTTGTGTTAGTTACCCAAAGTAGTTTTAAATGAAATTTGGTACAGTGAAAGATCTCCGCCTTACCTTAGTTTCCGCTGAGAAACACCTTAGTTGGAGTTATGGTTAAAAAGTTATAATCGTTACAAGTATGAATGACAATGTTAGAAAAGAGAATAGTATTTATTTGATCTTCAAAAATATGAAAAGTGAATACGTGTTCGCTTAAATATATAAATATATAATGGATCGGGTTGCACGCCGCAACAAAACGTAAAGTGAATACGCTCACAAATACGTAAACATAATGGATCGGGTTGCACGCCGCAACAAAACGTAAAGTGAATATATGTTCACAAATACGTAAATATAATGGATCGGGTTGCACGCCGCAACAAAACGTAAAGTGAATACGCTGCTCACAAATACGTAAACATAATGGATCGGGTTGCACGCCGCAACAAAACGTAAAGTGAATATATGTTCACAAATACGTAAATATAATGGATCGGGTTGCACGCCGCAACAAAACGTAAAGTGAATACACATTCACAAATACGTAAACATAATGGATCAGGTTGCACGCCGCAACAAAACGTAAAGTGAATACGTGTTCACAAATACGTAAATATAATGGATCGGGTTGCACGCCGCAACAAATATGAAAGATGAATACATGTTCACCTATATATAAATATGAAAAGTGAATAGGCGTTCACAAATATATAAATGTAATAAACATGTGGAAATGCAGGGGAATGTCTTAACGTATAATACGAGATAAAATGAAGTGTTAGTTAAACCGAGAATTACCTATGAGGAGTTGTTGCATATTTAAAGATGTTGTAACCTGATATGTTTTTTGCAATATGCTTATTACGTTATAATGTGATTGCACTTGGAATATTGTGGTGTTACTTTGAATTGCAAGGTGTTCTCACCACCTGCACGGTAGGTCGACTTTTTATTTAACATGTTTCAGAAAGCGTGATAGAGGAAAGGCTCCACGCCAAGGCTAGCGATCGTCCCGCAGCCTCTTGTCATACCAAGTCCATCGCTTCGCTCGTACTCGCCAGTTCGTAATGTCGGCCCAGTGTCTCGAAAATGCCCGTGGAACGGGCTCCTTCCAACTTAGAATAAGATTTGTCAAGACGCCTATGTAGAAACACGTTTGCACGAGCACGAGCTCGCGTATATTTTCAATAAAGTCATGAACAAATTTCTTTATTATTTTTATTAATAGCCCGTGATTCGAATATAAGTTTAAATTTCTAAATAAAGAGAATTAAACGGTGCTCCCGTGGAAAATAATTGTCCAGTGTCATCACGCCTAAGTAAAGACTTAGGAAAAATCGGGCGTGACAAGTTGGTATCGTGAGCTAAACCAAGTTAAGAGATTCTAGGAAGTTTTCTTCGAGTCGGGTGTTTGAACGGTTACTTATTGCGACGGTGTGCGCCACCTTAGTAATAAGTGAACGGAATAACATCCTAAAGTTTCCTTCTTTGTACTCTTCTCGTGCCTACCTCGAGTCTTTTCAAAGACTTAATTTCTCGCACTACCTCCTTCACACAAGTTAGAAAAGTGGATTGTACAACGTTATAATCGACTAATATGATTTGTGTAGATGGCGATTATAAGGCGAAGTTCCAACAAAAAGGGAAGTACTCATGGAACAGCAAAGGAAATGAGAGCTCAGAGGAGTTCACGCCGTAAGACGGACTCGTATGTGATTTTGATGAGTACATTGTTACACAATCGCATTATGTACATATTTGCTTAGACTAGAAGGAAAAGGCGCTCATACGACCGACCTTCTTCAACTTTCCAATTGGAGTCATACTACGTATAATAGTCAATTCCGCCCCGTAAAAGTTTCATTCCGCATTCGTAAAGGCAAGGATGCTAAGAGAAGATATTACGTAAAAATTCATTGCACCAATTTCTCGCACATGTAAGAGAGTAAGGTATAAAATGAACTATATGGAAAGAGAAGCAAAGGAAGGTTCACAGGAGTTGAATGCCAACTCGCAGAATAGACGTAATCACGCGGTTAAGCCCTTTAACGCGCGATAAGACGCGTGTCTGCTCCAAAGACAAGGGCTATAATGGTCGCACAACGGCAGAGTCGACTGACGTGATGTATTGTAGTCATGACATTGTTATTTTAAAATATGATGAATGAAGTGCTATGAATACAAGAAAGAAAGGATATGTTTTATTAAATTATTTTTCTTGTTGGCATATCGCGTGTTGTACGCTTATGAACTATAAGAAAATTTAGAGCTAGAATAGACATTCCGCCTTCTAAAATACGAGTGTGTTTGTCTTCACGTAAAATGGTGAATTCACAAATCCCGGGCTCAAGAGGAGGTTCATCACGAAGCTCATGTACCTCCGCTGACGTAATGGTGTCCAAGGAGCGAGAAAATGTCTGAGAAAATGTCGGAGAGAACGAGAGTCAAATGGCCCAAGAAACGGTGGGACAAAAACTAGATAGACTCATAGAGTTAATGACAACTGCAGTTCCACACATGATTCCGCCCGCACCTAGTCTCTCGCCATAGCCCAACCATAACTGCACGCCCAGGACCGATCATGCATCGCACTACGCATCGAGAGTGTAGAATTCCAAGCAAGACTGACAGGCTACGGGCAAATTTTATGAGGGAAGAGAACCACTATACTCGCGGCGACCCCAAGGCCGACCCGATGGTATTCCTCACGAAGTTGAAGACTTAATGTTCACATCGACGCTGGAGACGCAGGCGCCAACTTGGCAGCGCATCGACCAGTGGATGACGCAGGCGCGGTGGAGGAATTTTAGGAAAATCGCCCCCGATGTCACCACCAATGACTCGGGAGGTTCAGTGAGCGCATTCATCGAGAAGTTTATGCCTAATACGCGCAAGGACGCGCCGACGGAGTTTGAACAATTGAAGCAAGGTGACCGCAGCAGGTACAAGAATATGATACACGTCATGAGGTTATCTAGATACAACACACATGTCGCCCCTACGTAAACGGATAGAGTCAAGCGATTTGCAGAGGTTTAAACCCAACATAGCAGTAGAAGGTGGTGGCGTTAGCCAACGATCGAACTTATCTTCGATTGTCGATATGGCTTGAGGGTAAGGTTTCGCTAAAGCAAAAAGAGAATATTCGCAGTAAGAGATTTCTGACGCCGTGATCATTTAACCGTAGTCAAAATCGTAAGCAGGAGTTTAGTAAGGGATCTTCGTGACCAACCAATTTGTGGGTCACTTTATTTCAAGCCTGGGGCACATTGGTCTAATTACCAAGGTAGTGCGACAAGGCCACCAACCCTAACACGTAAGGCGACAAACCGATTTGTAAGATTTGTCAAAGAAAACACACCGAGAATGTAGGCTCTAACGAAGACATGTTATAATCTGGAGAGTCGTGCCACTATGTCGTGGATTGCAAGAAGAGGACCCAAACTCAATATATTCAGTGAGGTCAAGCAACCACACCGCCATGTGGGAAATCAGGAAACCAACCCCGCCAGAGTCGTGGAGGTCAACAACCCAACAATTTAATCGGCCACGCTTTGCCCTGCAGGAACGAGGCGTAAGCATCTAACGCGGTGGTCACAGTATTTTGCTAGTCTCGAGTATTCCCGCATTTGTATTATACGATCCCGCCTACATTTTCATACGTGTCAACGAGTTTTGCTAAGAATTTACATGTAGAACCTTCTTATTTAAGTGAACTCGCTGAGGTTACGACACCGCAGGGCCTCAATTGGGCCTCTCGTGGTAAATAATTTTCCATTAGAAGTGAATGGCAGGAACAATGGTAACCTAGTACTACTTGATACGGTAGACTTCACGCCATTTCGTAATGGATCGGTTGTCGCATGTTATGCCATGTTGGATTGTCGATTTAAAGATAGTGAGATTAACTTTTCCCGAGAACCGTAAGTTGTTATAAGCGGTAGAGTTGGAATATCCTCGTGCCGCTTTATTTCCTACCTGGGGCTCAAAAGTTATCGAGAAGTCACAGAGTGAGTATGATATCCGCTAATATAAATGGATACCCAAAAGAATCCTCAATGAATGATGTTCCTATTGTTCAAATTTTCCGAGGTTTTTCCCAAGATCTTTCGTGCCTTCCTCCTGACAGAGAAGTCGAGTTTGCTATGTAGTTAATTCCGTACAAGACCCATTTCTATTCCTCCATATCGAACGGCCCAAATGACCGAGGGAGTTAAAAGAACAATCAAGGATCTTCGGATAAAGGCTTTATAAGGCCTAGTGTTTCCTCAGTGCACCACTCGCTTGTGAAAAGAAAGACGGACGCCCGAACGTGCATCGACATTATCGCAACTTCAATAAGGTCACGATCAAGAACCGATACCCATTACCAAGAATCGATGATCTTTTGACCAACTTCGCGAGCTAGCTATTTTTCCAAGATTGATCTCCGTCGATATCACCAATGAAAATAAATCCAGATGATATATCCAAAATGTACCTTTAGAACCCGATACGCCATTATGAGTTCTCGGTCATGTCTTTTGGGTTAACCAATGCCCCAAAGCCTTTTTATGGATTTAATGAACAGAATCTTCAAACCATTCCTAGATTTGTTCGTGATTGTGTTCATAGATGATATCCTAATCTACAAGAAGAGTGTCAAGAACATGAAGAGCATCCGGCGGTAGTGCTTCAAGTCTTGAAACAGAGAAACTATATGCTAAATTTTCAAAGTGTGAATTTTGGTTGGAAAAGGTAGCCTTTTCGGGGCCATGTCAGGTCAAGGGATGGAATTACGGTAGACCCTCGTAAGATAGAAGAAGAAAGAATCGCCAAACCGACCACTCCGGCAGAGGTTAGAAGTTTCGGTTGGCTGGTATTATGTAAGATTCGTAAAAGGTTTTTCTAGTCTTGCCGCTTCCTTTGACCCGCTGACTCAAAAGCGTTAAGTACCGCCGGTCAAGCATGAGGCAAGTTTTCGTAAACTAAAGGAATTGTTGACCATCGCACAGCCTTAACCTTACCATCCGGACATGGCGGTTCACGCCTATCATGCGACGCCTCAGAGTTGGGTTAGATGTGTCTTGACGCATTTGGGAAAGGTTATCACAGATGCATCTAGACAATCAAGATACATGAGAAGAATTACCCAACTCATGACTTGGAATTAGTCATGTGGTGTTTGCCTTACGAATACGGAGACATTATTTGTATGGCGCATGTGGATATATTTACAGATCATAAGAGTTTGCAGCACATAACCACGCAGGCGATTTGAATCTCACAAAGAAGATGGTTAGAGTTGCTTAAGGATTATGACCTTAGTATTCTTTACCATCCCGAAAGCTAACGCGTGGCCGACGACTCGCAGAGAGATCAACGGGTAGCTCGCCCATTTGGAAATACAAAAGAGGGTATTGTTCGAGGTACAAAGATCGGGAAACCCTGGGTTAGCTTAATCGAGATCGCGGCGTAGTGGTGGTACATGATACCTCGCACCGCTTTAGCTTCGTAAATAAAAGAAAGTCATTGAGGATACAGAGTTTGTTGGATTTCGGAGAGGATCCAACAGGAAAACCTTCACGCCATATCGAGATAATGACGAACCTTCTAGATAAGTGGTAGGTTATGTGTTCCTAAGGTAAAGGATCTAAGGAGGAAGATCTTAGATGAGGGTCACAACACAAGATATTCCATTCATCCGTGGTCAACAAAAATGTATCGTGACCTCAAGGCAAATTATCGTGGACGGATGAAGAGGGACGCCATGGAGTTTGTCGAGATGTCTTATATGTCGCCAGTGAAAGTCGAACATCAAAAACCCGCGGATTACTTCAGACATCGAGTCCCCATGTGGAAATGGGAGGCGATTCATATGGATTTCGTGAATCGCCCACCAAAACTCGAGAAGCGGTACGATTCCATTTGGGTGATTGTTGATCGGCTTACAAAGTCACCCCATTTCTTACCGGCCAAGACTACGTATCGCGCACCACAAGACAATACAGATTTATTTGAGGGAGATTGTGCGTTACACGGATTCCTTACAAATTATTTCAGATAGGGTTCCTGCTTCACCTCACACTTTTGGCAAAGTTTCCAGCAGGTCTCGGACAAAAGTTAAGTTGAGCACCGCTTTCCACCCGCAAACAGACGGGCAAGCCGAGCTAACAATTCAAACACTCGGCGACATGTCGCGATCTTGTGTGTTAGATTTTCGTGAAGCCGGTCGACCATCTATGTCTAATTGAGTTCGCCACAACAATAGTTTTCACTCTAGCATACAAATGGCCCCGCTTGAAGCATTATACGGACGAAAATGTAGTCTCCACTGATGGTTCGGCGGCGTAGACGCAATCGTTTCGACCAAGTCATTCAAGAAACAAATGATAAGGTACAGATGATTCGGAGCGGATCAAAACAGCTCATAGCCGCCATAAGTCCTATGCGATCATCTGAAAAGAGATCTTGAATTCCAAGAGGGAGAAAATATTTTTAAAAGTGTCCCCAATGGCGGAGTGATGCGCTTTGGTAAGAAAGGGAAATTGAGCCCAAGGTTTATCGGGCCATACATGAGATCTTGCAAGAGCTGGGAATGTGGCTTACTTAATTAGCACTTCCACAAGAGTCGGAAGCAGGCATCCCAGATTTCATGTGTCAATGTTACGAAAATACTTGCACGACCCAAGTCACGCCATCCTTCCCGTGAGATAATTCTTAATGAGAGCTTCAATATGAAGAAGTTCCGGTGGAAATACTTGATAGGAAGGTTAAGCGCCTTAGGAATAAAGATATTGCTTCCGTGAAGGTCCTATGGAGGAACCACTCCACCGAGGAAGCCACCTGGGAAGCGGAGGAGGCGATGAAAGTCAAATATTCGCTCCTATTTGACTAAGGTAATAAAAAAATGAATTACATAGTATTTCATATGTGTGCCATTTTCGTGTATTTATGCATGTGTTACAACCTTACTCTCATTCGAGGACTAATGATTCTTAAGGAAGGGAGAATGTGAAGTCCCAAATTTGTTACAATAACAATAAACATTATTGTGTCTATGTGATTATGTTATTTATTTTATTCACATTCGAGGACTAATGTTGCTTAAGGAGGAGAGAATGTACAATCCGGAAAAAAATAATAATAATAATATATAGTTGTGGTTGAGTTAATAAATAAATAAATATATATATATATATATATATATATATATATATATAAGAAAACAATGAATAAATTGCATGGGATAGAGTTAATGTTAAAGTTGGATAAATAGATGGATAAAAATGAAAATAAGAAAATAAAAAAAAAAACAAAAACAAATGAGAAACAAAAACAAAACAAAACAAAAAAAAAAAAAAAAAGAAGGGAAGAAACATGCAGCACGTAAACCCCTTCCTTTACTCCTTCCCCTTTTCATTTCCCTTCAATCTTTTGGTTTTTCACCTCCCATAGGTTATAGAAAACTCCTTCATTTATACATTGTATTTACACACAAACAAAGGACATAACATAAAGGTTAGAAAATCAGAAAAAAACAAGTGAACAAGAAGGAAAAAAATCAAGAAAATATCAAGGGAGGAAGGAGAACAAGAAAATTAGGGAACACTAAGGAGCAAAGACCACTTGTAGCAACCGAACCACAATCTTTTTCACACTTACAAGGTGAGTTTTCTCACTCAGAAATTCTTGGTAACATCCTTTATTTTAAGTTCAATACATGTTAGAATAAGAATTGAGTATTGAAAAGAAATATTGAACTTTTGATTGTTTAGACAACTAGTTGCGTCATGAACTTTACGAACTGTTCTCACTGAGTTATAATTGTTAGAATTTGATGAAATTCGGAGGAATTGTACACCTCTCTAATATGATCATATAGAACCAAAAATGAGGTAAAATGGACGTACGGTTTGAAAGTTATCATAGTTCAAAGTTCCTGCCTTAGATTTGGTCGAAATTCGGAAAGGCATAATTACAGACTGTTTTTATTGAGTTTTACATATTAGAATTATATGAAAATTTACATGGTTGTAAATATCTCTGTTACGGACAGATATATATAAAGATTTATTAAAACGGACTTACGAGTTGAGAGATATTGTAGTTTGAAGTTGCTGCCTCGGATTCGTCGGAATCCAGAAGGGCAGGACGTTGAAACGTAAAACTGTACTAATCTGTGGGGAATATGAAAATTGTTGCTAAATGAAAGTTCTAGATCTCTTTGTTGTGGACATTTTGAGACCTTACGGGGGTCTATCCGACTTACGGATTGAGAGTTATCGCTGTTTAAAGTTTCTGCCTCGGATCTATCGAGATTCAGGAAGGGCAGCGAATAAAAGTGTAAAACTGTACCAAATGGTACAGAATATGAAAGGATGGTTCACATGGAGACGTGTAGCTCTCTGTTCTCGTCGTTTTGAGATTTTATGGGGCTTGAACGGGTTTACAGATTAGGAGTTATGACTATTCTAAGATTGGGTGTTGTTTAATAAATATTCTGCCGAAATAAATTTCATGTGGCTGTTTTGAGGATAAATTTGTGTTAGTTACCCAAAGTAGTTTTAAATGAAATTTGGTACAGTGAAAGATCTCCGCCTTACCTTAGTTTCCGCTGAGAAACACCTTAGTTGGAGTTATGGTTAAAAAGTTATAATCGTTACAAGTATGAATGACAGAATGTTAGAAAAGAGAATAGTATTTATTTGATCTTCTGAAAAATATGAAAAGTGAATACGTGTTCGCATAAATATATAAATATATAATGGATCGGGTTGCACGCCGCAACAAAACGTAAAGTGAATACGCTGTCACAAATACGTAAACATAATGGATCGGGTTGCACGCCGCAACAAAACGTAAAGTGAATATATGTTCACAAATACGTAAATATAATGGACCGGGTTGCACGCCGCAACAAAACGTAAAGTGAATACGCGTTCACAAATACGTAAACATAATGGATCGGGTTGCACGCCGCAACAAAACGTAAAGTGAATATATGTTCACAAATACGTAAATATAATGGATCGGGTTGCACGCCGCAACAAAACGTAAAGTGAATACACATTCACAAATACGTAAACATAATGGATCGGGTTGCACGCCGCAACAAAACGTAAAGTGAATACGTGTTCACAAATACGTAAATATAATGGATCGGGTTGCACGCCGCAACAAATATGAAAGATGAATACATGTTCACCTATATATAAATATGAAAAGTGAATAGGCGTTCACAAATATATAAATGTAATAAACATGTGGAAATGCAGGGGAATGTCTTAACGTATAATACGAGATAAAATGAAGTGTTAGTTAAACCGAGAATTACCTATGAGGAGTTGTTGCATATTTAAAGATGTTGTAACCTGATATGTTTTTTGCAATATGCTTATTACGTTATAATGTGATTGCACTTGGAATATTGTGGTGTTACTTTGAATTGCAGGTAGTTCTCACCACCTCGTACGGTAATGACTTTATTTAACATGTTTCAGAAAGCGTGATAGAGGAAAGGCTCCACGCCAAGGCTAGCGATCGTCCCGCACTCTTGTCATACCAAGTCCATCGCTTCCGCTTGGTACTCGCCAGTTCGTAATGTCGCCCAGTGTCTCGGAAAATGCCCGTGTGGAATGGGCTCCCTTCCAACTTAGAATAAGATTTGTCAGTACGTCTATGTAGAAACAATGTTTGCACGAGCATGGGCTCGCGTTATATTTTCAATAAAGTCATGAACAAATTTCTTTATTGTTATTTTTATTAATAGCCCGTGATTCGAATATAAGTTTAAATTTCTAAATAAAGAGAATTAAATGGTGCTCCTGGTGGAAAATAATTGTCCAGGTGTCATCACGCCCTAAGTAAAGACTTAGGAAAAATCGGGGCGTGACACTTTGACTTAGTCAATTTTGTCAAGCTCTCTATTAGCAAGACTTGTCTTCCTAACAAGGGTCAAATGACCCTTGTGCCCATGCTACAATTCGTCCAAGGCACCATAAGGGGGGGGGGGGGTGACACGTGTCGCCCTCCCATTCGTCACAATATTACGTTTCCGACAATTTCACAATTCCGATAAATTTTTACAAGTCTCTAATCTTAACACTTGCGAGTTCTTACGTACGTTCTTAAAGCATGTCCTGTAAATACGGGGTGTAACATTCTTCCCCCTTAAAAACATTCGTCCTCGAATGTTCTTTCGGAGTCCAATCTGATTAAAGCGCGACATAGTCTCCTTATACTATACCCTTCTTACAACATATGCCACCCATGGCCACATAACAATATTTATACTAAGATGTCAACCCTGGCACTCACGAAGCCAACTAGCCCATACTTATAATGACCTCCAAGTCTGTCATAATCCTCTCTACTAGGTCTACTAGGGTCTGACGACTGTATCATTGTTGACAGTCAATTTTGACCCATTTTTTGTATATTTCGTGCAATTTTAAGTATTTTAGCACACCGCATTTTAATCGTTATTTTGCATATTTTTACATAATATTCTATGTTTATTTCTTCACAAAAATGGCATTGCATCTTTTATTTTTAAATTAAGTATTATGTCGTTGTTAATATTATGTTTTATTATTGTTATACGCTGCTTTATTTTAATAATATTTGCATCTCTTTAAATAATTAATCGGCACCGCGTTTTACTTTTAATCAGGCATTAAACATTTCTTAAATATTGCATTTTAGTATTATTGCGTCGGCATTTGCATTTTTATAATCTTGCATCTTTTTAAATAATTTTATTTTAAATAATTAACCCGCCTTGCATTTTGTCAAACCAGTCCAGTCCGAGGCCCAATCCGAATCAGTCCAATCCAACACTTTTTTTTTATTATTTCACCCCATACTTCTTTTACCTTTACCACACTCCACCCCATACTTTGTTTCACCATTTCTACACTCCAACATCACTTCAGCAGCACCCTTTTTCTTTTACACTCCATCTTCTCAAGAATAAAACACCCCCCATTCATTATCAGGGCAGCGACATAAGGCAAGAGCCCTCCCCCATTTTCAATTTCAACAAAAAGAAAAAAAAAACCACTGCTCCCTCTCTCACCTGTTCCCGTCGCCGCCGCCTCTTTCGCCGGAGCTCCAAGCTCCGGCGAACACTCTCTCACCTTAGCAGCCATCTTCCTCACTCCTCTCCCCTCTCCCGTCAACTCCATCCCGTCGAACCCCCACTGTCCCATCACCGTCACCCCGTAAACCCTTTCACGCCAGACGCTCGCCGCCGGAGTCGACCACCGCGATCGCGAGGCGTTGTTTGGTTTTCCTTTTTTTGCTTCTATTATACCTATTGTGGTTTGGTGGGACTGGTTTGGAAATTTTGTATCTCGCCGGAGTTTTAAAATCCGGCGACCCCTGTTGGTTTTATCTTTTGGTATCTGTTGTTGGTTTCGATTAACCGGATTGATTTTTCGATTTTGATAGCTGGTCGGAGGTTTTTATAAACTCCGGTGACCTTGTTGACACTTATTTTTCGGCATTTTGTTAGATGCGTTAACTGGTGGTACGATTTTATGATTTTGTTCATATCTTGCCGCTGATTTTCAACTCCGGCAACGGCGACGCTACTGTTTGGATCTTTATTTTTCTTCTGTTGCTATTATGTTGTTGTGTGTTTGTTGACTGTTGGACTGTTTTACTTCTCTGATTTCGTGACTGTCTTGCCGGAGTTTTAAGACTCCGGCGACCTTTGGAACGGAATGATTTTCTGATTTTCTATATTTGTTGGTTGTTTTTGTTGGTGGGACTGACTTCAGCTTGCTGATTAAAAGTAAAGAAAACCCACCGGTGAAGTTTCTATCTTTTCGGCGAAACTATGTCGCGGACCTCTTAGGTTTGTGATTAATGTTGTCCTCTTGAGAAATTATCATTCTTTGATATTCATTTATAGCTGTTTAGAAGCCAAAATGTGGACTGTTTTGTGACCTTACTGGAGCATTTTCTATGAGTATTTGATGGCTGAAATCTTGGGGTATTTTGGTTAAATCATTGCTGAAATTTGTGGTTAAAATGAATGCTAAGTTTGGGCTACTTTGCTACTAATTACGGTCACTTTGCTACTCATATGTTGGCCTATGTTGCCACTGGTTTTGATATTTCTGGTATTTTGGATGAACTGATCGTCATACTTGGGGAATATAAGCTGATTTTGAACCTATGGCTGCACTTGAATATTTGGGTTTACTGATTTAGAACAAATACTACACTGTTGGTATTTTACTGATTTGAACAAGATACTACACTTATTTGGCCGATGAAAAAGTTATCCGTCGATTTTTGAGGCCTCCACAGTTGCAAAGACGGAAAATAAAATAAATGAAGCTCGCGTGCGATGATTTCTTCCACTTACACCGATAACCAACATGCTACCGGCAGATAATTCTCGCAGCCGCACTTGTTTAGGCTGTCCCACTTTATATATTTTTATATCTGAGTCCTCCGTGTTTAAAACTATTACTGTTTTGATGCGGATCCGAAGGTTTTATTTATTTTATTATATTGGCCGATGAAGGAATCTCCGTCTGATTTCCAAGGCCTCCCGTACAAAAGACGGATTTATTTTTGCTTTATTTATTAATTATTGCTATTACTTTAAAATTGTTTATTTTTATTACTAACACTTTTACTAAGTGTTTATGCAGGTACCCGGAGATCATCTTGTGCAGAAGGCCTAAAAAGGGCTAAAGATATCCCGAAGCTTTATCTTATGTCGCATTTAAATTTCAGTTTTACTATTTTGTATTGCATTTTACTTTAATTGTAAATTATGTAAAAATGCTTAGAATAGGTAGAATAAAAGTCAAACATATAATTAACCTAGGTTTGAACGGATAACCGCAAGTTAGCGGATCTTAAAGGATGCCTAACCCCTTCTCTTTAGGATAATAAAGAACCCTGATCCAGAATCTCACATAGCTTTCGCAGACCTTTAAATGGAGATCATTTATAGCATTTTATGCTATTTAATAAGTGTCCTAATTCACTATAATAATTAGGTGGCGACTCCTTAAATACATTTTAGGAATCAACTATGTTGGCACTCTGCTTTCGACTCCTAAAATTGGGTGTTGCTGATGGCGACTACTGGGATAATCAGGTTTTGACCATAGCAAACTTAGGTTTATTATTGCTTGACTTTATTTTTATTTGTTTTAAATGCCTTAAAATTGTTTGCTTTAATTTTGTATGTTTAACTGTTTTAATTGCTATTTGTTTTTACTGCTTTCCTTAAACTGGCATTCCGCTCATATTTCTTCCACTCTGGAAAATTCACACTATCACACACTACACGCGAGGTGCGCTTGGTGCATCAGCAAAATTCTTTCTTCAAAACCCAAATTTAGGAGAGTTGGTAATATACGTGGAGTGTCCTGGCCTAACCGGGCCGCGTAGCCTTCTCACTCGAGTTGTCCGCCTGGGACTCAAGGCCTAGTAAGCCAAATCTTAGAAACTTAAGATAGAGCTATACCACCTTTTATATTAAGTCATGCATACATAAACCTTAGGTGGTTAATCCTTGGTACTAACGCCACAATTAGAAATCCACCAAACTTGTCGACGGTTTCACAACCCAACGACCCATTAGCATACTACATGGTAGCGAATGATGATAGATGGATCCAAGCCCGGTCATGACACGAAATTGGAAAAAGTGCATCGTCATTTGGTCGCCATTTCAAAGAAAATATTGCGCTTTAACGCTTGGACCTATTTATCATAATCTCGCATATCCGGCGTTAGGCCAACCTGCATAAGAGAGGTCCCATGCATATTAGGCGCGACTGATCTGCATGTTTTTGTTTACTATTGTTATAGTTAGCAATTGCATACATATTATTTAATGCAATAATTACTCTTTTAACCTCTCATATATCATGTTTATAATTCCGCCACGAGCGTTTCCATTTTTGCACTTTTGTTGTCACATTGCAATCAGACTTCTACTACGTAAATCGCTTCTTGAACAAAGACGATTTGGACTTCATAAGCATCAACCACCACTCCTCCGAATCAATCAGGGGAGTCTTTGACTATATTGTCACACTTTTGCATTTTTATTATTTTGGTCATTTTCCTACTCACCTATTTTTTATATTTTTTTTGCAGGAAGGTCGTCCTCGCAAACAACCGAGGGCGGTCGGAAAAAAAAAATGAGCGTTAGTTATGTTGATTAAAAGAAGTTAGTCTATATCAGATTCAACGATACATCGCTCTCAATTCTTCTTTACTTTGTATTTTTATTCATATTTGCAAATTCAATTAATATGTTTAGCGTTGATTGCATAGTTCTTACATATCATGCATTTTACAGCATAATTATTTCGAACTACGCGTGTCTGATTCTCACCACACGGTGTGATACGTAGACAACTCATTTTGGGTTCGACACCACAAAAATAAAAACCACAAAAATAAAAACCAAAAATAAAAAGTGCATTTCTCACTCGTGCATCCCATTCATCAGGTTCTCGGACATTCATTTTTCGTTACATTCATTTTACTTTGCATTCGTCCACAATGGACAATCATTTCTTTTGCACAACTTTATATTGCTATCATTTCATTGATAAATTTTTCCAAGCATACATTTTATAACATATCTCAATGAACTACGCTGACTGATTCCCTACGGGATACGAGTAAAATTTCTATTCGTTCGTACCATTTATTCAAAAAATACAAAAAAAATAATTATTCGAAAAATACGAAAAAAAAACAAATATTTTATTCAAAAAAAAAAAAACGTTATTCAAAAAAAAAAAACATTTTTTTAGTATTATTGTTTGACTTTGTTGATACCAACACAGTTACAAGTGTGCATAAAAATATAAAAAAAAAACAAAAAAAAAAGTGATAATCAGTATGAGTTGACTTTGTGGTAAACCATAGATTCTTTTGGTACCTCTTATTCATACCCGTTGCATGTTTCCAAGATAAGGAAGAAACCAACCGCATCGTTGCATGTGCATTGTGTGGTGAGTTTTAGAATAAGTTCAATTGCATTGCATTGTGATCTAGAACTTGGCCCGAATGTTTGTTGAGGCGAAATCCTGAGTAACAATTGGTGTAAGAAATGATCGTAGGCTTTCTTTGACCTGTTTGAGCCTTTTCAGCCTACCAAATAACATTATACCTAGTACACCCCTTTGAGCCTAAAACCTATTTTTTGACAACCGCATATTACACTTATACCCTTTCTGAGTGCGTACGCACTATCCCTCTCTTGGCCCGACCTCCTCGAACGCTTTAGAAATGTGCAAATGGCTGACAAAATCCTGCGTTGAAGTTTGCAAAGACAAAATTATCAAAGTCTCAAAAATGAAAGCAGAGACGACTTCACACACAAAAAAAAAGAAATCAAAAGCCCCGATATAAAATATATATATAACCCCGAAAAAAGAAAAAAAAAGGTGCTTCAAATGAAAGATTCAAAAGAAGTCAATACAGAAAAACTGGGACAAAAAGAAAGTAAGTCAGCATTAAAGCGCACAAATATCAATCATGGACGTAGTCCAACTCTCGAGGAATGATTAGTCACTTTTACCCAAATGATATCCATTCCTTTCCCCAAGCCTACATTACAAGCCCGTGACAAGCCCTACATGATCTTATACTGAGGGTTCTCACATTAGTGGATACTTACATGACGACCAAGCCTATGGTATCACAATTGCATGCATTGAACATCTTTCTGAGTGTGAGTGTCTTTTCTCTCAACGTCCCAAAATTCAAAATACTGGAATATATGTGAGAACGGGACTTTCTTTCTGTGAGGGCACTTGAAACGTGAGATTACGTGTAGTTCAAACCTCGACGCAGCAGCGTGTCAACACTCGTATGTCCGAGGTACTATCTCAAGCCGTGCGAATTACACCAAAGTCAATCTCGCTAGATCAAAGCAATAAACGAAAATCCTTATGCACAATACTAATTGTTGTATCAATCAAATCGTAACGCACGTTGTCTTCCATTTTTTCCAAAAACAACAAAATGCATATTAATAAAAATCTTATTTTTGCATCACGAACTACGCTCGACTGATTCCCTACGGATACGAGGCGCCACATCGGCTTTGGCCCCGCATCATTTTAAAATCATAAAAATCGTTATTATCAGATCACGAACTACGCTTGACCGATTCCCTCGGCGGATACGAGGCGCCACATCGGCCGGCCCCGCATCATTTTAAAATCATAAAAATTCTTATTTTGCAAAGACGAACTACGCTCGACCGATTCCTCAATGGATACGAGCGCCACATCGCTTCGGCCCCGCATCATTTTAAAATCATAAAAATCGTTATTTTTGCATCACGAACCACGCTCGACTGATTCCCTACGGATACGAGGCGCCACATCGCTTCGGCCCCGCATCATTTTAAAATCATAAAAATCGTTATTTTTGCATCACGAACCACGCTTGACCGATTCCTCGGCGGATACGTAGGGCGCCACATCGGCTTGGCCCCGCATCATTTTAAAATCATAAAAATCGTTATTTTGCATCACGAACTACGCTCGACCGATTCCCTGGCGGATACGTAGGCGCCACATCGCTTCGGCCCGCATCATTTTAAAATCATAAAAATCGTTATTTTTGCATCACGAACTACGTCTCGACTGATTCCCTACGGATACGAGGCGCCACATCGCTTGGCCCCGCATCATTTTAAAATCATAAAAAAATCGTTATTTTTGCATCACGAACTACGTCTTGACCTGATTCCCTCGGCGGGATACGTAGACAGCCACATCGGCTTCGGTCACACCGTTAGAAATATTTCTTCCTTATTTTGCACTGGACTCGATTTTGTCCATATTCTCGCATTAGCTTTTCATTCATTATAAAAAAAAAATGCTTACCTGATCGCCTTGATAGCGTCAAGATGCAACCTTACCCAGTTCAACATCTTCATTATCAGAAACTGGGACATTTTAAGGAATTCACTGCAAGAAAATGGCAATAGATAGGGAAAAGCATGCCAACTAGGTCTTCACCAAGAATGCAAGCGTTAAGAGCCAAAGCTACAAAGTTGACGCGAATCAACCACTCATTTCTCAAAACTCACAAATTTTCTTTGAGCGCAGGTTTCTTCATATTAGCAGAGGCAGAAAGAACGCAATGTAAGGTAGCGGACATCGACGATCAACAATCAAAGTTCAAAATCCACAACTAAGTCTAGCGATCACCGTGCATAAAGTCAAATTTGCAACCCACGATCGCGACACAACAAAGCTTGCAGGAGCATTTATTCTACGTGAGCATCAAGATTGCGCTTCACGCAACGACGCCAAAGAAGAATACGCCCAGTAACGACGCCATCAAGATTGCGTTCACGCAACGACGCCAAAGAAGAATACGCCCAGTAACGACGCCATCGCGATTGCGTTTACGCAACGACGCCAAGAAGAATACGCCCAGTAACGACGCCATCAAGATTGCTTCACGCAACGACGCCAAAGAAGAATACGCCCAGTAACGACGCCATCGCGATTGCGCTTACGCAACGACGCCAAAGAAGAATACGCCCGTGCAACGACGCCATCAAGATTGGTTTACGCAACGACGCCAAAGAAGAATACGCCCAGTAACGACGCCATCGATTGGCGCCACGCAACGACGCCAAAGAAGAATACGCCCAGTAACGACGCCATCAAGATTGCGTTTACGCAACGACGCCAAGAAGAATACGCCCAGTAACGACGCTATCAAGATTGCGCTCACGCAACGACGCCATCAAGAAACGCCCAGTAACGACGCTATCGAAGACAAGGTTTACGCAACGACGCCAAAGAATAATACGCCCAGTAACGACGCCATCAAGATTGCGGCTTCACGCAACGACGCCATCAAGAATACGCCCAGTGCAACGACGCCATCAATGTTTCGTTTATGCAACGACGAAGCGTCAGATCGCGCCTATGCAACGACGCCATCTCATGTAAGTTTCATGCAACGCTTCATCAATGTTTCGTCTATACAACGACGAGCATCTGCATCGTGTCTATGCAACGACGCCATATCATGTAAAGTCTATGCAACAGCTTTATTTATGCTTCGTCTATGCAACGACGAGCATCTGCATCGCATCTATGCAATGACGTCATCAACATCTACAATAACCTTGTCTTTTTCAAAGACCACATCACCGCAACCCGCTGTCAATCATACTGACACCGGGATATTTTTAATCGCCACTTTGCTTTTTATTTTATGTTACAACGACTCAAAGGTCATCATGATCCGACATCGACATTTTTCGGTCTGCATCGTCCCTATTTTTGAGTTTATAGTTTATAAAACAGGACAAAATTGGCTACAAATCAACATCTTTGTCCGAAGACTCTTCCATCATCTCCGTACAAAGAGGGACATACTGTTGACAGTCAATTTTGACCCGTTTTTTGTATATTTCGTGCAATTTTAAGTATTTTAGCACACCGCATTTTAATCGTTATTTTGCATATTTTTACATAATATTCTATGTTTATTTCTTCACAAAAATGGCATTGCATCTTTTATTTTTAAATTAAGTATTATGTCGTTGTTAATATTATGTTTTATTATTGTTATACCGTCGTTTTATTTTAATAATATTTGCATCTCTTTAAATAATTAATCTAAGACTGCTTTACTTTAATCGCATTAAACATTTCTTAAATATTGCATTTTAGTATTATTGCGTCGGCATTTGCATTTTTATAATCTTGCATCTTTTTAAATAATTTTATTTTAAATAATTAACTCGCCTTGCATTTTGTCAAACCAGTCCAGTCCGAGGCCCAATCCGAATCAGTCCAATCCAACACTTTTTTTTATTATTTCACCCCATACCTCTTTTACCTTTACCATACTCCACCCCATACTTTGTTTCACCATTTCTACACTCCAACATCACTTCAGCAACACCCTTTTTCTTTTACACTCCATCTTCTCAAGAATAAAACACCCCCCATTCATTATCAGGGCAGCGACATAAGGCAAGAGCCCTCCCCCATTTTCAATTTCAACAAAAAGAAAAAAAAACCACTGCTCCCTCTCTCACCTGTTCCCGTCGCCGCCGCCTCTTTCGCCGGAGATCCAAGCTCCGGCGAACACTCTCTCACCTTAGCAGCCATCTTCCTCACTCCTCTCCCCTCTCCCGTCAACTCCATCCCGTCGAACCCCCACTGTCCCATCACCGTCACCCCGTAAACCCTTTCACGCCAGACGCTCCGCCGCCGGAGTGACCACCGCGATCGCGAGGCGTTGTTTGGTTTTCCTTTTTTTGCTTCTATTATACCTATTGTGGTTTGGTGGGACTGGTTTGGAAATTTTGTATCTCGCCGGAGTTTTAAAATCCGGCGACCCCTGTTGGTTTTATCTTTTGGTATCTGTTGTTGGTTTCGATTAACCGGATTGATTTTTCGATTTTGATAGCTGGTCGGAGGTTTTTATAAACTCCGGTGACCTTGTTGACACTTATTTTTCGGCATTTTGTTAGATGCGTTAATTGGTGGTACGATTTTATGATTTTGTTCATATCTTGCCGCTGATTTTCAACTCCGGCAACGGCGACGCTACTGTTTGGATCTTTATTTTTCTTCTGTTGCTATTATGTTGTTGTGTGTTTGTTGACTGTTGGACTGTTTTACTTCTCTGATTTCGTGACTGTCTTGCCGGAGTTTTAAGACTCTACGACCTTTGGAACTAATGATTTTCTGATTTTCTATATTTGTTGGTTGTTTTTGTTGGTGGGACTGACTTCAGCTTGCTGATTAAAAGTAAAGAAAACCCACCGGTGAAGTTCCTATCTTTTCGGCGAAACTATGTCGCGGACCTCTTAGGTTTGTGATTAATGTTGTCCTCTTGAGAAATTATCATTCTTTGATATTCATTTATAGCTGTTTAGAAGCCAAAATGTGGACTATTTTGTGACCTTACTGGAGCATTTTCTATGAGTATTTGATGGCTGAAATCTTGGGGTATTTTGGTTAAATCATTGCTGAAATTTGTGGTTAAAATGAATGCTAAGTTTGGGCTACTTTGCTACTAATTACGGTCACTTTGCTACTCATATGTTGGCCTATGTTGCCACTGGTTTTGATATTTCGTATTTTGATGAATCGATCGCCATACTGGGGAATATGTTTCGATTTTGAACCTATGGCTGCACTTGAATATTTGGGTTTACTGATTTAGAACAAATACTACACTGTTGGTATTTTACTGATTTGAACAAGATACTACACTTATTTGGCCGATGAAAAAGTTATCCGTCGATTTTTGAGGCCTCCACAGTTGCAAAGACGGAAAATAAAATAAATGAAGCTTTCTGGGCAAGGATGATTTCTTCCACTTACACCGGATAACCAACATGCGCTACCGGCAGTATAATTCGCACCGCACTTGTTTAGGCTGTCCCACTTTATATATTTTATATCTGAGCCCTCCGTGTTTAAAACTATTACTGTTTTGATGCGGATCCGAAGGTTTTATTTATTTTATTATATTGGCCGATGAAGGAATCTCCGTCTGATTTCCAAGGCCTCCCATACAAAAGACGGATTTATTTTTTGCTTTATTTATTAATTATTGCTATTACTTTAAAATTGTTTATTTTTATTACTAACACTTTTACTAAGTGTTTATGCAGGTAACCGGAGATCATCTTGTGCAGAAGGCCTAAAAAGGGCTAAAGATATCCTGAAGCTTTATCTTATGTCGCATTTAAATTTCAGTTTTACTATTTTGTATTGCATTTTACTTTAATTGTAAATTATGTAAAAATGCTTAGAATAGGTAGAATAAAAGTCAAACATATAATTAACCTAGGTTTGAACGGATAACCGCAAGTTAGCGGATCTTAAAGGATGCCTAACCCCTTCCCTTTAGGATAATAAAGAACCCTGATCCAGAATCTCACATAGCTTTCGCAGACCTTTAAATGGAGATCATTTATAGCATTTTATGCTATTTAATAAGTGTCCTAATTCACTATAATAATTAGGTGGTGACTCCTTAAATACACTTTAGGAATCAACCATAAGTGGCACTCCCGTTTTCGACTCCGGTTAAAATGGGTGTTACAATCATCACCGGGAAAACCTCATATTCCCGCTCAGCTACCACCCCACACACACTCACGGGTGTAGTTACCTCGAAAGGTTCTTATGGATTCAGGCTCTATTCCTTTACACTTGGTCGTTATCTTTCTTATCGGGTCGCATTTCTTCCGTATTTCCAACTCACACTAGTATACATAACTTCCATACCGACGCCGCCTCCAATCTGAGTCACTCTTTAAACAACATAAGGCCATTTCCGACTCCCACGACTGAAACTCTGGAACGCGCCCACGAACCCAGAAACAATTAACTAGACTTGGGCCTTGCACCGTGACTTCCACGAGCTAACTACTACCAACTGATCCCACTCCATTCCAGGCCATGGGGAGACCCGCAACAGGTCCTCACCCCGACCCACCGTCGCACTTAACTCTTATTCTTGGTCTATAATAAATCTTTCTACCCGAGAAGACCTTGAACATCTAAGGTATCAGCGGTCTTCAACATTCTTAGGCCTGCAATTTCCATGCTCCAAGCCTATCTTATCAGTCTCCCCGTAAACGGGTACAAAAACTTCTCATAATACCATAATCGTGTTGTTGATCACAAGAACCATTATTTACTCTATACGGACCTCATCCGTACAATTTTCTTAAGCCTACTACGCAGCTTAATCTATTTACATGACATTCCGTTAAGTTCCTTAACCTGGCTTCTTAAGGGTTCACTACTCTATCAGACAGCTCATCATTTCCCAATAATCTCAAAATAAACCACAAGACCTTGGCGAAAATTCATTAACTATTCCATACCTTCCCGGTATCTAGTTAGTCTTTACCACTCTTGGTAAATCTAAAACCATTCTAGGCAACCCCTAAATGACCCTCATACATAACTCCGTATAGATGTATGTCACAATACCAACTATACTATATCATTACCAACCTGGATACGCAATCCACATAGTCCTTCCCGGTCATCGCTTTCTCAGAAATGCAATCAACATAACTCGTTAGGGAGAGACGACCCTAACAACACAGCTCTATGGCACGATCTCAGAGTGAGAAGAATGAAACCAATCCTAAATGTCCCGCAGCCTCCTGATTATAGATGTGGTGCATAACACACCGATAATCAAGACTCTACTAGACACTGCCTCAGACACTTTCCGAGGACTAATCGCTCGATACCACTTTTGTCACGACCACCCCGCTCGCGATCGGTGCCCTACCCGGGCACCCTCAGTATACATCGAGATAATCAATGAACATACATGAAACTATATAAAAATAAACAAAGTAAAACAACAAAGTTAGCCGATGTGGCTACCTTCCCCGACATATAATATACAACCAAGCAAATTTCCTTTCCTTTACAAATCGACCCACAACTGTGACTACACCTCTAAGAGTTTTAACATAACAATCGTATGGACAGTGGCCCCGCCATACCCCGAATATACATGAATCTACTACCTCGTGGAAAACTGCATCAAAAGATAAGCCCTGAGCAAATGGAGCTTTTTCCCAAAAACTAAAACTCATGCATTTAACGCAGCCCGGCGGGTCAAGATAACAGTATTTAATATGGAATGTAAAATAAGGTACATTAAACAAAGCATATCTGTATAAAAGCATGACAGGGGTAAGTATAAAAAGGGTAAATACCTGAACCTACCATGTCATAACCCTCACGTGAACTTAATCGCACCTTATTATCTTTCCCATTTCTCAATAAAAGTTATAGTCACTTTCTTACGCATTTACTTAGAAAAATCATTCATTCATTACCATAACTTACTTATCTTACTTAACTTAGTCCGGCTTCACGAGGACACCTATACCGCCCACCTAACTGGGACGCGATAAAGTCACATACCGCCTTAAAGGTATATCGCCTTACCATCTCTAGGATGCGATAATGTCCTATAGTCCGCCCATAAAGGTATACCGCCTGCCCATCCTCGGTCGATAATGTCATATAGTCCGCCTGCAAAGGTATATTGCCCGCCCATCTCCGGGTCGATAATGTCATATAGTTCGCCTGCAGGTATACGCCCGCCATCCGTGGTCGATAATGTCATATAGTTCGCCTGAAGGTATATCGCCCGCCCATCTCTCGGTCGATAATGTCATATAGTTCGCCTGAAGGTATACCGCCCGCCCATCTCTCGGTCGATAATGTCATATAGTTCGCCTGTAAAGGTATACCGCTCGCCCATCTCGGTCGATAATGTCATATAGTTCGCCTGAAGGTATACCGCCGCCCATCTCGTCGATAATGTCATATACCGCGTCAAAGGTATACCGCCTCGCCATCTTCGGTCGATAATTTCATAGTTCGCTCGGTGGTATACGCTCGCCCATCTCTCGGTCGATACGTCATATAGTTCGCCTGAAGGTATACCGCCCGCCCATCTTCGGTCGATAATGTCATATAGTGCGCCCGAAGGTATACCGCCTGCCCATCTCTCGGTCGATAATGTCATATACCGCCTGCAGGTATACCGCCGCCATCTTCGGTCGATAATGTCATATAGTGCGCAGAAGGTATACCGCCGCCCATCTCTGGGTCGATAATGTCATATAGACTGCCCGTAAAGGTATACTGCCCGGCCCATCTCTGGGTCGATAATGTCATATAAAACCCGGGAATTTAGCCCAACGTACTACGCACCTCTACTCTTTTAGAAAGACTTTTTTTCAAATAAAACTTCCCAGATACTAACAACCGTAGTATCAAGTCATCTCTACCTTTTAGGACAAGTCACAATACCTTTTTAGAAATACAATTACCGGCTTCTAAATCAAGTGACTTCTTTCTTAAAAACCTTAAGCAATTGGTACCTTTAAAACAATTTGCCCTTCTTTATTTCAAATCATTTCTTGTTTATGCATCAAGAAAACCATTCTCTTAACCTCCCATAAAGTTATTATAACCAACTTCCCATAAAGCCGTCATACTAACTTTATGCCTTAAACTAATTCAATCTTTTTATAACCAAGAGACTTCTACTTTTTGAAACCAAGTATTATATACTTTCAAATCAATTCTCTTAACTTTCAAAAATACAGTTAGTCTCTTAACCTTTAGAACTCAAGTGACTCCTTTTGTTATACAACCTTAGGCAATTGATGCCTTAAAAACAAGTTGCCTCATTACTAAAATCAAGTCATTTATCTTTCCATAAAGCAAATATAATCAACTTCCCATAAAGTCGTTATATTCACTTTATACCTTAGCCAAAAAAATATAATTTCCTATCCAAGGGACTTATACGTTTAAAACGGAACAAGTATCACATACTTCAAAACTCTTCAAGTCCCTTAACTTTAATAAAACATTAGACATCCTTAATACTTTCAAAGAAGTGAGTTAATCTCCTAACTCACCCGACTTGGCTATTCATAAAACTAGTAAATGATGTCAAGGTGTTGTACATCTACCGTACTACATACGTGCAACTAGTCATGCTCAAAAGAAGGGAAAAGTTCTACATAGAGTAAATCACACAACTACCTCTTAACTTCTAAGGGTAGAAGGAAACATGAAATGATACCTCAAGTATATTCCATACATTAAATCATGCCAAAGGAAGGAAGAGGTTCACATACCTCACGACGATTATCGACAAGTAGCAAAAATGCTCCAAAGTACTTCAACCTTGATAGTTAATCCATCCTTCAAGTAGGATACGCTATACTAAGTACTTCAACCTATAATGGTCACAATACGTCCATTAACCTCTTACTTCAAACGTAGAATATTCTAAGTGCTAAGTCACTAAATTCTACGAAAAATCTGGACAAAGACTCTCCTTTGTTTTTACTTACTTTGCCACCTTTTTCAAGGTCGAATACAATAACCAAACACGCCACATTTAAGGCCCAATCAATGCAATCATCAAAAGGGGATTACACGCCTACTAGACGTGTAAAATTCCGCCCCACAATAGATAACAAACTAAAACAACTACTAGCTCATTTTCGGCCAACTTGAAGTACTACAACATCAATTCTTATCCAATTTCCATTTCAATCCAAGTTATTAGCCTAACATGATATCAAGTCGCAATTGATTATAACTACTATAATCTCCAAGTAAGCAATATGCGACGATTTCTAATAAACGACCAATTAGTAATCCAACTTCAAGTGGCTAATATAACATTTCAGATATAAGCTACAGGAAATCCATAATACTTATGAACTTCAACATATCAATTTCATGCTAGCAACACGTAAAGCTAACAACAACAACATATATATAATCTTGTAACACTAATTAAGAGACAAGATTATACCTCAACGAATCTCAATCCTATTCCAAAATCCGAAGTCGCTCCTTAGCAACTTAGAGACTCTTCAAGACACTTCAATCCGCTACTTGAGACCCTTAGAACAACACCAACCAATTTCCTTCAAACTTCCAAACAAACCCTAGAAAAGCCACTAGGTTTTCACTTTGCGACTAACCCGAAAACTATCTTTTTCCGAGATTTTTCTATTGAGATATGCTTACAATATCCTCAAGAACCTTGGTTTAAAGTGGGGAGATTATTGGACAACAAACAAAAATTTTTCTTTCTCATCCATGTTGAACCCGAGAGCTAAGGCTCATGTTCATCCAATTTTTGTGTAAATTTTGCTAAGTGTTAGGCTTGTCTCACTACTAGTAGTATTATAAAGGGACATGGAGGGTCAAGATGCAAACAATTGGGTGGTTTGGATGATCTCTAATTAAAATATCAAGACTTTGGACCCTTTGACTTAGTCAATTTTGTCAAGCTCTCTATTAGCAAGACTTGTCTTCCTAACAAGGGTCAAATGACCCTTGTGCCCATGCTACAATTCGTCCAAGGCACCATAAGGGGGGGTGACACGTGTCGCCCTCCCATTCGTCACAATATTACGTTTCCGACAATTTCACAATTCCGATAAATTTTTACAAGTCTCTAATCTTAACACTTGCGAGTTCTTACGTACGTTCTTAAAGCATGTCCTGTAAATACGGGGTGTAACAGTATCAAAGTCAAGCCCATTCCAATTCTTTGTTCATCGATGTTGGGCCCCCAAATTATATTGTCTACGCTCCAGTTAATGAGCTCTGGGCGTGCGGGGGAGTGTTAAGAGTCCATCATCGGAAATGAAATGAAAATATGGACTTGGACAATACTCACCATACAAGCTAGCTTTTGGTGTTGAGTTAGGCTCAAGAACAATTCTTCACATATTATTAGAGCCAGACACATTCTAATTCTTTGTTCACCGATGTTGTGCCCCTCAAATTATATTATCCACGCTCCAATTAACAAGGTATGGGTGTGCATGAGAGTGTTAAGAGTCTCACATAGGAAATGAAATGGAAACATGAACTCCTTATATGGATTTAGACAATCCTCTCTCTACAAGCTACCTTGTGGGATTGAGTTAGACCTAAGATTCATTATTTATGTGGTATCAGAGTTAGACCCATTCTAATTCTTTATTCACCGATATTGGGCCCCCAAATTATATTGTTCACGCTCCAGTTAATGAAATTTGGGTGTGCAGGGAGTGTTAAGAGTCCCACAACGAAAATGGAATGGAAACATAGACTCCTTATTTAGACTTGGACAATCCTCACTATACAAGCTAGCTTTTGGAGTTGATTAGATCTAAGATCTATTCTTTACATAGTATTAGAGCCAGACACATTCCAATTCTTTGTTCACCGATGTTGGGGCCCTAAATTATATTTTCCACGCTCCAATTAACATGGTCTGGGCGTGCAGGGGTGTGTTAAGAGTCCCACATCGGAAATGGAATGGGAACATGGTCTTCTTATACGAACTTGGACAATCATCACCCTACAAACTAACTTATGAGGTTGAGTTAAGCCCTAGATCCATCCAGACCCATTTAATTCGTTGTTCACTGATGATGGGCCCCCAAATTATATTGTTCATATACCAGTTAATGAGGTGTGGGCATGTGGAGAGTGTTAAGAGTCTCACATCGGAAATGGAATGGAAACACAGACTCCTTATATAGACTTGAACAATCCTCACCCTACAAGCTATATTATGGGGTTGAGTTAGTCACAAGATCTATTCTTTACATGGTATCAACGCCAAACCAATTCTAATTATTTGGTCACCGATGTTGGACACCCAAATTATATTTTTCACGCTCCGGTTAACAAGATCTGGGCATGCAGGAGAGTGTTAAGAGTCTCACATCGGAAATGAAACGGAAACATGGACTCATTAAATGGACTTGGACAATTCTCACACTATAAGCTAGCTTAGGGGGTTGAGTTAGGCACAAGATCCATTCTTTATATGGTATCAGAGCCAAATCCATTCCAATTACTTGTTCACCGATGTTGGGCCGCCAAATTATATTTTTCACGCTTCATTTAACAAGGTCTGGGCGTGCGGGGGGAGTGTTAAGTGTCCCACATCGAATATAGAATAGGAACATGGACTCCTTATATGGACTTAGACAATCCTCACACTACAAGCTAATTTTTGGTGTTGAGTTAGGGCTAAGATCAATTCTTTACATCTTATCAGAGCCAGACACATTCTAATTATTTGTTCACTGATGTTATGCCCCCCAAATTAAATTATCAATGCACCAGTTAAAAAGGTGTGGACATGTAGGGGAGTGTTAAGAGTCTTACATAGGAAATGAAATGAAAACATGGACTCCTTATATGGAGTTAGACAATCCTCACTCTACAAGATAGCTTGTGGGATTGAGTTAGGCCTACGATTTATTCTTTATATGGTATCAGAGTTAGACCCATTCTAATTCTAAGTTCACCGATGTTGGGACCCCAAATTATATTGTTCACGCTCCATTTAATGAAGTTTGGGCGTGCGGGGAGTGTTAAGAGTCCCACAACGGAAATGAAATGGAAACATGGACTCCTTATTTGGACTTGGACAATCCTTACCCTATAAGCTAGCTTTTGGGGTTGAGTTAGGCCCAAAATCTATTCTTTACATGGTATCAGAACCAGACACATTCTAATTTTGTTTTCATCGATATTTGGCCCCTAAATTATATTGTCCACGCTCCAATTAACATGGTCTGGGCGTGCTGAGGTGTGTTAAGAGTCCCACATCGTAAATAAAATGGGAACATGGTCTCTTTATACAGACTTGGATAATCCTCACCCTACAAGCTATTAGGGTTGAGTTAGGCCCAAGATCCATTCTTACATGGTTCAAAGCCATACCCATTTAATTCGTTGTTCACCAATGATGGGCCCCCAAATTATATTGTTCATATACCAGTTAATGATGTGTGGGCATGTGGAGAGTGTTAAGAGTCCCACATCGGAAATGGAATGGAAACACAAACTCCTTATATGGTCTTGGACAATTCTCACCCTACAAACTAGCTTATGAGATTGAGTTAAGCCCTAGATCCATTCTTTACATGGTATCAGAGCCACGCCCATTCCAATTTTGTTCACCGATGTTGGGCCCCAAAATTATATTATTCACTCTCCAGTTAATGAAGTTTGCTCGTGCGGGGAGTGTTAGGAGTTCGACATCGCAAATGGAATGGAAACATAGACTCATTATATGGACTTGGACAATCCTCATCCTACAAGCTATCTTATGGGGTTGAGTTAGTCACAAGATCTATTTTTTACATGGTATCAGCGCCAAACCAATTTTAATTATTTTTTCACACATGTTGGGCCCCCAAATTATATTTTCCACGCTCCAGTTAACAAGGTCTGAGCATGCGAGAGAGTGTTAAGAGTACCACATCGGAAATGAAATGGAAACATGGACTCATTATATGGACTTGGACAATCCTCACCCTACAAGCTAGCTTAGTGGGTTGAGTTAGGCACAAGAACCATTCCTTACATGGTATCAGAGTCAAACTCATTCCAATTACTTGTTCACCGATGTTGGGCCCCCAAATTATATTTTTCACTCTTCAGTTAACAAGGTCTGGGCGTGCGGGGGGGTGTTAAGTGTCCTATATCGGATATGGAATAAGAACATGGACTCCTTATATGGACTTAGACAATCCTCACCCTACAAGCTTGTTTTTGGTGTTGAGTTAGGGCCAAGAACAATTCTTTACATCTTATCAGAGCTAGACACATTCTAATTCTTTGTTCACTGATGTTATGTCCCCCAAATTAAATTATTCATGCACCAGTTAACAAGGTGTGAGCGTGCATGAGAGTGTTAAAAGTCTTACATAAGAAATGAAATGGAAACATTGACTCCTTATATGGACTTAGACAATTCTCACTCTACAAGCTAGCTTGTGGGATTGAGTTAGGCCTATGATTCATTCTTTATATGGTATCAGAGTTAGAATCATTCAAATTCTAAGTTCACCGATGTTGGGACCCCAAATTATATTGTTCACGCTCCAATTAATGAAGTTTGGGCGTGCGGGGAGTGTTAAGAGTCCCACAACGAAAAGGAATGGAAATATGGACTCCTTATTTGGACTTGGACAATCCTCACCCTACAAGCTACCTTTTGGGGTTGAGTTACCCAAGATCTATTCTTTACATGGTATCAGAACCAGAAACATTCTATTTTTTTATTCACCGATGTTGGGCCCCTAAAGTATATTATCCACACTCCAATTAACATGGTCTGGGCGTGCTGGAGTGTGTTAAGAGTCCCACATCAGAAATGAAATGAGATAATGGTCTCCTTATACTGACTTGGATAATCCTCACCCTACAAACTATCTTTCAGGGTTGAGTTAGGCCCAAGATCCATTCTTACATGGTTTAAAGCCAAACTCATTCAATTCTTTGTTAACCGATGTTGGGCCCCCAAATTATATTGTTCATGCTCCAGTTAATGAAGTTTGGGTATGCGGGGAGTGTTAAGAGTCCCACATCGGAAATGGAATGGAAACACAGACTCCTTATATGGACTTATACAATCTTCACGTTACAAACTAGCTTATGAGGTTGAGTTAAGCCCTAGATCTATTCTTTACATGGTATCAGAGCCACGCTAATTCCAATTCTTTGTTCACCGATGTTGGGCCCTAAATTATATTGTTCACGCTCCAGTTAATGAAGTTTGGGCGTGCGGGGAGTGTTAAGAGTCTCACATAAGAAATGAAATGGAAACATGGACTCCTTATATGGACTTAGACAATATATTCACTCTATAAGCTAGCTTGTGGGTTGAGTTAGACCTAAGATTCATTCTTTATATGATATCAGAGTTAGACCCATTCCAATTATTTGTTTACCGATGTTTGACCCCCAAAATATATTATCCACGCTTCAGTTAAGAAGGTCTGAGCGTGCAGGGGAGTGTTAAGAGTCCCAAATCGGATATGGAATAGGAACATGGACTCCATATATGGACTTGGACAACCCTCACCCTACAAGCTAGCTTTTAGAGTTGAGTTAGGGCTAAGATTCATTCTTTACATAGTATCAGATCCAGGCTCATTCCAATTCTTTGTCCACCGATGTTGGGCACCCAAATTATATTAACCACACTCCATTTAACAAGGTCTGGGAGTGCGAGGGAGTGCTATGAGTGCCACATCGAATAATCTTGGGCCTAATATTTGCATTCCATATCCGATGTGGGACTCTTAACACTTCCCCGCACGTTCAGACCTTGTTAACTGGAGCGTGAATAATATAATTTGGGACCCCAAAATTTGTGAACAAGGTCTTGGCATGCAGAGGAGTGTTAAGAGTCCCACATTGGATATGGAATGGGAACATGAACTCCTTATATGGATTTAAACAATCCTCACCCTACGAGATAGCTTATGAGATTGAGTTAGATCCAAGCTACATTTTTACACTACAAAGATATTCCTACCATTATACAAATGGTGAAAAAATATTCCCTTTTCACTACAGATTTTAAAAAAATCATTTAGCTTATTTTTTAATTAAAAAAATATGAAGTCGATTTAAAAAAAACAAAATGTCCAAATATACCCCTCAATGTTGCGATATAGAGCGGATATATCACTCGTTAAAAAAGTGGTGCATATATACCCCTGACCTTACAGAAATGATGCAAATATATACCCTTTTACTGACAGGATATATTTTGAAAATCAATTGGCTTATTTTTTCATTAAAAAATGTCACGTTGCTTTTAAAAAAATGTCTACCTAGTTTTTTTGAGTAGTCTTATTTTCTTAAAGGCCCGTGGTAATGTTTTTTCTGGTGGGATGGATCTTGTTCGTTTTAAAAAATAAGTATACTTTTTTTTAAAGCTACATAGATATTTTTTTTAAATGAACAAGAAGTTGATTGTCACGACCCGACCTCGGGCCCGCGACTGGTGCCTTACCCCGAGCACCCTAGTGATAAAACATCAGAGAAAATCAGCGGAAATAAAAACTCATAAAAGATAAACAGTGGTACTAAAAACAGGCTAACCAAAACGGTCACCTTTCTGCATATATATATAATTAAACATGAACAGTTACATCCTTTACAAACCCTGCCCACAACAGTACTACAGACCTCTAAGAGTTTTTATAACAACTATGACGGGACAGGGCCCCACCATACCCCTGAATGTACAAGTACCTACAATGACAGGGGACTATACCAAAAGATAAGCCTCTGGAGAAACGGAGCTTCCTAACACGCAGAACCGTGATCCTATGAGCGAGGATCAACAACCGGTGTACCTCTACCGCGCATTTAACGCAGCCCCGGGCGAGGTCAAGACAACATGTACCAAGTATGTGAAACTGAAAATACTGTAATGAAATCATAACAGTCTATATAAAACAGGAGACATGTATGATAACCAAACTACATTACACCATATATAAACAGTCATGTCAAGTCAGGGACTCACGCCCTCAAAGTCATCACTCATGCCCGTGGAACTCCTTCCTCACTGCCGGCAGTCTATGACATAAATCATACTCTTGTGACGCGCCCGTGGCATCTTACCTAACTGTCAGCGTACACATATACAACACACACATATATATATAACATGCCCCCGGTATCCCTCCTCGTGGGTACATATCTTCATGTGGAGCTAGCCCATGGAGTAATAATCGTACATAACGTGCCCCCGGAATCCCTCATCGTAGGTACAGGTCTTCATGGGGAGCTAGCCCATGGAGTAATAATATAACATGCCCCCGAAATCCCTCATCGTAGGTACATGTATTCATGGGGATCTAGCCCATGGAGTAAAATATAACATGGTCGCATGCCCCGGAATTCCTCATCGTATAAGCATGGCCATGGGGTAATAAAACGTCCGGGCATCTAACCCGCATCCTGGTCGCATGCCCCGACATCCCTCATCGTATACGCATGGCCAAGATCAATCACAATGGAAGCATACCCGTGGAATCCTCCCTCACTGCCTATACGTCCAAGTAAATTCACAACAAGTCAGCCGGCCCTCCAACCGAGAGACGCGGTAACATAGTAATACCACCAAAGGCTATCACAACTAGCATAGGCAAGTTTAATATACTCTTATACTTTCATTTTATGATAACAAATCCGGGTTTTAACCCCAAGGTACTACGTACTTAAATTCTTTCAAAAAGATCCATTTCTTTTACAAAGGTCACACGATACCCATAGTATCAAAATAGAGTAACTAACATTTTAAGTAAACCAAAACAATTTCCATACCTTCTTTTTGAATAAACCAAGACAAAACCATGCCTTCCTTTTAAACAAAAACACTTCAAATTCTCAAGTCTCTATTCTTTTAGAAATCCAGTTCCTTACTTTGGAATTTTAAGAAAATCAATACTTGTTTATAATGATCTTATTAAAGCAGCCATGATCTAGAAAGTGTAATACAATTTTGTCTTATCTTAGCTTCTATGCAGATGGAGAATTCTACTCATTTTAAGTTAATTGATTGTCGATACATTTTCCTTTGTTAACGCTGCAATGGATTGTTCGATACTTCTGCTCATTTCCGAAATCCAGATAACTTTATTCTTTTAAAGACCAAGTACCCATTTGTCACGAATGAGGTTTTACAACTTTTTACAAAATTCAAGTCCTTAACATTTCATATCAAGTCAATTATAAGTCAAGTCTCTTATCTTTTAAAATCAAGTCTCTTAACTTCTAAAATCAACAAACCATTTTTTTACCTACATAAAGTCGTTATAACTAACTTCCCATAAAGCCATTATAACACTTTATGTTTTAAACCAACCAAAGCGCAGGACATCATACACAAGACCCGAATCAAATCTCCCATTGGTGCAACACTTCTCCAAGCCGGCAATTGTGTTTCCTTGATTCCCAAAGATGCTTCTGAAAATGTCGCGAATGCAGCAAAGTTTCTTGAATAAAGGGGAATCCCTGGTACGGACCTCATAATCCCAAATGGATTGACCTCTCAAGTAGTAGCTATTAATCCATTGAACCCATAGGGTATCCGCCTTAGTGTGAGCTTGCCAGATGGTCCGGGAGAGTAAGGCATGATTCCATACTTTGATGTCCATAAGGCCCAAGCCTCCTTCAGATTGAGGCACACAAATTTCATCCCAAGCGACCCTTGGTGGCTTGCCACCCCATAAGAACTGGATGCAAGTTGAGCGTACCTTGTTGAGAACTGAAGAGCTAATAGGAAGTGCCCGAAACCAAAAGCTCTCGACACCCTGAACAACCGATCTGATTAGTTCCAACTTTCCCGCATAGGAGAGTAAGTGATGTCCCCATTTCTGAATGTATCCTGAGATTGCACTAGTGAAAGGGGCAAACTGATCCACCGAGACAGAAATTGCGGACAAAGGGACCCCCAAGTACCGCACGGGAAAGACTCCTAAAGAGAAACCAACTCTTGCCAAGATCAAGTCCCGGATTGAATCTTGCACACCCGCAATGTAGATGGAAGATTTTGACGGGTTAAGTGTAAGGCCAGAAGCCGCCTCCAATTCATCAAGACAATCCATAAGAACACCAACCGAAGATATATCCCCTTTGGCAAAGAGCATGAGGTCATCCGCAAAGGCAAGATGAGAGATGCCTAGTCTCTTGCACTTTGGGTGATAAGAAAAAGCTTTGTCCGAAGTTTTTAGCTTTAGCAACCTTGAAAGGTATTCAATGCATAGGATGAAGAGCATAGGAGACATCGGATCACCTTACCTCAAGCCGCGTTTTCCCGCAAAATAATCATGTAACTCTCCATTGATGGAAAGAGAGAAAGAGGTTGAACTTACACACTCCATAATCCATCTAACAAATCTGTCCGGAAACTTGAGACCTCTTAGCACAGACTCGAGGAAGTTCCAGGAGACCGTGTCAAATGCTTTCCGAAGATCCACCATAAGCATACACCTTGGCGAGACTCTTGTTCTATTATAACCTCTCACAAGTTCTTGGGCAATGAAGACATTATCCACCATGTTCCTTTCTTTCACAAAAGCTCCTTGGCATTTATCAACGAGTGTAGGAAGAAACATTGCCATCCGGTTAGCTAAGATCTTTGTTATGATCTTGTAGACCACATTGGTCAATCCAATAGGTCTAAAGTCACTAACCTTGGGGTCTCGATCAGTTTTGGGTAGGAGGGTAAGTATGGTATGGTTCACTTACTTCAATAGCACTCCGGAAGAGAAGAATTCTTGTATACTCCTTACTACATCATGTCCCACATCCCTCCATCTTTTCTTGAAGAAGGCGGCTGAAAAGCCATCCGGGCCAGGTGCTTTGTCATTGCCAATATCGGAGAGAGCATCCCAAACCTCATTTGGGGAGACAGGATGCAAAAGGAATAGGCCATCCTCCTCCCCTAGCTTTGGACCACAATCAAGTACCGCGGGATCAATGTTGGTTGCGGGCCGAGAAGAGCCAAGAAGTCCTTTATAAAACTCAACAAGCATGCCTATTACTTCCCCGGGAGATGTTGTGGTATTTCCATTGTCCTTTACAAGATAGGTAATAGAGTTCTTAACATTGCTCCTCTTGATCAAGCTGTGGAAGTATTTGGAGCACCTATCACTTCCAATCAAGTGTTTTTGTCTCGCCTTTTGTCTTATGAAGTGTCTCTCGGATTCAAGTAGGTGATTTGCTTTAGCTCTTAGGGACTTGACCTTGGCTTTTAATTCTTCATCAAAGGGATCATCCATATGCGTATTTATAGCCTCCTTAAAATCCATGTTTGCCGCATTTGCTCTTTGTGCAATACTCCTGAATTCACTAGAGTTCAAATCTCGCAATGGCTTCTTCAAAGACTTCAATTTTGTGACCAATATAAATTGGGCAGATCCAAATACACGTTGTCTCCAGCATGAAGTTAGGATTTTCTCAAAGGCGGGATGTGAGAGCCACATGTTCATAAACTTGAAAGGTCGTTTTCCATTGTTAGAAGATGTAATTACCGAAGCAATCACGGGACAATGGTCCGAGACTGGTTCCATAGGCAAGTAGTTGGCTGAGCATTCTAGGTTCAAGTCACTCCAATGCTGATTCATTAACACTCTATCTAGCTTGGACCATATTGAACCATTCGTCCAAGTGTATAAGGAACCGGTAGAAGGAGTGTCATCAAGTCCGTGAGCTATTCTGAATTCCCCAAGGTCCCTAAGTGCATAAGGCGTGAGAGGAGGACCACCGGCCTTATCATGAGGGTAGCAATAAGTATTAAAATCTCCAATGATCATCCAAGTCATGACAATGCTAGTGCCCAGGTGGGTAAGATGATGCCAAAGCTTCCTTCTTTCCGGAATGCTATAGACCGGATACACAAATGTAGCAAGAAAGGACACTTGAGATATATTACATCGTGCTTGGACATGGATATGTTGAGAGTCCATTCCAAGAACATCACAACTAACTCTGGAGGGGTCCCAGAGTACTAGCATTCTTCCGCCATCAATGAAATCTATGTTGGAGCAAAATTTCCAAGCGAGGAATCTTTGAGATGTAAAAGAGTCCAGCCGTGCACGAGTGAATTTAGTTTCTATTAGACAAACCAATGCCACATCATGTTGTTTTGCAAGCCTACACACAAGAGTTTGTGTGGCTGCCCTATCCCTTTGTCCACAAAGACCTCGGACATTCCAACAAAGAATTTTCATTAGGAAACAAAGGAGGTTTTAGTAGCACCTCCGCGCTTCGCATTCTTCACCGTACTAATATTCTTTCTTGAAATTACTTCTTTCCATCCCTCGTCCTTGTTGTTAGAAGTCAAGGCAGAGGTCCCAACTAGGCTATGTTCTCTGTGCTCAAAGTTTATGCAACGTATTGCGTGATTAAACTCATCCGTAGTACCCTTACAAGTTCCCCCATCTAGAAGAGTTTGCGGGTCAGTTGGTGTGTTTTCTTCCGCATGTCTTGCCCCATTTCTCAGCCTCTCATGATGCGCAAGACCAGTATTGGGGTGAAGGTTTGAGGACCCCTCTTGTGTTATCCGCAAGCATGATGAGTCAAGTTGACCCGCAGCCGGAGGGATTCCAAAGTTTAGAGCTTCTCCCATACTTCCGGGAATATGCGGCAGTATTTGCTCACTATTCTCAATATCCATCAAGTTATCACTACCCACGGGATGTTGAGGGGGTGGTGGATCAGTGCTAGAAGGACCGGTTTGACCCGTAGCCGTAGCAGTACTCGAGCTTGTAGGAACGCCCCCATTGCTAGGTGGTACCAATAGATTGTCGGTTTTCTGGGCTTCTTGAGTGTTGATGTCTTGCATCAATTTCCTACACTTCAAATGGTTGTGGCCAAAAGACGCGCAATGATAGCAAAAATCTGGGTAATTCTCATAATTCACCTTTTGGATGTATCTTCGATTGTCAGGAAGTTTAACTCCAAACTCTGTAACCGGTTCTTTACTAACATCTACTTCCACCAAGACTCTTGCATAGTTCATTTTAGACCTCTCCTTAGTAAATTGATCCGTGTATAGGGGCTTCCCCACACGCGAAGCAATCTTACTAAGGCCTGCTGCACTCCAAACCGAGAGGGGGATGTCATGGAAAGTGACCCAGATTGGGATGTCTATGAATAAGTCATCCGTTAATAATACTCCTTTATCAATGGGTTTTAACATCATAGTTTTGCCAAAGACCATATATGGGCCTCCATGGAGCACATTCGTGCGTTCTTCTTCCGTCATGAGTTTGAAGATTGTCCATCCTTTGCCGTATGGGATGATACGACACTTCACTCCCCACCCATTAACAATAGAATTCAATGTCTTTCTTCCCGGGAAAGGACCCGTGAAGCAACCAATTAGACAATATCCCCAAGTTTCAATGAAGGGGACTTCATCCGTAGCTTCGAGTTCTACATCTTCTCCTTGTTGTTCAATGAATTGTAGTTTCATTCCTTTAGCTTCAAGTCTGGTACCCGCAAAGACTCCCGCATAGATCTTCTTTGGCGGATTGGAACCATTGCGTTGATAAGGGGGTACTTCTCTATTTGTTGCATCACCGGGTGGATGCGCATGATGAATTCTAGATTTGTCAGTGGGCATATTGTCATCTATCCTTCCTGGTAGTGTGTATTGAGGGATAGGGTTAGAGGGGATAGAGCTCGGACCCGCATCTGGAGATAGTATGTGTGTGCCATTTGGAAGGGTTGGGAAAATTTCGGGCATTTCGAGTAGGAGTGATGATTTGGAGGGAGGTGGGGGTGTGTCATCTTGAATTCCGGGAAATATTGAAGAAGTAGAGGAAGAGAGAAGTGGATAGTTATTAACGTTTCCAATGTCCAAGGAAGAAGTAAAGAAAAATGGGCTATTGGGATTCTTTTGTTGAAGTGTGTTTAGTAAGCTGGTTAAAGTGGGGAAGGATTGATTAGTGACTCTTAATGAATTCAAAGAATGTTGTCCCTTTAAGTGATGTGACCCTTTGGTTCCCGCGGATGAATGCTGCCCATTTAAGATTAGTGGCTCTTTGGCTCCCGCGCTAATTAAGTTAGGAGAGTTACAAGGCTCCTTGGGGGTAGATAACCCTTCGGTTTCCTCAACTTGCATTGTACCACGAGTACCGGGAATAATCATAGACCCATGGACTCCCACTTGACCCGCCTTATCTATTTGACCCGCAGCCTGACCCGGTTTTGACCCGAGAATACCTTCATGCATTGTTTTGTCGAATGTAATTCCAGTCTCAGAATTTCTAACTTTTCCGGCTTGCCTGAGCAAATTACCTCGAAGTGATGAGATTGTTTTGGTCCCGTGATTGCCATTTTCTTCCGTTGTAGTCCCGGAGTTTACCAATTGACCCGTGTTAGTTTCGCCATCTCTAGGAGAGAATGGAGTGTCTATAGTTGTCCGAACTTCCATAGTATTGTCGGAAGCTTCGGAGGGAGCTTTTTCATTAAGCTTGTGGACAGTGTTATGAGCTCCCTTCGTAGCCTCTTCACCTTCAAGCATACTTATGTCCGAGCTATTAACATCTATACTTTTTCCCCAATCATGTATCTTGTGTAGCGTATTATCATCAACCACATGTTCAAGTGGAATACACATATCAGGCGTAACATGTACTAACACCGTGGGATCCGAAATTGCAGGAATTAAGTTTTCTTTAACAATGGTTGGGCTTCCACTATTCTTTTTCTTTTTCTTGGGTCTAGACTTCGAAGAGCCTCTGGATCCACCGGAATCATTGCTAGAGAGAGTAAAACGTTTTGTCTTTTTCCTGTCATGAACTCTAAGCTTCGATTAATGAAGAATCAATTGTGAGTTTAGGAGGAGAGGGAAGAACCGAAAGGAGCAACCAAGGAAAACGTTGAGAGCGTTTTCACTTAGTGAGAGAAACTTCTCTCTAACTCCCGTTATGAAAGTTAGAGAAAGTTAAGAAACTTGATTTGAAAGTATATGATACTTGGTTTTAAAAGTATAAGTCTCTTGGTTATAAAAAGAATGAATTTGTCTAAAACCATAAAGGGTTATAACGACTTTATGGGAAATTGGTTATAACAGTTTTATGGAAGGTTAAGAGAGTTGTCTATTTTGACGGATAGGTATGAGTTGCCTAGGTTGTGTAATTAGAAGTTATTTAGTTTCAAAGCCTTGAAATGAATTTCTAAAGGTGTAGTAACTTATTTTGAAAAATAGACATGCCTTGATACTACGGGTGTTAGTATCTTGGGGTTTTATATAAAAATGAGTCTTTTGAAAAGAATGGACATACGTGGTACTTTGGCTTGTTTAAATGAGAATTATTCTATTTGTGCCTTGATAGTACTTTGACTTGTTTAAATGAGAATTATTCTATTTGTGCCTTGATAGTACTTTGGCTTGCTTAAATAAGGATTGTCTTGGTTTGTGTAAAGGCATGGTATAGTCTTGGTTTATGTAAAAAGGAAAGGCATGGTAATTGTCTTGGTTTGTGTAAAGACATGGTATTGTCTTGGTTTATGTAAAAAGGAAAGGCATGGTAATTGTCTTGGTATGTGTAAAGGCATGGTATTGTCTTGGTGTATGTAAAAAGGAAAGGCATGGTGTTGTCTTGGTTTGCTAAAATGATGGTTATTCATTTTATAAATAAAGGTCAAGAATGGTTTGCTTGCATATGGGTTGCTCATATAGACATTCGTGCAAGTGTCGTATTCCCACATCTCCGCGTCCCTCCATAAAGGGCCGGCAACTTGTTTCAAGGATATCATGGAGTAGCTCCCCATGGTGGTGAGTGGTACACACTCACGGCGGTTCGGTATTTGACTCGGACGGGTTAAATTCCCGGGATATATATAAGCCATGGATTAGCTATCCGTGATGCGAGTATCGTGTACCGATGACTCATTGCGGGTCCACATGACCTATGCGGGTGAAATAGTCTCTTGCGGGTGAAATAGTCCCATGATAGGTTGCATTATAACACAGAGGGTGGTTGACCCTGACACTGGCACGGCCTTCATGTTTTGAAACGGTAGTGATTTTATTAATGAAAGGGTGCAGTGTGTTTATGACTTAAAGTGGAACAGTTGGTCTCATTGTTAAAAGCATAACTTAAAAGATAAAAATAATTGCATTACTCTCATGATTACAAGGTTCAGTGTGCTTATTTATGTTATATTATATCATGGACTGCCGGCAGTGAGGAAGGATTCCACAGGCATGATTGATATTATGGGCGTGAGACCCATGGTTATATTTTAGTAATGACTTTGAGGGCATGTGTCCCTGACTTGATATGACTACTTATGTATTATGTACTGTAGTTTGGCTATCATACATGTCTCCTGTTTTGTATGAAATCGTTATGATTTCGTTCTGATATTCTTGTTTCACATACTTGGTACATTCTTGATCGACCTCGCCCGGGGCTGCGTTCATGTCGCAGGTTTAGGTGCGCAGTATGGTGATCTGCAGGTGTAGGACCCTGCTCCGAGTCTTTGGATAGCTCCATTTGTTCAGGATTTATCATTTTGGTATAGATCCTTGATCTGTGCTTTATGCGATTATGGATGCGGCGGGGCCTTGTCGTCATAGTTCGATAAAACTCTTGAGTGCAGGTATTCATATGTGGAATTGGACTCATGTACAGTGTAGTGCCTTTTGTTATGTATATTATATGGCAGCCTTGTCGGCTCTGCCCTTGAATGTTCGTTGGCTTAAAAAATAACGAAGTGTTATTTAATTCTGCGATTTACTTGTGTCAGTTAGGTAGAAGGGTGCCCAGGTAGGGCACTTGTCACGGGCCCGGGGTTCGGGGCGTGACAGAGTGGTATCAGAGCTGTCAGTCCTCGAAATGTCTACAGACCGTGTCTAGTAGAGTCTTGATTATCGGTGTGCTGCGCGCCACACCCATAAACAGGAGGCTACATGACATTTAGGAGTTGGTTTCTATTCTTCTCACTCTGAGATCATCCCATAGAGCTATGTTATTAAGATAATTCCTCTCTGACGTATTATTGTGTTCTGGTATGCCTCGAGGAGAACGCGATGCTTGAAGGGCAAAAGCGATGCTTGAGCTACGGTCAGACTCAGAGAGTTGATAGGGCTCATGCCCAGGGTATACCGGATGTTTTTGTCACGACCCGACCTCGGGCCCGCGACTGGTGCCTTACCCCGGGCACCCTAGTGATACAACATCAGAGAAAATCAGCGGAAATAAAAACTTAATCATGAAACAAGATAAAATAAGAAACAGGCTAACCAAACGGTTACCTTTCTGCATATATATACCAGAACAGTTATATCCTTTTACAAACCACACTTGCAGCGGTACTACAGACCTGCAGAATGTAACCACAACTACGGCGGGCGGTCATACCACGAATGTAAGTACCTAAAACAACAGGGGACTATACGAATAAGCCTCCCGAGAGGCGGAGCTTCGACTGAGCGTGATCCTATGAGCGAGGATCAACAAGCGGTGTACCTCACCGCGGCATGAACGCAGCGGCCCGGGAGTCGATCTACAACGGTACTAAGTATGTGAACCGAAAATCGTAAATGAAATCATAATAGTCTATATAAAGCGGGAGACATGTATGATAACCAAACTACGATACCTGACATATGAGCCGTCATGTCAAGTCGTGGACTCGCCTCAAGTCGTCACTCAAAATATAACAATGGGTCTCACGCCACAACATCAATCATGCTCGTGAAATTCCTTCCTCACTGGCGATGCATGATATAACAACCAAGCGAGACACTTGAACACTGTGTCCCACTGTGTCATAAAACCGTACGGGGAAAGTACGAAGGCTAACTACCAGATACCAAAGCCGCATCATCAACTGACCGGGGCAAGTACGAAAGCCAACTACCAGATACCAAAGTCGTACTAACAATACTACATAACCATACCACGAAGGCGACCGCGGGGCAAGTACGAAAGCCAACTACGGATACCAAGGCGCGTCACGTCGATGGGGGCAAGTCTGAGCTAACTACGGATACCAAGGCGTGATCACGAGACTTCGTCACAAACCGAGCGGGGCAAGTGTGAAGGCTAACTACGGATACTGGCGAATCAGCCACGGCCAGGGCAAGTACGAGCCAACCACCGATACCGTGGCGAATCGGTAAAACCCATGGAGGTGGTCCATGGAATGACACTATCAAGAAGCGATCGGCAAGTCGAGCCAACTACCGTAACCAACTGCGTCAGAACGGCCAAGGCAATCACGAGGGCTAGCTACCAGATATCAAGGCCGAATCAGTAAACCTCATGGAGAGCTAGTCCATGGAACAACAATCCTCATGGAACCATACCCGTGGGCCACCCAACGTGTCAGTATGTCCATCAATCAAGAATAACATGACCGGCCCTCCATCGAGAGACGCGGTAACATAAGGATACAACACTTGCACAACAAGGCTATCACACGCAAACATAGGCAAGTTACACACAACTCAAGGTACTTTCATTTTATGTCAAAGTCCGGGTTTTAACCCCAAAGTACTACATACTTAATTCTTTTAAAAAGACCCATTTATTTCCCAAACGTCACCTGGTACTAACACTCGTAGTATCCAAAAATAGAGTAACTATTGTTTTAAGTAAACCAAAACAATTCCATACCTTCTTTTAAATAAACCAAGACAATACTATGCCTTCTTTTTAAAACCAATTTAAGATAAAACCATGCCTTCTTTTTAAACCATAAACTCATCAATTCCTCAAGTCCCTTTTTTTTTTAGAAATCAAGTTCCTTACTTTGGAATTTAAGAAAATTAATTCTTGTATGTAATGATTCTTATTAAAGTAGCCATGATCTATAAAATGTAAATTTTTTGTCTTATCTTAGCTTCTATGCAGATGGAGGTTTCTACTTGTTTTAATATAATTAATTGTCATTACATTTTCCTTTATTAACGCTGCAATGGCTTGTTCGATACTTATTCTCATTTCCGAAATCAATATAACTTATTCCTTTTAAAACCCAATTACCCATTTCTCATAAAAGCGGTTTCACAACTTGTTAACACCAACCAAGTCCTTAATATTTCACATCAAGTCATTTATAAGTCAAGTATCTTATCTTTTAAAAACCACAAACCATTTCTTTACCTACATAAAGTTGTTATAACAAACTTCCCATAAAGCCGTTATAACACTTTATGTTTTAAACCAACCAAATTCATTTAGCACATGTACGTCTATCGTACTACATAGTTTACAACAATCATGCTAGAAAAGATAGGAAGATGTTCACATACCTCGCGACGATTATCGACAATTAGCAAAACGCTCCAAAGTACTATACTCTTGCTAGCCTTTTCCACCCTTCAAGTAGAATACGCTACTCGTAGTACTCCAACCTATAATGGTCATAAAAGGTCTATTAACCTCTAGCTCTCTACGTAAAATATACTAAGTACAAGGTCACTAAATTCTACAGAAAATCGGGCAGCACTTCCTTTGTTTCTACATACTTTGCCACATTTTTCAAGGCCGAATTCAATAACCAAACGCCACATTTAAGGCTCAAATCAATTCAGCAAATACCAAGGAGATTACACGCCCAATAATACGTGTAGAAATTCCGCCCCACAATTACTACCAACTAGTCCACAATACAATGCAATTCTCGGCTACAACACACTACTTCTCTTTCAATTCCTTTTTCAATACAAGTTGTTATTCCAACATGCTACATAGTCATAAACAACTTCAACAACTATAATTTCCTTCTTTTATAACATATGACAACATAACTAGTAACCAACTCAAATTACAATCTTAAGGGCTAACATACTAGTTTTCGGATTAGGGTTCCAATAGTCAATTCACTTATCAAACTTCATAATATATACCTCATGCTTGCTAATATCCAAAGCTACAACAATAAGCAATCTTAATTACTAAAACGACAAGAATTATACCTTTACAAGCCCTTAATCTTTCCAAGATTCAAAGTCGCTCCTTAGCAATTCTTAGCTCCTTTCCTTATGTTCCAATCCGCTCCATGCACTCCTTAGAAGCCTATGAAGAACTCATCTTCAAGTTCCAACTTCAAAGTTGAAGAACTCCTTAAGTTTCCGCCTTGCGACTAATACGAAAACGCCACTTTTCCGGAATCTTTCTATTGAGATAACCTTACAACACCCTTAGGGAACTTGGGTTTAAGTCTTGTGAATAATGGATCAAAACTACAATTTTTTTGTGTGGGAAGAGGGTGAACCCGTGAGCTTCTAAATGAAGAACAAGAAATATGAAATAATTCTCAGTGTTGAAGACTTGGTCTTGTACTAGTGTGTATATATAAAACAATGGAGGGTCAAGATTATAACAATTGTGTGGCTAGGATGAAGAGCACATGGATAATAGCCAAGTGGGCAAGTTGACTTGGTCAATACACTCAAGCTTGAAGACTTTCATCCACAATGGTCAAATGACCATCCTATCCTTGCAAAAATCGTCCAAGACCATGTGAGGGGGTGCCACGTGTCGCCCTCTCATTCGTTCATAAAATTCCGTAACCCTCGTGGGTCCCACAAAACGTAAAATTCCTCGGGTGGGCCCCACATGACCAAATCCGCAAAATATAAATTCCATAATTCTTCTAAGTTCTTAAAGTCTTAAATACCAAAGTTGAGAATCCAATTCTCAATAATAAACCTCTTTCCTTCACGAAGATCGGAAATTTTTCCGTCGAAAAACCACATCTTTCTTCCTTTCCAAAATTACTGTCGTATTCTCGTACGTACGTCCTCACATACATACACTTGAACTACGGGGTGTAACATTCTCCCCCCCTTAGAAACATTCGTCCCGAATGTTCCTTCTAAGTCTCAAAACATACACGCGCCGGTATAGTCTTCACTACTATACTTATAAAACCAATTATGCCACACCTGGCCATAATATAACACATGCGCAAAACTCGAATCCAAGCCAACGAGGAATCATCTCTAACGTGTATAAAAAAAACACTAAAGCTTCCACCCATGGTCTAAAGGATACTTCCTTCACCTCGTTACTTCTCAAAAAGATCACTTCCCTTCTCTTAACACATGTTCACTTCTTCCCTTACTCGTCGTACCTTCTCGTACACCTGAACTCTTTCTAGTACACGTACCATACTTCCATCATTGCTTCAGTTTCCAAAACCTTGGAGTTACTACCTCCAACCTTGGTCATCTTACTAGTCTCAAATTCCTTTAAGGCCTTTCCCGGCCTTCATGATCCGATTTTGGTCGAACATATCCACGAACTCATACGATGGTTACCTACACCTGGGCCTAGCACCCTCGTGATCCCACCACCTGGCGGGACCACCTCGAACTGACCCCACCTCAATCCGGGCTGCGGGTTGACCCGCGATCTGGCCTCAACCCGACTCGCTATCGCGCTAAACTCTCTCGTTCCCCGATCCGGAACAATCTTACTAATTCACGTCATGAAAGCTACCACTTCCATCTCACACTACCCATGGAATTATCCCACAAATACTCCACGTATACTATGCACTCCGACAAAGATCACCCGCAAAATCTTTTACTCAAGACGGCCTTACATCTAAGGTCTCAATTGTCATAATTTCTAAGGTTCACAAATTACCTGACCCCAAACTTACCTTTTTTTTCTGCCCATGTTTTCTAATCACAATTATCACAATGTTATCTAAACATAACACTTAACATAAAAAAAATCATCATATCACGCATACTAATCTCTAGAGAGTTAAGGAAATACCTGTAACTACTGCTTCACTTTCCCTTTGTCGCTCTAATCATAATCCTGCCCTGTTGGCGCATAGCTATAGAAGGCGATGACCCGCCACTGATCCTGAAGGATGAGTCTTAACATCTGCTCTACCTCTGGTCGGACAATCCCTCGCAAAATGGCCCTGTCGGCCGCAAGTGTAACAATCTCCCAAACTAGCACGACACTCCCCCTTATGGAGTTTTCCACAACGGCCACACTGAGATAAGGGTGGCCTCATCCGGCGAGCACTCCTACTCCCCTGAAAATCTGAAACCTTGGAGTCTGACCGCTCTCGAATACCTGGGCCAAGAGGCGTGGAGGACCACTGCATCTTGGCGGAGGTGTATAACTAGCCTGCTTCTGAGGCGGTCCGCCTCGAAAGTTACCAATGGACCTGCTGTCTTCGCCTCTTACGCGATCTCGGTCCACGCGTCGGTCTCTACGTTCCTCCATCCCCTGTGCATAAGCCAGTATACGGGCAATGTCCATGCCCGGCTGAAGAGCTACACCAGAGCAAGCCTCTGCCAAGTAGTCATCGAGCCCGGTGACGTAGCGGTGCACCCTGTCCTCCATATCTGCTACTAACGCAGGGACATATCGAGCCAACGAGTCAAACTCAACGTTGTACTCCCGAACTGTGCGCCCTCTCTGTCTCAGCATCAAAAATCTGTCGGCCCGTGCTCTCCTCATCTGTGATGGCAAGAAATGGTCAAGGAATGCCTCAGAGAACTCGTCCCCATACCGAGGTGCATGCTCCCGGGACAGCTCACGAATCAAACCGATCATTGCGATCACGCGGCCGATGCGAACCTAAGACCACCGACTCGATCTCGAAGCCTTGATCACTCTCGATCCGTAGAATCGGATGAACTCCTGCGGATCATCCTCGTGCCTCGACCGTAGAACTTCGGGTGGCTGCGGCTCAAAAGTCCGTAGTCTCAAACTATCCGATGCGGGGTGAACTACGGGTGCTCGAATCTGAGCTGCTGCATCGGCCTATCTCCGTATCGGCCATGATCCTAGCTAGTAACTGGGCCATCTCCTTGTAACCTATATCCTCTGCTCCTGGCTGTGGGGTTGGAGGCTCAGGTATCGTAGCCTCGGCGACTCTGCTCGCCGCTCTGCTCTTTGGGGCTATGGCGTCGCAGAACTCCCATCCAAGTACCACCGCCGGTAAAGGCGGGCCTGCGCCTCGTAACCTACGTGCTCTACTCGCGACTCCTCTTCGCCTGCCACGGGCTCTGGTTGCCTTGCGTAGAGGCATAACTGGTACAAAAGAATACGTCAGAGGGAGTCCAACTTACAACACAGCTCTAAGGCACGATCTCAGAGTAAGAAGAATGGAAACCAATCCTAAATATTCTGTAGCCTCCTGATTATAGATGTGGTGCACAACACACCGATAATCAAGACTCTACTAGACACGATGCGTAGACACTTTCCAGAGTTTAAGCGCTCGATACCACTTTTGTCACGACCCGACCTCGGGCATGGTGCCTTACCCCGGGCACCCTAGTGATACAACATCAGAGAAAATCAGCGGAAATAAAAACTTAAACATGAAACAAGATAAAATAAGAAACAAGCTAACCAAGCGGTTACCTTTCTGCATATATATACCTAAGCAGTTATATCCTTTTACAAACCACGCCCACAGTGATTACTACGGACCTCACAGAATGTAACCACAACTACGACGGACGGGGCCCGCCATACCACGAATGTAAGTACCTACAACAAGGGGACTATACGAATAAGCCTCGGAGAGCGGAGCTTCGAACGACTGTGATCCTATGGCGAGGATCAACAAGCGGTGTACCTCTACTGCGGCATGAGCGGCCCGAAGGAGGTCGATGCAGTACCAAGTATGTGAACGAAAATCAGTAAATGAAATCATAATAGTCTATATAAAGCGGGAGACATGTATTATAACCAAACTACGATTACCTGACATATGAGCCGTCGTGTCAAGTCGGGGACTCACGCCTCAAGGTCATCACTCAAAATATAACAATGGGTCTCACGCCACAACATCAATCATGCGTGGAATTCCTTCCTCATTCTGGCGATCATGATATAACACAGCGATGGCTTGAACACGAGTCCCACTGTGTCAAAGCCGTCTGAGGAAAATCTGAAGGCTAACTACGGATACAAGCGCATCATCAATGGCCAGGGCAAGTCAGCCAACTACGGATACCAAAGTCGTACTAACAATACTACATAACCATACCACGAAGGCGACATGGGCAAGTCACGGCAACTACGGATACGAGCGCGTCACGTCGATGGGGGCAAATCTGAGCTAACTACGGATACCAAGGCGTGATCACGAGACCCGTCCAAAACTGAACAGGGCAAGTGCGAAGGCTAACTACGGATACTGGTGAATCGACCACGGCCGGCAAGTGCGAGCGACCACGGATACGAGGCGAATCGGTAAAACCCGTGGAGGTGGTCCATGGAATGACACTATCAAGAACGATCGGGGCAAGTCGAAAGCCAACTACGAACGACTTGCATCAGACGGCCAGGCAAGTACGAGGCTAGCTACGGATACGAGCGAATCGAGAAACCTCGTGGAGAGCTAGTCCATGGAACAACAATCCTCGTGGAACCGTGCGTGGGCCACCCAACGTGTCGGTATGTCCGTGATCAAGAATAACATTACCGCCCTCCAGAGGCGGTAACATAAGGATACAACACTTGCAACAAGGCTATCACACGCAAACATAGGCAAGTTACACACTGACTCAGTACTTTCATTTTATGTCAAAGTCCGGGTTTTAACCCCAAAGTACTACATACTTAATTCTTTTAAAAAGACCCATTTATTTCCCAAACGTCACCTGGTACTAACACTCGTAGTATCCAAAAATAGAGTAACTATTGTTTTAAGTAAACCAAAACAATTCCATACCTTCTTTTAAATAAACCAAGACAATATTATGCCTTCTTTTTAAAACCAATTTAAGACAAAACCATGCCTTCTTTTTAAACCATAAACTCATCAATTCCTCAAGTCCCTTTTTTTTTTAGAAATCAAGTTCCTTACTTTGGAATTTAAGAAAATTAATTCTTGTATGTAATGATTCTTATTAAAGTAGCCATGATCTATAAAATGTAAAAAATTTGTCTTATCTTAGCTTCTATGCAGATGGAGGTTTCTACTTGTTTTAATATAATTAATTGTCATTACATTTTCCTTTATTAACGCTGCAATGGCTTGTTCGATACTTATTCTCATTTCCGAAATCAATATAACTTATTCCTTTTAAAACTCAATTACCCATTTCTCATAAAAGCGGTTTCACAACTTTTTAACACCAGCCAAGTCCTTAATATTTCACATCAAGTCATTTATAAGTCAAGTCTTTTATCTTTTAAAAACCACAAACCATTTCTTTACCTACATAAAGTTGTTATAACAAACTTCCCATAAAGCCGTTATAACACTTTATGTTTTAAACCAACCAAATTCATTTAGCACGTATCGTCTCACTGACTACATAGTTTACAACAATCATGCTAGAAAAGATAGGAAGAGGTTCACATACCTCGCGACGATTATCGACAATTAGCAAAACGCTCCAAAGTACTATACTCTTGCTAGCCTTTTCCACCCTTCAAGTAGAATACGCTACTCGTAGTACTCCAACCTATAATGGTCATAAAAGGTCTATTAACCTCTAGCTCTCTACGTAAAATATTCTAAGTACAAGGTCACTAAATTCTACAGAAAATCGGGCAGCACTTCCTTTGTTTCTACATACTTTGCCACATTTTTCAAGGCCGAATTCAATAACCAAACGCCACATTTAAGGCTCAAATCAATTCAGCAAATACCAAGGGGATTACACGCCCAATAATACGTGTAGAAATTCCGCCCCACAATTACTACCAACTAGTCCACAATACAATGCAATTCTCGGCTACAACACACTACTTCTCTTTCAATTCCTTTTTCAATACAAGTTGTTATTCCAACATGCTACATAGTCATAAACAACTTCAACAACTATAATTTCCTTCTTTTATAACATATGACAACATAACTAGTAACCAACTCAAATTACAATCTTAAGGGCTAACATACTAGTTTTCGGATTAGGGTTCCAATAGTCAATTCACTTATCAAACTTCATAATATATACCTCATGCTTGCTAATATCCAAAGCTACAACAATAAGCAATCTTAATTACTAAAACGACAAGAATTATACCTTTACAAGCCCTTAATCTTTCCAAGATTCAAAGTCGCTCCTTAGCAATTCTTAGCTCCTTTCCTTATGTTCCAATCCGCTCCTGCACTCCTTAGAAGCCTATGAAGAACTCATCTTCAAGTTCCAACTTCAAAGTTGAAGAACTCCTTAAGTTTCCGCCTTGCGACTAATACGAAAATGCCATTTTTCCGGAATCTTTCTTTTGAGATAACCTTACAACACCCTTAGGGACCTTGGGTTTAAAGTCTTGTGAATAATGGATCAAAACTACAATTTTTTTGTGTGGGAAGAGGGTGAACCCGTGAGCTTCTAAATGAAGAACAAGAAATGTGAAATAATTCTAAGTGTTGAAGACTTGGTCTTGCACTAGTGTGTATATATAAAACAATGGAGGGTCAGTATTATAACAATTGTGTGGCTAGGATGAAGAGCACATGGATAATAGCCAAGTGGGCAAGTTGACTTGGTCAATACACTCAAGCTTGAAGACTTTCATCCACAATGGTCAAATGACCATCCTATCCTTGCAAAAATCGTCCAAGACCATGTGAGGGGGTGCCACGTGTCGCCCTCTCATTCGTTCATAAAATTCCGTAACCCTCGTGGGTCCCACAAAACGTAAAATTCCTCGGGTGGGCCCCACATGACCAAATCCGCAAAATATAAATTCCATAATTTTTCTAAGTTCTTAAAGTCTTAAATACCAAAGTTGAGAATCCAATTCTCAATAATAAACCTCTTTCCTTCATGAAGTTCGGAAACTTTCCCGTCGAAAAATCACATCTTTCTTCCTTTCCAAAATTACTGTCGTATTCTCGTACGTACGTCCTCACATACATACCCTGGAACTACGGGGTGTAACAGTTTTGCCACAGTGGGCGAGTTCTTCTGCGCCAGGTTTTGAGGCCCCAGCACCAAAGCCTCCAGTTTCTCAGTTAGGGGAAGACTATAGGGTCATAAAGGAAGCAGTTATGTTATTGACCAAGATAGCGGTGCTACAGTTTCATCAGCAGAGGGTTATTCGGCCAGTACAGACAGGTGTACAGAGGGTAGAGGGCCAACGCGGAGATCAGCGTAAGAGGGCTAGACCGGTTGGTTATCTCGGTGAGTTTTTAGACGAGCAGCCTCAGCAGCGAGTAAGATATTCGTCCCAGCCTACCCAGTACATACCCCCGCAGCTCACAGGTGGGAGATTGGACCCCACAAGGTATTTAGGAGCCGGTCCGAGCTCCAGGGCTCGAAGTTCTCAGAGGAGTAGAGGATTTTCTCAGTCGAGGCCAACTATTCCTCAGTGTTTCTGATGTAGTAAGCGTCATATGGGGAAATGACGTTATGGCACAGGTGTTTGTTTTTATTGTGGCCGTCCGGGCCATATACTGAGGGTATGTCCTTTTAGAAAGAGCACCGGTGAGGTGGCTCAGCCTATGAGGCCGATGGTTGGTTTCCTTTCCTCCACAGTTGTGCGCCCCCCAGGGAAGGGTGTTCAGATGTCAGTCAGCGGTGGTAGAGGTCAGGGTGGAGTTTATAGTCCTGGCGGTCCTTCGAACCGCATAGATGACGCGACTACTGGGCAGGATCAAGAGGCAACATGGCATGGGGTTACAGGTATATTTCGATTCTTTTGAATCATACGTGCATTGATAGATTCAGATTCCGCCCTAGCGTATATGTTTTCCCGTTATTGCTAGTAGTTGTAAATTGATAGCACCACCGGAAGTAGAGATACTCTGATTAGTAAAGTGAAAAATGAAGAATGTTGACAAGAATGATAAAGTGAACTGAGACTATAGTTGTGTAGGGTTTACAAGTTGTAATTACCCCATAACAGTGTGAAGACCGATAGAGAAGGATGTACAGTAGAAATACTTTGGCCTATGTGACGAAAATCTAGTGAATAGGGGGATAGGGTGAGAAGTACCTTGATATAAGAGAGAGACTTATTTCAGACTAAGAATGAGAAGTTAAGTGTGACGATGGGTCGGGTTATGGACTCATTTCGGGTCAACCGGTAGTATGGAATGAGGTGATGTCAGTTGGAAATGGTCCCGCTATGTGATAGGGTCACGAGGGTACAAGGCCCAAGTCTAGTTAATTGTTGTACGAGTTCGTGGACGCGTTCCACCAGAACCAGGTCGTGAGGGCCGAGAAGAGCCTTAACGGAAATGCAAGTAGCAAAATGGCCAAGTTTGGATAGTAACTCCAAGGATTTGAGAACAGAAACAATATTTGAAATTTTGTACATGTACTAAAATAAGTTTGGAAGTACGAGAAAGTATGACAAGTAAGAAAAGGAAGGAACAAGGGTTAAAATAAATATAGTGATTATGGTTATGAGTAATGAAGGTGCGTAGAGAAAATTCCTTTTAGGTCATGAGTGGAGGTTAATTGTGATGATACACACGCCTTAGGTTCATTAACACTGTCCATAGGTGCTCGTGTTTGTGATGCTACTAGTATTAGAGTTTACACCGGTTGGTAAACTAAGCTAGGCAGATTATAGGTTCATGTCCCAACTAGTTTGGTGACTAAGTGAGACAGAGATGGTAAACTAAGCTAGGCAGATTATAGGTTCATGTCCCAACTAGTTTGGTGACTAAGTGAGACAGAGAAAGGAAGTAACATGAGGGAACACATCAGTTAGCTGAGTGGGACTCCGACTGAAGGATTCAGGTAGTGTTAGTCCCATGACTTAGAATACGACAGGGTCATCCCTTTATACGGGAAAAGGAAAGGAACCTCTAAGGAATCCCGTTTTGAAGACTGTAACCTTCGAGTTTTGTGAGAAGGGACCGCGGATGGAAGGTCCATTGATATGTTTACGTATATTATGTGGTGTCCATGTGTGGCATCGTTGATCTTGTGCAATATTGATTGGTAGGCATAGTAAAGAAATTACGCCGGAGTTTGTATAGCTTGACAACCGACTAAGAACATTCGGGGACGAATGTTTCTAAGGGGGGAAGAATGTTACACCCCGTAAGTCCAGGACATGTATAAGAGAATGGACGCGAGAACACTAGACTTGAAATTGGTACGAAGGGAAGAATTGTTTTTCCGAAGGAAAATCTTCCGAACGTCGGAAAGGAAAAATGTTCGTTGTTAAGAATTGGATTCTCAAAATGCATTATTTGAGGAGTATGAAACTTATTAACATTATGGAAATTTATTTTTACGGATTTGGTCACGTAGGGCCCAGCCGAGAAATTTTACGTTTTGTGGGGCCCACGAGGGTTACGAAATCTTATGGACGAATGGTAGGGAGACATGTGTCACCCCCCCCCCCCCCACACACACATAGGCTTGCACGAAATGGACCAAGGATTTATTGGTCATTGACCAATGTGGATGATCAAGTCTTCAAGCTTGAGATAATTGACTTAGTCAACTTGCCCACTTGTGTAGATATTAAGTATCCTTCATCCTAGCCACACAAGTGTTATTATCTAAGCCCTCCATTGTGTTATATATACTACACTAGTTGCAAGACAATCTCTTCAACACTTAGAAAAATTTCACAACATTTTTGTCCCTTTAGTTGCTCTCGGGTTCATCAATTTCCCACACAAAAAATTTTGCAATTGTGGTTAATTATTCACAAGACTTTAACCCAAGGTTCCTAAGGGTATTGTAAGGATATCTCAATAGAAAAATCTCGGAAAAACGACGTTTTCACGTTAGTCGCAAGGCGAAAACCTAAGTCGTTTTCATAGTTTTGGATTGGAAATGGAAGAGAAGTTGGTTGTGAACTTCTAAAGGCTTCAAATAAAGGATTGGAGCGTAAAGTAAAGGAGCTAAGAATTTCTAAGGAGCGACTTTGAATCTTGAAATATTATAAGGGCTTATAAAGGTAACAATCTTGTCGTTTTAGTAATTAAAGATTACTTATTGTTGTAGTTATGGATATTAACAAGCATGAGATGTATATATCGAAGTTTGATAAGTGTTATGTATATTGGAACCCTAATCCAAAACTAGCATGTTTAGCCTTTGAGATTACAATCAATTTGATTATTAGTTTAGTCGTCGCATGTTATATAAAGAAGGAATTATAGTTGTTAAAGTTGTTTATGACTATATAACATGTTAGACCTAAGAACTTGGATTGAAAAAGAATTGGAAAAGACTTTGAGTTGTTGTTTATGTTAGCCGAGAGTGGCTTTGGATATTGAACTACTTGGTATTAATTGTGAGGCAGAATTTTACACGTTTTGTAAGGCGTGTAATCCCCATTGATTGGTTGGTGTGTTGAGCCTTAAATGTGGCATGTTGGTTATTGATTATCGGGCCTTGAAAAAGGTGGAAAAATACGTAGAAACAAAGGAGGTGTTGCCCGATTTTCCGTAGAATAAGAGACAGTATACTTAGTATCATTCTACGTTAAAAACTAGAAATTGATAGTCGTGTTGTGGCCATTATAGGTTGACAATTCTACGTGCGGCGTATTCGACTTAGCTTGTGGTTTAAGCCGAAAAGGTATGTGAACCACTCCTCTTCTTCTAGCATGATTCCTTATGATAAAGAAAGTAAGTCCTACTCCTTAAATGATCCATTCCTTGATTGTACTTGGATTGCCTAATATAGAAGTTGTTCTATATACTTCCTTGATTATACTTTGGATGTTTAAATTGGAAGTTGTTATAATCCATTCCCTTAATGAAGTTTGGATTTTCAAAAGTGCAAGTGTTTTACTTGAAGTACTTAGAGTCTTAAAAAGGAAGTGGTTCCTAATCTTTTGGCTAGTGCCTTAGTTCCAAAACCTAAAGGTTGTTGTAATGACTTTAGGGGAGTCAAAGGAGTGATTTACTTAATTGATTTAAAAGAGGAGAAATGACATGACTTAAAGAGAAGTAACTTGTTTTAAAGGTGTGAGTTACTTGAGATTTAAAAGTAGAAGAAACTTGATTTCTAAAGTTAATAAACTTGATTTCTAAAGTTAAGAGACTTGAAGTATGTTGAAAGTTAAGAAACTTGATTTGAAAGTATATGATACTTGGTTTTAAAAATATAAGTCTCTTGGTTATAAAAAATGAATTTGTCTAAAATCATAAAGGGTTATAACGGCTTTATGGGAAGTTGGTTATAACGACTTTATGGAAGGTTAAGAGAGTTGTCTATTTTGACGGATAGGTATGAGTTGCCTAGGTTGTGTAATTAGAAGTTATTTAGTTTCAAAGCCTTGAAGTGAATTTCTAAAGGTGTAGTAACTTATTTTGAAAAATAGACATGTCTTGATACTACGGGTGTTAGTATCTTGGGGTTTTATATAAAAAGGAGTCTTTTGAAAAGAATGGACGTATGTGGTACTTTGGCTTGTTTAAATGAGAATTATTCTATTTGTGCCTTGATAGTACTTTGGCTTGTTTAAATGAGAATTATTCTATTTGTGCCTTGATAGTACTTTGGCTTGCTTAAATAAGGATTGTCTTGGTTTGTGTAAAGGCATGGTATTGTCTTGGTTTATGTAAAAAGGAAAGGCATGGTAATTGTCTTGGTTTGTGTAAAGGCATGGTATTGTCTTGGTTTATGTAAAAAGGAAATGCATGGTAATTGTCTTGGTTTGTGTAAAGGCATGGTATTGTCTTGGTGTATGTAAAAAGGAAAGGCATGGTGTTGTCTTGGTTTGGTAAAATGATGGTTATTCATTTTATAAATAAAGGTCAAGAATGGTTTGCTTGCATATGGGTTGCTCATATAGACATTCGTGCAAGTGTCGTATTCCCACATCTCCGCGTCCCTCCATAAAGGGCCGACAACTTGTTTCAAGGATATCATGGAGTATCTCCCCATGGTGGTGAGTGGTACACACTCACGGCGAGTCGGTATTTGACTCGGGCGGGTTAAATTCCCGGGATATATATAAGCCATGGATTAGCTATCCGTGATGCGAGTATCATGTACCGATGACTCATTGCGGGTCCACATGACCTATGCGGGTGAAATAGTCCCTTTCGGGTGAAATAGTCCCATGATAGGTTGCATTATAACACAGAGGGTGGTTGACCCTGGCACTGGCACGGCCTTTATATTTTGAAAAGGTAGTGATTTCATTAATGAAAGGGTGCAGTGTGTTTATGACTTAAAGTGGAACAGTTGGTCTCATTGTTAAAAACATAACTTAAAAGATAAAAATGTTTGCATTACTCTCATGATTGCAAGGTTCAGTGTGCTTATTGATGTTATATTATATCATGGACTGCCGGCAGTGAGGAAGGATTCCACAGGCATGATTGATATTATGGGCGAGAGACCCATGGTTATATTTGAGTAATGACTTTGAGGGCATGCGTCCCTGACTTGATATGACTGCTTATGTATTGTGTATTGTAGTTTGGCTATCATACATGTCTCTTGTTTTGTATAGACTGTTATGATTTCGTTCTGATATTCTTGTTTCACATACTTGGTACATTCTTGTCTTGACCTCGCCTTGAGGCTGCGTTCATCTGCATGAGTTTAGGTACGCAGATTGGTGATCTGCTGGGGTAGGACCCTGCTCCGAGTCTTTGAATAGCTCCATCTGTTCAGGAGTTTATCATTTTGGTATAGATCCTTCAGTACAGGCTTTTGTACAGTTATGGGTACGTTGGGGCCTTGTCCCGTCATAGTTCAATAAAACTCTCAGAGGTCTGTATTCATATGTGGGATTGGACTCATGTACAGTGTAGTGCCTTTTGTTATGTATATTATATGGCAGCCTTGTCGGCTCTGCCCTTGCATGTTCGTTGGCTTTAAAAAAAATGAAGTGTTATTTAATTCCGCGATTTACTTGTGTCAGTTAGGTAGAAGGGTGCCCAGGTAGGGCACCAGTCACGAGCCCGGGGTTCGGGGCGTGACAAAAACGACACCATTCTTATTATTTGTTTAGCACTTTTTTAATTTAAATTAAGGCCTACATGATTTTTATTTCTTTTTTAAAATTATTTTTAATAAAAACAAACTAAACGTTGTCGTTTTAATATTATAATAAATAAAAGATCAAAAACTCTATAAAAATACTAAGTGTCTTCACGCTCACACAGTTTCCAAATTAGACATGCCACGAATCTCGAGATTACTACTTTCAGAAATTAAAAATTAGTACAATAGAGTATTCACATAATTATATATTTAAAAGAATTTATTAGCTTACGATAACTTTTATTTGAAGGCATAAATGACCCAAATTGGTATTCTTAAAGGGCCACCCATAAAACCCTAGACCTCAACCTACACGTCTTAGACGATTTTTTGCCCAAACAGTGATTCCGACGGTTGTTGGTCTTTTTCGGCCAGCTCTGACAGCCTTAGGGGACGATACCACCACCAATCTTCTCGTCTCATCCTCCTCTTCAATTTTATACCAACAACACCGTTCGATTTTCATATTTTCATTGTCGATTTGTAGATCGAATTTCGGGACTTTTAACCCATATCGGCGAGTTGCTTTTTTCGGTCGTGACTGGTACCATTAGATTCGTCGTCCTCACGCCGACATTTTGCAACCAGTCTCCACCTCCAATTCATCCCAGAGCATCGGGATGACCATTTCAATCTTTCCGATCAATTTTGGGAATTTTCCGGTCGTTTTAGTTATTGTCGATGGCTGAGGGTGGTCTCATTGTGTTTGTATCGTCATTCTCTATAACATACACCCATTCCCGTAGTCTGACTGACTCAACTTCAATTAGCAACGAACACCACTGTCGCCTCGCCTCTCTCAAGTCTCAGTCTCAGACCCTAAATCCCCAAGTTCCATTATCAACGTCGTTGCTGGGTGATGGCTGCTACTACGCCTACCGCTGCTGAGATGAGTGACGACGGTCGACGTCTCAACGAGTTATGTACTAACTCTTAAGATAAGATCTTTATATGTAGAGGTGAGTTATGTTGAATCAAGAAGATGATGGGTGTAGTGTATTAAATAGAGGTGAGTTATGTAGATTGGGGTATTGTTGTTCCTAATTATTCGAAGTCGACTATATGTTTGGTTTGATGCATTGTTGATTCTAAGCTCAAAGTTGAATTTTATTAGTTTTGCTTCTGTTCGTCGGAAGCTAGTTTGGTTGAAAGGGTGTTCGTCATCTCGCGTCGCTGCTCGTGGAAAAGGTAACCTTCTCCCTTTTCCCTTTATTTATCTGTATTGAAGATCCAACATTTAAATTATGTGTTTGAGTGATTAGTTTATATTCTTATGAGAGTTTCTCGAATTGTGAGGAATTTCCTAGTACTGTACATGTTTATCCCCACTGTTGGCGCTTTTAAATAAGTGTTGAGTATGAATCTTAGTGTATCTTAAGTTTTATAGAAAAGTTTTTATCTTTGTAATTCCCTGGCACTAACTAAGTTCCAGATTTCTGATTTTAATAGAATCACTACTAACCATTTCTTTAAAAAAAGATATACATTTTCTTTGTATTTCCCTGATAAGTTGTGAGAACTTGAAATAAGGTGTTTCTGATGAGCATTACTCATGGATTTAGACTCTTAAGGGGACATTTGATTGCTATATAATCGTGCAGCTCAAGCTAATAAAGCTTTGTAGCCAATGGAGGGACAAGTTCTTTTGCTTATTATTTTCCCTGCCTATGTTCGGAACTACATATGCCGAACTCTTGAAAAGTTTTCTTGAAAAACCTACAATCTGTTGAAAGTAAAAAGATCTATATGGGCGATACCAATTAGTGGAGATTAAGTTTTAATCAAATTTATATATTTACTTAGGTCCGTGCTAAGAGTCTTTTAGTCTTGTTAGAGGTTTATTTGGGCCACTCTTATCTTTGTAGTAGAATCTGATATCTATCTAACAGTTTATTATTTTAATGGACCTTGAGATTAGTTTCCCTTGTTAAAGTTGAATCTTGATAACCCTTTGCTATTTTCAATTCATTTTATTATTGGGTTGACTTGGATTTTATACTGCTGATTTCTATTGTAATTCTCATGGTGATCTGGAAAAAAAAGTTAGTAATTATTCCCAAGGGATGGATTGCAGGACAAAATGTGAAGTCCCGAGGGATAGCTATCGAGAAAAAGATCGAGTTTCTTGAAAGCTTGGCTGGAAAAGTAATTTTCTGCATCTTTTTTTGGCAGTCAATTTATTTTATTGACTTAAATACTTATTTCCACTTCTCATTTTGGTAATTGTTAATGAGACCTTATTTATAGAGATTCAAAGTTTATGTGTGTTTTATATCTGCATTTCATATCATAGCTTGACTGGTAGTTTAGGATAAGCAGAAATGAATGATTACCATTGTTTGCTATAGATGTAACGGTGTTCATTTGGTTAAGATCTTGAGTTGTCATGCAGATGTGGCAAGTAGACTGAGATTTTAAAGAATATGTTATCAATGGTAACCGATCCTTTTTGTTGTAGATCTTGGTTGTTGTGTGGTGCTAGCAAACAAGAAGCCTCTTACTGTGCCAATGGTAACCGATCCTTTTTGTTGTCTTTAGTTTCTTTTAATTTGTAGCTTAAATATTGGAATAGTGTTGTATTATGGAGGTAGGGCAAGAAGGGATAAAACCACATGGTATATGTGGCATAGAAACAGTGCTCTAGACATGGTTCATCCATTAAATGTTTAGAAGCTTGTTGATTGTTAGACGGAAACTTCCTTTGGTTTTTCAAAATAAGAAAGGCTCTCAAGAAGCTTGATTGTTGGTATCTCTTATCACAACCTTACTCTTTCCTCTTTTTAAAACACGTTTTGACAACTCTACCCAGCTTTGTAATAGAATTATAATATGAAGCATATTTTATATATGTTGCTTGAGTCTTGCCCTTCCCATTTGCAATAGACCAGTTCAAATATTGATCCCATGTGCTGGCTGTTACTGAATCCTTCTGAGCCCATGTGAAAATCCTATCTCATACAATTTTAGCATAACTGCACTCCATGAATAAATTATCCTTGTTTCTGCAGATATACAGCACATAAGGAACAAATAGGATTGACATCTACTCCCCATTTTATAAGTCTGTCTGCAGTCAGCATTCTCACATGAAAATGTACCACATGGTGAACTTAGCCATTAGTCTAGCATCATTGTTGAACATAAGGTTATTTCATGGTATCCCAGTTCCTTGAGGCAACAGAGAGTGATAGATATGTATGACTAAACTATGCTTATTGAGAATTGGAACTTGTACTTGGTTTAGCATAGTGTTAGCAACCAATATTTGTCTCACCATCCAAGAAGCTTGTTGTGGAACAGGACACTCAGAGAAATCTCAATGCTTGATGTAGGCACGATTAAAAGAGATGCTAATACCCTCTTCCCTTTCCACTCTTAATAGTCCATGGAAAGCACCAAGGACTCCACTAACCCAAAAGGGGTCGTCCTTGCGAAGAACAGGGGGATACAAAAAAGTAATAAGAGAGACGCACAGACAAGGGCCTATGAATTAGTTCCAAGAAATCGGCCGTTCACGTGTGTATCCATCCCTATCAGACCATTTAAAAGAATATATTTTTTATGGATTCGACACGAGTACAACGACATTATGAACAGTAATTTTCTTGTAGATTTGTATAGTTATCTGAGTGGTTGACTATACTATATATGAATATGCTAAGAAGAGTTATAAAGTGATGATGAAACACAGAAAAAACAACTAATATGAGTTTGGATTCTATCAGAACCTTATGTTTTGATGCTTATTAAATGTAGAGAAGATCATAGACCTTCATGTTGCTAAAAGGGATAGGAATGAAATTTTCCTGTTCAGGGTGTGGCCTTTTCTGATTGAGTATGTGAAATGTGTGGTATAGTTGATTTCTTTTCTTATTGGTAGACCTTCAGTGTTTTACATCATTCCTGTTTGCTATTTTTTTGTTAAGGCACCAAGCAATGAATCCAGATTCATCTTTTTTTTTCCCGGGTGCAATTTTATCCCTGCTTCCACTGCTTCCACTGCTTCCACATTATTCTAATTTGTTGGAATCTTCTTGTTACACCCCGTATTTTTTCCAAGGAAATGATATGAGAACGTGCGTAAGAAAATAAGATTTGAATTTTGGAGCGAAAGAAATATTACTTTTTCTTAAGGAAATTTTGGAACGTTGTGAAGGAAAAAGTTAATAACTTGGAATTTAATTCTCAAATTTTATTTGTGGGATTAGTATATGATTATGAAGAATTGGATCTAATAAAATGGGGTCGGTCGAAAATTTCACAATTTTGAGGGGTCCACGCTTTTATTGAGATATTTTTGGGATAAAATTTCTAGATATTTTGAGGAGGTGACACTTGGACCAATAGGAGGGTGTCAAGTGTCTCATCCACTTGTCTTGCTACACTAGATATTTATATATATGGATAGCTTGCAAGACTCCAACACTTATCCATATTTCACAAAACATTCTATTTCTCTTTCTCTCTCACTCTCGGCCCTTTGGACATTTGAAGAGAAAGATTTTATAATCTTCCAAGCTTAGGTTGTTGATCCAAGATTAAGCTCTCTAATGGAGTGCTAAGCCAAGTTATACTCCAAGTGTTAGAGGCTCACGGTTTTGCCTTGAAATTTTTAGAGAAACCCTAACTTGTTATCCACTTTTTGGAGATGAAACGTGAAGGGAAGATGGGTGTAAGGTTGTAGAGGATACGTATATGTGATTGGAACCTGAAGAATAGGAGCTAGACTAACCTAAGGACCCAGTTTTGACGGACTATTTTGGGTGAATTTGAGGTAAGATTTCGTCCTCCTCTTGAAGCAATTAGATATTACATGTTGTAGTAATGTATAGATGAGCTTGTGCTAAAATGAATGAAGATTAAAAAGTGGTTGGACGGTTTTTGGGTGTTGAGGCCGAGACCTAGGCATTTTCGGCTCATTGGAATTGTTGGTCATTTTGTTGTCATTTTTGTTACACCCCGTATTTCCAACAGTTTGAGATAAGAACGTACGTGAGAATTTGGGATTTGATTTTAGAAAGAATGAAAAATTTCAGAAAAATCTCGGAACCTCGTGAAGAAAAAAGGTTCATTAATTGGAATATGATTCTCAAATTTGGTATGCGGGATTCATAGAATATATTAGAATTATGGAATATTATTTTCGGATTTGACATGTGGGGCCCACCCAGGAAATTTTACGGTTTTATGGGGCCCACAAGGTTTTCGATATTTGACCAATTATTGAGATTTTGGGGAGATGAAATATTTTGGACCAATAGGAGGGTGACACGTGTCACCCCCATGTGGCCCATGTTGGGCGATTTGGTTGAGCCAAGTGGCAATACAAGTGTCTTGAGATATTTGTTGGACAAGTGGCTTGTGGGACCCACACACACTTGTCCCCAATCTCATCCACACACTTGTTTTGATCCTAGCCCTTGGTTGTCTTATATATACACACCTTGGGGTTGAAGACTTCATCACTTAGAGAATTTTCAAGAACAATACTCCCTCCCTTTAGGCAACTCTCAACACCCCCCCCCCC